>OX276351.1:8885073-11285073 GCA_946251885.1 Cosmia pyralina
TCTCATCCACTGAACTATAATAATGATTATTGTATTAGTATTATCATGCTAAAACTGAACATTCATTAAAAACACTCAATAACATTTACGCCATATTTTTCAATAAACTCTGAAAACCTTTAATAAATAAACAATACGATAGCGTTCTTTTACAATGGAACAATATATTCATTGAAGTAGTTGGAATTCCCCGCTGAAAGTGTGGAGTACGTTCGGAAACTTAATCTCGCGTTACAGTCACAAACACGAAAATTATATTTTATATATTGCACAATATACATTGCGTTCATTAAAACTAACTTATAAACTAGAGCAACTAGATTATTATAAGTATATTTATTATTATTTTTATCATAAAATACGTGACTTAAATATAACCGTAACTTACCAATAAAATATTTAATTGTGTTTCGGAACGTTACGTCGGATAACTACAAAACAGCCATAGACAATCTAGCCAGCGAAAAGTCGGTCAGTATTAGGAATGTCATAATACGAAATTAAACCAGCCAGTGAAATGAACTGCCTGGAACTTGCCAGGTTTTTTAAAAGTTCGTAATAGGCACCCTGTACCTATTTAACTAGCTTCATCTTTCTGACTGACCGACTCCTTTGACAATTCAAAAGTGCCTGTAAAAAGTTTAATTTAAATAAATGCTTTGAGTTCGAGTACTATTGATTAAAGGTAATAAGGTTCAAAAGTGGTTCACCGCAAATGTCCGCCATGATAAATACTATTTTATTTTTAGGTATTTCTTGGTTCAAAAAAATCAACTCATCAAACTTTTTTACCATTTCTTAGTAAATATTCATAAATCAAGAATCTTGGTACCTATTTATCAAAAAACATTAGTTTTTCTTTGTTAAAGGAAGGCTGGAAATTATTTACTCAATTATTATTACTTCCACGAATGATTAATTCCTAGAACTGAAAATGAAATCAGACGATTTATTTAATTCATTTTCGGTTTCAATAATAAATTGTTCGTCGAGTTCTGTTATTTTTATCTTTGTTATTATTGTGTAAGTTATCGAGTCCGTAGCAAAATAAAGAATAATATTTGCTATTGTTTATATTAATAAAATTTATCAGAGTAGGCAAAAATAATTTCCTCAATAAATTTTTTAATTGAAGTTTTGGAGTAAGATATATAAAGAATTTTAGATGTTATGCATCGATAATTTGATTCATCGCATAATCTCATAATTAGCGCTTTGATAAAATCATGACAATCTTTTATTGAGTTGATAATAATTGAGTCGATATTAATAAAATAAAATTATCTAGCTGAAAACTCTGCAGACGTGATGACGTAATACATAATAGTATTTACAAGTACAGAAGAGTCACTCCGCAAAATCATTTGAATAAATAACGTCTCTTGCTAGGACACAATAAACTATTTGACGACACGGTTGGCGCAGTGGTTGAGCGATTGACTGCTGCGCAGCATGTCGCGGGTTCGATTCCCGCACGGAACAAATATTTGTACGACCTACAAGTATTTGTTCCGAGTCTGGGTGTTTTTCTATCTATAATATGTATGTATTTACAAAAAAAAAAAAAATGTATATAAGTAGTTTATCAGCCATCTCGTTACCATAACACAAGCATTAGGTTGCTTAGCTTGGGGCTAGATGGCGTTGTGTGATATGTCCAAACATATTTATTTATTTATTTATTTAATTGCAAGTCGCACGGCGTTAATTACCTACAGTTATATTCACCTTGAAGTTGTCTCTCTTTCTATTGCGTAACTCTTATACCTTCTGACTCGTTAGGGTTGTCTTCTTTTACAACGCGGCGCGTGAGTTTATATCAAACTAATGCGCGAGCCAGCCGGTGCGCGGCCCACACTGAATTAGCCCGACAAGTCAAGCCCGCCGCGTACTTGTAGCTTTATACCTAAAACGCGAAGTTCGCCTGGCCTGCTACGTGTAAAATTTAGTTTTTAGTTCCGACTAGTACCTACAGTAGGTATCAAATAACAACAGTTTTTCATTTGACCGTCAAAAAGTTAGTTAAGTCTGTTAAGTTTTGATTTTATTTTGCATATATTCCAGTTCCAGGCTGTTTAATCTGCTAGCCATAAATATGTTTGATTGCAAAATAAAGTTATTATCATACCCATTTATAACAATTCAAATCCAAATTACCCATTTGGCAATATTTTTAAAATCAAATTAGTCAAATGAAACCAATGTAAAAATTTTACATTTATATCTGTTTTTTTTATGGTGTGCTTATATACATCTGTCTCATAAAAATAACGTACCTATTCCAAACTCAACGACCCGAGAAAAATTGTAAGTATTAACATAATATTCAAATAACTCAATTTCCATGACCACAGCAATTGCAATCCCAATAACAAAGCAATCTCTATTTCTAATAGAGACGATAGCTTTTGGCGCCGTCTCGTCGAAGGCTTTCGAGCCTAAAATGGAAACCGTGGAAGGAGAATATTTGTGTTTTTAACAACAAACATGACAAACATACTTATGATTATGATGAAAATAGAAGAAAATAAAAATAAACTTGTTGAATAAATTATGTATGAAGATAAGAAGATAATTCGAAAAAAGAGTATTTGAAATCTGGTCTAATATTCTGAATGCTCTACTGGCATCGACACAGGACTGTGATTTGTTTGTCGCGTGATGGATAGACGTGTCGTGCATGTTTGCGATTCTGTGAGATGATGAACGAAAGAAGTTTTTTTTTTTTTGTGCCAATAATATTATTTGATTGGTATTTGTTAGTTTTACATGTTTTGTTAGTTTTTTTTTGTGTATTCTTTCTTATTGTTATTCCTTCCTTATTGTAAACATGTCTGTATTTAACTGTGCAATAACTTGGATCTAGATCTGTAATGTTGTGCATGTTTTTTTTTTGTTTTACCAAATAAATAAATAAAAATACATTTTCCAGTTATATCTGATTGAATGAAAACCTGTGTTGGCTTTTAGACGAACTTTCAAACAAAATGTCAAATAAATTCAACTCGCTTTTAAATATCAGTCGTAGGTGCGTTTTCAATAGAAAATGAATTACGCCTTATAAAGATCAAGCTATATTTGTAAATTCAACCCGTGAATATACTAGGCGCTGATAAGCGACTTTAATGATGTTAAACTGAAGGTCACGGTTTTTAACGACTTAGGGCTGATTGTTCAATAGTCAGATAATTTTTATCAGAGGAATAAATATGGCGGTTTGACAGCTTTTGTATAGAAAATATTTCAAACTGTCACATTTATTCTATCAGGTAAAAGTTATCGAACCTATTGAACAATCAGCCCTTAGTGTTAATGATTTGGAAAAATATGTTATATTAGAGCATTTTCTTAATAACTAATTAGGTGAATATTTTACATTTATGTTAGTGTACCAAAATAATTTGTAAAGTTATGTCTAACGCGGATGGAATACTGAGAATCACGCAAAAACTATCAAAGCGTATTTTTATGAAACCTTCACCATTTCAAAGATAATTGAATTATTTATCTTTTAGTATACGTGTCTTAGGGTTGATTGTTTAATAGTCAGATAATTTTATTTGAGGAATAAATATGGCGGAATGACAGCTTTTGTATTGAAAATATGTCAAACGGTCACATTTATTCTTCAGGTAAAAGTTAATCTGCCTATTGAAAAATCAGCCCTTAATATAATAACTTTTGTTTTATGTATAATAAATTAATAATGCATTTAATTTGGGATAGCACTCTTTGCTGGGCGAGTCCTATTACTGGGTAGACGTAGACGCGTTGCTTGAGCTCAGCAAAGAACAGTCAAGGCAGTTGGCTTATATCTGAGTCCGTCTCTCTTATTTTTTTTTTTCGTATTGTTGCCAAGTTTGCTTGCTAAAACAATTTTTATTCTCTTTTACCAACGTTACCGTATTTTATTTTTCATGATAGAATATCTAACCAACATTATCAGAAAATTACCAACAAATTATAACCCAGGGACCTTCAGGCCAAAGGTTCCGCAATATCTTTAGATACCACCAGCGTCCCTTTAAGTCCCTTGTCATTAGGTCGTACGTTTAGGAATTTATTGGCGCACGGGATGGGTTGTACTCGTAATACCCGTATGCTATTCTCATCAAGCGTTCCTGGTTTCCAATAAATGGTTCCTTTGGTAGTGCCTGACTGAGTATCGTGAGTAGTATTGTAATTTATTGTTCTAAAGTTTTAGTCTGGCTGCGTCCAAGGTTGAATGAAATTACGGTGTATGGAACTTACATATACAGGGTGTCCGCTAAGTAATGGACAGCCTTGAAATAATCAAACTATAAGAACTATACTGTTGAAACTTGGTAAGTAGATGTAATCTGTGAACCGCATTAAGATTTTCACACAAAAATAGAAAAAAAAACAATAAATTTTAGGGGTTCCCCATACTTAGAACTGAAACTCAATTTTTTTTTTTTTTCATCAAACCATACTTGTGGGGTATCTATGAATAGGTCTTCAAAAATGATATTGAGGTTTCTAATATATTTTTTTTCTAAACTGAATAGTTTGCGCAAGAGACACTTCCAAAGTGGTAAAATGTGTGTGTGTCCCCCCCTATGATGAGTAATTACCATGTAAACTTCCACCGAAAATTGGTTTGAACGAGATCAAGTAGTTTTTTTTAATACGTCATAAATCGTAAACCGCAATTTACCTTTCATTCAATCAACTCAATTAATAAAATATCGATCAAAGTTACAACGAACTACAAGAACTTTTATATTATGTTACTTCCTGCTACGGAACCCTTCATGGGCGAGTCCGACTCACACTTGGCCGCCTTTTTTTTTAGCGATTTCAGGTTTGGTCCCATAGTAAAAGTTGTTCATAATGATGAGTACAATAACCCCTTAAAATATTGCCACTTACAAGGGTGTAAGTGTTTATACAGCATTATACAGGGGTAAAATGCTGGGGCTACATTAGCGGACGAAGATTCGTGTCGCGTTGGCGCACTAAAAAACATCGTTTATGTTTACGGGTATACGCGACGTTCTTGGCTACGTTAGATCCATGCCGCGTTGGCGCGCACATCTTGCTGGGTGGTGTTCGACGCTTCAAAGTCTGGACTGCACTGAGGTGACGCAGATGAAGCCATGCAAGCGAATATTATCGCGACAAAACCTCTTTGATGCGCGCCAGTTTACCGACAGTGCCCCAATAAGCATTCGTCATCGCCCGTTTATACTTGTCGCGATAGCGCGAATATACGTCATAGCCCGCTAATTTAGCCCCAGCATGATAGATAGACCTTATGGCCGTTCTAAAAAAATACAAAAAAAAAAAACTATATCCTCTCTGTATAGTTGATGTTTTTTTGTAGTATACTCCAATTTAACAATAAACTAGTTAATATAAATAACACAATGACTGTTGCACTGAATTGCCCCAGCTTCATAACACCTAAAGTGTAAAAGTGGCTCTCAAAGCCACTCACCACGGGATGGAACCATCAACACACGGTCACTGGTTACTTCTCTGCGATCCTAGCAAATTACGGCTATTCCCTGCAGTTGATGCTGCTGGAAACATTCGTCTCGAAAAAACACTTTATGAACTTTTTTTTAAACACGGTTTGGAGCTGAATTTTTTAATCCCTCGTGTAAAACTCATCGCGTGCAAATTCGCGGGTGATTTCAAACTTCGTTTTTTTAAGCTCACACCCAGTATTTATGTGGATTTTTGTTTTCGAGTTTCTTTTTTGTTGATTTCAATCGGATTCTTCAGTTTCCGCACTCGATAATGATATTAACTACTTCACTAAAAAAAATTATAGGATAGGTATAGTTATCATGTTTTTAGGGGAAAAAACGGAACCCTTATAGGATCACTTCGTTGTCCTTCTGTCTGTCTGTCGGTCAGTCTGTCAAGACCCTTTTTCTCAGGAACGCAAGGAGGTAAAAAATATAGCCTTTATTTCCATAACCAAAAAATAATAATTTATACAAGTGGATTACTTACTAAAAAAAAAAAATATACACATTAAACAAAATATGTACACTTTTCCTTCTAGGTTAGGTTATGGCCCTTTTCGGGTACAGGCCTCCTCCAATTTTCTCCACGTTTCCCTATTTTTGGCTTTGACCATCCAGTCCTTGCCTATGCTTTTTTTATTTCATCCACCCAGCTTTCCGGTGGGCGTCCTCTGGGTCTTTTTCCTGTTGGTCCCGACAATGTCGTGGTTCTATGGGTCCATCTTGTGACAGGTAGGCGTGCTACATGGCCTGCACATTTCCACTTCAGACGTTGGAGGTTCGAGGGCGTCTAGAGCATTGGTCCTCTTACGTATGACTTCATTTCTTTGTTTGTCTTTTATTCGGATGTTAAGAATGCTCCTTTCCATGGCTCGTTGGCTTGTTTGTATTTTGTCCTTAGTCGCTTTGTTAAATATCCAAGTCTGACAACCGTAGGATAGGCAGGGTAGTAAGCAGGAGTCCATTACCTTTTTCTTTAAGTTCATGGGAAGTTTTGATTTTAATATTTCTTTTAGACTCCAAAATTTCTTCCAAGTCATGTTTATTCTCCTTTCGATCGAAAGGAGAATAAACGCAAGGAGGTATCAAGTTGAAATTAATATGAAATACGTAGGTTTATGGTCCCTTGGGGCTCTAAAAAAATCAAGCTCCTAAGTCAACGCAATAAAAAAAAACGGTCATTTATGCTACATATTTTGATACTCGCAAATCAAAACCTATATAATAGGGTACTTCCCGTTGACCTAGAATCATGAAATTTGGCAAGAAGCCAAGTCTTACAGCACAAGTAAAGGAAAAAGTCCAAAAGTCGTTGATTTGTAGTTTTATCACATAAAAAATTGTTTTTAGTTTTTTTTTTCTGACGTAATGTGAGAGTACTATAGGTACACCTGTGCCCAACCCTTCAGGGAAACAAGGCCTGTTTTATGATTAAAAATAGTTTTTTGCGAATACAAGCTTAAATTTGCAGTTGGAAAATTGTCCGTGACGTATATAAATGTATGGGAGAACATGTTTTTCAACTATAATGTTAAGTTTGTTTTTGGGATAAATTCTTTTCAACTACGGAACCCTTCCACGCACTTGGCAGGTTTTTTTGTTCACAATGACTCTGATTTATTATTATTTTGAAAAATCTTGTACATGGTTCGTAAAACCCAACACACACGCAATGGGGTATCATTACACAGATGCTTTTGTGGTTGGGCTCATATTTATGAGATTTCATGCGGTCGCCGGCTCGTGAATGATGAATTATCTTCCGTTACATTATGTTCTATGCGGTTACGACCTCTCTGAAGATTTCCTTATTTCCTAATGCTTTCGATTTGTAATAAACTGATTGTTATGTAATTTTCTATTAAATGCTAATCACGTCTAGAAAGTTCTGACCTCCGCCGTTATCCTATGCACTGTGACGACCATAGAAATATAAAAAACAGGAGAAGTGGCATGGGGGCGTGTTTGTGTCCACGCGTTATGCGCACGCTGTGCCTTTACTCGCCAAATGGCCGTCTCCGCGAACTAGTACGCTTTCGACCGTGGTCACGATAAATTATAAAAATGCCGTGTTCTTCAGTGGTTTCCTGCAAAAACCGAAGTGATATTAAAAACTTCGTATCTCACGGAATCACTTACCATATGTAATTAAAAGTATTTTACTGTATTTATCTTTAAAATCATAAAAAACAACAAATCGTAAAATATTTCTTGCTTTTACTACGTTATTTTTGTTTTCAAATATCGCAGCGGCTGTACTATTTTTGCAGCAAATACATTGCTCCTTAACCACTACCTTAAGTATGTCGCTAAGCGACTGGACAAGCAATGTAAAAATAACAAAACGATACTTTATTTACGCGGAGCGTCGCATAGTACAGCCGCTGTGTCTTGCGGCGAGATAGTGATGAGGTTAAGATCCACTAAAGTAGGCTATCGATAATAATGTCGATTGCCCAGCGAATATTATATTGCTATTATAGTTTATTTTTCAATTTGTCAACCGTTTTAGCCCGGTTGGAACACTTGAAAAGATGACGTTTAAGTACGGTTGGAAAACCTTTGAGAATGTAAAATAATCTTTTTTACTGTTTTTGATTATTTTACCTAGTTGAGAAATGCATAACCAACGGTCGTAAAGTAAGTTTATTAATGTTTAGGTGGAGTGTTTTAGGGTTTAAATTATCGCATCTTCGTGCTATTTCCTTACTTTTTTTTGGTTTTGGTATTTTACTTCCGCTAAAGTCTTTAACTATGCACCACAAGATTCGAATGCGTTGTAGTAATCGGTATGGTTCAGATAAAATATTAGTGATTTTTGCTTAAAATAAGTCAACATATTCATGCTATTTATTTGTTATGTATGAGTATGGCATGTGTTTGTTTTCATATATTTAACTATTTCTTAACTAAGGGTTTTTTTTTAATAACAAAAGCCTATTCGCCTGTTGCCTGCTACCTGCTTACTCATCGTGAGGTTAAGAAGTATAGACCGCGCGGAACTAGTTGATCGCGCCTTAGGTATGTGAGCGGTGGGATGGAGGAGCGGGGGCGCATTACTCAGTACGTGCGTTGCGAACCGCCGCCTCACCACTGTCTCAGCGGCCAACTAGTTCCTATAGACTATATAGACTATAGCTTAAGATACTTAATATGTAAATGATAAATAAGTTCATAAAGTACCTTTTTAGCTTCCCAAAAGATACAAATACAAAAAAATAATGGATTGATGCCACAGGAAGGCCACCTAACTGGTTCCCAAAAAAATGTAGCACCATATGCTCAATTTACTTTAAGGCAGAAATGTTCCAGCCTCTAAAGAAAACTCGCAGGCTTTTTGAATGGGCAATCCCAAAATTAAGAGTACGTCAAGTACTGAACAAATACCTCCACTTTACAGGTCAGTGAGTAAACACATCATAACAGGGTTCAACAATTCCTATGGTTTCACAGCCTAAACCAACTTAACCGGATTGTTTTAATTTATTGATTCGTGTTTTTTTTTTTTTTAATATACATTTTTTTTTAATTTAAAATATATAATACTTTCTGGACATATCATTTTTTATTTTATTTTCAGGACCCCAAATTTTTCTTGTACAGTAATAAATGGAAGTATCGATAACTTTCCGATTTAGTCAATCACTAGCGTATATGTAAAATAAATTTGCTTTTTGCACAACACAATAATAGCGCCAGATGTTTTTGTGTGAGTAAGTTGTACGGTGCATGGTAAATGCACGCTGTGTGTGACGAGTTAAGGTTTATAATTGATTGTGTAGTATGTTCTGATTTATGAATTGCAAGTGTGTGCGCGACTTTGTATCTATTGCTTTTATTGAACTACATGTGTAGTAGTGGCGCGGTGGTGGGGCCAACCTAGCGACATCGGGTTCTGATACATTTTCAACTACCGGGCATATCTCCTTCTTTCATATATCTATGGTGACGACCATTTTGTTTTTTTGTGGGCTTTTTTTTTGAGAGTATTTCTGGGTGGTCTCGCTTTCGCTCGCTTATTTCTGGGTGTTATCGTTGTTGGTTTGTTTTAGAGACTTGACATCGGACCTTCGTGGTCCCTCTCGCAGTTAGGAGGTTCTACATTAATTCCAAGAGTCATACGTTTAATTTATCTGGCTGGGTTGATTTAGCTTTTAAATGATTTAATACACATTTGTTTTTAACTTCAAGAGCTCTAACAGTAGTTAGAGCAAAACGTAACGAATAACTTTTTTGAAACAATTCCTCACACACGTCAATTTCGTATATGAAAACCCCAACTCAGGCAAAGTATTATCATATTTTCAATCAGTTCCTATTATTTTACTTTAGAATGCACGACTGAATTTCTTACGAGTTACTAGAAACTTTTTAATAAAATCCAAAATTGAATTTCGTTCGTAATAAATGAGATTGTTACTTTCAAATGTTTCTTAAACCTTTTCAACTTTAAACTTTTCTTTAACTAAGTTGCTCATCATTATTGATTGTTGTACTTATTCATTTTCATTTTAGACAGAAGCTTGTTTGAAATTTATCAAAAGATGATTTACAGAAGTCTTTTCAGTAACTTCAGTTCATTTCTCAATGTCAAATTGTGTTGGAAGTATTTTATTCAGCTTTGTATTCGTTCAATTATAGCAACGTCCTGGCATCGCTCAAGCCTGGTTCAGGATTAGTATGACTAATTGATATTAGTTAATTCTCACGTTGTCTTAGCGTGTACTGTCGACACACCGGATTACCTCTGCCTATAAACTAATTGCTATGACTGATTTTATTACGTGCTTCGACTTGACTATCGCAGCATTATTCATATTTGTGTGACTAATATCGTTTATATTCCCTATTCTTTCTAGTCTTTATCCTTTTTATTTTCAACAAGTACATAAAAAGAAGTCTGAAAGTGGCACCGGTAAGTGAACAATTGTGCGGGAATCAGTTGTCATGGTTCATGGTATAGGCATTGGGCATGTGATGCGTAGGAATGAGCAAAATGTCGTGAGGAAAGTTTTGAGTATGAATGTCGATGGCTGTAAGAGTAGGCGAAGACCAAAGAAACGATGGATGGACAATGTGAAAGATAATATTATAGGTAGAAAGAGGGTGACTACCGAGATGACTACTAATAGAGAAGTAGGGAAGAAAGGAACATGTTGCGCCGACCCCAAATAAATTTGATGATTTGGATGATGGTAGGAGAGTATGATGAAGTGCTAGTCTCTTTTGGTGAAAATCAATTATGCAGAACAATTCTGTCACGTGGAACAGAAACGGCTCAATTTGTCTGTTCTTAGTAAATAATACTTTTGCCTTGTCAATCCTATCTCCCGTCAAACCGTTTATTATCTCTCAAAGTTTCTGACATAAAGTAAAACCATTATTTCTGATTAATGACCAGTGTTCGTGATAACGAATGTAATTATTCAAATATAAATGAATTGATTGATATTAATAATGGACTTATTTGTTCGTTTAACCGATGTGAAATGAGATCATATTTTATCTGCTATAAATCCCGCTATATCCAAAATGTTAATTAATATTGTTGATACAAATAATTTTGTTAATGTACTGTAAACTCGTTTTAATAAGTGTAGGTGTATTATGTAAGTTATTATCCCGGAATTAATGATATTGTAATTGGATTCCAGTTAGCTGTTAATGATGATGACCGAATCAAAATTATTAAAATTAATCAGTAATAGTCCAAATACAAGCTTAGATTCCCTGGATGGGTACATAAGGAACCGGTAATTATGATAAGTGTATAACTTTGAAGATGTTAACAATAGTAGGTTCTTAGAACTTAGTTGCCTGTTAAGGCATTGCAATTTAAATTGTTATAAATATTTAAAAACATAGGTATACGTAGGTACTCAGTATTATAGTTATACAATTAACATCACATTATTCAACAATCTTTTAATATTTAATAATTATTTTCTTCAAGGAATTCTTTTACAGAGTAATATAATGTATATAATAGTAATAAAATGAGGCGTACACCCTAAAAAGATAATGATGATATTGAAAGTAAAAAGATGACATGCCATAGTTATATTTTAACTTTTCGGGGTCGAAGTGCCTACCTGGTGTGTCGGCCTTGTTTACGCATAAAAAGTTTTCCTCAAATTAGATTTGGCTTACCCATGGAAATCACATATGCATTGTCAATGAGGATGTATTGTGTTGTTTGTAAAACTCTTTCAGAGAACCTTTTGAATTTCTCTTACCTACTGACTTCCGCCCTTGTTTGTCTCTAAACAGAGAAACATTATTGTTCCTTTGTTCTTACTGAGATGTTTTTTCGATCTTCTACTTCTCAGTTGACATTTTGTTCTAACAAAGATGTTCTTTCTTGTATTCTTTAAAGGTCATATACAAACGTTCCAAAAACATTCTTCTCAGTCATTCCTCAACCAAAATCAGGCTCTTACGGATGAGGAGCTTTAGCCCCGCCATCATCATGATTAAAATCATCTCTTATTTCACGTGTATTTCCTTTCATAACTTTCCAATAAAAGGGGAGCACAATGAATGTTCTGACAAAGGTATGTTGCCCGGATGCTCTTATTGTACAATGAGTGGTTCCCAATTACTGGTTGCCATGGAAATGCCGATGCGTGAGTGTTTTATCTATTGTTGTTAAGTATGCAAAGTATTTTCCATTCAGCCGCAGTGTATACCTTGTTTTGTTACATACACTTAGTGTGTTAAAGTTCAGTGTTCGTTTAATAATCTTGTTGGTGCGAATTCTGTATGAACCCACTGAACAAAATTGAAGATATGACAAAATAAAAGGCAGACAAAAGTAAATTTTTGTAGCCTAATATTGTACCTACTTGTGTCCCGGTACTGACAAACTAAACCGTTAGCAAATGGATTAGAGAACGCAGAACCGATTTGAGTAGATACTGTAGTTTAGGAAGCCTTTGACGAGAAAAAATAAAGAAGCTCGGCCATGAGATTGCCAGACACTCAAAGTTATTACGTTAGTTTTTGTGAGAACCTTAACATTGTCAAAATAGAGTTCGAAGTAAAAAAAATAGCTTGATGGTTTAGTCTGGCTCTAAAGATTCTTTGTTTTGTAATAAAGACACTCATTAGACATGTCAAGTTACGTCACAATATTCAGTTCAGTCGTTAGAGCACCTTTCATGTTTGGATCCAATATGTATTCTATTAAAACAAGAATGTGTGGGGTATGTCTACGAGCCATTCCATTTAGGGCCTACCCATATCCGTATTCTAACAAATAACTAAATTAGAATTTGTTTGTTCAATGTTTATAGTTTAGAATGTCGGGAGAAACGTGATGGCTTTAATTTGAATTCTTGCAGCAATTTTATCGTAAAGGGTTTGCAGGCTTGCCGAATTCCTATCAATTTGATGGATCAGAGATTAGGAGAGAATTTATTTATTATTCGAAACGATATAGAATAGAATAAAATAGAACACGGAGCCAGGAGGAGACGCCCTAGGAAGACATCCTATCCTAGAGACCTTATTGGTGATGTTCTTCAGAAAGGTCAGGTGCGTAGTACTCATAACCAGCGAGAGTGTATGACCAGTTATCCCTTCATCTGTGGCACGGACTCGAGCGGCGCGGGTGATTATATGAACGCAAACGAGGCAAAAGGAGTATGTAAGAATCGTAGATGTGGCGTTCTGTAGTTTCTGCCTTCCCCAATGGGAAGAAGGCGTGAGTTTATTTATGTATGTAAAATAGAATAATGACAAGTCGTGTCGTTGGACACCCGGTTGGAAAGGAGTTCCTATCGCTGTACATAATAATGTATTAATACAGAGTCTGCCGCAGAACTTATACTAGATGGCTCTGTTTAAAAAACAAAATCTTTTGACACTTGAAACTTGAGACTGAAACTGACTTTTCCGCGCGTACCTAACTCTTTTTCGATACCTGAAGATTTCTACCATTCAACTCCAATCGCAAGCCGCGTTAAAGAAATTCGTTCCAATACTCTTCATTTATCCATTACAGATAAACTTCTTTAAATCGTTTACCGCACCTACCTCATTAGGTACGTCTACGCCTAGTAGGTACCGACCACTGCCTGAATAGATTACATTGTATTTGTCGCGTTTATATTGGCAACAATCTACAAATAACCACATTCAGAGATAAGTACTAAAGGAAATGTATCGCATTAATAATACAAAGTTGCACTACGAGTATAATACACACAGTACAGAAGCTACAGAAGGCCAACTAATAAAATATTTTTCTGCCTGATAAAAAAAAAAAAGCGGCCAAGTGCGTGTCGGACCACGCACAATGTAGGGTTCTGTAGTTGAAAAGATTTTATCCCAAAAACAAACTCAACATTGTAATCCCTAAAAAAAAAAAAAAATTATGTGATAAAATTACAAATTAATTATTTTTAGACTTGATACCTCCACGCTTTCCTGAGAAAAAGGGTCTTGACGGACTAATATACTTATTACAAATTAACAATTTTCGGACTTTTCCTTTAGGTACTTGTGCGGTGAGACCTTGCTTGTTGCCAAATTTCATGATTCTAGGTCAATTGGAAGTACCCTATAGATTCGATTTACTTGGGAGTATCAAAATATGTCGCATATATGGCCGTATTTTTTTATTACGTTGACTTTGAAGCTTGATTTTTTTAGAACTCTAGGGGACCCTAGACCTACGTATTTAATATTTATCTCCACGCGTTTTTGAGAAAAAGGGTCTTGACAGACAGACAGACAGACAACAAACTGATCCTATAAGGGTTCCATTTTTTCCTTTTGAGGTACGGAACCCTAAAAATGGTAGCTTTAAGTAGTACGGTCAATGAAAATATTAAGTACTTTCAAAAACTTTTGAATAGGTATATATAATACATTTATCGTACGCACACTTTCATTTAAGCTGCTGAGTATACCTTCCTGAAACCTGAAACAGATTTTGAGAAGCCACTATTAGAAAAGCTAATTTAGATCTTTGCGACAATAACGCTGTACGTTATCTATCTACCCATTTTGTGACACACACAATTCTAATACATATTTCACACGTAATTACCTAATTACACCTGTTGAATGTCTGAGAGCCATCCATTGTAGGTATTTAACCAATTAACTAAATGATCGTTTAATTCATTGTAAATGTTTGGTAGGCAGGATTAATATTTATATAGGGCAAAATTATTGGATGAAGTCGGACTTTGAATGGTCATGATACATATTTATACGTGTAAGCACCAGACTATTAATTTAAGGCGTGTGTTAATATTAGGCTTGGACTAAGAATAAACCCCATCCGTTCCTAAGCTACCCCTAGGTCAGAGAAGTAACTAACTATTAGTAACTATCGCATAATGTGTGATAAGCTCTCAGAGCAGGCTCCTAAAATAGGCGCGACACGCGACGCGAATCGCACGATGAGTTAGATTAGTTTACAACACCGTTCGCAGTTATTTTACCACCGACTTTGCATCATTGTCAAATTCACAGTGATCTATAGGATCGATGCAATAAAGTTGCTTTTGGGTTGCTACCATTGACAAGTCTGTAAAAATCATAGTGATCTTTATTTTCGTTGAAATAAAATTGCTTTTGGGTTGCTGCTGACAGAGCTGTCAGAGGTAAAGTAACTGAACGGTCTGTACCCATTGTTTTTGGTCTTTAAGTTTTAAATAATTACTTTATTCTCTCTTGTTTATGGATTGTCATTACCATATCTCAGAGAGCTTAAAGGAGCCATGCATATAGAAGCGGACCTGCAATTATCTTACGTCCTGTTTCACCCTGTGTGCTTCTCCCTCTGTATGCGTTGCGCTATTTACCTAATATTTGCATGCAAGGAAGCATAAACGTTGGGACTGCTTGCCTCGTCCTTATCCGTTGTCCACGTCTCGTTGCCTATGTGAGAACAGCATCTTAGATCAATTAAATATCGAAATTATGATCGACACCTCGACACGCTCAAATAAGCTTGAGCAAAGCCAACTTTTGAAAATAAATATCCATCTTTAATTCGCTGTAGAATATCCACGTACAAGTTATCCATCAAATGTCCATGCCAATTCCGGTATAAGTCTGAGTACCTATCACGTATTTTTCTAAGTCGGTAAATAGGTCGGCACTATTTCTTCCTGAGACTTTGACTGATCGAATGGCCAAAAGTTGTTGCACTTACGAGTAGTTTTAAAATGTTTTAAGTGTACTCTGTAGCGACGTGTGGGGTAAAACATGGATGGAAACCTGGAAAGTAAGTAACCTACTTAGTTAGAATTCTTATAGCCTTATTACACTGGCAAAGTAATAAGAGCTTCATCAGATTAAACTACGCTTGCCGAGATTGGTCCGTGGATGGGTGACTATCTGTCTCGGAAAGCACATAAAGCCTTTGGTCCTAGCTGTCATTAGTGGATCTTTGACAGTCGTTATTTATTTATTTATTTATTTATAGTTAATTAAAACGGTTATACACCAATTACAATAATTAACCTAGAAACACAATACTAATATTGTAATATCTACTACATACTTAATAAATAACAGTGGAAATTCTCTCATACTTTCTCTCGCAAAACTTTAGACACACTCGCTTTATCTCTCTCCATTCATCGGCAAACAGATCACAATCAGGATTATGGGTTATGGGTCAACAGAAGCCCGAAAGTCTGACAACCAGGAGTACCCAGTCACTGAGTTGTGGAGGTCAGATAGGTAGTCGCTCCATGTAAAATACAATATTCTGATAACCCGTACCGACTGTCAATAAATATTCACGAATGAGACCGGGACCGACGGCTTCTTTCCGAGGCACGGAGGGGTCTTGCTATGTAATGATGGTCACCCATCCACAGACCAATTGTGGCAAGGACTGTTATTGCTTAGCCACAAGCTCCTGAATATGCAAACCGCTGTACCTATTTATTCTTCAGATGAAAGTTATCTGAAGATTAAATCGGCCCTAAGTGAAACAATGTAGTTTATTGTAATGAGCGCAAATCCAACATTCGTTTCGTTCATGTCTAGTCTATCTAGACTGGCGTCAAGATAATGAGCTAAGACGTAAAAAATAAATAAATTAGGTACTACAAGTTCGGTACAAGTCGGATATACTACAATTTATTTTGTTGATCTGAAATCTTTACAACCACGAGTTTTTATAAAGATTGTGTTATTAAATTCTTAGGAAGTCCGCATAAACAAGATTGCTAGGTCTCTGAACATTAAAAAACCGGTCAAGAGCGAGTTGTACTCACGTACCGAGGGTTTCGTAGCATACCATATATATGTAATTTTTGTTGATGGTTTCTAAAAAGTGTGCTATTTACTGACATCGCTTTATTTTTCCTGTAATCTTTACATAAACTTCTATCACATAGAATAATTTCAGATTTTTCTCTATGCAAACTTCGGAGATTAGGGGAGGGAACGGTGTTTTTTTTTTACATTTTTCATTAAAAGTCGAAAACTATGCGGCCTAAAAAACAGAAAAAAAATGTTTGAGAATGTACAAACAGCGCTCTTTCATATGATACCCCACAAGCCCTAGCAGGCCCACTTCGGATTTTTAAGACAAAATTGATAAGCGTCCTCTAAAACTGTTCCAAATTTCAAGTTGATAGCATTAGTGTGGCGGAATCTACATCGCTACATAGTTACAGTTAGTTCTTAGATACCACATAGTTCTTGAGATATCCAGCTGTGACAAACTGACTTGCACCATAAGGGTTCCTTTTACCATTTTGGTACGGAACCCTAAAAAAGTCAAGAGGTAAAAAGTAACAAGGAGTTTTAATTATTTTTTGAGAGGCTTGAAATGATTACAGTTTAATTGTTGCTTCTGTTGTTGTGAAAAACGTTTTAATTTTCCTTGAAACTGCTGCAAAAGCGTTTATAAGGTCCCCCCCACGAAACGATTAGTTTTGTAAATTTTTATGTGATTGCAATACACATTGGTGCTCAAATTGAGCGTCTACAAAATGCAATTGAAGCGATTGACTATTTACTACAATAGAAATTGATGACAATTGATCGTTTCGGGAAACGTTCATTTAGATTTGAGTGGTGTTACTAATACCAACTCAAAAGTTAGGCCTAGACAAGCGGCAATCGCGTTCAAAGCGTTTCGTATTAATACAACATGATGTCAACATGATTGACATGAAGCTTTTTGGGAGGTTATTTCAATCTAATTTATTTTTGACTTTTCCATCATCTTTATTGCTAATAGAGTAAACAGCACTGTTTTAACTTGTTCCAAAACAATTTTTCAGTACCTACATCTATCTAAGTAAAATTAACTTTTCTAATTTTTCTCTCCATAATAACTTTCCACGGACTACAACGAATATTTGTGAAACAAAAAAAAAATGCCGAAAGAAAATTGGAAAATTTGGGTAAACTGAAAGTGCATTTTGTATGGCAATTTTGTATGAATGATTAAAATTTGAACACCTAGTTTTTAAATAAATTTGCATGTTTTTGTGGCGAATGTGCGCATTGATTTCTTTAGAATGATAGTCTGTCTAAAAAAGACTGCATTGATTTGACTCAGGTCTGATCACTGCCTTAGTATCCAATGCAGTGTTACTATAATTAATTTTGTTGAATGAAACCCACGCACCTACTCGTGGCGGTCACTGTCGTTCTATTTATGTGCTAGACGAATGAACGGAGTTGTAAATTATTAGTCAGCAAGGATTAAATGTTTATTTAATTGGTCAGTTCTGTCAATGTCATTTATTTTTTTATGTTTGTTTTTTGTGGCTAAGTACTGGAAACATTACCTGTATAACATGATGGAACCGCTTTCCTGGAAAACCAAAGCTACAAACATTGCACGAATTGCACGCGACACAAAGGCTCCGCGTGTCGCGCGACTAGCGGTGCCCTTGCGTCACGTGTGATTCACGTCGCATGTCGCGCCTGTTTGTAGTAGCCTTATTAACATGATGATATTTTACGGATGTATGCGTTTACATGCACACTTCATTAAAATTAAACTATAAAGGCTCCTTCAAACAGGCGCGCCACGCGACGCGACAAAAAGGCATCGCTTGTCGCGCGACGAGCGGTGCCATTGTGTCGCGCGTGATTCGCGTTGCTTGTCGCACCTGTTTGTAGAAGCCTTTAATTTCTTAATTTTTGAACCGAATTAAAATGGAACCTATGAAAACTACGAAACAAGATCAAAATTCAAACCAATTAAAACCAAGCAATTAACAAATCCTATATTTACTCATACATGCTATGTTAGCTCAAATGAATGAATGATTCACTCGCTCGCACGTGGGTCAAGTTAAACAAAACAGCGGCGAGTAGTGATGGGTTGAATGATTTATTATTATTGGGTGTGAACGAATGGAAATTTATAAGACTATGAACGGTACGAATTATGCAGTTCCGCTTTTTAAAGTTTATTACATTCTATCGTAGTTAGAGTCTGAATTATAGGTGTTGATGTGTGTAGTGGAATTGCGATTATTTCTGATGCAACGTTTTTGTAATGTAATTGAACCAGCAAAGTGTATTGGATTTAGAAATGTATTGCTTGCAACTAGTTTTAACTGTATTGTAAGAACATTCAATCAATCAATCATAATATCTTTGTAGCCATTACCCAACTATGTTGGCATCGGCTTCCAGTCTAACTTGATGCAGCTGAATTATTTTATATGGAACAACTGCCTATCTGACCTCCATAACCCAGTTACTGGGTAACACGATACCCCTTGGTTGGACTCATTTGGACTGGTTGTCAGACTTTTGGGTTTCTGACTACCCGTAACGACTGTCAAAGATCTACGAATGACAGCCGGGTCCAGCAACGCCATAACGTGCTTTCCGAGGCACGGAGGTGTCTCGATATGTAATGGATGGTCACCAAAGAACATTCAATATAGTCCGAAAGATTTTACTAAAACCAGAGTACTGAAAATCAAGCTCTAAAAGTATGAAACAAGAAAATATTCTCATCTGAAATTTAAAAAGAAAGACATTAAAAATCCGGTGTTACACGTAATCTGTCGGATTTATGCTCTAACATGACGTGTGACTCCGGATATTTTTTACAGTAAGTAGTGGGATTTTAGCTTTTATAGTTACTTTTTATTTAAATTATTTTGGGGTTATAATTTCGTGATAAAATATTTACAGAGCCACTTTACATTTTTAAAGAAGAATAATTAATATTTAAGTAATTTGGGTAGGTTTGGAGCGAAAATACCTATGTTTGGCTCACATCTGAGGCGTGATTTTAGAAATTATTCCCAATTATCGGGTGCATGCAAGCAAAGCCGCGAGTAATAGCTAACAATATATAATATTTTTGAAATGTGCTTATTAAGCTCTTTCATTTAATACCCAACACGGAATCATATTTTTATTTTTTATCACTTTGTCCTCTACAGGGCGCCATATTCAATTTAATGTGATGTCACATAGCCTATAACCAGCGGACATTTGTCAAATTATGATAAGCAGTTTAGAAGTTATGGGGAACAGATGAACATACATGTACATACATACATACCAGTCAAAATCATAACCCTCCTTTTTGCTTCGCCGTAGTCGGGTAAAAATACTAAGCTAATGCTGCTTTCAAATCGGAAAATCTCCAAAATTAATCCAACGAAGAAAGTAGAAGATAACTCTATTAACACTATGTTAAAACTTTATAACTATAGTGTGCGCCCAAGTGCTAGTCACCGCCTGAGTTATGTAAGCGGTGACACGGGGGAGGGCGCGATTGACAAGATTGGCAGACTGAGTTAGCTTCGTGTTTGTCTACGTCCGTCTCACCACTCACATACCGCAGGCGGTGACTAGCACCTGCGCGCGCACTATAAAAGAGGCTCCCTAGTTGAGCAACAAAATACAGTCGTTCTTACGTCATTCATACACTGCTTATAATAAATCCTCCTCACTTAATGTCAACACCTAAAATACCCAGCGAAACTTTAAAGAGCGGAACAATGTTGTATTTTAAAATTATCACACAGCAACGAAGGGGCTATAACATTCGCGGTCCCGGTACCCTTTTGACCAAAGACCAAACTTCTCTTGGTACAGTCAGCAACAAAAGTTGATTAATACTTGCATTTTTTAAATCTTAATTATTAAGTGAAATATTTAAATCAAATTGGAACAGGGTACTTAAAATTTTAAGAACATTAACTCTTAACAGTTAAACGAAAAAAAAAAACGCAGTTTATCGAATAATTTTGTGTTAATTTAGATGATGTCAAAAAGTAGCAGTGTCAACCGACTTCTGTTGCTGACCGTACTTGGTAGTAAAATTATTCAATAGCTTACGCCGTTGTACAGTCTCATGTTTACTGACCGTAATTTATCTACAACGTACAAGTGTTGGGGTATCTATCCTATTTTCCTTGAAAGTTGTGTGTTCTGGGGTTGAACCTTCATCAGCTATTCTTGTTTGAAACTACAGAAGATTACTGGGAGCTTGCAAACTGTTGCGTTTGCTAATAAACGTGCGACGTACATTTTATCCTGCGAGTCGGTGATGGTTACTAAGACATTGTTCTGCTGTAACTTGTACGGTCAGCAACAGAAGTCGGTTAACACTGCTACTTTTTTTACATCATCTAAATTAACACAAAGTGATATACTCCTTGTTTTTCGTTTAACTGTTAAGAGATAATGTTTTTAAAATTTTAAGTGCTTCTGTTCCGATTTGAACCAAATATTTCGCTTAATAATTAACATAAAAAAACTGCAAGTGTTAATCGACTTTTGTTGCTTACTGTACTATGTGCAATTTTAGCAAAAAGGGAGACACTTATTTTAAACTTGAATTCAAAAAACTCAAACCAAACAAGGTTCATCTTCAAACCCAGGTTTAAACCATGGACCCTGTTTTAAATATCGAACTTTATTCCAACACATTAAGTTGTCAGTTTTGTATAAAAAACTGTATTTCTATCACAGCTAGGTTCTTATTACAAAAACTGGCTCGATGGTTTATTTAAACCATGACAGAAAAAAAACCTAGTTTTGTTATTACAAAACTAGGTTTCGGTCTTATTAGACCGAATGCATTTATTTCGGGGTATTCAATAATACTAACCACTAAACTGTAGAGAGTTCAAAGACTTCATAATTGATTATGGAAGATTATTATTTATTGATTGATTATTTATTATTATTTTGATTTATTATTGAAACAAATTTTGACGACTTTTGACATAAAGCCCCCCCACACATATTTACAGTCCACCGGCATCGGCCGAAAAGCGGTCGACTCAAAAAAAATGGACCGCCAGTTTTTATGAGTGAACGGACTGCCGGCGGACTGTATAATGTGTGGGGCCCTTAAGGCTCCCGCAGACAGACGCGACGCGATGGCACAAACCGACTATGGTGGAATAATTTCTAAGAAAACTTCATTGACATTGTTCTACCGGAGTCGCGTCGCGTCTGTCTGTGGGAGCCTATATCTCAGTCCCCATTCGTAGGTTACACGAGTAACTTGTGAAAAAGGTCACAATAAAACTATATAAGTACTTACTTCAAAATGTATCCCGTTCTCACGCATTGAGCGACCATTCCCCGTGTCGTTCAAAATAATTAATTGATACAGTTATGTAAATCACTGAAAATAATCCGCGTAATAGTCCGCATTATATAGGTTTAACCGGACAACTCGTAAATATTTACGGGAAGCCAGGTCCTTATGATACGAAAAATAATCTAAAATAGGAATAATAATTGTTTGAAAATATTCATAAAATTACACCTATGTGGCCCTAAGTGGCCACTGAACTTTTAATCACGGGAGTCGAAGCAGGCGCGGATCTAGGTTTTCGCTCAAAGGTGGGTAAATGTTTCGCTCTGGGAGGACCGGGGGGGGGGGGGGGGGTGATTTAGGGCTCCGTAACTCAAAAGTAAAAAAACGGAACCCTTATAGGATCACTCGTGTGTCTGTCCGTCTGTCACAGCCAATTTGCTCCGAATGTAATGGACCGATTAAGTTGAAATTTGCTACACATATGAATTTCTGTGACCCAAACACGGACGGGTAAAGTAAATAAATACATTTTGAAAAGTGACCCCTTTTGGAGGGCAAACAAGAAAATTTAAAAAAAAAGTTTTGCAAACTATACCGTGACATATCAAATGAAAGGGCTTATTATGAGGGTCTGAAATATATATTTTTATAATTTTAAAGTAAATTGTTTTAAAGTTATTTAAGAAAATAGAGGAAAATTTACTTACTTAATTTATATTGGGGAATGGTCAATTTTTGTCAATTTTCTTTATTATCTCCCTTATCTCCGAAACTACTGTGCGTAAAATTCTGAAAAAAAAAATACAGAAAATAGATCTTTACCTGTAGATTACAGGAAAACCTATAACAAGTCTGTGGTCTTAAAATAACATGGTAAATCTCTCAATATTGTGAGTACAAACTTATATTTACAGTTGGAATGTATGGGAGAACATGTTTTTCAACTACAATGTTAAGTTTGTTTTGGGATAAATTCATCCCAACTACTTAACCCTTCATTGTGCGTGGTCCAACACGCACTTGGCCGGTTTTATAAAAGAAAACTTCTGTACCTATTTTCTGTAAACTCAACAATGTGCCCCCCTTTTCGATGATGACTAATACGACTTATCTATATCCTTGTAATGTACTTAAAAAAATAAAAGTACAGGATATGTGACTTTGAGACACTGTTTCTAATTGTGATTTTTAGTCTCAATTTGGTCGAAGTCCAGGGGGGGCAACTGTACCCCTCCCCCACCCCTCCCCCCTGTCTCCGCGCCTGAGTCGAAGGACCTCTAAAATGCTAAATGTTTGCAGTAAAAAGTAATGCACGGTCCCAATGGTGGGAAACTTGTGTGTAAGATCTCTTAGTTTCCGTGTGTCAGTGTCTGAATATTCATGTTTATTACGAAATTTAATTAAAGGACCCTGGTCCATTAGGTGTTACTGCGAACATTGCTATTTACTGAAACTGTTTAGTTGATATTTTGGTCTAGAAATGAGAAATGGCTGGAATGGTCTTGGTAAAATAAATTATGGTAAGTACAGTCAACCGCATATCGTGGTAACACTTTGAGCTTGAACTGGCCTATTGTAATTTATTTATTTACTAGTTCTTGCCCGCGGCTTCGCCCGCGTGTACCCTCATTCTCTTTCTTATTCTAAAATAAAGTAGCCCAAGTTACTCCTTAAAACATCAGCTATCTCATAACTGCCACTGAAAGTCCCGTCAAAATCGGTCCAGCCGTTTCGGAGATAAGCCGGAACAAACAGACAGACAAAATTTTTTTTTTTTTTGTTGTAAGTAGGTACCGTATGCATTTAGTAAAAACCTGTTATTTTGACATACATGATACATAGATTTAACCATTTATATACATATATTTACGTACACACAATTATACAGACAAGAAGAAAGGAACAGAAAAATACGTACAAAGGTGGCTTATTTCTAAAGAAATCTCTTCCAGCATACCTGCGATAGGACAGAGGATAAAAAGACATGTAGATTTAATATAGAGTTTTAATAGAATATGACACCAAATTATGCTAGTTGTGTTACCAATGATGTGCAGTTACTAACTTGAATAACTAGGAATTTTCTAGAGGGTTTGCGATAAGTAGCTTAAAGCCAAACAAACGCGAACACGAAATCATTGTCTATTGACACCAGGTAAGTACTATCGATAAACGCCAGGTCTTTCCAATTTCGAAACAATTTTTCTTGGGCAGGGTGAATCATTATTTACAAAAAGCAACTTTAAGGTGTAAAGGCGTACATACCTATATTTAGACAAAAAATGTCAACCGACAATTTTTTATCCTGTTGATATCGTTGTAAAGTAACTTTCTTTAGTTACGTCTTATAACTAGCTGCGCCCCACGGTTTCACCCGCGTAGACCGAGATAAAAAGTAGTCCGGGGTATAAACTGTCTACATACCAAATTTCATCCAAATCGGTCTAGCCGTTTGAGCGTGAAGAAGTAACAAACATACAAACACACACTCACAAATTTTCGCCTTTATAATATTAGTGTGATAGTGTGATTATACCTATCACATTGTAGGTATAGAGTTACTTCCTCATGTCTTGATTTGTCCTTGGATCTGTCAAATTTTCCCAATTGAATATGAACCTTATTTGTTTGGTGTAAAGTTGAAAATCCATCAAAGAAATTTGACAGATTAAGGTAGCTTGATGTGCTGGCCTCAGTACCTTGTAGATACTTACAGTTTGGAACAGTCATATTTATGATCAGAATTTTAAGAAGGTAAGGTACAATCATACCTTAGGTATGGATTTTTTCGTAAAACCAAATCATTTTGAATCGTAAATTCAATTGTTTCAATCAAACGATAATTAGACCGACCATTTCAATTGGATCTTTCAAAAAAGATCTGTAATGCGGAGTCAACAAATAAATCGAGCAAAGATTCACCGGTTAACTGTTCCACAGACTTTTATTTCCTACATTTTCTCAATTGCTGACCTGGCATTTGTAGGGAAACGTCGTCGCGTGTCGACGTCCTTATCCTATTTTAATGATCGGAATATTTCAAGGTTCCGTACGCTCATATTGAAATCTTTGACATTTCGAAATGATTCGGTCCTCTATCCGTCAGCTTTCACGAAGAATCTGACATACAATAATGAGAATTCCGTCTAGACGGAATTATAATATTACAAAGACAGAAAGACCTTAGGTATCTCCGCGTATCTCGTTTTCTTGACTCGCCTAATAGTTTCGCCGGTCATCCTAAATAAAATTCGTTTACTAGTCATGGAGCAAGAAATCCTTATGATTGGATATTACTACTGCCCGCGACTTCATCCGCGTGAAATTTCTTGTTTCACTCGGCAATACTATAGCTCTTTATTAGTGAAATAATTTTCGGAATCGAATCAGTTGTTCCGAAGATTACCTCCTACATACAAACTTACAAATAAAAAAAAAAATAATAATAATTTTATTAACTTCAGTTGTACACTAACACTTATCTTAAAACTATGCAGCGTTTCAACAATGGAAAAGAGCAAATTTATAAATGTCAAAATCAAGAACCCTTAGTTGTTATTACGAATACCATCGGGTCATAATCGGAATATTAGAATCCCGAAAATTTTAACAATTTTATAACCCTATTTTTCTTATTCAGTCATTGCCTCTTGAATGGGAGAAGGCTGTCCGCATAGTTTCAATCTTCTCTACCTATCTATATAAATAAAAAGAGAAGTCCTGACTGACTGACTGACTCATCAACGCCCAGCCCTAACCCTTGGACCTAGAAAGCTGAAATTTTGCACAGAGATTCCCTATATAATGTAGACAAGGAATAAGGAAGGAATTCCCGGTAGTACGTTCCCGTGGGATATTTGCCGACATAATCGCGGGCGAAGCAGCTGGCAAAAGCTAGTTAATTATATTCAGCTGTATCTTGATAGACTGGAAGGCAACCTCAACGTGAAACAGACTTATTACACACATGAGACGTTTCTGTGTTGTTTCTGGTTGGTTTCATAGGCAGCTGTGATCATGAGGTAAGCTGCCTAAATGTTTTCCACCAAGTGGACAGTGGCATAAATAACTTTTACTGCAAAATGCTACGGAACCTTCCGACAACCAACTCTCTTCCCTACTTTACCCCTGTACTGTACTCTCTCCGAATCAAACAGGGCAATAGTAACTTACCACACTCATTTTATGTATTATGGAGACATGCCAGCGAGTATGCGCGAAGAATCTTTATATTTCTCTTCTAAGGAAATAGCAATGAACTTATGTAACCTTAAGCCTGTATCGTGCCTGTATTTATGTGATAAAGTTTGTCTTTTGTTTTGTTCTAGCACAACCTTTTTATAAGTTGTTGGGATATTCTCTTTTTAGGAATTCAATGTAGTATTGTAGTACACGTTTTTGCCTTGTATGTAGGTAAAGACACACAGGGCAAAAACGTCTAAGTCCTCGTACAGTCCTACCAACTTATCTGTGAACTGAATGAGGACGACATCGACGGCACCGTCGATGCGTCGACACAATCGAATGAAATGCGTCGGCACAATCGAAGACATTTCAACATGACGGCCGTAGTTCCAATTTTCGCCATTTCACAGATAAGTTGGTAGGACTGTACCTGTACGACAACGTTCCGTCGTATAACTTCGGAAAAAACGAATTTTGCCGAATTAAATGTGACTGGCCCAATAAGGGAGTGACGGAATTAAAGCGTCAATCTATATATACTTACAAAAATGAATCCCTATTTCCCTTGGTCATCGCGTCACGCGTGAACGGATGGAACAATTTCGCTAATTCTTTTTTTGTTGTGCTTATGATTGCCAGGAGAAGGTTCTTATGAAAAAAAAAAATTGAGAAAATTTCGCAGAAAATTGGAAAATTTCAGAAAAAACATTTTAACTTCACGCGTTTACATTAGAATATTCATAGTTAAGACGACTACGTCTGTCGGGTCAGCTATAGTCTATAATAATTTAGGTGGGAATGTAAATCAATTTCTATTGGTCGATAGTCACCATAGAAATATAAAAAACAGGAGAAGTGGCATGGGGGCGCGCCTGTGTCCACGCGTTATGCGCACGCTGTGCCTTTACTCGCCAAATGGCCGTCTCCGCGAACTAGTACGCTTTCGACCGTGGTCACGATAAATTATAAAAATGCCGTGTTGTTCAGTGGTTTCCTGCAAAAACCGAAGTGATATTAAAAACTTCGTATCTCACGGGATCACTTACCATATGTAAGTAAAAGTATTTTACTGTATTTATCTTTAAAATCATAAAAATCAACAAATCGTAAAATATTTCTTGCTTTTACTACGTTATTTTTGTTTTCAAATATCGCAGCGGCTGTACTATTTTTGCAGCAAATACATTGCTCCTTAACCACTACCTAAAGTATGTCGCTAAGCGACTGGACAAGCAATGTAAAAATAACAAAACGATACTTTATTTACGCGGAGCGTCGCATAGTACAGCCGCTGTGTCTTGCGGCGAGATAGTGATGAGGTTAAGATCCACTAAAGTAGGCTATCGATAATAATGTCGATTGCCCAACGAATATTATATTGCTATTATAGTTTATTTTTCAATTTGTCAACCGTTTTAGCCCGGTTGGAACACTTGAAAAGATGACGTTTAAGTACGGTTGGGAAACCTTTGAGAATGTAAAATAATCTTTTTTACTGTTTTTGATTATTTTACAGCGTACCTAGTAGAGAAATGCATAACCAACGGTCGTAAAGTAAGTTTATTAATGTTTAGGTGGAGTGTTTTTGGATTTAAATTATCGCATCTTCGTGCTTTATGGTATTTTACTTCCGCTAAAGTCTTTAACTATGCACCACAAGATTCAAATGCGTTGTAGTAATCGGTATGGTTCAGATAAAATATTAGTGATTTTAGCTTAAAATAAGTCAACATATTCATGCTATTTATTTGTTATGCATGAGTATGGTATGTGTTTGTTTTCATATATTTAACTATTTCTTAACTAAGGGTTTTTTTTAACAACAAAAGCCTATTCGCCTGTTGCCTGCTACCTGCTTACTCATCGTGAGGTTAAGAAGTATAGACCACGCCTTAGGTATGTGAGCGGTGGGATGGAGGAGCAGGGGCGCATTACTCAGTATGTGCGTTGCGAACCGCCGCCTCACCCCTGTCTCAGCGGCCAACTAGTTCCTAGACTATAGACTATAGCTTAAGATACTTATTATGTAAATGATAAATAAGTTCTTATAGTACCTTTTTAGCTTCCCAAAAGATACAAATACAAAATAAGAATGGATTGATGCCACAGTAAGGCCACCTAACTGGTTCCCAACAAAATATAGCACCATATGCTCAATTCACTTTAAGGCAGAAATGTTCCAGCCTCTAAAGAAAACTCGCAGGCTTTTTGACCATTACCTTCCCATCCCAAAATTAAGAGTACGTCAAGTACTGAACAAATACCTCCACTTTACAGGTCAGTGAGTAAACACATCATAACAGGGTTCAACAATTCCTATGGTTTCACAGCCTAAACCAACTTAACCGGATTGTTTTAATTTATTGATTCGTGTTTTTTTTTTAATATACATTTTTTTTTTTATTTAAAATGTATAATACTTTCTGGACATATCATTTTTTATTTTATTTTCAGGACCCCAATTTTTTCTTGTACAGTAATAAATGGAAGTATCGATAACTTTCCGTTTTAGTCAATCACTAGCGTATATGTAAAATAAATTGCTTTTTGCACAACACAATAACAGCGCCAGATGTTTTTGTGTGAGTAAGTTGTACGGTGCATGGTAAATGCACGCTGTGTGTGACGAGTTATGGTTTATAATTGATTGTGTAGTATGTTCTGATTTATGAATTGCAACTGTGTGCGCGACTTTGTATCTATTGCTTTTATTGAACTACATGTGTAGTAGTGGCGCGGTGGTGGGGCCAACCTAGCGACATCGGGTTCTGATACATTTTCAACTACCGGGCATATCTCCTTCTTTCATATATCTATGATAGTCACGTTTCATTCGCTATATTTCGGTTTTTCCGAAGATAAACGATGGTATCTTTAAACGTTGTCGAACTGTACGCACGAGCGATTTTATAAGCGACGATTTTTTATCGCGCACTTTGTTTTCAATTTTCGGCATTGAGCTGAAAATACACTGCACGAGAAAAAACCAACCAAGAGCGTGTCGGACCACGCACAATGAAGGGTTCTGTAGTTGAAAAGAATTTATTCCAAAAACAAGACAACGAAGTGATCCTATAAGGGTTACGTTTTTTCTTTTGAGGTACGGAACCCTAAAAATACGTTAAATCAATGGATTACTTTTATTTGCTTGGTCTTTTCGTCTATTAAAGTAGTAAAGCAATATTGGAGCTTTCAAATAATTTAAATACTTTGATCGCCATTTCAAGTCATAAACGAAGGGATTAAGAAACGAAATATTTTTTTTTTACGAAATTAAGATCCTACCAAAATTTCTATTGGAATTTTTTTAATCTTTTACCGTTTCCAATTACAACCTCTCAAGTTCAACGCCCCAATTCGAATCTGTCAATTAAAAATCTAATCTTGTCTCCTAAACAATGGATAAAATAATTACCTTCTTCTGTATCCAGATTATATTGATTGTTCGGGATAAAAAATGGTCTTTTGAATCTCCCGATAAGTGGTATGAATTTAGATCCTATCGGATTTCGGGAGGTTGTCTGACCTTTACCGGCGGCAATATCGATACTGAGTAATAGAATCATGAACTCAATTTTATCGGTGAATCAACTCGACGTGAGCATGCGGTAAATCTCTTAAAATTTTGTAAATTTATGTAAGTAACTACGGTCAATATTATCTTAAAATTAAACCTACAGCCTAATTTATCTAAATTTAATATTATAAAGAGAAAGATTTGATTTTTTTGTGCTTTTTTGTTACGTTTTCATGGCTAAACGGCTGAACTGATTTTGATGAAATTTGTTATGGAGATATTTTAAACCTTGGGGAAGGACATAGGCTACTTTTTATCGACATACCTCGTGGGCGAAGCCGCGGCCGGAAGCTATAACCTTATAAATTTATAGCCTTCATGAAAGAAAGAGAGATGTGGATGTATATGGGGGGAAAAGATCTTTGCCTAGCAGTTGGACAGTATAGGAAAAAAAATCTTAGTGTTCACAAAAGGTTCCAAGTATTTACAAATAAGAAGGTACTTACTTCATATTTCAATTTTAATTAATAAAAAACTTTTTTACAAAAAAATACAACCGACTTCCAAAAACAACACTACAAAGTGAAAAATAACTTTAATTTCGGAAGTCGGTGTCTAGTTACATGTATTTTCTTTTTTTGCCACCGACTTCCGAAATTAAAGTTATTTTTTACTTTGTAGTGTTGGTTTTGGAAGTCGGTTGTAATTTTTTGTAAAAAAGTTTTTATCTTTCACTTTTTAGTTGTGGGACCTACCCCACACAAATTCTAATACGAGTACCACTACCTGCAAAACAAACTAGAACATCATCCATATAAAAGTGGGGAAAAAATACGTATTATTGAAGCTAACTCAAAAACTACCAAAGCAAAGTTAATCAATTTTATATGGGACCAACTGTGATGTATACCCTCTCGAATAAAACAAAAAAAATCCAAATCGGTCTAGCCATCTTCGAGTAATCAGGGAACATACATAAAAAAAAAATTAAAAAAAAAGGTTCCGACGAATTGAGAACCTCCTCCTTTTTGAAGGCGGTTAAAAATTGATGTGTCCTGAAGTCTCAATAGGCCTGCTCCTCTTATCGTTAGGACTTAAAACCAAGAATTCAAACACCGCTATTTTCAATAGGGGTGATTACTTTTTGTCAGACATTTAGGCGCATATTTTTTCTTTTTTAACCGACTTCAAAAAGGAGGAGGTTCTCAATTCGTCGGAACCTTTTTTTTTATGTATTTTCCCCGATTACTCGAAGATGGCTGGGCCGATTTGGATTATTTTTTTTTTGTTTGAAAGTGTATACTTCCCAGGTGGTCCCATGATCATCAAGTCAGGGTCTGATGATGGGATCCTGGAGAAATAGAGAGAACTCTTCCAATTTTATAGGCACACTTGAAGCGATTTGGATAGTTTTTGGAAGAGTACTTTCTTGGAGTGGTGCCATTTCAATTTGGTGAAGATCCGATGAAGAACTTCTGAGATAGGCAACGGAACTCCTCAATAAATGATAGCAAATGGACTGGGATTGCTGAAATCTCATGTCTGTTTGTTGTTTACACCAGTTCATAACATAACATCACGCCAGTACGCTGTGAAGCGGTAAGCACATGTGAACCACTAAAAAGTGAAAAATAAAAACTTTTTACAAAAAAATACAACCGACTTCCAAAAACAACACTACAAAGTGAAAAATAACTTTAATTTCGGAAGTCGGTGGCAAAAACGAAAATACATTTAATAGATTACGGCGATGCATTGTGTTAAAATATGGCATGACGTCACTGCTTGCTAGATTTTATACGTAGTTTGATAGTTACGTAGCGAGCCCCCCATTCCCCAACTTTAATGCGTTTTATCTCATTATTTAATCAGACACCGACTTCCGAAATTAAAGTTATTTTTCACTTTGTAGTGTTGTTTTTGGAAGTCGGTTGTATTTTCTTGTAAAAAAGTTTTTTACATAACCAAAAGATTACGGCCATACATTGTGTTAAAATATGGCATGACGTCACTGCTTGCTAGATTTTATACGTAGTTTGATAGTTACGTAGCGAGCCCCCCATTCCCCAACTTTAATGCGTTTTATCTCATTAATTTTTTTTATGATAAAGCAATAAATACGTGTCTAATATTTTTTTATTACTTGACTGATGGACTAAATATAATTTCTTTTTTTTTACCCAGGTATCATCCCTATTGTAGGCGTACCAGCGCCCACTTCGTAGTGCTTCAATCAAAAAAGGTTGGTTTCTCCGTATTATAAACTACGAAGAAATGTGAAAAATACGAACAAAAAATTCTTAGAACTACAAATAAGACATCCAATTTACGGTAATAATATGTCAATCTCAATAACTTTCCATTTGAATTCAAAGCAATTTCTTCTCACAACCGCTATCAGGTTCATCATTAAAGTATCGGATTACCATTTGGTGTTTTCTAATAACGTGTCAGATGACGACACTCCACGATTACTCTCCTTTGATAAGTGGGGATGATATTACAGACAATAAATTTGTACCGTCCAAGTAAATAGTGGCTATAAAACAGTTTATAGGTATAGTAAATAAAGCCAGTTTATTGCGACTAGTATTGGATCGGAGGAAGAATTGAATGGATGAGGAGAAACGACAGCTTTGATGTATAGTACGTTCCAAAAGTGTCTGATGAAAATGTAAACTACTGGATCAGAAATCGTACCTGTGGATGCCAATTTGTAGTGCCGCTTACAATTTGAGTGCTTTGATTTGATTATTTGAATAACTAAAGACAATATTGAGGTTCATTTTATTATTACCTCAGTTTTCGTTGTTAATTTTTCAATAACAATTTGATAACGTTATTCAAACAAGGAGCTCGTGGCTAAGTAATAACAGCCGCACGGGTCGATCCATCAGGTTAAGCTACGCTTGCCGGGGTTGGTCAGTGGATGGGTGACCACCTTTACATACCGAGACTCCTCCGTGCCTCGGAAAGCACGTTAAGCCGTTGGTCCCGGCTGTCATTCGTGGATCTTTGACAGTCGTTACGGGTCGTCTAGAAGCCCGAAAGTCTGACAACCAGTCTTACCAAGGGGTATCGCATTACCCAGTAAATGGGTTGTGGAGGTCAGATAGGCAGTCGCTCCATGTAAAATACTGGTATTCAGCTGCATCCGGTTAGACTGGAAGCCGACCCCAACATAGTTGGGAAAAGGCTAGGCAGAATGTTTTTCAAACAATAATTGTCGGAAAAAGCTCGTGGCTAAGTTAGAACGTAATTAATTGTCAGCTACGGCGGAGGAAAAAAGATTAAGAAACGTCGCTTCTCGGCCGTTATTTCATTAGTAGATGGATCATTATACAGGGTGTCCCGTAAATAATGGATCAAACGTAACGGGTAGGTAGCTTACCTAATTTCCAACAACTAATTTGAATATTAAAAAAAAAACCGTTACAGTAACCAGGATATTAATTTTTTTTCGAATTTTACGATTTTGTCTTCCAGAATTAAGCTTTTTTAATGCTGTCGCTGCAAATGATGACATTTTTAGGTATGATTTTTATTTAACATTTCTGAATAGCTTACTAATGTTATAAGATACCATTTTTTTTGAATACCGTTTTATTTGCCTTAGAAAAAAAATCTTGAGTTGAAAAGTTTTTTCTTTACGATGTTAGGACCAAAATTGAAAAAATTCTCCTGTAAAAAAATGTAGTCCTACTAAATGTAGTAATCCTGTTTTTTGTAGTTGCTCAGCAGCTAGTCCTAGCGTGACGTTAGACTTGGGTTACCAAAACAAACAAAAAAAATTTTTTTTTTCAAATCCGTCTGCTAGTTCCAGAGATTAGCGCGTTTAAACAACAAAACAAACTCTTCAGCTTCGTTATTAGTATAGATAGCAGATATAGATTATGTACTTTTAGCATCGGATTCTATTTTCTGGTCCTTGAATACCTCGCCTTATTTCGGCATAGACCTTAGTGTACACACACAGTGGTTCCAATACCCTAGGATCCCGGTATTGGAAAAAGTGGCCGGGAAATCATCGAGGTTCTTAGACTAGCCCTCACAGTCGCCTGATGCTGACGTCTTAATTCTAAAATTAATATCAGGCGACTGTGAGAGCCAGTCAAAGAACCTCGATAATTTCGCATCACTCGTGTGTGTGTCCGTCTGTCTGTCTGTCCGTCTGTCACAGCCAATTTGCTCCGAATCTAATGGACCGATTAAGTTGAAATTTAGTATACAAATGAATTTCTGTGACCCAAACACGGACGGGTAAAGTAAATAAATTAATTTTGAATATGAGGGTCACTTTTGGGGGGCAAATAAGAAAATTTAAAAAAAAAGTTTTGCAAAGTACACCGTGTGACATGTCAAATGAAAGGGCTTACTATGAGGGTCTCAAATATATTTTTTTTATAATTTTAAAATAAATTGTTTTAAAGTTATTTAAGAAAATAGACGAAAATTTACCATTCCTCCCTTATCTCCAAAACTACTGAGCCTAAAATTTAAAAAAAAAATACAGAAAGTAGATCTTTACCTGTAAGAGGAAAACCAATAAGAAGTCTGTGGTCTTAAAATAACATGGTAAATTTATCAATATTGTTACAATGTTAAGTTTGTTCTTAAGATAAATTCATCCCAACTACGGGACCCCTCATTGTGCGTGGTCCGACACACACTTGGCCGGTTTTTTTTTTAAATTTAGGTTCTGTTTCTGTTTTCCGCAGGAGAGTGACTTTCATACGTGTGCACAAACTTGTTATAGTATAATTATCCAGCCCACTAAAACTTCATATCAAAAAAAAAATGTCTCAATGTCAAATATCTTCTTGCAAAAGTTGGCAAAATCAAAAATGTTGTTTTGAAAACATTTACATTTCAATACGTATGGATCCATAAGATCGCATATAGATCTTATTCTATGAATTGACGTTATCAATTGACTGGTAGGCTTATCGATGCCCTCGGCCTTTTTACTGTTGTTTAACGTCAATTTGAATTGAAGTCATCAATTGACTCGATCGCTGGCTTATCGATGCCCTCGGCCTTTTTACTGTTGTTTGACGTCAATTCATACAATAACATCTCATAATTATAAGTGAGATGATATTCTAAGAAATGACGCTATCAATTGACTTGTCGGCTTATCGACGCCCTCGGCCTTTTTACTGTTGTTTGACGTCAATTCATACAGTAACATTTGACATAAGTGAGGTGTTACTCTATGAATTGACGTCGTCAAACAACAATTAAAAGGTCGAGGGCATCGATAAGCCGACGATTATCGAAAACAAAGTCGATTAAGAATTAATATTTTAGTTACACTTGGTATATATTGTTGCTCCAGGGAATGATGCTCCATGGACTTGTACATAATAGGTTTGATTGCTCTGAATTAATCAGTAAAATATGCTATATTGTACCTAGAACAATGTTGAGACGTGAGGCGCACTCTTATCCACTGTTTGCTACAACTCCCTGCCGCACAAATGCAGGGGAGAGAGCGCCGCTCCAGAGATTGGTTCAGGCTTACAATAATAACTTTAATGATATTGATGTTTTTGCCCTATCTAAATATACATTTAGAGAAGAAATTATTAAGCGCCTTGCTCATAAATTGTAATTATTATGTACCTATTATTTAAACATGTAATAGCTAATTAATTACTGCTTAATTTTGCTTAATTTTCCCAACACTGTATCTTTTTTTTTAAACTAGTAACATGTGGAAACGTAGTGGATTGTACATTTACTTATAGCATGATGTGTATCTAGATTTAATATACAATGTACGATTGTCTGTTTTCCTAAATAAAATAAAATAAAATAAAAAAATATATCACTCTTCATATCATCATCTTGGTATAAGTCATTTGTAGTTACAGATTAATGTCAACATGAATCTTTTTTACTGTCACGTCACTCGTGGCCCATAAAATGGGCTGGATATACACTTCTGGACACATCTTTTGGCCCACCTTGTATTTTCAGTTTCGTTTGGTCCTAGCTAAAATTTTATATTAGGTCGAGCAAAAAGTTTTTATGCAGTTTTGAACCTGGCACATTCACAATTTCATTCAATAGTCTTTTTTTGAATTTCGAACACAGAATTTAAAGAAACAAAAGACAATTTGGAGCCTGTTTGTTGATATCAAACAATCGAATACTAAGAAAACTTGGTTTTATTGGTTTACTTGGATTTAATTCTTGAAAAAGTGATTGATATCTTTGGTTTTGCAACAAAAATTACTTATTCTTAACATTAAGGTGAGGTTCTATCAATAATCTATGGATACTTCACCTGAAGTCGCCGCCCAAGCTGTGGCACTTATTCAGGCCGGACACAGCCAAAGAAACGTGAGTGCTCAACTTAATTTAAGTCGATCTGCGGTCCGAAATGTTTATCGGAGGTACCTAGAGACTGGCGGCTTTGTTCGTCGCCAAGGAAGGCCACGATCTCGGGTCACAACTGAAAGGCAGGATCGATTCATCGTGACGACCAGCTTGAAAAATCGTCACCTTACCTCCATTGAGATACAAAACCAACTTCGCGACTTCCACAGAGTATCTGTGAGCGCTCGAACTGTTCGGAGAAGGTTAAAAGAACGCGATATGGTACCACACAAGCCAGCTAATGGCCCCAAACTAACGCGAGCCCACCGAACAGCGCGCCTTCATTTCGCACGCAGTCATTTAAATTGGACACAGCAAGATTGGAGCCGTGTACTCTTTTCTGATGAGTCTAAAATTGTGTTACATGGCAATGATGGAAGGAAGAAGGTCACCGACGTAAGGGAGAGCGTTTCGCACAATGCTGCTTTGAAGAGAGGGTTGCTTATGGCGGTGGCTCATGGACTGTCTGGGGCGATATATCCGCGAGCGGCAAAACTCAACTTGAGGTTGTTACAGGACCACGGCTGCCAACATTAAATGCTGAAAGGTACATTCGTGAGTGCTTAGAACCTCACGTGATACCATACGCGGACTATGTGGGCCCAAATTTCCTTTTTATGCATGATAATGCAAGAGCCCATGCGGCCGGCATCGTCAGGGAATATCTTCGGGATGTGAATATCACAGTTATGGACTGGCCAGCCAGAAGCCCAGACATGAACCCCATTGAGCACATGTGGGACGAGCTAAAAAGACGTGTTAGGGCTCGTCAGCCAGTTGCCCAGACGATGCAGGAGTTGAAAACTGCCATAGAAGTGGAATGGGAGATGATCCCTCAAAATTTCATAGAGCGGTTGATAAACACTATGCCTAATCGTATGAGAGCTGTGGTAGATGCCCATGGAGGCAACACGCGTTATTAAATTAAACCTTTATTTGATAAAACATGTTTTTTATTCAAAAATCAATTGCCTTTAACAAGGCGCATATCCGACTTGTTAGGCGTAGCTCCATGTCGTATGGTATTCTGAATTCAAATTTAAAACAATACGATCGAAAAAGATGGTAAAATGTATCAGGTTTAAAACTGCATCAACAGTTTTTGTTCAATCTAGCAATCATATTTCGGTAGGGGCCATCGAAACCTAAACTCTAAGGTGGGCCAATAGATGTGTCCAGAAGTGTACTATAATAATATTTTGCACACAATGAAAACAGGAACAACAATGCCGCGGGCAGAAAATCCCGTCATTTCCACAACAACACCACGTATCAAAGACACTGGTAAACTCTCCGATCTGTTTACGGGTTTAGTATTTTAAAATATTTTTTTTTATAAAAAAAAAAAGCTGGAAAGTTATCGAGGTTCTTAGACTGGCTCTCACAGTCGCCTGATACTAACCTAGGATTAAAAGGTCAGCATCAGGCGACTGTGAGGGCCTGAAGAACCTCGATGATGTCCCGGCCAGTTTATTTTTAACCGACTTCAAAAAGGAGGAGGTTCTCAATTCGGCGGAACCTTTTTTTTTTTTTTATGTGTATGTTCCCCGATTACTCGAAGATGGCTGGACCGATTTGGATTTTTTTTGTTTTATTCGAGAGGGTATACATCACAGTTAATCCCATATAAAATTGATCAACTTTGCATTGGTAGTTTTTGAGTTAGCTTCAATAATACGTATTTTTTCCCCACTTTTATATGGACGATGTTCTAGTTTGTTTTGCAGGTAGTGGTGTTAGAATTTGTGTAGGGTAGGTACACAACTAAAAAGTGAAAAATATTTTTTTTTTTTTACAAAAAAATACAACCGACTTCCGAAAACAACACTACAAAGTGAAAAATAACTTTAATTTCGGAAGTCGGTGGCAAAAAACGAAAATACATTTAACTAGACACCGACTTCCGAAAATTAAGTTATTTTTCACTTTGTAGTGTTGTTTTTGGAAGTCAGTTGTATTTTTTTGTAAAAAAGTTTTTTCTCAGAAAGGAACGGTTTCTTGACGATACTTCTATATTTGAGATTGACTTCCACGCACGGGTCGATTCATCAGGTTAAGCTACGCTTGCGTTGGTCCGTGAATGGGTGACTATATTTACATACCGAGACTCCTCTGTGCCTCGAAAAGCACGTTAAGCCGTTGGTCCCGGCTTTCATACGTGAATCTTTGACAGTCGTTACGGGTCGTCAGAAGCCTGAAAGGCTGAAAACCAGTCTTACCAAGGAGTATCGTATTACCCAGTTACTGGGTTGTGGAGGTCAGATAGGCAGTCGCTCCATGTAAATTACTGGTATTCAGCTGCATCCGCTTAGACTGGAAGCCGACCCCAGATTGATTTGTCGGAAAAAAGGGTGAGATATTAAGTTGACACATTCTAAATATGTGTTGTTATATGTGTGTGTGTTACTAATTACCTTTAGTGAGTGATTACGTAAGATTTTTTCCTGACCAGAGTTTATTTACACTTTAATGAGATACTATTGGAACAGATTATACAGTAATGCCTTTTAGGAATCGCGATCTAGGGATTGGAAAAAAACTTTTTTACAAAAAAATACAACCGACTTCCAAAAACAACACTACAAAGTGAAAAATAACTTTAATTTGGGAAGTCGGTGTCTAGTTAAATGTATTTTCGTTTTTTGCCACCGACTTCCGAAATTAAAGTTATTTTTCACTTTGTAGTGTTGTTTTTGGAAGTCGGTTGTATTTTTTTGTAAAAAAGTTTTTATTTTTCACTTTTTAGTTGTGTACCTACCCCACACAAATTCTAATACCACTATCTGCAAAACAAACTAGAACATCATCCATATAAAAGTAGGGAAAAAATACGTATTATTGAAGCTAACTCAAAAACTACCGAAGCAAAGTTAATCAATTTTATATGGGGCCAACTGTGAACAAAAAAAAAAATTAAACAAAAAAAATCCAAATTGGTCCAGCCATCTTCGAGTAATCGGGGAACATACGTTCCGACGAATTGAGAACCTCCTCCTTTTTGAAATCGGTTAAAAATATCAGAAATCATACTACAAGAAAATCTGAATATAAAAATGAGCCTGGTATTTGTGGTTGGATAAATTAGTCTTATTCGAGAATATTCGAGACTCAAAGTCAGTAACAAAATACTTATTTATCTTTGATCGTTTATCGTACTATTGTAGGGGTCTTTCCCTAGGGCCAGTTGTAGGCGTTTACAGAGCTAATGCGATGAATAAGATTTTCCTTCTCATTACCATCTCTTTCAATAGAAAATAATACTTACAAGTACATGGTGTTTAAATTGCAAAAAAGATGCATTAGAGCTATTACTGGTATAAAAATAACTGATAGCTGTAAACCTTATTTTATATTGTTAAAAATAATGACTTTACCTTGCTTGTACATATTTGAGACTGCTTTATTTGTTAAAAAGAACATGCATCTATTCAGAAAAGCATCTGAACATCGCTATAGAATGATTAGACATGTATATAGACATGAATTATGCGTTCGACCAACAAAGACCGCCTTGATGCACAAAAGCATACTTTGCATGGCCCCAAAAATATTTAATAAATTACTAAATGAAATTAAGGACTTAAATATTATTCCATTTAAAAACAAATTAAGACATCTATTATTAGAAAAATGTTATTATACTATTGACGAATTCCTTAATGATAAATTGTAAGTTATTTGACATTCATATTTATTTAATTTTGACAATGCATTATTATCTTAAATTCCATTAATTATTTATTTACGTGTACTCAATTGTTAATGTTTTGCTTGTTTTTTTCTGACTTAAGTTATGTTGTGTTTTGTTGTAATTATTTTATTTTATTAGATTGATTACTTATTCTTTTTTTTTATAATAATTACGTGAAAGCATGTACACCTTTAAGGTAGATTTTTTGAGGAACTATTTATTAATATTAAGATCTCATGTACCAAAAATCACACGAATAAATGAATTTGAATTTGAAGTATTTTAAATAAAAAAATTAAAATAAAAACTTGTCATTTGTAACCCTAGCGATTATACTCACAGTTTGTATCCTGTAGTTAATCTGTGAACAGCGTTGTGGGCTGCAATATGCTTTGTGTATTTCTTTTTCTATGTTTTATATTGTAGCTGTTAGTTGTTCCTTTTAAATAAAATAAAATCAGATATTTCTTTTCAACACCATAAAAAATATCTTTCACAGTAAATCAGATCAGATTTTACAGCACTAATTATTTGACTTTTAGTTGTTACTCGTAGTAGTGAAACTACAGCTACTACTATTACAAGTGGGCTATTCGCCAACCGATGATCCGATTCTATATCACAGCGTGAAGTACCATTATAGTAAAGGCGTTAGCTCTGAAATATTAGTAGCAAAGCCCGATTGTAATTAGTGAGTGGGTGGTATTTATGTAGTAGTAAGTACTATCGACAAACGCCAGGGCTTTCCAATTTCAAAACAATTTTGCTTGCAAGCTGCTATTGTAGGACAAACGAAGCGACCACAGGGGCAGGGTGAATTAGTATATTATACTCGTACAAAAGCAAATTTAAGGTCGTCCATTTTGTCGATAGTACCTACTTGAAATAGAAACTGCTTGTATGTACACGTAGGTAATCAAGGGTACGTGTAGTTTGGGTGAAGTTCCATTTTGGTAAGAGGGAAATTATAATCGTTTTCAGTTTAAACTTTTTTTCGACAACGTTATAAAATTCTGCCACTGTACCTACCCCGTAAATCATGACATTTCCTAGTGGCGAAAATACTAAAGTCCAGCCACGAAGCAGAAAGGATTTCGTACAATGACCCCTCATTACTTATGTCTTTATAAGGTCATCTAATGTGTGAGCGTGACGGAGCGCGCGATAGAGATAAGTAATGAGGGGTTATTATACGAAATACACGTAGGTAATCAAGGGTACGTGTAGTTTGGGTGAAGTTCCATTTTGGTAAGAGGGAAATTATAATCGTTTTCAGTTTTAACTTTTTTTCGACAACGTTATAAATTTCTGCCACTGTACCTACCCCGTAAATCATATAAGTATCAGATTTTACAGTAACGATTACTTAACATTTCCTAGTGGCGAAATACTAAAGTCCGGCCGCGAAGCAGAAAGGATTTCGTACAATGACCCCTCATTACTTATGTCTTTATAAGGTCATCTAATGTGTGAGCGTGACGGAGCGCGCGATAGAGATACTCGTAAGTAATGAGGGGTCATTATACGAAATTCTTTCTGCTTGGCGACCGGACTTTACCAATGCCTACAAGTGGGCTATTTGGCAACCGATTCTATATCATGGTGCGAAGGACCATTCTAACAAAGGCATACACTCTGATATAGTACGGGCAAATAAATAAAAAAAGTTGCGAGGTGTCAAGGGACACCCGGATGGAACGAAGTTCCTTTCGATTAATTAGTGAAGGAAATGTAATAAAATTGTATTTTTTTTTAAGTTATAATAAAATAGAATAATTAGATTAATTATTAATTAATTTAAGATTCCAGAGAGAGAGAGAGAGAGAGAGACGGAGAAACATGCGCACGTCGCACAGCTTACAATAACTTACTATAGCAAAAAGTGTCGTTACAACTTTTCGTGAGAATTTTTTCCGTCTAGCCCCCTTTCACAACGCGCGATAAGGAACTTCGTTCCAATAATAAAAAAAGATTGCCAAAAAGATTACAGGGGGTTTTACATTGGCCTCAAACTAGGCAACCACCCAGTTGCCTAGCTTAGAAAAAACAAACAAAGTGAAAAAAAATAAAATAAGACAAGAATTAACACTACTCACTGTGTGAGTGAGTGTGAGTGTAAGGGTGTGATGGAGAGTTTGAGGGTGTTTAAGCGAGAGTCTATGTGTGTGAGACAGAACGTGATAGTGGCACGAGTGTGCAAAAATTAATTTATCAAATTAATTACTTTTCGTTTTTATAATATGACATAATGTGGAAGCTTTCATGTTTTGTCAAGTTGTAAAGGCCGTGCGAAACAGGGCCGGGTCGCTAGTAATAAATAAATAATTATAAGTCTAACATTGTAAACTCTTTCTTATAATAACTATAACTGTTGTATTGGGTAATCCTGTAATGATAGCTGTATGATTTTTAAATAAATAAATAAGTTTAGAAAAACCCCTGTAAGTACACGTCCGTCGAGAGAATGCGTTTAGCGAATAGTACTACTAGAAATTGTACAACTGACAGGTGTCGGGAACGCCGGATTGTGTAGTAGTTGGTACCTATTTGAAATCGAAACTGATAATGCTTATGTACACGTATGATCAAGGGTAGGTGTTGTGTAGGTGGCGTTAATTGACTTGTTGAGAGAAAATAATATAATTAAAATATGTTGGTAATTTTCCTTTGTTGTGTAACATTAATTATTTAGTGTGAAAATAATAGGTCTTTACCTATGAAATTGCCGTTTTGTATGAAAAAATTTAAACGAATTTTTTTCATGCATTTTTTATTTGTATTAATCGAAGTAATCACCCATGCAATCAATGCATCTTTGCCAACGCAGTGGCAGTTTATTGATGCCCTTCTTAAAGCAATCAGCTGGACGGGAGGCAACAAATTCTTCAAAGGCATTTTGTACTGCCTCTCGGGTATTGAATTTTTTTCCCGCCAAGAAGTTATCCAAATTCTGGAAAAAGTAGTAGTCTGTAGGCGCAATGTCTGGTGAGTAGGGCGGTTGACGGAGAGCTTCCAACCCCAGTTCTTGCAACTTGGAGACCGTCTGCTGTGCAGTATGAGGTCGCGCGTTGTCGTGCGGGAGCAGCGGAGACGAGCGATTGACCAATGCTGGTTGGAGATGTGCCAGCTTCTCCATCATTGTGTTCAGTTTATCACAGTACACAACTAAAGTAATGCTCACCCCGTTTGGTAAGAAGCTGTGATGAATCACACCGGCGCTAGACCACCAAACAGTGACCATCACTTTTCTAGGGGTAAGTTTTCGTTTAGGTGCTGAACCAGGATCCAACCAACTTGCTGAACGCTTGCGGTTATCAAACAGAATCCATTTTTCATCGCAGGTAACAATGCGGTTCAAAATTCCTTCATTTGTGTGTCTGTTGAGCAGTGCAAGGCACGTCTCGACGCGTACTTCGCGCTGGCGATCATTGAGTTCGTGGGGCACCCATTTGTCAAGCTTTTTTACCTTGCCAATTTGACGCAAATGGACCAATATTGTTTTGACGCTAACGTCGAAAGCTGCTGCTAATTCAGCCGTAGATGGTGTATCATCAGCTTCCACAATCGCCTTTAATTCGTCATTGTCGACCAAAGTCTTCGGACGACCGCGAGGTTCATTTTTCAGGTCGAAATTTCCAGAACGGAAGCGAGCAAACCAATAACAAGTGGTGCGTTGGTTTGTAGTGTTAGCTCCGTAAACGTCGTTGATGTTGCGTGCCGCTTGTGCCGCGTTGCTGCCACGACGGTACTCATATTCCATAATTACTCCAATTTTTAAGGTATCCATGATGACGAAAAAGATTGAAATGCGATGAAAATGTAACACCAATCAATAAACAAATGACTACTTTTGGAAAAAAAAATCCATGTTTTTAAAATAAAATTAATTTGAAATTAGAATTCTTAGCCAAACAAAAATTATTTTGATTTGAAATGGCCAGTACTGCAGAGCGGCAATTTCATAGGTAAAGACCTAATATTTAAAGTAATAATTTTTAATTTTTATTTATTACAGATGTACACGGCTACAAATCAAGCTATACATTTCCAATTTACACTGACCTCTCATTATATGGAAATCCTACGCAATGCAATGCGATCAGGATCAGCTTATACTGGAAATGATAGCTTGATATGTAGCCGTGTGTACATTATAATAATAGACCAAGGAATTTTGGTAATATTCTGTGCCTACGCTAGAACTAGAACTAGTGTAGGAGTAACCCCAGCAAATTATTATTAAAGGACTAATAAACTACGAAAGTTATGACGAATCTGGAGTATTTTGGGGACCATCAGAAACTAGCTTATAATCTTTAACAAATTTCTATTAATAAGTTATAGTTTGCGTACGTATAGTGATCTACGTGTCCAGTATAATAACGCACTCAGAATACTGTTGGGGCTGCCATGGCGATGTAGCGCGTCAAAGATGTTTGCAGAAAGGCATATAGATGGTTTTGCGGCCATCATACGTAAAAGAAGCGCTTCTCTGCTTGCTCGTCTTCGTGGCAGTACCAACACTATCTTGAGTTTATTCGCAGATAGATGGGAGTCTCCAATGCTGCGTCATTGGATGAAACTCCACACTCAATAATTTGTAAGTTCTACTAACACTAGTATTTAAGACCATTGTTACTAACACTATGGGCATAGCCTGAAATAAATAAATATAATAATAATGCTCACTTCAAAAGATCCCATCGAATAGATTCTAATGGAACTTTTACAATTCAAAACAGCTTCTATTTAAAAAAAAGTAAAGTTTTTACTTGTTTAAAATAGATTGAAATACGTGATGCGTAGTTCAAAAAATAGACAGAAACTTTGTTGACTTAGGAGCACCTTCGTCATCATCATTCTCCTGCCCTTATCCCAATCTATTTGGGGTCGGCGCAACATGTCCTTTTTTTCCATACTTCTCTATTATTCGTCATCTCGGTAGTGACCCCCTTTCTAGCCATGTCATCTTTCACACAATCCATCCATCGTTTCTTTGGTCTTCCCCTACCCTTATAGCCATCGACATTCATACCCAAAACTTTCCTTACGACATTTTCCTCACTCCTCCGCATCACATGCCCATACCATGACAGCCGATTTCCGCACAGCTTTTCAGTCACCGGTGCCACTACTAGGAGCACCTTCGTGAATGGGAAATAATTCAAATATGTACAAACCAATGCAAATAAAAGTTTCAGGGTAATAATGTGTGGGCGTACCTCGTGAGGCAGTGAACTACTTGTAATAGTGGTTCAATATATCACTGTCTAGCAAATGGCCATTACTTTGAGTAAAAAAGTATAGGGTTTGCTAGGAAGCCCGTAAGGTTAGAAGCGAAGTAGCAAAGAATTCATCCCTTTTGTGAATTTTAAGCAGTTTTACTGTTTTCTTAATGTCAAGATTGTGTATAATGGTCGTCGTGCTTTTCAATTCACACTCCTATGTCTTCCAATTTATGGGAAACCGTTTTGAGTACAGGGAAATTCAATCTTTCCTTGAAAGTAGTCATATTAGCAACAAATTAAGTCCAGTAAACGGGTCAAAACTGGATAACTATCCAGTTTGGACCCGTTAACTGGACTACCGAGCTGGCAGTTCATCGATTTTTTTTTAATTTTCTGACTTGTTTCCAAAAACAATTAATTACTAGCTTTTGCCCGCGGCTTCGCCCGCGAGGATGTCGGAAATTATTCCACGGGAACCTACTACCGGGATAAAAAGTATTCTATGTGTTAATCCAGGTTATAAACTATCTGTGTGCCAAATCCGTTCAGCCGTTTTTGCGTAACAAACATCCAAACATACAAACTCACATTTATAATATTAGTAGGATTAACAAAACTACTCTCAACATGTAATTGATACTTTTCTGAAACCTGAAAATGAGTGATCATTAAAAAATAAATGCTTGTCCAAACTTAGTACATAATCTCAGAAATAAAAGGTCTTTATTAGTAATAATTTTTATTATTACAAATTAGTAAAATGACTAACTGGTTTCATATGCTTTCCAAAAAGGTACAAATGTTATTAACTTCCCAGCGGTTTTTTTTTTGTCCCGTAGTTAATTGGACTTAATTTGTTGCTAAAGTAGGTATAACTCCTTTTAAAGAATAGGTCGAATTTCCCTGTCAATCAATCTGCCTAGCCTTTTCCCAACTATGTTGGGGTCGGCTTCCAATCTAACCGGATGCAGCTGAATACCATTATTTTACATGGAGCGACTGCCTATCTGACCTCCACAACCCAGTAACTGGGTAATACGATACCCCTTTGGTAAGACTGGTTGTCAGACTTTCGGGCTTCTGACGACCCGTAACGACTGTCAAAGATCCACGAATGACAGCCGGGACCAACGGCTTAACGTGCTTTCCGAGGCACGGAGGAAGCTCGTTGTGTAAAGATGGTCACCCATCCACTGACCAACCCCGGCAAGCGTAGCTTAACCTGATTGATCGACCCGTGCGGCTGTTATTATTTAGCCACGAGCTCCTCTCCACGAGGTCGAATTTCCTTGTCACCCTGTATAATTTTAACTACCAGTCTACCAGAGCCAAAGTCCGCTGAAGAGAACAACGAAATATTATTTTAGTATCGCCTTTCAAAGAGTACTTAAGTGCAAACATAAAATGAATATAAAATATACAGTGTCATTCACACTAGACAGAACCAAACGACATTGATTCCCTACAGAAATGGTGTCAGTACCTATAAAAAATAAACTTACTTAGCTAGTTTTTAGCAAAGCTATTTTTCCCATAAACATATGACGTGATACGAAATAAGTATGTAGATATTTCGTTACGTATAGAGGAGAGTGCAAAGTTCCGATAAAGATCTAGAATCTAGATTGAACTATTAATTTATGACCCATGTCTAACGATGCTTTAGCCCTTGAAATTTGAACTAAGAGTTTGTCAGGCTTACATTGATACTTCGAGGGATTTGATAAAGCAAGACACTCATTTTATATAATTAAATCAAGAATTAGATCGATTATCACTGTTTAACAAATTTAATTAATTATTACATATTTGTTTTTTGGTTATCAAGAAAATTGAGGGGTAAAAGTGTCTGCTTGTTTAATAAATTTATTTGGCAAAATGATGTCTAAGCGATACAAGCCACCTTTGCGAGTGCCGTTTGCTTCAACCAATTATAGGCAGATTTCGTGCGTTGTGCGTGCAAGCAAACATTTTAATAAGCTTTGTAAACAGTATGATTTAGATCCGTTCCTAACTAGCGTGTTGTCAGCCAGGAAGTGCTTAAGCCGTAACTTTTTTAAGTAAAAAATATTATGATGGTTGCTATGCAGTGCGAGCAGCATTGCAATGATGCTGTTTACTTAGTAACTGGGTGTGAATGTCCTTAGAAATTAGGTTCTTTTTTTTCTGTTTTTTAAAATTGGAGACCTGTAATTGGCTTTCTGAATAATGTTCTGTCCATGATCTGTTTGTTTGAGCTGTAAGTTTCTCATATTATTTAAATAAATAAAAAAATGAAAATTCATGCCACAAGAATGAAAGAAAGAAAACTTAGTTCCCGGTAATAAGTTATAACACTGTGAAAGTGTGAAAGATGAGCTACAGATTTGTTAGCGTCCGAATGGCCTCTGCGTGCTGCTCATCTCTAATTTTTGAAAATACAAAAATAGTGATGAGCTACATATTTTTCAGAATATTTTTCCTAGCAATTCCTACTCAGTTCGCGATTTGGAAGAGCAGGTAGTTTAGTGGTTTACGACGAAGGCTAAAAGAACAAAGGTTTGCTACAGACGGAATTGTTTACTGACATGCCTGTAGTAAACTGATAGTGGGTGATCGGGTACGTATCAAAATCCCGAATTTTAAAAGACCGAATTTTAAAATACTAATGGACGAAATCCCGAAAATTGAAACGCCGAATGGTTGTTTGGTCGAAAGTTTAAAATCCCGAAAGTTCATTTACCCGAAAGTTTAAAATCCCGAAATTGTCAAAAAATTGAATTGTCAAATTCTGTGTAAAGGGTTTAAAGTAACCTTACCAAATCTAACCTCGGGCTGCCCTTCGCTCGCTCTTGTCTCCTATGTTGACGAAACCCCGCTTCGCGGGGCTCTGTATAAAGGGTTTAAAGTAACCTAACCAAACCTAACCTCGGGGTCCCCATCTATGAGTAATCGCGGGAACTACGTCGCCGCTCTTTGGGATTTCATTCATTCGGGATTTCGTCCTTTCGGGCATTTCAACATCGGTATTTTGTGTTTCGATATAACGACTATCGACATTTAAAACTTTCGGTATTTTGAATTTCGGTGTTATGGACGTCAGTATTTCAATCATGGGTATTATGAACTTTCGGGATTTTGATACGTACCCGGGTGATCGTAGCGCGTAGCGTACCGGTATTGTGACTCGGAGGCGTCTGGTCTACGGTGTTAGAACACCGCTATAGTGATAAGCGGAGGGTGTGTCAATATTTTTATTGGTCTTTTGGCACACAAGTATTTTAAACAGTGGACTGCTGTAAGAGATAGTAATTATGATTGCTAAGCATATTATTATAATTAACCATTTAAATAGTGGGTGTCAAATTTTCTAGTTTTTTGTTAAAAAGGTAAATAATTCTACATAACAATAAAAAAACAACAAAATTCAGTTAAAAAAAAAATAAAAATTATTTATTTCGTAACCATAATAAATAAAAAACACAATTAGTGATTGGAGCCTCCTTGTAAGCAAACAATGCCTGTATTAGGAGACTCCGCTCTTTCAACAGCAAGGTACAAAATAAAATACAAAATAAAATAAAAGACTAACTAATTAAATGTGTGTGTGTGTGTGTGTGTGTGTGTGTATGTGGTGTGTGTGGTGTGTGTGTGTGTGTGTGTGTGTGAGTGTGTGTGTGTGCGTATGTATGTATGTAAATGTTTAAGTGGAAATTCAATAAAAGTAATCATATGTCAATGGGGATGAGGGTGGGTTAGCGTGTGTTTTGTGAATGAGTGTGTTGATAAACCGAGTGATTTATGTGTTGCAAAGTTTCAATAGTGCCTCAGTATCTTCACAAGAAAATGGTTAGGACGCCTTCGTCCCGATGGGTTTAGTGACTAAACTTTAGTCCCAGCTCGGCAACTATGAATCTATTGGGATTTTTTGTGAGCATGATAAATAAATTAATGGGTGCCGAGATGGGACTATATCGTTTTCTAAAACACTAATATTGTGCACTGGCTTTCCTGTCGGAGCAGGTGGTAAATATTTTCAAATCTAATAAACAAAGATAAAAGAAAATACTCATAATATATAATCGTGCTAATAAAATGAATTATAATAAGCCTAAACACAAAGCAACACCTGCTTGGAGATCCGTAATTAAAACAACATTAAATTTTCATACAAAATAATACGTTCTCACATTATTATTACCATTTAACCTAGTATTCAACTCCCGAGCAAAATTATTTCAGTACTAGTCTAGGCACTACGTTATATGAAATTGAAATTATTTTAATTAAAGCTTAATTTCCATCTGCTGTTATTCTAAAGCTGAATTGGGTATTTACTCAGTGCAAATAGACATATGCAAATAATGTATGAATTTCTTAATTATTTCATTGTTATTTAGGAATGATTTGAGCCATGTTACGTCTGTTTAGTTTCTTCAAACAAATTGAGTCTTAATATTTATTCACAGCATACTTTGAAGTAAAATAAGCATAAACGCCATACGTCTTTTTAATGCGTTATTTTTGAATAATAATCGGAATAAGAGGAAATGTCGTTTTTAATTAAATTTTTTGTTACTTAATAATGAACAGAGATTATGCGGGATAAAATAACGGTCAAAAGTCCGGTCGCAAAGCAGTAATAATTTCGTACAATGACCCCCTTCTAATGTGCGAGCGCGATGGCAATACATTTGTGCGCGAGCGATAGAGATAAGTAATGATCAGGGTCATTGTACGAAATTCTTTCTGCTTCGTGACCGGACTTTAGTCCTGTTTTCTTCAATAGGCATGATCTTATGTGTGATGAATCACACTAATATTATAAAGGCGAAAGTTTATGAGTGTGTGTGTGTGTGTGTGTGCTTCACGCTCAAACGGCTGGACCGATTTAGATGAAATTTGGTATCTAGATAGCCTGGATTAACATATAGGTCACTTTTTATCCCGGTTTACGCGGGTGAAACCGCGGGGCGCAGCTACTATTATATAAATCCTTTTTTTTTCTCAAGCCATTGCTGTCACACTGCTTGGCAAAGGCATCCCCTTAGTCCTTCCCGGTAAAAGGTAAAAGACGACATGAATTTTGTCGATGGCATTTAGAAATATTGGGGGTTTGAGGGGCTTGTGGCTAAGGGCTTGTGAGTAAGTAATAACTAAGGGGCTTCTGGTTAAGTAATAACAGCCGCACGGGTCGATCGGTCAGGTTAAGCTATGCTTGGTCGCGGTTGGTCCGTCCGTGCCTCGGAAAGCACAGTCCCGGCTCTCATTCTTGGGTCTTTGATAGTTGTTACTGGTCGTCAGAAGCCTGAAAGTCTGATAAGCAGTCTTACCAAGGGGTATCGTATTACCCAGTAACTGGGTTGTGGAGGTCATATAGGAATAGGCAGACACTCCATGTAAAATACTGGTATTCAGTTGCATCTGGTTTGACTGGAAGCCGACACCAACAGAAAAGTCTTGGCAGATGATGATGGCACTTAGAAATATCAAAATTGCTTGTCACGCATTCCTCAACCCGCTTCGCTTGTCACTCAATCGCTACCTAACGCGGCATTCTATTGATGTACACTTTTACTACGGAATGATTTGCAGATGTATAGATTTATTTATTACACAACAGATGGAGTAAGCTTTTGGTATAAAGGCTAGTACTTCTTTTGTTTTGACTTGTCTTTGAATCACTTTGAATAGAGTTTAATGAGTGGCCCTTTTTGAAGTTCAATTATTAGTTGGAATCGAAAGTTCCGTGGGATGTAATTTTTGTTGGCTTAAAAGCCGCGTAGAACCAGTTTTTTTACATAATCAGCCTATAATGTTACCACTGCTGGGACATAGGCCTCCTCTCTTCGAGAGGCAGTGAGCTGTAATCCACCATCACGCAGGCCCAGTGCGGGTTGGTAGATATCACGGCCCCGACTTACGAGGGTCGTGGGTTCGAACCCAGGCAGGCGCATTACTTTGTTTAAATAATTTCATCACCACTGCTCTCAAAACGGTGAAGGAAAACTTAGTGAGGAAACCGGCAAGTCCGAGAACCAATTGTTACTCGAACCTGCCTGAGTTTGAACCCACGACCTACAAGTCGAGGCCGTTACCACTGGGCCACCACTGCTCAAAAGTGATATAATTGCAGAAAATTGTTATTAAAATTGATAATTGCTCAGCATGAGTTCGTGGGTTCGATTCCCAGGTTGGGCAAAGTGTTATTAGATTTTCCATCAGGAATTTCTCAATAGCAGCCCGGAGTCTACAATTGTGCCCGGTCGATGGCAATAGGCTCGCCTCCTATTACACGGGACTTTTAACTGGCGAAATGGGGTGTACTTACCTGTATAGGTACCTACACCTGTGCCTAACCCTTCGGGAAAATAAAGCGTGATCTTATGTGATGTTGTTTGTTTCATATTGCTGGCTTATAATACATTTTCTTAATCTCCAACGCTAGCTCGCTATGTTTTTCTTTCATCATACTAAAGAAAACAGTACTACCCACGCAAATATTTAAAATCTAAATGAAGCATAGCCAATTCAAGTTTCTACAAAAGGACAGTGAAAAGTGACACTCTTCAGTCTTAATAGAATATATTATAAGGTCTATCCTGAACATATTTCTTGTGGAATAATTTATTTTTCGTTTCTCTTCCACCTCGACTTATCCTTCACAATTTATTGCACAAATCGACCCGTTCAATCTTTTGAACGGTTTCTTCGTGTTTTCCCTTATTCCGTTGTTTTGTATGTAATGTTATCATTATGGTGATATTGTTTATTGATCGGTTATGTAATTCCATAATTATATGATTTATTTAACGACTAACGAGAGATTGCCTTGTTTGATACAACTGCCCGAATATGTCAACCATTGTATGAACGTAGACGAGGCAAAAGGAGTATGTTAGCATTCGGCGTTCTATAGTTTTTGCCTACCCCTATAGGAATAAGGCGTGAGTTTATGTAATATATGAATGTCGGAGGAGAATGTCAGCGTTCGTTGCCGGACTGGTCGTCTTCCATTGTTGTAGCCGAAATAAGACTCATTATGCACTCTACAGTTGTAATTAGATCGATTTTACAAACAATCAGTTAAAAAGTAGCACACATGAATCGGATGGAACTGGATTCGTATCGGACCGCGGCGAGGTTGGTAGCGCACATCCGTTCAGTTCGATGTCTAATCACGAAGTCCTCGTCAAGTACAGGAACCTTGAATAACAGCCGTCGTCTGTTACTGTTATTTTCCCCCGCAAAATGACATTGACAGCTCGCACAGTGATGCCAACCCCCATTTCCGAACACACCCAAGTCGGTACAACTTGACGTTCCGTTCAGAATCCACGACATGTATATTCACCATTTCAATAACAACACCAACACCACCATATAACACCAGACAGGGGGGATTGACCTCCCCTCACCTCTTCAATTTGTATATGAATGCCCTGATTGAGGCGCTCAGCAGTCATCATGTCGGTTGTCATATTGACGGTGTCTGTGTCAATAATTTAAGTTACGCGGACGACATGGTGCTGCTGAGCGCGTCAGTCGGCGGTATTAGGACACTATTGGCTACATGTGAACGTTATGCAACTGAACATGGGTTATTGTATAACGTTCTGAAAAGTCAGTACATTGTTTTTGAGGCGGGGGGGACCAAGTACCATCTCGATGTGCCTCCCATACGGTTAAATGGTGTTCCTCTTGAGCGAGTGGAACAATTTCAGTAGCTAGGTCATTTGGTCACCACTGGCCTTAGGGACAATGCTGATATAGAAAGGGAACGGAGGGCTCTTTCCGTGCGTGCGAGTATGATGGCCCGCAGGTTTGCACGTTGTACTGCAGACGTAAAGGTGACGCTTTTTAGAGCATTCTGTACAACATTCTACACGTGCAGCTTGTGGGAGAAGTATTCGCGGGCGTCGTACGGAGCCCTTCGTGTCCAATTTAATAACGCGTTCAGAAAACTGTTGGGGTTGCCATGGCGTTGTAGTGCGTCAGGGATGTTTGCGGCGGCGCGTGTAGATTGTTTTTACACAATAATGCGCAAGCGCGCAGCATCCATGGTAGCTCGAGTCATGGCTAGCCCTAACAGGGTTCTGAAAATGATTGCTGACAGAGTGGACTGTCCGTATATAATCCACTGCTGTCAGTTACATGTGCCATCGTTTCGTGTTGTTTACTAACACTTAGTTTTAAGGAACAATGTTACTAACCCTATATGAGTCTTTGCTCGAAATAAAATTTTTGAATTTGAATTGACAATAAAAAATCTGCCATTTTGGTCCTTATGAATTAAAGTTATGTTTCCTCGAAATCGAATCTAATATATATAATTAGTAACATGAGTCAATAGCAAAAAAAATGGTAAGTACATATTAGAAATCATATCATTATTAGAAATCTATATAGATTTCTAATAGAAATCCAAGACTGAGATGCCATTAAAATCATATTCAAGTGATTCTAAAACTAAGAACCTTTAAGAACACATAACCTACTTCTGTTCCACATCCAAGTCCAACAAATCACACAATCAGGCCTCAGTGAATTTATCTTGCATTTATCAAAGACGTAGGTCCAAAGGTCAACCAACGTATACCAGATGCGTAACAGTATGTACGACGTACGCAATTATCGACAGACGCAACCCACTTCAAAGAATATGTTTGATAAAGTTGATTGGTCTAGCGTCTGGCATATATCAGACCTCTGGCATAGATTAAGGATTCTGTATAGAAGCAAACCTCTGTTATTTCCTTTGTGCGCTGAAATAGGGTCACAGTTTTCACCAACTGGAAAAATCCTCGCGGTTGCTCGAACACTTTTTAAATTTCACTAAATAAGTAACTATGTCAATAATGACTTTAAGTATAAAATTCCACGCAGTCATCAAGCGTTTATCAAGCGTTATGTCTGCGTCGAATTTTACATTTTATTTTTAGAATGCCTTTGGAGCGGCAGTTTCGCTTCTGTTTTCTTATTCTCTGCCTCCTTTCTAAGGGCGCCAGTAATCCTTCGGTTGCGTATTTGTAATCATAGTGTAATGTGCCAAATGCTTTTCTTAATTCGTTGGTATTTGATATTCTGGGAACGTGTAGGATGTGTAGTATTCTTACTTAGGGTTTAATCGGTCGTAAAATCTAGATTTTACTGGAGTATTTCCGGATTTTACGACGCGTTCGGATGATATTAGAATTCAAACGACCCTAGTTCACGGAACATGGATGGGAATAAACTGATACTGCACTTTGTTTATCCGCGACAGTACAAATGGCGCTGTGTCTAACCAATGTTTTTTTGCGCTTTGGCTCCGGAGTTCTATTCCAAATGTTTATGCCTCTATGATTTTCAGAAACTTGTACAAAAATGATGATACTCGTATGCCCACGAGACCTAATCTTAATCCTTATTTACTCGACTAAAAAAAGTTCGCACAAATCACGAAGGACTACCGACTAATATCGAAAACATTCATCCTATTAAGATAAGAAAGCGACCATAGTGTCCAAGTAATGAGTTTGGTCGATCGTTTGCAATTAATTGGGAACCATTGTCGGCCCCACATGGAGACGGATCGAACGAGATAGCGTTCATTCAATATTGGTGATAGTATCGCAACAGTCCAGAAACTTGTAGTTTGGCGGTCAGCGGGGTGTGGTGGGATTTTCTTGTTGATTTGTTACTGGTTTTGGATCTTGGTTAGGAATTTATTTTTCTATATAGATATAATTCGACGCAGTGATTAAATTCGAATTAAATATAAAGTACCTTTGTACTCCAATTATGAATTATGATGTATATATATAATATGTGTATATATATGTATAATGTATATATATATAATATATTTATCTATGTGTACAGTCCACAAAAGAGATATCTAGTCCCCTGCCTAGATATCTCTTTTGTTGACTGTACGTTACTGGTACTGGACGTACTGTATGTGTATACTAACATATTTGTATGAGAATTGCTTCATGTTCAATTTTATATATTTTACTTTATTTTTGCATTACATTACATTGCAATACATACATTGTAACACACCAGCACAACATTAGAAATGGTGCCGATTCTCTTGTACACCGAACTAAACTAACTAAACTATCACTAAAATTCCTTACTTTTGGCTATGAGAATCTTAGAGCTATTCTGCAAAAAAAAACCTCTAAATTTAGAAACAATTTTGACACAAATAAAATCGAGTTTGTCAATCGTGACTCCGCGTGGTATAGTGCTCGTAGTATATTTGACCCGGTGGCTTTAATTGGTCAACAATCCACCGACCGACAATCTTGCCGACAATCTGACATCGCCGCCGTTACCGTGTCAGATTATATTTTTTAGAGCTGGAGGGGGGCAGGTAGGGGGCAGCTTCAACGTGTTTTTGTGTTTTTTTTTTTGGTACCTACGTGTTGAGGTTTAGGGGTTTAAGGCTTCTATAAAGGGGGACCAAATTTTCATTATTTTTGCGATAGGACACACCGTTTTCGAGATATATGGAAAAGAAAAAAAAAATACAGTACTGTTTTTGCCACAGAACACTATTACTCCTAGCGGAGGTTTTTATTTATTTATTTATTTATTAAAACTTTATGCACCAGTAAAAAAATACTGTACAAAGGCGGACTTAATGCCTGAGGCATTTTCTACCAGTCAACCTTAGGGTTTAAGCACTTAAGGTTTTTGCACTTGAAGTCAAGGTGTTGGTGTGAATTTTAGCTCATGGTAACTAATCTTATTCCACACCTTTTTAATCGCGATTAAAAATAGTCTGATTTAATTTGACAATCAAAATTTTAGGTGAAAAAACGTCAAATACAGAATAGCATAATTGCCATTTTCACTAAATTATTATCTCAGTACAATCTTAGTGCTGTCAAACTAAAATTTAGTTAAGTTGTGTCATTTTAATCAATTTCAGAATGGTAAATCGTCGTTTGACAGGAATAAACTAAATTTTAGTGATTTTTAGTCTAGTTTAGAGGCATTTGTGACAACAGAATCGGCACCATTGTCACAAAATTGAACATGAAGCAATTCACATACAAATATGTTAGTATACCCTGCCTAGATATCTCTTTTGTTGACTGTACATAAATGGTAAAATAAATAAATAAATATAATGTTTCCTATCACCTATTTAATTATTTTCATCATTAAAATTATTGTGAACAGTGAATATTTTTTTCACAGCTTTCAGTAAAACTTCAGGCGACTCCAAGCCATAAGCTAAGCTAGATCAGTGGTGGCCCAGTAGAAACGGCCGCGACTTACGAGTTCGTTAGTTGTAGGTTCCAACCCAGACAGGCACTTTGTGTAAATTATTTAATCACCGCTACTCTCAAAACGGTGAAGGAAAACATCGTGGAGGAACCGGCAAGTCCTAGAAATAAAAATTTCGAAGATAAACATCCACCAACCCGCACTGGACCCGCGTGGTGGATAACGGACCACTCCCTGTCACAGAGAGGAGGCCTGTGTCCCAGCTGTGGGAATATTAAATAGGATGAAAATCATCCAAGCTATTAATTGGGAACTAATTTAAGGCAAGTGCCTCAGTCATGGCCCACTAATGTCTGCAATGAGAAGCCGTTTCTTCAATAGGTACAATACCATCATTATCGTTGCAATGGGTAAACAAGAAAGCAGTAATTTAACGAGAGACATACGATTGATTTTTCCATTGGCGTATCTGAAATTCTGAATCAAATGATGAGAGGAGCTCGTGGCTAAAGTAATAACAGCCGCACGGGTCAATCCATCAGGTTAAGCTACGCTTGCCGGGATAGGTCCGTGGATAGGTGGACCATCTTTACATACCGAGACTCCTCCGCGCCTCGGAAAGCACGTTTAGCCGTTGGTCCCGGCTGTCATTCGTGGATCTTTGACAGTCGTTACGGATCGTCAGAAGCCCGAAAGTGTGACAACCAGTGTTACCAAGGGATATCGTATTACCCAGTTACTGGGTTGTGGAAGTTAGATAGGCAGTCGCTCTATGTAAAATACTGGTATTCAGCTGCATCCGGTTAGACTGGAAGCCGACCCCAACATAGTTGGGAAAAGGCTGGGCAGATGATGATCTAGAATCTAGATCAACTGAATTAGGCTACGGAATGTTTCTTTTTTCTAAATTCTGTGTCTGTGATACAGATAACTCCCACTTCCTTTGGCCAATATATATACCTATTCAAGAGCAAATACAACTAGAAAAACCTTTTGCTCACATTGGTTTTCGCTCTTTCACATAAATAATATTAATCTACGGCCTTGATCTTACTGACAAGTATTGGGTACCTATCAAGTAATAATATATTATTGTATCCAATAACTAAACAAGCCTAATGATTAGTCTAAATCTGGACTATTAATTATAGAGGGTCAAATTAAATTAGCTAGCGAAACTGCGGAGTTGCGCTAGCTGCGTCTGCGCAGACGAGATGGGTATCGATTGATGTCTAAACTCGACAAAAAAATAAAGATTTGATGTTTTTTTTAGCGTCATAATGTCCGCTGGTTGGTAGTGCTATTACTTGAATTGTGAGTTGATAAAATCTGTTTTATCGTGTCGAGATATCGATTCGACACCCATCATGTCTGTGAAGTTTACACAAAAAAAAAAAAACGATTTTTGAACGGACTACACTACTGGCTGTTACCAAAAAAAACATCAAATTAATATTTTTTAGGAATAAATATTTTTAGATATCGACATTCATCACGTTGCTGGCTAATTTAATTTAACCCTGTGTTGTATGGCAGCTCTCACTTCCACACAGTCTTGAAACTTTGGCAAATTAGTGCGGGTAGTAGGCAATTTAGAATTCGAATTAGGAACAGCTCCGAGAACGCTGGGAAACTGTTAGGGAACCCCTGCCAGTTTCCTATTTAGGTTTAGTTAATAGGAGAGTGACCTACATCAAATTTAATTACTTATGTGTTTGTTTCCATCACTACACAAGTGTTTGAGTTTGAACTAGTTTTCAATTTGTAGTTGACAGCTTTGAGGCAAATAACATGATTGACTTCACTGATCTTGTAGGTCTGTTCTCCGAAGAGATACGAGTGCTATATATCACTAGCTATTGCCCGCGACTTCGTCTGCGATCCAGGATGAATAGTAGCTTATGTCCTTCTCCAGGTAATGGTCTACCCATTGCCAAATTTCATTCAAATCCGTTCCAATTGCATATTATTTGTTACATGCTGCACCGGTCGATGTCATCGCGTCAACGCCGGCTATCGCTGAAAACCAGCGCTGGGGCTCCGTTTCGCATGGGGTCGCGGCATTATGCTGAGCGGTAGCCGTTTTGCGTAGATGTGATGCATATTTTCCCCAAAACTTGCTTTTTACATTGTTATTATATTTTGTTGTCCTTTGCGTCATGTTTACCGCAAATAAACGTATTTTCTTTCTTCTTCTTCTTCTTTCAGCCGTTTTAGCGTAAAAGCATTACAAACAAAAAAAAAAACAAATAAACTTACTTTCGGATTTATAATATTCGTTAGGATTAGTATGTTCTCTGATAAAGATAAGAACAGAGAAGGATACATTTAAAAATCTAAAGTTCTGACCAAATTGAAGCGAATCCCGCGTGGATTGCGGGATGAAATTCGCTCGCGCCGGTTGTGTCAACTAACTTGTCTGGAGGTGTTCAAACAGGCGTGAATAGTGGCGTGACTTACTAATCATAAAACAATAGACGTGCGCAGTCGCATCCCGCGCGGGATTCGCCTCAGTGTGGCGAGAGCTTCATCCACCGTTTTAATGTATTTAAACAGTTGGGTTTATGTCAAACATCTTAAGGAAATTTTAAATATAGAACTGCTTAAAATTATCTAAACAGCCGTTTTAAAAGTCGGTGAACTCCGACCTAAAAGGTACCAACTGTAAATTAGTAACAATAGAGATAATCAAGGCAGTTGTAGGCAGTGCTTAAATTAGACTCAATCTGCCTAGCCTTTTCCCAACTATGTTGGGTTCGGCTTCCATTCTAACCGGATGCAGCTGAATACCAGTATTTTACATGGAGCGACTGCCTATCTGACCTCCACAACCCATTAACTGGATAATACGATACCCCTTGGTAAGACTGGTTGTCAGACTTTCGGGCTTCTGACGACCCGTAACGACTGTCAAAGATCCACGAATAACAGCCGGGCCCAACGGCTTAACGTGCTTTCCGAGGCACGGAGGAGTCTCGGTATGTAAAGATGGTCACCCATCCACGGACCAACCCCGGCAAGCGTAGGGTAACCTGATGGATCGACCCGTGCGGCTGTTATTACTTAGCCACGTGCTCCTCTCAGAGCTTAAATTAGACTAAGCTGACTTAAACAGCAGATTAAAATCAAACGGTCGATCTAGCCTTAATTCCCCTTTAAGCTAAGCTTGTATTATAATCTCATAGATGTCGATACAGGCGCCTAAGGGATTATCAAGAGCATTGAGCGTAGGTAGCAGCTGTTTATAACTTAGTACTTAAAGACTTTAGAACGATCGTGAAAACTCCCAGAAGCTTTGGTAAATGCGTATTTAGTGATGTGACAAAGTGTAGCCTTAAAAAGCTTACTTACAGTTGACTGTACTTTGAGGGTTCCGTACGTCCAAATGAAAAAACGGAGCCCTTATAGGATCACTCGTGTGTCTGTCTATGTCTGGCTGGCTTTCCGGCTGTCACAACAGATTTGCTCCGAATCTACTGGACCGAATATGTTGAAATTGGGTACACTTATGACTTTCTGTGACCCAAACACGAACGTGTAACGTAAATAAAAGAATTTTGAATATAGGATTCAGTTTTGGGGAAAAATTTGAAAATTAAAAAAAGAAAAGTTTTGCAAACAATACCGTGTTACATATCACAATGAGGATGAGGATTTCGGAGCACTTCCGACGTTTGGCTCCCAGACTGGAGCGGGCCGGGGCTGCCTTGAAGCGGCTCCTGCCCAATCTGGGGGGTCCAAACGCCTCCTGCCGGAGGCTTTACGCGGGGGTCGTGCGGTCCATGGCCCTTTACGGGGCACCGGTGTGGGCGCGTTCCCTGAGGCTGCGACCAGCCCGCCGGTTGAACGCGTCCCAGAGGGTCATGGCCATCCGGCTAGTCCGGGGATACCGCACGGTCTCCTGTGAGGCGGCGAGCCTCCTTGCCGGATTACCGCCATGGGATCTGGAGGCAAAAGTTCTCGCGCACGTGTGGGAGTGGCGCGAGGAGGCGAAACGCCGGGGCGTAACTCCGCTGCCGCGAGAAATCACGGTACAGCGGACAGAGCTCCGGCGGGATCTCATGGCGACATGGAGAGTGCGATTGTCGCAACCCAGCGCTGGGCACGCCACAATTGCGGCGATAAGTCCCCTCTTTGAGGAGTGGTTGGAGAGGCGCCACGGCGTCCTCACCTTCCGCCTAACGCAGGTCCTCACCGGACACGGTTGTTTCGGGAGGTTCCTGTTTCGGATAAGGCGGGAGGAAACGCCCGGGTGTCACCATTGTGTAGATCGCCCGGAGGACACGGTGGAGCATACAGTGGAGGTCTGCCCGGCTTGGGCGGAGCACCGCCGTGTTCTCACGCAGGCGATCGGCGGCGGCGATCTCTCGCGTCCAAACCTGGTTCAGGCCATGGTGCGGAGCGAGAGTGCATGGGAGGCCGTCACCTCCTTCTGCGAAGCAGTAATGCTCGCAAAGGAGGAGGCGGAACGCGAGAGGGAGAGGCAACAGCCGCGCCCTCGCGCCCCTAGCCGCCGTAGGAGACGCCCTGGGCGGCGGGAATCGATTGCCGATTCCCGGCCACCGTAGGCGCGGGCTTGCGGACGACGAGTAATGGGCAGCTCGCCGTCCGGTAAGGACCAGGCCCGGGTCGACGGCGCGTTGTGTTCCACGCGCGCCTCAAAGAGATGTCAGCAGTGACGGGGTCCAATAGGGCCGAAGCCGCCGGGGTCGCGGGTAGTTCGAAAGAGATACCGTGGCCCTGGCACGGGCAACTGAAGGAACACGGGTGGGTTTTAGTCAGTAAAAGTCTGACACGCCCTCCCGCTCTGCCCGGAGCGGGAGAAGTCATTTGATGATTTCCCATCCACAAAAAAAAAAAAAAAAAAAAAAAAAGGATGAGGATTTCAATATTTTTTTTAATAATTTTATAATAAATGGTTTAAAAGTTATTGATGAAAATTAACCAATCTCCCTCGGAAACTGCTGAGCCTTAAATTTTGAAAAAAATACAGAGAATAGTTCTATACCTATAGATTACAGAATAATTTATAAGAAGTCTATGGTCTCAAAATAACATGGTTAATCACTCAATATTGTGCGTACAAACTTACATTTGCTGTTGAATGTATGGGGGAACATGTTTTTCAATTACAATGTTAAGTTTGTTCTTGGGATAAATTCATCCCAACTACGGAACCCTTCATTGTGCGTGGTCCGACACGCACTTTTAAGGTTTTCAGTCCAACCCCAATGTAATGCGCTACCGGTTTTGTCTCCTTAAAATTCAACCTGGGTTTTGATCCAAAGGTTCGACCTCCGACCTCACCCACTGCTGGGCATAGGACTTGTGCCATTCTCCTCGCTTCTGCTCGGGTCTCATTCAAGTTCCACCCGCGGTTTCTTGAAATTATTCAGAAGGCAACACAGGTTCACATAGTAATAATTATAACGTTTTTACAAAAATCCATAAGATATGATCCTTTTTGAGAGACTGGCGTCCATACTGGGATGATACAAACGAACGGATATATAACGGACGAACGGATATATGGATGTGACAGATCACCAGGCTCTCACCCCGAATTTAATGTATTAACATTACACAATGGTCAATTTTTGAACTCTAGACAAATTATTTATTGATGAAGGGGAAATAGCGGCCAAGTGCGAGTCGGACTCGCCCATGAAGGGTTCCGTAGCAGCAAGTAACATAATATAAAAGTTCTTGTAGTTCGTTGTAACTTTGATCGATGTTTTAATAATAGACCGATTTATGACGTATTAAAAAAAACTACATGGTAATGTACATCATATATTTTTTTTAGTTTTATCATTCTCTTATTTTATAAGTTACGGGGGTTACTTTGGAAGTGTGTCTCTCGCGCAAACTATTCAGTTTAGAAAAAAATGATATTAGAAACCTCAATTTCATTTTTGAAGACCGATCCATAGATACCCCACACTGGGTTTGATGAAAAAATATTTTTGAGTTTCAGTTCTAAGTATGGGGAACCCCCAAAATTTATTGTTTTTTTTTTTTCTATTTTTATGTGAAAATCTTAATGCGGTTCACAGAATACATCTACTTACCAAGTTTCAACAGTATTGTTCTTATAGCTTCGGATAAAAGTGACTGTGACATTCGGACGGACAAAGAGATAGACATGACGAATCCATAAGCTTACCAAGGAGTATCGTAATTACACAGTAAACTGGGTTGTAGAGGTCAGATAGGCAGCCGCGTCCGGTAAGACTGGAAGCTGACCCCAAAATAGTTAGGAAAAGGCTAGGCAGATGATAACACAGGTAACATTAACCTCAAAATATGACTATGTTTACGTTACTGCTACAACCTCTGCTTAACTCCTGAGGGATTATTTGTAGTAGGTAATACAGAAATAATGACATACAGTATCAGAATTTACAGGCTCAAAGACCTCGTAGATTCCCATACTCGATTTTTGGCTCAAGCTCATAAAACCATAACGTCGACACAACCGTTATTTATTAGCGAATTAACTTAATAAAACCGAATGTCTGTCAGTGGGTACAGCTTGATATTCAGACTATTTCAGTCGTACTATTCGACGATGTATGGGGTATGATGGGGTTATATTTCATTTCAATACCTTTAGTGGCCTTGGTTTATTGTATTGGGTTTTTGTGATTGAGAATTTTGTGAGTAAATTGCTTACCTGTTTGTAATTACATAGATGTCAACAGAAAATTAAGAATGGGCCATACACAGGGTATGGCGTGGTCCAACCTTAAATGGTCTATACACCGTTTATTCAGCTATCACATACCATAATTTGAATAATTTTTTCCAGTCTCAGAATAAAATATTTTTATAATATTATTTGGAAAATTGACAGCTTGCTTTACTAATTTGACTGTATTTTCTATAAATGACGTTATTTTTAATTTTTTTTTTGTTTCCCACTGTGAAATGCATGTGCTATCATATGTTGTTTTTTTTTTTTTTTTTGAGATAATTATTCAGAATATTCTAACCTTAGATTCTAGCATATGGCACTCGTGGGTTGCAGCTGAAAATCAACGTCAGGTGGTACACCTTGTGTTGTCATCTGACAATATGCTGAGCTGAGGCCCTTTTGTTTTATGTTTTTATAATTTTAAGGTGTATTTATTTTATTGCTGTAATGCGTTTTCTTTCTTTCTTTCTTTCAAATGTAAAAAAAATGAACTAAAGCACAGTCAATAAATAAAATGTATTATGAGACCTAGGAATAAAAATTGTTCAAATTGTGGTATGTGATAGCAGAATATACGGTGTATCGACACCTTAACGTTGGACCACTGTTAACGCCACTCCTTGTATATATCTACCTTGTTTTGGATGGATGTGATTTGGCATTATATTAATGGGACTGGCCCTGCCCTACCCGACGTAATTAGTAACAATAGCATAAGCGCATAACTACATTCGGAGGTACTTTTAAGCAGTACCTGTTCGTTCAGGAGTCACGGTTAGTATAATATCGATGCGAGTTGTGCGAGAACAGCTCGTGGCTAAGTAATAACAGCCGCACGGGTCGATCCATCAGGTTAAGCTACGCTTGCCGGGGTTGGTCAGTGGATGGGTGACCATCTTTACATACCGAGACTCCTCCGTGCCTCGGAAAGCATGTTAAGCCGTTGGTCCCGCCTGTCATTCGTGGATCTTTGACAGTCGTTACGGGTCGTCAGAAGCCCGAAAGTCTGACAACCAGTCTTACCAAGGGGTATCGTATTACCCAGTTACTGGGTTGTGGAGGTCAGATGGGCAGTCGCTCCATGTAAAATAATGGTATTCAGCTGCATCCGGTTAGACTGGAAGCCGACCCCAACATAGTTGGGAAAAGGCTAAACAGCATCGAGATATAAGTACTAACGTACTAGAGAAGCTACGTCAAATAGCTGAATATTGTCCTATTCTTCTTAATTTGAATCTTTAGTTCGCTGCAGCGCTAAAATAATAACAATTCGTCTAAACCGTAACTAATTTACCACAGCGCTAGATTTGCTGCGGAAGTGTATTTATTCTCGGCAAAAAGGTCTTAAGCGCCATGTAAATCACGGCACTTACGCGTTTTCTTCGACAAAAGGCGGCGACGGTGCGGCGCGATCGCCGCAGTTGAACGAGACAAAGTAGGAATTTACGGTGTCTTCTCTAGTACGTTAGTACTTATATCTCGATGCTAAACAGATTTATTTTTTTTTGTGCGAGAACAGCTCACTACCTATAGTGAAAAGAAAAGCCAGCCAGCAATAACATTGTTCACAGTACCCAGTGTCACCAGTGTTCACAGTCGTATATTCCACTCCTGTTCACCAAAACCACTTAAACCCGTAATGTCCTTTTCATTCCATTACAGCTTTTAAAATTAAATCACATCGGATTCCACCGTTTCTGTTTCATTCACAGTACTAAAGCGGATTAAACACCTGCCAAATAAATGGAAAAAGCAAGAGAAACCGCGCTATTTACTAGTATGTTGGCACTTCTCCAAGCAGAGGTTACTGCGCTCCGCAAATACTTTATCGCTAGGACAATGATATATGTTAATCGTTGTTTGGCCCCCATACGGCTTGAGAAACTTTTCGTCGTGATTTAGAGTTGCTTATCAGAACTGGTGGGATATGCCTTTTTTTTTTTTTTTTTTTTTTTGTGGATGGGAAATCATCAAATGACTTCTCCCGCTCTGGGCAGAGCGGGAGGGTGTGTCAGACTTTTACTGACTAAAACCCACCCATGCTCCTTCAACTGCCCGTGCCAGGGCCACGGTATCTCTTTCGAACTACCCGCGACCCCGGCGGCTGGTGGGATATGCCTTAGGTTATTGATTCGTCATTATAATATCAATCATAGTATAGCAACAAGGATGGCAGCCCAATCAAAACTGGTAGTACCGAAACACAAAAATTATTACGGGAAACGAACGAACGCTTATTTAATACCTACTCTAATTAATGATGTTCCAACAAAAATTCAATCGGAAATAACAAATAATAATTATAAAAAAACTTTTTTTCAAAAAAATACAACCGACTTCCAAAAACAACACTACAAAGTGAAAAATAACTTCAATTTCGGAAGTCGGTGTCTAGTTAAATGTATTTTTGTTTTTTGCCACCGACTTCCGAAATTAAAGTTATTTTTCACTTTGTAGTGTTGTTTTTGGAAGTCGGTTGTATTTTTTTGTAAAAAAAGTTTTAATTTTTCACTTTTTAGTTGTGTACCTACCCCACACAAATTCTAATAACACTATCTGCAAAACAAACTAGAACATCATCCATATAAAAGTTGGGAAAAAATACGTATTATTGAAGCTAACTCAAAAACTACCGAAGCAAAGTTAATCAATTTTATATGGGACCAACTGTGATGTATACCCTCTCAAATAAAACAAAAAAAAATCAAATCGGTCCAGCCATCTTCGAGTAATCGGGGAACATACATAAAAAAATAAATAAAAAAAAAGGTTCCGACGAATTGAGAACCTCCTCCTTTCTGAAGTCGGTTAAAAATAAATACAAAACATTCTTTGATTCTCTTTGAAAATGCATCATCCTGTTTTTTCATTCTATTCGTATATCGCGCTATTGTCGTTTTTATACTTTTTCTTGGTTATTATTTACGAACTACCTCACAATGTTTCTTCGTTTATTTATTTTTAATTTTTTGTATCAAACTAGGTTTTAACCGTAAATAATGATTTTGTTAATATGCTAAAAGAAAAGAAAAGAAAAATAAGATAAAGAAAAGAAGAAGATAAGAAAGAAAGAAGAAGAAAAGAAAGATTAAGATTGCTTAAAGTGTTTCAACATCCGGACAAACCTATTGAGGTTTTTGTGATGTTTCTGTTTATATTTTGTTTTGTTTCTTAATTAATAAACAATAAAAAATTTAACTAAACAATTTATTTGGGGTCGGCGCAACATGTCCCTTGTCTCATACTTCTCTATTAGTCGTCACCTCGGTAGTCGCCCACTTTTTAACCGACTTCAAAAAGGAGGAGGTTATCAATTTGTCGGAACCTTTTTTTTTTTTTTTTTTTTTTTTTATTTTTTTTTTTTATGTATGTTCCCCGATTACTCGAAGATGGCTGGACCGATTTGGATTGTTTTTGTTTTATTCGAGAGGGTATACATCACAGTTGGTCCAATATAAAATTTATTAACTTTGCTTTGGTAGTTTTTGAGTTAGCTTCACTAATACGTATTTTTTCCCCACTTTTATATGGATGATGTTCTACGAGTACTTTGTTTTGCAGGTAGTGGTATTAGAATTTGTGTGGGGTAGGTTCCACAACTAAAAAGTGAAAAATAAAAACTTTTTTACAAAAAAAATACAACCGACTTCCAAAAACAACTACAAAGTGAAAAATAACTTTAATTTCGGAAGTCGGTGGCAAAAAACGAAAATACATTTAACTAGACACCGACTTCCAAAATTAAAGTTATTTTTCACTTTGTAGTTGTCTTTGGAAGTCGGTTGTATTTTTTTTGTAAAAAAGTTTTTTTCTTTCTACTGTTGTAAAATTTTAGTGAATGGTTTGCCAGCACAAAGATAAACCCTTAGAGGTTTCCGTTGTGTAGCTAAAACGAAACTAAAATAGGCTACTTAAGTGTTATCGATATAAATAAATAAAATTTCTGCCTTAGTACTGTATGTCACTACTACCACAGTATAATAAAGTAAGCAGTATTACATCTTCATAGAAAACGGCCGAAACAACGGGCTTTGAAATCTTAGTATACACTTATTATTCTGTGGTACTACTATTACGAAGATTGTTTACCGAATAAAGTTCTAAATGTAGAAAATTTCTCCCCTAGTACTGTATGTCACTACTACCACAGTATAATAAAGAAAGCAGTATTACATCTTCATAGAAAACGGCCGAAACAACGGGCTTTGAAATCTTAGTATACACTTATTATTCTGTGGTACTACTATTACGAAGATTGTTTAGCGAATAAAGTTCTAAATGTAGAAAATTTCTCCCCTAGTACTGTATGTCACTACTACCACAGTATAATAAAGTAAGCAGTATTACATCTTCATAGAAAACGGCCGAAACAACGGGCTTTGAAATCTTCGTATACACTTATTATTCTGTGGTACTACTATTACGAAGATTGTTTAGCGAATAAAGTTCTAAATGTAGAGAATTTCTCCCCTAATACTGTATGTCAATACTACCACAGTATAATAAAGTAAGCAGTATTACATCTTCATAGAAAACGGCCGAAACAACGGGCTTTGAAATCTTAGTATACACTTATTATTCTGTGGTACTACTATTACGAAGATTGTTTAGCGAATAAAGTTCTAAATGTAGCGCTGGAAAGTTTTACACGACAACTTTATAAACAAATTAAGATGCCAAGTTGCTACTTACTAATTTGAGATGTTACTTGAAAAGCCACTTAAAGATTTGCCAAACTTTCCGGAATATATCGCGATACCACTCGGTAGCTACTGGTAAATAATACACAATAAATGTATTTTTAGAATAAGTTAGATTATAAAATGAACGATGAGTTCTCTCATCTCTATCTTTCTTTTGCTATACCCGACAGGGTCTATGATTGTCCTTTAGCTAATTTTTACTACCTTGAGTAACTATGTACGGTCAGCAACATAAGTCGATTAACACTGCTACTTTTACACATCATGTAAATTAAAACAAAATGATTTGATTATCTCCTTTTTTCCTAAAATACCTAAGAGTCTAGTAAATCTTTAAATTATTTAACTTATGTTCCGATTTCAATTAATTATCTTGCTCAGTAATTAAGATTTAAAAAACTGAAGAGTTGATCGACTTTTGTTACTGACTGTACCTATAAATAAGCCTAAACAGACCCAGCTGAAATTATGAAGGATTAACAAAAGTAATGAAAAGTTATCGTATCATTCTTCGAACAAAGTCGCCGAATATAAAAGTGAGTTATGGCAAATGGCCAAACGAAAACTAACGTAGTTACGTGCCAGACAATCCCCAGACACTAACACCGAGCATGTGGGTAAAAATTACAAAACTTAGTCAAACAAACTACGTGTTAAGAGGACACATCGAAGCGTTGTTTAACCCAGTGTGTAAGTGAAATGGCGTTATGGCTGTCTAGTTTGGCGCGCGAGATAGAAGACTCTCACGCGCAGCGGAACTAAACGCACTTCGTTTAAATGTAGATTTATGACAAAATCAAAAGCAATTCTTGGCCCCTTTTTCTTCAAAATTTGACTAAGTTAAATATTTTTTTACTCAAAAATTTTATATGAAAATGGAAAAAGTGATTCATACATTGTGGAGACTTACACAAGAATACATTGTAATTTTTTCATGCCCTTGAGACGTCACAACGATTCGTAAATATGTGATATTCTAAACCTCTTACAGCAAAAATACACAAAACAGTCGCTGGTTTTAGGTCGATTAATCTAAATTAAATAATAAAAAAAAAATAGCTCATACATGAAATAATACTTGAATTAATCTGTCATGTTGTGCATTAAAACTTATCATCATTCTCCTGCCCTTATCCCAATCTATTTGGGGTCGGCGCAACATGTCCTTTTTTTCCATACTGCTCTATTATTCGTCATCTCGGTAGTCACCCCCTTTTTAGCCATGTCATCTTTCACACAATCCATCCATCGTTTCTTTGGTCTTCCCCTGCTCTTATAGCCATCGACATTCATACTTAAAACTTTCCTCACGACATTTTCCTCACTCCTCCGCATCACATGCCCATACCATGACAGCCAATTTCCGCACAACTTTTCAGTCACCGGTGCCACTTTTAGACTTCCTCTTATGTACTCATTTCTTATTCTATCCATTCGTGTAACACCACACATGCCTCTTAGCATTCTCATCTCAGCTGCATGCAACTGCTTTTCATGCATCCCTTTTGTGGCCCAACATTCTGATCCATACAAGACAGCAGGTCTAACCATTGTTTTATATATCTTCCCCTTAAGTTTAAGGGGAATGCGGGAGTCGCAGATTGTCCCCGTGACCTGCCGCCATTTCATCCATCCAGTGGTAATCCTATGCTTAACCGTCCGATCTACTTCGCCATCGCTTTGCACGAGTGAACCGAGATACCGAAAGTCGGAGCAGACTGGGAGAAGCGCGCCATCAAGCGCTATGCCTCCAGTGTGTCCTCCTATGTGCATTAAAACTTATAAAAATACAATATTTTAATTGTAAGGAGGAGCTCGTGGCTAAGTAATAACAACCGCACGGGTCGATCCATCAGGTTAAGCTACGCTTGCCGGGGTTGGTCAGTGGATGGGTGACCATCTTTACACACCGAGACTTCTCCGTGCCTCGGAAAGCACGTTAAGCCGTTGGTCCCGGCTGTCATTCGTGGATCTTTGACAGTCGTTACAGGTCGTCAGAAGCCCGAAAGTCTGACAACCAGTCTTACCAAGGGGTATCGTATTATTTATTTATTTATTTATTTATATATACTTTATTGTACACCACAAAAATACATAACAAAAAAAAAAGACACAAACACTACAAAATATACAATGAGCGGCCTTATCGCTTTCTGCAATCTCTTCCAGGCAACCATAGAATACCCAGTACCCACCAGATAGGCAGTCGCTCCATGTAAAATAATGGTATTCAGCTGCATCCGATTAGACTGGAAGCCGACCCCAACATAGTTGGGAAATGGCTTGGCAGATTGATTGAATTATAAAATCATGTCTGTAAAATCACGTAAATCAGCAAAATCGTAAAAATTTCGTATACGACCACTTAATAATTCTATGTAAATCTGCTAAGCTGAATCCATGTCAACAAACTTGTTTAACTTTCATTCTGAAGTAAAGTAAGGATTAATCGTGTCCAAACAATAACCGATGCAAGATTTACGATTAATTAAACGGTTAATTGTGTAAATCACTTAACGGTATCAAGAGAAAAGTTTATAAGAAAAGTTTGGCGTTATACGTAAGGGTTTACACCAAATATTAAACTGCCTCAAGGGTTTTAAGTTGGTAATAACATTTGAAAGTTCTGTGTATAGAACGTTAATGATTGTAAAAGGCTTTAATTTTGGTTTTGTTTATTTAAAAGTCATGGGTTTCGAATTTCTTCATTAGACTCACTCATCTTGACAGTACGAAAAACAAATGAAAATCACACATTTTCCTAATTTGAATTTGGAATTATGTTCTTTAAAATTTAAACTTTCAATGATACTAAAACCAGCCAGATAATAATAGGTCTTTACCTATGAAATTGCCGTTTTGTATGAAAAAATTTAAACGAATTTTTTTCATGCAATTTTTATTTGTATTAATCGAAGTAATCACCCATGCAATCAATGCATCTTTGCCAACCAGTGGCAGTTTATTGATGCCCTTCTTAAAGAAATCAGCTAGACGGGAGGCAACAACTTCTTCCAAGGCATTTTGTACTGCCTCTCGGGTATTGAATTTTTTTCCCGCCAAGAAGTTATCCAAATTCTGGAAAAAGTAGTATTCTGTAGGCGCAAGGTCTGGTGAGTAGGGTGGATGACGGAGAGCTTCCAACCCCAGTTCTTGCAACTTGGAGACCGTCTGCTGTGCAGTATGAGGTCGCGCGTTGTCGTGCAGGAGCAGCGGAGACGAGCGATTGACCAATGCTGGTTGGAGATGTGCCAGCTTCTCCATCATTGTGTTCAGTTCTTCACAGTACACATCTGAAGTAATGCTCACCCCGTTTGGTAAGAAGCTGTGATGAATCACACCGGCGCTAGACCACCAAACAGTGACCATCACTTTTCTAGGGGTAAGTTTTCGTTTAGGGCATTGTTTAGGTGCTGAACCAGGATCCAACCAACTTGCTGAGCGCTTGCGGTTATCAAACAGAATCCATTTTTCATCGCAGGTAACAATGCGGTTCAAAATTCCTTCATTTGTGTGTCTGTTGAGCAGTGCAAGGCACGTCTCAACGCGTGCTTCGCGCTGGCGATCATTAAGTTCGTGGGGCACCCATTTGTCAAGCTTTTTTACCTTGCCAATTTGACGCAAATGGACCAATATTGTTTTGACGCTAACGTCGAAAGCTGCTGCTAATTCAGCCGTAGATTGTGTATCATCAGCTTCCACAATCGCCTTTAATTCGGCATTGTCGACCAAAGTCTTCGGACGACCGCGAGGTTCATTTTTCAGGTCGAAATTTCCAGAACGGAAGCGAGCAAACCAATAACAAGTAGTGCGTTGGTTTGTAGTGTTAGCTCCGTAAACGTCGTTGATGTTGCGTGCCGATTGTGCCGCGTTGCTGCCACGACGGTACTCATATTCCATAATTACTCGAATTTTTAACGTATCCATGATGACGAAAAAGATTGAAATGCGATGAAAATGTAACACTAATCAATAAACAAATGACTACTTTTGGAAAAAAAAAATCAATGTTTTTAAAATAAAATTAATTTTAAATTAGAATTCTTAGCCAAACAAAAATTATTTTGATTTGAAATGGCCAGTACTGCAGAACGGCAATTTCATAGGTAAAGACCTAATAGTATAGCCAAAGAGATTTTGTATTATAAGTTCATATATACTATATGCGAAAAGACTTTTTCCCCAACCTAATATCTACTTCGGAATTGTTGAAAACATTTAAAAAACTATAATTGCCATACGGAATCATTCCTGATTCAGCACTTAAAACACTTCTGTTGTGTGTATGAGCTTTGAACCCTCGAAGACTGTGTGGTGTGATATGGTAGGAGAGTGACATAACCCTTCACCTCTTCCAGGCGGAGGGTACCTACATAGAATATCCATGGAAGGTTTCAACGCGATAAAATTAATCTTTTATGATGAAGAAATACAGGCAAAAACATTGTATGAAGTAGGTATGTATAGGTGAAGATCAAGGCTAATATTCGACACGAATATGCAAACCCATATACATCTTAAATTGTTAAGTATGCTTTGCTAAGCCTAAAACTTTGAGTAATATTTTGTAGCTGTTTCGTAAACATACTGTTCGAGGATACCAATTAAGAAACCCTGTCTTGGAAAGGTCTAATGAAGCGTCAAAAGGTAGTACTTAGCACATACATATTTTACGTGCAGAACATTTTATCCCTTAAGGGTCCCTGAAACAATCAATTGTAATTCTCAATTTTTAACCGACTTCAAAAAGGAGGAGGTTCTCAATTCGTCGGAACCTTTTTTTTTAATTTTTTTTTTTTTATGTATTTTCCCCGATTACTCGAAGATGGCTTGACCGATTTGGATTTTTTTTGTTTTATTCGAGAGGGTATACATCACAGTTGGTCCCATATAAAATTGATTAACTTTGCTTTGGTAGTTTTTGAGTTAGCTTCAATAATACGTATTTTTTCCCCACTTTTATATGGATGATGTTCTAGTTTGTTTTGCAGATAGTGGTATTAGAAATTGTGTGGGGTAGGTACACAACTAACAAGTGAAAAATAAAAACTTTTACAAAAAAATACAACCGACTTCCAAAAACAACACTACAAAGTGAAAAATAACTAATTTCGGAAGGTTGGTGGCAAAAAACGAAAATACATTTAACACCGACACCGACACCGACTTCCGAAATTAAAGTTATTTTTCACTTTGTAGTGTTGTTTTTGGAAGTCGTTGTATTTTTTTGTAAAAAAGTTTTTATGTAATTGATACGCAAATTGATCTTCTACCAAATGCGATTGACAATATTACTATTATAGAAATTGATCGTTTCGGGGTAGCAATCGTTGGTTCAATGACAAGTAACTACATACAAGAAGTGATTGAAATAACTGAAAACCTCTCAATGAGTCATTGTGCTCGTGATTACGAACAACTTTTACTATGGGACCAAACCCAAAATCGCGAATAATAAAATCATCTGCTGCATACATATACACATTGAGTAATTTCTTTAATGTTTACACATATAATATTGAGGCTTAACTGTGAGTTTTTAATTGTAAAAGCACTGCCAAAATCCTTTGATACACATAACGATTATTTAGCTCTCATCGGATCAGATAAATAACTAAACGAAGCTTAGCCCGATAAACCGTTCTAATTCCATCGTAGAACTATATCGCCTGCTATACTAAGGATGCAACCAACTACGATGGGTATCTAACTTCCTAATAAGTTTACCGTTCAGCTAGTCGACAAATCGATTACATGGATAGGTGTGAAACATGGGAGCCATCTATTGGAACTTTAGTCTGATAGTTTCATGTACTAAGTGATAAGTTGCACATGGAAGAGATTTAAACTTTCGCATTCAGGTACATAATAGTGTCGCTGATGAGAAGTTTGGAGAGCAATGATTAATTCATTGATCTTTGGGATTTAGCTGAGATGAGTGAAACAGATACGGTATATTCTCCTCTTTACAATAAACTAGAAAGAACTAACTAGAAGAAGAAAAAATAACTAGAAAAAATAAATAAATAAAATAAACTAGATTTTGCCAGCGGCTTCGCCCGCGTGCATGTCGGAAATTTATTCCAAGGGAACGTACTACCGGGATAAAAAGTGTCCTATATCCTAATCAGGTCATGCTCTAACCGTGTGCCAAATTTCATCTAAATCCGTTCAGCCGGCAGACCCAGATTGAAATGGCGGTATGAGCTGGACCCCATTAACAAAGATTGGTCCTTGGCAGCTCTGGACAGAGAGAGAGGGAAGGAGAGTAGTCATAAGAGGCCTATGTCCAGAGGTACTACAGTAAAAAAAAAGTTGTTTGGTGGAGAAGAAATCATATCTTCATGACTTATTATCACACTTCCAGTCATCACTGCCGCTTCTATGGACTGTAATTTTGGTTGCTTGATTGAAACAAACTTTTGCTGTTTAAATACTCTTTATAATGTACACAAAACGCACGTTAGGTAGCTAGGGGAAGACATTGACATATTAGAACTTTTTATGTGACATCTAACACAGACTAAAAATAATAACTTTATGTTGCCATAAACAAATGGTTTAGTGGATTTTATTGCAAGTAGCCTGTGAAACACTGGCAGCCATGTTTCTTAATCTAGTCTAAATATTTGTGGAAGAAAGTGTACATTTTACGTATTCATCATAAGTCCTACCGTACCACCAGAACCGTATACTATGTAGACATTAATTGAACAAAAACCAAACTGCCATCATAAAATTTCCGAGCACCCGTACCTACTATTAAGTTATTTGATCCAACCTTTGAACAAACCCTATGTCTTAAGACAGACGTATGTATCAGGGACCCAATCAAGGGTTTTAATAAATTTTCCCAGAACACCATTACTTTGATTAAACTTTACCTTACCTACTTAGCGAATTATCTGTATTTATATGCTCATAAATGTTGAAGATTAAAATCTCTTTAATCTTGCTGTCTCATATTTTACTTAGATTTTAAGTAAGAAAGTATAAACCACAATGGAAAGCTGATCCTAAAACTTTCCGAAGTTAAGAAGAAATGGCAGATGAAATTATTAAATATTCGAAAGTTATTTTTGTAGTCAGTGCAAAGTTAAATGAAAGTAATATTAAGTTAAACGAACTGCATGTACTGAATATTAAGTTCATCTTGCTTAGGTACTTAATTAAATTAAGCACAAGGAATATAGAACACACTTCGAAAGACGTTCGTTAAAAACATCAATTTCAAATCTCGGAATTCTTGATGTCCTTGTTTAGTTTGGCAATTTCAACAGAAATAATATCAACGGTAGCAAAGCCTCATAAAAAAGCCCTTAAATAAACGAGCCATAACCATTAATACCTAAGAACTTTTTACGATAACGACTTGTTATATTTAAGGGGCCTATTCCAATTTGCCTTCTGATGCCTTTGTTGGCATTGAGGTTATTTTGTATCCCTGCGTTTGAAGATAAGTTTGTAACTATTCATATTTGGGTCAGAACTCGGAAGCCACTTGGTTAAAGACTAAAATTGGACTTCCCAACTTCAAAATTTGTATGTATCCAAACCTAGAACTCCGCAGAATTTGACTTCCATATTGTACTGTTCAGTAATCAGTATCTACATAACTTAATTCTGATAACTTGCTCTTAGTCTCCTGAGCCTAAGCCCAGAGACTTAATAATTCAGCAAGTACATAATCGATACTGTTCCAAGGTCCCACAGTTCTGTTAACGCTGTCTAATTAGTAAATGATGAATCCACGATCATAGGTATACCTTGAACTGCATTAAGACTTGTTAGTAAACTCGTTAATTAGGCACTTATACTTCTTCTGTTAATTATACACGTAGCCACTGCTCCAATTAATGCTTCCCGCTACTCAAATACCTGTTGAGGAAATTCGTGTTTCGGTAGCACCGAACCAAGTACTTTGACAGCTTAATAAATTGGCGATTGTTTAAAATTTATTTCCTGGAAGGAGAAAGTTAGGCTGTCCTTTAGCTAGAGTATGTGTTGGTTTATAGATAGAAGTCGTTGCTCATACTTTTGAAAATAGAATTTTCCAGAAACCGACGAACGAATTTCCTCAAATTGCAAGCCCCGAAACAGAATAACGCAATTTAACTCGAAGCATCAAGATAAAAATAAAACACTGACGAAACCCAAGACATATGAATGACGTATTTTTGTTGTTGCTCGTATTTTTGTTGCTCCTGATTATATAAATTCGTTGTGTGTAGTACAAGATGCCCGGGAGATTTACGCAAAGTCGCAAATAAGCGCCCAGATTCATTCTACCAGCCGGAACAAGTTTATGGCTTAATCTTTTATTTTTTATGTGGTAAGAATGCCTAATAGCACTCTCAACTACTTGTAGTGGGCTCTTGCAGTTTCAGAATTTAAGATACAACAGATAGGTAGGTTTAGGTTTTAGATATTATTAGGTTGGTTTTCAGATAGGTAGGTTTAGGTTTTAGATATTATTAGGTTGGTTTTCAGATAGGTAGGTTTAGGTTTTAGATATTATTAGGTTGGTTTTCAGATAGGTAGGTTTAGGTTTTAGATATTATTAGGTTGGTGTTCAGATAGGTAGGTTTAGGTTTTAGATATTATTAGGTTGGTGTTCAGATAGGTAGGTTTAGGTTTTAGATATTATTAGGTTGGTTTTCAGATAGGTAGGTTTAGGTTTTAGATATTATTAGGTTGGTTTTCAGATAGCTAGGTTTAGGTTTTAGATATTATTAGGTTGGTTTTCAGATAAGTAGGTTTAGGTTTTAGATATTATTAGGTTGGTTTTCAGATAGGTAGGTTTAGGTTTTAGATATTATTGGGTTGGTTTTAGATGAACTATAGAATCGTGATTTATTTTATTTTGTAGCAATGCGGATTTCTAATGCCTTAAGTATGTCTTTTGTAAGTAATCTTGAAGAATAAATAAAACATCCTTTAAAATGGTAACAAATTTCCCAAATATTTTTCTGAGAATAAACATACTACTTAGCCTTTTTCCCAGCTATTTTGGGGTTGGCTTCCAGTCTAACCGGATTGCAGCTGAATACCAGTATTTTACATTTAGCGACTGCCTATCTGTCCTCCACAACCCATTTACTGGGTAACTCGATACCCCTTGGTGAAACTGGTTGTCAGACTTTTGGCCTAGCTTGAATATTTTTCAGAGAACAATATTAACATAAACACGACGTTTTAGCCGACGTTCGCACGGACGTAAAAATATCGCAGCGGGACTTTATCGGGCACTGGATTTTCAACTCTCGTGGTTGAGCCGAGCATTGAGAATCTAAGGTAGCATCAGCAGAGTGCATTCTAGTGCGTCGAAAAAACACACCGTTGGATTTTCAACTCTCGGCGCTAAGCAGAGCGTTGAAAATCCAGTGCGCGAATAAAATTGCCGCGATATTTTTACGACCGTGCGAACGTCGACTTATAGGTAGGATTTGAGTAAGGATTGTTGTAGACTTTAGTAAGAATAACGTCAGAAACAGCGGCGACAATTTATTTAGCGCAACGCGTGGCTATTTACTTACATATTGAAACAGCGCTAGTGTTGTCAATTCCACGCTTGAACACTCAGACTTTCCAATCTAAAGCTTACTCCTGGTTCCGTTTTACTGGTTTAAAATCCATCGTAAAATCGATTCGGATATTTATAGTCGAAAACTGCAGTAATAAATAAAAAACAGTAGTAAACGAAACTTTTTGTATTTAAAATGATCATATTATTTTACGACACAACATTATATTCACTTCAGGAGGATGCGCTGTGGTAGCCCACGAAATTCAAATTTTCTTTCATTCGTTCGACGAATCTGCACGAAATCTAACTTAGCGAGATGTATTGATGATTTTTATGGTTAAAATTATGTAAATACATATGTTTTATTGCCGCGTATCATATTTTAATCAAGATAAAACTTGACAAGGACCTGCAAATTGCATAAAACGCAAGAAAATTTGAATTTTGCTGGCTATCGCAGTGCATCCCCCTTAAAATCATTTCTGCATCAACGACTGCTTCGTTGGTCTAGCGGTCGCAAACGCTATTGCTGAGCATGAGGTCCTGGGTTCGATTCCCGGGTCGGGGAAAGTGTTATTGGGTTTATCCATCTGGAATTTCTTAGTAGCAGCCCAGAATCAGGGTTTGTGTCCGGTTGATAGCAATAGGCTCGCCCCCTATTAGATAGGACTAAAATATAACTAGTAAAATGTGGGTATAGGTACACCTCTGCTGAACCCTTTGGGGACTACAGGCGTGATTTTATTTCTGCATAACTTTTTTTTTTTTTTGTGGATGAGAAATCATCAAATGACTTCTCCCGCTCTGGGCAGAGCGGGAGGGCGTGTCAGACTGACTGACGTTTTGAAATATTAGCTGTCAATATCAATCCACTTGCCGTCAGCTACTCCATCTTACTTCTAAACATTAAAGGGTTAAGCGTCTTGACTGAAAATCGTTCACGTTTCCCACATAACTAATCCAAACTCCGTTTGTTCGCAGGACTGCGAGTGGCATACATCGGGCTGATTGTGCGCGTAAGTATACATACACACGCTAAACGTACACAACACAACAAAGGTACATATGTACAATTTAGCCATAGAGGACTGGTTGTTTGCAAATCGTGATGTGATTCCCGGTTTTTGGTCTCGTCGACTGGAATGCTTGATGAGCTTCTCGAACTAAATTAAACATGATTGATTACGGGCTTCGACGGAAAATACGAGTAAATAGGCTTTGGCAGTGTATTTACTGATCTTCATGTCGATACCAAACTTCAGTTAAATAAAGCTAAAGATTCTGCTAAAGGATTTAACAGAATCATGATTATGATGATTATCTTAGATGTATCCTCTTAATAACAAGCCGTGTTTGCTTTTTTAACCGACTTCAAAATAGGAGGTTCTGTATTCGACTCGTATGTATGTATGTGTGTATGTATGTATGTATGTATGTATGTTTGTTTGTCCGCGATTTTCTCAATAACTTATGAACCGATTTTGATAATTTTTTCACTAACGTGATCTGCATATTTTCAGAAAGGTTATACTCGTATAATACATTATGTAATTATTCTTATGTACGAAGTTATATGCTAAATGCACTGTATCTGCACTGTATTTCTAAGCGGATTTTGATGATTAGTCTTTTGGTTCGACTTGGGCTTACCTACTTATGTAATTGTATATTCAACTAAAAATGGAAAAATAAATTTACTTTAAAAAAAGTAAAAACCGACTTCAAAACCAAAACGAGTAAAATAACTTTCATAAAACACTTAACAGCTTCTGAAGTCGGTGTCTTCAATTCTTCAATGCACTTTAGCTTGACACCGACTTCAGAAGCTGTTAAGTTTTTTATGAAAGTTATTTTATTCGTTTTTGGTTTTGAAGTCGGTTTTTACTTTTTTACAAGTAAGTTCCATACAAACTTTCCCCTATTTAACGCCTTTTCGGGATAAATTTTCAAAAGCTACTCTGATATTGTATTAACAAATGCAAAATTTTGTTAATTTTAAGCTCTAGAGAGCATGGGTAATTAAATCATTAAATATGTATGGGTTTTCATAAATTCATATTTTATTTAAACGTGGACTATAAGCTTAAGAGGATATAGGTACAGACAACAACATAAATCGTTAAGCAAAAAATAAAAATAAAATAATAATGTCACCATATCCCGTTACCATGAGTTGCAAAAGTTACTGAGCAGGATCTTTTTTTTCTAGCTTATTCTGTCCGACTCCTGGGTAAAGGACCCCCTCCACTCCTTCCCTTTGCCTTCCCTTCCCTTCCCTCCTCCACCCCTCCTTCCTTCCCTTTATCTTTCGCGAGCCCGCGCGCCCTCTTTCCAGTTTTGACGAAACCCATCAAACCTACCTATTAAACTTTAATGTTTGCTAAATTGGAATCTGTTGTGTATTTTGTTGCAGATCGTACTATAAGTTTTAATGAATATTCAGTTACTACTATTAGCGAACGGCTTGCGAAACATATTATATATACATATTGGCCTCAAGTCAATTCCCCAACATATAGATTACCAATTTAGCTTGCAAGCCAATATTTGGTCAAGCTGAATTGCAAAGTTAACATGACCTGGGGGTATTATGAACAATTAATGCCATCATTTTTCCAGTGCTAGAGAGAGACGGAGCTATACATGACCTATATCACCATCCCTTTTTCGCAACGGAATCATGATGACGTTAATACTTCATAATAAGGACCCAGAATATTTTCATTTCAAACAGCAAACGAGAGTTTTGCATTACAAAACGTTAGTCTCTGTTGATTTTAGGATTCTGAACTCAAATGCTGCCAACGGGACCCTATATTACTAAGGCTCCGCTGTCCGTCCGTCTGTCACAGGGCTGCATCTTTTGAACCATAATAGGTAAACACTTGAAAATTTCAGTGTGTACTACTATGGCCGCTCTACTATCAAATAATAAAAATAAAATAAAGTTAAAATTAAAGGGGGTCAATATACGAGAATCGTGTTTTTAGGGTTCCGTACCTCAAAAGGAAAAAACGGAACCCTTATAGGATCACTTCGTTGTTCGTCTGTCAGTCTGTCAAGACCCTTTTTCTCAAGTACGCGTGGAGCTATCAAGTTGAAACTAATATCAAATACTAATGTCTATGATCTCTTGGAGTTCTAAAAAAATCAAGCTTCTAAGTCAACGCAATTAAAAAAAATACGGTCATTTATGCGGCATATTTTGGATACTCGCAAGTAAATCAAAACCTATAGAGTACTTCCCATTGACCTAGAATAATGAAATTTGGCACGAAGTAAGGGCACAAGTAAAGGAAAAAATCCGAAAATTTTTAACTTTTAATTTTATCACAAATTTTTTTTTTTTTTTGGGATTACAATGTTAAGTTTGTTTTTGGGATAAATTGTTTTCAACTACGGAACCCTTGATTGTGCGTGGTCCGACATGCACTAGGCTGGTTTTTTTTTTACTGTAGTAAAAAAACAAATGTAGTGTTAAATACGAACCCTTCGTGTAAGTCCGACTCGCACATGGCCGTTTTTTTGAAACTTCTATTTTATTCAACACTAAAGATATTCAAAACGATTCTTTTAGGAAAGGACAAGGAATACTTGAGTCAATTGATCCCATCTTCGGATGTCAAATACATTTTACGTATCGGGTCGGTGAACATTTGCCGGGTACAAAAGCTTTTAGTAAATAAGAGTGCGTGTGGGTTGAAATGGGTGAAAAAATGCTCCCATACTTCGATTATTTTATGTCTATAATGTTTGAAAGCCTAAATCGTTGGATCTGATCTTCAGTTTGGACCTCTTTTGTTAAGGGATCATTTTGTGATGAAGGTCGCACTGAAAATATAAATTTTTCTGACCACATGTACACAGGTACCGCACAACCCCGGTAAAGAGTTAAGTCCTTATGTAAGTCCTTTTCGAAGGGGTAAGCCATTTATGAGGTTACATTTATCATGTGTAACTCCTTGAAAGGGTTTTAGCCTTGAAACCCACTAAAAGTGTTATCCCTTCAATATGGATAACCCATTGAATGGGTTCTATACTTGAAACCCAGTGAAAGGGTTACCACTTCGTTAAGATAACCTATATAATATAAGGGTTTTGTACGGGTAACCATATTAGCAATTTGCAACGTATACCCATCATCGAGAGATCATATTACATTGCTCCGAGTCGGATGTTACGCTGTTTAATCTTAATCTTATCGCACTTAAAATATACAAAGGCGGACTTAATGCCTTAGGCATTCTCTACCAGTCAACCAAGGGTGGTGAAGAGATTAGATGGCAGGTGCTCAGTATGAGAGGAATACTTATATAAAGAACACTAAAAATATATCTTAATTAATTATAAATAGACTTTATACAAGCACATAAATAGGTTATCAGTGGGTAGGTGGGTTAGATTGTGGCTGTTATCGTTTTGAAGAGAGTTGAAGCTTAACCCTTTTGAACGGCTTAATTTAAGCCATTCAAAAGGGTTACCCACATCGTATGGGTTTTTAATTAACTGCTTAGAAAAATCCTATCGAAAACCCATTCAATGCATTGAATGGGTTTCCGATAGGGTTTTCAAAAATGGTCCCAAAATAGTAACCAAAATGGTCCCTACATGTGCAATTCACAAGTACTAGCTAGTTAAGGTGCAGCTTTCTGTGACAATTATATTTAACAGTACAAGCAAAAGTGTTCTGTAAACGAATCGTGTACAAAAGTTGTGTCGTAATAAAAATTTTATTTTGTTAAAAAACTATTTTATTACAATTATAAAGTGTTTTCATAAAAGAACAATGGACGTTTCTAAAGTGCTTGTAGTTCTATAAATAAATTATGAGTTCGTCTTCCATTGTCATTTTCAATTATTTGTTTCATGATTTTTCTTTTCACCTTATATCTTCTCATTCTCATTTTCTTCCCATTTCTCCTTTTAAAAGTTTCTGCTGATTTGCTGCTGTTTTTGCTGTAAGACGGCTGTTTGTCAGTCCTTAACTCATAAAACTTGAGAGATCATAATTAGAGTTTTACATCTTTGTTATTTGTTGCAACCACAGATAAGAAATGAGCTGACAGCTTGACATTAACAAAATTATCATCTTTATGACTTTTTTAAGTATATATTTTTATTCGTAGTTAAGGCATGAATTATAATTTAGTTTTCTTTAAGTAAACCATTGGCCTTCTCCAACTGCGTTATTAAATTAAAACTACCTGTCTTTATCTCATGTCGTTCGAAACAATCGAAATAATAAAAATCTCAATAATATAAACTTCCGAAATTAAAGTTATTTTTCACTTTGTAGTGTTGTTTTTGGAAGTCGGTTGTATTTTTTTGTAAAAAAGTTTTTATTTTTCACTTTTTAGTTGTTGTACCTATCCCACACAAATTCTAATACCACTACCTGCAAAACAAACTAGAACATCATCCATATAAAAGTGGGGAAAAAATACGTATTAATGAAGCTAACTCAAAAACCACCCAAGCAATGTTAATCAATTTTCTATGGGACCGACTTTGATGTATACCCTCTTGAATAAAACAAAAATTTTACAAATCAGCCTACTCTGTAAAAAGTAATGCGTGGTCATACATAAAAAAAAATATATATATATACGTGTCAATTTGAGAACCTCCTCCTTTTTTTTTCGTCGGTTAAAAAGCCTAACAACGAATGTTAGTAGTCAATGTTTTGTTGTATCATCTATTTGAATATACATCCTCATATTTGGCACTAAATTGCACTATTCCAAGTTCAGATGTTCTTTTAGTGGAATTGTTTCACATCTCTTTGCGGAGACTTCCATAGAGCTTTCTCTAAAAGGATTTCTTTTGTATCAGTATCGCTTTCTTGTAAATCAAAATGGTCTTCCATCAATGGAGTGGTATGTTGAGAGCGTTTTTCATTGGGACATTTGTTGCCAAATGAACTCATGGTTTTATTCAGTGGTTTCAATGATTAAATCCTTACAGTTTTAGAGTCTGTACATATTTTATATTAGATTGATCTGATACTACTTTGAACACTTTTTTCACATGTCGATTGTGGATATTAGTGGAGTTTCACTTTCATGCTGCTATATATCAGTAGTTTTTATTTCTGTTTTATCAGACCTCTGTAGGTAGATATTTACTTTTGTAATTTAATTAATTTCATTTAATTTCTTCCTTTATTTCAGGCAGCTGTGGCCCATACAAAATACAATACACAAATACAAACAAAAAATATTATAGTAATGCATGTATGTGATGAACAGATAATCTTTGTCATGTATCTCACGATTAATCAATGCCTTTTAGTTAAAATTTGTAGAGACATTTATTTCCACACTGAAGACATTTCCGTATTATGTAAGATTTCTTTCTTAATTTTATCGTACCGCAGTTCAGTGTCTGCTTTACTATCACTACTTCATAAGTTCGTATTGTCCGTAAAAATAAGCAAATGTATTCAGTTTTTTTTCTCTCATTTCCATAGCCTGTAGAAGATGTGATCTCCTAATTTATTGCTTCCAATAAATTTATGCGGTCTAGTTAATCGTCATAAATTATAGTCATAACATATTTTTGGGTTATTTTTCTAACTCATAATTACTAATATCGAAGTAGTTTATTTTTTACATGGTTTATAAACATAGGATTTTAGGCCTAAAATAATTGCAGATAGTTATGAAGTTGAGATAGATATAAAGTTATTATCTTGTAAATAATATTAGGTCTTTACCTATGAAATTGCCGTTCTGCAGTACTGGCCATTTCAAATCAAAATAATTTTTGTTTGGCTAAGAATTCTAATTTCAAATTAATTTTATTTTAAAAAACATGGATTTTTTTTCCAAAAGTAGTCTTTTGTTTATTGATTAGTGTTACATTTTCATCGCATTTCAATCTTTTCCGTCATCATGGATACGTTAAAAATTCGAGTAATTATGGCATATGAGTACCGTCGTGGCAGCAACGCGGCACAAGCGGCACGCAACATCAACGACGTTTACGGAGCTAACACTACAAACCAACGCACCACTTGTTATTGGTTTGCTCGCTTCCGTTCTGGAAATTTCGACCTGAAAAATGAACCTCGCGGTCGTCCGAAGACTTTGGTCGACAATGACGAATTAAAGGCGATTGTGGAAGCTGATGATACACAATCTACGGCTGAATTAGCAGCAGCTTTCGACGTTAGCGTCAAAACAATATTGGTCCATTTGCGTCAAATTGGCAAGGTAAAAAAGCTTGACAAATGGGTGCCCCACGAACTCAATGATCGCCAGCGCGAAGTACGCGTCGAGACGTGCCTTGCACTGCTCAACAGACACACAAATGAAGGAATTTTGAACCGCATTGTTACCTGCGATGAAAAATGGATTCTGTTTGATAACCGCAAGCGCTCAGCAAGTTGGTTGGATCCTGGTTCAGCACCTAAACAATGCCCTAAACGAAAACTTACTCCTAGAAAAGTGATGGTCACTGTTTGGTGGTCTAGCGCCGGTGTGATTCATCACAGCTTCTTACCAAACATGGTGAGCATTACTTCAGATGTGTACTGTGAAGAACTGAACACAATGATGGAGAAGCTGGCACATCTCCAACCAGCATTGGTCAATCGCTCGTCTCCGCTGCTCCTGCACGACAACGCGCGACCTCATACTGCACAGCAGACGGTCTCCAAGTTGCAAGAACTGGGGTTGGAAGCTCTCCGTCATCCGCCCTACTCACCAGATCTTGCGCCTACAGACTACTACTTTTTCCAGAATTTGGATAACTTCTTGGCGGGAAAAAAAATCAATACCCGAGAGGCAGTACAAAATGCCTTTGAAGAATTTGTTGCCTCCCGTCCAGCTGATTTCTTTAAGAAGGGCATCAATAAACTGCCACTGCGTTGGCAAAGATGCATTGATTGCATGGGTGATTACTTCGATTAATACAAATAAAAAATGCATGAAAAAAATTCGTTTCAATTTTTTCATACAAAACGGCAATTTCATAGGTAAAGACCTATTATTATAAATAAAGGAAATAATAATAATCATTGTGCCGATAGTGGTATCAGCCAATGGCTTTATTGCCAAGAGCCTCGACCAACATCTAAGGAGGCTCTCGTTGGGCAGCTGGATTAAGGGCCTGATTCAGAAAGCGGTACTTCTGTACACGGCGCGCATTGTTAGGAGGTTCCTCTCTCTGGAGCCCTGGCCGCCGGTAGCTTGGACCCTGGTGAAGCGTCAATGGCTTTTTCAATTATAAAAATAATTAAATAATGTAATTTCTAATTTGTTGAATCCTCACTGCCTTCTATGGAAGCAGCGGCCCGCATTACTGACACTTTCTCGAGTAACTCGCAACATGGCCCATAGATGGAGCTAACGAAAATAAAGGACTCGAGTATAATAGTGTATTATCTGTGTGATTGGGTCCTGATTTCCGGGACTTCCGCCTCGGTCAAATGTGAAATATATGTGTCCCTCGCTCCGCTTTTGAAGAAAAATACTTTTTATGGTGAAATTTTAGAGTTTCTCACGAAATAAATAGGTGTGACTCTGTGCTTCGACAAGAACATAAAGTGCTGTGTTGGATCTGAAGTTTCGACGGATATATCAAGGGATATTCAGAGATTGAGTTTGCCGGCCGGCAGCTATTGTAAGAGACACGTGTGCATCGATGGTCATCGAGCTCGTCTTCCTGGACCTGAGTGGGGCTCTGGATTGAGAAGGTATGTGGGCTTAAATTGCTGCATATTTCATCCCATATGATGTCGGTTTAATGTGGTCGATTCAACATTCAGAAATTACTTTTGTTCTTGAGGTTCCGCCATATTGTTTTTTTTGTTGTTCCGCTAGTAATTTTCTTAGTCCTAAAACTACGCCATTGATGAGGCTATTTACACGCTTCATCATAATTTTTGGTCCTTCATTTACCGGATAAATGACCTTATACCTAGATTCTTACGTAATTATTTGGTAAAAATCATATAGGTTCACAGTTCATTATTCATACATATCGCACAATAGGTATAATTTTACGTAAACTTTTGGTAAATTATTACTTATAAAACGCATAAACATAATTGACAATAGACTTAAGTTAAATCTGTTCAATTATTACATAGAACGGAACACGTTACGTATTTATTTGGTAGTGTTCTTCGTTCTGTGTAGGTATTTCGCATTTAGAATCTCGCTTTGTAGGTAGTCAATCGCCGCTTCTCGGCTTTGTGTACAAGAGATAGGTACCTACTTATCGTTCGTAGGATCGTAGGTACGCGGCTATTGTAAACCACCTAGTAGGTATTTTTTCTCTGTTGTGATTGTTTTTATTTAACAAAATGTCAATCAATCAAACTGAGCCGGAAGATATGCTGACTATTCTTCATGAAAAGAAGGGATTGTTATTTAAACGCATAAATCGATTGTATAATTTGTCGAAAAGTATTTCGTCGTTCGAGTCTAGGGCGAATGAGAATTTTATGACTGAGTCAGAGACAATTGATGACATTCGAGATAAGTTTGAATCGTTTGTCGATCAAATTAATCAAATAAATCTTAGTTTAAAACCTGGTACTAGTCTCGACTATGCTTGTTTAGAATCCTTTGAAGATTTGTATATTCATATCAAACGTGTTAGGAATAAAATAAACAGTAGACAGTCTCCTTCAACACCCAGTGATAACCCAAAGTCTTTTTTTGAACCGCTTAAAATAAAGTTGCCTCCTATAGCGTTGCCGTCTTTCGACGGAAAAACTGAGAATTGGCCGGTTTTCTATGAGTCATTCAAGTCAAATATTCATGATAATGATCAGCTGACTGACTCGCAGCGTGTGCAGTACTTAGTGGGTAGGCTTACTCAGAACGCATTGAGGGTTACCGCTGGAATTGTGCCTACTGGTGATACATACAAGATTTTATGGGATAGTTTAATTAAAAAATATCAGGATAAACGGACACTAGGAACACATTATTTGAATAACATATTTGATTTAAAAGGTTGTTCATTTAATGCTAATAGTCTCGATTCTTTCATAGAAACATTTAGTGCATCTATTTCTGCCTTGAAACAACTTGGGATTACGGATCTTGCGGATTTTATTCTCTTGAATTGTGCAATGAGAAAAATGGACTCGCAGACTACTCAGTCATTTGAACTTTCTATTCGAGATGTTGAAATTCCCACCACGAAATTATTAATTAGCTTTGTTCAAGATCAGGCAAAAATATTAGCACGCTCGAATTTATCCCACTCGAACGCGAGAAACTACACTGGTCATCAAAAAAATCGACCCACCCACTTTTTGTTTAATATTTATCGATTGTTTCACAGATAAGCTGTTTCACACGTTTGTTTTTTATTTTGAGGGTCGGATATGATGTTTGACATCTTGTTTGTCGTAAATCTTATTGCACTTGAAGGTACTTAACAATTTTTTATACAGAAATACTGTCGAGTGCTGATTTGGTGGTTTTACGTCGAAACAAATTCGAACCGTTCTTTCAGTCCGAAACAGACTTTTGTAGGGATTTCTTGTTAATAACGTTAAGTTTATTTACCGAGGCTGTAGATTTGATTACTTTACTTAAAAATAATGGACACTACTGAGGCTGAGGCGGCCCAAGTGGTGGCTTTGCTCCAACAAGGCTTAAGTCAACGTGTCGTGGCCAGGAGGTTACAACTGAGCCGTTCTGCAGTGCGGCGAGTTTACCAAAGGTTCCTGGAAACTGGCCAGTATCGAAGAAGATCTGGATCTGGAAGGCATAGGGTGACATCTCAAAGGGATGATCGCTTTATAGTGGTATCAGCTCTACGAAATCGACATCAGTCGGGTGTTGATCTCCAGCGACGCTTACGTGAAGTTCGGGGTGTGGCTATAAGTGTAAGTACTGTAAGAAGAAGACTTCGTGAGCAAAATTTAAGACCACACAAGCCTGCAACAGGACCACAATTGACCACAGCTCATCAACAAGCCAGACTTCAATTTGCCCGTAATCACATCAACTGGACTATAGGTCAATGGGAGTCAGTTCTTTTTAGTGATGAGAGTCGAATGACTTTATACGGTTCTGATGGACGCCGTAATGTGATGCGAAGGCCAGGTGAACGTTATACTCAATGTTGCATAAGAGAAACTGTCAGTTATGGTGGGGGCTCTGTAATGTTTTGGGCTGGGATATCTTTGACTGGACGCACGGAGCTGGTTTTCATACGAAGAGGTGCTTTAACTGCCGCACGCTACATCACAGAGATCTTAGAAGACCATGTGGTGCCATATGCCGGCTATATTGGTGAGAACTTTGAATTAATGCATGATAATGCACGACCACACGTAGCGCACATCACCACCGATTACCTTGAAGAGGTCGGCATTCGGGTTATGTCCTGGCCAGCAAGAAGCCCCGATCTTAACCCGATAGAGCATATGTGGGACACCCTAAAACAAAAGGTTAGAGCCCGTAATCCAGCCCCGACAACATTAGGAGACCTGGAAACCGCCATTACGGAAGAATGGGCCCGAATCCCTCAAGAGACTATCAAAATCTTGATAAGGTCGTTAAAACGGCGAATGCAGGCCGTCATTCGAGCAAGAGGAGGGAATACGCAATATTAATTTGAAACAATTGTGTACATAACACTTATGACAAAAAAACTACAGCGTTTTTAAAATTAATTAAAAAATGGTGTAAAATTAAGGATTTTGATTTTTAAATCAAAATTCTTTAAAAAAAAACATTTTGAAGTTTAAATTGTGATTAAATTGGTGTAAATAAACAAGTTAAATAAAACATTTCAGTACTAGAACATTTTGTTTGGTTTTGCCTAAGAAAAACGTGATGTGCGGTAAAAACGCAGGTGGGTCGATTTTTTTGATGACCAGTGTATATTAGACCCCCCGCTTCCGCAACTCGTGAGTCGCGTACACAGACCAAAGCGTTTGTCGTGAGCGAGTCAGCTGACTCGTCCGGTTCCTCTACCGCGAACGCGGTTTCGTGTTGCGCGTATTGTAATGATAACGCGCATGTTCATTTGTATAACTGCACGAAGTTTAAATCCGCGCTGACGCCTAGAACTAGGTTTGAGTTTATTAAATCCAAACGTGGATGCGCGAATTGTCTGAGTACGTTGCACGGTTTGAGTAGTTGCAAATCGTCATCAGTTTGTGACGTATGTAAAAGACGACATCATACTTTGTTGCATTTCAATAAAGATAATGAAATTACGCACACAGCTGGTGTTGAAGTTACGAATTGCAACGTAGCCGTCTCGGCGCCTTCCGCACCCCTCTCGTACCCCGTTGCGTCTTCGCCTGCCCCGGCACTCGCCGCGGTGTCGCGTTCTTACGTCCCTTGCGATAAGGTCGATATTTCCGCACCGGTGACTGAGTATGAGTCGTGTGATGTAATCTCAGCGTCTCCAGCTCATAATACGGCTATGTTATTAGCAGCTGATACAAAGAATAAGGCGACAGTGCTGTTATCAACCGCTCAGGTTTATGCGCGAACTAAAAGTGATAGTGAGGGTCATAAAAAAATAGTGAGGTGCTTAATTGACAATGGTTCGCAGAGTAACTTAATAACTACAGCCTGTTGTAGAAAACTTAATTTAGCAATAATTCCTTTGAGTAATTCTTTTGTCAAAGGAGTTGGGTCTGTATCGCGACCCATAATAGGTCACGTACATTTAGATATCGAGTCTCGCGTATACCCAGATCAAACATATACTATTCATGCGTTAGTAGTTGAGTGCATCACAGACCAGCTGCCATCGCATCAAGTTTTGTGGGATAGTCATGTGGACTTCCACGCACTTCCGCTTGCTGATTTAAGCTGGAATATTCCAGGTGATATTGACTTAGTGTTAGGCGCTCAACTGTTTCCGTACATTTATTTGGGGAATAGGGTTGACTTTGGGTCTGGCGCCCCACCTGGGCTATTGACCACATTCGGGTATGTCCTTATGGGTGATTTTCCGCATAATAGTAATGATTTAAATTTACCTAGTTCTTCTTTCACGGCCTTGGCCCTTAATGATTTATTACAAAAATTCTGGGAATTGGAAGAAGTTGACCATAAACGCTTTCTCTCTCCTGAGGAAACTGAATGTGAGAATATTTTTTCCTCGACCGTGTCACGTGACGATGTGGGACGTTATACTGTCGCGTTGCCTTTTAGTAAGGACCCCTCAGAATTAGGTAACTCCCACACCGCCGCGTACCGTCGATTGATTGCTCTTGAGAGAAAACTTCGCCAATCGCCGATGTTAAGGGAAAATTATAACGCAGTGATCAAAGAGTACATCGACAATGGTTATCTGAGACAAGTCGACGAATCTGTCGTTTCAGAGAACGGGTACTACATCCCTCATCACGCTGTCGTTCGACCGGACAAACCGATGCCGCGCATTGTATTAGATGCTAGTGCTAGGACTCATACAGGTTTATCTTTAAATGATGTCCTCCATATTGGTCCCAATTTACAAGCCGATTTATTTCTTCTATTAATAAATTTTAGATTATTTCCCATCGCTATAAACGCAGATATTACACAAATGTATTTACGCATTGGTGTACCCGTTGACCAGCGTAAATACCTCCGCATTTTGTTTCGATTCAATGAGAACGAACCTGTGTTAACCTTTGCTTTTAATCGCTTACCTTTCGGACTGAAATCGAGTCCTTACATAGCTATGCGCACTATGCGACAGCTGGCCTCTGACAGTCCGCATTATCCTGAAGCTGCTAAAGTAGCAGAGACCAGTCTCTGTATGGACGATCTGGTGTATTCTGTGAATGATGAAGACACCGCCAAGCAGCTATCACATGATCTCATAGAGATGTTTAAATCGGGTGATTTTGACCTTGTAAAATGGTGCAGCAATTCACCCGCGCTTTTAAATAGTCTTCCCGACTCGCATCGTAAATTCCTCGATTTTCACGCGGAGAATGACGTGTCCAAGGTTCTGGGTCTTTCGTGGGAACCTTCTCAGGATAATTTATTTTTTACTTCCACTCAAATAGCCGAGAAATGCACTAAGAGAATTATACTCTCGATAGTCGCCCGCTTATTTGATGTTCTCGGTTTGGTTGCCCCCGTGATATTGTATGCCAAATTGCTTATCAAAGAGTTATGGCTGAGTAATATCGGTTGGGACGACCCCGGTCCTGACGATATCTTTAAACGTTTCTCCGTTTTCATGCAAGAATTTACTTTGCTGGACACCTTAAGGATACCACGTCATGTGGGTGTTACCAACGATTGCTCAGTTCGTCTAGTCGCGTTCGCCGATGCCAGCATGGGTGGGTACGGGTGTGTCATTTATGCACATTCGACTGGGCCGTCCGGTGTCGTGGTCCGCTTACTTTGTGCAAAATCGAAGGTTTCACCTACCAAAATCACGTCTCTTGCGCGTCTGGAGTTATGTGCCGCCTTGCTTATGTCAACATTGGTAAAAACTGTTCGTGATACTTACGCTTTACTTGTTCCTATTGCAGGAATTTACGCTTTTTCTGATTACGCTGGTCCCATGCGCATAACCCTCACCCGTCGCAGAGGCCAACATGCACAAAAGGCTTATATCTGTTTGTTTGTATGCTTGGTAACCAAGGCCATCCATATTGAGCTAGTGTCTGATTTAACTTCTGATGCTTTTTTAGCCGCGTTTAAACGCTTTATCTCGCGTCGAGGGCCAGTATCCTGTCTCTATTCGGATAACGCTACCAATTTCGTGGGCGCTAAGGCCCAACTAGATGAACTTTATAGTTTCTTAATAAATTCAAGTTTCAATTCATCTCTTCTAAATGAGTTATCAACACGCCGCATAACGTGGAAAATGATTCCACCTCGCTCCCCACATTTTGGTTCTATGTGGGAAACAAATATTAAAACATTAAAAACGCACCTTTATCGCGTGATCGGAAGTCAGCTTCTCACTTATGAGGAGCTACAAACTGTACTCATTCAAATAGAGAGCATTATGAACTCGCGCCCTTTGAGCGTGTTGTCTTCTGATCCCCATCCCGAAGTTATTACTCCCGCTCATTTTTTGATGTCCACTCCATTACAGTACTTGCCGGCACCCGATTTGTCTGGTCAACGAATTAATCTGTCACAGCGCAAACAATTGTTAGATAATACGGTCCAATCCTTCTGGAAGAAATGGCACCTAGTGTATCTGCATACGCTGCAAGTCAGACAAAAATGGGCCACTCCGGACAAACCTGTAGAAGTTGGAACTGTCGTGCTCGTGGGACAGGATAATTCAGCTCCTCTCAGTTGGCCGTTAGGGGTTATAACTGAGGTTTATAGGGGCGCGGATAATATCGCTCGCGTTGCAATGGTAAAGACAAGGTTCGGTAACTTTAAACGTGCTGTCATTAAATTATATCCGATTCCAACGCAATAAAGTTAACTTTAAATGATACGCATAGTTTTAAGGTAGATTAATTAATCTTAAATAACTCGTATTTTTCCTCTCTCATTCAGTCATAAACTTAGGCATTCGTCCGCAATTTTTGTGATCATGATTTTGGTCAGTAATTCTTTATAATTTTTACTTTTATTTTTGGAAGCACTTGCGTCCTTCCAAAGCCGGGAGCATGGTGAAGCGTCAATGGCTTTTTCAATTATAAAAATAATTAAATAATGTAATTTCTAATTTGTTGAATCCTCACTGCCTTCTATGGAAGCAGCGGCCCGCATTACTGACACTTTCTCGAGTAACTCGCAACATGGCCCATAGATGGAGCTAACGAAAATAAAGGACTCGAGTATAATAGTGTATTATCTGTGTGATTGGGTCCTGATTTCCGGGACTTCCGCCTCGGTCAAATGTGAAATATATGTGTCCCTCGCTCCGCTTTTGAAGAAAAATACTTTTTATGGTGAAATTTTAGAGTTTCTCACGAAATAAATAGGTGTGACTCTGTGCTTCGACAAGAACATAAAGTGCTGTGTTGGATCTGAAGTTTCGACGGATATATCAAGGGATATTCAGAGATTGAGTTTGCCGGCCGGCAGCTATTGTAAGAGACACGTGTGCATCGATGGTCATCGAGCTCGTCTTCCTGGACCTGAGTGGGGCTCTGGATTGAGAAGTTATGTGGGCTTAAATTGCTGCATATTTCATCCCATATGATGTCGGTTTAATGTGGTCGATTCAACATTCAGAAATTACTTTTGTTCTTGAGGTTCCGCCATATTGTTTTTTTTGTTGTTCCGCTAGTAATTTTCTTAGTCCTAAAACTACGCCATTGATGAGGCTATTTACACGCTTCATCAGACCCTGTTCCCGATACCGGTGGGCTACTATGTTTTATATTTTTAAATGTTTTTATATTCTAATATTTAAAAATGTAATTTGTATGTATATATTAATGAAATAAAGGTTATAAATATTTTATAACATATAATATAAAGTAATAATAATACACACGGGGTTTACTATGAAGTGTTAAAACCATCATGGTTCCAGTGTGAGAGAGTGATGGAGCTATATACGACCGATAGCACCATCCTTTTTTCTTTTTTAACAAAGTTTGGCACGTTTTCATGTCATTTAAAAGATACTAAAATTCTACAATGCTGTTAAAAAAATCTTATCAATCTGCCTAGCCTTTTCCCAACTATGTTGGGGTCGGCTTCCAGTCTAATCGGACGCAGCTGCATACCAGTATTTTACATGGAGCGCCTGCCTATCTGACCTCCACAACCCATTAACTGGTTAATACGATACGCCTTGGTAAGACTTTCGGGCTTCTGACGACCCGTAACCACTGTCAAAGATCTACGAATGACAGCCGAGACCAACGGCTTAACGTGCTTTCCGAGGCACAGAGGAGTCTCGGTATGTAAAGATAGTCACCCATCCACGGACGGACCCCGGCAAGCGTAGACAGCCTGACGGATTGACCCGTGCGGCTGTTAGCCACGAGCTCCTTAAATAAATCTTAGAAACAATATAATATAATACGAATGGAACTAAGTTTGGCACGTTTTCATGTCATATAAAAGATACTAAAATTCTACAATGCTGCTAAAAAAATCTTAGAAATCAAATTTATGTGTCAGACTTCCTATGGATGTTGGAATGTTCCATGGTATTTTAGCTAAGCCTACTTCTGAAGCGGCAAAAATATTATATACTTTTTTTATTAAATAAATAGTAAATTAGATTAAGTTAAGTTTTGTGAGACTAAGATTAGTTCATTTAATTTAAGAGTAAGTTATAATTTGTAAAAGCACGATGGGATTGACATCGTCGCATATGTGTACAAAAATCCCTTAAATAAATAAAGATTAAAAAAAAAAAAAAATGTGTCAGACTTTCAGAAGTAACAAATTCGAAACATTTTCGCAGACACAGATCCTACTTGTTACACAAGTTATTTTGTCAACGTTGAACCCGCAATAAAAAACGAACTTCAGCGATAAACGTACCATTAAAATCGCTTCAGTAGTTTTCTAGATTTACACTCTTAGGGGGACTTTGTTACCGTATCTTTTTGGTGGGCAACTTGTCAAACCGTCTAATGCAAGATAACTCGGAGACTATAAAATTGTATCTTAAAGTGAAGGTTAATGTCAACAACAAACAAACAATAATAATATACGAGTAGTGTAATAAACAAACTGTATAACATCTAATGTACATCTTATATCCTAGCAAATAAAGTTATCATTCAATCTTCATTCATTCATTCAAGTTTGTATGTGTATCTACGAGTATTTAGCATAGAACTATTATTACTAGCGTATATAACCGATACCGCAAACCAGATTTTTGCTCCATGCTTTGATGCTGACCGGCAGATTAGCTCGGGTGACGCCGAGACGAGTGGTCGTTCTTTGAGTGCAAGCTCCCTCAAAGTTTTTTATTGTTTAGCATGTGGTCGTGTCGTGCAGTGTATATTTCGTGTGTGGTGTGTGATTGAGTGTCAGTGATTATTTCTATGATAGGTACCTAGTGAGTTTGTAATGGTCTCCTGAAAGTACGAGAGACAAATTGCCTGCCGAAGGATCCAGTTTCCCGAGCGCCAAGCTGGGTGAGATCTTTTCATGTCTTTCAGGGATACGCTTCTCTCTGCAAAGTCATTACGTTATTTTCTGCCTACCCAATATATGTGCAATATATGTAACTTTGAACAATACGTGTGTGACAGTTATATAAAGTTAATCACGACAATAGCAAAGCTAGCAAGCAATCTTAGACATTTTCAGGTACTCGTAACCCAAACCAAGGCAAAAAACTTAAACTACTAGTGTATAGTGTTCCTGTGTCCCAAAATCGGAGTGTTCAAGAGAGTTTTTTTTTGTGAGTGGTGATGTGCGTTGTTTCTGTGAAGGCGCATTCAATTCTTAAGCTCTGAGACGACCCGGGAATTAAACTCAAGTACCTACGGACACGCATGGTGCGCTGGCGCCGCCCTGTCGCCATACCCGACAGGATTTTTGTTGGGGTCCAGTTTAATTAATTATTTGTGCTAATTTGTGTGCATTAATTTGTACTTTAAAACTGTAATATCTGCAATCGCGTCAACCTGAACTGAACAGCGGCGAGCTATAGGTCGAACTTTGAATAATAACAAAAATTACATAATTTGAAGTTGGAGCTGGACAACAACGAGGAACGGTCCGACCGCGTCCTGGACATTCTGCTGCTGACAACTCATCAGAACGAAGAAGAAAAGAGTCTAGAAGGCAGATTACCTGTAATACAGCATAGCAGCGACATAAAAAGAGTCGAAAATGCAGTTTAACCGCCAAAAGATTCACCGGGGAAGCTGGACTAGAAGCAACATAGCAGCAACGTCGTAAAAAAGCCCATCCATATTATATCACCCGTCTCTCCACTATTCCAATGCTTATTTTACGGTGCATACTGGATAGGCTCGTTATCCCCTCCATATCCTAAGGGCATGTCTTCCCTACCATTACCGCGCCCCCCGGTCTACTCCTTGATATGCAATGGTCTCTGTTGCACCATGTAACATGAGGCAACAGGGGCTAGTGTGAATCTTTGGGTTCATTCGAGTGATCGAGTCTGGTTAAACCACGCTGGGATCGGTGCAATTCATTCATTCATTCATTCATTCATGCTTTGATGCTGACCGGCAGCAACTCATTTAGTCACTCGCACTATACGTTTTAAGCGGTCTAGCTCTGCATGTTTTATAGTTTGGTGAGACGATACGTATTGTTTAAGCGCTGCAGCGCACAGCCCCACCGGCTGTCATCCTGTTGTGACACTGTTTTTGTTTCGGATACCGAGATAATGTACTACGCATAGAGAGGACTCTCTATGCGTAGTACATTATCTCGGTGGTATTTAGGTACAAATTTCAAATGCAGATCGACACGTGCTTAGTCATAAGCTTTAGCCATGAATAGGTATTCGAGTTTACCCACCACTGCAGAAGTGAGAGAATCCTTTGTCCAGCAGTGGACTGCGATAGGCTGAGTTGATTGATTGTTTGAAACTGAATATGTAATATATAGACTTGGACAAAATAAAGCAATCAGTGATTCTATCCACAATATCCATTACAGTGTTTGATATCCATGTAAATCAAAGCGAGATGATTCCAGGAAAATCCACGGATTTCTGTCATGTAGGTATAACGTGACGTCACGTTAGTATTATCCAGCTGTGACGTTTACAGTGCAGTGTACCGTCAATACCGACCATTGACGTTGTCGCAGTGAGCATTCGCGACAGGATGATTTCTAGCCGACATATGGAATTGTGACGGATCGCACACTGTTTCGATGTGATTTGGATTAATGCGTTTGTATCTACGTAATACTTAATTTACGTTGAGGGTGTTACAGTAATTAGTTTTTTTAATTGAATCAATTTAAATTGATTGATTTGAATAGAGGAGCTCGTGGCTAAGTAATAATAGCCGCACGGGTCGATCCATCAGGTTAAGCAACACTTGCCGAGGTTGGTCATTGGATGGGTGACCACCTTTACATACCGAGACTCCTCCATGTCTCTGAAAGCACGTTCAGACGTTAGTCGGATCTTTGACAGTCGTTACGGGTCGTCAGATGCCCAAAAGTCTGACAACCAGTCTTACCAAGGGGTATCGTCTTCTTTCTTATATCTATGGATATCGTATTACCCAGTTACTGGGTTGTGGAGGTCAGATAGGCAGTCGCTCCATGTAAAGTACTGATATTCCGCTGCATCCGGTTTGACTGAAAGCAGATCCCAACATAATTGGGAAAAGGCTAGGCAGATTGATTGAATTGAATGAAATTGAATGGTAATTACGAAATAAAATTATTCTGTAACTGAGAGAAAATAGTTACAATGCTTTAATTCCCTGTCACTAAAGATCTGTAGTATTGATTCAATCTGCCTAGCCTTTTCCCAACTATGCTGGGGTCGGCTTCCAGTCTAACCGGATGCAGCTGAATACCAGTATTTTACATGGAGCGACTGCCTATCTGACCTCCACAACCCATTAACTGGGTAATACCATACCCCTTGGTAAGACTGGTTGTCAGAATTTCTGGCTTCTGACGACCCGTAACGACTGCCAAAGATCCACGAATGACAGCCGGGACCAACGGTTTAACGTGCTTTCCGAGGCACGGAGGAGTCTCGGTATGTAAAGATGGTCACCCATCCACGGACCGACCCCGGCAAGCGTAGCTTAACCTGATGGATCGGCCCGTGCGGCTGCTATTAATTAGCCATGAGCTCCTCCTCCATGAGCTGTAGTATTGATTATTCTTGCAATAACATCCTATTGGAATAATTCCGTAGTTTGATAGACAAACTGTGATAGATTGCATTGTTACAAGACACTGGATAAATGTTTCGTTTCTATGTACGGTAACATCCTATTATCTTTAACAAAACATATCAATGAAATCATACAAATTGAGTGAGTAATCCCAATTCCCTCTATGGAGGAAACTTATATGATAGCTTTGTAATTCAATTGTTTCATATTCCTAGCAAAGTTACTATTCTAAACATTGACAGATTACACATACTCACTATGTACGAGGCAAAGTTATTAAGGTACCTAGTTGATGAGGTTATACAACTTCACTTTGTGATTTTAGGGCTTTGCTCCGATAGTTCTGCTAAGTAAATTCTATTATTAGAATAGGTGTTCCCACTGCTGGAAACAGATTTGTTTTTCTTGTTTTTGCTGAAAAACTTAGTAAAATAAGAATAAGAATAATTTATTGTTTATGAAATTACATTAGATGTATTGTTTCCTGTATTAAAATACACTCGTATTATTTCCCTGGAACTCACGACACAGGGAATCCTAGTGTGAGTTCCAGGAAACAAGAGCTAAAGCTCTTTACGCCTCTACTCCCGAGAATGAACTCCCCTAGAGAGACAGAGAATGATGAGAGTTAGCCGACGTTCGCACGGACGTAAAAATATCGCGGCGGGATTTTATCGCGCACTGGATTTTCAACTCTCGGTGTTGAGCCGAGCGTTGAAAATCCAACTTATAACAGAGACAATAACAGAGTTAATTCTAGCGCGTCGAAAAAACAAACTGTTGAATTTCCACTCTCGGCGCTAAGCAGAGCGTTTAAAATCCAGTGCGCGAAAAAAAATCGCCGCGATATTTTTACGTCCGTGCCACGTCGACTTAATGAGTTGTTGAGATTGAATGATGATGAGAATGAATGAGACCAACACGAGTCATAACTGAGAACATCTAACTCTCACCATGGTGAAAGAAACACACAGCATCATTATAAGCTCTTTAGAATTAAATGTAAATGATGCACTTGCAAATCTCGATTTAATAGCCACGCTAAAAAACAACTATGAAAATATCTAACTTTTCTGAAGCATAATTTTCTTCTGACTCAACAGAATTAATAGATCCACTTACTTTCCAGTTTATACTGCATTCTCTCGAGCTGTATTTAATGCACGCTAAACTTTCATTTAACTTAAATATAAAGGTGCACTCACACGGGCACCTAGTGCGCAATTGTGTTGCAAGTATGACGTCACGGCAATACCGAGAAATTTACGAAATTGTAGCGATTGTTGGTAAAAATATAACCACTGAGCGATATGGAGCAATATGGCTTAATAAGCTGTAATTACGCTTACCCATTATTTATATTCAGCATATAATTTTTTCATTATCATGAGTATCATGATGACAGAGTCGAAAGTCAAATAATTTATTTCAATAAAAGGCACTTTAGAACGTTAAAGTTGACAAGAAATTAGAATTGATTCTATTTTAGCATTATTAAGAGATGTATCTCTCAGAATAATATTGTTGCTAAACAGATATTTAATATTAAGCTTTACTAACATAGTCATTAGATTTCATTGTACTAACCCACTATGGATGTTACTTGTCCGAATTAAAGGTTATTTTTTTTTTTTTTTTTATTATTATATTTTATTTTATTTATTTTATTTTATTTATTTGCTTCTTCCAAAAGGTAGTTTCGTTTATGTACACATACATATATGTATAAACTCATGATTTCTTCATGGGAACAGTACAGTCGGTCAGTCAATTAGTGGTTGTTCAAAGTGTTTTTGGCAATCAAAATAGATTACTCTACTAATTTCACCATTAACTCGAGCAGTTTTCTGGCTTTGTCGCTGAAAAAGTGGTCCGTGTAAGCACAGCTTTAGAAAGATAGTTAATTAGCATCACATCAAGTGGCTGCATCTTGAACATTACCCTTTAAAGTTTACGATGTGTTGTCTCCCGTCTCTTTGTCAGCATGTACCAGTTTATTATCATTACAAAGTGCAGGCATGTTATTTAACAGAATTGTTTCAGCCGGGTCTGTTTAAGAACCTCGTCATATTGTGCTTCATAAGAATAAGGGTGTGAATTTGCTCTATTTGCATTACAACCTTTACTTTGAACTCAAAAAAAATAAAATGAATAGTTGAATGCTAGTCGCGCGGTAAACTCTAATTGCGCGATGCAGGATTGCGTGACGTCATGTCATTGTGATGCGTAGTTCGTATGTGGCGATGTAGATGCCGCCACAACTACATACATAACATAACGCCTGTATTCCGTGAAGGGTTAGGCAGAGGTGTGTATAGTACACCCACATTTGAATACTATATACACTCCCTTAAATAATGTCCCTCGTTTATCCTAACGTACCTTTTGTACTCATTAGCCTGGATTTCAGTTTCCCGAACTCAATACAATACTTAGTTGAAATTATGATTTCCGTTTAAATTCCGATCTTTAATTTTATCATCATCAACTCGCATTACCTAAAACATTTCGCTGTTGAAAATGGCCGCAAAATGGAACTAATTTCGTAATATTAATCGGTTCAATTATGAAAAGCTGTTTTTGATGCACATTTAGAAATTAATTCAACACAACAATAGTTTAATTTGCGATGCTTTCGGGCACAAAGGCATAGTGATTTAGATTCTTAAGACACAGATAAGCGCCAGCGGCCTTGAGTGGGTAGCTTGCGGTTTTAGCGGCACGTATTGTTCACACAGCAGCAGGTCAAGTTACTACAAACTGTCAAGTTTTCTCATTCGATTTTCAACTTAACAATCAACATTTTATGGTTTAAAATTATTTGGAGAAATTTGACAGTTTCGTATAACCTGATGTGCTGTTGTCCGTACTAAAAGATAAATAATGAAAATATCTTTAAAATGGTGAAGGTTTTTTGCGTGAAGTGCGTCTAAGTTTTTATCCGCGTTAGGCATAACTTTATAAATTAATTACACTATGCAATATAAACATAATCTAAAACATACACATATTAAGTTATTAAGAAAATACTCTAATTTAACATATTTTTTTTTCCAAATTATTAACACTACTTGTTTAGACGTGATCTTCAGTTTAAAATCATTAAAAGTCTCAAACTCAAAACTCAAACTCAAAGCATTTATTTCAAATAAACCAATTACAGGCACTTTTGAATTGTCAATGGGTCGGTCAGTCAGAAAGATGAAGCTAGTTGCCCATTCCAAAGCGTAGTAGATCCCTATGGAGAAGAACGGGCAAGAAACTCCACGGACACTCTTTTAAATCATAATATTTTTACAAAATATTGGTTACATCGTTCATGTTGAAAATATACATGTGAGAACAATGTAGAAAGACGTGCACGTTAAAATCGTCTCTCTAAAATCTAAAATCGTAAATATCTCTTATCGTCGCCTTAAGAAATTATCTACAGTGCATATTTATTAGTTAAATTATTCGAATAATTTAATGGAAATACCTATTTAATTTTAAACTGGGAATGATAATGATGAATAACGAGGCACTTATAAACATTTAACTATTATCAACAGCAGCAAAATAACTGTTCCCTTTGTTGCCGTGGATGTAAAATTAAATAATTCATCACCTTGCTGAATCGCGTCCAAAATCTTGGAAACTCTTTCTAAAGATAGAAGACATTTTAATAGTCCATTTTTAATTCAATGTTTTCGTAAACTTTGATGCAAAAAGTTTTTTCTATACGAACGTCGTCCAATATTTTAAAACTTTGCCTTCTACTGGATATTATTCCCATTAAAAAGGTATGGGTTCGGCTAATGGTTCATTACATACAAGAGTTTCTTGCCCGCTCTAATTCAAATATAGTTATTTTTAGGGTTAATAAAAACGTTCATAACTCCCATTTATGGTTGCGTATGCGGTGATTAAGCAACCAATATAGACGCTATAAATTTATTTGTATAGGTAAGTTACTGCTTTACTACTCGGTGGCCCAATATTTTACTATGTACTTAGTTAGAGTTTCTTGTGTACCTATGTTCCGGTATTTTTTTTACTTTTAGCTTTTTTCCCGTCATTGTTAGAGGTCCTAACTGCTTGATTTCGGCTTGACTTGGTAGTTGTTTGTGTAAGATAACTGATCAAAAATCAAGTGAGGAAATCTATAAAAATACCATCAAATTTTTGGCTATGAAATTATGGAAGCGGCTTCTTAATTTTTTTTTCTTACTTAAAATCCCGCGGTTCCAGAAAATCCACGAATGCACAACTAATCGAACACATGTTATGGAAACGACTACTTAAATATGAGGTCTTATTTATTTAAAAAATACCGGGACACCGGGATCACATAACTATAATTATGTATGCTTGTTTACTTGAAATTGATTTTTAACATAGCTAGCATTCGATTCTAAGTCAAAAAGTAATTAATCTCTGCTTATAAAGGCTCTTAAAAACGAGCGGGACACGTGACGCGAAACGTACGCGACACAAAGGCACCCGTGTCGCGCGACGAATAGTGCCTTAATGTCGCGTGCGATTCGCGTCGTGTGTCGCGCCTGTTTGAAGGGGCCTTAACACATAGTGTGTGTGCCAAATTGATGATTTAGTTTTTTATCATATCGCAAACTTAAATTCAACCTTTGCTATTCAGTGTACATAAAACCTCACACAGAATTGATTACCACAAGGTGGTTTCCTTACTCTTTATATCGTATTTCTAAAATAATATTTGAGCAAAGCAAAATAAATATTGGATTTTCCATGTTAAAGCGTTCATTTTGCATGATCTAACGTTCTGCAACCTTTTACGTATAGAAAATTGTAGAAATTCTGCTAAAATCTGCAAATATATGCGTATTTTATTTATATTTAACTAACCCGCACTGGGCCCGCGTGGTGGATTACGGCCCACTCCCTCTCACCGAGAGGAGGTCTGTGTCCCAGCAGTGGGAACATTTTAGGCTGATTATACGAATTTTATTTATAGAATTCTTATCGGATCAGGTGTTTGTCGGCAACTGGTGTCGCCGATTGCCGTTGAATTGACAAGCTTTATTGAAAAAACTTTTCGGTAACAAAGTTTTAAAAGCCGTTTACACTTTGCTTTTTGTTAAAACCGTCGCTGTTCTGATTTTGAATTTAACACGTTTATTTTGTCGAAACTTTATCATACGATCGAAGGCTTCGGTTGAAAAAAATGCTTATAAGTTCTTACTTCTGATTATTTATGTTTTCTATTTGGTTTACAAGCTATTTTAGAAGCTCGTGGCTAAGGAAGAGCTCGTGGCTCAGTAATAACATCCGCAACATCTTTACCTACATACCGAGAGTCCTCCGTGCCTCGGAACGCACGTTAAACCGTTGGTCCCGGCTATCATTCGTGGATCTTTAACAGTCGTTACGGGTCGTCAGACAGAAGCCGGAAAGTCTGACAACCAGTATTACCAAGGGGTATCGTATTACCCAGTTACTGGGTTGTGGAGGTCAGGTTAGACTGGAAGCCGAAACTCGAGGCGTGGGTGCTCGCCAGAGTATACGAGTGGACGGCGGGGCGGAGGGCGAGAGGAGAACGCCCGGCCCCGGAAGAGCGTGAGGCCCTCCGACGGGAGTCGCGAGACGCCATCGTCGTCCACTGGACGGGAGAACTCGCCACTGCAGTCTTTGGCCGCCGGACCCTCGATGCGCTCGGGCCAGTGCTGCGAGACTGGCTCGAGCGGTCGCACGGGTTCCTCTCCTTCCGTCTGACGCAGGTGCTGTCCGGACACGGCTGTTTCGGGTCGTACCTGCACCGAATCGGACGGGAGGAGACGCCGTCGTGCCACGGTTGCGGCGCGGCGGAGGACACGGCGCAGCACACCCTCGGGTCGTGCCCGTCGTGGTCCGAGACGCGCCGCGATCTGGTCGCGGTGATAGGACCGGACCTCTCGCTCCCCGGCGTGGTTAACGCCATGCTGGTGGATGAGAGGTCCTGGGCGGCGGTCGCCTCCTTCTGCGAACACGTCATGTCCCAGAAGGAGGCGGCGGAGCGGGCGCGGGAGGATGATCCTCACGCGGCGCCGCTCCGAAGGCGGAGGAGGGGTCGAAGAAGACGTGAGTTTGATACTCATCTCCGACTCCTCCCAGGTGGAGGCCAGCAGGCAACGGGTGCGGGGGCACCCTTGCCTGTATCGCACGGACCTCCACCAGTGCCGGACGGGAATGGTCAGGTGCTCCCGGCCATTCCCGTAGCCCCTCAACCTGCTGGGGGGCAAGCGGGGCCCGCCAGCTAGGCGGGCATGCGCCGGGAGGGTTGTGGACGTAAAGGCTGAGCCAGTTTCCCATGACCCTCCCGTCACGGCGATGCGGGAGCGCCGCTGGGTCGTTTAGTGGGTATACCGGATTTACCGGGGAGTCCCACATACCCCACCCGTCCCCCGACGGGTGGGCATGCGTAATGCATTTTTCCCAGCGTCAACAAAAAAAAAAAAAAAAAAGACTGGAAGCCGAACCCAACATAATTGGGAAAAGGCTAGGCAGATTTATTTGGTTTATAAGCATTTTTCTGTATCCGGAAATGTACGACTTAGAAAAGCGAAAACCTCTCGTTTCATGTCTGTACCCAATCTTCCTCAATTTATCATTCTTAAGATAAGCACGTAACGAAACACAATTAAAACGTTTCCGGGTTGAAGGGACCATCCTCTCCTTTCCTATGTATCCGTACATACTGTGATCATTATTCATTTAACCATAACGAGTTGACTTCCTTCATAGACGTCTAAAAAAGGCGGACAGATTCTCGCTAACAAAAAAACTTTTTTACAAAAAAATACAACCGACTTCCAAAAACAACACTACAAAGTGAAAAATAACTTTAATTTCGGAAGTCGGTGTCTAGTTAAATGTATTTTCGTTTTTGCCACCGACTTCCGAAATTAAAGTTATTTTTCACTTTGTAGTGTTGTTTTTGGAAGTCGGTTGTATTTTTTTGAAAAGTTTTTATTTTTGACTTTTTAGTTGTGTACCTACCCCACACAAATTCAAATACCACTACCTGCAAAACAAACTAGAACATCATCCATATAAAAGTGGGGCAAAAATACGTATTATTGAAGCTAACTCAAAAACTACCGAAGCAAAGTTAATTTTATATATCGAACAAAACGAAAAAAAATCCAAATCGGTCCAGCCACCTTAGTAGTAGTAATCGGGGAACATACATAAAAAAAAAAGGTTCCGACGAATTGAGAACCTCCTCCTTTTTGAAATCGGTTAAAAAACTGTGTCCATCGGAGTCAGCCAGCTCGCTGTACCTACAGGCGCTGTACGTACGCACACATTTCACAAGACATGCTGTATTTTTACCTGATCCTTATACCTGACTGTTGACTGATGTGTGGATGTGTGCGTGCCGGCCTGTAGGTACAGCGAGCTGGCAGATTCCGATAGACACAGTTTTTTCTTGCAAGAATCTGTCCGCCTTTTTTATACGTCTATTACTTCCTTAATACATTTCAAAAGGAATTTTGACATGAAACTTCTGCCCTTCACCAATTTTTACCAAATAAGCTTGCTTGAGGAAAGTTATACTGCCAAAACAGTTGACGGTTGTTATTCAGTACAAAAGTAAGTACAAAAAAACGCTGTGCGTGTATGACCAGTGGCCTTAGTGCGAGTTTTTATACTTACTCGATCGCTTTTACGTTAACGTTAGTTTACGTCAATTTCCCATTATTGTCATCAAACGGTGCTTATTCAGTACAAATTGAAGTTTACGTTTACGTGATCGAATAAGTTAAAAACTCGCACTAAGGCCTCTGAGGCCGTAATAATAATATATTATGTATATTATTAGTATGGATGTATAGTCAACAAAAGAGATATCTAGGCAGGGTATACTAACATATTTGTAAGTGAATTGCTTCATGTTCAATATTATATATATTACTTTGTTTTTGCAATACTCCTACATTGTAACACACCAACACAAAATTGTATATTTTCACGAAGCAATTCACATACAAATATGTTCGTATACCCTGCCTAGGTATCTCTTTTGTTGACTGTACATGTGGTAGGTATGCAAGTGGGTACTCCATAGTACGATACATCAAGCCGAATTCCCGTGTGATCTTAGTTGTCGATATGTTTTTGCCGGCAGTTTTTATGGGAGCGGCCTTAACACTTTTATAGGTTTATCTAGAGAAATGTAAACGTTTCACATTTATGTTTCCTTTCGTGTGTAAACGTTGGGTTTTAAAGGAGAATGTTTATTGATATAAATTGTTTTCGATGGATAAGGGTGCTCTTTGACGGCCTGAATTCCGTATTGGCGGTTGACCTTCTGTGTTTTATTCACGAACTTGATTTTAATAAGTATTCTTCTGAAACTGTGCATATGCCATTATGTGTACCTACATATAAACACTTGGAGGTGTAATCTGTACTTATCTAGGACTAGCTTTTGTCCGCGGCTTCGATCGCGTTAATTTAGAATTTGACAATAAATTCAGGTTGTACTGTGCTTGTAATAATATAATTCAATCGAAAGACACGTGGCGCCATCTATTATCATAAGAACGTTATTGTTATTTTCCTCGGGAACAGTACTTATTTTCGGGATGAAAGGTACCCCATGTCCGTTTCTGTACACCTGACAACGTATACCCAAAATTTCAGGATGATCGGTTCAGTGGTTTAGGTGTGAAAAGGTAACAAACAAACTTACTTTCGCATATAAAATATTATTTAGAATATTGAAAGTCCAAATAAAACCTCATTAATTCATCTGTACAAATATAATAGTCTCATTTTCCAAAAAGCATTTATTTATGTTTAAACCACAAGAACTGTAATGCTATACCTACTGTAATGACTTCTGTAATAATCTCTTACTCGTCATTTTCAAAATCATGGACTCCAATAATTATAAAATATTTTATGTAGCTACGATATTATGACTTCGTATAGGGACCGAAATTTTCAGTTTACTTCCTATCGTAAAATAGACTTTATACCCTGTTGAGGTATAAAACTCTCATAATGTTACGATTTACTAACAATGGTTGTAAAACATAAAGCGGAAAGTGAACCGATTTATTGAACATGATAGTATTGATGTTCGAGTGTTCAGTAGGGATAAAAAAAATCCTGTTATGATATAAAATATTCTTTGCGTTATTTTTTGACGATCTACGTCGGATATTGCTATGTCTGGTTATTGTGGGATTTCACGGTTATATGTACGGTCAGCAACAGAAGTCGGTTAATACTGCTAATTTTTGACATCATCTAAATTAACACAAAATGATGCGATAACATGCTTTTTAGCATTTCATTTATTAGATAAGTGTTATTTTTTTTTTTAATTTACATTTGTTCCGATTTTAATGAAGTATTCTTCTCAATAATTTTTATTTTATTTTAATTGACATAAAAAGTACACAGATATAGGTTGACACTTAGATTTAACATTAGCTTGGTACAAAATAAAAGATCCTTGACCCCCATGCTAGGAAAAAACCTGTGTTACAGGGGTCATACATCCGTCCGTATTATATGTTATGCACTTTTGCACAAAAAAAAGAGTAAAGAAAAATAAATAAAATAATAATAATAATAAACTAATAAATAATAGCTTTGGACCCTGTTCCCGATACCGGCGGGCTAATATTTTTTATTTTTTTATTTTATGAAATAGAATAGTTAAGATTTAGAAAACTCAAATGTTAATCGACTTTTGTTGCTGACTGTACCTATACCTACCTACATTCTTACCCAAGGAAGTGAGAAACCTCATTTACAATCATCATACATAGTAAATTCGCAAGATGAACGAAGACACGAAGGCTCTTCTTTACCTCCCATAATATCACCAGCCATATTCATTCATCATCAACTTGATATACCTTTCCATAAAATACATTACCATCACCTTCAAAACCTCATTCACGATTCCTTTATGAAATTCTCCAAACGGCTCGTTACCGGTGTCTGTCAGCTTGAAAATCAGGACATAGTAGAAAATTGACGCTTTCATCCGCTTCGCCGACTTCGTACCAACGTTGCATAAAGCCTCGTTGACATTTGTCTTGCGATATTGTATCGAGACAAGGTCGCATAAAGTCTCACAATGACTCGGGACATATATCAGAACAAAAACTGATTCATTGTCACGAGACTTGTCGTGCGTGTGGACGTAGTTAGCGTCATAGCTAGCAACATATTATACAACACAACACGACACTACTTCTTCCTGAGACATCACGACGATAATGTAGACGGTTGTCTCGGAACATGATGTCTCAAAACATGGCGATGGAGACATGTCGGGGGATAAGTTGCGATGTATGACGCGCGACGTCTCTCCTACTGTGTACAAGTCTTAAGAACGTCGTTACTTTAACATTTTGGTGAAGCCTTAAAAAGACAAATGGGTATCTCATTACTAACGTCACTCCTTGCCTCCTTGGTTATATGAAATTCTTAACGTGATGCCTTAAGGCGCATATAGCTGCTGACAGCGCCACCATTGACAAAAAAATTAATAAGTCAGGAGATATGGAGCATTTTGAAATTTCCTATACACACATTTTTAGTCAGCAGTGGCCGTTTTTGGCGTTGACTGCTATAACTTCGAATCTAGGAGGTTTAGTGTTGTTTTTCTTGATACATAAATTCTTCTGACTAAAAATCTGTGCATAGGCAAAATCTTATATATCTCTAGACTTATTAATTTTCAATGGTAGCGGTGTCGGTTTGCAGCTATACTTGCCTTAAGACGCCATATTAGTGCTTTCAATCTACCGAAGGATTACGGTTTCGTTGCAACGTTGCGGTTGGGGTGAAATTAATACGAAAGTCTTAAGGCAGTCTTGCGGACCTTGTAGTAAGGTAATACTGTGTAGACGAAGTACATTACCCTAGACCAACCTCGAAAGGTCGGCAACCTTTTCAGACGGAAGAGCCAAAAGTTACAATTTACAATATTTTCCAGTTTTTAAAGAGCCACTAAAATTTTTCGTTGCAATATAATAGTATTTACAAAATTGTTTGATTCAAAATAAACGACTTTAAAAACGAAATAATATTTTTTCTTAAATAAATAAATGTTTTTAGCATAAAACGTAAGAATAATAGATAATTACATCAATTACCTATATTCTTTTTTTCATAATTTTTTAGCATTAGCTTTGCATGCCCTTGAAAGTTTGGTTAAATCTGCCTCACAACTTGTTGTTTTAAGTTTCAAGCGCGATTTTTATTTGTTACTTGGCTTCTTACTTTACTTTTTATTATATTCATGCAAGAGAACCTTTGCTAGCATGAACATCCTCACGGGTCAGAATGCTCCAGTGAGGTGAAGAAGTTGTTCTTCACATCACTGTAGCATTCTAGAAGACTATTCCATGCGCCGAATACAAGTGCCCTCAACTCGCGGGTTTTGATAATAAAATTATTAATTTTGGCGTATGGAACTGGACAGCCGCAACTTCACATCGAAAGAGCCGCATGCGGTTCGCGAGCTGCAGGTTGCCGATCCCTGCCCTAGACGCTTGAATATTGTCTGAAGTTTTGGTTGGATATTTCTATGAAGTAATGAACATAGCCGGGTAAAGTAATTAAAATATTAGGTACAATACGCTCAATTTTCAAAGCTTTTAATCAAATGGGCCATGAAAAGATAAAGAGTTTGGCTTTATTTTTTTTTCTTGTACATTATTCCAAACAAGGTCTCTTGAAACAAGAAGCAAATTGACCTACAAAAATATTCATACAGCCGCACACATGGCATTTGGCTGTCCACGATACCGCCCCAAAAATTGTATGTTCTCGCAAAAGTTCGTGACGACCTACATTTCCGCTCAACATGATATGAAACCAAAACTTCACGAGCCAAAAACTGACGAAAATCTTCTCTGAAAATATTTTTATTCAGCAAATAAAATTCATTCTGTATAATTTTTTTTTTTTTGTTTAATAAGTCGTAAAATGCTGGATATGAATATTTAGCGTGAGTATAAACAAAACGTTGTGACATTTCCATTTGAATTTTTTATCTTTATTCAAACCTGGCTTTAATGGCGGTATAAAAACTTAGGTCCAATGTTTTCATTTAAAACAACGACGTGCCAGTCTTTTTAAAACTGACCCACTTTGCTACTGTGTGGAATGTTTTATTATACGTGCCTCATTAAATAAGAATTATAATCAAACTAGCTGTTGCTCGCGACTTCAATCTACGATCGAGGATGAAAAATAGACCTATATCCTAACCCAGGTCATGGTCTACCCATGTGCCAAATTTCATCAAAATCCGTTCAGCCGTTTTAACGTGAAAGCGTAACAAACAAACTCACTTTCGCATTTATAATATTAGTTAGGATTGCACTTTGTGGGCATTTTTACCTTATAGAACATTGACAAAAGTTGTCACAAAACATTACATCGAACCGATAAGTTTTACGGTAAAATGAAGTAGCGTTTTAGTAGTGAAAAACTTCTTTAAGAAAGTGACAATGATATGGAAAATAACTCCACTTATCTCGCTTTCTCACTGAATTGCATTGACATTATAAACCTCTATAAGATATCAAATCTTTGAAGCTAAAAATATTGCTCCTCCATTTTTGCCAAGCTTGATTTGATCGAAAAATATAGGTGTGCCTAACGGAACATTTGTGACAAATTACGCGTTCACATTGTCACTTTTGACAAATGGTAGCCCAGTGGGTCGCGTTTGACATTATCAATAGCTTTTTATGACTTTTTATGCGGTGAATATTTTGTGTTTTGCTTGAAAAATCCAGCTGCGTGCTGGAATGATTCATTACGTTCGGGTAAAATAAGATGTTTCAGGTTTTAATAGTCGGAAATGAAACATCATGATAGTTTACACGATGAGTAACAATTTTCTTCCAAAGTTTTTAACTAAACATGTAGGTGAAATAAGGAAGGAGGAACACAAAAAAAAACCAGCCATGTGCGTATCGGACCACGCACAATGAAGGGTTCCGTAGTTGGGATGAATTTAACCCAACAACAAACTTAACACTGTAGTTGAAAAACATGTTCTCCCATACATTCCAACTGTAAATGTAAGTTTACTCACAATATTGATAGATTTACCATGTTATTTTAAGACCACAGACTTCTTATAGGTTTTTCTATAATTTACAGGTAAGCATCTGTTTTCTGTATTTTTTTTTTTCAAAATTTTAAGCTTAGTAGTTTCGGAGATAAGGGGGGAATGGTCAATTTAAGTCTATTTTCTTAAATAACTTTAATACAATTTATTTTAAAATCAAAAATAAAATATTTTAGACCCTCATAGTAAGCCCTTTCATTTGGTATGTAACACGGTATAGTTTGCAAAACTTTTTTTTTTAACTGTCTTATTTGCCCCCCAAAAGTGACCACAATATTCAAAATTCATTTATTTACTTCACCCGTCCGTGTTTGGGTCACAGAAATTCATATGCGTACCAAATTTCAACTTAATCGGTCCATTAGATTCGGAGCAAATCGGCAGTGACAGGCAGACAGACAGACACACGAGTAATCCTATAAGGGTTCCGTTTTTTTCCTTTTGAGGTACGGAACCCTAAAAACGATAAATGGATTATGTTAAAGGTGGTATGGGAACAAAGGAGGTGACTATTGAAATGACTACTATTAGAGATGTATGGAAGAAGACATTCTGTGCCGACTATAATAAATTGGGATAAGAGTAGTACGTCGTCAACGTAGTTGAATTTAAAAAGTAGATCAACATCTGCCTAGCCTTTACTCAACTATGTTGGCGCCGGCTTCCAGTCTAACCGGAAGCAGATGAATACCAGTAATTTACATGGAGCGACTGCATTTCTGACCTCCACAAACCAGTTACTGCGTAATATGATACCCCTGAGTAAGACAGGTTGTCAGACTTTCGGGCTTCTGACGACCCGTAACGACTGTCAAACATCCACGAATGACAGCTGGGACCAACGGCTTAACGTGCTTTCCTAGGCACGGAGTGGACCAACTCGGCAAGCGTAGCTTACCCTGATCGGTCGACCCAAGCGGCTGTTATTAATTACTTAGCCACAAGCGTAGGTACCTATTTTAAAATGCTCTCAGCACAATCACACGTAGCCCTTCAATGAGATTTATTTTCAGTGCGGAAAGGATAAATTATATTTGTTTATTATTGTTCTCATTATCACTCGTCATTATTATTCAGAGCACGATTTTAATATAGGGCCAGTGATGACGTAATAATTCCATGTCGATTCTAGAAATATAGGTTTATTTTGTTGTATTTTACTTTAGGTAGGTACTGCACAGGCTGTTAAAAAAAAGAGACTTAGAAGGGACTTGTAATCTATCTAGATATAAATAAAAACCAATTGCCGAATGTATGTACGCGCAACACTTCAGAACGGTTGCACTTATTTGGCTAATTATTTTTTTGTTGTGTTTTTATTTGTCTGAACAAGGTTTTTATGTATTCTTGAAATTTTGACAGGACAACGGTTGTCGGGTCAGCTAGTATATTATACTATACAGGGTTAGTTTTTAATGACCAGCCAAATTTTCACAGGGCGTTCTACCCGTGAGTATGAACAACTTTTACTATGGGACCAACTTTAAAATCACGAAAAAATAAAACTGCTGTTTCATACAAAAGTTCAATACCTACTCGACCAAAATGTATGAAACAGCTGATTTTTTTTCGTGATTTCAAAGTTGGTCCCATAGTGAAAGTTGTTCGTAATCATGGTTAGAACACCCTGTGAAAATTTGGCTGGTCATTGAAAACTAACCGTGTATATTTGTAGAATTTACAAAAGAAAAATGTTTTAAAAACAAATATAACATTACAAAATAACCCTCTATTCAAATTTTAAATTTTTGTACGTGTTTAAGTTAGATATTATTATTATTTCAGTTTAAGTAACTGAAATAATAATAATATCTAACTTGAATAAAAATAAATGGTTTATTTTCTTCGTTGGGACTCATCTTGTTTGTACAGTCGGTAAACCGAAGAGTTTTGGGTAAAATGGCTATTTATTTAAAATACTGCTTGTTTTGTAAACGATTACTGTCTCTTTTTTAACTTTTTAAAGTTGTAGACTTATAAATTGTTAAAGAAAGTCAGTAGGTATTTCGATTAGTTAAATTTTGTTCTTTATACAAAATGAGTGGGTAGGTATGCGAAAATGTCAAGCAAGACCTTCAACTTAAGCGTAGAACTTTCTAGATTGACAAAAAAAGGCACCCAGAACACGTGTAACGAAAGAAAATTCTTAAAACTTTTGGGAAGTAAGCACTTCGTACTTGACTTTTATACCAAAATCAGCTAACAAAACACAATTTTTATTACAAACATAAATACACAGCGAAGCTTCTTCACCGAATATTCAAGGCACGGTTTTAATAAAACCCGGTATTCTCAGTATTTGTTCTGTGTGGACTTATTGAGATGTTCATTGTACATTTTCCGCCCAAGTTGCAAGAGGGAAGTTTTGCTTCATTCTAAACAAGTATGGAATATGCAAAGTCTGGAGACGTGCGCATTCACTATGCTTTCCTGGTACCATTCGTTGAAGTACCTAATCTAATGGATTTTATTAAGTGCCTTGGAGAAAAGTAATAATAGTAAATAATTTTGAGCATCCATCTATATTTTTTAAGCTAAGTTAAAAAAATCCATCGCTTTTTCCATCAACGAAAAATTATTTTATTTTTCTGTCGAATCGGAAACCTCTGAATATTTTTTTCTTTGACGACTGAAATAACTTTTTTAATGGACTCTGATATTACCTACTCTATTTCGAAATATTTGCATCATTAACATGCTCGTCAAACACGTATATATGTTAATATTTACTGGAGTGCTGTTACATACCCTTTATTTGTATCTCCGTATAAAAGGGTCTCTTGTAGCCTTTAATTTCATAAAGCATTTAGTCCTTTGTCCCGAAATGGAATAATTCTGACAATAAATAAAGAATTAACGTCCTTAAATGATGAGAAATGGTGCCATCTTGGCTGTTGACGTTAACATTTGAAGGGGAAATAGGACCGGGTATTTCATTTCCGGGATTTCTAAAAGTTTGATCTTCCAGATATTTTTTTACGACGTACATTTCTTTCGTGTGGCTCTACGTACTGAAGATAAAGATTTGTAGATTGTGAAGTTAGGACAGTTTGATCCTTCCGTACAAAATCGTTTAGGTACCCTACGGCTTACGTTCCTTATGACCATAGATTAAATTCGTGATTTATGTTTTTATGTTCTCATATAATAAATCTGTTTCTGACCCCTCATAGGTCACAGTCGTGACACTTATCACAATTTCGTTTATAAATCCTTTTATTCGCGAGCCTTAACGAATGAAATCGTCCACAATATATGCTTTTCCGATTCACCAATGTACACAATGAAAATTTATTTATGTATTCTGACCAAACGATTGCATACTGAGCTGCTTGTTTGTGTCGAAGCGAATTTACCATATTGATTCCACATAAGGAAAATTGAGAATTGAAGTAGGCTTAAGAGTTAGTTAGGGTAATTTTGTATTTGGAAAAAAAAGGGATAGAGGAGAATCCGTAAGATAACATTACGAAAGAATAAATAATCATCTATACTCCATCATCAGCATCACCGTTGGCAGCCTTGTTCCACCCACTGCTAAGTACAGGCCTCTTCCCTTTTGTGCCGTGCTTGCCTGGTCCGTGCGAGTCTCATCCAGGTCTTTCCTAGTATTATTTGTAGATCGTCCACCCATCTGGCTGTTGGCCTGGCGATGTCTATCTATGCTCTATCATCATCAACATCATTGGCAGCGTTGTTCCACCGACTGCTGAGTACAGGCCTCCTCCCTTTTGTGCAATGCTTTCCTGGTATGTGCGAGTCTCATCCAGGTCTTGCCCAGGATTTTTTTGTAAATCGTCCACCCATCTGGCTGTTGGTCTAGCGATGTCTATCTATGCTCCATCATCATCAACATCATTGGCTGCCTTGTTCCACTCATTGCTTAGTACAGGCCTCCTCCCTTATGTGCCATAATTCCCTAGTATGTGCGAGTCCATTCCAGGTCTTTCCTAGGATTTTTTATAGATCATCCACCATGATACCAAAACCAGCCAGATACAAATAGTATAGCCAAAGAGATTTTATGTTAAGTTCATACATACTATAATGCGAAAAGACTTTTTCCCCAACCTAATATTAAAGCTATTATCGTGGATCCAGTTGACATATCTACTGCATAACACCAAAGCCAGCACAAATCATGAATTAGGAATGTTCTCGGTATTTAATAATCATTTATTTATGACTTCGAGTGCGGAACTATCGAAGGCTTATGCGTTGAGTGATGACAGGAACTTGCAGCTTCAAAAATAATACTTTTACAGCCCCCAGTTTCAACTGAAAGACGTCCACTGCTGGACATAGGCATCCCGCGAGCGTCGCCATATCTACCGCTCATGTGCTTTTCGCATCCAGCGTAGTACCGTGGCCTTCACAAGGATATCGGTCCACCTTGCGGGATTCCAACGCTGTGCGTTCTGGTACGTGGTCGACACTCCAGAACCTTTACCACTTCCAGATTACCTAGTATTTGCTTTTACTGTGAACTGTATCAAAAGAGAAGCTTAGAATGTGACTATTATTTTTCCAGAAACCAAACACTTCAACACAAAGTCTTTCTAGGAATTGGTTGGCTTATCATAGGCACAAATTTACAGCCATAAAGCATTAAAATGGTTTCTGTATTTTCCTCCAGTGAGCTATAACTATGAAACTACAGTTCTGAACTTCTCTTTTTATGTAGTTTGCCATTTTTAGGTTTCCGAACTTCAAAAGGAAAACACGGAACCCTTATAGGATTACTTCGTTGTCCATCTGTCTGTCTGTCAAGACCCTTTTTCTCAGGAACGCGTGGAGGTTTTTTTGATATTAATTTCAACTTGATAGTTGAAATTAAAATCAAATATGTAAATCGATGGTCCCTTGGAGTTCTAACAAAATCAAGCTTCTAAATCAACGGAAAACTATTTTTTTTTGTTACAAACTTAAATTTGCAGTTGGAGAATTGACCGTGACCTGTATCAATGTATGGGAGAGCATGTTTTTCAACTACAATGTTGAGTTTGCTTTTAGGATAAGTTCTTTTCAACTACGGAACCCTTCATTGTGCGTGGTCCGACACGCACTTGGCCGGTTTTTTCTTGTACAAAAATTATGATTATCAATATTTTTTATCGTGCTATTTATAAGTTTGCTTTTATCTTTACGATATCATAAAAACATGAAAGTTTACGTTTGTGGGTACAGAATACAATAGCTTATATCTATGTTTCGGATGAAAACTTAGCATTTGCTGTATAAAAAGATAATGCCGGTTGAAAACAGATCACATAGTCAAAGAGTTTCATTATTATATTTGAAATTCGAATCTGTTAAAAAGGTCAGTCTATTAAAAGGGCATGTCTTAGCACAGGAAATCTTAAGAGATGTTTGAAATTAAGGTCACGTAAAGGAAAACGTACAGAATGTTCGCAGTCAAGTGGAATGACATTCTGACCCTTACCTACGACGGTTAATGTGAAAGGCGGAGAAGTATTTAAATGCGGGCCACGCATTAATCAATTTATTTTATCAGAGTGTATGAACGTATACTTGAGGAGCTCGTGGCTAAGTGAGCAGCTCGTGGCTAAGTAATAGCAGCCGCACGGGTCGACCCGTCAGGTTAAGCTACGCTTGCCGGGGTTGTGAATGGGTGAACATCTTTACATACCGAGACTCCTCCGTGCCTCGGAAAGCACGTTAAGCCGTTGGTCCCGGCAGTCATCCGTGGATCTTTGAGAGTCGTTACGGGTTTTCAGAAGCCCGAAAGTCTGACAACTAGTCTAACCAAGGGGTATCGTATTACCCAGTTACTGGGTTGTGGAGGTCAGATAGGCAGTCGATCTGTGTATAGACTGGTACTCAGCTGCATCCGGTTAGCCTGGAACCCGACCCCAACATATTTGGGAAAAGGCAAGGCAGATTGATTGTATAGGTACAGTAAGTATCGAATCTTTGAATCACTCCTCAATCTATTCCTACTATAAATCGATCCATCTGTACAAATCAATGTTGATTTATTTTCCACTATATTTGAACGGAGTCAACTTATAGACATTTTTAGAATTAAGCTTACACATCAAAGGAAGGTTAAGATAATGGCTCGGATAAAAATGCTACTTCAACGAAGACAGAGATATTGAAGACAAAAATACCTACAACATTTTATATGTCGTAGACAATATTTTTTACCTAGCCTTTCCCAAAAATGTTGGAGTCGGCTTCCAGTCTAACCGGAAGCAGCTGAATACCAGTATTTTACATGGAGCGACTGCCTATCTGACCTCCACAACCCAGTTACTGGGTAATATGATACCCCTTGGTAAGACTGGTTCAGGCTGGTTGTCAGACTTTCGGGCTTCTGACGACCCGTAACGACTGTCAAAGACCCATGAATGACCTTTCCGAGGCACGGTATGTAAATATAGTCACCCATCGACGAACCAACCGTGGCAAGCCTAGCCCAGATTGATCTACCCGTGCGGCTGTTTTTACTTTGCAACGAGCCCCTCAAAAGGTATCCGACAAAAAATTGGGGCCCTACAAACTAATTTGTGATGTGAGAAAGAAAAAGTAATATAATATAACATAACATAACATTGCGCCTAAATTCCCCGAATGGTTAGGTAGAGGTGTAACTGTAGTACACCCACATTTCGCCCGTCATGTTAAGGGGATACATCGATAATTTTGTATTTTTAAAATTCCTAGTAAACCAAGTGTGTTATTTGACTATATTGTCTAATGCTGTACTAACACCGAAACACGATCACTTGAAATTTTTTCGATAGAAAAAATTCCAAAGTAGCACTGTCTATTTTCTGGTTTAAACGATTTCAAGTAAACAGTTCGTTATTGTGCAGTGAAATTTTCTTTAAATCGAAGTAAATTCAATCTGTTAAGAACTTACTAAGCTAAAAATTGATTTTAGTAAGTACATATAGCATTTTGTCTTAGATTTACATTTACGAAGCGCGTTTAAATTCAGGTGCGCGTGAGAGTCAATACTCAATAATTTATTTGCATTCCACAATGTGTACTTAGGTGGTAACTTAAAATTATTTGTGATCATTATGGACCATGTCGGGCACAGCAAAAATAGTAGTCTTCTATCTCGCGCGTCACTAGACAGCCATAACGCCATTTCACTTACACACCGAGCTAAGCCACGATTCAATATATCCTCTTAAAGTCCATGCAATAGCGACACAAGATCAAGATACAAGACAAGACACACTTCAACAAAAAAAAGAAAAATTACCATTCTTAATAACCAGAAAAGTAAAAAATTATGATTGTTCATAACACTTGGAGTTTTGTCTAAGCAATTACTTACATCGTAAATTGCAAAATTTTTTGCTTGAGTTACACTGGTAAATATGCCATTTCGGTAGACATCAAGTAATTTTGGCGAATTTATAAAAAATATTACGAACAAAATGTTTGCCTGGAGGAAATAGGTATAATTTTCTTTGGTAATATACTTATGATATAATACACTTCTGGACACATCTTTTGGCCCACCTTGTATTTTCAGTTTCGTTTGGTCCTAGCTAAAATTTTATATTAGGTCGAGCAAAAAGTTTTTATGCAGTTTTGAACCTGGCACATTCACAATTTCATTCAATAGTCTTTTTTTGAATTTCGAACACAGAATTTAAAGAAACAAAAGACAATTTGGAGCCTGTTTGTTGATATCAAACAATCGAATACTAAGAAAACTTGGTTTTATTGGTTTACTTGGATTTAATTCTTGAAAAAGTGATTGATATCTTTGGTTTTGCAACAAACATTACTTATTCTTAACATTAAGGTGAGGTTCTATCAATAATCTATGGATACTTCACCTGAAGTCGCCGCCCAAGCTGTGGCACTTATTCAGGCCGGACACAGCCAAAGAAACGTGAGTGCTCAACTTAGTTTAAGTCGATCTGCGGTCCGAAATGTTTATCGGAGGTACCTAGAGGCTGGCGGCTTTGTTCGTCGCCAAGGAAGGCCACGATCTCGGGTCACAACTGAAAGGCAGGATCGATTCATCGTGACGACCAGCTTGAGAAATCGTCACCTTACCTCCATTGAGATACAAAACCAACTTCGCGACTTCCACGGAGTATCTGTGAGCGCTCGAACTGTTCGGAGAAGGTTAAAAGAACGCGATATGGTACCACACAAGCCAGCTAATGGCCCCAAACTAACGCGAGCCCACCGAACAGCGCGCCTTCATTTCGCACGCAGTCATTTAAATTGGACACAGCAAGATTGGAGCCGTGTACTCTTTTCTGATGAGTCTAAAATTGTGTTACATGGCAATGATGGAAGGAAGAAGGTCTACCGACGTAAGGGAGAGCGTTTCGCACAATGCTGCTTTGAAGAGAGGGTTGCTTATGGCGGTGGCTCATGGACTGTCTGGGGCGGTATATCCGCGAGCGGCAAAACTCAACTTGAGGTTGTTACAGGATCACGGCTGCCAACATTAAATGCTGAAAGGTACATTCGTGAGTGCTTAGAACCTCACGTGATACCATACGCGGACTATGTGGGCCCAAATTTCCTTTTTATGCATGATAATGCAAGAGCCCATGCGGCCGGCATCGTCAGGGAATATCTTCGGGATGTGAACATCACAGTTATGGACTGGCCAGCCAGAAGCCCAAACATGAACCCCATTGAGCACATGTGGGACGAGCTAAAAAGACGTGTTAGGGCTCGTCAGGCAGTTGCCCAGACGATGCAGGAGTTGAAAACTGCCATAGAAGAGGAATGGGAGATGATCCCTCAAAATTTCATAGAGCGGTTGATAAACTCTATGCCTAATCGTATGAGAGCTGTGGTAGATGCCCATGGAGGCAACACGCGTTATTAAATTAAACCTTTATTTGATAAAACATGTTTTTTATTAAAAAATCAATTGCCTTTAACAAGGCGCATATCCGACTTGTTAGGCGTAGCTCCATGTCGTATGGTATTCTGAATTCAAATTTAAAACAATACGATCGAAAAAGATGGTAAAATGTATCAGGTTTAAAACTGCATCAACAGTTTTTGTTCAATCTAGCAATCATATTTCGGTAGGGGCCATCGAAACCTAAACTCTAAGGTGGGCCAATAGATGTGTCCAGAAGTGTATATCCTCTTACTTTGAATTATATGTGAATTCCTTGTAGGTTGGATTATAGTCGGTTGGTAACATTTGCGAATGTATGCTTCGATATAAATTATTGATAACAATCTGTTAGGAAAGTTTTAGTGAACTTTGTTCTCGGTTCAGTAATATTATTTTCTTAATGAAAATGTATCTGTCTGCGTTTCTGGGCTTGATACTAAGAATTGTATCTTTATGTAACCCAATACTGATTAGGGTAAATCCAATCACATTACTACAATCTCACACCAACATCATTCATACCATCACTTACATTCAACTCATATTCATTCACTTCATAGCATTACTTTCAATTACATTACTAGCTTCTGCCCACGACTTCGTCCGCGTGAAATTGCTTGTTTTATTTAACATAAATATATCTTACTAGCTTTAGTTAGCCCTTTGCCGCTTCGCCCGCGTTGAGGTCGGCAATCCTCCCACGGGAACGTACTACCGCGATAAAAGTAACCTATGTTCTAATCCACGTCATGGTCTAACCATGGCCAAATTTCCTCCAAATCCGTTCAGCCGTTTTAGCGTGAAAGCGTAACAAACAAACAAACTCACTTTCGCATTTATAATATTAGTTAGGATGATACTCGGCAATAGCTTCCCATTAGTGAAATAATTTTCGGGATCGGATCAGTAGTCCCGAAAAATACCCACCACATACAAATTCACAAAATTTTTCCTTTATTATTTTAATATATGTCGTGGATTCTGGATGGAACGTCAAGTTGTGCCGACTTGGGTATGTTCGGAAATGGGGTTGGCAATACTGTGCGAGCTGTCAATGTCATTTTGAGTTTGCGGGGGAAAACAACGGTGACAGATGACAGCTGTCATTCAAGGTTCCTGTACTTGACGAGGACTTGGTGATTATACACCGAACTGGACGTCATGCGCTACCAACCTCGCCCCGACCTCGCCGCGTTCCGGTACGAATCCAGTTCCATCCGATTCGTGTGTGCTACTTTCTAACCGATTGTTTGTTAAATCGATCTAATTACAACTGTAGAGTGCATATTGAGTCTTATTTCGGTTACAACAAGGGACGACGAACCAGTCCGGCAGCGAACGCTGACATTCTCCTCCGACATATAGATAATCTTAAACTTAGGTATACAAACAAAAGAGATTGTTTCAATGGTTAATTCACTTTTAAAGTTCATGACAACGACGAGAAAAATTAAGTAGAAAAACTAAACTTTAACTCCACTAGTTTCCAAGTGCGATGATAAATCTCTTCACACTTCATTAATCAAGCCTTCATTAACACTACTAAAGAACACAACTAAAACAACGGATGACTCTTACAAGTTCGAAGAAACGGGTGTACTCAAATATGAAACGCGATCCTTCGTAAAATTAATCTTTTCAACTACTCGTATATTCACTGAAGTGATGAAAAACTGTTTTAGTTACTGAGTGGGCAATGCCAATTATATTATCACTGCAAGAGGTCGATAACCTTTTGATGTCTTGGGAAATTGTGGTCGGTCGTCGTTACCATCATTTGCTCAACCTTATCATTGCACCTACTTGGAAAGTTCTGCAGGATATACTTACTCATTATCATCATCATTCTCCTGCCCTTATCACAATTTATTTGGGGTCGGCGCAACATGTCCTTTTCTTCCCTACTTCTCTATTAGTCGTCATCTCGGTAGTCACTCCCTTTCTAGCCATATCATCTTTCACTCAGTCTATCCATCGTTTATTTGGCCTTCCCCTCCTCGTATAGCCATCAACATTCATACTCAAAACTTTCCTGACGACATTTTCCTTATTCCTCCGCATCACGTGCCCATGCCATGACAACCTATGGATACGGATATACTCTTACATCGTTATGATAAACATGTTAAGGAATTCGCACACAGTTTGGTCTTTACCAATGAAAGAAGGTAATCGATACGAAACTATTAAACACATATACATATGTAGTTCACAACTTCACATTAGGTTTATTTTCAGCATCATTGGTTTTCCTAAAAAGGAAAACATACTCGTAAAACATAATTGGACGACACAGTTTAAGTACTTAATAATAGACGATTGCTATCGTCCGACCAAGTCGTCGACTTCGGTAATTGAAGTATCATTCCATAACTCTTAATTCCGCTAACAATGATGAATGCCCGAATCATTTTGAAAAGCATAAAAAAGAACACAACCTCATTGTTAAGAATGTCGCATTTCGTAAAATCCAAATTGTTTGTTATTCCTCTTTGTGACGAAACATCTCAAATTTATCCTTTAAATAAAGGGGAAAGCTTATTTCTTTCTCTTTTATATTAAATTATATAGATGATGGATCGCTATACAATCATGAATCATCTTTAATCCAATTTTGATAGTAACCGCCGGCTCCTACGCTTTTGTTTCGTCCTTGATCTCTTCTGCATTGTTTATTTAAGTATACTTTGCTGTTCGCGGAATAAATCTCATAATTTATTGATGAGATTTATGAGTATTGTCAGTGTCTGCAGATTCTTTTTTGATTCTAAATTATGTTGTTCTGTAGTTTAAGAAATAGTTTAATTTTCGTACACTGTTAACTAGATACTTGTAAGCAGTCGTGGGAGTTTTGACTCCTACGACTACTATCAAATCTCACGACTACTTTTCAAATAGCTTGTATGAAACTAATATGAATACTTTATATTGCTGAGCGTAGTAACCTTTCCGACAATTTTATTAAATATTATTAAAATGATTAAAATGCTGTTTGTGACACAACGTGGGAAGTAATCATATTAACTTTCTTGTTACCTACCAATTTCCCGTATCCCATATAATAAAAAATACTCATCTCGCACCATATTCCATACAAAAGAGTGCTTGTGAAACATTTCTCCTTAATACTGATATTTCCTTTTAAGCATTTTTCCATAAAATCCCTGTTCTCAACATGACAGTGACATAATCTCTTCGCCCGTGTTATCCCCCTCCATGTTCTGGGTTAAATATGACATCGTTGTGGAAAAAATTCGGTAAAACCGACGCTTAATTCAAGCTTTGCAATGTCGGCTAAGAGATTGGTAAAATTTTTTTCGACGAACGGTGCTTGACTTTTCATTGCATGTCTGTTGCACGTAGAGGAAACGTTTGGGTTTGATTGGATAGTTGGCAAATTAATAATCAATATTGCTATCGTTTTCATTGTCCATAAGATGTTGTAAATTTATGCCATATAAACTCAAACTCAACTCAAACTTAAAACATTTATTTCAATTAAACCATTTATAGGCACTTTTGATGTGTCGAAGAGTCTGTCAGTTAGTTAGAATGTTGGAGCTATGTAGTTGTCCATTCCAAAACGTAAATCTCACTATGGAGAAGAATGGACAAGAAACTCCAAGGAAATCAAAAAACCTTAAAAATCAAGATATTACAAAATCCTGTGTAAATTATTCTTGTTGCTTATAAGTAAAGTTCAAATAGTCAACACAAGGCCAGTTTGGCTGCTAGCTAACTGTAGGTTGGATTTTGGTCTTTGTTTACGTCAAATGTGGTTGAATGTATTGCGTTAATTCTTTTTATTATTCATATTCGCTACTTTAATTAAGGAAAACCATTGAGTGGGTACAGTGGGTACTAGCGTATATGGTGTTTTATAAGTTTTAAACCCATCGCATGTCGTAATTACAAAAAAAATAAATAAAAACCGGCCAAGTGCGTGTCGGACCACGCACAATGAAGGGTTCCGTAGTTGGGATGAATTTATCTTAAGAACAAACTTAACATTGTAGTTGAAAAACATGTTCTCCCATACATTCCAACTGTAAATGTAAGTTTGTACTCACAATATTGATAGATTTACCATGTTATTTTAAGACTACAGACTTTTTATAGGTTTTCCTGTAATCTACAGGTAAAGATCTATTTTCTGTATTTTTTTCAAAATTTTAGACTCAGTAGTTTCAGAAATAAGGGGGGAATGGTCAATTTTCGTCTATTTTCTTAAATAACTTTAAAACAATTTATTTTAAAATTATAAAAAAAAAATATATTTGAGACCCTCATAGTGAGCCCTTTCATTTGACATGCCACGTGGTGTAGTTTCCAAAACTTTTTTTTTTTAATTTTCTTATTTGCCCCCCAAAAGTGACCTCTATATTCAAAATTCATTTATTTACTTTACCCGTCCGTGTTTGGGTCACAGAAATTCATATGTGTCCCAAATTTCAACTTAATCGGTCCATTAGATTCGGAGCAAATTGGCTGTGACAGACGGACAGACAGACACACGAGTGATCCTATAAGGGTTCCGTTTTTTCCTTTTGAGGTACGGAACCCTAACAATTAAAACGCCACTGTGTCTGAACCTATGGGGTTCATACGAGATGTAAAGCAACGGTTTGTCACGCAAAGAGTGGCTACTGGGTTCACCGGACCCAGATTTTACTGTGTGATATATCCAAAACTTCAAAATGTAAGTGAACATTTTTTTTATACGTATATAATAAAATTTCTAAAATTAAACAAGTTTTCGTATATAAGTTAACGAATCATTTATTATTTTAATATTTGAGAAACAATTTTTTATATTTACTTACATTTTCTGATATTTTTTCTTTTAATACTGTACATAATGCTAAAACTTTTGATAGGTGGAGAACCCGTAAAATAGTAGTGATTAAAATGACCTACGTGTTTAGTTGCTACTGACTCCAATGGACCTATACACTCAATTTTCGTCCTAAAGCTGGGCACTCACGGCCAATCCATCGCGCCAAATGGCGTGATGTACATCCAAAATTTGATCGTGAAGTGTCGATTCTTCAATCCATATTTTAGCGCGACGTCAATCCACGGATATTCCTTGCGCACCGTAATCCATAGCCTCACGCCGTTTGGCGTCGCGCCATTTGTGCGTCAGTGCGAAAATCGTAGGCCATCATCACGATACATATTTACAAGGCAACACGAATCAATTTCCTAAGCAAGTATTTTAGTATTTTGGCGACCCCCATCCATTTGATTTAATCCAAATGGACTGACCGTGATTGGCCAGCTTTAGCACTGAAGCGCATGGCATTAGCTGACACTTGTGGACGTTATCCGCTGCGACAACCAATCTTTGGAAGGTATCAAGAGCGGCAACACAAAGTCCTCACTTCAATAGTACAGTGCTTAGTAAAATACGGGTGTTGGGTCCGACAGACTCAGTAGCGACAGCTTGAGAGTTAATCTATTAGAAATTGTTTGTTTAAGGTAGGATAGTCGTTCGTTATTGTTCTTGAGTTATCTTCGGTTGCAAGGACTGGTCGCTGCGGCTTTCAATGCTCGGCATCTAAGTGAACGAGAATAATCTTTCATCTTCAACAACAGTGAACGTAGCTATTCAGTTATATTCAGTATTGTACCAACAAATAGAACGAACAGACAAAAGACAGAATACAAAATTTAACCTAGACATAAAATCAGGCATAGCGACAAAAATCTCGATCAAAAATTCATGAGGTTACCGAACTCTTCCGAAAAACTAGACCTCTCAACCGAAAGGCGCTAGAATACAAAATTACATACAAATGTAGGTACAATCGAAAAAATAAAAGGGGATACGGACAAAAATGCGGATAGTTAATCCGATATATTCACAAGTTTTTTTGTCGGCTATGTCATTGACCCATTTGGCAACTGTTCAAAACACTAAAATGTTACGCGTGTTCTAGTTAGGAAAATAGAGGAAAAAAAAAAATGTTTGCTTCGAACCGCGTTGTTGTCAATTAAACATTGACATTTAACCGACGTTCGCACGGACGTAAAAATATCGCGGCGATTTTTTTTCGCGCACTAGATTTTCAACGCTCTGCTTAGCGCCGAGAGTTGAAAATTCAACAGTGTGTTTTTTCGACGCGCTGGGATCTACTCTGCTGTTGTTAGGTTGGATTCTCGAAGCTCAACACCGAGAGTTGAAAATCCAGTGCCCGATAAAATCCCGCCGCGATATTTTTATGTCCGTGCGTACGTCGGCTTATGCCTTGTTGGAACAAAATATCTTTTTTCCCCAAATTTTCTATGACTTGAAATAATTAAGTAGTTTTTGTTAACATGAATCTCGTTTTTTTTCCCTCAAAAGTTTCTATTGTTTGTCTACAACAGAACAGGTGTTGTTTGAAGCACAGAACAGATAAAGAGATATGAAGCGTATCGTTTGATAGTACATAGAGGTACGCGTGCAATTCTCTGAAAGGCTCTGTCTGACCTTAATTTACTTAAGCGACGAATCTTTTGGTTAAGGTCCACTGCGGCATCCTTTATACAGTTGCTTCAAGATATAACAGAATATCTGTATATAGATATATCAGAAGACGGAAGATCTACGGGCATATATTGCGTAACATATATCATACAATACTTCTAAACAAACTCTCACATACAGACACTCACCCCACACACACACACACAGATCACACACTTCTGTTAAAAATAAAACTAAACTAAAACTTGAAAACTAAAAACTAAAACTAGATTATAGTATAAGATTTACCTAAAATTACCTTATCTTATAAATTATAAATTGTAATTCTACTGCAGCGTCATTAAAACCAATTTATTCATATTATATTATACTTCCTGCGAATCAGTACCTTTTGTGGAATACATAAATACGATGCATATGTTAGATTACTCTAAGATGAATGTATTAACTGGCGACACTAATTTTTTTTTTTATAATAGAGTTTTCTTTATACAAGTTACATACATGACCGTTTTTTTAGTTATTTATAGCAGATATTACTGATGTCATGCCTGTGTTCAAGCTACTTGTTAAATGGAAAGCGGTACTAACTATTAGATTACGCTAATATGAAGTATGAAATATTCTCCATACTATACTTAATGCTATTTTTGCCATCTACTATGTCGTTTTCAGCAACCACTAAATTCACAATGGCAACTGCTAAGCTTCATTGGAACCTAAGTTCTGCTTTTAGTCAAACGGCAGTTTAAACACTGGTTGTTTAAATAGTGACTTAGGGCACTGCCCAGGCCGGGAAACTGTAAAAACGGCAGTTTGAACACTGGTTATTTAAATAGTGACTTAAGGCACTGCCCAGGTCGGGAAACCGTAAAACGTCCACTTTTTCGTCGCACAGTTAGTCGTATTGCTACATATTACAAGACCAATCAGTGTATAGTCAAGTGTAATTATAAAAAAGACCTAAACAAAGATATCTTGTAGAAATGATCTAGCATCTTGAAAAAAAAAATAGCAAGAGTAGACGAAAATACTTTTTCGTCACGGAATGCTCAATATCTTGAGCGTCCACTATTCATATTTTTGTAACTAATTTAATCAAATAAATATGTAAATATGTAAAAAAAATTTAAGTTATTGGTGTATTTTTTTTAAGTAAGTAAATAAAAATTGCGAAATAACTTTCATATTGGCGGACACGAGATTCAACTAACATCAAACGCATCGCCATTTTCAACCGTATCTGTATCCGTAACCTTTATGATTACCGCGCCTTCAAAGTATGCACACTTTGGCACTGAGTATCGTGTTTTAGTCATATGTCATAAATTTTTTCATACAAAAAATGTGCATCATACATCTATAGAAATAAAAAGAGAAGTCCTGACTGACTGACTCATCAACGCCTAGCCCAAACCCTTGGACCAAGAAAGCTGAAATATTGAACAGAGGTACCCTTTATAATGTAGACAAGGAATAAGGAAGGAATTCCCGGTTATACGGTCCCGTGGGATATTTACCGACATTCACGCGAGCGAAGCCGCGTGGGAAGTGCTAGTGCAGAATAAAGTAAATGTTTATTTAATTACTTTATTTTCTAAAATTGATTTAACTATTCCGGAGTACGAAATTTCTTCATTATTGTAATATATATATACAGAATACTATCTCCCATTGAAGTCGTGGCAGATATTTTTATAGCACCTTATATGTGTAATTCTAAGGTAATAAAGATCAAGATTCTGCTTTTAATATGCCTTGAGTGTTGTGAGATATTATACACGGTGTGAGATATTATCAGCTTCAAAATAATTTTATCGGTAAAGTTACGTCTTTAAGGAAATTCATTGAAGTCGTCTAGCGGTTAACTAAATTAGACACGTGTTTGTAAAATTGGGGTGAATTTGGTGTTTTTTTCGGCCTAGCTAGATTGTGCACGTCAGTCCTTCGAACTCGCTAATCGCCTTGTCTATCAAAGGTAACCCTGTTCATATCGGTACATAGAAACTATATTAAATTCCTATAACGTATATATTTTGGATTTGTGCCAGAAGTAATCCGTGTAAAACGCTTTTATCGTTACTTCCTCTCGTAGTCTAATCTGGTAAATTGTACATTTGTTGATATTAACAGCATCTTCAGCATAGTTTCATGCGAAGTTATAGATTAAATAGTTTGCGTTTAAAAAAAAATAGTATCATACTCTCCGAAAAGTCTTACCAAGGGGTATCGTATTACCTAATAACTATAGTGGAGGTCAGATAGGCAGTCGCTCCATGTAAAATAATGGTATTCAGCTGCATCCGGTTAGAATGGAAGCTGACTCCAACATAGTTGAGAACAGGCTTGGATGATGACTCTCCGAAAAGTTATACTGGGTGTCCAGTAAATAGCACGACATACTGCAGGAGGTGATAGCTTGGGTCAATACCTATCAAAACAACACAATGTATATTCAGCAAAATCTTACGGATTTACAGTTTTACAAAATTTTCCGAAATATTGAAAAATCTCTACCTTGAAACAGATTTTTAAGCATCTCGTAATGAAAAATTCATTTTCTAGTATTTTTTTTACATCAAATTATTTGTGAATAGTTACTTTACTCATTGATAAGTCTTTTTTCTATCAAAAACAAGAATGTTTTCAAGAAATAGTACTTTTTGTTTAAATTTTCACTGAACAATTTTCTTATCACTTAACTTTTTAAATTTTGTAAAAACTGTAAATCCGTAAGATTTTGCTGAACATATATTGTGTTGTTTTGTAGGTATTGACCCAAGCTATCACCTCCTGCAGTATGTCGTGCTATTTACTGGACACCCTGTATAACAACATTAAAACTTTCAAGAATGAAGAGCAATTCTTATTATGCTATGTAAAGAAACTTCATTCCCTATCAAGTATCAAAGCAATGCAATTCAGTATTGTTCAAGAAATTTGTAAAGCTGTTGCATTTACCCGACGTTTTAACAAGACTTCCTCAAACAAGGTCTTTGTTGAAAAAGTCAGAACCCGGAAATCCGATAACGTAGAACACTTCAAATAAATAGATGTTATTGAGACATTCAATCTTGTAGTTTGTTTTGTCGCTGCGCTGATTTTGTTAAGAGTTTATACAAAGCTCCCTTACACGTTATCCAATCTGGAAAGTGCTGAGATTTTTGTTCGAGAAATACTATAAAGTGTTGAGTTCACGGACAAATGTAGCGAGGGATAAATTCTTTATTGGGCCGAGTTAGAGGGTCAGTTTTTAGGCTGAAATGTTTCGGGTTTTCTGTAACGTTTTAAGGTTTAGAAATAAAATCCCACAATTTTTACAGTTCCGGAAAGGTACAAGTACTTTTAAGAAACTTTTACGAGTAACTGGTTTATCCGTTGGTTTATTTCCTGTTTTTTTTTCTTTATCAGTCGCTACGGTTTGAGAAATTACGGATCAAGGAACATAAAAATATACATCGCATCACATAATTCAGGAAGCGATTCGCCTCACTAAAATGTTTCTAGCAAGAATGTTGCTCATCTATTAAAGTTATTTATATCCCCATTCAATCCTATTCAATCAATCATAGGCCTCTCCCAGCCTGCGCCACAACACCCGCTCCTCCGCCTTTTCCGCATCCAGTCTGTTCCAGCCACTTTTTTAAGTCCGTCGGTTCATCTATCTGGGGGGCGTCCCACACTACGCTTGCCGATGATAATATTTATTATTCTTAGCTCTTCTTGTGCCTTCCGCTATCGCCTATGCCTTAAAACCTAACACATTGAGGCAACACAGACAATTTTATACTATTAGGTCTAACGAACACGCAACGCGCGCGTTCATTAGTTCCTGTGAAACATGTAGATTTAACCCAATGCGCCATTATGTACAGTGGCTTTATACTGTTAACGACATGTGTATCCATTATTTTTATACCATCCATTATTTTTAGTTTAATATGCAAGCCAGATTCTTTATTTGTAAAGTCGATATGTGTACATTTTGATTTAGTTTTATTCTTATTTAGATTTTTCCCCAAGACCCAGTTTCTTGCTTATATGCGTCGCTTTTGAAGATTTGGTACCATCCTTCTTTTAGAATCGTGATTACGAGTCATATCATCACAAACTGCAAGGAATAAAATGGTACAAAATTAATATATCGACACTGAGAAAAAGAAGAATATACCTACTTGTATGAAAGATAAAAATACTATCTTAATTTGCTCAATTTCTGCCTATTCTGGATCTCCAACTGCATCAAGTTCTTTTATAGATGATACCTTCTGGTCGGTTTGCCTCTGTTCTGCGTGTATAGAAGATGAGAAGGTCTTCCTGGAATAGAAAACAAAGGATAAACTTCAATAGAATACGGCACAACGAGCTTCAATATAAGCGGGTAATTCTTTGTCATTATTCTTTTGGTTTAAGTCAAAATATTTTCAACAACAGAATTATCTATATCTGTAATGTTCATCTGACATGGAAACAAAATATGATATTAAGTTGCCGAGTAATAGGATCAAGTTCTCATGTCGATCGCCGGAGAAATTGTATTACTTTCTATCTCTAGGGTTACTAATATTCTTGATACCTTTGTCATATTATCTTCAACGTAATTTTGTCAGCCGATAGGTTCATATTCCTCTGTAGGGCAAACGTAACTTCTCTCTCATTTAGTTTTATTGGTTTTCTTGATTATTTCCGTTTTCTATCCATTTTTAATAATTTTTGCAATACTTTATTACAATAATACCTATCTATTTCTTGATCTCATACTGCGTAGAAATTACAAATCGAAAGATTGTTTACTTGTCTTCTATCGACTTTCCTTCACCGACTACAGAATCGAAGCAAAGTTTTAATTGGCGATTGTCTTCCTTGTTCAGTTCCATAATTTGATTTCCACTCTGAAAATATTTTTTTCCAACTTCTTCTTTTCTTTCCAAGTTATTCAATTCAATTTGTATTACGCATTTGCAATTTACATAGGCATTTTGCGGAACCATTCAATGAGCTATATTATGTATTATTTTAGGTATAAATGCTCCTGAAACAGTTTGTGGTTTTGATATTGTATGTATTTGCTGGTATTTGTACTGTGTTGGTCTATTAATAGCCATTTTCGTATAGTCGTGTAAATATACAAATTGTGTAGGTATATCTATGTTTGAATTGTTTGAATAGCTTGCTTTAATTCCAACACATAAATCATAATCATGGGAATATACCTTATCTTGCGCAAGACAGTCTTATCAATGCTGCCAGTAGCTTTGGCATTTACCACAGGCGTTCTCGAGATATCTATGCTATATTATCATCTGTAAAACCTCGACCATTAATTAGATCTTGCATGAACAAAATCTTCAAATCTAAACACATGACACAAAATGTTATCAACGGTTCCTTGAACAATATTTGTACAAAAAATATACAAAGTTTTTTCTACAAATCTTCAGTGACACCTACTTTATATTCCACACAATTTTCCTATGCTACGCTTCCTTCCTATCAAAACAAGGAAATCTTATACATACAATATCAAATATCAATCCAATACATACATAGTGTAACCTTATAGTCACAGAAGACATTTGGCAGAGCAGCAACAAACAGTCAAGTGGTTAGGTTATAGTCCGAAATTTCTAAATGATAAAAATAATGTAATTTACGCATATCTACTCGTAGTTCAAAGGTATAAAACTTGGAAAAATAATAGGTGGAGGAAAAAGTTTTTTCGTATTCTATAGGTAGTAAAATCTCTTTGGCTGTACTGTTGTACCTGGCTGGTTTTGACACCATTAAACAAGTGACATTTAAAAAAAGTAAAAATAAAAAGTTAAAACGATTTCTGGTCATTTTTCAACTGTTTTTCTGTCCGTCAAAATGACTGAATCTAACGAAGAAATTCGATACATTTTGAAGTTTTATTACAAAAAAAAAGGGGAAAATGCAAAACAAGCCACGAAAAAAAAAGTTGTGACGTTTCAAGAGTAGCACAAAGTTGGTTCAAGCGTTTTCAATCCGGGAATTTTGATGTCAAAGATGCAGCTCGTTCGAAGCGAGTAGCTTCCAGCTTGTGCGAAGGCCCCTACTTCGCTCGCTTGTAAACTTAATACACTCCTGCCAGAAATTAGGATCGGACACTGGGATCTCAACATCTATTAGTAGCTCGCTGTGTTTACCACCAAAGGCTATAATGTGAAATCGATATCAAACAACCTAATAATGTTATTTCAGCAAGGATTAGTTTAACCGAAGTTACATTATCAAACAGTAAAGGCTCCCGCACACTAGAGGCGGGCCGCATTGCAACGCAAAACAGTAGCCGCAAAAATACGCCTGGCCAGCGATCTGCCTGAGCGTTGCGCTGGGCCCGATTCGACCCGCCTGTGATGTCCGATGATTCATAGAAAATGTATGAAAGTAATTTAGAAGGCTTTTTGCAATGCGTTGCGTTGCGGCGCTGCTCTCCCACATGTGCGAGAAATAGTTAAATTCAATCAATCTGCCTAGCCTTTTCCCAACTATGTTGGGAACGACTACCAGTCTAACCGGATGCAGCTGAAAACCTGTATTTTACATGGAGTGACTGCCTATCTGACCTCCACAGCGGGTAATACGATAGCCCTTGATAAGACTGGTGGTCAGACACGATCCACGAATGACAGCCGGGTCCAACGGCTTAACGTGCTTTCCGAGACACGGAGAAGTCTCGTTATGTAAAGATGGTCACCCATCCACGGACCAATTCCGGCAAGCGTAGCTTAACCTGATGGATCGACCCGTTAAAATTCAAAATTTGAAATTTTGAATCTCTGAAACAATTACTGCGTTATGCTGCGGCCCGCCACGGCTGTAATGTGCGCTTAGCTTAATACAATCTTGCTTCTATTTTCTGAAATCACATTAAGGGGATCACCAAATTGATGTCTAATATTGGTAGACTGAGTGAATCAAGTTTTGTTTATTTTTGAATTTCTTCTTTGAAGTTTCATGAGCACTGCAATAAATGCCCTTAGTCCAAAGACGGTATCACCTTGCACCTGGGTCACCTTGAACTCTTTTAAACTCGTCACAAAATAATAGGTCCCTTTTGACAGCCCATATCATACCAATACAAAAAGTGCAGATACAATCCAGACCAATAACATCTGCTAATTTAAAAAAAATTAATAGCACTTTAATTGGTAAGTTAAATGACCAAGAACTAACAATGAACAATGTTAATATTTTGTATGAAGAATTCTTTTCGGTAGTCCAAACAGAGTTCGATAAATCTTTTAAGAAGATCACAAAAACTATAAGCCCTAAGTTTTTATTTAGTGACTGGGCAACTAGAGGACTCAGGAAAAGTAGGGAAAGACTTTTCGAGCTGTATGGCCTTAAGCCTTATATTAACACGGAATCTTTTAATAAGTATGTTTCTACTTACTCTAGAATTTTTAAGAATACTTGTAAGGCAGCTAAAGCTTTATACATTAGCAACAAGGTTAAATCAGCAGAGAATAAAATTAAGACAGTTTGGAAAATTATCAATAATGAAACTAATAGGATCAAAAAGCATAATTTTGATTACACACTGGAGACGTCATGTGGTCTCATTTGCGATAGCAAAGAAGTTGCTCAAGAATTTGTAAATTTCTTTACCAGTATCCCACTTAAAACTACTGAAATATTAAACTCCTCGCCCTCACTTTCTTTTAATTTAGTAAAGGCGAACGTTTCGGCCTGCCCGATTGAATTTAACTTTAAGCACATTAACCCCATAACAGTAATAAAAGCTTTTAAGCAAATTAAGATCAAACCGACCGAAGATCTTTGGGGAATGTCTATTAAAGTCTGTACCTCCATAATTGAGACTATAGCGCCTTACTTAGCCTTAATATTTAATTTGTGTGTGGATCAGGGAGTTTTCCCGGATTTAATGAAATACAGTAAGGTAATACCACTTTTTAAATCCGGGGACAGTAAGGACACAAATAATTATAGACCCGTATCCGTGTTGCCAGTTTTCAGCAAGGTTTTTGAAAAAGTAATGCTTAATCAAATGCTCAATCATTTTAACACGAATAAAATACTTCACGATCAACAGTTTGGTTTCACCAAAGGACGTTGTACGACCGACGCCGGTGTAACCTTATTAAAACACATTTTTAACGCGTGGGAAGAGGCCCAAGACGCCATAGGAATTTTTTGTGACCTCTCCAAGGCATTTGATTGCGTTGATCACGAAACCCTACTCTTGAAACTTGAGCATTACGGACTTGGAAAACTTGCGCTCAGTTTAGTAAAATCTTATTTAAATGATAGACAACAGCAAGTTCAAATAAATGGTATCACTTCACTTGGTTTAAATGTAAAAATGGGTGTTCCACAAGGCTCAATATTGGGTCCTTTCCTCTTTTTAGTGTATATTAATGATTTACTCCATTTATTAAAAAATCAACCACAAATGGTGTTATTTGCTGACGATACTTCCTTGATTTTTAAGGTAGGTAGACGTGATACAAATTTTGACGAAGTTAATAACGCCCTACTGCAGGTCCAAAATTGGTTCACTGCTAATAATTTAGTATTAAATGGGAAAAAAACTAAGTGCATTAGATTTTCTTTACCAAATGTAAAAAGTAGTGATTGTGAGATAGTATTGAATCAAGAGAAACTAGAATTCGTCGATAAAACCGTTTTCTTGGGGATCACGCTCGACTCTAGGCTACAATGGGGTCCTCATTTAACATCACTTGCAGGACGGCTAAGTTCAGCAGCATATGCTGTCAGAAAAATCCGTCAATTTACTGATGTAGATACTGCGCGGCTAGTCTATTTTAGTTACTTTCATAGTATCATGTCTTACGGTATTTTACTTTGGGGACGGGCTGCAGACATCGAGTCAATTTTTATTCTGCAGAAAAGAGCCATTAGAGCCATATATAATCTCCGCAAGCGCGATTCTCTAAGGGAACTGTTTAAGGAAATTAACATCATGACGGTACCTTGTCAATATATCTACGAAAATATCATGTACGTAAGGAAAAATTTACATCTTTTTAGTAAAAGAGGTGAAAGGCATAATTATAGTACTAGAAAAAGGGACCTATTAGCTCAACCAGGTTTCAGACTAGCTAAAGTAGACACGTCGTTCATGGGATACTGTTTAAAATGTTACAATAAAATACCTCCACACATACTTCAACTCAATGAGACTAAATTCAAAACTTGTATAAAACGCACACTATGCAGGCAGGCATATTATAAGTTTGGGGATTACATAACCGATAAAAATGCTTGGCTCAATGCTGGTCCTGCTCCACAACCACAACTAATTAATTAACATTTGAAGATACTGTTGGAGATGCTGAAGATTGTAAGACTATCATTGCATTGTATAGACTCAATCTCCTTTGTATTATATAATTGCATAGCACATGTGTGAGTACTATGTACATACTCTAAAGCTACCATTTACTGGGTACGTCTTTGTTTGACTTGAATGTGCCCTGGCGACTGAGAGTATGTGACGCTCACACTAATGTCTCGCTGATGGTGGCGCGTGTTGGATCATTTAGCCAATCCATGCGTCAGGTTCGAGAATAAGCGCTGTCAGTGAAGGCTGGGCATGCCTTAGCGGTCAGGGCTTATTTTAATTTAATTTAAATATTTGAATTGTTTTTTTTTAAGGACGCTTTTAACGTTCTGCATCGTTCTCACATATGAAATTTCAACATGAATGATGTAACCATTATTTTGTAACCATATCTTGATTTAAAAGAGTGTCCGTGGAGTTTCTTGCCCGTTCTTCTCCATAGGTACCTACTATGCTTTGGAATGGGCGCCTAGCTTCATCTTTCTGACTGACCGACCCCTTGACAATTCAAAAGTGCCTGTAATTGGTTTAATTGAAATAAATGCTTTGAGTTTGAGTTTGAGTTTGAGTTTATCGTTTCATATGCCAAAGAGAGACAAACATAGCGGGACAAAGAGGGACACCCTCATGTCAAAACGGGTCTTTTATTTTTTGACAACTATAATAGGTCAAAGTAATTTTGTTTATAAGTGTTTGTTGAGTGGGTTTGAATATTTATGGTGGATGTTTATAATTCTGTCTTATTTTTCATAGGCTTCGTGTGAAGTTAAATGCTTGTTTTTCATACACAGTTAGTCTAGAACCGGTTCTAGAACGAGTTCGAATAGAGATCTGGAATCTATACACATAGACTATAAGTAGTACTGTAATGCCACAGATACTTTAAGCGTAGACAGGTAATGTAGTAACGCTGGGCACAAACGCGGTTTGAATTAATTAAATTATTTTATTTGTAACGTTTTATATTTATATATTTCATTATTCAGCCGCATGGGTCGATCCATCAGGTTAAGCTACGCTTGCCGGGGTTGGTCAGTGGATGGGTGACCATCTTTACATACCGAGACTCCTCCGTGCCTCGGAAAGCACGTTAAGCGGTTGGTCCCGGCTGTCATTTGTGGATCTTTGACAGTCGTTACGGGTCGTCAGAAGCCCGAAAGTCTGACAACCAGTCTTACCAAGGGGTATCGTATTACCTAGTTACTGGGTTGTGGAGGTCAGATAGGCAGTCGCTCCATGTAAAATAATGGTATTCAGCTGCATCCGGTTAGACTGGAAGCCGACCCCAACATAGTTGGGAAAAGGCTAGGCAGATTGATTTATTTATTTTATTGATAATTATTTATGTATTTTTGTATATCTGCCCGTGACATCACAGCGGGCCCTATCAGAATACCAGCGCTGCGACACTTATTTTAAATGTCGCAGCATCATGCTGAGATATAGGCCTTTTGGCCTCGTACAGGACTTTCAGTTTTTTTTTATTTTATATTTATTTTTTTGTTTTTTGTTTTCAAACTTTTATTATTGTGTTTTAGTTTAGTTGGCAATCTTCCTGTGCGAGTCACAATAAATACTTTTTCTTTCTTTCTTTCTTTCTATACCAATTGCTTAGTCTCCAGGACACGACCTGACAAGCGATTTGGCTTTCCAAGTAGGACTCGTTAGATAATGCGTTTACTTTCATTACAATATCAATGATACTTTTAATGAGGTGTCCTTGTTAAGTCTACATCACACAGGTATTCCCATGGTATTCCGCTGAAACGTAATTCCATAACAACCAAAACTAACTTGTACACAATTTGTATCTTCTTTTTTCCAAAACTTTTCTTTGAGTTTCCTAACGAGCTGCGAGCGTTTGAAAATTTCACGTCAATTTGAAGTTTTACAAGAACTTTATGCTTCACAAAAAAAAATGTTATCTTCTTATTTTGTCTCTTTTACGTGTCTAGAAAATATTCACTTATTAATTAGCAATTTTTTTTTAATTATAGCTAGTCGATAAATATGTAGCAGGATAATTGGAACAACCGAATCTTTGCGAAAATCCTTGGACTTTTGCAAATGACCGAATTATTGGAAACTCAAACACATCCTAAATAATATTATAAATGCAAAAGTGAGTTTGTTTGTTACGCTTTCACGCTATAACGGCTAAACGGATTTGGGTGAAATTTAGCACATGGGTAGACCATGACCTGGAGAATGACATAGGCTACTTTTCATCCTAGATTGCAGACGAAGTCGCGAGCAACAACTAGTAATAAATAATACGAGCTTTAATATCAGGATTTTTACAAATATTTGAAATTCAATTATCCTGTGCCATTATACAGTCATAATTAGGTACGACATAAAGAAACTACAAAAAAAATATATATTTGGAACGTGAAGCTAAAACAATGGTTGGTTGTTTTAGTTTCACGTTCCAAATATTCGTTCCTCAAACAGCCAAGCTTTCTATGCGGCTCGTAACTTGATCATTCGGCAGTCGTTTTGTGCAGTAGTCGTTCGCCAAAAGCCGCATGCTGCCGGCAGATTCCTGCCGCTCTAACAGCTAACGCAACTGACTCATCAAGTATCCGAGCCTAATCGTCGTTCCATTTAGCAGTGTATGCGTGTTCGGTCTGAAATTCCCAGTCGAAAACGGAACGTGTATGTATTAGACGTAGTGACGTTGAGGGGTTTGACGTTTCATTATCAGTGTTAGATGGGTAGATCCGACCAATCCGATTAAGTGATGAATATGACACTAGCGTTTAAGATTAATATCATCATCTTCGTGCCCTTGTCCTATGTTACTTGGGGTCGACGTAACACGTTTTCTTCTTCCATTCTTCCCAGTCAACCGTCACGCTATCATTCACTATAAATATTTGAAACAAAAAACATTCAGTAGTATTTGTTTGTGTATTGTTGTTGTATTTGTGTAAATAATGAAAATAATAATGAGTCTATGTTACTTGATACTGAATAAATAATAATAATAGTGCCACAGCAAACCGGAAACTATACAACACATCACAGGAGCTTGTAGCACACTCACACAAAATGATTACACTCATAGACACAATCAACTTGTTAATATTATACAACAAAAACTCGCAACAAAACACAATCTCATGCAGGATCCTTACACACGATACTACAAATACTCACCTAGGGCTGTATTAGAAAACCAAGCTTACAAATTGTATTATGACCGTACTATAATTACTGATCATACAATTTATAACAACAGACCCGATATAACACTTGTTGATAAAGAAATCAAACACACATACATAATAGATATAGCAGTCCCAAACACTAATAATATACAGAAAACTATCTCGGAAAAAAATAGGACATATACAGAACTACAAGAAGAAATCACCGGAGTCTGGAAAATTAACAGAGTAACCATAGTCCCAATAGTGGTATCGACGACTGGTACTGCCACAAAACAGTTATTTAACAGCTTAAATGCAATAAACCTTTCCAAATATACTTACCTCACACTTCAGAAAGCAGCTATATTAAACACATGTCGTATAGTCCGGAAATTCCTACAGTTAGATTTAGACAATAATTTCAATGCAGTATAAAGTACCTAATCCATCTACTCAAACTTAAAATCTCACCTTGGTTAACACCCGTGAGATTTTAAAAATACCAGGTTCGATCAACCTGAGAAAATAAATATAAAAAACAAAATAATAATAGGTCTTTACCTATGAAATTGCCGTTTTGTATGAAAAAATTTAAACGAATTTTTTTCATGCATTTTTTATTTGTATTAATCGAAGTAATCACCCATGCAATCAATGTATCTTTGCCAACGCAGTGGTAGTTTATTGATGCCCTTCTTAAAGAAATCAGCTGGACGGGAGGCAATAAATTCTTCAAAGGCATTTTGTACTGCCTCTCGGGTATTGAATTTTTTCCCGCCAAGAAGTTATCCAAATTCTGGAAAAAGTAGTAGTCTGTAGGCGCAAGGTCTGGTGAGTAGGGCGGATGACGGAGAGCTTCCAACCCCAGTTCTTGCAACTTGGAGACCGTCTGCTGTGCAGTATGAGGTCGCGCGTTGTCGTGCAGAAGCAGCGGAGACGAGCGATTGACCAATGCTGATTGGAGATGTGCCAGCTTCTCCATCATTGTGTTCAGTTCTTCACAGTACACATCTGAAGTATTGCTCACCCCGTTTGGTAAGAAGCTGTGATGAATCACACCGGCGCTAGACCACCAAACAGTGACCATCACTTTTCTAGGGGTAAGTTTTCGTTTAGGGCATTGTTTAGGTGCTGAACCAAGATCCAACCAACTTGCTGAGAGCTTGCGGTTATCAAACAGAATCCATTTTTCATCGCAGGTAACAATGCGGTTAAAAATTCCTTCATTTGTGTGTCTGTTGAGCAGTGCAAGGCACGTTTCGACGCGTACTTCGCGCTGGCGATCATTGGGTTCGTGGGGCACCCATTTGTCAAGCTTTTTTACCTTGCCAATTTGACGCATATGGACCAATATTGTTTTGACGCTAACGTCGAAAGCTGCTGCCAATTCAGCCGTAGATTGTGTATCATCAGCTTCCACAATCGCCTTTAATTCGTCATTGTCGACCAAAGTCTTCGGACGACCGCGAGGTTCATTTTTCAGGTCGAAATTTCCAGAACGGAAGCGAGCAAACCAATAACAAGTGGTGCGTTGGTTTGTAGTGTTAGCTCCGTAAACGTCGTTGATGTTGCGTGCCGCTTGTGCCGCGTTGCTGCCACGACGGTACTATATTCCATAATTACTCGAATTTTTAACGTATCCATGATGACGAAAAAGATTGAAATGCGATGAAAATTTAACACTAATCAATAAACAAATGACTACTTTTGGAAAAAAGAATCCATGTTTTTAAAATAAAATTAATTTGAAATTAGAATTCTTAGCCAAACAAAAATTATTTTGATTTGAAATGGCCAGTACTGCAGAACGGCAATTTCATAGGTAAAGACCTAATAATAATAAAAGTAACCCGTGAAAACGATAACAGTTGCAGTAGTCTAAGAGACTGACTTTTACTTGTATCATATATTTTTACAATTTCTGTAAATATGTAAGCACCATGTATCTATTACATAACTAATGTAGGTTTTTACCTATTGTGGTATAGTAATTTTACTCTAGGTGCATCGTCTTCACGTATAGTTAATGTAGATATACAAAATATTGTAATTTTAATACTCTTTTTTGCCCATTCTTCTCCATATACAAAACCACCTTTTGGACTAGAACCAATTCAATAGTTTTGTAAATTTTTGACGTTCAAAATTGCCTTTTATATGCCTATTTGAAATAAGTGATTTGACTTTGACCTTATTGAAGCACTATCTAAGAATAGCCAAGTTATACTCCTAATCAAATGTAAATGAAAACCACTTCAGTTCAAATAGCCGTAGAAAAAGTAATGTCCTGCAAAGATCGGTGCGAATTACAGCCAACTGGGAGTATTATCAACAAACATCTGTTCTCGAGACATTGATTTTAATTGAAAAGACAATAGCTGTGTATCGTGTTAATTATTTTACACTTTGAACTTTGTTGTTATGGATTTTAACGACCGTCGATGTTTGCTTCTGTAATAACCGTTTTATGAAAGCGTATGTTTTTATGTGGTTGCTAAAATTGCTTTGTTCAATAGGCACTTAAAATTATTAAACTGGGTAATAAAGTTTAAATAGTCATAATATTCGGCTTAATGGCAACACGTATGTGTCTACTGTGTGGGATTAACTGTTTTGTAAAAATAACTGAACTGATTAAAATTTAAATATTGTAATAGAAGAGCCATACAGAATTATATCCTGAAATAAAGAAACAGTCTCTTTCCGAGACCTAGGTACATATACTCCTCTTTTTTTTTCTTTGTGGATGGTTATCATCAAATGACTTCTGCCGCCCTGGGCGGAGCGGGAGGGCGTGTCAGACTTTTACTGACTAAAACCCACCCGTGTTCCTTCAGTTGCCTGTGCCAGGACCACGGTATCTCTTTCGAACTGCCTGCGACCCCGGCGGCTACAGATACTCCTCTAGAGTCCAGAATATGCCAGAAATCTCTTGCATAGGTAATCATCAAAGTTCACGTAGAAACTAAAAACAAAAGCACTACACACATTCCAACTGTTTTATCAAAATCGAACAATTACACATTTTTCGTCAGTAAGCTCCCGATTCTCCACTATTCCAACTCAGTGTGTTCTTCAAAACTCCACGTTCCAAACAGGCAATTGTTTTCCATCCTTGGTTTTTGTTCACGGCGAAATAAACTGGGGTATTGTGTCTGAAAAGAGAATAAAAAATAGCAGAATTTACTTGCTTGTCCAACAACAATGGTTAGCTGAAGGCGCATTTCTATTATGGATGCATGCAAGATGCAAGCTGCGAGACGGACAATGGCTGTCTGAGCCAATGCATACTGTGTGACAGCAAGATTTGAAAGCCTCCAAGCTTCCGTCAACGGAAATTCGTTTCTGGGATGCATGGGTTTCACAAAAGAGAACAATGTGTATTAGTTACTTAACACCTATAGGATAGTAATTTTGTTCGGGTTATATCAAAACTACCGACTTCCAAAAAAAAAAAAAAACAGAAAAATAAATCTAATTTCGGACATCGGTGTCTCTGGATCTGTATTTTAGGTTTTTGCCACCGGCTTTAGAAATTAAAGTTATTTTTCTCTTTGCAGTGTTTATTTGGTAGGCGGTCAATTTTTTTTTTTTTTTTTTTTGTAGAAAAGTTTTTATTTTTTACTTTTTAGTTATGGTACCTACGCCAGTCCAATTCGTATACCACTACTTGCTATGTAATCAACAGTGACGGGAAGTTTCCATACCAAATGAAAAAAAAAATCACAATCGGTCCACAATTGACGAAAATATCGTACATCAACATTATATTATGTAGGTACATTAAAAAAAAAAACATACTAGTCTCAACCTGCCAAAAATACTTGTTTTTTTGAAACGAAGTTCTTGAACGCGGCTTGCGGTATGAGTTGATTGGCAGAAGTCGTCATGTAACGAAAATGTGTTATGACCCTCCATGCGACTTTCTCTCTCTCTCTGTCTGAGAGAGAAAGTGTGATTTTGGTGCGAAAATTTTCAAATTTTTAATCATGGTTATCGTTTTCATGGTTTTTGAGGGTGCTAAAGCCGATAACAAAGTCAAAATGAAAATCCAAGATGGCAACTGCGAAAAATTTCAAATTTGTCATAATGGGTGTCGTTGTCATGGTTTTAAAGCCGATATAATATATTGACTATTGAGTTATAAATACCACCACCAGTACCAGTTACCAGGTACCAGTACCAGTTATAAATACTTACAGCATTATAATTAATGTGATTTATTTATAACCTACCACGGACAGAGTTAAAATAAATCTAATTTTCATATCTTTAATACTGAAATATTCATTGACTAAACTGACATACATTTATTTAGCATTTAACGTAAACATCCCGTCACATAGCTGCCAGAAACAGTACAAACAAATAACACACATTTTAGTTAAATATTTTTTGAATCCACTAAAGATATTGTATGAACGAGAATAATGTATATTATTACTACTAAACTTGTGCCTACTGCTCTTTAGAACGAGAATTAGAATTAATCCAGCACATTTAGACCAGGATATATCTTACTGCAGCTTGCCAAAATGCATTCAGCTCTAACGGCGGATTAACATCTGTATTAGTAGCGAGTTTAGTTCAAGTAGCAAGATATTTGTGTCCAAATCCAAACGTCCGTTCAAAAGTGACAATTTACAAGTAGCAAGATATTTGTGTCCAAATGTCCATCCAAAAGTGACAGTTTTTACTGTGAATTATCACGTATATGCTTATGCAGACGCCAAGGGACTTAACTCGCTACTTAACTAATGCAATTGTAAATCAGCCTGCCACCCCGTAATGTTAAAATTTATAAATATACAAAGTTCTGATTCCAAGGTCAGTGAACAGACTTTCTGCAGTGAAAACACTTCACATCACAATCATAATCATCAAATCAATCAATCAAGTACGTAACTATCAGTTGAGAATTAGAAAGATCAGGGAAAGACCAAAGAAACGATGGATGGACTGTGTGAAAGATGATATGGCTAGAAGGGGGGTGACTACCGAGATGACGACTAATGTAGATAAGAAGTATGGATAAAAAGATGTGTTGCGCCAAGCCCAAATAAATTGGGATAAGGGCCCGAGAATGATGAATTATAGTCTTAAAAACATTGTCACTCAAATCAGTTAAGTGAACCAATAGTCTTAAAAGTTTAGTATTTTATCCCTTTCAAACTGTCGAGTAAGCCTAGCTAAATGCTGACCATCTGATTACATTGAGCATTCCCAATGACACAGCACATGACAAACCACTATTATGTACAGTCGAACAAGCTATTTGGTCGATTAATCAACTCAGCTTATCGCAGTCTACAGCAGGACATAGGCCTCTCCCAGGCTGCGCCACAACACACTGTCCTTCGCCTTCCACATCCAGTCTTTCCCAACCACCTTCTTAAGGTCGTCGGTTCATCTAGCTGGGGGGCGTCCCACACTACGCTTACCGATACGCCGTCTCCACTCTAGGACTCGTTTGCTCCACCGGCCATCGGTCCTGCAGGCAAAAATAATCATCTTTGCAGTGTAAAGGACACTACCAATATTAATTTTTATACAAGATATTATATTTTTAGAAGACATGTTGAGCCGACCCCAAATAATAGGGATAAAAAGAATGCTGATGATGTGTGCGTGCTTTTTAAACTTATAGTATACTTAAGTGAGAGATGTAAAACAATTGACTACTCAGCACACATACAACATTGTTAGTTAGCTGTTTGTACACCAAACACTTTGTTCGACTGTACATAAAGTAATAGAAGTGTACTCTAGGCTTGGCCCTTGTGTTAAAGTGTCAAAACTGGATCTATTAGTCACTTCTGTGACTTGCAGTTGTGTTGACCTTTTGCCTCCGTAGTTGCAATTGTAGCGTCATGCTCCTTTTTGTGCTATCAATTCGGTTTTGAAACTAGGACAACGGGTTCTATTTGTGTTTTAGGTGGTTTACAATGATGAAGGTCTCGTCATAAGTGACTTTTTGCTTACTGTTAATTCACTCAAAAATAATATGAGTATAGAAAAAATATTGTTGCAAGAGGACGTAAAGTTCCTGTGTCTAATAGGAACCTAAAATAGGAGAGAAACTAGTGACACTGTAGGATATAAAGATAAAGAATAAGTGAAATGTTGGCTCCCAAAAAGGCGAGACACTAGATAAACAATCGTATCTGGCACAGTTCTACGTCGTACCTAGTGGAACGAAAATTAATTTCACCGTTGTAACCGTGATAATTGTAAGGTCCGGAAGTAGTAGGCACCTTACACTTGTTCAGCAAGTTCTAGTTCGTTCACTTGAAGTAGTAAAAGTTAGTTTAGGTGAGTTGACGGAAACCACGGATTCAGTAACACTTGAACGTTTATTAAGTAGCCCGATTCACAAGTAAAGATTGGATGCTAACCCGCAGCGCTCGCGTTAGTAGTAATTTGTCAACTAACTTAAAAATATGTTTAACGCTAATATAAGTGAATGATGTAAGTAGGTTGCTGCGTATGCAGTTTAACACATTGTACGTGAACCGTACATGCTCCCGAGGGCAGCAGCGTGATGAGCATCCAGTACATAAAGTGAGGAAATGTAAAAGAAAAATACAGAAGGCATAATTAGAAATAAAAAAAACATTAAGTAAAAATAAGGAAGTAAACATCAGGTATTAAAGTCTGTATCAAGATATCAGCATTAATTTGATACTTCCTCGAAGTGAAATAGTTTTTTCGGCCTTACGTCGCTGTATAGTGGCTCCGCTGGTGTCGAATTAGCCGAGGTTGTCGAATGACGCATTTCGCGCATTCCGATGTCCACGTGATTGTCTATACCTTCTTTAGGTTGCTGTTGCTTCGTAGTTTTCGTAAACCACCGTTTCTTTATGAAGAAGTAGAGAACAAACGAAGCAGATCCTCCCAACAGCAAAGAGGTCACAGAGTAGAGGTAAACGTCGTGACTTGAAATCTCTGACTTCTGCGGTAGATTTTCATTTTCCTTCTGGCGAGTCAGTTGGTTTTCTATGTTTTTAATATCTGTTGCGGATGTTTCCAGTTCTGTCATATTCAATTGTGCGTTTTTCCAACTTATGTCGAATAAATTGTTGATGGTTGAGTTAGTAATGGGTACTTCAATATCCGCTTTCATGTAGTAGTTGCTTCCTAAATGGTTGTATGTGAATATTGTCGCGTCTTTCTTTTGAAGTAGGCACTTTGGTTTCAAGGCTATCACCCCAGTACCGTTAATGACCGCTGGCGTAACTTGATCGGCGCATATGACTCGTATCAGCTGTTTGTCGCACAACGTAGACAGCCATAGGTTCGGTTTATGTAATTTGAACCAAGTTTCTTTGCATGTGACGTCATTTATTACACATGATAATGACGTTTGCTGACTGAACGCTTTGGCTTCGCAGGGTGCGCTTTTGTCATGTAAGTTGAATACTGGCTGACGTGAAATGCAAGTGTATTCGTCTTCTCCGTGTGACGTACATTGGTGCATGTCCTGCTCTTCCATAGTGATGTACGAGTTTTTGACGAAGTTTATGGCGATAAAGTTGGAGTAGGGTTGCACCATTTTTAATTTGCCTTGTATTAGGAAAGGTATAGGTATCACCCGATATATTCTGTAGTCCTCATCACTCAAAAGAGGAACATGTAGCTCAAATAGCATGTAGTTGTTGGTAATCCGAGCTTTGACATGGATTAGTTCGTATATGTCTCGGAAATCATTTTGTATGTCTTTTATGGGTAGAGCTAGTCCTTGAGGTAGTTTTCCCGGAATTATGTTTAGTTGCTCTGTAACTTGAGATGCCGGGAACAAGTGAGTATCCAAATGGCCTCGATAAATGTTGGTTATTGCATTCATTAGCATTTCTTGAATTCTATTTAGATCGTTCAAAATTAAAGTTGCTGATACAGCGGCAGAATTCACATCGGTTATTGAGTATAATATTTGCGCTCTGTTCTCGATTTTTGTGATAACGCTGCAAGTCTGGTTCATGTAACTTTGGATTATGTTAAATTGTTTGTGCATAAACTCCGTGTTGCTTTTTATTACGTTGTTTTCAGCTTCTATTATTACTGTTTGATTTTTCATCAATTGTAGCAAGTAGTTGTCGTTGTTTTGTAAGTGTTCAATGTCTTTCTCATACTTTTCTGCGAAATCTACATCCAGGACGCCGAATAGTGTTCTAGCTAGTTTTCCAACTCCGTCAAAGTAGCCTCGTTTTTGCCTTGAATGCTGAGAAAGCAGCATGGAGTTGTAGTTTTCCAGATGACGCAGTTCATGACGTAGGTGGCTAACGACGGTTTCACACGACATGTGCTCGTGCACTATTCTTTGGCAGAGTCTATCAATTTGGTTAATGTAGATGTTGATGTTCTTTGTAGCTTGCCAGTACGACGTTAGATTGTAATAGATCAGTAGCGTCCATTCATCGTGTATGAGTTGTAATTTCCCTGCGTCATCAAAGTAGATCGGTTGGTTGTTCATTATGGATGTCAGTTGATAGTTGCTTGAGATAGGTGCTGATTGTACGATGCCCATCATTCCTATCATAGTCATAAGAACAAGAGACAGTAGACTTTTTTTGTCGGCTCTTGTGCTCTTTCTTCTCTGACTTGTCTTCAGTTCTCTCGCATCTTTGTTAGTGATGTTCACGGTTTCTTCTGTGACTGGTCGTTTTTCTTGTATTGGTAATGGTGAAAGTTTGACAACAGGTCGTTTTATCATTCCTGTCTTTGTTTTGATAGTTGCCACTCGAACTAGACCGTCTTTGCCAGGGTGAGTTTCCATTACTCGTCCCATGGCCCATTTTCCAGGCGGTAAGTTTGTCTCCTTGATTAGTACTACATCGTTAGTTTTGAGATTTTGTACTTCTTTGTTCCACTTGCATCGAGTCTGTAGAGTGCTTAAGTAATCATTGGACCACGCTTTCCAGAACTGATCTAGCATCTGTTCTGTTAGCTGCCATCGTTTCCTCAGATCCATCTTTCGGTCGTCAGGCTCAGGTTGAGGTAGGGACAACGTAGCGTTGCCCGTTAGAAAGTGGCCAGGAGTAAGAGTTTTGTAGAATTCTTCTGGATCTTCTGTTAGTGGGCACAGGGGCCTTGAGTTCATGCAAGCTTCAATTTTTGCTAATAAGGTGGTGAATTCTTCCCAAGTAAGTTTTTGTTCGCCTAAAACTCGCCGCAAGTGATGTTTTAGTGATTTAACGGCAGCCTCGAATATTCCGCCCGCGCTAGGCCAGGCAGGGGCGTTGAAATGCCACTGGACTTCCAGTTTCCCGATCTCGTCGAAGAATTCAAGAGAAAGAAGCCGTTTGAAGTTTATGAAATCCTCTTTCAGCACTTTGGATGCTCCAGTGAAGTTAGTGCCGTTGTCTGAGTACATGTGTGCAGGCGTTCCGCGCCGGGCACACATTCTTTGAAACGCCGCAATAAATGCTTCCGTGCTTAGTTCTGAAACTAGTTCAATATGTACAGCTTTAGTCGCCATACAAACGAAAACGGCGATGTATGCTTTTGAGGTCTTCACTCCTCTGCCTTTGTTAAGCTTCACGTCTACGTGACCAGTAAAGTCCACTCCAGTGTGAGTGAATGGACGGCTTGGTGTTATTCGTTGTTTCGGGAGATCAGCCATAAGTTGAGCGTTTTCCGTAGAGTTGAAACGATGACATTTTACGCAGCGGCGAATCTTTCCCTTTACAGCTCGATTTCCAGACACTATCCAGTAGCTTTGCCGTAGGTAGGTGAGTGTGAGTCGGGCTCCGCCATGAAGTGTCTTCAGGTGTGCTTGCTCGATAAGTAGTTCGGTGTAGCGACTGGAGTTGGGTATAATTGCTGGATTTTTCATGTTAGCAGGTAGATCAGAATGTTGAAGTCTTCCGCCCACCCGAATAATTCCCTGTTTATCAAGGAATGGTTTTAATTTGTAAATGTTGCTTTTAGGCGAAATAGTTTCGTTTCGCAGTAATTGTTTGTATTATTGCGCAAACTCGCTTTGTTGGACATATTTCAATATGTATTCTGCTGAGTATTTTAAGTCGTTTGTTGTTAAGTGTGTCTTGGTCGGCATTTTTGCTTTAGTGATGCAAAATATCGCAATATACGTGCAGCAATTCTTGTTATTCGTGTCAACGAGCTGTGGCTATTTAACAGCTTATAAACAAAGTTTTCAATTTTGTAGGTTTGCGCTCTGATGGTTTCAGGTTCGATTCTGCGCGCAACATTCGTAGTGAAGTAGTAGTTCACGTTGTGTGGAGTTTCTGACTCTGCGAAGTCTCTCAGAAACGTGGGTCCGTCCCACCATAATTTGAACACCACTAGTTTGTTCGGTAATAAGCCTCTTGAAGCGCAGTCAGCAGGATTAAGTTCTGATCGTACGTAACACCATTGTTGAGGTGGAAGTACGGCTTTTATCTTTCCCACTCTATTGGCTACGTATCTTTCCCATCTTGAGAGGTCTCCCTGAATCCAAGCTAGGACAACCTTAGAGTCACACCAGCCGTAGGCTGATACGTTATGTTCCGTTAGTGATTTCTTCACCTTATCCATGAGTTGAGCTAGAAGTAGTGCCCCGCATAGTTCAAGTCGTGGTAACGTAGTTTTTTGTGTAAGCGGAACCACCCGGGTCTTTGACACTAGTAAGGTGGTCCTGATATTGCCCTTTTCGTCTATTGTTCGGCTGTATATGACGCAAGCGTATGCTTTCTCGCTTGCGTCGCAAAATCCATGTAGTTGGATATTTTTCTGCGTACTACCAATCCATCTGTTTATTTTAATGTTTTTGATTGAATGTAGGTCATTGTTTAGTTGCCACCATTCGTTTTGCAACTGTTCAGGCAGGTCAGCGTCCCAGCTTATCTTAGTCATCCACACTCTTTGGAATAGTAGTTTAGCTAGCACAGTTATAGGTGTTAGCCAACCCAAGGGATCATAGAGTCGTGATATTAGTGACAGTAGTTTTCTTTTTGTAAGGGACTTTTTGTTGTAGTCGTCCAAGGTCCAGTTGAATAAGAAAATGTCTTCCTTTGGATTCCAACTCAGCCCCAACGTTTTCATTGTTTGAGAGCTTTTGAAATCGAAAATATTCTTTGATATTTGATCTTCATTTAAGTGACGTAAAAGCTCAGGATCGTTGCTTGACCACTTGCGCAAATTCATTCCTCCTCCTTTTAGTAGTTCGATTATAGTCGTTTGTATTTCTCTTGCTTGCTCGATCGAGTTGTGACCGCTAATTAGGTCATCTACGTAGAAATGATTCTGCAGTATTTCAGCGGCCTTGGGGTATTTGTGTCCATCATCAGCAGCTAGTTGTTTAAGTGTTCGCATCGCCAGCCAGGGAGCACTCTTTGTTCCGTATGTCAATGTTTGAAGTTGATATTCTTTTAAAATGTCTGTTGGTTGGTTTCTCCAAATAATTTGTTGTAGGTGCTGCTGTTCAGGATGACACCATATGGAACGGTACATTTTTTCTATGTCTGCTGTGTAGACGTATTTGTAGCTCCGCCAGTGTAGTATTAATGCCTGGATGTCTTTTTGAAGGTTAGGGCCCTTTTCCATGACATCATTAAGGCTATAACCACCTGTGGTTTTCTGTGAAGCATTAAAAACTGCTCTCAGTTTAGTTGTACTTGACTGTTCTCTTAGTACCCCGTGATGCGGCAGGAAAACTTGATTTTTGTCGAGTATTGTGTTTGAAAGCTTCATGTGACCCAAATCGATATATTCGTGAACAAAGTCTTTGTACATTGAAGCGAGTTTGGCATTTCTCTCGAATTTCTTTTCCAGTTGCAAGAATTGCGAGATTGCTATCGATTTAGATCGTCCCAGTTTTTCTTCGTGGCCAGAGATCATTGGCATCTTTACAATATATTTTCCGCTGGAATCTCGTTCAGTAGTAGTTTTGTAGTAATCTTCACACCAGTCATCTCTTGATGTATCTTCATCATTCTGGAGGATGTCTTCAGTTTCCCAGAATGTCTTTAAGTCATTAAGGTCGATTACTGCTACATGACAGTTGAGAGTTTCTAGTTTCCCGCATAGTATCCAGCCTAAACGGGTCTGCTGGGCCGTCGGCGTTGTAGTATCTCCTTTTAGTACCCCTTCTAGTATTACTTCAGAGTAAATATCAGCTCCCAGCAGTAAGTCCACGTTCCTTGATAAGTTAAAATCAGGATCCGCTAGTGGTAAGCCTCGTAAGTGAGACCAGTCGCTTTTCTCGAAAGTTTTGTTCGGCAAGTTGTTCGTAATTTTTTGCATTATGAGGGCGCTAGTGGGGAATGCGAAGTCAGTGCAGTGTGATTTACATTCCAGATCTAATCGTCCTTTACAATCTCCCGATATAGTTCCCACGCCAGAGATCGTGGCGTTCAATCTTTTTCTAGGAAGTTTCAGCCTTTGCGCCGCATTCTCTGTGATGAGGTTAACTTGTGACCCTTGGTCAAGTAAAGCTCGCAGCGTTATAAAGTCTCCCGTCGACCTCTTTACTTGAATTTCGGCTGTGGTAAGTAAAATTTCCGTAATGTTCTTGTTTGATAAATGGTTCGAGCTATGCTGATCAGCTGCTGAAGGTCGATGCTCTCGTTGTTGGGAACGCTGACCCATATTGCTGTGGTTCATGTTAGACCTCGGTGTCAGTTTTAGCGCTGAGTAATGTAGTAATGTATGATGAGGTTTGTTGCATTCTTTGCAAGTTTTGTTTGACGCGCATTCGGTATCGCTATGCTTATACAGACAATTTTTGCAAATCTGCAATTTCCTTACTGTGTCATTTCTTTGCCGTGTGTCCATATTGACGAACTTTGGACACTGCATTAAGACATGAAAATCGCTGCATAAAGGGCATTTGCCGAACGACGTATGGTATGTTCTTGAGAATTCTTTTCTGTTGAATTCTGATGATTTTTGCGAGTTGTATCTCATTTTGTTGTTGTAAGCCGGTCTCTGTTGACTTGTAGTTTCTTTCTGGTAGCCTCTAGCTGATTCCAGCGCCATAAATTTTGTCTCCAGGAAGGCCAAAAATTCACCCAACTCCGGGACCTCCCTTGGATGTTGTAGCTCTCTTGTGTATTCAGTATAAGATGCTGAGTCCAATTTCTGCCCCATCAAATATACGATAATCGGATCCCAGCTGTTTAGACAGATAGTTTGCAGACCATTCATACACTCGTTGATTACGTCATGCATTTTCTTCAAGATAGCGCCGTTGGCCTGGTGAATTGTCGGTAAATGCATCAAAGTATTCATTAAGTTTACAAACTGAAGTCTTTTGTTGTCATATCGTTGAGTGAGAATTTCCCAACAGGTATCATAGTTTTCTCCGCCAATTAAATGTTGAACCAGTCGTTCTGGCTCTCCTTTCAGCTTGGATTTTAAATGCTGCATTTTCTGCGACCTTGAGAAGTTCACATTGTTGTGGATAGTCTCCAGAAACATATCCTTGAACGTAATCCACTGACTGTAGTTTCCAGTGAATTCTGGTAATTGAATTCTTGGCGCTGAGTTTTGGTAGTGCGTACCAGTCCATATTTTAGAGTTAAGGGACCTTTTCAGCACGTCATATTCTCGTTCTTTACTGGCGAATAGTTCGTTGTATACTTCGTTTGAACTTTTCAGCACAGCTTCTAGTTCCCAGTGACATTTTTCTACGGTTTGCCACTTGCTTTTCAGTTCATTTAGTTGATCTTCTAACTCCCATTTTTCTATTACACAGTCTACATCAACCTTTGACATTGCTCGCTCCAGTGCCTTTATGTGGCACTCTTGCCTGTCCAGTAGTTCTTTGGTCTTGGTATCTATTCCCTGAGGATGCGGGATGACAACTTCTCCTTGTTTCCCATCAACACTCAGTAGCCGCTTCAGTATGTCCAGCCTAGTAGTTTCGTAAAGATGTTTAGTTTTTTCGTGAATGTTCTCAGTGAAATATTTATTACCCTTCTCCTCCCGTTCCAAAAGTAGATTGTGCCTGCTTTCGAAATCTTGCCAGAGATTTTCCAATGACACTAACCTTTGAGTTAAGTATTCCTTTCCTTTCCGAGTCGCACTGTCCTTTTTGTAGTTTGAACAAAGTCGCTTGATTGACTCGAAAACTTCATTTTGAAGAGTAATTTCGCTCATCTTGAGTTCCTCGATTAGTTAATCGAAATAAGTTTAGTAGTTGTATATATTGCAGCCTCAGCAGCGGTAGTAGTAGTAGCAAGTAGGTATAGTTGTAGTTAGTTCTGCCAGTTGACGGTTCCTCTAGTTGTCGAAGTCTCGTCCAGCAGTTGAAGTTGGTTCCGGTACTCCATGTGCCTGTACTCGAGCTAGGTATGTGCGCCTTCTCAATCCAACTGGGGCGACCCTCTTCCGGGAGACCAGCTGAACCGATTCGCTACCGTAACAATAGAAACAAACACACTAAGATACACTAAGGCTCGAAGGACCATTAAATGTAAGGTCCGGAAGTAGTAGGCACCTTATACTTGTTCAGCAAGTTCTAGTTCGTTCACTTGAAGTAGTAAAAGTTAGTTACGTAACGTTACGTACGTTACGTTAGTTTTCTTGGTATAGAACTCATACTACGTACAATATTAGGTAAAATTACTCACGGACGAACTCGTGTGAGGGGTTAGGTGAGTTGACGGAAACCACGGATTCAGTAACACTTGAACGTTTATTAAGTAGCCCGATTCACAAGTAAAGATTGGATGCTAACCCGCAGCGCTCGCGTTAGTAGTAATTTGTCAACTAACTTAAAAATATGTTTAACGCTAATATAAGTGAATGATGTAAGTAGGTTGCTGCATATGCAGTTTAACACATTGTACGTGAACCGTACAATAATAATTCAAATTAGCGGTTTGTTAGGTTGTAGAATATAATTATTTACAACTAGCTTTTGCCCGCGGCTTCGCTCGCGAATATCCAACGGGATCGTACTACCGGAATATCATTCCGTATTCCTTGTCTACATTATAAAGGGAACCTCTGTGCAAAATTTCAGCTTTCTAGGTTCAAATAAAAATAAAATAGGTACACCTCTGCCCAACCCAGTGGGAACACAGACGTGATTTTGTAAAAAGTTTTAGTTGTAATTACACCAACAAGACGAGCCCATTCATTAACCACTTCAAATCTTGCTAATAAATAAAGGATGCGTAGCGTATACTGCTATCATTTCTCCGGCTGCATTGATAACCTAACACTGACATGCTGTCAGATTTGAAACACCGAATGCAGTAAACAAATCAACCTATCTTCGAATTTATAAACAGCTTGCCTCGTTGCTCGCCATTCATAATGTTATGTGAATTATTTCTGCGCGTATATTGAGTATTTCGGCTTCCTTTCAAACATTGATTTAGACGTTTATGAATTCGGCGAAATTTTGTAGTCTATTGATGCCGTCGATTGACCACTCACAATTAGTGCCAAAAGGGCAGCAGATGTTGAATTCAATGAGAGTAAGTACGTTATAATTATCAGAATTTTAAGAATTTCATTCATGCTATTGATTTGATTTTACTCGGTCTCATCTGCCTAGCCTTTTCCCAACTATGTTGGGATCGGCTTCCAGTCTAACCGGATGCAGTTGAATACCAGTATTTTACATGGAGTGACTGCCTATCTGACCTCCACAAACCAGTTACTGGGTAATACGATACCCCTTGTTAAGACTGGTTGTCAGTCTTTCGGGCTTCTGTCATATATCTATGGGCTTCTGACAACCCGTAACTACTGTCAAAGATCAAAGAATGACAGTCGGGACCATAGGCTTAACGTGTTTTCCGAGTCACGGAGGACTCTCGGTATGTAAAGATCCACGGACCCAACCCGACAAGCGTCTGTTATTACTTAGCCACGAGCTCCTCCTTTGATTTTACTAGGAACTAGAATCAAATTATGCGTGCTCTAAGTGGTATACCTGCTCTAATTACTAAAACTTTTTTGAAAATCACTAATCACTTAGAATAGTCATTTTCACAAAGTTTTAAGTATTTATCACATTAATTGCTTACGCATATGTAGTCGCTTGATCAACATCTATAGCCTAATTTTAGCTAAGTACCAGTATAATATACCTATTATTTGTTAACAATAATAGGTAATTATTTTAACTATGTACAGGCCTTTGTTCTAACCAACATTGTAATAATGAGGGTACATAGTCTGACACACGTCATGTCAGTTTCTTTGAAGAGTTGTGACGCCTTGTAATAGAGCCTCTATTGTTATGCTTGATTAAAAACTTCAAAGCCATAGAAAAGTTATATTCATTAGTAATGTTTATCAAGAGAAATCTTTAGCTATTTAATATAGGCACATAAATTCACGTCTTATCCCATGGGGGTAGGCAGAAATTACAGAACGCCACCTTCTACGATCCTTACATACTCGTTTTGCTTCGTTAACGTTTATACATTGATCATTCACGCACGCCAGTTATACGAGTACTACGCACTTGACCTTTCAGAATAACATCACCGATAAGGTCACTATGGTTATGTGCTTCTAGGGCTAGGGCGTCCGCTACCGGCGCGCCGATACGCCGCGGCGTTTCCATTCTAAATTCAAATAAACTCTTTTAAGAGCTAGTTTGACTAAAGTCAGACATCTTTTATCCGTTGAATAAAATTGACGACAGACAGTTTTCTTACGGAGAAACTGTAAAAAAATCAAAATATAATCGAAGATTAAGACTTATAGGTACTGGGTATAAAAGTTTGGTCGAATTCACGCTAAGTGGGTAAAGTAATTTTACTCGAGTAGTTCATAAAAGTAATAAACAAATTGCATTGAAAACTCGAAACACATTAATATTATTTTCAGCCACAACAAATGTCGGAGTTAATGAAAAAATATCAGCAGCCATTAAAATTAAGAGACTTGTAATGTATTTTCATAAATGTGGCATTTTATAATCTTTCGAATTCGTCATTTCGGTTTTTTGTGCAGAAAATGTAAACTTCTTTGGGTGTTTTTTCTCAATGTCAAATAAAATATTCATAACATAACACTTCATTCCCCAAAGGGTAAGGCAGAGATATAACTATAGTACACTCTCCTTTCGCCAGTTATTTTGTGAGTTCCATGTAATAGGACGCGAGACTATTGCCACCAATAGGGCACAAAACCAGACTCTGGGGTACTGCTGAGAAATTCCAGATATAAAAAACCGGCCAAGTGCGTGTCGGACAACGCACAGTGAAGGGTTCCTTAGTTATTCCTTACTTAACATTGTAGTTGAAAAACTAGAAATCCTAAAATATTTTTTTTTTATGTGAATAAATTACAAATTAACAATTTTCGGACTTTTCCTTTACTTGTGCTGTGAGACCTTGCTTCTTGCCAAATTTCATGGTTCTAGGACAACGGGAAGTACCCTATAGGTTTTGATTTACTTGCGAGTATCAAAATATGTCGCATAAATGGCCGTGTTTTTATTGCGTTAACTTAGAAGCTTGATTTTTTTAGAACTCTCAAGGGACCATAGACCTACATATTTGATATTAATTTCAACTTGATACCTCCACGCGTTCCTGAGAAAAAGGGTCTAGGGTTCCGTTTTTTCCTTTTGAGGTACGGAACCCTAAAAACCAATAGCACTTTGCCGACCCGGGAATAAAACTTAGTACCTCATGCTCAGCAGTAGCGCTTGCGACCCCAAGACTAACGAGGTAAAATAAATATTCGTGTACTTTTATAGCGAAATTAATGCAAGCACCTGCTTGTTATTTCATTCGAATGAGTAAATACTTAAGAATGGTGTAATGTCATGGAGAAGAAGTGCGCATTTCTTTCCATCTCTTTATTTAAATGGAGTTCAGCACTTCATTAAAGGTGACCTTTTTACACCCTTTGTAAGTTATCGAAATTCTTGTAAAAACAAATTGCGGTGTTGCTTTGAAGTTCATTATCTGCAAGACGACTACATAATGCTGTTTTTGTCTGCAACAAATAGAGTTTGAATAAATTTTGAATAATGTGTAATCATACCTAATGACCGTATAGGCAATAATATTGAAAGAGTTTGTGTATCTTTTGTTGGCACTGTTATAGCATGTAATTCATGTATCTTTTGTTATTTATGCGAATCCTCAGCTTGACTCTTCATAGCATCCAAACACAATTCATTACCATGGTTACCTACCGTTGTCCTTAACGTATCAGAGTTGCGAAAACACACAACCCTCATCGATATAACCATATTCTTAATCACTGCAATCTCTCTCGCAAGATTTTTTTCTTAAGGCGAAAGCGCCAGTGTCCCCCAAAATTCAAATTTTCTTAAGTTTATATGCAATTTGCAAGTCAGTATATGGTTGTTTATTCATAAAAAATTAATTCGCGACCGTAACAAGCTCAGAATACAGAAAGAACTTATGTTGTTTGTTTATGACATATGTTGTATTTGAGAAGCTCATGTTCGAAGAGTTTCGAAAGCAGATATCGTTATAAGCTCGAATTCTCAACGTTTGGCATTCGTTATTTCAATTTGTAAGGAATTCATCGGAAAAAATTACATATTTCCAGTTGGGAATAGCTATATAAATGGATTAAGCCACAGATATAATCTGATAAGGACTGTTATTGAAAAATATCTAGACATAAGATTCCTTCATTTATCTAAGTGTTAATCTTTGTTAATTAGTTCGAACTCCAAAAGACAATATTATAAAAAGCTTACTCAAAAAAAGGAAATTAAATATTTTTTTATTAACCGTGTTTTCTTTACAGAACTTTTCTATTTCTTGAGATTATCAGGTACATATGATTTTATTATCTTACCTCCAATACCCTCAACGTTTACCCCAAAAACGGGCAAATAATGTCTGAGCTAGAAACATTACCCAGGTGGGAAGTGAGCTGCGCAGGGGACGCTTATTTGTATTTGGACACAACGTGCGGCTTACCATTACAGTTGAACGCGGCTTCTGGTTCTTCTATATTCTGAGGTAACAAGTATGTACTTACAGAATTATAATTATTAAAGTCATCAAAGCAGCTCTTTAAGACCAGGTAATCCTATTGAACGACTACCTATCATGAAATCTTGACACATGAGGATTATACTAACTTAAGCAGTGGTATTACTGATTCTTAGGATTATAATTCTGTAAATACATATTTGTTACTGTCTCGAATCTCACTTTAATAAACATACCAACCTAACACTGGCTTTCAAATTGCAAAAAACGCAAGCAATTTTGAATTTCGCGGACTACCCTGGCGCTTCCCCCTTAAGGAAGTGGGTACTTTGTCGTCTTCATTGTAACAATCTCCGGTCAGTGGCTGAACAAAGGCGGACTGTCAGAAAGTAATTCCGATTCAGCATGACGCCTTGCTGCCTTCGTTGTTCATCAAAACAAGGCCCTTGGCAACCGTCCAATCTTCAGATATCCCTTGAGTGTAAACAGGCTTCTTTAGATGTACCTGGTAGCTTTAATTTCCGATCGCTTGAATTGTTTTTTTTTATTAGGAGTCATTGGGGATGACATTATAAATAATGAAAGGGATTATTTGTGACATGGTACGGTTAGAAGTAACTTTTTACATTTTAAATAGTGAGTGTGTCTGCAATACTGATCTCTAAACAAATTTTTCTAAAGGTAAAGTCAGGGAAATTAATTGTTTATCAAATTGGCTACCTACCTAAATTGTCCGTACCTATAAGTTTAAGGTGCTATAAAAATATCTGCCACGGCTTCAATGGGAGACAGTATTGTGTATATAGATTACAATCAATCTGCCTAGCCTTTTCCCAACTATGTTGGGGTCGGCTTCCAGTCTAACCGGATGCAGCTGAATAAATAAATAAATAAAATAAATAAATAAATAACGTTATTTCTCAAAAATACAGATTGAACATGTTATATAAAACATAATTTAAATAAGCTTTGGTAGTAATACAATACAAATTAATTCTAAGAACTGAAATCTGTACACAATATGGGAAACCCTGCCTCTCAAACTAGGAAACCTGTATCTTGAGAGACATAATAACACCATTATTTTTACATGGAGCGACTGCCGTGCGGAAACGGCTTAACGTGCTTTCCGAGGCACGGAGGAGTCTCGGTATGTAAAGATGGTCACCCATCCACGGACCAACCCGGGCAAGCGTAGCTTAACCTGATGGATCGACCCATGCGGCTGTTATTACTTAGCCACGAGCTCCTCTCTCGTGTATATAGATTATAATAGTGAAGAAATTTCGTGCCCCGGAATAGTTAAATCAATTTGATAAAATAAAGTAATTAAATAAACATTTACTTTATTCTGCATAACGTGGTTCACAAACTACGCGCCATGTGTCGCTTCGTCAATGAAAACAATTGCTACCTCTTTCTAACGGTTCTGTGAATGAACACTAATTACTACGAGACGGTTTCTTAAATAAATTAATTCACACATTTTTTTGTATGAAAAAAATTATGACATGAGATCAATAATTTATCTTCACTATTGTAATCTATATACACAACACTGTCTCCCATTGCAGCCGTGGCAGATATTTTTATAGCACCTTATATATTCAAATCACAACTGACATTCTTTGACAGTTGTATGAAATGGCTGTAACACGGCAAATTGACGCAGCGTGTCATTTTTTTAAATAATTAATTTTCCTGACTGTACTAAGCTGAATAGTGATAGTACTAACTGGGTCGATCGACCCATGCGGTGAGACTGGAAGCTGTCCCCAACATAGTTGGGAAAAGGCTAGACAGATGACAACATGAAATAAGTTAAACGTTAACTAAATAAACAAAGGAAAATATACTTAGTAGTACAAACTACATCAAAATGATGTGTTAAAATTTCCTTTAAAAAAAGTAAAGACTTCAAAACCTAAAAAGAATAAAATAACTTTCATAAAAAACTGAACAGCTTCTGAAGTCAGTGTCAAGCTACGGTGCATTGAAGAATGGAAGACACCGACTTCAGAAGCAGTTAAGTTTTTATGAAAGTTATGTTTATTTTTTTTTAGGTTTTGAAGTCGGTTTTTACTTTTTTAAAGTAATTTTATTTTTCCATTTTTAGTTGATCATACAAGTAGGACAATTAATTACATGAGCCCAAGACGAACGAAAAGAAGAATCATCACAAAATCCGCTTAGAAATGTCGGAGATACAGTACATTTATGCATACAGCTTCGTACATAAGAATAATTATCTAATGTATTATATACTAAAACCTTTCTGAAAGTATGTAGATTACCTACGGTAGTGAATCATTAAAATTGGTTCATTAGTTTTTGAGAAAATCGCGAACAAACATACATACATACATACGGGTCGAATACAGAACCTCTTTTTTTGAAGTCTGTTAAAAATCATCGCCAAATATTCAAAATAACAACACTATCCCTGATTTATGGAAGAGCTATTTTGTTTGTTAACAAACAATCCAATGGACTGCATTAATCGTGTAGAATCACAGTTGATGCAAAATTTGCAAAATTAACACGAATATTTCGTGTCTATTATTGTCGCGTAAATTTTAGCCTTGCAGTGAATAATAATTGTAGCGTTCCGTCATCTATCTTATCTATGCATATTACTTATATAAATTTTTGCTACATTGCCTGTCTGCATGTGTGACCGCGCTGTTCTTCTAAACTGCGCAAAGTATTTCGATGCGGTTTTCACTATCACGTTTAGAGAATTTATTCCGGAAAATGACAATCGAAGGCACATTTTTGGTCACCGAAAAGGGGTTTGTTGTAATTTAGGTAAATTTTCTCAAATCGGTGGCGGTTTCAGGCCACCGTATTAACAGTTTTGAAAAAACCGAAAGGAGAAAAAACCGGCCAAGTGCGTGTCGGACCACGCACAATGAAGGGTTCCGTAGTTGAAAAGAATTTATCCCAAAAAGAAACTTAACATTCTAGGTAATACCAAAATTTTTTTTTATGTGATAAAATAAAAATTAACAATTTTCGGACGTTTTATTTTACTTGTGCTCTAAGACCTCGCTTCTCGCCAAATTTCATGATTGTAGGTCAACGGGAAGTATCCTATAGGTTCTCATTTACCAAAATATGTCGCATAAATGGCCGTATTTTTTTATTGCGTTGACTTAGAAGCTTAATTTTTTTAGAACTCCAAGAGACCATACACCTACGTATTTGATATTAATTCCAACTTGATACCACTACGCCTTTCTGAGAAGAGAAATGGTCTTGACAAACGGACAGGCAGACAGACAGACAAACCCTTTTTTTTTTTTTTTTTGACACTGAGAAATGCTTTATGCATCCCCGCTCGTGGGGGACGAGACGGGGTATGTGGGACTCCTGTCGGAATGACAGTATACCCACTAAAACTCAGCAGTGTTCCCACATCGCCGTGATGGGAGGGCCATGGGAAACCGGCTCAGCCTTTACTTCCACAACCCTCCCGGCGCATGCCCGCCCGGCTGGCGGGCCCCGCATGCCCCCCCGGATGGGGGGCTACGGGAATGACTGGGAACACCTGGCCATTCCCGTCCGACACTGGTGGGGGCCTGTGCAATACAGGCTTAGCCTGCTGGCCCCCACCTGGGAGGAGTCGTCTGCTCCGACCCCTCCTCCGCCTTCGGAGCGGCGCCGCGTGAGGGTCGTCCTCCCGCGCGCGCTCCGCCGCCTGCCCAATTTCGGCCGCAGAGGATAGGGAGAGCGGCCAACGTCATACCGACACTCCTCTTCCCCTGCGGCCCCACCGCGTCCGCCATCAAACGGTGGCGGCCCCGTCAAGGTCGCGGAAGGTACGGAGAGCGGCGCACCGCAATACCGGCACTCCTTTCCCGCCGCGGCCTCCAATCCTCAGCCGCGATGCTTCCCATAAGACACCGCGGCCCGCCTCAGTTGCGGTGTCGCCCATACGGCCACCGCAACCTACCCGCTGGCCGCTACGTCGTCGGCTTATCGGCAAAAGCCCTGACGAGCGGCCGCTCGTCAGGGCTTTTGCCGAGGCGGGGGCCCCCGCCTCGGGTTCCTCTTCGCTTCACCGTGGGTGAGCAAGCCACGGCTACTGAGCCCCCCCGCCTCGACAGTGCGGAAACCCTCCGGGGGGGAGACAGACAAACTCAACCCAACCCAACCAACCCAACCTATTAATTTGATTGAAAAATTTTTCGATGGTAAGATTTATAATTAATAGTTTCAAAATACACATTATGCGACACACACACACACACACACACACACACACACACACACACACACACACACACATTTATTATCGTATTGACGTTTCCACATATTATTTTAAACCGACAAAAAAAAGGAGGAGGTTCTCAATTCGACACGTATATTTTTTTATGTATGATCATTGATCACGCATAACTTTTTACAGAGCTGTCCGATTTGAACTATTCTTGTTTTTATTCGGGACCTTCTACTTCTCGAAGTTGGTCCCATGTTAAATTTATTAACTTTGCTTCGGTAGTTTTTGAAGAAGGAAGCTAACTGCTGCAATAATACGTATTTTTTTCCTACTTTTTATGTCGATTATGTTCTCATTTCTTTTGCAGTGGTATTCGAATTTGTGTGGAGTAGTACCACAACTAAAACATGAAAAATAAAAAAATATATAACCGACTTCCAAAAAAAACACACTACAAAGTGAAAAATAACTTAAATTTTGGAAGTCTGTGGCTAAAAACGAAAATACAAAACCAAAGACACCGATTTCCGAAATTAAGGTTGTTTTTCACTTTGTACAGGCTAGTGTTTTTTTTTTGGAAATCGGTAGTTTTTTTCTTTGTAAAAAAGTTTTTATATAAACGTTGCCTTTTTTTCCTGAAACAAACTTATTGCAGATTTTTTTCGAAGCAATATTATTTTGAGGTTAAAAAATTACGCCATCAGCGTTCCAATTTGATGTATAATATTTGTTTCATTGTGGCATTTCATGATAGCATAATTAATTGTATATAAAATGTACCGAAACATTATTTTTAACAGCTGAGTGAGTATTCATAACATTTAATAAAGTAATAACACGAAACTGTATTTTGGTTTATTTTTCCATTTTGTAAAATATGAAAACTCGGAGCTCGTGGCTAAGTAATAACAGCCGCACGGGTCGATCCATAAGGTTAAGCTACGCTTGCCGGGGTTGGTCCGTGGATGGGTGACCATCTTTACATACCGAGACTCCTCCGTGCCTCGGAAAGCACGTTAAGCCGTTGGTCCCGGCTGTCATTCGTGGATCTTTGACAGTCGTTACGGGTCGTCAGAAGCCCGAAAGTCTGACAACCAGTCTTACCAAGGGGTATCGTATTACCCAGTTACTGGCTTGTGGAGGTCAGGTAGGCAGTCGCTCCATGTAAAATACTGGTATTCATCTGCGTCCGGTTAAACTGGAAGCCGACCCCAACATAGTTGGGAAAAGGCTAGGCAGATGTTTTATCTGTGCATTTATATGTAGGTAATGTAGTCTTATCTTCAATAGTAGCTCCAAGCTCCACCTATTTATAAAAGTATTATAAAGTTATTTAAGAAAATAGACGAAAATTGACCATTCCCCCCCCCCCCTTATATCCGAAACTACTGAGCCTAAAATTTTGAAAAAAAATACAGAAAATAGAACTTTACTCGTAGATTACAGGAAAACCTATAAGAAGTCTGTGGTTTTAAAATAACATGGTAAATCTATCAATAGTGTGAGTAAAAACTTACATTTACAGTTGGAATGTATGGGAGAACATGTTTTTCAACTACAATGTTAAGTTTGTTCTTAAGATAAATTCATCCCAACTACGGAACCCTTCATTGTGCGTGGTCCGACACGCACTTGGCCGGTTTTTTTTAAGTCCAAAAACACACTGTGCCTTCGTCGTCATTCCTTGTATGTTATGTTACTTTTATTTCGTTAGAAGTAACGCAAATTAATGTGAAAACTATTACCTACCTTTGTATACATGGCCTAGTCGAACTTTCATGGACATACAAAATCTGCATAGCCCCTTTTCTGCGGCAGTGTACCAAGTTTTGAAATTTTATCCATAGTTGCTTATCTTCCTGCAATATAACATACTTTTGGTGCCGAATGTTCAATGTAAAACTTCTTTTATTTATTGGAATTTGAAATCTTCTTCGGATGCTGTTCGGTTTTCTTTTAGATTTTGGTGTGGAAATAAACTTTTGATCTAATGTGCATCTTGGTCTCCGAGCTAAAAATAAAAATCTGAATTTTATTTAAACTCAAGTTTGCCTGGAAGAGATCGCAGAAAGCGATAAGGCCGCCCAATGTATATTTTGTAGTCTTTGATTTGTTTTTATATTATGTATTTTTGTGGTGTACAATAAAGAATATCTAATAAATAAATAATGGAAGGTGCAAAGTTATAGATATGTGTTTGCTTTATGACATACTTAATGCGCTTCGATTGCCCCGAGTTAGTCGCACAGGTAAATTTTAACACTCCTCTACGGCGCACTCGTCACACTACGATGCTACACTTGCCTCGACACTCGACTAATTTCGCAAAAAATTGTGTATTGACCCGTATTGCTCGAATTTATAACACAGATTTCTCTCAAGTAGGTAGATATATTTAACTGTAATAAACCTACATTCAAAAAACAAATCCACCATAACCAAACCAACCAACATACCACCAACCAACCAAAACCATAAACGAAGACAAATGACAAACTTCTAATCTCTTAATATTCAAACTTTTTAATCATAATATAAAAACTTTTTTTTTCTTTAAATTTGAAACAAACATACAACAACAACAACAACAACATATATTCTTTTTTTTTTAATGGTTGTCTGTAAAAGATCGCTTTTAGCGATAAGACCGCCCATTGTGTCACCCTATGTAAAATTTCAACATTCATACCTGTATTTTAAATGCATAAAGAGTATTGTATTCTATGCTAAACTTAGCTTTAAGTAATTTACCTTAAATTGCACTTTTTGAAGTTAAATATTTATTAATAGTCCGTTCGCATGTTATAAACTTATCCTATTTATACAGGGAAACCTATAATTAGCCATACCATATTAATTCACATACTCTGTTATATACTACATGTATCGCTGTTGGTTGCCTTAGTAAAGGAAAAAAAAACTTCTCAAGATTCAGAACATGTTTTAATATTTGAATACTTGAAGTCTTTTAAAACTCAATAAATAAGGAATGAATAAAGTCTTTTAAAACTAAATAACTAAGAAAAGTAATACCTACGTCGTTTTATAATTTGATTTCACTCAAGCAATCTCCAGCTCTTTTTGCTCAAGCAATCTTCTATTTCGTCAAAGAAAATATCTGCTTCACCCAGAAATCTCTTCATACATTTATGTGAAAACCATTACCTAATACACATTAAGTGGATCCATTCATTCATAAAAGGTTTTTCCAATTCATATCTCCCAACCCGGGTCGACCTGTGACATAAAATTTCGCTAGTGCTAGTACTTCCACGAATAACAGAAATAGAAATTCTGGTACAGACGCCAGCACATCAAGCTACTACAATCCGTCAAATTTCTTTAATAGATTTTGATCTTTATCGCTAAAGCATTAGGTTCAAGGTTGATTAGGAAAATTTGACAGTTTTGGGTGGCTTAACCTGCTGGCGTCTGTACAACGGATATAATAGGTATGTATATTTTACAATTCTACGGATATTACTGAAGCTTTTTTTATCATGAATCAAACCCCAAAAGTTTAAATAGCAATAGGTATAGAATATATTGTGGAATGGATGCCAAAAGTTTCGAACGAATTTTTGGGACACGAATTGCCGAATGAATCCTGGATTTGTTTTGTAAAGATAGCATCGGTGGTTTTAATAAACAATAGAATACTGGATTCTAGCAAATGTAGCTGCGCCAAGTGTGATCGAATTCTAAATTTTTTTTTTTTTTTTTTTTTTTTTTTTTTTTTTTTTTTTTTATTATTATAATTCACAAAACTGATGTACAATCTGGAAACGCATTAACAAAGTTATAACAGCATAGGTCAGATTGACATCTACTAGATGTGAATCTAGCATGCGTAATATATGTTAAACACTTATTATTAAACTAAATTTAAAAAAAAAAAAATATTAAGTTAATTAAAACTTACAAATTGTGAAATTTTCAACAACAATTTAGGGACAGAAAAAAGAAAAGCAAACATTATTACTTATACAATTAAGGTTTTAAGCTTAGCTCTAACTGAGGCTACAGAACCTGAAAAAATATCTATTTCACCTCGAATGGAGTTCCCAAGAGAAAGCATGCGGCAAATGGGTGAAAAATGACCTAAATTAGTTCGACTATGTGGCAGGACGAAAGTCTTTCGGTTAATTAAGCGGCTACTACTACGTGGAATACTAAATTTCAATTTTTCTAAAAGCTCGGGTGAATCTATTAAACCATTTATTAATTTAAACAAAAACATGAAATCTAAAGATTTCCTACGTGCGCTTAAAGATTTCATTTTATAATGACTCAGCCTAGCGCTATACGAGTTAAGACTATGACATCTGTTATCTGAGTAACATAACTGATATAGAAACCTTTTTTGAACGCGCTCTATCCGATCAGAGTGCACCTGATAAAACGGGTTCCACACCGTACTACAATACTCCAGAATACTCCGAATAACGCTGTTGTAAACGGAAATCGTGAGAATTGGTTCTTTAAAAATTTTCATTTCCCTGACGATGAAACCTGACAATTTAGATGCCCGACTAATCATTTGGTCGTAATGACTCCTAAAACTTAAACTGCTATCTACTAAAACACCAAGATCCCTAATAGTATCAACTTCTTGGAGTCGGGTGTTATTAATCAAGTAACAATTTTGAGATATATTTCTTTTTCTACTAAACTTAATGAAGTAACATTTGTCTTGATTTAATGACATTTTATTTTGTATGCACCAATTATATATGTTATTTAAATCTAGCTGAAGCTGAATAATATCGGATTCGTCGTATATAGTTCGATATATTTTTAAATCATCAGCAAAAAGTTTATATTCAGAGTCAATTTTGCAGCCCAAATCATTTATGAAAACTAAGAAAAATAAAGGCCCCAAATGTGAACCTTGAGGCACCCCTGATGGTATGCAAAATTGTCTGGATCTAAAACCCTTGAGATACACCAATTGTGAGCGATTTCTTATGTACGATTCGCACCAACGCAGCAACGACCCATGAATACCCATACTTTCCAATTTAGCAACTAGTAAGTCGTGATCTACCAAATCGAAGGCCTTTTTAAAGTCGGTATATATTGCATGAACCTCTCTACCCTCATCTAACGCAGATGAGATAAATGAAACATACTCGACTAGATTAGATAGTGTCGATTTTTTGGGGCGAAAGCCGTGCTGGTTATCATTCAGCATATTTTTAAAGTGAGAAAACATCTTTTTCTGGACAAGCGATTCAATAATTTTACCACAAGCTGATAGAATGGACACTGGTCTGTAATTTGAAACATCATCAACACTACCCGATTTAAAGATTGGCGTGATGTGCGCCACTTTCCACTGATCAGGGAATAAGCCCTGTGCCAAAGAATAGTTAAAAATTGTAGTCAGAGGATCAGCCAGATTCGCTGCACATTTTCTAAGGAAGAGAGGAGGGATTGAATCAGGCCCGGGTCCTTTATCACAATTTAGGGAAGACAAGTAATCAAAAACTTCTTTTACTTCAAATTTACACTGGCTTTTTTTTTTTTTTTTTTTAATCTTTATTGTTTCAATTGGGGTTTTTATCCCAATGGATACGCCAACCCCATCATGCCTTATACTGACTACTACGATGCAATGCTTTTTTAAATTAAATTAAAAGGAGAATTTTAATCAATATAGTACACCAACTCGCTAAATCTTTTCGCCACATCTGACTTCGGTTGTGCTAAAATTGTTTGAACTAAACCTACCTGTGATATATTTAAATTAAACTCATTGATTAAATTTCTCCTTTCCTCTTGGTTCTTGACGCAATCCATCAGCAAATGATGTACATCCTCAAGTACATTGCATGTGTTGCAGTTGGGAGAGCTTACTTTCTTCATGAGAAATGCAAACTTTGCCGATGGATAGTGTCCAGACCGTAATCTTAGAGCTAACTTCACATAACTTCTACTTAACCTGCTGCTGTCAAACCAGGGCACTTGAGGGAGCTCATTTTGAACTGTTTTGTACCATATTCCTTTGTCTGCTGACTTACTGTTAAAATGTTGTTTCCAGTTATTAAAACTTTTCATTTTGAATTTTGATACATATTCTAGGTAATCTGGTACAAAATTCAGCTCGACCCCTTCCTTCGCTGCCAATTTAGCAGAACAATCAGCCTCCTCATTACCCCGTAAACCAACATGCGCTGGAACCCATTGCAACTTCAACTCTATGCTATTTCCAATTAACTTGAAAATATGTTTTAAAATGTCGTAAGCTATCGATCTACCTCTGAAGCCAGAGGCGCATCGAGCTACATGGTGCAGTGCACTTTTGCTGTCCGTAAATATAACGACCTTATCAATTTTTTTCTCTATTACATAGGACAAGGCTTGCAAAATTGCAATGAGCTCCAACGTCATGACGGATACATCTGACATTATTTTAAAACTTGCTATATAATTACAACTTGGATCGTAAAACGCTGCACCTAATCCATGAGCACCCTTAGACCCATCAGAGTATAATTTCTGCCACCCACGATAATTGATGTCTAATTCTCTCACAACTTCATTAACTAAGGTATTTGCCTCATATCTTGATTTAGCTAGTGATATACATTCCAAATCCATAACTAAGCATCTATGAAAATCAACAGCTGATAACCAAATTTCAAAAGTAAACATTGTAAGAATATCCACAGCAACACCTTCAATTTGTTTTACATCCTCGATTGTTTGTGTGAGTAAAGGCTTCTTTTTTTTAACCCAATAACTAATGTGCGTAAGAGCTCTCATTTCAGAAATTAAATTACTAGCACTATTATTTGACCAAGCACTGATTTTTAATAAATACTTATAGGCTAGATATTGTCTTCTAATAAATAAAGGGGCAATGTGTAACTCGCTCTCCATGACGTGAATCGGAGTACTTTTGATAAATCCACCTACTACTCTCAAGCCTTGATTCTGAATTTTATCAAGTTTACTAATATGACTTTTAGCACTACTATCGTATAAAACCGATGCGTAATCAATACGGCTTCTAATTAAGGACATGTACAATCTTCGCAAATGTATCATGTGCACCCCCCACGACCTTCCTGCTAATAACTTTAATATATTTAAGAATTTAGAGCATTTGTTCACCGTTTCATTAATATGTTTTCCCCAGTTTAAACTCCTGTCTAGCCATATGCCTAAATACTTTATATTTTCGGAATAAACTAAAGGCTTTTCTACCCTTAGAACAGGCAGTTTTTTCCTACGACCTCTACTGAAAAGACAATATTGTGTCTTGTTTGCAGATAGCACTAACCCTAGTTCGTTTAATATCTCCACAACTAAGTTTATACCATTTTGAACATATCGTTCACATATTTGAATGTCCTGATTACTGACATATATTACAAAATCATCCGCGTATTGCAAAACCGACACATTTTGAAGTCTATGACATATTTTGTAAGTAATTAAGTTAAAAAGTAGCGGAGAGAGAGGGTCTCCTTGTGCTAGACCTTTATTTGTGAACCTGCTTATTACATTACCATCACACAATTTAATCTTCAAATGACGCTCATTGAGAAACCTCCACAGATACTTACAAAGCTTGGCACCGATTCCTAGGCTATCCAGTACATATGCCGCTGCATCGATTGAAACGTTATTATAAGCGTTTTCGATATCCAAAAAACAAGCTAATGTTGGCATATTCTTGGAGAATCCAATCTGGATATAAGTAACTATATGGGTCAAGCAGTCCAAACAAGACTGTGATTTTCTGAAACCTACTGTGAACGGAGATAGTATCTTTTCCTTTTCAGTATACCATTCTAGGCGTTTAAAGATCAATAAATGAAAAGTTTTACAGATACATGATATTAAGGATATGGGTCTTAATTTAACTTCACTGTTATTATTGCTACTGCTTTTGGGAATAGGGACTATTTGAATGTTTCTCCATTGAGAAGGAATAACACCATATTGATATATGTTATTATACAAATTAAGCAAATATTTTTTAGCTATGTCCGGTAAATAATACAGCATTTTATATGATATATCATCTTCACCCGGAGATGAGTCCTTTTTTTTTAAAACGCTGTTAAACTCTTGGATTGAAAATTTAGATTCTAGCAGTTCATTTTTCGATGCGAAAACTGGTTCTGTGTTAGACGCATAATCAGCAGTAAGAGAACATAATAAATCGTGAGATTTTTCGATGGATGGATATACTTTTACTTGCTTAAAACCTTTGACCCATTTCATACGCTGCCAGATATAAGAAGCCGAAACTTTTTCATCAAAGGAATCGCAAAGCTTATGCCAAGCATCGGATTTTGCTTTTCGAATTAACATCTGAGATTTATCTGTTAAATCTTCTAATTTTGTAAGATTATCAGGCGTCGGGTTTTGTCTGAAGTTAGCTAAAGCTAACCTTCTTTGCGCGACTATTTTAGACAGATCAGGACTCCAATAATCTTTAGGTCTGAATTTTTTATCAGGTTTGTTACATATTTTAACTAAAGGTATATGTTTATCTGCCGCAATATTAATTATACCTACTAAATTGTCATAGTTCTCTTGAATATTTTCATCATAGTCACTATAAAAGGTAGGATTTTCTGAAATAGTTTGTGAATACTCATCCCAATTTGCAAGTTTATAATTGCGTTTTCTTATGTATCTGAAATCATTCACGATATCAATGGTCAGCTTAATTATTATGTGATCACTCCCTAGATTTTCATTTAAGATTTTCCAACAAAAATTAATGGCTACGTCAGAAGAGACAAACGAAATATCGGGCGAAGTTTGTTGCAAGTGCCCGTTTACCAGCTTAACCCGCGTGAAGTCACCATTATTAATGGAAATGAAACCATATTCCAAAGAGGAATCCATGATTTGGGAACCCCGTACATCTGATTTCACTGACCAATTAATGTGGTGCCCGTTAAAATCTCCAGCTATTAAAGTTTTCGATGAAAAGTGTGAGAAAATACTATCCCAGTCGTAGGTTTGAGTTTGTATACTAGACGGACAGTATATAGACATCACATATTCTAAGTCCTTGCAGTTAATTAACTTAACACAAACTACCTCAATACCTGTATTATTTGCTACAAATGGCTCTAAGTAGGACTGTATCGACTTATGAACAATAATAGCGACGCCACCGTATGAATCCGCTCTGTCTTTTCTATAGATGTTATAACCATTAATATTTATGTTGGACTCAATATCTAGCCAAGTTTCACTAATAATCGCAATATGTATAGTTTCACGTGCTAAAAGGTCTGTAAATGCTACTAATTTGGGGCACAGACTTTGAGCATTCCACTGTACTATGTTAAGTCTAATATGACTAGTTGTATTATCCATTAGCAAAGTTCGAAAAACTTAATACCTTATTAACAACATAGTACTTTAGTTCTTCCCATATGATTTTAAATACTTGCGATACTTTTTCTTCCAATTTGCTGTCTGACGTAATTATAGGTTTAATTTTAATCCAAAACTGCTTAAATTCAAACTTATCCTTTATGTGCTCGTCTCGCTTCCTATTTTCCTCTGTATTCTGCAAATCCTGATGTTGAACCTCCATATTTACTTCTTTAAAACTCTCTGCATTTTCCACTCTCTTAGCCACGTTTTTCGTTTTAATACTGGAATTTGGTACTGATTTTTTATTAAATCTTATATTTTGTATAGAAGTTTTGTTCAACTCTTCTTCCTCTCCCTGAATAGCGTCCTCTGAGGTCCCTCCTGAAGATCCTTGTTGATGTACTGAATTCTTCTTGGCAACATTGCTGAAGGTACCACTTACGTTCATAGTATTCAATGAGGCGCTGTTATCTTCTGTCAATATACTTTCTCGAGTTGATATCTTTTTATTTATTCTCATTTCTGTGTATAACTGTAGGGCCTTTCTATAAGTAACCAGTTCCTTACTCATAATGTTTCTTATTTCTTTTTCTCTAATAAAAAAAGGGCAAGTTTTGTCTAGAACAAAATGATCCCCTTTACAGTTCAGACATCTATGCATGTTGATATCGCAATTATCATGTTGTGAGCTACCGCATTTTGGACACAACGACTTTTTGACTGAGCAGAACTTCTTAACATGTCCGAATTGCCAACATCCTGTGCATTGTGACACGGGGAAATGATATGTATCTACTTTAAAACGGCACTCATATGCGTATATATATTGCGGCAATACACCGCCCTTAAAACATATTTTGATAGCTTCGCTCGGTATCCATGAGCCATTAGTTGATATTCTATTCATTCTCTTCAAATTCATAATTTTAACGTCGCACTTTATAATTTTCTTGAGTTCTTCTTCACTCAAATCCAGATCGATACCTTTTACTACTCCATGAATCACGTTTAATTCACTTGTAAATTGACAGCGGAACCCCATTTCTTCTAACTTTTTGCATTCCACTAACACTAGGGCATCTTGTTTCTTGAAGAATGTAATGATTACTTTGTTTATGTTTTTATATTTAATATGACCAATACCTGTAATGTTTTGGGATCTTAACAACTTAGCCATCGCAATTTGTTTAGGCAAACCTTCTAAAGCAGTGATGCAAACTTGGTGATTTTCCACAATTTCTACCTCATCGTTCTTTTTTTCTCCATCTACCCTCACATTTGTTTGTGTATTTAAAGAATCACTCCTGTTCAACCGTTTCGGTTTCCTTCGAGTAACAGTAATAAAACCTTCTTCATCACTCTTTAAAACATCTCCTTCACTAATACTTTCGTCTCTTTCTTTTCTTTTTGCCGCCTTCTTTTCATCACTTTCACCTCCACTTGTATTTTCACCAACTGATAAGCCTAGCTCTCGTTCAACGTTCTCTAAAAACTCCGAATCACTGATGTCCTCCTCACTCTTACTCTCCTCCATGTTGAAGTCGGGACTTCAAATGGAAGAAACACAATACCGTTAATCGCTGCGAAACTAGGTAAAAGTACGAGTACGTGTCAACTGTACGACCACTCGCGCGCGACATTTACACTGGCTGAAAGTATTATTGTTATAGGGAGTGGGTTCAACTTGCGTTGAAGATTGTTCGTTACTATTTACTCTATATATGGACTGAAAATTATCGGAAAACAAATCACAAATTTCCTGACCTCCCATGGCAAACATAGTGTTGTTCAAAGTCATTTTGTTGGGAATATAATTGATACCTATCCGTTTATTTTTTAAGTACCTCCAGACATGTTTAGGATTGGTACGCAGATGTTCAGCTATATTTTTTTTAAAATTAGCATAACAGTCTTTAATCAACTCACTGCAGCGTACTCTCAGGCATTCAAACGTAATTTTATCTCTAGGATTCCCGTATTTTTTATATAGATTGTGATATTTTGCTTTTTCTTTAATGACCTTTAGTAAAGCTCGACTATACCAGACAGGATAGCGCTCATCACGTGGCTTTGTAATCGGAGTATGCAATTTAATAATTGGCATAAGGATATCATAGAATTTTTGCAACATTTCGTTAACATTAGTTATAGAATTCCATTCAATAGACCAAACAATTTTCGCAAGTTCAGAGTTGACCGCTTCATAGTTACAGAGATAAAAGTTTAAGTACGGGACTTTATTTTGCACTAGAGGATTGCTATGATTAGTTTTAAACGAGATCTCCAGAGCTGGATGATGAGGATCAATTTGTATAAGTGGAACAGAGGCCTGAGACACCAACGCTTTGATGTTATTACTGCTAAGAACTAGATCTAAAATACGATTTGACTCGTTAAGTATCACGTTACATTGATGAAGATCATTAAAGGCTAACATGTCTACAAAAGTGTGTTCTATATTACTACTAGATCCTTTGGGGACCAATAGTCCAGAATCCTCATTATACTCCCAAAAGATACTACCCATATTAAAATCGCCGATTAGTAAGTTGATAGAATTGTTTTTGCTCTTTTTGTTAATTACCTCTGTAAAGTTTCGAAACAATGCATCGATATAGTCTTGTTTGATTGGAGGTGGAATATAAACCGCACAAATATTAATATTTAAACCATTCTCACACTTGATTGTGATCCATAATTCCTCGCAATGGGACTCCCAATTTAATCTCCGTGAGACATCATATTTGTCCAAAGTTGCAACAAACACCCCCCCACCATCCCTTTTTGTAGTCGAAGAAACCGTAGATGACCTGTCGCGCCTAAACACTCTGTATCGGTTATCTAAAATTTCATGGTCCAACACCGTATCATTGAGCCAACTTTCAGTGCCAATAATTATATCGTAATCAAAATTTAAAGCAGCGGTATAAAAATCCTCTGTCTTGGTTCGTATGCCTCTTACATTTTGATAATATATTTTAAAGTTGAATTTAAATTCTTATAACACTATTAAGCATGCAAAGTATTTGATTAATAAAATAATAAATTACAACGACTCTAAACATTCCAAATTTTTAACTAGCAGAGATTTGGTTGTTACATCTTTCCTCATGAATATGCGACCATTGCGAACCCACACAAAGTTATACTTCTTTTCCTTAGCAGCGATTCTTGCCGCAGCATGTAGTTTTTTATTAGCCAGAGTCAGATTTTCCGTAACAAAAATCGGCTGCTTTTCTCCACCAATGCCAATATGGCTGCTGTTCAGCTTCTGTGATTCATTCTTCTTATTAAAGTTTCTAACTGCAGCAAGTAGATTATCACGAACCCGAGGGCTGACTAACTTGACGACAATGCCACGTGGACGATTTGAATCTGTATTTAATTTGGCAACTCGATGAAATGACTGGATTTCATTGTCGTGAAGTTCATTTCCAACAATTCTACCCAACTGTTTTACGACCGTTAACAGGTTTTCGGTTTTGTGCTCAGGTACGCACTGTATTTCGATATTGCTCTCACGTGCTAATTGATCTATTTGCTGCAATTTAGTCTCCAACTCCTTCACTTGAGCGCTCATCGCGGCGTTATTCTTGAGGAGTTCGGCAATACAGTTATCATTTCTAGCATTTAATTTGACCTGATCATCATAAGCATAATAAATTAAAAATAAAGGTCTTTGTACAGTCGACAAAAGAGATATCTAGGCAGGGTATACTACCATATTTGTATGTGAATTGCTTCATGTTCAATTTCGTGACAATATACAATTTTGTGTGGGTGTGTTACAATGTATTGCAAAAACAAAGTAATGTATATAAAATTGAACATGAAATATATGTTAGTATACCCTGCCTCTCACATCACACACACAGCACCACATCACTCACACACACATCTCACACCACACACACACACACATCTCATCACACATCATCACATCACACACACACATCTCACACACATCACACCTCATCACATCTCTTTTGATGACTGTACATGGTTCTTGTTATTTGAGCACGAAAGCGCAGGTGCTCCGCGTAAGCCAGTAGGTTGTTTACACGATGCTACGTGCATAACACACCTACGCAGCTGCCTCAACATGCAAGTGTACAAACACATTAACTACAGTTGCCAACGGCAGTTCTCAAAACCTATAGAAGGTTCCAAATTCAAACACGGATCTAAACCTAAATGTCAAAATAATTTAAATTCTAGGAACATCTCAGTTTTCCAGGTGACCTGGCAACTTTGTTTGAGACTCGCGGAGTATGGTCGGCTGATAACCTCATTGAGTTCACACCGGCCGCGTCGGAAAAAGTTCGCAGGTGTTAATCGAATTTCGTTCTCGACAGCTATCATTCGGGTGGAGTTGGAAATTGTTTGCTCCTATCTTATTTCCTTCCAATTTTGTAATGTTCGACAATGTCGGTAGCAAGCTATTTTCATGACGTTATTCTGAATTTGATTGTTATGGCTAATTAAAGGTCTTGTTTCAAAAAAGGTATTTAATAATAGTTAATGATTAAATCATTAATACATTAGGTGAAGGAAAAAATTGTTTTGCAACTTGGTAAAATGCCTTAGGCATTAGGTAGGTAAAGATGAACCATTCTAAAAATGAACGCCCCTCCACAAAACGAGATTATTTCAATTACAAATTGAAATAATCACGTAGAAGAAATACTTATTGCAACAATTGTGTGCGTGCGGCGACTTTACTGTCAACTAATCGTGCGATCAGTCCAGGTAACAACATTGTACGGCGGGGAGCACGCGCTTTGTATGGAACGACACGTTCGCTCTGTCACGCGTTCGTGTCATTTATGTACACTAGTTGACCGACAAATCCGGCTGTTTGACGTTTGGGCAAGTAGTTTAAGTAAATAAATGTAACCTGGATGGAACGGTCCAGAATCATCAACAATGAACAATTTTATATTCAACAATAACGGGTATTTTTCTAATATGAATAGATTTTTTTTTTTTTTTTTTTTTTTGTGGATGGGAAATCATCAAATGACTTCTCCCGCTCTGGGCAGAGCGGGAGGGCGTGTCAGACTTTTACTGACTAAAACCCACCCATGTTCCTTCAGCTGCCCGTGCCAGGGCCACGGTATCTCTTTCGAACTACCCGCGACCCCGGCGGCATCGGCCCAATTGACCCCGTCACTGCTGACATCTCTTTGAGGCGCGCGTGGAACACAACGCGCCGTCGACCCGGGCCTGGTCCTTACCGGACGGCGAGCTGATGCTCAGTAGTGCTTGTGGGACAATCACTGTCTGGTATAATACCACTACTCGCTAGCATTAAATGTTCATAAAAGCTATTTTCCTTTCGCCAGGATAGCTTTGGAATGGACAATGGAAACGGTATGATTCAATTGCCTCGGAACCATTTTAAACCGTACTGCAGAATAGCGGTTGTTATTAATTGTAAAGTGAAGATCGAACGTTCTTGTAATTAAAAACCGCACTAATGAAGAATGCTCAGATGTATTAAGTCCAGTAGAACTTGTTACCTAAATGTGTAATCAGTGTTATTTTAGCTAATGAATCGCATTAGTTTGGAGTATTAGGGCTCCCGCAGACAGGCGCGACGCGACTGGTAGTACAATTGTCGTGCCTGAACGCGGGAACCTATAGGGTATTAATAAATAAATACAGTATTTGGGTTAGTACATATTATGTACTTATTCAGCTTATAGGTTTTCCTCCTTGCGCACTTGAGTTTTGAGAGCCCTTCATCGGTATGATACAATTTGCTGTGGCCAATACCCACTTCGCCATTCGAATTTCTGGACTTAAGTATCGACCTTCGACGATTCGTTTTATAGTACTCATCCCTTAAATTAAGTCTCTCTCCTTCCTGTTATAATTTTTTTGTAATCTAATATTATACAGAAGCGAAGTTTGTTAGTTTGTACGTAGGAGATAATCTTCGAACCTACTCACCCGCTTTCATAATTATTTGACTACGTTATTGCCGAGTGCCTTATGATGTTTTATATTAAAACACACGGACGAATTCGCGGACAGAAGCTGGTACAAACATAAATATAACGACCGTTTTACTTACGAACAATGACTTAGCAATGCAGCAATGAATTATCCCTAACATGTCTTGCTTAGGATCACCTATTCTGGAGAATTCATCTCGCAGAATATGCAAACAGCTTTACATAAAATCATACTAACAAACGTCTTATTTAAAACAAGATTGCATTGCGGCATTGCCATACAACGTGGCAATGCCGCCAGTCTTGGGTACTTTACCAGTCGACAACGATGCGGAGGAATTTTTCGATGCCATATTTTAGTTTTTTAATAGTTTTAGTTATGTTGGGATATAATTTTGTTATTTTTAGGTTCTGTATAGATATATTTAGATTTAACATGATATTCAATTCAATCCGTTTGTAATTTTATCACATAAAAAAATGTTGGGATTAAACAAGATATCTTGAATATTATACAGAAACTAAATATTTTGTAATCACACTAATATTTTAAAGGCGAAAGTTTGTGTGTGTATGTTTGTATATTTGTTACTTCTTCACGCTCAAACGGCTGGACCGATTTGGATCAAATTTGGTATGCATATAGCTTACACCCTTTTTTTTGTGGATAGGAAATCATCAAATGACTTCTCTCGTTCTGGGCGGAGCGGGAGGACGTGTCAGACTTTTACTGACTAAAACCCACTCGTGTTCCTTCAGTTGCCTGTGCCAGGGCCACGGTATCTCTTTCGAACAACCCGCGACCCCGGCGGCATCGGCCCTATCGGACGCGCCGTCGACCAGCTTATACCCTGGATAATACTAAGGCTACTTTTTATCCTGGTCTACGCAGGTGAAACCGCGGCGCGCAGCTAGTTGAACATAAAAGCGAACAAATGTTTGATAGAACAACTATTAACTTGCTTCTGAATCATGACAGAAAACAACCTGGAAGTACCTGCAGGAGAACTTTATTGTAAACATTTAGAACTCTCCAAGTCAATGTGGGGAATTCTGACTTTGTATCTCGTATCGTATCTCGTGTGGAGTAAGTAGAAGTTCAAGAAGTAAGACGACATGGTCTGGACTTTAAAAGTCGTAAGGTAAAGACGATACCGTAACAGCATGCAGTTTATTGTGTGCAATCATTGGAAAAGTTGTTTTCTCTCCTGGCTTTAGAGTCCTTAGTTCCGCTTTGTTTGTTTCATGAGTATGGTTGGAAATAAAACTTCGAAGAATCAACTTATCTACAAAATATACTTTATCTTGATCGACAGATAGATCACGAGCCAAAATAGCTCTAGTTAAAAGCAGATCCCTTTTAAATCCACAAAGTGAAATAGCAGCCGAGTTGAATCGAACACTTCCTTTACTCAAAAGTGCAGTTAAAATAATCCAAAAGAGAAGAACGCACCGATCAATGGATTTTCACACAAAGAGCTTTTTAAAAAGTTTCCAAACACATACATTTGCCGTCACACTCCGAGTAAAGTAGCTCGATAGTTTGCTAACATCTAACTTCGCCAGTTTTCGGACCAAGAAAAATCCGGAGTAATCTCCCCGGATAGTAGCTCTGCCTTGGGGAACGAATCGAAGTATATGTACGAACTGTACCTGCCTACTAATATTTTAGGATAGCTTTGGTACTCTTTACGCGTTATTGTTGTGTTTGAATTTATTTATAATTTACTCCCAGAGGAAATTGATTGGCTGCCTTTGCGAAAAGGGATTTCAATGATTGAATTCCTGCCGTTTTTAGTCTGAGTATTTGGTAATATCAAGAATCATAGAGGAAGATCCCAGAGCCGCCAGAACTTACTTATTTTATGATTATAAAATGTATGGGATAGAGTAGTGTTATTAAGTACTTTGATCGTGCATACCTGCTAGCTTGGGCTGACGGCCAGTTTTCAGATATTAGGTACTAAAGCTACGTAAAAATGTTACTCACTTTTCTTAAAGTCTGACCGCTGATGTTTATGTATGTTATACAGAATATTATTAATAATTAATAATCAATACTTCAGACGCTTCTAGTCGGCGGTTTTTTCCGCCAGTCGCTAAAACTGACGTCATCTTACTTATATTTTGAGGCTTACTTTTTATATAGTGACACTCGGGGAAGTATTTTAATACTTTTTGTAAGCAGCCAGATCAATCGTAGCGGTCAAACATAAAAAAAAAGAAAAAAAAAAGTAAAGTTAATTGTGTCTGGGGATGTTTGACAGACAAAATTAATATAGGTATGCGTATGTTTAAAGTACCCACATACTCGTACTAACACTACCTATATCCCATACATTTTGTTAATTAGAAATAAGTACAGTCTGGCGGCCCTGGAATCTTGAACTATCAAGATGTACCTTCAGACCTACTCGTTACTGGCGAAAAACTTAATCAATGAGCATCGTAACAATATTAAAGGCTGCTAGAAGTCAGTCTTTATATTGTAGCAAAGGAACATTTTCATTAATATTCTGTCTACATCTATCTCAATCAGATAACGTTCCCTTAATGACAAGATACGGGCAAAATGATACGTCTTTATTTGCAATAAGATCTGTATCAGTACTTGTATGATTGAGTTCATTGAGTGTTTAATATTTATGATTGGAAGGTCAATTAGTTCGAGCTCTGTGGAAATTCCTTGCGTATGACCTTGACCGGTCTGATTGTATAATTTTATTTTTATTATCTTCACCTCTAATAATTCTATTATTTCCTTTCCTTATTCCTTTTTCCTTCTTTCTTTTCTTTTCTTTTTTTTCTATTCTTTTCTTTTTTTTTTCTTTTCTATTCTTTTTAGGGTTCCGTACCTCAAAAGGAAAAAACGGAACCCTTATAGGATTACTTCGTTGTCCGTCTGTCTGTATGTCTGTCAGTCTGTCAAGACCCTTTTTCTCAGGAACGCGTGGAGGTATCAAGTTGAATGTATTATCCAATACGTAAGTCTGTGTTCTCTTGGAGTCCTAAAAAACTCAAGCTTTTAAGTCAACGCAATAAAAACATACGGCCATTTATGCGACATATTTTGACACTCGCAAGTAAATCAAAACCTATAGGGTACTTCGCATTGACCTAGAATAATGAAATTTGGCAAGAAGCAAGGTCTTACTGCACAAGTAAAGGAAAAAGTCTGAAAAATGTTAATTTGTAATTCTATCGCATAAAAAAAAAATCAAATCTGTCAGTCTGTCATGATCCTTTTTCTCAAGGACGCGTGGAGATATCAAGTTGAAATTAATATCGAATACGTAAGTCTATAGTCCCTTAGAGTTCTGAAAAAATCAAGCTTCTAAGTCAACGCAATAAAAAAAATACGGCCATTTTGCATCATTTTTTGAAACTCGCAACTGTCGCAAGTAAATCAAAACGTATAGGGTACAGTCAACAGCAAAAGTAGATGATCAAAATCAGAAATTCAATACTAATGAACGGAGTTCGCGTCAGAACTGTGTGGCGTCGAAGTGATTCAAAAGTATGTGATTGTAAATTATACCAAATCCTGTTGACCTACAATAATGAAATTTGGCAAGAAGCAAGGTCTCCCAGCGCAAGTAAAGGAAAAAGTCCGAAAATTGTTAATTTGTAGTTTTATGACATGTTCTTCTAAGTTCCATATCTTTTAACTTTTACTGAATTTTTACCAGTTTTTTTTTTTTTTCATTAATTTAATAAACTTACACGACTAGCTTTTCACAATTTGGTCTTTCAGTAAACAATGTACGAACGCCTTTATGTTGCAAATAACACCCCAGTGGGATTTAAAACAACACACTTTTAATGATTTCATAGTAAAACTAAAACTCTAGCTGTGAAATTGTTGCGAGGCGATCAAAGAGCTACAATTAGTGCGGAGAAAAGGAGCAAGCGAAAATAATGTGGGGTTGTGGCTTTCAACGGAACTTGAGAAAATCAATTGAAGGGTAATGGGTAACACAATAGCGGTCCTCTGAACTATCAAACAATCGTTAAGTTAACCATGTAGCTAGTTTAAACTCTAAACAATGGTGCTTTAATACATATTATGGGTCTAATTCGCATAAACACACCGTCATAATGGTATAGTGCTGTTGGATGTGGTAATCTGGGATTGAATTTCGATTTTATGCATATTTCGATTTTTTTATGCATAATATTTAGTCCTGTGTAGGTACGTGTCTCTAATGACATTACCTATGTGCATCAACTTTAATCTGTTTTTTTAACAAACGTGTACTGAATTATGTCTCTCGCACATTTCCGATATTGACAGAGTGAGATGGGTCATTGGTCGGGGTTGTGCCAATGCCTTTGTTTTGTTTTGAAATTGTTAAGGCCCGTTCATATTGAATTCTTTTAAAATTTTCTGTACAGGAGACATGTCCGCCATGACTCACGCACAAACAATATCGTCTGGTTCGCTCACTAAAACACGTGCGACGCGCAGGTAGTCGATGACTCAACTGAATGTTACATGTTCATTCAGTTGAGTCATTGACTACCTGCGCGTACTACAGCGTTTGGTTTGTGTGGAACGGACTTTATGTTGATTACGTGGACCAATAGCAACGCAGTCAAAATTTTCGGAACTCGTTTGTTAAAAAAAACAAGACTGTAAGCTTATATTAATTACTGGGATTAAAAAAAAAAAATATTTTGATGCAAAGCATAATGACGTGACTGAAATGTCCAGAATAGATTTAATTCTGTTTATTGTAGGGATATTTGCTACATAGCTTATTTGTTAGCAAGAGTTTTAATTATCTCGCTGACAAAGCTCCAACTTTCGCTCACGTCCACAGAGAAAAAGGCTCAAAAAGGGTAGGAGATTAAATGAATAAACTAAGTACATTTAATATAGAGTCCTTCACAGTTTGTCAGTCCACTAAGTTCGTTGGTTTAATTAGGTCGCGTCTCCGTTGGGCTAACATTTTAGCTCTAACCTGCTTTAAGTAGGCTTAACGAGGAACTCAAATTTAGGATACTAAAGTATCTTTAGGCTGAAAGTGTGGGAGAAATAGCAATCCTTCTCTCGTAATTTAAACACGGCTACTAAAATATTTTAACAGAAAATATTTTCTCAACGCTCCAGTACCTAAATCCCCTGCTCTGACACTGACACTCGTATAATTTAGCTCAACTCGTTTTGCTAAAATATTTAGGTCTTTTTTATGTTTCCTTTGAGTCCGGCATGGTTAAAAATACTATCTACATTCATTAATGTTAAAAGCACATCTAAAATCTTTTACTTAAATAAAAGACCCTCTGAAAATATTATCGCGCAAGCGGATAAAGTAATGAAACACTTCATAGGGAAAAGTGTCTTCAATAAGCGCTATAAATATCGAAGACGTATAAAATAATTAAACACTTCATAGGGAAAAGTGTCTCCAATAAGCGCTATGAATATCGAGAGGGCGTCCAGTTCTTCAAAATTTAATTTATTCCTTTCATCCATAAGACCTCTTAGAATCGATGGAAAATAATTACTGTTGACGAATTTCCTCCTTCGAACTGTAATGAAGAATAATGAAATCGGGATTTCACAGAAATGGATTTTTGTAAAAATAAATTGCTTACCAATGTCCTTATCTCGACTGATTTGGGTCGCTTTTAGCTGTCATCCTAGCAGGAAGAAGCAAGTTACTTTGCAATTAGCCAAAGTAACTTGAATTTCCGCTTCGATTTTCCTGAAATTAATAATTATAAACGATACAACGAATTTGCTGCTTTAGGAATGTAAGTAATTAAATATCTAAAATGTAGGTTAAGCGATAATTTTGTGGTAGGAAATTGGGTCAATAAGTTATTTATTGTGATATATAATGTCTTTTACGTAATTTTTGTTCTAGTATCTGAAACCTTCCTTGTCACTTTTTTTTATATAAAATTCAATTAATTAGGTATAAGATATTATATACATAAACATTATTTTAATTCTGACTACAGCATTACAAAATCAAACTTAATATAGTTGAAGAACATGTTCATTGATATTACGTCACGGTAAATTGATTGTAATCGCAAAAAACTATTTTTTAAGTGAAAAAAAAAAACTACTAATTAACAATTTTCGGACTTTTCCCTTTACTTTTGCCGTGAGACCTTGCTTCTCGCCAAATTTCATGGTTCTAGGTCAACGGGAAGTACCCTATAGGTTTTGATTTACTTGCGAGTATCAAATTATGTCGCATAATTAGCCGTATTTTTTATTGCGTTGACTTAGAAGCTTGATTTTTTTAGAGTTCCAGGGACCATATACCTACGTATTTGATATTAATTGCAACTTGATACTTCTATGCGTTCCTGAGAAAAAAGGTCTTGACAGACAGACTGACAGACAGACAGACAGGCTGACAACGAAGTGATCCTATCAGTGTTCCATTTTTTCGTTTTGAGATACCTACGGAACCGTAAAAATCCGGCCAAGGGCGTGTCGGACCACGCACAATGAAGGGTTCCGTAGTTGGGATGAATTTATCTTAAGAACAAACTTAACATTGTAGTTGAAAAACATGTTCTCCCATACATTCCAACAGTAAATGTAAGTTTGTACTCACAATATTGATAGATTTACCATGTTATTTTAAGACCACAGACTTCTTATAGGTTTTCCTGTAATCTACAGGTAAAGATCTATTTCTGTATTTTTTTTCAAAATTTTAGGCTCAGTAGTTTCGGAGATAGGGGGGGGGGGGGATGGTCAATTTTCTTTTATTTTCTTAAATAACTTTCTAACAATATATTTTAAAATTATAAAGAAAATATATTTGAGATCCTAATAGTAAGCCCTTTCATTTGATATGGTGTAGTTTGCAAAACTTTTTTTTTTAATTTTCTTATTTGCCCCCCAAAAGTGACCTCTATATTCAAATTTAATTAATTTCTTTACCCGTCCGTGTTTGGGTCACAGAAATTCATATGTGTATTCATACTTACCAAATTTCAACTTAATCGGTCCATTAGATTCGGAGCAAACTGGCTGTGACAGACGGACAGACAGACAGACAGACAGAGAGACGGACAGACAGACAGACAGACGGACAAACAGACAGACACACGAATGATCCTATAAGGGTTCCGTTTTTTCCTTTTGAGGTACGGAACCCTAAAAATGGGAATATTGTCGTTTGGGAACTTCATTAATATTGTGCACCACAAAATGCGGATAACCGGTCCCATAAATTAAAAATATTGAAAACGATTAGAATCTCATTCATCTTTTCAGTCAAGAGTGGCTTCTGTTTGAATATTAGATTATACTAGCTGCTCCCCGCGGTTTCACCCGCGTAGACCGGGATAAAAAGTAGCGGTATGAAAAATAGATGTTAGCCGATTCTCAGACCTACTCAATATGCTCACAAAATTTCATAAGAATCGGTCAAGCCGTTTCGGAGGAGTACGGGAACGAAAATTGTGACACGAGAATTTTATATATAAGAAGATAATCACATTTATGACCTCGGAATGGGGCGGAGTTTACAGAGCTAGCTTCTGCCCGCAACTTTGTCCGCGTGGTAGTCAACTATATCATAAATGTATCCTGTGGCACTCAGCTATTAAATAGTGTAGCTTTGTGTGTGTGTGTATTAGGAATTAAATAATTTTCCTAATCGGATTAGTAGTTCAAATCAAAACAAATCAAATTCCAGAGATTACTTTTAACCATCATGTAATAACAAACAACCTCTTTAGAATCTAAACTAATATTATAGAAATAAAAAAAAGTAATTAAAAAAACAAAAAACCCGACTGCCGTAAAAAACTGAAAAGCTAAAAACAAGCCCATTTTAAATTAAATAAATCTATCTTAGGGTGAAGGATCTTAAGGGTGTTATGGGTATGAGGAATTCAGGTTTTCCTTTTGGTCGTCCTACTCCTTCTTACACGGTGGTCCATATAGTGATACTCATATGGACCACCGTGTAAGAAGGAGTAGGCTGTCTTCAAGAGTCTATTCTCAAAGAAGCGGTCCTTCGTATTGTGCAATTGTTCAGTGCCCATCAAAGTGTCATTAAATTCGTATCAATAAATAAAAACTTGCAATATGTAAAACCACTTACGAAAAAGTATCGAATGAAAAATTGTTATTAATTAAATCTTGCATATAACCGATAATAAATAAGCAGTCTTTTCCCATTGGGGTTGGCTTCCAGTCTAATCTGATGCAGTTGAATACCAGTACTTTCCACGGAATGACTGCCTATCTGACCTGGAGGTCAGATAGGCAGTCATTGAGTGTCAGTCATGAGTTGTGGACAACTCAGTTACTGGGTAACACGATACCCCTTGGTAAGACTGGTTATGGTGGCCAGACTTTCGGGCTGTAAAAAAGTAATATTCTTTATGTACTAATAAATAAAACACAACACAAGCAAAGAAAATTGTAAATGAATGTTGTTTTATAGATTTTTCTTGAAGTAAACAAACAAATAAAGTGTTTTTGCTTCGTCAAAGAAATATCTTGCTATCTAACGCAAATTGCGCAAAATTAGCATTGGAGTAAATTGCGTCTCTTTTGCCCCTTGCAGATTTTGCCTCCAGCTAACTAGGAGTTACATTTTTAGTGTCTAAAATGCTGGACATTTTATAAAATAATCTACCAAACTCAAAACTTTTGGCAGTTCGTTGAATAAAACTTTGTTTTCTCGTGCATTTCATCGTTGTAATTGGGGTTGTGCCCTAGATTTTTTTTTAATAGGTAAATTCAGTCCACCAAAAGTCGATTAACAGTAGGTACTTACAGTTGTCCTAAAATCTTAATTATTAAGAAAAATATTTAATTAAAACCGGAACAGAACTAAAATTTAAAGAATAATAAATAACTCTTGACGTAATGAGGGCTCGTGGCTAAGTAATAACAGCCGCACTGGTCGATCGATCAGGTTAAGCTACGCTAGCCGTGGTGCTTCGTGGATGGGTGAACTTTTTTATATGCCGAGACCCGTCCATGCCTCGGAAAGAACGTTAAGCCGTTGAACCCGGCTGTCAATCGTGGATCTTTGAAGTCGTTAAGGGTCGTCAGAAGTCCGAAAGTCTGGCAGCCAGTCTTACCCAGTAACTGGGTTGTAGAGATCAGATAGGCAGTCGCTCCATGTAAAATACTGGTATTCAGCTGCATCCAGTTAGACAGGAAGCGGTTCCCAACGTAGTTAGCCCTAGCAGGTGATGAACTCTTAGCTGTAATATAAAATGCCTAAAAGCAGGTCAATCAATATGCCTAGCCTTTTCCCAACTATGTTGGGGTCGGCTTCCAGTCTAACCGGATGCAGCTCAATACCAGTATTTTACATGGAGCGACTGCCTATCTGACCTCCATAACCCAGTAAATGGGTAATACGATACCCCTTAGTAAGACTGGTTGTCAGACTTTCGGGCTTCTGACGACCCGTAACGACTGTCAAAGATCCAAGAATGACAGCCGGGACCAACGCCTTAACGTGCTTTCCGAGGCACGGAGGAGTCTCGGTGTGTAAAGATGGTCACCTATCCACTGACCAACCCCAGCAAGCGTAGCCTAACCTGATGGATCGACCGGTGTGGCTGATATTACTTAGCTACGAGCTCCTCTGGAAGCGGACCCCAACGTAGTTAGCCCTAGCAGGTGATGAACTGTTAGCTGTAATATAAAATGCCTAAAAGCAGGTAACTGAATCATAACTGAATCATTTTGTGTCAATTTAGATTATTTTAGGTGATCTGTAAAAGTAGCAGTTTTAAAGTTTTGTAAGTTGCTGAACGTACCTTAATCGTACGTAACGTACCTATCTTATCTATACAGGGTTACTGGTAACTCGACGTATTCCTTGCAGGACGTCATAGTAGGGTTAAAATGCAGCAAATTAGGCCACCAAATGTTCTACCGAAATTCAGTAGTTTTTGAGTTAATTCGATTTTTAGCTTTTTTATGAAAAATCCCAGATTAAATCATTTGGAGCCAATTTAAAAATGATTTACGGCGCGACTGTACTGAAATTTAAGTTAACATCATAGCTGACGCCGTAGCAGATCCTTGTTAATAATTCAAAGTTCAAAAATGCCAAAAACTTTGGCAAATATCACTAAAGAAACATTTAGTTTTTTGTGAATTTTGCTATTACTTCATACAAAATGTTGTCTAGTGAAAATAAAAATTACTACGCCTGATGTACAAATTACTAGGAAAATATCCTTGTCTTATCAGCTATTCAGAAAGATATGATTGTCAATACTTTTGCATGTGTGACAGGGAAAGAATGAGTTTTATGAGGAGCAGGTAAAATTGCGAGACGGTCAACCTATTGTTTCATATTCGTATTATTCGTAGTTTTTACCTGCGCTTGAACCCCAAACACTCGGCAAGCTTTGTGATTGGTCACTATTGTTCTCCCGGCATGACACGGGGTGCGACTTTACAAAATCTGGTCGTCAGAGTCAGTTAGTTTCAACTCTACGTCGCGCAAGCTCGTGTTTTGTTATCTGGCTATTTCCTTAACTGATACTGCGTATCTTGCTCTTGTGCTGTGCTGTGCCTTCATAAGTGCTGACTATGGCTGCATATTCTAACCTTGAATACGCTGACATAATGTACTGTTACGGACTTAGTGACGGTAACGCTGCTCAGGCGCGGAGAGAATATCAACTTCGTTTTCCCAACCGCCGACTCCCACACGTTAGTGTTTTTGGATCGACTTATCGGCGATTATCTGAAACTGGCAGCGTCCAAAGAAGCAGGCAAATTGACACTGGTCGTTCTCGGAGATACACGGCTGAGGACGAAGAGCTGATTCTTCAACGTTTTATTGACGACCCCAACATATCGACAAACATCGTAGCGCGTGAGCTTGCTATGTCACAGTGGAAAGTCTGGTCTGTAGTTCACTTATCAGGCCGACATCCATACCACTATCAACCTGTCCAGTCATTAGAAGAGGGAGATCCGCCAAGACGGCTTGAATTTTGTCGTTTTATGCTAAATGCCGACGCCGAAAGCGAAAACTTTTTAAAAAACATTCTGTGGACCGATGAGTCATGTTTTGACCGTGATGGTATCACAAATTACCACAACTTACATTACTGGGCACCGAAGGCAGAAGCAAATCCTAAGAAACTGAAACCAACCGCATCCCAGCGTAGATTCTCGCTTAATGTTTGGATGGGTATTATCGACGACAAATTAATTGGCCCACATTTTTTACCCCAAACATTAAATGGGGAACTTTATGAAGATTTCCTAAGAAATCATTTAACACCCCTGCTCACGGATGTACCGGAAGACAGAAGAGCAAACATGATGTATCAACATGACGGATGTCCAGCCCACTTCCGAATCACAATTCGACAATTGCTGGATGAAACCTACCCAAACCGATGGATAGGGCGCGGTGGGCCAATTCCGTGGCCTGCACGTAGCCCTGATCTTACGCCACTAGACTTTTACGTCTGGGGTCATATGAAAGACCTAGTTTATGTGACCCCAGTAAATTCAATTGAAGAACTAAGGGAGAGAATAAGAGATGCAGCGGACCAGATGAGGGCAACAATCACATCAAGAATCACAAAAACTGAAGTGAGGAAGCGAATAAGAACGTGTATTAGAAACCGAGGGCAGCACATCGAACAAGACGTGTGAAAGTGTAGTAAAAGTTTTTAAACTGATATTTTATTATTAAAAATAATGCTAATATTCACGAAATAGTTTTATTGATTTTCCGAATAATCACCTTTTTGTGAGACGCACATAATGTAGTCCTTAACTTTGTATTAACTTTCATACCTTTCTGAATAGCTGATAAGACAAGGATATTTTCCTAGTAATTTGTACATCAGACGTAGTAATTTTTTTTTTCACTAGACAACATTTTGTATGAAGTAATAGCAAAATTCACAAAAAAACTAAATGTTTCTTTAGTGATATTTGCCAAAGTTTTTGGCATTTTTGAACTTTGAATTATTAACAAGGATCTGCTACGGCGTCAGCTATGATGTTAACTTAAATTTCAGTACAGTCGCGCCGTAAATCATTTTTAAATTGGCTCCAAATGATTTAATCTGGGATTTTTCATAGAAAAGCTAAAAATCGAATTAACTCAAAAACTACTGAATTTCGGTAGAACATTTGGTGGCCTAATTTGCTGCATTTTAACCCTACTATGACGTCCTGCAAGGAATACGTCGAGTTACCAGTAACCCTGTATATATAAAAAGAGAAGTTTTGACTGACTCATCAACGCCCAGCCCAAACCCTTGGACCTAGAAAGCTGAAATTTTGCACAGAGGTTCGCTTTATAACGTAGACAAGGAATAAAGACAAGAATTTTTGTTCCCGTGGGATATTCGACATCCACGCGGGCGATGTCGCGTGGGAAGTGCTAGTACCTAATACATTCACTTTGAATTCTCGCTTTAAAGAATACTTGACTTGATTCAAACTCTAAGCTCGCACTCAGAATAACTAGCTTCTGATCCTAAGCCAAGCACAGATAAAAGCGTTCATAACAATAGAATCTAACTCGGAATCCTGAGCATAGATTTCCGAGAGCATTTCTGAAGACAGATCAACTGCCTTTTGATTGTGAACACCGAAGTAACCCAGCTTAGGCTCTTTTGTATTTTGAGTTTATTTTATCTATTCAAAAAGGAATAATTTTGAGACTCGTGATTTAAGGAGAAAACGACTTGATTGCTTACCTATTTATTATAAGAAATTGTAAAAACGGATCAAAAAGTATTGCCCCACGTAAATATCTACGAGCTTCCATGATTTTCTCTAGATTATGATGGCACTGTTAAAACGTGTTGTGTTTTATCTGCAAATCTAGGTTAAGGGCCTATTTTACGATGTCCGAATAGCCACTACTCACCGATTAAATTCAAAAATGGAACAGAATTTGTATGAAATTATCTGCCAATAGGAATTTAATCGTAGGTGGTGAAACAGGCCCTTGGAGGCATATGACATTTCGACCGTGATTTTTGCGCAAATTTGCCAACTTTGGCGTTCATATTCTGTGAAACTGAAAGACTTCGACAACTTTGACTTATTGAGTGGTAGAGAATAGTTATTAGTAAAGTCTATAGTGGCGTCGCGTTTCGCAATTTTTGTTATCTATATTTATAAATAAAGCCAAAATTCCGAATAAAGTTTTTCATAAAATGCGCTAGTGCATCTTTTCGAGCTCGTGGATTGACTACTGTACATATAATAATAATAAGCAAATGAAATGAAAAATATATATTAATATATCATATAGCGGCCTCAAAATTTTGAAATATGTATGGATTAGCTATAAAAAAAATCCCATTAAAAACCATAAAACTACTAAAAACTCTCAGAATTAACTGTAGCTACATTTCTCCTTATTACATTAATATTATTACGTAAAATTTATACCAGAATACCTAAACGTATTTCATAAAAAATTAAAATTTCAGACTTTAAACAAAAATAAATAAATGTTATGACTCAAAATAAACGTAATTACAACTGCTAAATTGCTACATAATGCGATGCGACGCCATGCTTCAATGCATCTAGTCTGTCAAAACGCAATTTTGTGACAGGGCTCTTAACAATTGTTATCATGTCACAGATAAATCAATATTAACAAATCAAATTTGTCTAAATCCGAATACATTATAGCCACAACCGGATTCAACAACCAAAATTAATGGCAATATTTTATATGTATGAATATAATATAAGCTTAATATTATCAGCATTGTATAGTAATATAACAAAACGTTCAATCAATCTGCCTAGCCTTTTCCCAACTATGTTGGGGTCGGCTTCCAGTCTAACCGGATGCAGCCGAATACCAGTATTTTACATGGAGCGACTGCCTATCTGACCTCCACAACCCAGTAACTGGGTAATACGATACCCCTTGGTAAGACTGGTTGTCAGACTTTCGGGCTTCTGACGACCCGTAACGACTGTCAAAGATCCACGAATGACAGCCGGGACCAACGGCTTAACGTGCTTTCCGAGGCACGGAGGAGTCTCGGTGTGTTAAGATGGTCACCCATCCACGGACCAACCCCGGCAAGCGTAGCTTAACCTGACAGATCGACCCGTGCGGCTGTTATTACTTAGCCACGAGCTCCTATATATCAATAGCTCCAATATAACAAAACGGTATTAATCCGAATTCATGCTTTGTGAAGTCTGTGTGACAATTTGAGCCGGATTGATTGGTTCACGAATCAATAGGTACATTTAGGCAGTTGACGCCCGCTGATTGGCTAAAATAACATGTTGTTCATTATTTGGATTAGCTCGGCTCTGCTAATTGGATGATAGATTGTCGTATACTCTTGAAAAGGATTATGTGTGGATCGCAATTGTAAGGACTTTAGCTTAAGCCTACTTGTGACAGCGAATTAATTATTTCAAGACGCCGCACGTGTCGGAGATTTTTTTGAAGGCTATAAAAGACCAATAAGAGTATTTACTATGGAATGATATACTAGAGAATGGATAAAGTGAGAAATGAGTATATAAGAGGACGTTTGAAAGTGGCGCCAGTGACAGAAAAGTTGAAAGGAAATCGTTTGTCTTGGTATAGGCATGTAATGAGGAGAGACGAAACGCATGTGACTAAAAGAGTGATGAATATACATGTTGATGGATGGAGAGGCAGAGGAAGGCCAAAGAAAAGATGGATGGATTGTGTGAGGAATGATATGAAAGAGAAGGAAGTGAAGGCTGTAAGATCTTCCCTTGTAAACATGTTTATCTTGCAAATAAACGATTTGAATTTGAATTTGAATGATAGCGTGACGGTGACAGGGGAGAATGGAAGAAGAAAACGTGCTGCGCCGACCCCAAGTAATATGGGATAAGAGCAGGAAGATAATGACGAGTATTTACTAAGATTTAGCCTTTTACACGTACTTAAACTGTCTTACGAGTAACTAATTTAAACTTTTCTTTTTTGCAGGTTATAAAACCCGGAACGTGGAGAAAACAGTATGTATATTATCTAAGAATATATCTAGCTACATAAGGTGTTGGTAGATTACTTGGCGTTCTAGTTGCAGAACTAAAGTAAGGAAGAAAATATAACAAAAGCTGAATACAACTACGTACCTACGTGCCCGTTATTGTTGTGGAGTTTTACTCTAATGCTCTATTTTACGACTGTACGAGAGCAATCTGCATAATATAGAAAAACTAGGATAAGAAATTATAAAAACACCTTGTATTTTTTCTTTTAAGGCCGAATAATAGTTTCATTTGCAAATGACACAAAGGCATTTACAGTGATGATGAAAAAATACTAACTATGACAAATGCACCTACAAGATTTTTTTATGTTATGTATAGTGTGCATACTTCAACATCATCATCTGCCTAGCCTTTTTCCAACTATATTGAGGTCGGCTTCTAGCCTAACTGGATGCAGCTAAAAACCAGTATTTTACATGGAGCGACTGCCTGTCTGACCTCCAATACCCAATTACTGTGTAATACCCCTTAGAAAGACTGGTTGTCAGGCTTCTGTCGATCTGTAACGACTGTCAAAGATCTGCATACTTTAACAGTTGCAAAATTCTACTCCATTCATCAATTCGTAAAGACCTGGAAGAGCCTCGCAAAAGCAAAATCCTTTCATAAAAATGAAACCAACATTCTGTGGATTCCGCTTAACATTGTAGAAGATTTAAACAGCCTTTTGCAGCCCTTTCAACAACACTGAGCGTCATTTCGACATTCCTGGCAGTTAGTTATTTATATATGGCATCTCGCAGTTGACCACTAAGGGTCGAGACTGCTCAACCGGGCGTTTCCTGTGGGTTCTTTAAGCGAACTTAAAGCCCCCGGCCAGGCCTAAAACTAAGGTAAATTATTAGTCGACTGAGCGTCGCTAATAATAATATGACAGCCAGACGGGGCAGGCTGGATCATGACGGGGGGGACAAGTGCTACAGGCTCAGCTGTGCCCCCAGCTGGCACAGCTTCACCGAGTAGGGGATAGGGGGGGGGGGCGGTTACGATTGCGACCTCGGCGGCGAGGTCGGAATGTATTCCGGGGTGGTCTACGTTTATAAACCGTACTGGTGGCCTTGCTACTCTCCTGAAGGAGGGTTATGGGGTCATCAGGGTCGGTGAGAATACGACATTCCTGGCATCTTGTCATGAATCATTTATACCGAAGGGTGGCAGCAAAGTGGGGACTTCTGTAAAACATTCAAAGTGATCGTGTGAGTGAACCGTTCACAGGTACAAAGCTTTAAAAATTCATCAAGTTAAAAATGATCGTCTATTACTTCAGTATATTGTTAACTTTGACCTTTGTCAGTCAAAAAGTGGGTTTGAAGGCTTTTTGTGAATAACAAAATTTACATTTTTTTCGTTTGCGTTTAAGGCGAGTATAGCTAGCTAACAGCGTTACCATTGAGAAAAACATTAATAAGTCTGGAGTTAGGGAACATTTTGAAATATCCTATGTTTAATTTTTTTGATAGATGAGTTAGAATTTTTTGTGTCAAAAAAATCAACAATAAACCTAGGTCTGAAGTTAACGCCAAAAACGGTCATTTTTCTCATTTGCCTAAAAGAAAAAAAGACCTTTGTCAGTGAAAGTGGGTTTAAAGGCTTTTTGTGAATAACAACATTTACATTTTTTTCGTTTGCGTTTAAGGCGAGTATAGCTAGCTAACAGCGTCACCATTGAGAAAAACATTGATAAATCTGGAGATATGGAACATTTTGAAATAACCTATGTTTAATTTTTAGTTAGATGAGTTAGAATTTTTTGTGTCAAAAAAATCAACAATAAACCTCGGGGTCTGAAGTTAACGCCAAAAACGGTCGTTTTTCTCATTTGCCTAAAAGAAAAAAAGACCTTTGTCAGTGAAAAAGTGGGTTTAAAGGCTTTTTGTGAATAACAAAATTTACATTTTTTTCCTTTGCGTTTAAGGCGAGCTAGCTAACAGCGTCACCATTGAGAAAAACATTAATAAGTCTGGAGATATGGAACATTTTGAAATATCCTATGTTTAATTTTTTTGTTAGATGAGTTAGAATTTTTTGTGTCAAAAAAATCATCAATAAACCTCCTAGGTCTGAAGTTAACGCCTAAAACGGTCGTTTTTCTCATTTGCCTAAAAGAAAAAAAGACCTTTGTCAGTGAAAAAGTGGGTTTAAAGTGGGTGGGTTTTAAGTGGGTTTGTGAATAACAACATTTACATTTTTTTACCGACTTCAAAAAGGAGGAGGTTCGCAATTCGTCGGAACCTTTTCGTATTTTTTCCCGACTTTTATATGGATGATGTTCTAGTTTGTTTTGCAGATAGTGGTATTAGAATTTGTGTGGGGTAGGTACACAACTAAAAAGTGAAAAATAAAAACTTTTTTACAAAAAAATACAACCGACTTCCAAAAACAACACTACAAAGTGAAAAATAACTTTAATTTCGGAAGTCGGTGGCAAAAAACGAAAATACATCTAACTAGACACCGACTTCCGAAATTAAAGTTATTTTTCACTTTGTAGTGTTGTTATTGGAAGTCGGTTGTATTTTTTTGTAAAAAAGTTTTTTTTCGTTTGCGTTTAAGGCGAGTATAGCTAGCTAACAGCGTCACCACTGAGAAAAAAATTAATAAGTCTGGTGATATGGAACATTTTGAAATATCCTATGTTTAATTTTTTTGTTACATAAGGTAGATTTTTTTGTGTCAAAAAAAACAACAATAAACCTCCTAGGTCTGAAGTTAACGCCAAAAACGGTCGTTTTTCTCATTTGCCTCAAAGAAAAAAAAAATAGGAAATTTAATAATGTTCTATATCTTCAGACTTGTTAATTTTTCAATGGTAGAGCTGCCATTTAGCATCTATACTCGCCTTAAGGAGTGAATGGTAGCGTGAATATTAACAGGGGAGAACGGAGAAGAAAACGTGCTGCGCCGACCTCAAGTCCAACATGGCACAAGGGCAGGAAGATGGTGGTCTCTTTGCGAGCGTCATAAGCCTGATAGAAAGAAATATCTGTAAAGCGCTTTTTGTTAGTTAAACATTTTATCATGTTCTACGTGACAAATATAAAAATAATGCAAAAGCACAAGTCAGCTTTGAAAATCATGTATTATCCTAATTAACACGAACACACATTTAGTTAATTTATGTCCTTTTATGTCCTTTCCTAGAAGCATCTAGTTCAAACTCATTCAGAACTTTCTGCTTACATGGTAATACCACAGTCTTCACATCATACAGTCTTCCGACGAGAGCCCGAACTGCTTACGTAGGTCGCCGAACTTCGTATGCAGCTCGGGCTTCGTCGGACGACTGTATGATTGTGGTAATACCATAGTAATAAGGTCGAAAAGTGGTTTACCGCAAATGCCCGCGATGTTACATATTGCAAATGATTCATCATAATTATTCAAGAGAGAAACTTTGTCGACACAAATGTGTTTTCTCATAAGCTTCCCTAATCCTTCAACGATGTGTGACTGTATATTTAGACAGTGTACACTCCAGAGTCAAAAGCAAAACACACAAAAGTTTTGGCAACCGAAGACGAATCATTATTGTCTTGTTTTAAAACAGTATTTCGGTAGATTTTTAGCAACTTTGACTCAATCAGACTGCCCAGCTTTTTCCAACTGTGTTGGGGTCGGCTTCTAGTCTAATTGGATGCAGCTGAATACCAATATTTTACATGGAGCGACTGTTTATCTGACCTCCACAACGCAGTTACTAGGTAGCACGATACCCTTTGATAAGACTGGTTGACAGATTTGGGCTTCTGACTACACGTAGCGACAGTAAAGATCAACGAATGACAGCCGGGACCAAAGGATTGACGTTCTTGTTTATGATACCTTATGTTTTGTTACGAGTGTGTGCGTTAGAGAGAAAGCAGGTCTGCGCCCAGCGTAAAGGCTCTTTCAAACAGGTGCGACACGCGACGCGAATCGCGCGCGACTCAAAGGCACCGCTCGTCGCACGACACACGGTGGGCATCTCGTGTCGAGCTTGTTTCTAGGAGCCCGTTTGGAACTTTGGATACATAGGTACTTACCTAATTACGAGTAGCTATCACATTCTTCTTTTGTTTTGTAACTTACTCCTTTGTTTATATTGTGTGACGTCATTTAAAAAGGATTACTTAGAGATGATTAGGAAAATGCTTTTTGGTTTAATTCTGAGTCCTGTTGTAAATTATTTTGAAGTTCGATATGCTTTGCTTCCTAGGGGTCTTGTTGACGGATGGATGTCATCATTTTCTTATGATGTATTTAGAAGTTGATTAATATTTAACAGAACTCATTAACTTCGTGTCTTGCGGGTTATCTTCCATTGGGATAAAATGTGATGTTATTTTAACAAAATGAATTTAACCATCCTCTCCTTGGTCTAGTGGTGGCAAGCGCTACTGCTGAGCATGTGATCCTGGGTCGATTCCCAGGTCGGGCAAAGTGTTATTGGGTTTTTCCCATCAGGAATTTCTCAGTAGCAGCCCGGTGTTTGAATTTGTGCCCGGTTGATGACAATAGGCGCGCACCCTATTACATGGGACTTAACATAACTGGCGAAATGTGGGTATACAATAGTATACCCACATTTCGCCAGTTATGTTAAGTTAGACAGAGCGTTAGACAGAGGTGTACCTAATAAGGTACACCTCTGTCTAACGCTTCGGGGGCGTGATGTTGTTTTAAAAATAAAAATAAATAAATTATTTATTGCCATAAATAGGTTACAGAAAAATTTGAGACCCGTAGTGCTATTCCGTACATATCTCACTGTGAAAACTTAGGTGAAGTGATCTTAAAGTGAGCTGTCAATAGTGTCAACCCCTAGCATCAGGTGGAATGACGACTCACTTCATGCTCACTTCACCTAAGTTATCACGGTGAGATGTTTACTGAATAGCACTACAGAGCTAGATTAGAGTACTAACCTGTATTTCAGAAGCCAGTGACTTCTTCCATGTAGGTAAAAATTAAAAGCATGTACATGCAAAAATAGGTGATGTAATTTTCTTACTTAAAAAACTTTTTTTACAAAAAAGAAAAACAACCGACTTCCAAAAAAATACTACAAAGTGAAAAATAACTTTAATTTCGGAAGTTAGTGTCTTTGGATCTGTATTTTAGTTTTTGCCACCGACTTCCGAAATTAACGTTATTTTTCACTTTGTAGTATTTTTTTGGAAGACGGTTGTTTTTTTTTTGTAATTTTTTTTTTATTTTTCACTTTTTAGTGGGTCAGTCTGTATTTTATCTAAGTTACAATAGCCTAAAGTCAACTGCTCATCACCTTTTACAAAATATTGCTTTTCCCGATGCAAGGACGTTAATTGTTGAGGAGTTCTCCCAGTAAGGAACCAGGAGAACTGGAACTGATGGTGAAGTCACCATTAGCTCCTCTTTAACATATGTATTGTGACGAGCATAAATTGCTTAGCAATAAACAAATCGCAACCCGTGATATATGTATTATTGAGTAGTTCCGATGGCCATATGTGGTCTTCCTCATCAGTTCCACTTCTTCAAATGGTACTTTCCGGGAGCAAATGCACGAGTTACTATAAAAAATACCCAATCGCTATAGGTGTGTCTATAAAATTTGAAGGTTCCCCTCGATTTATCTAGGATGCCATCATCACATCCTCGTTTTCTTACCATGGTACCACCCTTGGGATATCTTCTTTCCAACAAAAAAAGAATCGTCAAAATCGGTTCATAAACAACGAAGATATCAGCGAACACACATAAAAAAAAAATATACGGTCGAATTGAGAAACCTCCTGTTTTGAAACGGTTAAAAATAAGTTTTAGTAAACATAGTATAGTATTATATAAACAACAACAACATATGAAATATAAGACGTATAGTGTTTTTGTTTGATATGCATTGTTAGAAACCAAGATAATTATTGTTTTGTTAGCCTCTATTATTCTCATTCTAATCTGCTGAAACCAAAAACAACGCCTAGAAGTAATCAATAAAGCCTTCCATAAAAAGGTAATTTAAATCACAATAAAAGCGAATCAGCTTTGTTCGAATATTTTCTTAAGAAGAAGTTTTCTTTTTCTTGTATTGTGGTATGAATTATGATTTTGTATGAAAGGCACTTTTTTCACAATAGGAGTTATGATTGAACGGTTCTAGAAGAAGGGACAAGTACCGAAATTAGCTGTTCATAACTATTTTATAGATTATTGGATTATGAAGTATATTATTTAGAGAATGAACAATGATGGGGAGGTTGTTTTGTGTTTTATTTAATAAAAAGAGATGCTGGTTTAACAACATAAGATGTTTGGAAGACTTGCCTTTGCTTCAAAATTACATTATGGATGTTATGACTAGAAAATAGTCGAATATCTACTAAGAAAATGGCTCACAGAAATGTATGCCAGAAGAGGACAGGTCCCACAAAAGCGTGATTCTTTTGTTTATTTTTTTAAACTGAAAGTTGTTTCCTTCTTAAAAGCTATTTGTTTAAAAAATAAAATTGTTCCTTTTCCAAAATTCTATTGAAACCCTACATAGAAACAAAACATTTAATTAGAAGTACCTAGTGCCTGAGCTCTGCTCGGGTGAAAATAGAGAAAACGAATTTTCTCAGATATAGACCTAGCCAGATCGATTCTTCGCCCCCATAAACCCCTATTTTGCAACTTTCATCGAAATCGTTAGAGACGTTTTCGAGAACGTAATTACAAAAAAAAAAAAATATGTAGGATATGTATATGTAGCAATACAAATATTGCTCAGGATAAATATACAAGGTGTCGTTTTGCAGCCTCGCCAAATTTAAGGATGTGGTATATACAATCAAACCGAACAGCTTTTTCCAAGGCACCAACATCGTAATCGCGAAAAAATAATCAGCCATCCTATACATTTGCGTCGAGTAGATATTGAAGTTATCTATAGGATAGTTGAAAATATTTTCGCGATTGCGATGTTGGTCCCTTAGAGGAAGTTGTTCGGTTTGATGTTCTGTATCAGACCCTGAAATTTGACGAGGATGCAAAACGACACGTTATATATTGTAGGGTAAAACTTAATATTCCACCTTTAACTAAACAATATGTTTTCATATTCTTTTGTTTGTTTGTAAGAATAATATAGGTATAAAGCAAATCCATGATTTTGTAAAATATTTTTGTAACAAAATAACGAGATGTGTTGTGTGTTGATGCCGTACCGAAATGTGAATATTTATAGGATAAAAGGATTTTCTTATAAAGTTTTTGTTTTGAAGAAGAGATGAGATACAGTACAATTAAATTGAAAACCTCTAAAGCTTTGGCTGAGCCGTTGGCTTTCATGTCGGAGCCACACCAACGTTAACGTCAATGCCCATCATCGCGATTAATATCGCGATATTTATTCCGATAACCATCACGATAAATGGAAAGCCACACTTGAACGCCGCCACTAAGTTATCGCCACGTCAATCGGCAATGTGAATGCCGTTGTAAAATTATCGCAATAAGTTGTGGCTACACCTACGGCCTACGTCCATCATCGCGATCACAGAACAAATAATTTATCTTTTCTGTGATCGCGATAATCAACAGCATATCCTGTTGGTGTGGCCCCGACATCATGGAGCAAAAATTTTTTCGCGTTTGAAATTTCGTTCAACAATATTTTAATATCCACCTAATCGTTTAGTTTATTAGAATTTTGATATTTTTATTTTATCTGTGCTTCTTAAGTGATTGCAAGAAGGCACATTACATAGTACATAAAATCTTAAAAATTCATAGTCGTTTTTCTTTAATAAAAATATTCACATCAACTAAATCTCTCGTCCTGTGATTGTGGAGCTATTGTAAAATATATAAAAAAATACTTGAAAGCACATGACAAAGTCAAATTCAAATCGTTTATTTCAATTAGACTTAAAATAGGCACTTTTTAATGTCAAACAAGAAAAAAAAGTATTATCTAAAAGTTAGTTTCGGATGGAGGAGAATGAGCAAGTCAATAATAAAATTAAAAAAAAAAAATCGTTTCAAAATATTTTGTTACGTGACTGTCTTGTGGACAAACAGTGTTAGTCGACGTTCGCACGGACGTAAAAATATAGCGGCGATTTTTTTTCTCGAAACTGGATTTTCAACGCTCTGCTTAGCACCGAGAGTGCAAAATCCAACGTGTTTTTTCGACGCGCTAGAATGTATTCTGTTATTGTTAAGTTGGATTCTCAACGCTCGGCTCAACAACGAGAGTTGAAAATCCAGTGCACGATAAAATCCCGCCGCGATTTTATTACGCTCGTGGGAACAGTACTTACAGTAGGTTTTGCTTAGTTACTTTAGTAGTAATATATTAATAATAAGGACCGAAACAATGTCGATTAGGTATGTCGGAAAAACTGTTATGTTAGCACACAAAAAAGTTAGAAGCGAAGAATTCCCTTACAAAATTACAATGTTAAAGTTTCTATTCAAGTTTTCTTTTAAAAGAATGTCCGCTTTGAAAACATGGAAGCTTTTCTTGTTTGACCATGAGTTTATCGTGAAGGAGAATGTTTGGTGGTTTCTTAACTACTATGAGGTTCATTTCTATGGCGGGTTTAGCTGACTACACTTGTCTTCATTTAAAACAAAAGTTCGTATAGAATCAACTATTAATCAACTCAGCCTTTCGCAGTCCACTGCTCTGTCCTCCGCCTTCCGCATCCAGTCTGTCCCAGCCACCTTTTAAGATCGTCGGTCCATCTAGCTGGGGGCATCCCACACTACGCTTGCCGATACGCGGTCTCCACTCCAGGACTCGTCTGCTCCACCAGCCATCGGTCCTTCGACAAACATGGCCAGTCTACTGCCACTTCGGCGTGCTTACTCTACAAGCTATGTCGATAACTCTGATTCTTTTCTGTATAACTTCGTAAGATGAAGTCTAAATCACAAATTATAACATGCCTAGGTAATTCAAATATTTCTATGGGCAGATTTCCTAAATCAAACTTTGCAAAACAGACACGAAATGCAACCACGAGTCCTCAATACGGCAAAAAATCTTTTTTTCAAATATTGACGATATTTACCCACTGCAAACGATGAAGGAAAACAGAGAATACACACGAGTGCTCCAATATAAAATTCTGAACGTCTATTATAGCTTCAGAAGGGTGACGGTTAAACCCAATGATGCATGAACTGCTAACCCTTACGGATTACGTGCAAGGGATTTAAGGGCCAATAACTTTACTGTACCTACATGAAAATTATATCGTCACACATGTGTTGCTTGAGCAGTGGTGGCTGGTGGCCCCACAGAAAAGATAAAGAGATCTGTTCTGTGGGTGGCCCAGTGGTGACTGCCGCGACTTATAAATTGTAGGTCGTGGGTCTCGAACCTACGACCTACAACTCCAATGACCTTTTCAAATCTGTCAGATAACTATCTATGTACAAGTTGAACCGATGACAAGATGACAAGTTGTACAAGATGACCGTGGGTGATGCATTCGATACGCATTCAGGAGCGCACGAACCCTTCTATCCAGGGCGTAGAGTTCAGTCTGAGTCCATTTGAGTATGCAGAAAGAGTTCTTCAAAACCATAGTTATAATTAATATAAATTAAGATTTAATTAAAGCAGCGGTGACCCATTGGTAACGGCCGCAACTTACTTGTAGGTCGTAGGTTCAGACCCTGACAGGCGCTTTACTTTGTGTAAATTATTTCATCACCACTGCTCTCAAAACGCTGAAGGAAAACATCGTGAGGAAACCGTCATGTCCTAAACCAAAAATTCGAAGACATGGGACATCTATCAACCCGCGCTGGGCCCGCGTGGTGGATTACAGCCCACTTCCTCTCACAGAGAGGAGGCCTTGTCCCAGTGGGAACATTATAGGGTGATTATGCTACTTGTGTTGCTATCATACAGCATATTCAAAACCATGTGAACAATGAAAAAATACGTTTATTGCACAGTAGGTGTTCTTCTACCAATGGTTCGGTTGTATCACTAGGATATTTTAAGTTGGATATTTATAATGATTTGTATTTTTAAGTGCAAGATAATAAAAAATAACACTAAAATTTATTTAGAAATGTTTAAGTACGCGAGTTGATGTTATACACGGTTGATATGAGCGAGAGGCATTAAATTAAACCACATATACTTTGTATCATTTTCAGCCTCTTTACTAAAAATCAGATAAATAGAAGCAATAGTTTAGTCACAGGATTATTTTTTAGTTTTTTCTTTGTTGAAACACGACGTATCTGCCCTAACAGCTGACTAAGTATGTTGTTGAAAATTCTGTCGTTTAAATGTGTATGACCCTAGATAACTAAGCGTAGGTACCTACCATAGAAATATAAAAAACAGGAGAAGTGGCATGGGGGCGTGTTTGTGTCCACGCGTTATGCGCACGCTGTGCCTTTACTCGCCAAATGGCCGTCTCCGCGAACTAGTACGCTTTCGACCGTGGTCACGATAAATTATAAAAATGCCGTGTTCTTCAGTGGTTTCCTGCAAAAACCGAAGTGATATTAAAAACTTCGTATCTCACGGAATCACTTACCATATGTAATTAAAAGTATTTTACTGTATTTATCTTTAAAATCATAAAAAACAACAAATCGTAAAATATTTCTTGCTTTTACTACGTTATTTTTGTTTTCAAATATCGCAGCGGCTGTACTATTTTTGCAGCAAATACATTGCTCCTTAACCACTACCTTAAGTATGTCGCTAAGCGACTGGACAAGCAATGTAAAAATAACAAAACGATACTTTATTTACGCGGAGCGTCGCATAGTACAGCCGCTGTGTCTTGCGGCGAGATAGTGATGAGGTTAAGATCCACTAAAGTAGGCTATCGATAATAATGTCGATTGCCCAGCGAATATTATATTGCTATTATAGTTTATTTTTCAATTTGTCAACCGTTTTAGCCCGGTTGGAACACTTGAAAAGATGACGTTTAAGTACGGTTGGAAAACCTTTGAGAATGTAAAATAATCTTTTTTACTGTTTTTGATTATTTTACCTAGTTGAGAAATGCATAACCAACGGTCGTAAAGTAAGTTTATTAATGTTTAGGTGGAGTGTTTTAGGGTTTAAATTATCGCATCTTCGTGCTATTTCCTTACTTTTTTTTGGTTTTGGTATTTTACTTCCGCTAAAGTCTTTAACTATGCACCACAAGATTCGAATGCGTTGTAGTAATCGGTATGGTTCAGATAAAATATTAGTGATTTTTGCTTAAAATAAGTCAACATATTCATGCTATTTATTTGTTATGCATGAGTATGGCATGTGTTTGTTTTCATATATTTAACTATTTCTTAACTAAGGGTTTTTTTTTAATAACAAAAGCCTATTCGCCTGTTGCCTGCTACCTGCTTACTCATCGTGAGGTTAAGAAGTATAGACCGCGCGGAACTAGTTGATCGCGCCTTAGGTATGTGAGCGGTGGGATGGAGGAGCGGGGGCGCATTACTCAGTACGTGCGTTGCGAACCGCCGCCTCACCCCTGTCTCAGCGGCCAACTAGTTCCTATAGACTATAGCTTAAGATACTTATTATGTAAATGATAAATAAGTTCATAAAGTACCTTTTTAGCTTCCCAAAAGATACAAATACAAAAAAATAATGGATTGATGCCACAGGAAGGCCACCTAACTGGTTCCCAACAAAATGTAGCACCATATGCTCAATTCACTTTAAGGCAGAAATGTTCCAGCCTCTAAAGAAAACTCGCAGGCTTTTTGAATGGGCAATCCCAAAATTAAGAGTACGTCAAGTACTGAACAAATACCTCCACTTTACAGGTCAGTGAGTAAACACATCATAACAGGGTTCAACAATTCCTATGGTTTCACAGCCTAAACCAACTTAACCGGATTGTTTTAATTTATTGATTCGTGTTTTTTTTTTTTTAATATACATTTTTTTTTAATTTAAAATATATACTTAATACTTTCTGGACATATCATTTTTTATTTTATTTTCAGGATCCCAAATTTTTCTTGTACAGTAATAAATGGAAGTATCGATAACTTTCCGATTTAGTCAATCACTAGCGTATATGTAAAATAAATTGCTTTTTGCACAACACAATAATAGCGCCAGATGTTTTTGTGTGAGTAAGTTGTACGGTGCATGGTAAATGCACGCTGTGTGTGACGAGTTAAGGTTTATAATTGATTGTGTAGTATGTTCTGATTTATGAATTGCAAGTGTGTGCGCGACTTTGTATCTATTGCTTTTATTGAACTACATGTGTAGTAGTGGCGCGGTGGTGGGGCCAACCTAGCGACATCGGGTTCTGATACATTTTCAACTACCGGGCATATCTCCTTCTTTCATATATCTATGGTACCTACTCATAGTTATCTAGGGTCATACACCTTAAAACGACATATTTTTTGACGCGACGTTGCCGTTTTGTTACGCACGTCAGTGGATTATACTTAGATCATTCAGCTATTTTATTTGTTCCAAAAAAGTTTTTTCTTATTTTTCTTCAAAACTTTTTTTTAATAGTTCCGAGTTAACACTATGCATCTATAGTATATGTGGTTTAATTTAATGCCTCTCGATCATATCAACCTTGTATAATCGGTTCGCAGACGGTAAACGAGACAAAATAGAAGTTTTATTGTTATGACTTCTATAGACGTGAACCTCCCACGAAAGTTTTAAACAAACTTATTTAGCTTGCTTATGAAATCTGGCAACTTTTAAACTAAACTTATGTTTTTTTTCTTTTTTTTTTTGTTAGCCTACATTGTGTCCCACTGCTGGGCAAAGGCCTCCCCTTTTTCCTTCCACACCTCCCTGTATTGTGCGATCTCTGGCCATGTTGGCCCTGCAAACCTTATCAGATCGTCACACCACATTCGCCGTGGCCTGCCTCGACGGCGATGTCGGTGTGATCTATACCGTAGTTTAATACAAAAGCAATGCACCAAAAGTTACTATATAACGAATATAATAATGCTACAAAAGGCGATCTCATCATTTGATTACTATCCCATTCATACATTCGCTTACGCTCCCAAAAAGCGAAGACTCTAAACTTGGCAGGATATCAAATCTGATTCGGGTCAGTGACTGAAAGGAGTTTTTATTTGAAACCAGTGGTTTAGAGTGTAATTATATCTAAGCTTTAAGTTTATAATGCCCTACTCTATATTTTATGAGCAGGAGAACTTTCCAGCTTCATAAGACTTATTACTATAAAAGTCTTGAAAGATTTTTAAATATTAATTATAACATCTTCAATACATTAAGGTTTTTAAACACTGTCGTCGAAACTCGTCTTAATAAACAAACGTTCAAAAATAATAATTTGTTGCAATATATTTTTCATGTACGATCAATGTCAGTGAAAAATTAGGCGGTGGCACTTTTATATGAACTCAACTACCCGGCTTGTATCCCGAGTTCACTTCGAATCGCTCAAGTAACCGCAATTCCATTACGGACTCATTTGTTTAAAGAATTCGGATTGAATTTAAGAAAATAACCTGCAACACTGCCTATAGATAGAAAAAAAAACATGGGCGGAAAACTCACAGATTATAAAATGTTCTTTTTGTCTATTAGTCTAAAGGTCATTGTTGTCTGAGTCATAAACTGTATCCCTACGGGTCCATTAAACATTGCTGTAAAAATATATTTTAATGAAAGCAAACGAAGTGCCAAGTAAAATTGCCAAGCCCCAAGGTCAAATAAAATGAAACGACTTATTATCAAGATGTGAATGAACCAATTTATTTTCGCCGGAATTTATTCTGTTTCTATACATAACATGGCATTTAAAGGCAAAATAGGGTGTCGCTTGAAATAACATTGGACAAAGATCCTATCAGCTAAGACAATATTTTTGGGTCTTGGCAAAATTTTGAAGATAGTTTAGTTCAAACTGCCCAAGATGGCTTTTTAGGGTTCCGTAGTTTCGCTATGTCCGTCCGTCTGTCTGTCCGTCCGTCCGCAACTTAGCTCAGAGACTTCGTACTAGAAAGCTATAATTTGACATGGATATACATATTCATCACGCCGACAAAGTGGTAAAATAAAATAATGAAAAATAAAATTTTTTAGAGTACCTTCTGTGCATGTAAAGTGGGGATGTTTTTTCTTTCTCGTCTACCCCATGGTGTGCGGTGTTGTTGGATGGGCCTTTCAAAAATATTGCGGGTTTGTGAAAACAATTTTTCGGTTTAGGGATCCGTTTCTGAAATATTAAGCTTTAAAGTGCTAATCCAGTGCTGACAGCTAAGCGGTTAGTTTTGGATGGGTGAAAAAAATTACGGTAGTAGCATAATAACGAAGTTAAAAGGAAAACTATCACAGCTAAGTAGGCTTTCAAGTTTACGAGTAATGGTCAAATATTCATGAAACAACAAAAAGCTCTTCTTAGTCCGCATTATTGTGCAACTACGGAACCCTATTACTGCGCGTGGCCCGACACGCACGTGGCCGCTTTTATTTTTGTTTTCTGGTTCATGATTGGCTGATAATCTTATTTCTATAAAAGACAAACATTCGATTTCGGAAACTTGGAACGGTTTTTTTGTTCTTTTTTTAAACGAATTTCAGACTGTCCCATATTTGTTGGAGGCGTTGTTATCCAAAAGTTACAAAGGCACGCTCTTCCCTAGGTGCTCTTAAGTTCGTTGCAGCGTTTTCGTTTGAGAGCACCTAACTTAACTGCTTTTCTGAGAGCGTATACAGTATTTTATTCTATAAAATCTGATCCTTTTAATGCTTGCAATTTGTTTATTTTTAACTTGTTTACTGAACTGCCAAATTGAATTTTAAAATGCTTAACTATTGTTTAAAATAACATGTTTGTGATATGAAAATCTCCAAGCTGAAGTACGCCAACTAACTTTATAAAAGGATTTAATCATTCAAACGTTTGATACATAATATTCACTTAAATATAACTGACAAAAGGTGGGTGTATTATAAGTACGAGTACCTACACTTTTGTCTAACCTTTGGGGGATTACTGGCTCATGTTATGTTAGTATCAAGTTTTATGAATGAGACTTAGGCTTACTCTTAAATCGATTTAGGCTCAACGCAAACGAGCCACCCACCACAGCCGCTACCGCCTCTTGTTGCAATGTTGAGTACTGCTGTAATGAGTGGCCGCTACCGGCCCCACGTGTGCGACGAATCTATATAAAACGCATGAAACAGAATGTGAACTGCTTGTCGCTGGGCTACCGGTGACTGTGGTTGGTGGCTCGTTTGTGCCGAGCCTTTATGGCCTATTTTACGCTGTCCGAATAGCCACTAATCAAACTACCTAGCCTTTTCCCAACTATGTTGGGGTTGGCTTCCAGTCTAACCAGATACAGCTGAATACCAATATTTTACATGGAGCGACTGACTATCTGACCTCCACAACCTAGTTACTGGGTAATACAATACCCCTTGGTAAGACTGGTTGTCAGACTTTCGGGCTTCTGACGACCCGTAACGACTGTCAAAGCTCAAATACAAAGTTCAAAGCCACGAATGACAGCCGGGACCAACGGCTTAACGTGCTTTCCGAGGCACGGAGGAGTCTCGGTATGAAAAGATGGTCACCCATCCACTGACCGACCCCGGCAAGCGTTGCTTAACCTGATGGATCGACCCGTGCGGCTAGCACCCGCCCGACCCGTCCGAATAGCCACTACTTAATGAATAAATTCAAAAATGGAACAGAATTTGTAAGAAATTATCTGCCAAGTAATAGTAATAATCGTAGGTGGTGAAACAGGCCTTGGAAGTTCTAGTAGTTAGTATAAATCGCGATTGGCGTAAACATAATCCGGTTAGACTGGAAGCAGACCCCAACATAGTTGGGAAAACGATATGCAGATTGATAGGTAGGAGGAACTTGATCATGATGTCTTGCAAATACTAGATAGTGTAGGCTTTTGCTCGTCTACGTCAACGGATTTGATCTAATTGTCTATCAAATTTGGACTCGTGACTAAATGGCATTTGCTTTGGTCGGTTCGTGGATGAGTGACCATCATTCTTCGTAGATCTTTCACAGTCATTACGGATATTCAGAAGCTAAATGTCTCAGATCTAGAGCTTCCAATCCCGCAGCCTGAATTCAATCTCGGTATTTGCGGGACTAGAATTTTCAATCCCGCGGGATCTCGGTATTTGCGGAATCCCGCATATTGAAAATATTCATATATATATAAGGCAACTAAAACAATGAATTAATCAACCAACTCCACATTTATTTACGTATTACTATAAGTATGATGAGATCAATCAAATTACACCGTTTATTCATCACAAAAAATAGTAACAGATACTGAAAAAACCACAAAATTAAAAAAATCAACCAAAAAAAAACACATTTCAACTGAAAATTCAGTCCCGCAAATCCCGCGGATCCCGCGCCCGTATTCCCGCATCACGCGGGGTTGGAAAATGACGCGGGATCCCGCAATACCGAGATCTCGGTATTTCGAGATTGGAAGCCCCACTCAGATCCAGTCTAACAAAGGGTATCTATCGTATTATCCAGTTACTGGGTTGTGGAGTTCAGATAGGCAGTCGCTCCATGTAAAATACTGGTATTCAGCTGCATCCGATTAGACTGGAAGCCGACTCCAAATTAGTGGGGAAAACGCTAGGCAGATTGATGGTGTCTATCAAATTAATTTCTAGCCAATCGGCATTGAGGAAACACATTGAACTAAGTAAAGAATAATCCTGCTGATTTGAAATGAAATATCGAAAAGGTGCTGTCAGGATTAATTTTGGGTTAATATTGACTTTTTTGACAACGCTTTTATTCTGATATTTTAGTTATTTGCAGCAACAATTTTATTTTTATACATACATACACAAACACATACATAAACTCACACCTTCTTCCCAAAGGGGTAGGCAGATACTACAGAACGCCACCTGCTACGTTCCTTACAATACTCTTTAAGCCTTGTTTACGTTTTTTTTGAGTTCCGTACCCAAAGGGTAAAACGGGACCCTATTACTAAGACTCCGCTGTCCTACCGTCCGTCTGTCACCAGGCTGTATCTCATGAACCGTGATAGTTAGACAATTGATATTTTCACAGATGATTTATTTCTGTTGCCGCTATAACAACAAATACTAAAAAACAGAATAAAATAAATATTTGAGGGGGCTCCCTTACAACAAACGTGTTTTTTTTTGCGTTTTTTTATGCGAGTAGATAATGGTACGGAACCCTTCATGCGCTGTTCCAACTCGCACTTGGCGGTTATTTTTTTTAATAGGTCTTTACCTATGAAATTGCCGTTCTGCAGTACTGGCCATTTCAAATCAAAATAATTTTTGTTTGGCTAAGAATTCTAATTTCAAATTAATTTTATTTTAAAAATATGGATTTTTTTTCCAAGAGTAGTCATTTGTTTATTGATTAGTGTTACATTTTCATCGCATTTCAATCTTTTTCGTCATCATGGATACGTTAAAAATTCGAGTAATTATGGAATATGAGTACCATCGTGGCATCAGCGCGGCACAAGCAGCACGCAACATCAACGACGTTTACGGAGCTAACACTGCAAACCAACGCACCACTTGTTATTGGTTTGCTCGCTTCTGTTCTGGAAATTTCGACCTGAAAAATGAACTTCGCGGTCGTCCGAAGACTTTGGTCGACAATGACGAATTAAAGGCGATTGTGGAAGCTGATGATACACAATCTACGGCTGAATTAGCAGCAGCTTTTGACGTTAACGTCAAAACAATATTGGTCCATTTGCGTCAAATTGGCAAGGTAAAAAAGCTTGACAAATGGGTGCCCCACGAACTCAATGATCGCCAGCGCGAAGTACGCGTCGAGACGTGCCTTGCACTGCTCAACAGACACACAAATGAAGGAATTTTGAACCGCATTGTTACCTGCGATGAAAAATGGATTCTGTTTGATAACCGCAAGCGCTCAGCAAGTTGGTTGGATCCTGGTTCAGCACCTAAACAATGCCCTAAACGAAAACTTACCCCTAGAAAAGTGATGGTCACTGGTACCAAACGGGGTGAGCATGACTTCAGATGTGTACTGTGAAGAACTGAACACAATGATGGAGAAGCTGGCACATCTCCAACCAGCATTGGTCAATCGCTCGTCTCCGCTGCTCCTGCACGACAACGCGCGACCTCATACTGCACAGCAGACGGTCTCCAAGTTGCAAGAACTGGGGTTGGAAGCTCTCCGTCATCCGCCCTACTCACCAGACCTTGCGCCTACAGACTACTACTTTTTCCAGAATTTGGATAACTTCTTGGCGGGAAAAAAATTCAATACCCGAGAGGCAGTACAAAATGCCTTTGAAGAATTTGTTGCCTCCCGTCCAGCTGATTTCTTTAAGAAGGGCATCAATAAACTGCCACTGCGTTGGCAAAGATGCATTGATTGCATGGGTGATTACTTCGATTAATACAAATAAAAAATGCATGAAAAAAATTCGTTTCAATTTTTTCATACAAAACGGCAATTTCATAGGTAAAGACCTATTATTCTACTGCATTTTTGTCTATTCACTAAACCAAAGACTCCAATTTAGAGGAATTACATTTATGTCCTCGTTTAAACACTGTATATTGTATGAGTACAACTATAGTTTCATAATTACACCTCTGTATTCTTGCACCTTCTAATGTTCATTGTTCTCAACCTCCAACTTTGCTTTTCTCATCTTTTTTCCACACAGGGATTAAATACAAGCAAGTTTTATACTTAACTTATTTTGTGTTAGAAAACAACAATGTCACCTCGGTAAATTAATTACGTAGACACCTAATACAGTGTCTGTTACTAAGTTTCTTAGAACTTAGACATCCCGAGTGTCTCATTAAAGGTCTTTGACTTGTGAAGACGGTTTAATTACAGTCTTAACCTAAGTAAAATTTGACTTTGATTGGAAGATTTTACACTTCGTTTTATAAAATAATAGATGACAGAAAAACCATCAATCTTTAACTGAAGACGCTTTCATTATTTCCAGACGTTGGTAAGTAGTATAAGAATAGTCAAATGGATTTGTTTTCAAGTGTCAATTTACTGGATTGAGTAAGATCATGTCCAAGAGTTTTGAGTTATGAAAGTGTCTCGTTTTTAGTCAGTCAAACAAATATAATTATATTTTTTAAAAGAGTCGTCATGGTTGACGTCACATAGATACGTAAAGGAAATATTTAATTGATCATCTAAAACTTACTGACCTTCTAATGATGTAAGCTTTTTTTTTTTTAATAAATGTGTCTCTTTTTAACTTTCTGGCCTTTTCTCGAAGTCGGTTGCAGTAACTAAGCTAGGGCACCATGAATTGTTTGGTACTTTGACCCACCGATCGAGCGTAGCGAGTGGTGCCGCAACGGCGATCGGCGAGCACCACATCTAAGTTGGTCGCAGTTAATTGGCTATTCAGTACTTTAGAACAAAAAAATGGGAACTATTTGGGGTTCAATTAAATATATGCCCAATTTTTTTACTCTGTCTTATTCTAACTTTAATCTTTACCAACATTCCTTGTTTTACCATGCACATTGCACATCTTGCATTAGTCCACATAAAGACTAAGCCCTTTTTTCTATAGATATAGATTCGTGATCGGAGATGACATGACCATTCCGCTCCTGTTCACTCTTCTTGATTGGATCGAAAATTTTATTTACAGTGTTATCATTTTGCAAACACAGTTCGGTTAAGCGATTCCTGACAAAGCCAAACATAAATTATGGAGCAAATAAACACAAACATCCCTTGATTCCAAAACATTGCTAATACACTTTAAACCAAGATCAGATCATCAGTGTGTACTGTATAGTAAACTTTGCAACTCTGACACCACAGGTAAGTTCTTAACTCATTACCGGGAATGACTGTCGACCGATAACTCCCTTCGAATTTACGCTCGCTTCGTCGGAACTTCGAAACTTTCTTTACGAATGCCGACGCTCGCGCTTGTTTGTGCAAAGTTTATTCGTTAACACGGTATTTATCGTGATACGATTAGGTTCCTGGTCATGTTGACTACTTTGGTCTCTTGATCATATATTGGACTTTGTATGTATGTGGTTCGAGGGGACTACTTTGCCGTGTCAACATGAAAGTTTTTTTGACTACGGGATTGTGTAGCCTTTCTGTTCTGTGTGCGTATCATAAGCTTATGTCAATATTTTTTTGTTTTCATCCAATTGATTGTTTCTTTCTCTCTCTCTTGATTGTTTGTTATTTTTGTTCCAGCTTTGTGTTATACCGTTATATTGTCGTCGGCTAATGCTTCTCCAATATTATTTTTTATTGTGAACGGTGCGGAGTAAAGTCATAAATTATCCCTCTTGGTAAGCGGATTAGGAATGCTGGAATTATTTTGTTTGTTATACAGATGTATTTGGCTGTCCTTTTTCTAGATATTATCCCTTCTCTCTAGGTACCTTCTACGATATCATTGAGATGTGGTCCAACTCTCCCTTTCTTTCTGTTTGGTCAACCACATGATAAATAAATTGGGTATTGTGGGTTGTGAGCTGATATTTTCCATATTTTTTTCAATATTTTTCATTGACGTGTATTTCATAACAACCATTTGTTGCTGTTTAGCAATTCACCTTTTTATTTGTGCTGCGTTGCGTTGAGTAATCCTATTTTCTTTGTATTGAATTTACTAGCTTGCCAATACTTCATCATCAACAACAGCCTGACTTCACCCACTGCTGGGCATACGCCTCTCTTTTCTTGTGCCAATCCCCACGCTCCTGTGCCAGCCTCATCCAGGTTTTGCTCGCGATGGCAACAATGTCGTCCGCCCATCTCGCCGCCGCCTGCCAATACTTACTTCCTTCGAATTACAAACTGCATGCGATTATTACTACAATATATAGAGCTAGCTACGCAACAAAACATTCACTAAATTCCTGTTCGAACTGATCAGAATTTCTAAAACTAAACAACCATGTAAATTGCCGGCTATTTACGAAAGGCAAGCAACGTCGGATACGTTTGTTCGCCTTTCGCAAATAGCCAGCAATTACTAATTTTTATTTTGACTGCACTGGACTCTCTCGGTTTTGGTCTACACTAGATTATATCCTCGGATCGCTGGTTGTCACTATAAGTACTTAAATTTAATTTGTCTCTTTGAACTGCTGTTTTGGCAAATTTATGTGGACATAGTACAAATATTGAAAGAAAGAAAGAAAGAAAAACGTTTGTTTGGACACAGTTAGTGAATCAAAAAATTCAATAAAAAAAAAAATATTGTTCTAGCGATATTAGTATGTCTCACGGCTGCGCTAAAAAGGTTAATTTCAGCATTAATGCCAATCAGATGCTGGCTGATGCTGGTTTCCTAATGAACCTTTAGGGACAAGTGGCGGGACAAGCATACTTGTATACATAGTTTATTTATAATTAATTAAGATATATTTTTAATTTTCTTTTTATATTTATTCCTCTCAAACTGAGCACCTGCCATCAATCTCTTCACCACCCTTGGTTGACTAGTAGAGAATGCAGTCCGCCTTTATAATTTTTTTAGTGCGAAAAGTTTAAATAAATAAATACTTATACATTAAACGTACTCACTACCGACATTTATTTATTTTTCATCTTATGATCTTTACATACATGTCATATGCACATACATACATATTATATTATACTTTAAGCATTATATGATAGTCTTCAATTTTTTCCAGTTTTCGTGGTATAAACTTTACTGTTTACGCATCAAATAAAACGTCATTTTATCTCGCATCGGACAACACCCTAATTGCGTAACAAAATCAATCGGATCCTAATTATCAATCGGAGTTGGTTTCATTTTGACAGTTCAACAACATTCATTGCGTTATTTACGTTGTTGAGCAGACAAATTTTTCGAACATATGAAGCAATGGATTAGCAATTTGTTTCAAAAAGAAATCAACTCCGTTGGATAATGTGTTACGCAATTAGGGTACAGGTCTCATGTGAGTGCTCCAAAAATATAGATTTTCTCGTCTCAAAATATAAACACGAATATTTCATATACTAATAACGCTACTGCAATGGCCATTTATCGGATAGCGAGCAAAGAGGGTCATAAAAAACTTTCAAAGTTTTAAATTTTTAGTTAGTCAAATGCAAAGAGATTTACAAACGACGAGTTATGGATAGTATTTCATATTTAGTGCCGGTGTCTAGCATCCACATTATATGCAATCGCAAATGGAAATAGGTTCGCAAATAGCGAGCATCGGTATGCATATTTCATGGCGGTAACCTACTGCGAGGGATTGCGAGCGACTTACGAGTATATGCATTTTCTTATACGAATTTGTGGCCGCATTAGCGAAAATTATTGGTATTGGAAATGGATCTTTCATTTTCAATCTATATCCTAATTTAGCCCGTTATATGCCACAGGGATTTTTCCAATTACGTAGAAATTTTTTTTTAACTTTCAATAAATTTTAACAAAAATTCGTTTGGGTATCAACATTCACAGATTTTATTTTTCATAAAAGTATTTACAAAAACTGCAAATGGCTATTCACTGATGTTCTATAATAAACATTAAATAAAATCCCTTTTGGATGCAAAGTCTATGTTGTAATATTTTTAGGGTTCCGTACCTCAAAATGATAAACGGAACCTTTATAGGATCACTTTGTTGTCCGTCTGTCCGTCTGTCAAGACTCTTTTTCACAGGAACACGTGGAGGTATCAAGTTGAAATTAATATCAAATACGTAGGTCTATGGTCCCTTGGAGTTCTTAAAAAATCAAGCTTCTAATTCTAAGTCAACGCAATAAAAAATACAGCCATTTATGCGACATATTTTGATACTCGCGAGTAAATCAAAACCTATAGGGTTTTTATTTTCATAATATTAGTTTAGATTCTAAAGATGTTGTTTGTTTTTACATAATGGTTAAAAGTTGTCTCTGGAATTTGATTTGATTTGAGCTACTAATCCGATTACGATAATTATTTAATTCCTAATACACACACACACACACACACAAACAGCTACACTATTTAATTGCTGAGTGCCACAGGATATGTTTATGATATAGTTGACTACCACGCAGACAAAGTTGCGGGCAGAAGCAAGCTCTGTAAACTCCGCCCCATTCCGAGGTCAGAAATGTGATTATATAATTTAATATTCAAACAGAAGCCACTCTTGCTTGACTGAAAAGATGAATGAGATTCTAATCGTTTTCAATATTTTTAATTTATGGGACCGGTTATCCGCATTTTGTGGTGCACAATATTTATAAAGTTCCCAAAAGACAATATTTCCATTTTTTACGGTTCCGTAGGTACCTCAAAAGGAAAAAATGGAATACTGATAGGATCACTTCGTTGTCAGCCTGTCTGTCTGCCTGTCAGTCAGTCTGTCTGTCAAGAACTTTTTTCTCAGGAACGCATAGAAGTATCAAGTTGTAATTAATATCAAATACGTAGGTATATATTCCCTGGAACTCTAAAAATATCAAGCTTCTAAGTCAACGCAATAAAAAATACAGCCATTTATGCGACATATTTTGATACTCGCATATAAATCAAAATCTATAGGGTACTTCCCACTGTCCTAGATCATGAAATTTAGCAAGTAGCAAGGTCTCACAGCACAAGTAAGGAAAAAGTCCAAAAATTGTTAATTTATAATTTTATCATCTAATATTTTTTTTTGGAATTACAAAGTTAAGTTTGTTTTTGGGATAAATTCTTTTCAACCACGGAACCCTTCATTGTGCGTGGTCCGACACGCACTTGGCCGGTTTATTTTTTATTTTACTATATTAGGAACAAAAAACACTTGTATAACAGCACAATAAAACTCCATAATGCAGTTAGGTATGGAATGTCTGTTCAATTAATCTGAATTTCAGGGGAAGCTTAATGAGGAAACAATACTTGTACCTATATGACACTTTAGCACCCGTTAGCAAATGGCGTAACCATAGAACATGCTCTTAGGGTCTATCCATAAATTACGCCACACGAGGGGGGGGGAAGGGGGTCAACAAAGTGTGGCATCGTGTGAAAAACGGGGAGAAGGTAAGTCATAAGCTTCGTGACGTCATATGTCACACACCTAAAGTATTAAAACTATAAACTTCAACGTTAACGAAAAAAAAATACAAATATTACCAACTCTATCAATATTATTACAAGGTTTTATTTATCATTAAAAATATGTGACATCACATCAAAAGGAGGATTCACACAAATGTGACCACCTATGATAAGGACGGGGCTTCAAAAATCATGAAATTTCTGTGACATAATTAAATTTATGGATAGCCCCTTAACATTCTAATGTAAGGGGCTAGCTCTAGCTAGTTCAGACTAACAACGCGAACGGCGCGTTTGCTGCGCGTGTGTTGAGTGTTGCATTTGTGTTTCTAAATGCACAATTGTACACTTTGAACGAGGCAGTTGCGGGTAGACTTGACAAACGCATGGGCGCACCCCAGTGACACGGCGATGCGGAAAGCAAGTGTGAAGTAAATTACAATTGGGTTGACTTAATGCTGTTCACTTTGAACATTCGTAAACGGCTCTTACAAGAATCCCGATATGAAAACTTTCATTCTTCGCTGCTGGTAGTAAGAGTGTAGTTTTCACATCGCTATCCGGTTTCTCAGCGATTTGCTTTTAATAGGGCTGTCGCATATTGTTACCTGTCACTCACACGGGACAAAATTTTTAAGAATTTTAAATGAATAGATTGATTGATCCTACGTAGTTGTGAACCTATGGGCTTCGCAACTAACCCCCTCCCCCCTCCCCCTGGGGGTTTTGGGTTTATAAATTAGTATATAACTGCACTTGAAGAGTTGAATTAATATTATTTATTAGTTCGCCAATTGATTACATTTTTCAAAAAAGCGTCTGTATTCTTAAAAATTTGGTCCCGTGTGAGCGAGAGAGGATGGCAAAAGTCTGACAACCAGTCTTACCAAGGGGTATCGTATTACCCAGTAAGTGGGTTGTGGAGGTCAAATAGGCAGTCGCTCCATGTAAAATACTGTATTCAGCTGCATCCGGTTAGACTGGAAACCGAACCCAACATACTCGTAGTTGGGAAAAGGCTAGCAGATGAGGATTAAGGGGACTAGAGGACCTAAACGCAACTAAAAGCCTAAACTAAAAGCAGCTTTTCTATGCAGTTAGACAGTGACCGCGCTTTAGGTCCTGTAGTCCCCTTAATTAATTAACTGGTTAGGAACTAAACACACAAGAACTGTCGAATATTCAGTTACATTTCTAGGATCTATTCAATTGATCTGTTCTTCTCCTATATAGAAGGAAAAGGGAGATACCTATTAGTTACTTAGGAAAATTTGATAATTAGTATACATCATAGATACTACCTACTTATTTTGTTTTTCTTATAGGTAGGTACTAGCCCCTGGTGACTTTAATTTGCTTCCTTGATCAATACTGAGCACAGATGGCTCTTAGCCGAAAAATGATAGCTTGCAGGGTTTTAGGTAATGTAATAATGTGTTATGTGCTGTTTTGTCTAATGCTCTTCTAATTTTATTATTGTCCTAACTGCTAGGTTCCTTCTGCTTTAATGTTTCCGTAAGTGAAGGATATTGCGTCTGAAAAGTCTTAAGCCACTTGATGATAATAGTGACACCTTAATACTTCAGGTGTATCATAAAAGTAGGGAATAATGTACAAATTGCAGTTTACATTTTATGAGTTTGCCGCTCATTTGGACATACAAAAACATATGTTTGAAAACATCTGTCGTTCTCAGTTTCACAACATCAAGCCGACGAAAGCCCTTTGAAAAAACACCACAATAGTTTGAGGAAACAATAGTAATTGTTTCATCGTAAACCAGCTAAGCACAACAATGGTGCCGATTCTCTTGTCACAAATGCCTCTAAACTAGACTAAAAATCACTAAAATTTAGTCTATTCCTGTCAAACGACGATTTCCCATTCTGAAATTGACTAAAGTGACACAACTTAACTATATTTTAGTTTGACAGGACTAAGATTGTACGGAGTTATTAGTTTAGTGAAAATGGCAATTTAGCTATTCTGAATTTGACTGTTTTCACCTAAAATTTTCATTGTCAAACTAAATCAGACTATGTTTAATCGCGATTAAAAAGGTGTGGAACAAAATTAGTTGACATGAACTAAAATTCACGCCGAGACCTTGACTTTGGATGTGTGACCAGTAGTGTATTTTTTCTTTTCTTTTGCATATATCTCGAAAACGGTGAGTCCTATCGCAAAAATAATGAAAATTTGGCCCCCCTTTATAACACCCATAAAACGCTATGCCTCAACATGTAGGTACCAAAAAAAAGGTACCAAAAAAAAAGGTACAAAAAAAAGGTACCTACATTCCATATAAAACACGTTGAAGCTGCCCCCTCCCTGCGCCCCTCCAGCTCTAAAAGATATTTGACCCGGTAACGACAGCGATGTCGGTGAACAAAATATGACAAGCCTGTCACTTCATAGTGATTTCGTTAGTTACAATTAAAGCCACCGGGTCAAATATACTACAGGCACTATACCACGCGGAGTCACGATTGTCAAACTCGATTTTAGTTGCGTAAAAATTGTTATTAAATTTAGAGGTTTTTTTTTTTTGCAGAATAGCAATAAGATTCTCATAGCAAAAAGTAAGGAATTTTAGTGATAGTTTAGTTAGTTTAGTCCGGTGTACAACAGAATCGGCACCAATATGCTTCCAAATTAAATTTTCTATACCGATAGACAGGCATTATTACTTGAAGTGAACGTTAAACCAGTCTGTTTATTTAGAGGAGGATTTGAGCGCTGTTCAATACATCCTCTTAAAGGCCATAATTTAGTGCTTTCTAAGGGTCATTTATCGCAGTCAATTTTGTATGGAGTTTGTTGCTCTAATCTCGTAACAACATTCTCGGTCTTATTACAAAACGAGGTTTTCTTCTGTCATGGTTTAAACCATCGAGCCCGTTTTTGTAATAAGAACCTAGCTGTGATAGAAATACAGTTCTTTATACAAATCTGATAACTTAGTCCGGTACTAAGTTCTCAGTTTTGTAAAACTGACAACTTAATGTGTCGGAATAAAGTTCGAAATTCAAAAAAGGGTCCATGGTTTAAATCTGGGTTTGAAGATGAACCTTGTTTTGTAATAAGACGGATTAGGTTGGGGAAAAAGTCTTTTCGCATTATAGTATGTATGAACTTAAAATAAAATCTCTTTGGCTATACTATTTGTATCTGGCTGGTTTTGGTATCATTGAAAGTTTAAATTTTAAAGAACATAATTCCAAATTCAAATTAGGAAAATGTGTGATTTTCATTTGTTTTTCGTACTGTCAAGATGAGTGAATCTAACGAAGAAATTCGATACATTTTAAAATTTTACTACAAAAAAGGTAAAAATGCAACGAAAGCCGCGAAAAAAATTTGCGATATTTATGGACCCAGTGCAATGTCTGTGAGAGTAGCACAAATTTGGTTTAAGCGTTTTCAATCCGGAAATTGTGATGTCAAAGATGCACGTCGCTCTGGTCGCCCTATTACGGATAAAATGGATGCCATTTTTGAAAAAGTGGAGCAAGATCGGCATATCAGTAGTTACGACGTAGCTGAAGAACTGGGAATTGAAAACAAAACAGTTTTGGCGCATTTGAAAAAAACTGGGTACACAAAAAAGCTCGATATTTGGGTACCTCACGAGCTCACTGAAAGAAACCTAATGAATCGTGTACTCATTTGTGATTCTTTATTACGACGTAATGAAACCGAACCATTTTTGAAGAAGCTGATATCTGGTGATGAAAAGTGGATCACGTACGACATGAACGTGCGAAAAAGGTCGTGGTCAAAGGCCGGTCAGGCTTCACAAACTGTGGCGAAACCCGGGTTAACTCGCAACAAGGTGATTCTGTGTGTGTGGTGGGATTGGAAGGGCATTATTCATTAAGAGCTGTTACCACCAGGCAGGACCATCAATTCTGAACTCTACTGCGAACAACTGATGAGATTAAAGCAAGAAGTTGAGAGAAAGCGGCCGGAATCAATCAACAGAAGGGGTGTGGTTTTTCATCATGATAATGCTAGACCTCACACATCTTTAGCCACTCAGCAAAAATTAAGAGAGTTTGGCTGGGAGGTGTTAATGCATCCGCCGTATAGTCCTGACCTTGCACCTTCAGATTTCCACCTGTTTCGGTCTCTTCAGAATTCTTTAGGCAGTGTCAGGTTAACATCACGAGAGGACTGCCAAAACCACTTGTCGCGTTATTTTGATCAGAAGTCCCGAAATTTCTATAGCAATGGGATCATGTCCCTACCTACAAGATGGCAAAAAGTTATCGAACAAAATGGTACCTACATACTTCAGATAAATGTAAATAATGCATATAAAAAAATGTTTTGAATTTTCTTAAAAAATGCGAAGAAACTATTTCCCCAATATTATATAGGCGTGGGTAGTATAAGCTTATTTGTCACAAAGGCTATTATAATGTACTTTTTAGTAACATTTTAGGATCTTAAGACTGAAAAAAAATCTGCTGTTCCCATAACTCGTCAAAATGTAGGGAACAGCAGATGTTTTTTGCGCGATTTTAGGTTAGGTTTGGTTTGGTAGTAAAAGTTGTTCATAATGATGAGTACAACGACCCCTTGGTTGTGCGTAAATTCCGCGACATGTACTTTTAAAATATAATTTTAGAAGAAAATAGAAAGCTAGGTACTTACTCGTATAATGTCTTCTCAAAAATAGAGTAGATCCCATCCGATTCTCAGCCGAAGAAGTCCACTGCATTTCATTTAATTTTATTTCCTCGACAAAGTCCAAAACAAAGAAGAGTAGATTGGAGTAGGTATCGATGTAGATAATAAATAATATCAGACACACAATTTGCTGCAAAAGTGTATTCTGTTGCGAAGACAGTAAGCTTCAATATGGTCAGATATACTACTTTAAATCGTGTTTTCTTTAAATTCCTATCCTCTAATGACTTACCATCAGCTGTTGATCAACAAATGATCGCTCCATAAATTTTCATGTACAATCGCGGACATTTGCGGTGAAACACTTTTCAACCACTTTAGTAATAAGGACAAAAGTGGTTCAACGCAAATGTCCGCGATAGTACCTATACACATATGGGATATTGGCTTGCTGAGGACTACGATTCCTATCTGGCGGATATTGGTATTGTAATTTTATAGTTATCAGGTGTTTGTGATTGCCCAAGTGAATTATGCAATATTCCCCTTTTGCTGCATAATAGATACAAGCGGCAATAGCCCCAACAGATTAGACGTTGGATTGTGGAGCGAATGATCGTGAATTCAAATTATACATTCCATTCATCCATCCATTCATTCCATTTCATTTAGTTTTGTTGTGAACTTACTTCTATTACACAAGGACACTTGAACAAAAACAAAAAAAACAATACAAACACACAAAAAAAAAACAACCGACTTCCAAAGAAATAACACTACAAAGTCAAAAATAACTTTAACTTCGGAAGTCGGTGTTTTTGTTGTTGTATTATTGTTTTCTGCCACCGACTTCCGAAATTAAAGTAATTGTTCACTTTCTAGTGTTTTTTTCTGGAAGTCGGTTTGTAAGTTATTGTGGTACCTAACCCCACACAAATTCGAATACCACTGCCTGATATGTAAATAAATTACAGTGACAGGAAGTTTTTATAACATCATTCACATAGACTAATGAAAAAAATACGTATTATTGAAGCTAACTAAAAAACAACCCAAGCAAAGCTAATTAAATTTTATTATGGGACTACCTAGGAAGCCAATTTCAAACAAAAAAAAAATAATTTCCCAAATCGGTTCAGCCGTCTTCGAGTAACCGGGGAAAATATACAAAAAAAAAACTCCGATGAACCCTGAGAACTCTTCCTTTTTTTGAAGTCGATAAAAAATTGCTCATGCCTTGGTAAAAATAAAAGTCAGCCCAAAGGTGAACTGTAAAAGATCGTTTTGCGGGTAACCCGACATTTAATTATAGCCACAGTGCAGGTTATAATAATAATTAAAGCACCATAAACCAGATTTATGTCACCTGCATTGATGAGTAACATGCAAGCCACATTGTTATTAAAATCACGACATAATGCTTAGGAAATTATGGAGCAACCCCTATTTGTCGTTGACACGGTACAAAACGGTTGAGACTAAATGAGAATCCTTTATGACGGTACGGGATTTTGAACTAAATCCGTGGCATCTCTGTAAGCATTACACCACAGAATAATACAGAAGGTTGGATCCACACAAAGAACAAAAACAGCCTCACGCACGACACACACATAATGCGTACGTACGGTGATCTCAGGGTCTATGAGAGATGCCACACGAGAGCGTTGCGTCGCCATATTTCAGTGACGCAACGCAGCAGTGTGGCATCGCTCTAACTCAGTATAAAGATGACCAGTACCTAAACTAGGCTCTTTTTGAGAAAACAAAGCTACGCTCCAAGCTCCAACGGGTGTTAAGGTTGTCAACCATACTTTTTTAAATAAAACGTCTATAACGTAACCATATTTCTATAAAGTCAAAGTCATTTAATACAAATAGGTACATAAAAGGCACTGTTGAATGTCAACGTGTTTAAGCGACAGCCCGGACTAACTGAACCGAACTGAAGGCTTAGATTTGAGACGATTCGACCGTTTGTTCCTAGTTGAAATACTGTATGGTACTAGGAAATCGTGTTATGGATTTTGGATAAGTTTATAAAGAAAATATAAAGTAGGTAGTAGCCAAAAAAAACGTCTGGCTAGTTCAAGAGTTTCACCAGTCAGTGAAAAAATCGGATGGATGATAAACCTTGTAGATAGTCATCTACAAGGTTTATCATCAATCCGATTTTTTTTTCAGTTTTTTCTTAACAATCGTTAAGAAAAAACTGAATGTCAGTAAAAACGTGCAAAAAGAACACTGTCGTATTTTGATAACTTTGGCGTAAATAAGATGTCACTGACTACTGCGTGTCTCAGCCGGACGCCAGCAAGCGTGCTTGCATTCGCTGACCGTGACGCGTGTGTGTGTCGTTTGTACGTTTTAGCCTCCATAAAAAAACACGTGTCTTCTTAACCGACTAAACAACAACACAACAACAACACAAGCAAATAACACAACAACAAAACACACAACAACGAACAACAACACAACGTACAACGAACAACAACAACAATGAACAAACAACAACGAAACAACAAATACAACACAACAACGAACAACAACGAACACAACACAACACAACAAACACAACGAATTATAAAGATGCTAAATAGAAGAGTACAACTGTATCGTAGCATGACAAGTGAAGTGACAGGTATTTAGTCGGTTTACAAGGCACGTGGTTTTTTTTTTACCTTTATTTAATTACCTAAACCGATAGAGTATAGAAGTGTTGAACCTACCTTCTGCAATATTCTGTGGCGTCGCTCTAGCATTACACACACGTTCTAGTCGGATGCGTTAACAAGAACATTGTTAATGCACCGCACACCGCTTGTTGGCTTCAGCCGCAAATAAATGTTTTTAAAAGAAATTCTCAGTAAACAGGTGTAGTATTTAAAACTATTTGTTTGCATCTGCATGTTTTGTATAGCTATACAAAACATGCAGATGCAAACAAATAGTTTAGTAGTAAATAGTTCAGTAGCAAAACAGCTGTTTTGCTACTGTTTTGTATTATTTGTTTTTAAAATTGTTTTCGTAAATATTATGCCTCATTTATTAGTATTTTAATCCTTACATTGTAACTATTATAAATGCGATAGTGAGTTTGTTTGTTAGCTTTCACGCTGAAACGGCTAAACGGATTTAGATGTAATTTAGCACATGGGTAGACTATAACCTAGGTTCAGACATAGGATAATTTTATCCCGATATTCCCACGAGATCGAGACTTATGCGGTTGAAACTGCGAGGCACAGCTAGTATTGTTAATAAAAAACCTTCTACCAAAAGAGAGGTCAATCTTTTTCTTAAAATTCACCAGCTTATTTATAGTAATCCACTGTTTGAAATACCTACGGTCTCTCCAATTCCCTATTTCTCATAGCCAGCTACTCTGTAAATCACACTAATATTATTAAGCGAAAGTTTGTAAGTGTGTGTGTGTGTGTGTTTGGAACTTCTTCACGCTCAAACGGCTGCACGAATTTTCACAAAATTTTGTATGGAGGTAGCTGACACCCTAGCTCTAAACATAGGCTACTTTATTTCCGGTATACGCGTATGAAATCGCGGGGCGCAGCTAGTACTTATTAAAAAGTCGTACTTATTCCTATCATATAGTACATCATCTGCCTATTTATTTCCCAACTATGTTAAGGTTGGCTTCCAGTCTAACCGGATACAGTTGATCTTCCAGTTAACGGGTAATACGATACCCCTTGGTAAGACTGGTTGTCAGACTTTCGGGCTTCTGACGACCGTAACGACTGTCAAAGATCCAAGAATGACAGCCGGCATGCTTTCCGAGGCAAGGAGGGGTCTCGGTATGTAAAGTTGGTCACCTATCCAGGGACCTGCCGCGGCAAGCGTAGCTTGACCTGATGCGGCTGTTATTACTTAGACACAAGCCCTTTTTTTTTTGTGGATGGGAAATCATCAAATGACTTCTCCCGCTCTGGGCAAAGCGAGAGGGCGTGTCAGACTTTTACTGACTAAAACCCACCCATGTTCCTTCAGTTGCCCGTGCCAGGGCCATTGTATCTCTTTCGAACTACTCGCGACCCCGGCGGCATCGGCCCAATTGACCCCGTCACTGCTGACATCTCTTTGAGGCGCGCGTGGAACACAACGCGCCGTCGACCCGGGCCTGGTCCTTACCGGACGGCGAGCTGCCCATTACTCGTCGTCCGCAACCCCGCGCCTACGGTGGCCGGGAATTGGCAATCGATTCCCGCCGCCCAGGGCGTCTCCTACGGCGGCTAGGGGCGCGAGGGCGCGGCTGTTGCCTCTCCCTCACGCGTTCCGCTTCCTCCTTCGCGAGCATAGTGCTTCGCAGAAGGAGGTGACGGCTTCCCATGCACTCTCGCTCCGCACCATGGCCTGGACCAGGTTTGGACGCGAGAGATCGCCGCCGCCGATCGCCTCCGTGAGAACACGGTGGTACTCCGCCCAAGCCGGGCAGACCTCCACTGTATGCTCCACCGTGTCCTCCGGGCGCTCCACACAATGGTGATACCTGGGCGTTTCCTCCCGCCTTATCCGAAACAGGAACCTCCCGAAACAACCGTGTCCGGTGAGGACCTGCGTCAGGCGGAAGGTGAGGACGCCGTGGCGCCTCTCCAACCACTCCTCAAAGAGGGGACTTATCACCGCAATTGTGGCGTGGCCAGCGCTGGGTTGCGACAATCGCACTCTCCATGTCGCCATGAGATCCCGTCGGAGCTCTGTCCGCTGTACCGTCATTTCTCGCGGCAGCGGAGTTACGCCCCGGCATTTCGCCTCCTCGCGCCACTCCCACACGTGTGCGAGGACTTTTGCCTCCAGATCCCATGGCGGTAATCCGGCAAGGAGGCACTCCGCCTCACAGGAGACCGTGCGGTATCCCCGGACTAGCCGGATGGCCATGACCCTCTGGGACGCGTTCAACCGGCGGGCTGGTCGCAGCCTCAGGGAACGCGCCCAAACCGGTGCCCCGTAAAGGGCCATGGACCGCACGACTCCCGCGTAAAGCCTCCGGCAGGAGGCGTTTGGACCCCCCAGATTGGGCAGGAGCCGCTTCAAGGCAGCCCCAGCCCGCTCCAGTCTGGGAGCCAAACGTCAGAAGTTCTCCACGAAGTTCCACCGGCTGTCGAGGACGAGTCCCAGGAACTTCATCGTCGACTCGACCCCGATGTGAACCCCTCCTACCGTTATTTGGGAACCCGACGGTGGCGCGTTCCGAGGACCATGAAAACACATGACCTCGGACTTGTGCAGGGCCACCTCGAGTCCCAACTGCCGGATCCTCTCTACGATTGTCGCAACCCCGCGTGTCGCTAGTTCGGCCGCCGCCTGGTGCGACCTCCCCTGCACCAAGACCAGCTTGTCGTCAGCGTAACATACAACGCTGACGCCGCTAGGGAGGTCGGCGCGCAGCACCCAGTCGTACCCGATGTCCCACAGATGTGGCCCCAGGACCGATCCCTGTGGGACACCGCACGACATTTCTTGCCGGTTCCACTCTCCCTGATGACCGGGGTAGATGACGGCCCTGTCCTTCAAATAGGCCTCGACCACTCGACGGAGGTAGGTTGGCACCCGGTGATACCGGAATGCCTCCCTGATGCAACTCCAGGGCAGGGTATTGAAGGCGTTGGCGATGTCTAGCGACACCGCCAAGACGACCTCACCCCGGGCCACAGCATCCCCCGTCGTGAGGGCTCGCACGCGCATGTTGGCGTCCACCGTAGAGCGCCCCCTGCGGAAACCAAAATGGCTCTCCGCCAAATCCGGCCCCTCTTGCACCAGCCACCCGACGAGGCGGTCTGCAATGACTCTTTCAAAGAGCTTGCCCACCTCGTCGAGCAGCACGATGGGCCGGTAAGCGGACGGAGTCCGCAGGGCGCCCCGGCTTCTTAATGAGGACCAGTTTCCCTGTCTTCCAACGAAGTGGGAACTGGCCCCTCTCCAAGCATGCGCTTAGGAGCCCCCCTAGTCGAGGCCCGAGAGCCCCAAAAGCCAGAACCCAAGCTCTTCCTGGCAAGCCGTCGGGTCCTGGGGCGGTATTTTTGGCACTCAACCTACGTACCGCCGCTCTCAGCTCTACCTCGGTCACTTCCGGAGCATCGTCGTCGTCGTCGGTGATGTGGTCCGCATCGGGCAGCACCGCAGGAGGCGGAGCCATGGGTGGGGTAGTATGTTCCCCTCGCGAAGGGAACAGAGCGCTCACCACGTCTTCCACGAGCTGCGGCCGGAGACTCTGCGTCAGCGGGGGGGGGGGGGGGGAGCCCATGGGCGGAGTTATCCCGCACCATTTTGTAGGGGCGTCCCCACGGGTCTCTGTTCAGAGTCCCCAGCGACTCCTCGCAAGCCATCGCCTTGGTGAGCACATCGCGGTGGGACACGCCCTTCTTTTTCGCTTCCGGCTGTAGTGTGATCACTACAGCTGCGGACTTCGGGGCATGTAACCTCGCCGCGACGTTTCGCTCTTTGCGCCGCCGCCGCCTCTCCTTTCGTTTGGCCGCCCTTGCTGCCTTACCCGCCTTCCTCTTCTCCCCGGCTACCTGCCATTCGGCGTCAGCCGGAGGAGATTTAGGAGGCGGGGGCAGCCGCGTCGCCGCCACGGCCACGGCTGGGGCCTTCGCAGGTGCCTTTTCGGGCACAGTTACACTCTTCGCTGGCCCCGCCGATCCTGGTTTGGCCGTGGCAGCCATGGCGGCATACGAAGCCGCCTTTGGCTGGCCCGAGGCCGGCCAGCTCGCCGCTAGCGGGGGCCGCAGGACAATGCCCTCCAGGACGGAGAACCGCCTGTTGAGGGCAGCAGCTCCTTCCGCACCAGGGTCAGCACCCGGTCCTCAGCAGGCTCGGGCCCACCCTACCCCTGCTGTGGCCCGCCCTGTGAACCTTCCCGGTGGCCGGCTCCTCGGAGCCCGGCCAGGTCCGCTCGGAGCTCCTCGTTCTCCTTTCGGAGAAGCTCCATGGCGGCTGTCAAGCGGGCGACCTCCGCCCGCATCTTGGACATGCCGTCCGTCGGAGGCCCCTGTAGCATTGCCTCCGCTGCCGCCATGATGGAAGCCTTGGCTGCGGGTATGGCCTTGTCTTTAGAGGACTGAATCCTCTTCAAGGCCACACCCTCGATTGCCGCCACCACGACCTCCTCGAACCTGGCCGCTCGCACTATATTGGAGCCGCTCTCGGCGTCCGACTCACCGCCAGACGACTCCATGGCGACCCTCTCGGCCGGCTCAGCTGAGCTGGCTCTGCTCAGGTCGCCTTCCTCCTGCGTGGTGACTACCCGGCCCTTGCCCCCTTTTTCCGGGTCCAGCCTTGGCCCCGGCGAGCAATTTTCCTGCGGGCCGAGCTCGCCCCGCCGTCCGAGGAAGATTCCTGGCCATCCGCCGGATTTTTGTTCCGCTTCAGGAAGGACTCTTCGTTCCTCCTCCCAGCAGACCTCACCACTACGCCCTCCGGGCTCTGAAATGAGCCCTTCGTGCCCTTCGCGCCAGATGCGGCGTCGGACTCCGACGCCGCATCACTCCCCTCCTCTTTACGTCCTTTATTTTTAGTTAGTACCATAGTTGTTCCCACGAGTAAAAAACTTTATAACTTCTCAAAAACTGTGGTTCGCACTAACGACTAATTTAGCTACCCATTAGTCAAGCTACCAACCTCCTTCACGGTGCGCCGCCGCTTGGAGGTTTGGGGTAATTTTTTATAGAGGTTTTCTTCCTCACGGTCCGGGCGATTAAGCCAAGACCCTCGACCCCCGTCAAAGGTCAGAGACATGACCTGACAATCTTCTGGGCTACGAGACTAACGGTGGCAGAAGGAAATGACTTCCTCCTGCCTGCCCGGCGGTAGGGTTAGTGCACACCGAGCCCGCTCTTACTCCGCCACTCCGCCGCTGTGCGTCTTTGCTTAAGCAGAGGGACACACGTTGGAGCGTACCTCCGACAGGATATTGGCATACGGACAACGGGACCCCTTAGGCATATAGCGCCTAATGGGGAGCCATTGCCCATAGCCCAGGGTGCACCGTCCCGGAGACTGGCCTTCCCCCCGGACGTATCCGTAAGGGAACTCCAGCCCCCGGGCACTCGGGGAGGTATTCCTGTCCACGCACCCCGACACAAGCCCCTGCGCAATGAATTCTTAATGAACCTGACAACCGCAAGAATAAACAACACCTTTCAACAACATTCTGACTTCATTTACGAAGTTCTAAAAATGTTAATTTGTAGTTTAAGTAGGTACGTGTACCTTTTATACGTTGTAAATGTTAGTAGGGTTCAGCACGGGTTCAGTACACTCAGAATTTCTAGACGAAATCCAGACAAAAGCTTAAGTGCCTCTATAATGTGAGGGAGTTAAGAAGGGGGTATATGCAAATTGTAAAATAATCTCTTTACATTTGTGCAGTTCGTGTAGTAGCGGTTATTAAGACTCCGGGGATTTTTCTCATGAATATGAATTCTTGTTTCTTATTTTATGGTAATGGAATGAGTGTTGATGCAGAAATGTATGTGAGGTTTGTAACAATATATATTGCATATAATAGGGACTACTTACTCGTAGTTACATACATTCACATTGCTAATGTTGCATATACGAGTATGCTGCTGATTTTATAAGAGACCTCATAATTAAAAACATTTTTTGTACAAAGAACACATAATGGTCGTAATGATAACAGCAGAGGATACTAGTAAGTGAAATGGCGTTATGGCTGTCTAGTTTCACGCGCACCGGAACTAAACGCGCTTCGTTTAAATATAGATTTATGACAATATGTTACACTCAAATATTTTTTTAGCTCAGTAACTTCTTAACATATTTAAATAACTTCGATTTAATGCAAATTTTACTGCCCAATAAGGAACTGTTTACGTATAATCGTATAAATCAGAAAATAGAAAAAAATAGCTACAAAATCGGCCAATTTGTTTGTTAGCCATATTTCTGACAGCCATTATATCCGTATTCAAACAAACGACCCAAACCCTCCTAGCAATACTAAACTTCAAAAGCACAATACAAAATATTTTCTAGTAAACTTTATCTCCACTAGAGAGTAACAAACCAATTTATTTTCCAATTTCCCCAACACCTTACAGAAGACTGCACAATTTTCAATTGCAAAAAAATCTTACTTCAACCTTCCTAAATAGAAGTTTTGTTGGTATACTAATGACTGTTTCCCCCTTTCCTTAATAAGCCACAACAAAGCCCCGGATCACTAGACCGTGAAGAAAGTAATTGAAGATCATACGTGATTGGAATATTTCGGGAGAAGGGAATGGAGGGATCAGTTACGAAGAAACCCTATGAGTTTGCTTAGAAAGTTACAACCCTTTGAAAAATTAATAGAACGAGGGAAAGCATGCAAATTATGTAGTGCAAGGGATTTGAGGGATTAGGAGGGAAGCTAATATAAGATTAATAGAGGGGAACCCTGATATTATTTTGCTGGAATATTTTATCCGAGGATTTATTTGTTTGTTTTAATGGAAATTTTCATGTATAGTTACTAAAAATGAGAATAACTAAACCCATAAAATAGATTAAAATACTCTATAATATGTACACCATACGAATTACAGCGAAGTTTAAATGTAGAAATTTTACATAGTGTCTTAATGGGCGGTCTTATCGCAAAAAGCGATCTTTTGCAGACAACCTTTAAATGGATTTAAAGGAAGAAGGAGAGAATACTGCAGGTAGTCTATGGTGTACCATTTACATACACAACAAATAAATACATACATAACGCATAATATTCAAAGAGCTCTTTATAACATGAGCTTATTGGAAGCGTGTATCAAACAGATTGGATGTTACGACTTCATAAATTTAAAAAGTAATTTTAAAAAGTTATAATAAATATGTCAGCTCACGTTTATGGCGACTGACTGAAAAAAAGAAACAATATAAGTAGCTAAAAAATAACTGAAATTAATACTTTGATCTCAAGTCTGAGCACGTTACAGATGCCAAAACTTTTATAACTATATTAATATTTTGAAACTTAGTACACAAAAGCAGTACTTTTCATTAAAGATAATGCTATGTCATCTGCATCAGCTGTTAGCGCATTTTCAAGTTAAAACTTCTGAAGTCATGTGAAGTCTAGCTAATGTTCCCTCGTCAGAGATTGAGCTTGTTGGAAACTTTCAAATATCTTGTTTTTTGCCACTGAAGTTTGTAAACGTAACAACTTTGGGTGATCATCCAAAATTGTAATAGTTTTAAAAGCTAAACGTTTTTCATCTTTATTCACATTTCTGTCCTTTTGCAGTTTTAGCAAAGATATTCAATTATTTAAATCTCTTTGAGTTTTAGGTAATATATTTTCTTCTCACACTGCGTAAAGGCTCATGTTCCGGACTTTTTCTCATCTGTAGACCCGTTGAAGCCAAACCAAATTGAACACGTTTTCCGAAATCATGTTAGTGTTCCCCATATCACACTGACCATTATCTGAAATGCGGTCAAGTATAACACGTTACCAAAAAGAAAACCTTGTTCTTACACAAACGAAACTGAGTCTTATGTTGAGAGTGCTTAAATTGATAATCTGAAACCAGTCAGGTCGTTACCGGCACCGCTGATAGGAACAGTCGCATCGATAGGACGGTCGGCTTCCGCACTCCCGTTGCGCTCAATTGACTTGCCTTTCGTTGGAAACTTGACGTGGCGGATAATACGCAAATTTTGTTGAAATAGGTCACACAACTTGACACCGGTACTCAACCGGAACGAGTCCGGGAAATTGAGTTATTATACCCGAATTGTTTGTCAAAGAAAGTTAAGGTACATTTGCATTAATGAGAAAGAGACTGTCGTTGCTTTTCTAAAACGAGGAGACGAGGTAAGACTGAATAGTTGTAAATTGATGTTCTGATGACGTGAATAAGACTTCAATCACTTAAACTAGCGTAGTTTACTTAGGTTCTTGCACAGTATAATAATGTTATAGTAGTTTATTTTCATAGAAAACGGCCAAAACGACGCGCTTATCGAAATCTCAGTATCAGTACGCAACAGTTCGAGTGCGCGGCAGTTACGCACGGACGGACGCGTATTTATTTACTGAGCGTGGCTTTATTATTCTGTGGTTTTTGTCTCCTGTAGAAAATTCTAAATAAAATATTGGTATGCTCACAATTTTGCCAAAGAGCCCGGAATTTTTCATCGCGTACGTACTAAAATTCCAGATTTTAAAAGTAATCACAAAGCTTGTCCTATTTGCGCAGCCGCTAAATCGCTTTTTGCCTTCGTTTCATGTGAAACAAATGATTTAATTTCAGAACCTCTAAAGCTCGCATTCTCTTAGGGATTTGCAGCAATAACTCAGGATGTAATTTGCATAAAAAATCTTTTGCATTTCCTCTCCCCACTTGATGTAGTTTTAATATCTCGTTTCAAAGAAGCAACAATCGCTTTATGAATACCTGGTCTTTAATTTTCTTTTTATCATCGTGACCCTTTCAGACGAACAAAGGATGAATAGCCCCGTTTCTAACGGTTGAAAGTAAAAAAAAAATCTTTAATTTTGCGGCTTCCTCATTAATTCTCGCTTTTGGGGTTCTCCCTTATTGCTAAAGATAATTGATACTTCGCAGGTTATTTAAACGAAATTCGGGTTTAATAATAATGAATTAATAGATGAAAGGTTCTAAAATCATTGTGCCTTCAGGCAATTGTTTTGTAAATTCCAGGATTAAGGTTTGAGATTCATTCCTGAGTAAATGGGAAGTTGGAAGCTGTTTTAAATGTTTGTTGTTGAGTTAGATTCCATTCGAACTTTAAAGCAATAGTTGCTATATAGATTTCTATTTTATTAGATACCCCGATCCCGTCTCTGACGAAAACAATTCACAAAAAATAAAATTGAAATTTGTGACAGCGAAATGATTTGAATGCCATCCTTCCTGGGATTGACTCGCAAAAATGAATAAATTCACAAAACTTTTTCGTTTACGGAATTTATATGTATGGCATGGTGACATTTGACACTGAAACACTATGAAAAAGGACATCAAATAGAACAATCACGTTAAATTTCGAAGTCAATAGTAATAATGAAATGTGTTGTTTTATGTATGTCACATAAGTTAGGGATACCTGTAAAGTTTATATTTTATGACAACTATAAAACAGGACATGGCAATATTGACTTGTTACAAAAAGTTGCTATTTTCTACTTTACTATTTATTTGATGGTCTGTACGTACTCTAATAAAAGGAGGATTTCCTCAATGAGAAAAGAATTTCACTAAATCCGCGCGAATCTCATATAGATTAGTGGGCCTTTCATCAAATCTCCTTCTAATGGGCCGGCAATAAGTTGCGATCTGATAAAGTGAATGTACTCGTACCTCAGATGTTAAAGAAAATAATGATTAAGAAACAGGTAGTCCGATTTTAAAGATTTTTGTTTTATTCGAGAGGGTATATTAATAATCCCTTTTTTTTTTGGATGGGAAATCATCAAATGACTTCTCCCGCTCTGGGCGGAGCGGGAGGGCGTGTCAGACTTTCACTGACTAAAACCCACCCGTGTTCCTTCAGTTGCTTGTGCCAGAGCCACGGTATCACTTTCGAACTACCCACGACTCCGGCGGCATATTATTGATTCCATAAAATTATAAATGAGGACGTAGCAAAGTTTTAAGGGATATTATTGATCCCTTAAAATTAACTTGGCTACGTTCTCATTTAATATTTTATACATAAATAGGTGAGTTTTATATAAAGAGACATGTGGCTAAGTAATAACAGCCGCAAGGGCCGATCGCTCAGGTTAAGCTGCGCTTGCCGCGGTTGGTCCTTGGATGGGTGACTATCTTTACATACCAAGACCCCCTCCGTGCCTCGGAAAGCACGTTAAGCCGTTGGTCCCGGCTGTCATTCGTGGATCTTTGACAGTCGTTATGGGTCGTCAGAAGCCCGAAAGTCTGACAATCAGTCTTACCAAGGGGTATCGTATTACCCAGTTAATGGGTTGTGGAGGTCAGGTAGGCAGTCGCTCCATGTAAAATACTGGTAATCAGCTGCAACCGGTTAGATTGGAAGCCGACCCTAAGTGCCCCAAGATAGTTGGGAAAAGGCTGCGCAGATGATGATATAGGTACCTACATATTAACAAAAAAACAACAACAGCAACTAAAATATGGCGTCGAAAAATTCCTCTGCTTCGTTGTCGACTGGTAAAGTACCCAAGAGACTGGCGGCATTGCCACGTTGTATGGCAATGCTAAGCCGCTGGCCAAGGTAAAAGCCAGCCCTTAGGCCACGGGAAGTGTTTGTTTGGAGATTTCATTGAACAAACCATGAGCACTCGGACCCCTGGCCCAAGGGTTTCAAACAAGAAAAAAGTTGTTTGAAGAACTTAAGAGGAAGATTAAAGAAAGTTTTTTTTCTATAGAATACTCGTACACATTTAAAATGTATTTGATTGAACGATCTTTAAAATATCAGTGTATTTTAAAAGATCCTCCAGAATTTACAAGTTAACTGATTTAAAGTTTGGTTCTCCTATTCTGATTCACATTTGTTGTAATTTTTTTTACTTCTCCCGTGCCTATGTTTCATTTGATGTAATTTTTTGTTGCCGCTTTAAAATTACTTAATAGAATTTTGATGCTGTTCTGACTTTCACAATTTTTAAACCCATGCAAAGCCGTGGCGGATTATCAGTTCCTATAATAATAGGTTGGGGAAAAAGTTTCTTCGCATTTTTTTAAAAAAATCAAAACATTTTTTAATATACATTATTTACAGATGATAAGAACCTATGTACCTATATTCTTGCAAATAAATATCATTCATTCATTCATTCATTCATACATTTATCTAAAGTATGTAGGTACCATTTTGTTCGATAACTTTTTGCCATCTTGTAGGTAGGGACATGATCCCATTGCTATAGAAATTTTGGGACTTCTGATCAAAATACCGCGACAAGTGTTTTTGGCAGTCCTCTCGTGATGATAACCTGACACTGCCTAAAATATTCTGAAGAGACCGAAACAGGTGGAAATCTGAAGGTGCAAGGTCAGGACTATACGGCGGATGCATTAACACCACCCAGCCAAACTCTCTTAATTTTTGCTGAGTGACTAAAGATGTGGTCTAGCGTTATCATGATGAAAAACCACACCCCTTCTGTTGATTAATTCCGGCCGCTTTCTCTCAACTTCTTGCTTTAATCTCATCAGTTGTTCGCAGTAGAGTTCACAATCGAAGGTCCTGCCTGGTGGTAACAGCTCATAATGAATAATGCCCTTCCAATCCCACCACACACCTTGTTGCGAGTTAACCCGGGTTTCACCACAGTCTGTGAAGCCTGACCGGCCTTTTACCACGACTTTTTTCGCACGTTCTTGTTGTACGTGATCCACTTTTCATCACCAGTTATCAGCTTCTTCAAAAATGGTTCGGTTTCATTACGTCGTAATAAAGAATCACAAATGAGTACACGGTTCATTAGGTTTCTTTCAGTGAGCTCGTGAGGTACCCAAATATCGAGCTTTTTTGTGAACCCAGTTTTTTTCAAATGCGCCAAAACTGTTTTGTGGTCAATTCCCAGTTCTTCGTCTACGTCGTAACTACTGGTATGCCGATCTTGCTCCACTTTTTCAAAAATGGCATCCATTTTATCCGTAATATGGCGACCAGAGCGACGTGCATCTTTGACATCAAAATTTCCGGATTGAAAACGCTTAAACCAAATTTGTGCTACTCTCACAGACACTGCACTGGGTCCATAAACATCGCAAATTTTTTTCGCGGCTTGCGTTGCATTTTTACCTTTTTTGTAGTAAAATTTTAAAATGTATCGAATTTCTTCATTAGATTCACTCATCTTGACAGTACGAAAAACAAATGAAAATCACACTTTTTCCTAATTTGAATTTGGAATTATGTTCTTTAAAATGTAAACTTTCAATGATACCAAAACCAGCCAGATACAAATAGTATAGCCAAAGAGATTTTATTTTAAGTTCATACATACTATAATGCGAAAAGACTTTTTCCCCAACCTAATATTATACTTTAAGCATTATATGATAGTCTTCAATTTTCTCCAGTTTTCGTGGTATAAACTTTACTGTTTACGCATCAAATAAAACGCCATTTTATCTCGCATCGGACAACACCCTAATTGCGTAACATATTATCAATCGGAGTTCGTTTCATTTTGACAGTTCAACAACATTCATTGCGTTATTTACGTTGTTGAGCAGACAAATTTTTCGAACATATGAAGCAATGGATTAGCAATTTGTTTCATAAAGAAACCAACTCCGATCGATAATGTGTTACGCAATTAGGGTACAGGTCTCATGTGAGTGCTCCAAAAATAAAAATTATCTCTTCTCAAAATATATACACGAATATTTCATATATTAATAACGCTATTATTTTAAGTTCATACATACTATAATGCGAAAAGACTTTTTCCCCAACCTAATATACTAAAACGAACTCCTTTCTTCTATTTCACAGATCAACAATGAGGCCTCCAATCCCACTCTTCTTCATCTGCTTCTACGCTCTTCTGTCTCCACTACAATGCGGCACCTCCTCCAGTGCTGATGACAGAAGATGGCTGGTGTCCCTAGTGGATCTGGTGGAGCTGGACTATGTGGACCATTGTGAACAGAGGGCCAATGCTGCGTGGAATGAACTCACGGGGAATAGTAAAGGATTGGCGTCAAAGGTTGGTAATTACTTTTTAGGGTTCCGTAGTCAACAAGGAACCCTTATAGTTTCGCTATGTCTGTCCGTATGTCTGTCTGTCTGTCCGTCCGTCCGCAGCTTAGTTCAGAGACTCTTAGTACTAGAAAGCTATATTTTGGCATGGATATACGAGTACATATTCATCACGCCGACAAAGTGAGAAAATAAAGTCATTAATATATTTTATTTTTTATTTTACCTTCTGTACACGTAAAGTGGGGATGTTTTTTTTTCTCGTCTACCCCATGGTGCGGGGTGTTGTTGGATAGGTCTTTCAAAAATATTGCGGGTTTCTGAAAACAATTTTTCGATTTAGGGATCCGTTTCTGAAATATTAAGCTTTAAAGTGCTAATTTATGTTAGAGTCAAGTGTCCCTGCCAGCTAAACGGTTAGTTTTGGATGCGTAAAAAATTCACGGTAGTAGTATAATAACGAAGTTAAAAGGAAAACTGTCACAGCTAAGTAGGCTTTTCAAGTTTATGAATAATATCCAAATATTCATAAAACAACAAAAAGCCCTCTTCTTGTACAAAAAGTAGGCGAGTTCTAGAACGATATTTTGGCGCCTGAATGACATTGACAGGGGGTCAATGTTGGTAAACATTTGTGAAATTGTCACAGAAATTGTATTGACACAAAAAGATGGCCGTTGTAGAAGTTCCGTATTTGAAAAAGGTAAAGTTTAATAAACGGTTTTATTAATGGAACTATAAATATTCGTCATCGTAAAATTTCGGCCCCCGACCCACCGCGTCGCACACCAGCGCCCGCCCGCGCTGTTACATCATTATCGCTTAGCGTTCTTTCTGATGCTTTTTGCTTGGTTCCTAAGGGTCGTAGCGTAATGTTAAATAGCCTTGTAGCCTTTTTTTTTGTGGATGGGAAATCATCAAATGACTTCTCCCGCTTCGGGCAAAGCGGGAGGGCGTGTCAGACTTTTACTGACTAAAACCCACCCGTGTTCCTTCAGTTGCCCGTGCCAGGGCCACGGTATCTCTTTCGAACTACCCGCGACCCCGGCGGCATCAGCCCTATTGGAGCCTTCCTCAAGAATTGGGCTATCAAATGCAAAAATATTTTTTTCAAATCCGACTGGTAGTACCAGAGATTAGTGCGTTCAAACATACAAACAAAAAACATACTCTTCGGCATTATTATTATGTCTTCCTGCCCTTATCCCATATTACTTGGGGTCGGCGCAACACGTTTTCTTCTTCCATTCTCCCCTGTCAACCGTCACGCTATCATTCACTCCCTTCTCTTTCATATCATTCCTCACACAATCCATCCATCTTTTCTTTGGCCTTCCTCTGCCTCTCCATCCATCAACATCTATATTCATCACTCTTTTAGTCACATGCGTTTCGTCTCTCCTCATTACATGCCCATACCAAGACAAACGATTTCCTTTCAACTTTTCTGTCACTGGCGCCACTTTCAAACTTCCTCTTATATACTCATTTCTCACTTTATCCATTCTTGTCACTCCACACATCCATCTCAACATTCTCATCTCCGCTGCATGCAATTTTTTTTCATCCGTCTTCTTCACTGTCCAGCATTCCGATCCATAAAGTACGACAGGCCTTATCACGGACTTGTAAATTTTCCCCTTCAACTTGAGGGGCATCCGTGGGTCGCAAGTTGTTCCTGTAACCTGTCGCCATTTCATCCATCCTGCGTTGATCCGGTGCGTTATGTCTCGGTCTACCTCGCCATCCCCTTGGACAAGCGACCCGAGGTACCGAAAGTCGGAGCAGATCGGTAAGGGCGTTCCGGCAAGAGATATGGGCACAGGACCGGAGAGTCCGCCAAAATCACAAAACAAATACTCTGTTTTGGTCCGACTTACTCTCAGGCCAACTATTATTAGTATAGATTAAATTAAATCTGTTTGAAAATATCACAAAGCGGGACACACTCAATTAAGTACCGGTACGTCTACCTAAATCTCGCATTTAATTATTTTTAATGAATTATTTGTCAAATGTTTAATCCAATTTGGGTTTAAACATGGCTTCCGTTTTAATTAAATGCTTAACATGGCGTTAAATTCAACAACAATCAGTACGTATGACAAATCAAACAAAGATATTAATTTTAATTTGTGAAATTGTGGATGACATAGGTATTAATTTATTGGCATTGTGTTGACGATTTCTTGTTGATATTGTTGAATTGATTAATAATATTAATAATTTTATTAAAATAAAATAAAATAAAATAAAAAAATAGGTAATAAAAACGACATTAGGTATTTTGTATTCATGAGATAATATCGCACACAGTGTTTATAAATAATGTTTAAAATTTGTTTGAACGGATAAAGTGTAGGTACCTACTTATAGTGAATTAGGCAAATCATATTCATTGCTAGATATTGTAGTGAAAGTTTTTCGAAAGAGTTTTTTTTTGACAGAGTTTCGAGGTGCTCGTGGCTAAGTAATAACATCCGCATGGGTCGATCTATCAGGTTAAGCTACGCTTGCCGGGGCGGTCCGTGGATTGGTGACCATATTTACATACCGAGACTCCTCCGTGACTCGGAAAGCACGTTAAGCCGTTGGTCCCGGCTGTCATTCGTGGATCTTTGACAGTCGTTAAGGGTCGTCAGAAGCCCGATAGTCTGTCAACCAGTCCTTACCAAGGGGCATCGTACGAGTATTACCCAGTAACCGTGTTGTGGAGGTCAGTTACGCAGTCGCTCCATTTAAAATACTGGTATTCAGCTGCATCCGGTTACGCTACGCATAGCTTCGAATCACTAGTCCACCCACCCTACAGTCCAGATCTGGCCCCAAGTGATTTTTATTTGTTCCCCAATTTAAAAAAAGACTTAAGGGGAAGGAAATTTTCCGACGACAATGAGGAAAAGGAGGCAATTTTGGCTCATTTTGAGGCAAAAGATAAAAAGTGTTTTTACGATGGTTTAGAAAAATAATTCATAGATCTAATAAATGTATTCAGCTTAAGGGTGATTATATTGAAAAGGAAAAATAGATTTATTGTTTCATTTTATTTAAAACCCTTTCTTTCCACGAACTTTTGGACCTCCCCGTGTACCTATGAGGTCAATGATAAAACGAAAGCAGATACTGACCCGTTCCCATTTTCACTCACATAATTCTTTCTTTCAACAGTTGGAGCGCGACAAAACGTTCGGTATGTTTGTCTGTCAACAAACGACTGACATAAAGAGCGCGCTCACCGCGCATGCGCTAGGAGCCGATGACAACGTGCTCCGGCGCAAAGTGAAGCTGTTACTGCAACCTGGAGACACTTTGCTTGAAACTGAGCAGTGGATAAGGGTGAGACTTTGAATTCGTTATGTATTTCGAGATGTCAGGAAAAGAGAAGGACATGAAAGAATTTGGAAGGGCCCTTGTCCAGCACACGGATATCAGAGAGAGCCTAGGGATAAAAATATGAAAGAGGTAATATTATACCTACAGATGCGGCTTAAGCTATGGTTTCCTAGAAGAGCGGTGGTGGCCGCACTTAATGGCCGCAGTGACGGCTGTCATGAAAATCATGGCAGTTGCAAAGATTTAAATCGTTAGATTCGCCCTACTGCGTTAAATTAAAGATAGTGGCGTTTCTCACACAATGACTCAGTGACTTAACTTGATTGTCATGAAAACGCTATTTAAAAAATGTGTGAGCTCACTCTTCTGTGTGGACACTTTTTTGCGTGACTAAGTACGGTTAGGGCAAATCTAGCGATTTAAATCTTTGGGGGGCGGGTTTGAAATTACAGGTTTTCATTTCAGCTGTTACGGCCGCTTTCTTAGGAAACTGTAGCTTTAGAGGTTATTTGAATAAAAATGAAATGAGTTGGATTTCACATTTGTGGAATTTAAAAAAATAGTTTTTTTTTTTCTCTGATTGTCTGTGTCCTCGGTAGAGTGGCGGTCCAGGAAAATGTGGTTGGGTATTTCAATCAGGAAATTTTCTATAGGTAAGGCCCTTAATTCTAACACAAGCCAATAATAGTATCAACAAACAAAATTCACAACAAAAACACACACATCACAAACATCATCATTCATTCTCACAAACAAAATTTTTTGTTTTTTTTTTTTTTTCTTGAGACATAAAACTTATCTAATGTTTAAAAATAAAAATCAGTTGCCGAATGTATGTATGTGCATCACTTCAGAACGGTTGCACTATTTGGCTAATTCTTTTTGTTGTGTTTGTAATTGTCAGGACAAGGTTTGAATGACAGAATTTTTTTTTGAAAATTCTCCGGAAAAGTCGGAGGATGGTATTTTTTATGAAGACAGTCTAAACCACTGGAGATAGAGCCATGAAATTCACCCGGGCGACGCCGGGCACGAACAGCTAGTTGCAATATAAAACTACTGTTTTTTTGCCCTGTAAAATTCACGCTACCAAGAAGGCTCCAGCACGAAAACTCAGCTTCGTAAAATGTACACCTGAGAGATAATAAATTCATTTAGTTATTTTTATTACGATAGATAGTGGGAAGTAATTGGATATAAATCTTTGCTTTTATTTATGACGTCCGCTGTGGAGTCTTATTCGTGAAATATGTTTCTAACCGCTGTTAGAGACATTGTGCGAAACGTTACCTTACCGGGAGCCGTTTCTATAGTCAGGTTTCGTTGCTACTGCATTAAGTTTATTGTTTTCAAATCAAATCATTTATTTCAGATAAATAAGTATCCATATAAAAGTAAAATTAAACTCAAAATTAAATTAAAAATATTAAAATCAAGATTAAAAATAAATACACATATTACATTATATAATAATCGCAGGCGCTGGCTTGCAGCTTATGAGGATCTGCTTTAGTATGTATAAAATATTATATCTTTTAGCATATTGTAACGTAAAAAGTGTTTGTTATGTGGATGGCAATAATAGAGGTGGATCAAAAAAAAATATGGATGGAGGGCCTCATATCCGGGTACTCTTTAATATTGTATGGAATAGTTGCTGTCGGGTTATTTCTAACTGTAATAAAAGTTCTTATAAAAGAGTTCCTCAAACTTATGGCCCCGCGTACCTCTATTAAAGTTCCCAGACGACAGTCTCCAAATAAAGAAAATAAGAAAATCTAGCTGTATAATAAAATACAGTTTTTATTGTTATAAGTATTAATGTGATGGGTGTGGGCTTGTTTCTTGTCGCAAATTGAGTCGATATTAGGAGTAATTTTGGACAATTTTAACCTAAATTCTGACTCGAAATCGACTTGATGGCCGATTTCTGTATTTCGTTTTTACTAACCGACTTCAAAAAAGGAGGTTCTGTATTCGACCCGTATGTATGTAGGTATGTTTGTTTGTCCACGCGTTTAATGCTACTTTCACTACCGTAATCTACTTTCAGGAAGGTTTTAGTACATTAGGTATTCTTATGTACGAAGTTATAGGCATAAATGTACTGTATCTCCGACATTTCTAAGCGGATTTTGTGATGATTCTTCTTTTCGTTCGTCTTGGGCTCACGTAATTGTCCTAATTGTATATTTAACTAAAAATGGAAAAATAAATTTACTTTAACAGAAGTAAAAACCGACTTCAAAACCTAAAACGAATAAAATAACTTTAAAAAAAACTTAATAGCTTCTGAAGTCGTTGTCTTCCATTCTTCAATACCCCTTAGCTTGACACCGACTTCAGAAGCTGTTATTTTTTTTTTGTAAATTATTTCATTCGTTTAAGGTTTTGAAGTCGGTTTTTACTTTTTTTAAAGTAAATTTTCATGACCAGGTATGAAAACCCACCCTCACTTCTTATGTTGTTGCGAAGGGTAAAAGGAAATTCACCACTTTGCATGAGAGTTCAGTCGCGTGCGCGTCATCATGAGTGTCGCGCGCGCTTGCCAGCCATCCAGCCGCCATTACGTAAATCTTGTCGCGAAACCCCTACCGTCAAATGGCGAACCCACAAGTGTTCGCGTACCCCACTTTGAATAACCTTGGAGTTGGACTAGTAACTAGTCCAATTTAAGTAAATTAATGAGGGCTCCAATCCAGTAACCTTATACAATTCAGATAACTGATTTCCCCTCGTTAATTTTTACAACCAAGGATTGTTTTCCCCTTTTTCTTTTGTTGTTCTCTAATCTGACGTCCCCTAAACTCATTGATGTTCATCTATTGGTGTTGTTCTATTGATAGTCGTTAGTTTGATCCCCGATTAGAGCTAAAAGTTAGCATGGAAATTATCAACTAATGGATGTTTATTTTTCAGCTCGTCACGTTCGGTGATAATGCTCTGAACATGATAAGATTCGCAACCAACTACGATTGTGGGACCACCACTAATTGCACGCTAAAAGGTATTTTTTTTTTTTATATGTGTTGAACTATTGGGCTGTCTGTTCATTTTGTATATACCTAAGTTCGGAAGACTAGTAATAACAGCCGTACAGGTCGATCCATCAGGTTAATCTACGCTTGTCGGGGTTGATCCGTGGATGGGAGACCATATTTACATACCGAGACCCCTCCGTGCCTCAGAAAGCAAGTTAAGTCGTTGGTCTCAGCTGTCATTCGTAGTATAGTCGCTACGGGTCGTCAGCAGCCCGAAAGTCTGACAACCAGCTTTACCCAGGGGTATCGTATTACCCAGTATCTGGGTTGTGGAGGTCAGATAGGCAGTCGTTCCATGGAAGCCGACTCCAACATAGTTGGGAAAAGGCTAGGCAGATTGATTGATTGTTGTTAATACCCAAATTCAAAACTATTGCATCGGAATAGCTATAGCAATGCATTAGTTATGATCTATTTATATCAAAGCAACACCTAAGAAGAATTTTTGATCTGAGGTCGCTCTACATTCTTATAGGTAGTAGATGTAAATTGGACACTTTGAATAATTTAGATCGAATCATTGGCTGTCAAAAATAAATCCTGTACCTAAGTTAATTTCAACCTACAGACATTGGATTTGAAACAATTCCGACAGAAAAATAATCTATTTATGATAACAAAAAAATGGATACCCAATTTAAAAGTAAATTGAGGGCTTCAAAACTCAACGAAGGGCGGAAGTCGAAAGACAAATACAAACACAAGACGACCACTGTGCACGAAATAAAATCCCAAGTCATTATGAATTTCATAAAGTAGAAAAGAACTTTTAACAACACGTTAAAAGAGACGAATGTTTGTAAAAAGTTCACTTCTCATCTTTCGTAAGAGCACTTTGTAATTTTTATGAAGAAAAAATAACATCGGTGAAGATTTTACGCTCGCATAAAACGATGAGTGCTTGGTTAAAGGAGGATTCCAGTAAGCACACAAAAAACTCTTCAATTAAATGCATTCAAAGAATTAACTCCTGAGGGGTCATAATCGAGAGTTTTCTCGTACCATTCACATGCAAAAGAACATAAATGGAGTCACATTTAAATAAATGGTGTACATGTAATATCCCCAGATGTTTAGTATAATTAACAAAACAGAGGTGCGTTGGGAAACAAAAGACGAGGAATTTGCAGCAGTAGGACCACAATAATTTGCATTTGTTATTTTCACAAACTGATGTAGAATATTGAGAAAACAACAAAATATGAAAGGAGAAAAATCTTTTTAAAATCAAAAATTATATTTTATTCCAACTATGCAGAGAATCAGCACTTTTTGAACGGCAATTACAAAAGATGAAGCTCATAAAACACCTGCTGTTTACCTCTTCCTAGTGTTTTGCCAACCCCAGAATGTTTTTTTGAAAGCCGCCATAAATTGCGCACACGACGCACCTGGGCTGGTTATTGATAAAAATGGCGCTTATGTTTTGCTGTGCAAATTATACAGCTTTAAAAAATAATACGATTAGTAGTCAAGTACCAGAGGATCAGTAGTAAGATAAACGTTTGTGAGCTACTGCAGCGGAAATAAGAGATTTTATGGCAAACATAACTTATTGTGACTTTAAGCGTTAGCCATATTATGAAAACGTGTAACTGGACATAACAACCATTGAAATGCTGGTTGGAAACGGGTTTAACATATGTGCTTCAGTCGTAAAAAGCTGTATCGAAATAATTTGCTGCTTCTGGATAAAAAAAGAAAAAATCAACCATTGTTTTTATAATTAAATTATAAAGGAGCTCTTATACTTTTACTCTATGAAGGGGTTAAAGTCTAACTGGTTTCATTATCCATAATTAATGAAATATCTACTATAGCCACCAATTAATTATAATTAATTAGGTACCAACAATTAAAAATTCTATAAATAACTTAAAACTTTTAAATATTTAATGCTTACAAATCTGTAATCACGTAATTACCACCATTTAGTTTCAAGAGAATCAACCGTTTCAAAAGTCTTTGAATACAAATACCTACTTATGTTTCCACCTCTTCGCCGTACAGTGTTTGGTGCTAATTCGCCTATACCCCGCATGTGCAAACTCATAAACGATCGCAGCGACCTGGTTGACGTCCACACAGACTCAATAGTGACGTTCGTCAGACGTAATTAGCATTGGTATCTATTTAATATAACTATCTAGAATTTAAGTACATTAAGTCTCTGATTAAATTTATAATTACAAAGAGCAATTTGCATGTGGTGTTTGCCCGTAATTGGTTGTGCAGTTAGATTTAAGACACAATTACTTCTATGTTCCTATCTGTATAATATCTGTAACAACTGTTGGTGAACCTTAATTAAATAAATAAAGAAATAATAAATGTTTAAACCTTTAATGCAGCTGTTTGTTCTGTTAGTCCCAATTCTCTCCAACATCGTTAGTTCAATCTGCCTGGCCTTTTCCCAACTTTGTTGGGGTCGGCTTCCAGTCTAACCGGGTGCAGCTGAATACCAGTATTTTATATGGAGCGACTGCCTATCTGACCTCCACAACCCAGTGACTAGGTAATACGATACCTCTTGGTAAGACTGGTTGTCAGAATTTCGGGCTTCTGACGACCCGTAACAACTGTCAAAGATCCACGAATGACAGCCGGGACCGATGGCTTAACGTGCTTCCCGAGGCATGGAGAGTCTCGGTATGTAAAGATGGTCACCCATCCACGGACCCACCCCTACAAACGTAGTTTAACCTGTTGGATCGACCCGTGCGGCTGTTGTCATATCGCCATGAGCTCTTCATCCATACATTAATATACGTCACAGTCAATTCTCCAACTGCAAATTTAAGTTTGTAATCCCTAATTTTATTTTTATGTGATAAAATTACAAATTAACAATTTTCGGACTTTTTTCCTTTAATTGTGCTGTGAGACCTTACTTCTTGCTAAATTTCATGATTCTAGATCAACGGTAAGTAGCCTATAGGTTTTGATTTACTTACGAGTATCAAAATATGTCGCATAAATGGCCGTATTTTTTTATTGGGTTGATTTAGAGCTGGATTTTCTAAGAGCTCCAAGGGACCATAGACCTACTTATTTCATATTAATTTCAACTTGATACCTCCACGCGTCTCTGAGAAAAAGGGTCTTGACAGACTGGCAGACAGACAGACAGACGGACAACGAAGTGATCCTATAAGGGTTCCGTTTTTTTCCTTTTGAGGCACGGAACCCTAAAAACAAGAAAATATTAGTTAAAAATAAAATAAACCTACTTCGTCTACGACTTGTATAGCTCAAAATGCTCGGTATATAAGTATGTCGATTGTCGATATATTTCCGGGAACAAGCCGCTCGACTTAGCTCGAAGCCGCGTTAACCCGAATATGATTCACCGGGGTTAGATGCCGAACGGAGTTTGCCGATCGGCACGAGCCGAATGAAAGCTGAATATGTGTAGTTATTGCTTCGGGTCGGCTTTGTTGTTCAACAAATACTGCCGAATCAAATGTCACCCGAACATGTGGTGTGTAGTACCTACCTACCCGTCACACAGCTGTCATTTCATGTAAAATATCATTATACTGTAGCACAGGTAGTAACTGTAAGGGACCGTTTCACCACCTACGACTAAGTTCCTATTAACTTACTTAGCAGATAATTTCATACAAATTCTGTTCTAGTTTTGAATTTATTCGGTGAGTAGTGGCTAATCGGACATCGTGAAATAAACCCTTAGTATGATTTCAAACTGATATTTATGTGTCAGTCAAATTAGGTATTTTGTTATTTACCCCAGTTTCATAATTGACAAACATAATCCAATGAACCTTATTTTTTTTTAAATTTCTTTAAATTTTACCTAATTGCGAAATCAGACTTGCTTGACTCATTAACCATCTTGTAAATTAACATGTCCTATCTAAAAGAGCCGGGTTCGACCTCAGACACCTTTATTTGTATAAGATTTATGCATTTTATTAACTAGTAAGATAGATAAATAAATCATCATCATCATTCTCCTGCCCTTATCCCAATCTATTTGGGGTCGGCGCAACATGTCCTTTTTTTCCATAATTCTCTGTTATTCGTCATCTCGGTAGTCACCCCCTTTCTAGACATGCCATCTTTCACACAATCCTTCCATCGTTTCTTTTACAGATAAATAAATATTTATGAATATATGATTATCAACGTAACATTTTTGTGATTCACGTAAAGGAAAATGTAGCTAAGAGAATAATGTCTTTTTTATAATAAACTTAATTTAATTTCACAGAGTTACACTACAATTTGGCGCGGCAGCAAGATGAGGAAACCCTACATCATATGAAACAATCTTGGGAAAAGAACTTGCCAGATCTGAATGACTATTTGGAGCACATACTTCCTTTACTGCGGAATGCCTCCAAACAAAACAGTAAGTAAATAAATAGCACAAGTTTTAGTTTGTTATTTTCACTATTATTATTGCTTTAGTCTCGACAAAATATGTTAAAAAGTCTGGTGTCATGTAAATTGTCAAGGCATTTTCACACTGTCATAGTGCGAGCTGCATACGAAGTTCGGCGAACTACGTAAGCAGTTCGGGCTCTCGTCGGACGACTGTATGATGTGAAGACTGTGCTGTCACACTGGCCGCCCTGATTTTAAACTGCCATCAGCAAGCCGGCAGCTACGCATTGTGTACATCAAACTGAGTAACTATCGTAAAAAAAAAAACACTTGGAACTTTGACCTTCAATATCTTCATAACCAGAAGGTTCCCAGGTATTGTCCAGTACAAAAAAAAAAACATTATAAAGTGAAGATAAAAGTGACTCTCGGCTTCGTTAATGGCATTATTGTACCTGTTATTTGTACCTATGAAATTTTTCAACCCCTATCGGAAAAGGCATATTAGGAAAATATTGTAAGAAGGTTTTGTAATTCGTCCATAGACACAAATAAATTGTGATGTAGACAGATTTAAAAAGAAAACCTTCTTTAAAATAGAAAATATTTTTATACAAAAGAAAGGCAAAAAAGAACGCTCAAGTGTAGTTTTACACAATTTACAGTGTACTCTTAAATTCATTACGTACAAACAAAATTCTTTCAAGCATTGTAAAAATACTAGTTTATTTTGTTTGTTTAAAAGGACAAAGGACACCGACAGACAAGTTTTTCCTTTTAAACTATGATGAGAGGTTTTAAGTTTCACTTCAAGTTACGAGGTGTATTGTGATAAACGTTGTACAATGGAATAAAAATAAGGAAGTACCGAATAAGTAGTTTTTTGTTTTTACACTGTTTAAAAAAATGTTATGTAAAGAACTCTTTTTCCATAGTTCTGGGAGTATTTTTCACCATGATATTTGCTGCGTTTCATGTTATTGTGTAGTTCAGCGTGTCTGAAATCAATCGATCAATCTGCCTAGCCTTTTCCCAACTATGTTGGGGTCGGCTTCCAGTCTAACCGGATGCAGCTGAATGGGTACCAGTATTTTACATGGAGCGACTGCCTGTCTGGCCTCCACAACCCAGTAACTGGGTAATACAATACCCCTTGGTAAGACTGGTTGTCAGACTTTCGGGCTTCTGACGACCCGTAACGACTGTCATAGATTCACGAATGACAGCCGGGACCAACGGCTTAACGTGCTTGTCGAGGCACGGAGGAATCTCGGTATGTAAAGATGGTCACCCATTCACTGAACAACCCCGGCAAGGGTAGCTTAACCTGATGGATCGACCCGTGCGGCTGTTATTACTTGGCCACGAGCTCTTCGAGCGTGTCTGAAATATCAATGTTTAATAGTAACGTAAAAATATGAGTATTGTTCTAATCTTGACTATAATTTGTACCTAATTGACTCGGGTCAATAAGAGCTCGTGGCTAAGTAATAACAGCCACACGGGTCGATACATCAGGTTAAGCTACGCTTGTCGGGGTTGGTCCGTGGATGGGTGACCATCTTTACATACCGAGACTCCTCCGTGCCTCTGAAAGCACGCTAAACCGTTGGTCCCGGCTGTCATTCGTGGATCTTTGACAGTCGTTACGGGTCGTCAGAAGCCCGAAAGTCTGATAACCAGTCTTTCCAAGGGGTATTACCCAGTAACTGGGTTGTTGAGGTCAGATAGGTAGTCGCTCAATGTAAAATACTGGTATTCAGCTGCATCCGGTTAGACTGGAAGCCGACCCGAACATAGTTGGAAAAAGACTAGGCAGATGATGATGACTCGGGTCATTATCAAAAAGGTTTAACCGTAAATATTTAAACGCAGAACATTTATTAAACTATAAGCACCCGACGACAAATAAATAAAAATTCTCATGTTATAATAAATTAAACCAATTAACAACAAAACAACCAATTAATAAATTAATACGAGTATCCAGTGATTTATTTATAGATTGCAGTAACGGCTCATACATGAAATATTACATTTCGGACAAACATTATGTTTATTTAATTAATTTAGCTATAACTAATATGAATGAATTACTAAATAGAGCATTAATTTATTAGCAATAATGCATCTGTTATTGTTCCATTAATTTAATACAAAGCTATTACTTATATGAAATATCTATTTGGGAAATGACTAGCAAATCACTGTGATAATAGTCAAATATTTTACTGGAAATACAAAAATATTAATTTACGGTTTTTAATAGCACTAGCTTCTGCCCGCGACATCGTCCGCGTGCAATTTCCTTTTTTTAATATAAAATATATCGTATGACAATGCTGTAGCTTAATTAAGAAAGAATTTTCGGTATCGGATCAGCCTATTTGCAGGAAAGGCTCATGGCTAAATAATGACAGCCGTACGAGTCGATCGAAGGACGCTTACCGCGGTCGGTTTGTAGATGGGTGACCATCCATTACATATCGAGACCCCTCCGTGCTTCAGAAAGCACGTTAAGCCATTGGGCCCGGCTGTCATTCGTAAATTTTTGGAAATCGTTACGGTTAATCTGATGCCCGAAAGTCTGACAATCAGCCTTACCAAGGGGTATCGTATTATCCAATAGCTGGGTTGTGGAGGTCAGATAGTTTGGAAATGGCTCTGCTACTGGTGATTCAAAAAGGCTCTACTAGTGCTAGTAGCTCAGCCAATTATATGGCCACTAATAGGTACTTACTACTTACCTGCATCAACATCATCATAATTTCAGCCGAAAGACGTCCACAGCTGGACATAGGCCTCCACCAAGCACCGCCACTTCGCCTGGTTTTGTGCTGCCCGCATCCAGCGGATTTCTGCGGCCTTCACAAGGTCATCGGTCCACCTGTGGGAAGCCTTCCAACGTTGTCTTCCGGTACGCGGTCGCCACTCTAGGATCTTTCACCCCCATTGGCCATCCGTCCCTATCTTGCTGACTGTCAATTTTTTTTGACAACGCCTTATGTTCTCTTTCATCTTCTAGCTTCTAGCGTGTTGATGGCAAATATCGCTCGAAAAGAGGTTACAGAGAGTACAGTTTAGTAGAGGGGCTGCTCGTTTGGCCTAGAATTCTGCAACGCTAACACCATTCGCTGAGGCAGACATTAGGTACTGACATGTAATACAGGTGGCATCTTCTGGTTGGTGATATGAGAATTCTCTTATATCTATTCAGACTAGTTAATAGGAATATAAACTAGGTCCAACAGAACTAAATAATTATAAAAGCACAGATTGCTTTTGATCTTCTTAAAAAAGACTGTACCACGGCCTTAATGGAATGTGTGAGAACGTGAAGAGCGGCAACAGGGAGTATACTGTGCTTTAACTTTCATTATATACTTTTTTACTTTTAACGTGCGTTCAAACTCATTTAATAAACCCAACATATGTGTTGGGTCTATTATGTGAGTTCGAACGCAACAGCAAAGTTATTCTCAAGGTAATGCCCTGAGAATAACTTTAATAAAGTACCCATTTTCCTTTTATAATAGGCAACTTGGTATTACGTCAAAAGGTTGTTCAATAATGGATGATAATGGACTAATTACTATGTTGCTATTATCATATATATCGTAATGTTATGAGAGGGGAAGAATATGATGAGCTATTAAGTAGCTGGTTTTTTCTTTAACTGTGAAAATTACGTTGAATATAAACAAGATTTCAAGAAGTTTTAAATATTCCTAGACAACTCAGCTAAGATACAAACTTTAAAGTATATTTATTATGATTAATGTGCCATCATACGTAAATAATTATTTCATGAAAATATTTATAACTGAATCATAATCATAATTTTGACAGGGACCATTAAATTATCTATAATTATCTATATCATTATATCTGGACCAATCTAGTTTGATGTTTTAAACGAAATCACGTTTCTAATAGGTATGTAAACGTATTTATAAAAGCGGATTTCGGTTATAAATCTTAAATTTGTAATTAATATAAAACCTAGACTTAAGATCGCTCCACCCCTGGGAATTTTCCATTGAAACCCATTTAGAATTTGTCAATAAGTACATAACGAGGCAAAATTCGAAACTTTTGGTCGGCCATGAAGCTGCGAGAAAATGGCATTTTGTTGGGAAGCTTAATGCTGAAGTTGAAGACAAACTTGGGAAGAGAATAAATATGTGATAATTACTTATTTAAAACGTTGACTTGAGGTTGGAACTTAGACTTGGCGGTCTAAAAAAGTGAAAAAGGATAGAATATTAATAAGCAAATATTAATACATCATTTATCGTGAGGCTTGTGAATGCTTTTCAAAATCCCGAAAGTATCAATTTCATACAAATAATTTAAAGAATACTACACACATTTTTTTTCTATATTTTTTTGTCTGAGCTTAAGCTACTATTAGTTGTATTCTATGGTATTGAAACACGTTCCTCTATCTACGGGTTGCCGGGGAGTTTGTTCCCATGCAGCTAAAACATTAGGAAGTGGTTAAGGGCGGGCGTTTTGGTTGTCTTATTTAATTATTATGTTCAAAGAGTGTAGATGCTCAACCTTAGCGTTTGAATAAATGATTTTTGATTTCGATTTCATCTGAAATGTAGTAGTTCAAAGTTCGAAAAGTCCACTATTTTCCTCTCAACTCAAACTCAAAGCATTTATTTCAAATAAACCAATTACAGGCACTTTTGAATTGTCAATGGGTCGGTCAGTCAGAAAGATGAAGCTAGTTGCCCATTCCAAAGCGTAGTAGATCCCTATGGAGAAGAACGGGCAAGAAACTCCACGGACACTCTTTTAAATCATAATATTTTTACAAAATATTGGTTACATCGTTCAAGTTGAAAATATACATGTGAGAACAATGTAGAAAGACGTGCACGTTAAAAAGCGTCCGTAATAAAAAGATAATAACTAAAACAACTAAATTAAATATTAAAATTAAAAATAAGCCATGGCAGCTAAGAGACGACCAGTCCCAACTGACGGCGCCCGTTCACGAACATGACGCATGGATCAGCACCATTTAGCTCAACCATTTTGAAGGCAACTTAATGATCCAACACACACGCCACCATCAGCGAGACATTTGAGTGAGCATGACATACTCTCAACCGCCAGGGCACACTCAAGTCAGTGAAAGACGTACCCAGTAAAAGGTAGCTTAATAGTAGCTACATAGTGCTCACACGTGCTATGCAATTATATAATACTAAGAGATTGAATCTAAACAATGCAAAGAAAGTTTTCTCTCATCTTAATCTTCAGCAGGTCCAACAATATATCCGAATGCTAATCAATTAATTAATGCGTCCTTGTGGAGCAGGACAAGCATTCAGCCAAGCATTTTTGTCAGCGATGTAATCCCCCAACTTATAATATGCCTGGCTGCATAGTGTGCGTTTTATACAAGATTTAAATTTCCTTTCATTCAGCTGGAGTATGTGGGGAGGTATTTTATTATAACATTTTAAACAGTACCCCATGAAGGATGAGTCTACTTTAGCCAGTCTGAAACCTGGTTGAACTAATTGGTCCCTATTTCTAGTCCTATAATTGTGTCCTTCACCTCTTTTACCGAAAAGATTTAGATTTTTCCTTACGTACATGATGTTTTCGTAGATATATTGACAAGGTACCGTCATGATGTTAATATCTTTAAACAGTTCCCTTAGAGAATCGCGCCTGCGGAGGCCATATATTGCTCTGATGGCTCTTTTCTGCAGAATAAAAATAGACTCTATGTCTGCAGCCCGTCCCCATAGTAAAATACCGTAAGACATAATACTATGAAAGTAACTGAAATAGACCATCCTTGCGGTGTCTACATCAGTGAATTGACGGATTTTTCTCACCGCATATGCTGCTGAACTTAGCCGTCCTGCAAGAGATGTTAAATGCGGACCCCATTGCAGCCTTGAGTCGAGCGTGATCCCCAGGAAAACAGTTTTATCGACGAATTCTAGTTTCTCTTTATTCAATACTATGTCACAATCAGTACTTTTAACATTTGGTAAAGCAAATCTTACACATTTAGTCTTTTTCCCATTTAATACTAAATTATTAGCAGTGAACCAATTATGGATCTGCAGTAGGGCGTTATTTACGTCGTCAAGATTTGATGCACGTCTATTTATCTTAAAAATTAAGGATGTGTCGTCAGCAAATAACACCATTTGTGGTTGGTTTTTTAATAAATGGGGTAGATCATTAATATATACTAAAAAGAGGAAAGGACCCAATATCGAACCCTGTGGAACACCCATTTGTACTTTTAGACCGAGACCGACCTCTTTTACCCCATCCGTAAATATTTTTAATTCCAATAGGTAATAACAAAATTTCTCTTCCACAGACTACAACTCCGTAGAAGAATATTGGGATGCGCTGGGCGAGTACGAAGGTGCCATTCTCAAGGCTCGAGAATTGTGGGAAAATGTGAAACCTCTTTACTTGAAGCTTCACAAATACATTGCACTTAAGCTCAAGGGCTCTGATGCCGTCGGAAAACCCCTACCGGTACATTTACTGAGTAAGTACCTAAGTTTCCATCATAGAAATAAAAATTGTGTAAATATGCGTGAGGCAATTAAAAGTTGTCGGTACTTTGTTTTCTGACATCGGCAGAAAATTATTGTTTGTGTTTTACAGAATTAATTTACTTTAAAAAAATTGAATAGTAATTTTAAACACAATGGTGAATTTCAACGAAATTTTAATAAAAATACTAAAAGCACAAGCAAGCAAGTGAGGCTTATGTTTCCTTATAATAAAGTATAAACAAAGCCTCTTATCATGAAACACACATGCTGAATAAATACACCACAGCAAAAGTTGCGTCGAAGTTAAAATTAAAACCAGCAAAGTTGTTGCAGCCAGTAAACAGAATAAATAGTTTCAATGCTCGAGCGGTAACTTAAGCGTAGGCAATTTCATTTGTTTTGTTCAGCTAGTAACGAGAATCTCTAGCCTTTGAACCAACTACGGCCATAACGTAATTAATAAAAAGAATAACGGGAACCATATACTTAATTTTCATCATAAAGGAATAATAAAGTTAAGGCTGGGTTGCATCATAGGGTTATTCCCGAAATCCCCATTGACAATCCCCATCAATGGAGATTTATGAACTTTTTGTCCACAAATCCCCATTGATATTTTGATCAAAATATGATTCGCGAAATAAGAAATATACAGGGTATTTGGGAGCTGGGTGCAAAACCTTAAGAGGGTGATAGTTGACACTATATAGAGCATTTTGATCCATACAAGTCTTAGATGAAATACGTTTTTTTATTTTTAACTGTAAACATAATCTAAAAATAACAAAATTATATACTAACATAACTAAAACTATTAAAAAACTAAAATATGGCGTCGACAAATTCCTTCGCATCGCTGTCGACTGGTAAAGTACCCAAGAGACTGGCGGCATTGCCACGATACGTATGATTTTTAATATTTACATCATTTTAATTACAAAAATCAGCAGTACATTATGTTGGATTTTCTGATTTCGGAAATCAGACGAATCCGGGGCAGATCTAACTTACAGAGATATATTGATGGTTCTTCTGGTTATAATTATTACGTAAATACATACTTAATAATGTCGCGAATCATATTTTGATCAAGATATCGATGGGGATTTGTGAACAAAAAGTTCATAAAACCCTATTGATGGGAATTTTCAATGGGATTTCGGGAATAACACCATAATAGTAGTTAAAGTCAAGTAAGAATATATTAAAATACATCAATGGTTTAAGTAAAGGTTTGTGTGAAATTTGACAATAAATGTAACACTGACTTTAACGTTTACTGCGAAATGTGTTGCATCAGCTTAGTTAAAATTATGAGGGTAAATCAAGGCAGAATTGTTCATAATCAGCCTATAACGTTCCCACTGCTGGGACCCAAGTCTCCTCTCTTCGCGAGGGAGTGGGCTGTAATCCACCACGCGGGCCCAGTGCGGGTGGTAAATGTCATATGTCTTCGAATTTTTGGTTCTAGAATATTCTAGAAAGTTCTAGAACATATTTCTTCATATGATGCTTTCCTTCACCGTTTTGAGAGCAGTGGTGATGAAATTATTTACATAAAGTAAAGGGTACGAACGCACGACCTTCAACAACTCGTAAGTCGGGGCCGTTACAGCTGGGCCACCACTGCTCTCAATGAGAAGGATTAATTTCATCTAATTTCGAATGAAAATTATTTGTGACTTTTATGCTACTTATAAATCTCTAGACCACATGCCTGAAAACTTTAAATTGTTTGCCATGTGGTACCCCTGAGAGCTGTACAACCCTTTGTCAAGTGTTACATTCTCTAAAGTTTTACTCCAGGGCTAGAAAAGTATTTCTGAGAAACTAGCCCCTTGTGGCCCCTTCAGACTTATACTCCCTCGTGATATTAAAGCAAAAATGGTAGTTTTTCAGTGAAAGTTTGGCCTAAGACATTCTCTAAAAGACTACCTCTTTTCTATAAAGGTCTTTCCAAAAACGTAAGTGATCGACTAACAACAAAAGCAAATGCAATAAACATAGATAAGATGTATATAATATTTTAATGGAAAACTTATTTCCAGGATCGCTAACGGGAGATGATTGGTCTAATCTAATAGAAAGTCTATTGCCAAAACATGCGCGAATTTACCAGAAAGTACACGCAAATCTTCAGTTAAAGGTGAGTTTACTTTGTTGTTAGAATATTGATGTCATAACAATATTGGAAATGGAATCACTTTGAAGAAACACATATTAAGGTCGCTTTTTCCTGTTATTGCTTAAAAGGGGGTTCCCTTCTTAGTAATAACGGGAAAATATGACCTTTCAGTTTTATTGCCTTTAACATTTCATACAGGAAAAAAGGATGAAATGTGTGTTATTTACAACGGATAAATCAATTTCACAGAACTTGGGAGGTGTAGAAGCTTTCAAACAAGCAGCGAAACTTATCAAAGCGCTAAACTTGGGAGACGCAGACCCACATATTTGGACTGAATCGGTGTTTAATAGTACTTGTCCGGCGACCTTAGTCGACTGGTGCAAACCTAATGAAGTTAGAGCAATTACTTGTAAAGATGTCAGCATAGCCAACTTCATTGAAGCTCACGAAGCGGTCATGAAGATAGTCTACAAACAGACCATCAATCTCCATAGCAACAACACTTATATTCTAAGAGAGGCTTCCCGCTACTCTGGTAAGATACCGTTCCAGTTCTGAAGTTATTTCTTTGAGAATTTCGCAACTCATCGCATTATTTGTTTCAGCTGTGTATGAAGCTATCCCTGGTTTCGTGTCGTTACTTTCCGTGAACCCACATGCGCTGAGCTCAGCTGGGCTGTTCCCGCTGGAAACTTTCAACTACAATCCGAACCATCATCGTCTTGTCTTACAATTGATTATGGCTCTGAGAGATTTACCAAAGTAAGTTTTTATTACCTTCGCATTTAACTTTGTCTTATGCTACGTACTTGAGACTTTATCGAAGTATTTTTCTTTCAGACTAAACTTTTATTTGGCAGCCGATGAATGGAGAATAAAAGTTTTGATGGGAGCTATACCTTACGCGAAAATACCAAGTAGTTGGAGTGACTTCCGTAAGAATTTCTCCAACATAGAAACCGGTGACAGTGATTTCCTTGGAGACCCCTATATGATGTTTAACAAACCTTATATTGGGTGAGTAACTAGGAAAAGTAAAAAATATAATTGCACTAAAACATAAACTAATAATAAGAGTTACCTTGAACGTTACCTTAATATATGTTTTTTGTTACAGAAAATTCATGGGTTTAATACTAAAGTACCAAATCTATCAGTCCTTTGCTGAAGAACTTATGTCAGATGAATCGGATTTAATACAACATGTAGCTGAAAATAACGATCGATTGATGTAAGTATTTCTTGTTTTTATAGGATCCTATAAACTAAGCCTTCATATAATTATCTACATATTGTTTTGCAATTTTTATAATTTAAAATGTATTTACAGAGACACAATGATACAAGGTTACGGCAGCGTCTGGCCTGAGATGGTCAGTGATCTACTAGCGAAGCGCGAATACGGCCTAGAATACACGGGACTAACAGACTACTACAAATTTTTAGATGAATACCTAGACAATCAGTTAGAACCGTCAACAGACAGCGGTAGCTCCGACGATTATGTTGAAGCCGCAGAACCGGTGCCCGAAGAAAATGAGATCCCGTCTTCAGCAGAAAACCAAGAAACTGCCAAAGAAGATAAAGAAACTCATGAAGACATTGTAGATAACGTAATCGATACAGGTGAAGGATCAAATTCTAAGTTTAGCGTCGAAACATCTACTGTAGGAGTTTTGGAGATAAAGAATCCTGTAGCAGCTGGGGACCAAAAAGAAGTAAATACGAAAGAGGCGTCGTATAATACTTACTGGTGGATAGGAATAGCAGTAGCTCTGGCAGTCGTTGTGATATTAATAGCAATAATAGCGAGAAAACGCCACAGTCATAGGAAACAGCTGGAGAGGCAGCGACGAGACAACACGCATGCCTGATTTGAGGAATATCGGTTCTAGAAGTGGAGCCGATGCTTATTGACACTGAGACTAAATATAGTGAAATTGTGCCAATAATTGAGTGGAGTTCAGAAGTCGTATTTCTGTTCAGTGTATCGTTTTGTGTAATCTGCTTTTTGTTCGGGAAGTTTAATTGTATTTAGCTGTGTTTATTTATAATTTCTGTATTATTTATTACTTTCATCACACACCAATGCATTTACGTATTCATGTATACAATGTATACTAAGAACGTTTTATTTTCAATTTTATAATAATAATAATAATGCTAGATTATAAAGAAGGAAATATTTTTGTACATATCACAATTTGCGAAATAGAATAAAGATTGTTACCAAGAGTGTCTATAATAGTTGTATATTCTAGTTAGATGTAATTTTGCTGTGCCTTAAGCGTCTCAATTTCTAATAAGTAAGATGCATAAAATATGTTAGGAATTATCAAATTTGTAAAAAAATAACTGTAATTTTATAAAAGTCTCTATTTACCTACTGTCACCTGCGAAAAATTTCCGACCAAAACTTGATGAATTAGTTTATTGTTCAGTGTTATAAATTGTATATTTTAGTTATAACAATATTTGAATATTCTATCTCTATAACTGTCATAACCAAATACATATTTTAATTTGATGTTGCTCGTAATTTATATGTTACTAAAACTTTACTGAGGTAAAGTGGGGATTAGTAAACTTATGTCAACATTGAAAGCAGAGAATAATAAATGTTTTGAACATAACATTGTGTATTTTTAACTCATCTTTTTTAGTTATTCTACTAACAAATGTGACTAAGTCGCTGTTTTCAAGGAAGAATTGGTAAGTTTTACGGTTAAAATATCTAAAAGCTCTGTCAAGCTTTTAATTTTTTTTAGCCATAAAATTAATGTTGGACCGAAGTGGATCTGGAAAAGAATGCCTGGAAGGATTTGGGGGAGGGCCTTGCTCAGCAGTGGAACAGTGTAGGCTAATCGAAAAAAAAAAAACAATTTTTGCAAAAAGTCTTTAGGTGACAAGGAAACAAGATATTAATACCAAAAATTTTGCTTATCAGAGTATCGCTAGAACTTCCTAATGTGTATCGTAAATAACAAAATACTATAGCTACCACTTCGATCGTATCTTATGATGTGAAGTCAATATTATCATATCGGTGGAAGATATCCAGGGCTACGCGTCGACAGATATAACAAGAGGCTAAGTTGGTGCGATTCGATATGGATCAAAAGGGATCACAGATAGTAACATCGTGTTCTAACCAAAACCGGTCGCCACGCGAGTGGGCGAACGTCGCGTTCATGTCACTTTTTTTTAAAGGGCGTCTTCTAGTTTTCCAAACAAAAAATTATATAAATGAACTCGCCGATCGCGTAAGCGCGCGAACGATCATTTTGGTTAGGACGTGGGGTAATCGAAGTCGTTAGTTTATAGAACCGCGGCTAGTTTGGTTATCTCTTTGTAGAGTTACTAAGTTTATAAAAAAAAATATGGTATGAATTTGGAAGTAGAATCAAAAATTTCAAAAATCAAGTTCGAAAATCTTTTAAATGGAATAGAATATTGTTTATTATTGCTGCAGGTGGTTAAAAAGTAAAGACTGTCGAGTATAAAAAAATATGTCTACAACATACAGACCTCTACACAATATTATGAAAATAAATAAAAATAATATTCTAACACGAATAGGATAAACAGAAAACTAAACTAGTATAAGAACTATTTAGATAGAACACACAGATTTAGTAAAAAAGATAGTAGGTAAAAGTCTAGGGAGATCACGTCTGTAATACAATTATACGGCAATGTTGCAACCTTTGCCTTTCAATTTATTATCTTATCGCACGAGTAAGTTACATAACACAAGAAAGCAGGAATCGTTGCTGACACAATAACTGGCTGTATCCGTTACCCTTAGCTTGGACGCCTGCCAAGAGCACCCAGATATGAGAAGGAAATGAACACAAAGGATATACTGTCGTGCATTTCCTATATTTGTAGTCTTCCCAACCAATTTTTATTATGAAGGTAGTTTTCTGTAAAAAAATGTTGACTACCCACTAAATAACAGTGAAGTTCCATTATTCATTATGTTTTTAAATTTCCATTAATACTGATACCTACCTATTGGATTCGAATTTCAAAAATATACTTAAAAAAATATAGTAATAGAACATAGATCAATTACGTAGGTGGGAACTGATTTCATTTTCTTTGACCTTTATCCTGAATAAAAATTAGGATTGGAAATGTATATTCTACTACGTAGGTAGCATTAAGCCACCCCACAGGCACTTTTCTTTATGTGACAATAATGCTGTTTGCATATTTTATTTATGCATTTGTTTTCATCTAGAAAAAACGCTAGCCTAGGAATAAAATTGGCCTATCAAGCCACTGTTGACTATGAGAAAAGATAACAGAACTTTCTAAAGTGCCCCAAAATTAGGAGTGGTCTTAGATAACGAATACACACTTTATTCGATTCATATCTCTATGTGATTTGTCAAGACTGTGGAAGTACTAAGAAACTTAGCATAAAAAATGTAATAACCACATTTTCACTGAAAAAAAATCCCCGATGAAAATAACTGACATGCGACAAAAATTCAATAACTTACTAACAGTACGATGACGTCACAGTTCGCATCATTCAAATTCCGTTCCACGTTCGGCGTTCAAAAATACGGTCAGTAGTTCTAAAAACAGCCAGTATAAACTGCAACTGTGTCCGACCACAAATCACTGCACAGTATGTTAGCATTAGCGTAATCTAAAATCAAACAATCCGATCGCAATGTGGTTCCAGAAAGGTTTGGGTTTATGTCCGAAAACATTTACCCAGTGTGCTGTATGTTTTCGTAATGGACCTTATTTAATGCTTTCTTTTCTTTGCCACGTATCGTATCGGCAAACGTAGTGTGGGACGCCCCCCAGCTAGATGGACCGCCGATCTTAAGGCGAAAGCGCTAGGGTAGCCCGCGAATTTGTCTTACGTTTTTTGTAATTTATAAGTCAATATTAGGTTGTATGTTGATCATAAAAACTTTTTTACAAAAAAAAAAACAACCGACTTCCAAAAATAATACTACAAAGTGAAAAATAACTTTAATTTCGGAAGTCGGTGTCTGGTTAAATGTATTTTCGTTTTTGCCACCGACTTCCGAAATTAAAGTTATTTTTCACTTTGTAGTGTTGTTTTTGGAAGTCGGTTGTATTTTTTTGTAAAAAAGTTTTTATTTTTCACTTTTAAGTTGTGGTATCTACTCCTCACAAATTCTAATACCACTACCTGCAAAAGAAACTAGAACATCATCCATACAAAAAAAAAAAAAAACACGTATTATTGAAGCTAACTCAAAAACTACCCAAGCAAAGTTAATAAATTTTATAAGGGACCAACTTTGAGGTATACCCTCTCGAATAAAACAATTTTTTTTCAAATCGGACGACTCTGTAAAAAGTTATGCGTGGTCACACATAAAAAAAAAACGTGTCCAATTGAGAACCTCCTCCTTTTTTCGTCGGTTAAAAATACGATTCGCGACCGTAACAAGTATCTATTTACATAATTATAATCATTAAAGCCATCAACTCATCAATAAAACTCTTTAAGAATAAGTAATCCTATTGAATGACTATTTCATGAAATCTTGATATTTAATGATTATTACTCATTCTAATGATTATAATTCTGTAAATACATATTTGTTACGTTCGCGAATCATACTTTAATCAATATACAACGTAATACTGACTTGCAAAAACGTAAGAAAATTTGAATTTCGCGGGCTGCCCTGATGCTTTCCCGTTAAAACGGTGGCTGGGACAGACTGGATGCGGAAGTCGGAAGACAGGGTGTTGTGGCGCAACCTGGGCGAGGCCTATGTCCAGCAGTGGACTGCGATAGGCTGAGTTGATAATGCTTTATTTTCTATAAGTTAGTTCATGACAACTATTCCTTTACAGAGTAAAAATCTATGAATGTATCAAGTAGTCAAAAAACCCTGGAATAATAAAAAAAATAACAAATAATAATCATTTATTTCAAGTTTCACAGACTCATTAAGTCACATTAAATAATAAAATCAAATACACAATTAAAACTTCACATTACAAATTATTCAAACAACAGATTATTAACAAAACAACAAATAGGTACTCATAGACTTGTTACAGTGTTGCCACATTATCTGAGCTCAATGACCCGCGCTGATGGTAAACCTGTGACTAACGATAACGTCACTTCCTTAAAGATTAAAGCCCACTATTACTTTTAACAGCGAGATCGATATAAAATAGCCCCAAGGTAATAAAACAATTCCGGTAACCCTGAAAATAGAGCTCAGCCTGCTCTAATTTATTTCGGTGCTACTAAAAAATCATTGGATGTTGCCATTAAGGAATAATTTAACTGTTTGTTATTCTAGGATGTGTTTGTGTATAGAGATTTATCTCATATACTCATGCGTGATCGTTAAGGGCGGTCGTTTTTTTTATTTTATTATGTTTTGTTAGAAAGGCAAGGGTTATAAAGAACTGTCATTTGTATGACGAGCTGTAGTTGTACAAAAATAAGCCTGGTTTAACATAACATAACATCATACACAGATCCTCGAAGGGTTGGGCAGAAGTGCACCTTTATAGTACACCCACATTTCGCCAGTTATGTTTCAGCCCCATGTTACGGGGGGCCAGCTTATTGCCGTCAACCAGGCACAAATCTAGACCCTAGCCTATTGAGAAATTCAAAATGGAAAACCTAATATGTCTTTATCTGAACCGGGAATCGAACCCAGGACCTCATGCTCAGCAGTAGCTCTTGCGACCACTAGATCAAGGAGTCTTGAACTAAAGGAGATTATAATAAAAACTTTTTTATGTCGACTATAAAATAATAAAAGCACTACTTATCCTGCAGTGTTAATTAACATGAAAGATCATATTTTTTAAATTAATTGCATCCGTGGTTAAGGCCTTGCATGTGTAAATAATTAAAATCAACGTACTTTATTCCTCAAAAATCGCAGGCTTTTAACCACAGAAACACTTATTTTATTTATGCAATTAAAGCTATTTTGTAGAGTAGGATCGTTCTTTATTTTATTTTGTTGTAATTAATACTCTTATATGTATTTATTTATATGGTTCGCCAACAATTGTTTACACTGATAAAAGCAAATGAAACAAAAGCAACAAATCATAATAAAGTGTTACAATCACTTATAGTTAAACTCTGCATGCACACAAAACGGTGTCGTAACTCACAAAAAAAAAAAAAATATAACTTAAAGACTGAATTAAAATTAACAAATTAAAACAAACTAAATTAAAGAAAACTAGGTAATACAAAAAACTCTTATAATCAGTCCATACTGGTTGTTTTCGAAATGACATTTATGAATGTATTTTTTATACATCGAACTGTCACCTTTATCTTCTTGTCTATCAAGTGAAAATTTATGGTGTCTACGAAAATATGTGTTTCTAATTAATAAAATAATAGTATCAAGGTCACGACCTCTTCTCTGGATCCTGCGGGTATCACCTGCTGAATGCTGTTTTCTACATATTTTGTAGTTATTATTTTAATGAAATAATCAAAATAAATGACGACGTAGTTACCTAGGCAGTCATTCAGTAGGTACAGACAACAGTACACCAGGTTATACCAGACTGTCAAATTTCTCCAAATGATTTTAAACCTTAAAATGTTGATGGTTAAGTACAAAATCGAATGAGATTTCACAGTTTGTAGTAACTTGACCTGCTACTGTGTGTACGTTAACAAGCAACATATAACATAACATCACCCCGACATCTATATTCCCCGAAGGGTTGGGCAGAGGTGTACCTATTACTTACACCCCCATATCGCCTGTTATGTTTAGGTAAGTCCCATGTAACAGGGGGCGAGCCTATGCCATCAATCAATCAATCTGCCTAGCCTTTTACCAACTTTGTTGGGGTCGGCTTCCACTCGAACCGGATGCAGCTGAATACCAGATTTTACATGGAGCGACTGCCTAACTGACCTCCACAACCCAGTGATTGGGTAATACGATACCTCTTAGAAAGACTGGTTGTCAGACTTTCGGGCTTCTGACGACGAAAAGATCCACGAATGACAGCCGGGACCAAAGGCTTAACGTGCTTTCCGAGGCACGGAGGAGTCTCGGTACCTATGTAAAGATGGTCACCCATCCACGGACCTGGCAAGCGTAGCTTAACCTGATGGATCGACCCGTGCGGCTGTTATTACATACCCACGAGCCTATGCCATCAATGGGCTAGAAATCCAGACTCCGGGCTGCTATTGACAAATTACAGATTGAAAAACCCTATAACAAAATAAGTATTTGCTTCCAAACGTTAACAATTCTATATCCTGTCGCAATCAACGATTCTCGTCGTCAACAAAAAAGGGATTATGTAACAAAGCATAATAACTTTTCGGCCGTATATCCCAGATTGTATGTCGCGTAGCAAAAACATTTGAGGACCTTTCTACACGAGTATAGCTAAGTACTTACTAATGACTTGTGCTTTAATCCTGTTTGTACTTTCATTTGCATTCAGTTTTTCCTGAACTTAGTTTTAAATGAAGGACTGAAGTAATAAAATCTGTTAAAATAGGTAGGTAGTCATTTAACTAAAATATAATTTTAAGAAAAGCAAATTTTTTCTTGTCTATTATTGTCTTGATAAAGTCGAATCGTCGATCATTTTAAATCAATTTCTCATTTATTTTCCAAGTTTATTTCTTTTAACTTAATTCGTAGGTATAACTACTGGTTTTCGTAAATATTATCGCTTTGTTCGTTTAAAAACATTAGTCGAATATTTACCGTATCTAAACGTAAATATTTACCCAATAAAATTTCAAAGAGTTCCAGTCCCACTCGTATCCAGTACCGTCCCTTCGTACCTTTTAATAACAATAATACTAAACCTCTCTGATGTTAAACGAAAAACTATTAGCTGCTTTTTAAAAGTATGTCTTTTAGTAACATAATCCCTCGAAAAATGCCTCTAAGGGCTAATTTCTCAATCGTCTGATAACTTTTATTCATACAATAAATATGGCGGTTTGACAGCTTTTGTATAGAAAATATGTCAAACTGTCATATTTATTCTTCACATAAAAGTTGTCTGACTATTGAAAAATCAGCCACCTATTACATCTATCTATCCATAATTATTATAAATTAAAGTCTCGTTTCGTGTCTGCTTGTGTGACCGCGTGACTGTCTTCTTTAAACTTCACATCGTTTTTTGATGCGGTTTACGGCATCATTTAGAGAATTAATTCCGGAAGATTTATATGTACAATACATTTCAAACTCAAACTCAAACTTAAAGCATTTATTTCAAATAAACCAATTACAGGCACTTTTGAATTGTCAATAGGTCTGTCAGTCAGAAAAATTAAGCTAGTTGTCCATTCCAAAGCGTAGTAGATCCCTATGGAGAAGAACGGCCAAGAAACTCCACGGATACTCTTTTAAATCATAATATTTTTACAAAATATTGGTTACATCGTTCATATTGAAAATATACATGTGAGAACAATGTAGAAAAACGTGCACGTTAAAAAGCGTCCGTAATAAAAAGATAATAACTAAAACAACTAAATTAAATATTAAAATTAAAAATAAGCCATGGCAGCTAAGAGACGACCAGTCCCAACTGACGGCGCCCGTTCACGAACATGACGCATGGATCAGCACCAATTAGCTCAACCATTGTGGAGGGAACTTAATTATCCAATAATATTAAACTTATATATAATAAAGAAGGGGGGCTTGTGGCTAAGTAATAACAGCCGGACTGGTCGATCGATCAGGTTAAGCTACGCTTGCCGCGGTTGGTCCGTAGATGGGTAATGACTGTCAAAGATCCACGGCTGTCATTCGAGGATCTTTGACAATCATTACGGGTAGTCGGAAACCCGAAAGTCTGACAACAGTTTTACCAAGGGGTATCGTATTACCCAGTAACTGGTTTGTGGAGGTCAGATAGGCCATGTAAAATACTGGTATTCAGCTCATCCAGTTAGACTGGAACCTGACCCCAACAAAGTTGGGAAACGGCTAGGTAGATGATGACCTATAATAAAGAAGAGAAGAAGAGATGTTATGTCAAGTCGTAAAAACCATGAGAAGCAGGGGCGGGTCGCTAGTGATATAGAAACTGTAGATTGTCCCCAGGGTAGGTTAGTTCCCCGACATTTGGTACTAACAGTATGTAAATACACAACAACACAAGGGTTTCAAAGCAAAGTGATTGGTTTTCTCTTGCGTCGAGAATTGAGATATTAAGTATGTAAGGTCCTTTTGTCATCAAATTGCACAAGTATCATTCCAAACATAATGTGTGCAATGAGTATTTGAGTATCCAAGCATTTTACCTACATTTTTACCTTTACATAGCTTTTTATGAGGCGTAAAACCAGCTATTAAAATAACATAAAGCCGACTGAAATTTATTTTTTCATCTTCTTCTTGGTCGCATACTTCATTACTGAAGGTCGTATCCCTGAAAGGCCTTTGTGGCTTTATGTATGATGTTCTTCCACTTCGTTTGGTTCTCCGTTTCTCTCAGCGCGGTCGGAACAGAGAGTCCAGTGAGGGTGGAAACTTGGTTTGACCAGCGCTGACCAGCCGCGAGGTTTTTTCCCATCTACCTTGCCCATCAACACCAATTTTTCAAGGTTATCTAGCTCCCCCAATGTGACCAAAGTAACCGAAAATCCTATGATAACAGATCGTGGATAGTCTAACTCTTATGCGAAGTTGTTCGAGAATAGATTTGCTCATTGTCTTGGCGGTACATGGTATGCGGAGCATTCTTCGATAACACCACATCTCATAAGCACAGATTTATTTAAATGGCAATACTTTTATTTTGGTTAGCACCAAGAGTGGTCATCAAAAAGCAAAATTGTTAGACTAAAATAAAATAATCTGCCTAACCTTTTCCCGACTATGTTAGGGTCGGCTTCCAGTCTAACCGGATGCAGCTGAATAGCAGTGTTTTACATGGAGCGACTGCCTATCTAACCTCCACAACCCAGTGACTGGGTAATAAGATATCCCTTGGTAAGACAGGTTGTCAGATTTTCGGGTTTCTGACAACCCGTAACGACTGTTAAAGATCCACGAATGACAGCCGGGATCAACGGCTTAACGTGCTTTCCGAAGCACGGAGGGGTCTCGGTATGTAAAGATGGTCACCCATCCACGGACCAACCCCGGCAAGCGTAGCTTAACCTGGTGGATTGACCCGTGCAGCTGTTATTACTTAGCCACGAGATCCTCAATTGTTAGACTGAAAAAAGACTGAAAATCATATTTTATCCCGAAATTATTACCTAATTCCACTTAATCTTTACTCAAAATAGATCAAGGTCAAACCAATCAATTCTATTTTTGTTTACAAACAAACTGTTTACCGCAAAAGTCTGCCTAAAACATTTATCTAGTTAATGAATAAGTTTGTATAGGGAAAACTGCGTCTGCAACATGGTACTATCAATTTTGCGGGTCGTATGAATGTTATGTTCGTTGATGGATTATTTGCAATACTTGGGGTCCCGTAGCACATATCATAGATAGAAAATAAATAAGAACGGAACTATTTAGTACTTTTTTAAAGAAAAATCTATGTACATACCATACATGTATGTATGAATTCTGTGTAGTAAAATTAAAAAGCCATACTTGTCTCATAAATATTGCTACGGTGACATGTAAAAAGAAATAAATGACGATATTAGGTATAAAAAATAATTTTAAAAACTAAAACCCGACTACTGAAATATCACGCTCTAAAAAGTGAAACAAGAAAATATTCTCATCTAAAATAAGAAAAGACAGACAAATTAAAAATCCGGAGTCACACGTCATGTTATACATAAATCGACCCGATTACGTGTGACACCGGATTTTTAATTTGTCTGTCTTTTTCTTATTTCAGATGAGAATATTTTCTTGTTTCATACTTTTTAGAGCGTAATATTTCAGTAGTCGGGTTTTAGTTTTTAAAATTATTTTGGGGTTCCTTATAATTCTGTGATAAAATATTTGCATTGACATGTATTTTCGATAGGTTTGGTGTGAAAATACGTTTGGCTCACATCTGAGGCGTAATTTTATAGAAATTATTTCCAATTATCGGGTGCATGCAAGCAAAGCCGCGAGCAATAGCTAACAATATATGTATATTTGAAATGTGCTAATTAAGCCCTTTCATTTGATACCCAACACGGCATGATTAAAAAAATCTTTTTTTTTACTTCATCACTTTATGTCCTCTAGAGGGCGCCATATTCAATTTAATGTGACATCACATATCCTATAACCAGCGGACAAACAAGACGCTTTTAATGATACCTCATTTGTCAAATTATGATAAGCAGTTTAGAAGTTATGGGGAACAGATGAACATACATGTACATACATACATACCGGTCAAAATCATAACCCTTCTTTTTGCTTCGCCGTAGTCGGGTAAAAATAAGAACCTCACTCACGATTCATAATTAGCCTGTCATCTTAAATTAACGAGTAGACCAAAAATACTTTCAAACAAAATTACAAATGGTACGGAAGTTATTTCTGAACTCTACCACGTGAAACACCATCCCTATTCATTTGTAACTGATATTAAACTTGAAACATTTGTTAAGGAAACAATTAATCAAAGTATAATAAGTATGCAACATCTGGGGAAGTCGGTAACTCCACAGTTTCACTTTATTACTTCATCTTTACGACATCATAGGTTTTAATTGCACAGATATTATTATTTTAATTAAAAAATGCAACTTGGAGAATGCAATTTGAATTTCGTAGAGACACCTACTTACATTTACATTTTGTAATATAATTCGCTTTATGAAACTAAATGGTCGTAAAATAGGTCACAAGGAACGTTATGGAATATTCGCCTTGGTTCTATGAGAATCTGAGATTATGTCCTTGTGGAGTCAAAGTGGAGTTTTTACTGCTTTGTTCTTCCTCGTTTTCATTGGCAATAAAATTGTGTCTCGACGCTAACCACGTGGGTCTGGGGCTTAAAATAAAAAAAAAATCTAATCAAATCATTTATTAGTTTGCAAACATGGGTAATTAATATTACATAGATGTTTTATACTATGAGTCCTCCATTTCTACCGTCATGGGCATGCAAATCATATTATTATTATGCAAGTAAAAGAAAGATATTATAATTTTTAATAACAATTAGGAAAATACACTAATTAATCTCAAATCATTTGAATTATTTTGGAATTACATAAGAACATTAAAATAATATGTCATATTATTAGAAAAATGTCAACAAGGTACAGGGGTTTTTAAGGTATTATTAAAAAAATAAAATAAAAAATGTCATCAAGGATACAGTACTCATTATGTCAATGTCAAATAGAATCAATCAATGAATGTCAATCAGTCAAAGATCCATCATTAAGGAAGTCGTCAATTGTGTAATAACTTTTTTCAATTAATATTTCGTGTAAATTTAAATTTGAAAACAGTCATAATTTTAATAATATTAGGTACCTTATTATAAATACGTGGGGGTACCAAAAAATCTTTTTTGTATTTGTACCTTAGTAGGCATAATTTTATAATCATAAATGTGTGCCAGTTATGTGCTATCTGAATTTTAATCATCTCATTTCAAGTCCTTGAACTTTAGACCGCCTGATAATTTGTTTTTTTTTTATATAAAATCCTTTTCATCCAGGCACAAAGTGAGCTGGCAGCTAAAGACTGTTTGTCCAGCGAACCGGGAACGAAAAAATAGATGACGGCGCCGAAGTATCGACAGTACATTTTAGGCGCGGCGCAAACGGGCCACCGACCACAGCCACATATGTTTTGTACAGACGCATTGCACACGTGTGGCCGATGGTGGCTACTCGCTACAGCAGCAAAATTTATGAAAAATCACTGTCGCTGGCCACCGGTGGCTGTGGTCGGTGGCCTTACTATGGCACCGTCAACTGTTATCTCGTTGACGTCCCGTTCCCGGTGCGTTTTAGACCTACGCCTGCCCAGAATACTCAACTTATTGAGTATTGAGTGCTACTTATAGCATGATCATTTTTAAACCCCGTTCGCACGGGCGTAATAAAATCTCGGCGGGATTTTATAGCGCACTGGATTTTCAACACTCTGTTTAGTGCCGAGAGTGCAAAATCCAACAGTGTGTTTTTTCGACGCGCTAGAAGTACTCTGTTATTGTTAAGTTGGATTCTCAACGCTCGGCTCAACAATGAGAGTTGAAAATCCAGTGCGCTATAAAATCCCGCCGCGATTTTATTACGCCCGTCTGAACGGGGGTTAATATGATGTGTTTAACTTTAATTTCGGAAATCGGTGTCTGGTTAAATGTACTTATTTTCGTTTTTGCCTCCTACTTCCGAAATTAAAGCTATTTTTCACTTTGTAGTGTTGTTTTTGGAAGTCGGTTGTATTTCTTTGTAAAAAAGTTTTTATTTTTCACTTTTTAGTTGTGGTACCTACCCCACACAAATTCTAATGATCATCATCATCTGTTTCATGATCTGTTTTTTATGGATGCAGAACTCAATGGGAATTCATGGATCATGGATATATCAACAGCTTAATTTGGCTGGGGCGTTGGATTGGCGATCGAGAGGTCGCGTTCTCTCAGTAAGTGTGTGAACTAGCATAGTTTTATCTGGATTAATGTTGTTGTTTGCGTCTTTTTTTTAACCGACTTCAAAAAAATAGGTTCTATATTCGACCCGTATGTATGTATGTACGTTTGTTTGTTTGTCCGCGATTTTCTCAAAAACTAATAATCCAATTTTGGTGATTCTTTCACTAACGTAATCTACATAATTTCAGGAAGGTTTAAGTATATAATACATTATGGAATTATTCTTATGTACGAAGTTATATGCATAAATGCACTGTATCTCCGGCATTTTTAAGCGGATTTTGATGATTCCTCTTTTGGTTCGACTTGGGCTTAGGAACCTACTTATGTAATTGTATATTCAACTAAAAAGGGAAAGATAAATTTACTTTAAAACAAGTAAAAACCGACTTCAAAACCAAAAACAAATAAAATAACTTTCATAAAACACTTAACAGCTTCTGAAGTCGGTGTCTTCAATTCTTCAATGTACTTTAGCTTGACACCGACTTCAGAAGCTGCTAAGTGTTTTATGAAAGTTATTTTATTTCTTTTTGGTTTTGAAGTCGGTTTTTACTTTTTTTAAAGTAAATTTTTTCTCTACTAGTCATCTATACATATTATAAAATAAAATCGCTTTTCGTTCTGTCTGTGTGGCCACGTTGTTCTTCTAAACTACGCAACGGATTTTGATGCGGTTTCCACTATTGTTTGGAGAATTTATTCCGGAAGGCATGTATAATATTAGGTCTTTACCTATGAAATTGCCGTTCTGCAGTACTGGCCATTTCAAATCAAAATAATTTTTGTTTGGCTAAGAATTCTAATTTCAAATTAATTTTATTTTAAAAACATGGATTTTTTTTTCCAAAAGTAGTCATTTGTTTATTGATTAGTGTTACATTTTCATCGCATTTCAATCTTTTTCGTCATCATGGATACGTTAAAAATTCGAGTAATTATGGAATATGAGTACCGTCGTGGCAGCAACGCGGCACAAGCGGCACGCAACATCAACAACGTTTACGGAGCTAACACTACAAACCAACGCACCACTTTTTATTGGTTTGCTCGCTTCCGTTCTGGAAATTTCGACCTGAAAAATGAACCTCGCGGTCGTCCGAAGACTTTGGTCGACAATGACGAATTAAAGGCGATTGTGGAAGCTGATGATACACAATTTACGGCTGAATTAGCAGCAGCTTTTGACGTCAGCGTCAAAACAATATTGGTCCATTTGCGTCAAATTGGCAAGGTAAAAAAGCTTGACAAATGGGCGTCAGCGCGAAGTACGCGTCGAGACGTGCCTTGCACTGCTCAACAGACACACAAATGAAGGAATTTTGACCCGCATTGTTACCTGCGATGAAAAATGGATTCTGTTTGATAACCGCAAGCGCTCAGCAAGTTGGTTGGATCCTGGTTCAGCACCTAAACAATGCCCTAAACGAAAGCTTACCCCTAGAAAAGTGATGGTCACTGTTTGGTGGTCTAGCGCCGGTGTGATTCATCACAGCTTCTTACCAAACGGGGTGATCATTACTTCAGATGTGTACTGTGAAGAACTGAACACAATGATGGAGAAGCTGGCACATCTCCAACCAGCATTGGTCAATCGCTCGTCTCCGCTGCTCCTGCACGACAACGCGCGACCTCATACTGCACAGCAGACGGTCTCCAAGTTGCAAAAACTGGGGTTGGAAGCTCTCCGTCATCCGCCCTACTCACCAGACCTTGCGCCTACAGACTACTACTTTTTCCAGAATTTGGATAACTTCTTGGCGGGAAAAAAATTCAATACCCGAGAGGCAGTACAAAATGCCTTTGAAGAATTTGTTGCCTCCCGTCCAGCTGATTTCTTTAAGAAGGGCATCAATAAACTGCCACTGCGTTGGCAAAGATGCATTGATTGCATGGGTGATTACTTCGATTAATACAAATAAAAGATGCATGAAAAAAATTCGTTTAAATTTTTTCATACAAAACGGCAATTTCATAGGTAAAGACCTATTACATTATTATCAAACTTACATATAATAAAGCAATCTCGATGTTTTGTCAAACCGGTAAACACCGTGTGAAGCAGGGGCGGGTCGCTAGTCTATACTTACGAGTATTATAAAATAATGTTGCTTTTCATGTCTGTCTGTGTGGCCGCGTTGTTCTTCTAAACTACGCAACGGATTTTGATACAGTAATCACTATCATTTAGAGAATTTATTTCGAGAGGTTTATATGTGTAATACATTAATATTTGACTTAGGTATTGTATAGAAACCTTCATGTTTTGTCAAGTCGTAAAAACCGTGCGAAGCAGGGCCGGGTTCGCTAGTAAATAATAATAGCAGGTCTCATTGAGACCTGCTAGTCTACTGTGCAAACCAAACCTCACATCTTATCATTTCACTTTTTCTTCTATCTATTTATAAAAATAGAATTGAGAAAATATTTGTGTTGATGACCTTTAATCTGTTTAAATTAAAGGTCATCAACGCAGAGAGAAAACTCTCAACAAAAGAAATTATAGTAAAAAACTAAAAAACACGCTTTAATAAGAATATCGTACAAAGCACCCCAGGCTTTTTTTTTACAATGACATTAATTTTCTCGTTAATTACTTTATTCTTACATTGAAAATTTATTTTTTATATTTTAGTTCAGTTTAAAGCGTGTTTTTTAGTGTTTAAACTATAATTTATTTTTAAATTTTTTGGAGATAAATCGTTAATCCTGTTGATCCTGGATCAGGATAATGGGACAAAATTTTTAAATTATTGTATTGTCATCGGGCCCTGATATGTGTGCAATATTTCGAATTAATCTGACGATTTAAAGTAGGTAACAATCGCGTTCAAAGATTCCGTTATTTACAAACATACATAAAGGTGAAGCTAATAAAAGCGTGTTAATTAAAAAACAGCAAGCGTTGTTGTTTGTTTATTGCTTTTGTGTTTACAAGAATGCTAAAATCGCCTGAAGAATGCTGTTTAAGCGCGTTCTTGCTACAAACCAGACGAAGACCTCTCTCCGTGTAAATAGGCCTTAGAACTGCTGTTCCGTGTGTTTGTACTTCATTAGGTAGATAATCTTATTTGCAAGTGTCATTTTACTTGCCCAAAATTTTATGAAAGTATGCTTAATTAGGATAAAGGTTATTTTGGGTTTCAATTTTATGCTCGTATTAAAACCATAAAGTTTGTAATTAATTTAAGCAAAAATATAAAGGTTGTCATGGATTATTTTAATAATAAAAATGAGTTTTTACGCGCTCTGGAATTTTAAAGAGGGTATAATACAGAAAAGGTTGTCTGTAAAAATACAGGTACGTAATGTTCAGAATTTTTACGTTTGAATTTTAGGTTCATATAAAACAATCTGCCTAGCCTTTTCCCAACTATGTTGGGGTCGGCTTCCAAGTTTTTACATTTGGAATTTCGCAGTAGCAGCACGGATTTGTGGCAATAGGTTCGCTCACTATTACATGGTTCTTAAACACAAGTGGCGAAATGTGGGTGTCGAGTACACCTCTGTACAACCCTTCGGGGAACTCAGGCGTGATGTTATGTTGAACTTTCAATAAAAAAATCAATCTGCCTAGCCTTTTCCCAACTATATTGGGGTCGGCTTTCAGTCTAACCGGATGCAGCTGAATACCAGTATTTTACATGGAGCGACTGCCTATCTGACCACCACAACCCAGTAACTAGTAAGTAATACGATACCCCTTGGTAAGACTGTTTGTCAGACTTTCGGGCTTCGGACGATCCGTAACGACTGTCAAAGATACAAGAATGACAGCCGGGACCAACGGCTTAACGTGCTTTCCGAGGCACTTCGTTGAACTTTCAATAATGGCGGTAATTTTTATTTTTCTATTCTATTTTAATAATATTCTTCTGGATAACGCCCACGGGAATTTAAAACTTTGGGAAGAGCATGAAACAGCATATTAATAATAATACGATTAATATTACCTGCCCAGAGACACTTTTATGGAGAGTAAAATAAAGTAAGTACCCATGATACTGTAGGGATTAAAATTAATTCTGAGGGTGTTAAAATGTTTTTGTACGTCTTTATTTCTAGAACGTGTTTTGTCATCCAGTAAAATCCACACATTTATTTTACTTTGATCGAGAGGCCTTTCTGTGTGCATGTTATATTTATGTTATATCTCTTTCAAAATGAGATGCAGATAATAATAGGTCTACCTATGAAATTGCCGTTTTGTATGAAAAGATTTAAACGATTTTTTTTCATGCATTTTTTATTTGTATTAATCGAAGTAATCACCCATGCAATCAATGCATCTTTGCCAACGCAGTGGCAGTTTATTGATGCCCTTCTTAAAGAAATCAGCTGGACGGGAGGCAACAAATTCTTCAAAGGCATTTTGTACTGCCTCTCGGCTATTGATTTTTTTTCCCGCCAAGAAGTTATCCAAATTCTGGAAAAAGTAGTAGTCTGTAGGCGCAAGGTCTGGTGAGTAGGGCGGATGACGGAGAGCTTCCAACCCCAGTTCTTGCAACTTGGAGACCGTCTGCTATGCAGTATGAGGTCGCGCGTTGTCGTGCAGGAGCAGCGGAGACGAGCGATTGACCAATGCTGGTTGGAGATGTGCCAGCTTCTCCATCATTGTATTCAGTTCTTCACAGTACACATCTGAAGTAATACTCACCCCACCACCCAGAGTCACTCTATCTCTACGTAAGATGCGCCAACCTCCGTCTGTCAATTCTGAGTCTTCCACTGAATTATCTAGGTTTGTTTCTGTGACGGCCACTAAGTCATGCTCGAACAATAACAAGCTTAATATCCATGTAGGTAATTTTGTTTTGAGCCCACGGACATTTTGGTACAATACACGTAGGCAGTTGTTCCGATTACTGGGGATGGGCGGGCCGGCAGCAAGAATGTTAGCGGGATAGTTGTTCACTACTTTGGGCACGAAAGTTGTGGCGCCACGGTTTTATACAAATATCCTCAGCCCAATTATGAACCGCAGACACTTGATCGGCTAGTTTCGAGAGCACCCCCAACTTAAAAGATGCATAGTTGCCACGGGATTTAAGTACTTCTACTGTGCAAGTATCCATTCCACAGATGGTAAGAAGGTGCTCATGTACCTGACTATCAGTGGTACCCTGCTTTACGTAGAAGAGGTACTTAACACATGCATACATTAATTAGTACGGACTGTGGCATGCATGCACCTCCAACTTGCTTTTCTGAGAAATAATTCTCTAGAAGGTCTATGGTGTCCTAGTACTTCTATGGGTGTGAATTTTTAAACATTTACTCCTTTAGAAGTACTAGGACACCATAGCTTCCAGAGAATTGTTTCTCGGAAACGTAAGAACTTACCTAATATTGCGCACTTGTATAATTTCTAATTCTAACGTGATTATCTTGGACGTATGCATTTGTGTGTATCATGTCCACGTCCATAAAATGTAAGGAAACACATGCAGTTTATAAAATTGTGGTCGTCACAGAAATTTAAAAGCATCTTCATTATATTTCCATACATTTTACTTCCCTGTGTTATCGTGATGCCGTGACATGGACGTGGACGTCCACGATAATATCGTCACGTTAAAAATTATAAAAGCGCACATTAAATTCATGAAGAGCGCACATACAGAGCAGTGATGGCCCAGTTGTAACAGCCACGACTTACGGGTTCTAGGTCGTAAGTTTGAATCCTGTGACAGGCACTTTAATTTGTGTGAATTATTTCATCACCACTGCTCTCAAAACGGTGAAGGAAAACATCGTGAGGAAACCGGCATGTCCTAGAACGGAAAATTCGAAGTCTTGTAACATCTACCAACCCGCAGTGGGCCCGCGTGGTGGATTACAGCCCACTTCCTCTCATCGAGAGGAGGCCTGTGTCCCAGCAGTGAGAACATTATAAGCTGATTATACATTGAATTCAATTGACTTGTTTCATTATAAAAATACGAACGTCTCAATCCACATTTATGGTGACATGAATCATTCAATTTACAGACTTCATTAACGTGATTACGATTAAAATTTCATGTGCTTGAAAATTGCTATTAAAATCTTACATTTATTTTAATTGAGATTCTGTATACGTACTCTAACACCTAAAAGTAAATGAAAATTAATATTTTAGCAGTGTTAATTTCATCACAAAGGTCTGTTTAATAGGACCTCACCTCATTAGGGGTTAAATGCTAAATATTCATACGTATAACACTGCTGAATTCGAAAGTCTATTAAGTTCTCTTTACACAATAACAGAGTGTTGTACTTAATTTAGGCGTGTATTCAATGTATTGATGTACATAAATTACGTGTTTGGTGAATGAATGGGGGATTAAAATAGGGGATTATGAATGTTACCGGTGGTGGTCTGGGACACAGTTCCTAAGTTCCTCTAAACATTGGCAAAACCTGTCGTAATTTCGCAAGGTATTTCGCAAGGTAAGACTTAAAAAAATATTGTATGTAAGTACCTATATAGTAAGTAGAATAATTAGGTATTATGTAGAATACCTACCTATATTTTAACCAAAAGGTGTTATAAGCTAAAATTGTTGTTCAAAATATTTTGTTCGTAATATTTGTTTAGGCATTATTAAAATCAATGATAAGTAAACACGAATCGCATCATCGAAATCAAAAATAAATCTGCTAAAATAATAGGTCTTTACCTATGAAATTGCCGTTTTGTATGAAAAGATTTAAACGATTTTTTTTCATGCATTTTTTATTTGTATTAATCGAAGTAATCACCCATGCAATCAATGCATCTTTGCCAACGCAGTGGCAGTTTATGGATTCCCTTCTTAAAGAAATCAGCTGGACGGGAGGCAACAAATTCTTCAAAGGCATTTTGTACTGCCTCTCGGGTATTGATTTTTTTTCCCGCCAAGAAGTTATCCAAATTCTGGAAAAAGTAGTAGTCTGTAGGCGCAAGGTCTGGTGAGTAGGGCGGATGACGGAGAGCTTCCAAGCCCAGTTCTTGCATCTTGGAGACCGTCTGCTGTGCAGTATGAGGTCGCGCGTTGTCGTGCAGGAGCAGCGGAGACGAGCGATTGACCAATGCTGGTTGGAGATGTGCCAGCTTCTCCATCATTGTGTTCAGTTCTTCACAGTACACATCTGAAGTAATGCTCACCCCACCACCCAGAGTCACTCTATCTCTACGTAAGATGCGCCAACCTCCGTCTGTCAATTCTGAGTCTTCCACTGAATTATCTAGGTTTGTTTCTGTGACGGCCACTAAGTCATGCTCGAACAATAACAAGCTTAATATCCATGTAGGTAATTTTGTTTTGAGCCCACGGACATTTTGGTACAATACACGTAGGCAGTTGTTCCGATTACTGGGGATGGGCGGGCCGGCAGCAAGAATGTTAGCGGGATAGTTGTTCACTACTTTGGGCACGAAAGTTGTGGCGCCACGGTTTTATACAAATATCCTCAGCCCAATTATGAACCGCAGACACTTGATCGGCTAGTTTCGAGAGCACCCCCAACTTAAAAGATGCATAGTTGCCACGGGATTTAAGTACTTCTACTGTGCAAGTATCCATTCCACAGATGGTAAGAAGGTGCTCATGTACCTGGCTATCAGTGGTACCCTGCTTTACGTAGAAGAGGTACTTAACACATGCATACATTAATTAGTACGGACTGTGGCATGCATGCACCTCCAACTTGCTTTTCTGAGAAATAATTCTCTAGAAGGTCTATGGTGTCCTAGTACTTCTATGGGTGTGAATTTTTAAACATTTACTCCTTTAGAAGTACTAGGACACCATAGCTTCCAGAGAATTGTTTCTCGGAAACGTAAGAACTTACCTAATATTGCGCACTTGTATAATTTCTAATTCTAACGTGATTATCTTGGACGTATGCATTTGTGTGTATCATGTCCACGTCCATAAAATGTAAGGAAACACATGCAGTTTATAAAATTGTGGTCGTCACAGAAATTTAAAAGCATCTTCATTATATTTCCATACATTTTACTTCCCTGTGTTATCGTGATGCCGTGACATGGACGTGGACGTCCACGATAATATCGTCACGTTAAAAATTATAAAAGCGCACATTAAATTCATGAAGAGCGCACATACAGAGCAGTGATGGCCCAGTTGTAACAGCCACGACTTACGGGTTCTAGGTCGTAAGTTTGAATCCTGTGACAGGCACTTTAATTTGTGTGAATTATTTCATCACCACTGCTCTCAAAACGGTGAAGGAAAACATCGTGAGGAAACCGGCATGTCCTAGAACGGAAAATTCGAAGTCTTGTAACATCTACCAACCCGCAGTGGGCCCGCGTGGTGGATTACAGCCCACTTCCTCTCATCGAGAGGAGGCCTGTGTCCCAGCAGTGAGAACATTATAAGCTGATTATACATTGAATTCAATTGACTTGTTTCATTATAAAAATACGAACGTCTCAATCCACATTTATGGTGACATGAATCATTCAATTTACAGACTTCATTAACGTGATTACGATTAAAATTTCATGTGCTTGAAAATTGCTATTAAAATCTTACATTTATTTTAATTGAGATTCTGTATACGTACTCTAACACCTAAAAGTAAATGAAAATTAATATTTTAGCAGTGTTAATTTCATCACAAAGGTCTGTTTAATAGGACCTCACCTCATTAGGGGTTAAATGCTAAATATTCATACGTATAACACTGCTGAATTCGAAAGTCTATTAAGTTCTCTTTACACAATAACAGAGTGTTGTACTTAATTTAGGCGTGTATTCAATGTATTGATGTACATAAATTACGTGTTTGGTGAATGAATGGGGGATTAAAATAGGGGATTATGAATGTTACCGGTGGTGGTCTGGGACACAGTTCCTAAGTTCCTCTAAACATTGGCAAAACCTGTCGTAATTTCGCAAGGTATAAAGACTTAAAAAAATATTGTATGTAAGTACCTATATAGTAAGTAGAATAATTAGGTATTATGGTAGAATACCTACCTATATTTTAACCAAAAGGTGTTATAAGCTAAAATTGTTGTTCAAAATATTTTGTTCGTAATATTTGTTTAGGCATTATTAAAATCAATGATAAGTAAACACGAATCGCATCATCGAAATCAAAAAAAAAATCTGCTAAAATAATAGGTCTTTACCTATGAAATTGCCGTTTTGTATGAAAAGATTTAAACGATTTTTTTTCATGCATTTTTTATTTGTATTAATCGAAGTAATCACCCATGCAATCAATGCATCTTTGCCAACGCAGTGGCAGTTTATGGATTCCCTTCTTAAAGAAATCAGCTGGACGGGAGGCAACAAATTCTTCAAAGGCATTTTGTACTGCCTCTCGGGTATTGATTTTTTTTCCCGCCAAGAAGTTATCCAAATTCTGGAAAAAGTAGTAGTCTGTAGGCGCAAGGTCTGGTGAGTAGGGCGGATGACGGAGAGCTTCCAAGCCCAGTTCTTGCATCTTGGAGACCGTCTGCTGTGCAGTATGAGGTCGCGCGTTGTCGTGCAGGAGCAGCGGAGACGAGCGATTGACCAATGCTGGTTGGAGATGTGCCAGCTTCTCCATCATTGTATTCAGTTCTTCACAGTACACATCTGAAGTAATACTCACCCCACCACCCAGAGTCACTCTATCTCTACGTAAGATGCGCCAACCTCCGTCTGTCAATTCTGAGTCTTCCACTGAATTATCTATGTTTGTTTCTGTGACGGCCACTAAGTCATGCTCGAACAATAACAAGCTTAATATCCATGTAGGTAATTTTGTTTTGAGCCCACGGACATTTTGGTACAATACACGTAGGCAGTTGTTCCGATTACTGGGGATGGGCGGGCCGGCAGCAAGAATGTTAGCGGGATAGTTGTTCACTACTTTGGGCACGAAAGTTGTGGCGCCACGGTTTTATACAAATATCCTCAGCCCAATTATGAACCGCAGACACTTGATCGGCTAGTTTCGAGAGCACCCCCAACTTAAAAGATGCATAGTTGCCACGGGATTTAAGTACTTCTACTGTGCAAGTATCCATTCCACAGATGGTAAGAAGGTGCTCATGTACCTGGCTATCAGTGGTACCCTGCTTTACGTAGAAGAGGTACTTAACACATGCATACATTAATTAGTACGGACTGTGGCATGCATGCACCTCCAACTTGCTTTTCTGAGAAATAATTCTCTAGAAGGTCTATGGTGTCCTAGTACTTCTATGGGTGTGAATTTTTAAACATTTACTCCTTTAGAAGTACTAGGACACCATAGCTTCCAGAGAATTGTTTCTCGGAAACGTAAGAACTTACCTAATATTGCGCACTTGTATAATTTCTAATTCTAACGTGATTATCTTGGACGTATGCATTTGTGTGTATCATGTCCACGTCCATAAAATGTAAGGAAACACATGCAGTTTATAAAATTGTGGTCGTCACAGAAATTTAAAAGCATCTTCATTATATTTCCATACATTTTACTTCCCTGTGTTATCGTGATGCCGTGACATGGACGTGGACGTCCACGATAATATCGTCACGTTAAAAATTATAAAAGCGCACATTAAATTCATGAAGAGCGCACATACAGAGCAGTGATGGCCCAGTTGTAACAGCCACGACTTACGGGTTCTAGGTCGTAAGTTTGAATCCTGTGACAGGCACTTTAATTTGTGTGAATTATTTCATCACCACTGCTCTCAAAACGGTGAAGGAAAACATCGTGAGGAAACCCGCATGTCCTAGAACGGAAAATTCGAAGTCTTGTAACATCTACCAACCCGCAGTGGGCCCGCGTGGTGGATTACGGCCCACTTCCTCTCATCGAGAGGAGGCCTGTGTCCCAGCAGTGAGAACATTATAAGCTGATTATACATTGAATTCAATTAACTTGTTTCATTATAAAAATACGAACGTCTCATTCCACATTTATGGTGACATGAATCATTCAATTTACAGACTTCATTAACGTGATTACGATTAAAATTTCATGTGCTTGAAAATTGCTAATAAAATCTTACATTTATTTTAATTGAGATTCTATATACGTACTCTAACACCTAAAAGTAAATGAAAATTAATATTTTAGCAGTGTTAATTTCATCACAAAGGTCTGTTTAATAGGACCTCACCTCATTAGGGGTTAAATGCTAAATATTCATACGTATAACACTGCTGAATTCGAAAGTCTATTAAGTTCTCTTTACACAATAACAGAGTGTTGGTGTTTTTGGAAGTCGGTTGTATTTTTTTGTAAAAATGTTTTTATTTTTCACTTTTTAGTTGTGGTACCTACCCCACACAAAATCTAATACCACTATCTGCGAAACAAACTAGAACATCATCCATATAAAAGTGGGGAAAAAATACGTATTATTGATGCTAACTCAAAAACTACCCAAGCAAAGTTAATCAATTTTATATGGGACCAACTGTGATGTATACCCTCTCGAATAAATCAAAAATGATCCTAATCGGTCTAGCCATCTTCGAGTAATCGGGGAACATACATAAAAAAAAATAAGGTTCCGACGAATTGAGAACCTCCTCCTTTTTGAAGTCGGTTAATAAAAGTGCACTGTTGGATTTTCAGGTTTAATAGCGCCGAGAGCTGAAATCCAACAGTGCAATAATATTTAGGGATTCATTTAAGTGTCACTTAATGTTGGCTATAACGGGTCTAGATCTGTGGGGACCTAGACAAAATCCCTTTTCTGTAAGCGTTAACGCCAACCGAAAGATCAAATTGTATGGAGTTGACAGCAGCAGTCACGTGACATCTATGAAGCAACAACAACAACAACAACAACAACAGCAACTCAACTCAACTCAACTCTAACAATCTGATAATTTGATCTTTTCGTTGGCGTTAACGCTTACAGAAAGGGATTTTCTCTAGGCCCTGTAAGCGTTACTTAGCAGTGCACCTACTATGTCTTAGCGTTATTCCTGCTACTGTCGCACAACTGTCAAAATTAGATTGCAAGATAAAGACGGGTACATGTCTAAGTCAAAGCACAGGCTAAGTATCTTTTATACATACTTAGATGTCAGCTTTATACTTTTGCCCCAAGACCTGAGTTATTCTTGTCACCATCCTAATGTCATATAGCTGTACGCATGCCTTATATGTAGATATTAATCATCTCTGAAAGTCGGAATTGCACACAATAATTTATTTGTTCCTATTACACAAAATGATGAGGTGTTCGTGGCTAAGTAATAACAGCCGTACGGGTCGATCCATTAGGTTAAGCTACGCTTGCAGAGGTTAGTCCTTGGATGTATCTTTACATACCGAGACTCTTCCATGCCTCGGAAAGCACGTTAAGCCGTTGGTCACGGCTGTCATTCGTGGATCTTTGACAGTCGTTACGGGTCGTCAGAAGCCCGAAAGTCTGACGACCAGTCTTACCAAGGCGTATCGTATTACCCAGTCACTGGGTTGTAGAGGTCAGATAGGCAGTCGCTTCTTATAAAATACTGGTATTCAGCTGTGTCCGGTTAGACTGGAAGCCGACCCCAACATAGTTGAGAAAAGGCTAGGCAGATTGATTTATTACACAAAATGATATTCCGTTAAAGCTAAAATTGTTCGTGTACATTTAAACAAAATTCAAACTTGAATGCACTAAATCTCAAGTAACGATGTACAACTCAGAAAACTCCGACCAGAACTGATATCAATTTCGCATAAACAAACCTAATGGTTCAAGACATATTTATTGCCCTGTAGCACTCCGTATGACCTCTCTTTCTAACTAATGACAGCCACATAAGTGCGAGAGAGAAGACCAAGCTGACCTTTAATAATAGTAGTGAAAGAGACAACACATTAATTAAAGTTTATCAAAGTGTTAGAACTTTTAATTGGTACTGTCAGTTACTCTGGTTATTCTATAACCTAGTTAGTTTGTAAATTGATGGAGTTACTAGTTTGTTTTAATAAAGGGGCCGTGCATGAAATCGACTCATTTTGATCAATGTTTGTGAGAAAGGGAAATGAATTTAAACAAAATTATTTGTGATTTGGAAAGTCGAGTTCTTGGTTTTAAATGTGGTTGAAAGAGATCTTTACAATAAATTAAGTATTCATAGAAAATCACTAAAATTCGCAATATGTTTTCCTAAAAATGACACGAGACAGACATTTGATCATATTTTTACAAGAAACGTAACTACTGTTGATTTTATACTTTAAAAAATATCATCAACATTATTATAATTATGGTCTACTTGTACATCGCTGGACCAAATTTTTAAATTTCAATACAAAATATAGCAGTAAAATAATGTTGAAAAAACCTATTTTTCGAAAAACTAAACCCAGTCAGTAATGTATTTTTCCCTATTATTTAGCAAACAATTTCAAGAAATTTAAAAATCACACATTAGGCTACAGTTATTTTTGAAATAAAATCGAAATTTTATTTTATATTAATACAATAAATTCATTAAATAAATCAATGGCGAAATAAACTATATTTTCAAGAGCGCAAAAGTGATGAAACTATTAACAGGTGCTGTGATTGACACGAATGTTTAGCGTCACAAAAACTGTACTCTTTTAGTCACAAAGACTTAATGCTTACATTTTTTCAAGCTTTCTCACTATAAGATAAGAAATTGACAAAAGAGGGTTTTTGTCGTGTACGGAGCCTTAATAATAAAAAGGCCCTTCTAGTAGGGAAAAATAAAGACATAGACAATCTCGTATTAAGAAAAGAAGATTCTATATTTCTTACAAAAAAAAAAAAAAAATACTAACACGAATGTGGAACATGTCATGAGTGAGTTGAATGTGGATGGATGGATGGATAAAGAAACGATGGATGGACTATGTGAAAGATTATTGGCTATAAAGTAGGTGACTATGAGGATGATGGCTACTAGTATAGAGGCATGAGGAACAGGGTGTAAAGTTCACTCATCCTCCATAGAAAAGGGAGGATCCTCCGACCAGACGGGAGTTGTGTCTGGTGGGCAACTGCCCTACATTTGATGTCGGGACGTTGTATATATGCTAGTCGTGCGGTAAACTCTGATTGCGCGATGTAGGATTTGCGTGACGTCATGTCATTGTGATGCGTAGTTCGTATGCGGCGATGTAGATGCTGCCACACCTGGAAGAAGAAAACATGCGGCGCCAACACCAGAAAAAAAAAGAAATATTATCAATGAAAAAGATATTATCAACAACATAGAAATGCTTCTTCCTTAATTCCTTTGTGCATTTTCAGAACACGAAGACGATTTACACGAGACACAGAACAATAAGAAAAAGTAAGTACCTATCACAACTAAATTCGTAGACAATAACTTTCGCTGTAGTAAAGATAATTTACCAAGACTTAGTTCACAAGTGATACCTACTCTTTCCTGCCTAGAAAACTAAGTGTTCAGTGTATAAAGTTGAAATTGCCAAAGAAAGTTGGTTCCTCAACAAACTAAAATTGTTTCTTTCTAGAAAAGACAAACGATCGGAACTAAGTTATTGTGTATTGTAAACTTACTGTGTGACCGGTCACAAATGGTTTCACTTCTAGTAGGACCCGAGGTCTAACAGAAAATTAATTATTAAAGTAAGATGATTTTTAAACCTGACTTAAGTGTATGCTGCTGCAGCTTGTTTTTTCTCATTTTGACAGTTATTTTCTCAGTAATGTTATTCTTTACTAGCTTTGCCCGCGGCTTCACCCGCGTATTTGTAGGTATTTATCCCACGGGAACGTACTACTGGGATAAAAAGTGTGTGTTAGTTTTTCCAAATTATAAACCTAGTAGTTTTGCGAACAGAAGACCTCGCGAGCACAAACTTATTTGCAACAATTAATATACCACTAAAGTTATTTAAGGAGGACGCGCTGTGGTAGCCCACGAAATTTAAATTTTCTTGCGTTTTATGCAATTTGCAGATCCGTGTCAGGTTGTATCTTGATCAAAATATGATACGCGGCAGTAAAACATATGTATTTACATAATTTTAACCATAAAAATCATCACGAAATCTAACTTAGATAGATATCTAAGTTAGATTTCGTGCAGAGTCGTTAGATTTCGTTCGTTCGACGAATCTGCACGAAATCAAACTTAGAGAGATTTATTGATAATTGTCATGGTTAAAATTATATAAATACATATGTTTTATTACCGCGTATCATATTTTGATCAAGATACAACCTGACACGGACCTGCAAATTGGAAAAAAAACCCAAAAAAACGTAATCACGGGCTACCACAGCGCATCCCCCTTAAAACGGGATATTTACCATGTTTTGTTTTATCGTCTGGAATAGCACATAGGCTACTTTCTACCCCGGAAAAATGTACGGTTCCCGTGGGATAATTTCCGACATCCACGCGGTCGAAGCCGCTGGCAAAAGCTAGTAAAATTATAAAAAAAACGTTAAGTAGGTACTTAAAGTACGGCCGATGAATCCCTGGCCCTGTCTGAACATGGGCACTAAGAACTTTCGCGGATGTTCTCTTACTCACACTCGCCTCATGTCACCATTTGGTTCCTAAAATGTTATTGCAGCCTTCTGCGCAAAGTTCGAACCGGCCATGATTCGTCGGCCGTACTGTAATTTCCTTTTAAAAGTTTTCATTTAAATCAAATTAAATCATTTATTTGCCTGAATATGTGTAGTACATAAGGTGATACATAATTACAATAAAGGTCTTTAAACCATATCCAACCTTAATAGGTGTGCTAATATCTAAAACAATTAAAATAAACATACTACTCACGCCTTCCTCCCCTGAGTTAGGCAGAGAAATAAAGAACGTCTTGTTTACGTTCATACATCTGGTAGTACACGCACGCCCGTTGCGAGAAATATTCTTCCATTAATCCACAATAAAACAACATCAAAAAATTATCTAAAATATATATCAATATTATAGGATTTATTGACATTTATTAATTATATAATTTTACTATCATTATTTAATTTAAAAATTTAATTACATTTATCATTTAACTAATCATTATCTTTATAATATTCACTATTATATTATTTTATATATTCATTATGCGGTAGTAAACAGGAAACGACAGTAGTAATCCTCTTAGAAGTTGCTGAAGAATTCAAAGAAGAAAGAAATTTGCAATTGCACTTAGAGCAATTAAGTATTGCTAAGAAATTGCATACTTAAATTGTTTTCTCGTACTTAGTAGGTACTGTTCTTCATTTTCTGATTTTAAATACTGGTACTTAGTTGTTCTACTGTCCTTAAGGCTCCTACAAACAGGTGCGATTATATCACGTGTCGCCCCTGTTTGAACGAGACTTTACTGTCTAGTCTTAACAATTCAGTGTAGTTGTTTCCGACTTTATTATCTTAGAGTGAAGTAATTACTACGTTCACTAGAACAACCTCAGGCACTTCCCGAAAGTATTTATTTTATCATTAATGTGACCTCAGAGTTAGAAACTTTGGGAACGTTTTATTACACCCTGTACAAGTTACATTTACTTTCAGGTCACGTAACATCCTGTAAGCTAGACTGTTCAAGTTTTTTTGTTAAAATGAGGTTAGGTAAAAAGACGTGATGTTGATTTAAAAAAGGAGCAAGCAAATCGTTTTTAAGAAGAGGTAAATAAAAAAATTAAAAAAAAGTCTAAAAAAAAAAAAGTCAAAAAGGAAAAAAGAAAAAAGAAGGGAAAGAGAAAGAGAGAGGGAGAGGGGAAGAGGGGAAGAAGGGGTATAAAGTCTTGCGTTGTCATCATAAGGTTAAAGTGCTAGGGCAGCCCGCGAAACTCCAATTTTCTAACGTTTATTGCAATTTGCAGTTCAGTATTAGGTTATAAGTATAGTTACAAATAGTTAGACGAGCCCGTAATAAATATATTTTTACCGTAGTATAATAATGACAATCATCAATATACTGGTTACAGCAAATTACAAACAGTCATCAGGGAATAATCACACTGCAAATAAATATTTTAGAGCAAATCAAAATGGCTTCGTGGCGGTTTATCAATGTTGTCCGAATAGTTCATTTATATAAAGCATTTATTTAAAGCAAGGGCTGATTGCCCAGAGTGCGAAAATATTTATGTCAATGGCTCTTTTATTGCTGTTTTTAATGTGTTCAAACAGGCCATTTTGCATATTTTTCGTACACTTAGGTTGTTTGTCCACCGCCACTATCAGCAAGACGACAGCGAGAAGCGAGATTTTTCGAATCAAACGTGTTGTCCCAGTGACGGCGATCATTTGTCCACCGCGACCGAACTCTGTAGTTCAGTATATTATGGTAGAAAAAACAAAAGCCGAGCGAACGGCGGGCACCGGGTACGACGGCAGTGTCAAACATGTTTTGTATTGCAATCAGCCTGTCACAATCTCGGGCCGGTTCTAGTGGTCGTGCCGAACTACCGTGCCTATACTAACTATGTGCGGTGGACACGTGGCCATAGTAAATTATCGCTACTTTGGCCCCGTCATCTCGTTCTCTTTGACGTCCCGTTAACGGTGGCAGCTAGTGGATAAACGGCCTTATTTACACAACATTCAAATGAAAAAAAAAAATGTCTTTCATCATTTTTTAATGCAAAATACCCGAAAATGATTTCCGCCGTTGTGCAAAAACTTTCGTCTTTATTTCGTATTTTTGTAAAAAAGAGAATACCTAATGAGGAATCTTAAAAACAAGAGCTGGGAAGGTATCGAGTTCACTCAAGTGTGGTTTTATTAATCAAACACGGGCAGTAGGCCCGTGTTTGACGTATTATTTACGCATTTTAATGAGCAATAGATAAAACACAAGCTAAACGGTAGAATGGTAAAACATGGCATTATAATAATATCACATCTTCTTACTCCAAATAAATAAGTAGGTACGTAGAAGTCACGGACTAGAAAAAAACAAGGACTCGCGCCACGCATATCGAAAGTGAAGCACAGTAAGTACACGCCTCACGCACACATTTACATCATATTATAGTATGCCGACCGGCCGCCATTACGTGAGACGATGGCGTCTTTGTCAAATCAAAAATTTTTTTTCCAGTCTGTGCTAGAAGTGTATTAATACTACACCCACGCATCGCTTTCTATATTTCGAGTCTTGTAAAGAAATGGAAATTGGTGATAAAATAATATTTGCCATGAATTTTCATATACTACACTGAAAATCTAACTTGAAGCATTAAAGATCCCAATGAGACAAACACGCTTCTCCAATTCCCAGTTTATACATTTAAGAGACCAACACAAATTCAATATAAGTCATAAAATTAATTAAAATTCTTATCGAGGCACACTATCTAACAAAAATACACTGTTCCAAAAATAAATCGGTGAAGTAATTCCGTCCAAAAAACGAAAAAGTTACAAAAGTACGAGAGTGGTCTAATATGGAATCGAAAGTGATACCAAACTCGCATAATGGAGCGTTATTAAAAAAGTTGGTGTTGCCAGTGCGAAAACATGGTAGTAACTCTTGTTCCAATTTTATCTACACTCGTTCGAATCCTTTTTTTCGCGTTTTATATCGAAATAAGAAAACATTGGGCGAGTGTAGCAGTACATTTAGGTTAATGAGAAAACTGATTGGAAAGTGTGGGTATTTTTTCAGTGTTGAAAATTAATGGAGGATCCTATATATTAATACTTACATAATAACTTTTGTATTGAAAAAGAAATACGGTCGATCTTTTCGATTGTGTTTATTACAATCACAACTTAGGACTTTTTTCTTAGAAATTAACTAAAAAGTCACTTCTCAATCAAACTTTGCAAGATCATATTAACTGTGTATACACATACACAGATCAACTTTTTGTATGTAGAACTTTTGTAGATCATCCATGGAGCATTTAATCCGCGTTGTTGCTCAGCTAGTGCGGCTGCGTTTAAACCGAGTTTTCATCTGAAAAGTAATCCTGACTGTCGGGATTCAAAGCGTGCGGCAGCGTGCATCGCATCGCATAGCGTTGACTGGTGCTAGAATATGATCGGTTAAAATGCTCACTCTATAAGCCACAACTTTGTTTTATCATCTCTAAGTACTCTATATATTTTCAAAAATGGAGCAGATCTGCCAAGTAAAATTAGAACTTAACCGAAGGTGGTAAAGTAGGCTCTTAGATTAATTTTTTGATTTTGTATGTTTTATGATCAACTGTGAGCTTTTTAAGTTAAGAAAGATGAATTTTCTAGCCTAATTAAAATTACACCTAAGAATCAATTCTCGGAACTAGCTTTCACTTACCAGAAATTTCTTCATAATAACACAACCACGTTTTATTCAGAAATGTGGCAGCCATATGCCGCGTCCTATTTACACTCCTACCAACTTATCTGTGAAATGGCGAAAATTGGAACTAGGGCCGTCATGTTGAAATGTCTTCGATTGTGCCGACGCATGTCATTCGATTGTGTCGACGCATCGACGGTGGCGTCCTCTTTCAGTTCACAGATAAGTTGGTAGGACTGTAAAAGAGATCATCGCGCGAATACGCGATTGGTCGCGTGCATAATGTCACTTTTTGTTCGGAAAACCGGAAAGCGCCCTCTGTCGGTGCGACCACACGTTCTAGTTCACCGAATAAAAAGTTCGAACGATCGTGTGAACAAGTCACAACACAGCTATTTTAAAGGAAAACAGAAACGTCTTCACCAGAAATTTCTCATTGAAAAGCCTCAACGCCATTGAATAGACCTTGAGATAATTTCTGTTTAAAACTAGACTAAGTGCGATTCATCTTCGGATTTTCCTTTAATTTTCCTGGAAACCTGTAAATAGCTATTGGTCCACGTCTGGAACGAATCTTTTAAAGCTTCTAAGTAAATTAATGTCGCAGCAGTCCTATCGTTTGTAGTATCTATCTAGTTTCATTGACGAAAGCGAAATACGGTGTATTAGAAAGTAAGAAAATAAAGAAAACTATTTATTTAGCACAGTTTATTCATACCGTGAAAGTTTTCTGGAAACTAATGGAGTTTTCTAGCGTTCGCACATACTTAAAATTGTATATGTAACTTTTAAGAATACAGTTGCAAAGTAATTTATATGTAACTTTTATAAGAATACAGTAACAAAGTGATTTATATCTAACTTTTATAAGAATACAGTAGCAAAGCGATTTATATTATGTAACTTTTATAAGAATACAGTAGCAAAGTAATTTATATGTAAATTTTATAAGAATACAGTAACAAAGCGATTTATATTATGTAACTTTTATAAGCAAAGTGATTTATATGTAACTTTATAAGAATACAGTAGCAAAGTGATTTATATGTTACTTTTATAAGAATCCAGTAACAAAGTGATTTATATGTAACTTTATAAGAATACAGTAGCAAAGAGATTTATATTATGTAACTTTTATAAGAATACAGTAGCAAAGTGATTTATATGTAACTTTTATAAGAATACAGTAGCAAAGTAATTTATATGTAAATTTTATAAGAATACAGTAACAAAGTGATTTATATGTAACTTTATAAGAATTCAGTAGCAAAGTGATTTATATGTAAATTTTATAAGAATACAGTAACAAAGTGATTTATATGTAACTTTATAAGAATACAGTAGCAAAGTGATTTATATGTAACTTTTATAAGAATACGGTAGCAAAGCGATTTATATTATGTTACTTTTATAAGAATACAGTAGCAAAGTGATTTATATGTAACTTTTATAAGAATACAGTAGTAAAGTAATTTATATGTAAATTTTATAAGAATACAGTAACAAAGTGATTTATATGTAACTTTATAAGAATACAGTAGCAAAGTTATTTATATGTAACTTTTATAAAAATACAGTAGCAAAGCGATTTATATTATGTAACTTTTATAAGAATACAGTAGCAAGTAATTTATATGTAACTTTTGTAAGAATACAGTAGCAAAGTCACGGACACCCACACCACGGGACAAACGGACCAGTACACCGGATAATTACACACACACACACACAGAATCCTATACATTTTGACAATCCAACAATATTCATTGCGTTATTTACATTGTCAAGTAGACGAATTTCCTAACATTATGAAGTAATGGAGAATTTCCTTGAAAATACTTCGGATTGTGACAGAAAGTGCTGTGCTATGCAATTAGGGTGCGCATACACGAGTATTCTATTTTCGAATTCCGGTTTGACTTGTGCCATTTAGAGGCAACGAATTCTCTACATGAAGAGTGCAATGAAATGGCGCGGGCGGCATGCCACAGGTGGATAGGACTTACGGGGTAGCAGTTTCAACAGACCAAGGCTCAATTTTAGTTCTGCTTTGACAAATTACGTTATTTACATAGAATTAACTAATACACCAATAGTTTCTAAGGATTTTGAAAAACTACATAGCTGGTTTCTCTTTAAAACCATGTACAGACAACAAAAGAGATATCATCTAGGCAGGATATACTAACATATTTGTATGTGTATTGCTTCATGTTAAATTTCGTGACAATTTACAATTTTGTGTTAGTGTGTTACAATGTACAAATAAAAAAAAATATGTTAGTGCGCAGGACACACTAACTTTTTTTTTTAAGTTTTACATTTGTACATTGTAACACACTAACACAAAATTGTATATTGTCACAAAATTGAACATAAAGCAATACACATACAAATATGTTAGTATACCCTGCCTAGATATCTCTTTTGTTGTCTGTACATATAAGTACACTAGCCATGTATACAGTAGAAGTTTAAGGTGGATCAAAAGATTTTCTATAGGTACCTATATGATAGCCGTTTTGTAGAATCCATTAAACGACTTATTATTTTACCTTATATATGTAATACATACCGACCCCAACATAGTTGGGAAAAGGCTAGGCAGATTGATTGATATGTAATACATAAATGAGGACAAGTAGGCGAACATAGAATATTATTCGCTGCAAAAACAAAAAAAAAACATCCGCTGTCTTAACAGAATTTATTGAAATAACTGTTTCTCTACAATATGCGGGACCGCAACACTTGTGAGGCTTAACTCGCGGAGAAAAAATAAACACAGCGGTATTTTGGGTTGGATACCGTAACGTGTTTTGTTATGAGCAATGTTTTCAGAATGTTACGTTTCATTCTTTGTGACGTGGTGATATTTTTATGTGACGTTATGATTTTATGAAGGATAAGAAAATGTTTTTTACTACTTCGAGTTTTTTTTTTAAATTTATCCTAGTTAAAGAAGCACCTATTTGTTCTAAATTATTTTCTTCTATTTTCTAAATTTTCTAAAAATTCTAAATCTTAACTAATATTATAAATACGAAAGTAAGTTTGTTTGTTACCTTTTCAAGCCTGAACCACCGCACCGATCATCCTGAAATTTTGCATATACGTTGTCAGGTCCGGGTCGACGACGCGTTGTGGTCCACGTGCGCCACAAAGAGATGTCAGCTGTGATAGGGTCTGATAGGGCCGATGCCGACAGGGTCACGGATTGTTCGAAAGATTGTTGCCCTGGCACAGGCAACTGAAGGAAAACGGGTCGGTTTTAGTCAGTAAAAGTCTGACACGCCCTCCCGCTCCGCACAGACCGGGAGGTCATTTGATGATTTTCCATCCACAAAAAAAAAAAGAAAAGGTGTAAAAAAGGTACTATTCCCGAGGAAAACAACACTAACGTCTTTACGATAAAAGATGGCGCCACGTGCCTTTAGAATCACGATTGAATTATATTATTATAAGCAGAGTCCAACGCGAATTGATTGTCAAATTCTAAATTAATGCGAGCGAAGCCGTGGGCAAAAGCAAGTAACCAATAATTTGGTGTACTTTTGCCATAGATAGCCGTCTACGTCAAGATGGTGGGTTTTTTTTCTCTTAATAAAAACAAACGACTATCGCGCTATGTATACAAAGAGTGTTGATCGGTCACTCCATTTTCTTGAATTTTTTTTTCATCAATTCTACATCAATACCGCAGTATGTACCTACTACACATACTTGGTGGTATACATATCTTCGCATAAATAGTGATATAATATTAAATGTATGCAAGTACACACACCACAATGTTTGCGAAACACGGTACAATACGACCTATTTGTGCCAAACCATTGTCTTGACAACCCTATTCTGTGTTGTCATAATTTCTACACCCATTGTTGTACGATGTAAATTAAAATTTTGTGCGTCGCAAAATTTAAATGCGGAATTGGGAGCTCTCTGAAAATACACTGTTAATTAAAGGTAAAACGTGCGATGCAATCTCACACAAATTGTAGGCAATTATGGAAAAAATTATTTTCATAAGTGTTTTTTTATTACACACAGCACATACCATCACTTCTATATTCCTTGAAGGGTTAAGCAGAGTTGTAGGTACCTACAGGGTCCTTATTATGAAGTATTAACGCCACCATGATTCCGTTGCGAAAACGGGATGGTGATATAGGTCATGTATAGCTCCGTCTCTCTCTAGCACTGGAAAAATGATGGCATTAATTGTTCTTAATACGGCCCCAGTACACCCACATTTCACCAGTGATGTTTAAGTCCCATGTAATAGGGGGCGCGCCTATTGTCATCAACCGGGCACAAATCCAGACTTCGGGCTGCTACTAAGAAGTTCCGGATGAAAAAACCCAGTAACACTTTGCCCGACCTGGCCGACTGCTTCCTTGGTCTAGTGGTCGCAAGCGCCACTGCTGTGCATGAGGCCTTAGGTTTGAGCGTCAGGTTAGAAAAGTTGTTGTTGGTTCCGGAAAAATCCTATTATACATACAGTGCAACCCCCTCGGCAAACTTCGTGCTTCATCAGTCGTCGGATTTTTATCAGTTGCCCTTTGCATTTGGTGCAGTCCAGATGCTCTCAATCGACTTGGAAGTATATAGAGTTGTTGATACTGTTTTAGCTTAATGTAATTTATTTTAAAAATAGCTGCTAAAGTCTGACTAAACACAAAGTTTGCCGAGAGACATTACCTTTAAAGTTCTGTATTTTAATTTCTATTGTATTTGATAATTTAAATAATTTTATTTTGTTAATTTTTATATCTGAATGCTGAATGAATGATTTATTATTTTATTACTATTTATTATGCTTTATGGATTGTTTTCTGAAATAAATGTTTTATTATTTATTATTATTATTAAGAAAATAGTTGTACTGTACATAGAACTTAATTGTGACTGGCTATATGTAGGTGTTTCGTAAGTGTATGGCAGAGGAGTAACCCTCTGCTGTCGCGTTCGGGAACATAGGCGTGATAGTATTATGATTTGTTAATAGAATAATATAATAAAATAGAATAGAATTTTATTTTGCAAATATGGGTACATAATAGTTCTTAAGATTACATTTAGCTCAGCCACATTTTACCAATCGGCATGCAAACATTTGAAATTATTTAAATACTATTACAAATATCATTATCAAAATGTCCGAAATAAAAAAAAAATGTCATACATCAAAATTTCAAAAATCAAGATGTCACTAAATTAAGAAATATTTTTCTCCGATAGGAACTCAGTTACACTGTAGTACATTTTATCAACCAAAAAATTCCGCAACCTACTCCTAAATTGTGCTGTATTTAAAGCTTTCCAACTACTCGGAAATTTATTGTAAATAATTGGGTCCATGCAAGAAACGCTCTTACGCATTAAAGTGGTTCGACATGATACTTGACATAATTTGCTAGTCTTTTGTTGTCTGATCTTCGAAATAACCGGTAAGAGCGAAATAGGTCTATAATATTCCATCAACTCCTTATCTTCTTTCTTAAATAAGGGTTTTATTTATTTCTTCATAAAAAAGGTGATAGCTCGAAAGCAGATAATTACAGACCTATTAGTCTCATACCAATCATTTCGAAAGTTTTTGAAAAAGCGATGCAACACCGTCTCTTAGAATTCATTGGGAAACATCAGATTCTTAAGAAAGAACAATACGGGTTTCAAAAAAGGAAATCAACCACTCTTGCATGCTTCAATCTTGTAAAAAATATAATTGATAAAGTAGACATAGGAAAGCGGGTATCTGTTATCTTCTTCGACATGTCAAAAGCTTTTGACTTCGTGTCTCATAGATTGTTGCTTTCGAAGTTGGAACGGTATGGTATTCGAGGTCCGGCCCTTCGCTGGCTTGAAACCTACCTATTGGGTAGAAAGCAATGTGTAGAGATTCCAAGTATGACTGAAAATAAAGAACTGGAGGGAATTAGGTCTCTTCCAAGATTCAACAACTCGGGTGTACCACAAGGGAGCGTTTTGGGTCCCCCTTTGTTCTTATTATATATAAACGATCTTCCTGAATACACACCCAATCCATGCACTTTATTTGCGGACGACATTTCAATTATTATGACATCACCAATCAATACTGACATTAATAATTACAAAATTGACATTAATAATACAATCGAATCAACAATTTCTTGGTTAAAATTTAATAATTTGCATGTAAATATAAATAAAACAAAAATTGTTCAATTTAAGACATATGGTCGTAAGCAAGAAAGACAACATTAATTATAACGGACAACCTCTATCAGAGACAGAGGAAACTACTTTTCTGGGAGTTGCATTGGATGGCTATTTTTCCTGGAAACCACACGTAGAAAAAGTATGCAGCAAATTAAACAAATTCGTTTATGTTCTCTACACACTGCGAAAGACTTCGTCGCAGAGTACGATGTTGACTGCGTATCACGGCTGTGTTGCTTTGACTTTACAATACGGCCTAATACTATGGGGTAACTCAACAGACACAGGTAAAGCCTTTAGGGTACAGAAAAAATGTATTTGAGCCATTTGTGGCATTCCACCATGGGAATCTTGTAAACCATTGTTTCTTGAATTAAAACTCCTTACATTACCCAGTATGTATATTTTAGAATGTGCTATATTTGTTCGACAGCACTTTGACCTATTTGAAAAGGCTCAAGATCGTTGCCCTCGAAAAGTAAGAGATCCAGATAGAATAGTTCTGCCTAGGGCACCAAGGACTTCTATGTATAAAAAGAACTGTTACCATATGTGTGGACTTATTTTTAATAAACTACCAAAGAAATTTAAAGACATACCTAATAATTTATTTTTTAAACAGTTGAAATTATGGCTACTGGAAAAACGATTGTACTCTATAAATGAATTTATAAATAATGTTAAATAATTTGTTTTAATTTAATGTGACGATAACTGATTTTTTTTTTAGCATTAAACACCAAAATTGTAATGTTTTGCATGTCAAATATCTGACTTTGTATTAGGAACTCAATCACTGACTTTAAGACCAACACTGTACCAATACTTATTGCAAATAAATGATTATGATTATGATTATGATGTTTTTAAAGCATCTGGATATGTACCCGTACAAATAATAAGGTTCAGTATGTGGCTTATTTAAGCCAACAAATGCGAACATTTGTTCGCATATCGCAGTTGAGACAGACTTCAGTATCTTTGTGTCGACTCCATCAAAACCAACACTGTTAGTATTTTTTAGCGACATTATTATTTTATTCAAATCGTGTGGTGTGCTGGGTGCCATATACATTGAGTTATGTTTCATGGACGAGATGCGTGTTTTCGGCTTACAGTCAACATCTATTTTCGGACGTATTTTGTCAACGAAAAAGTCATTAAAAGCACTAGCGATATCATAAGGTTATTGTTATTATCATAAAATTTGATTACCAACTTTAAGTTTCTCAATTCGTTGTTTAGGGATATTGTACTTAGTTTGATTAATTACCTGCCATGTAGTCTTTGATTTATTTTTAGATTGCTGTATTTTATGGTTATGTTGAGCTTTTTGTGTCAAGTTAATTATTTTATTATATAGTCTAGAATATGTAGTGAATTTCTTTTTATTTTCATGGTTGGGTTTCAACCTGGATCGCCACAAAAGTTCTCTTTTTTTCCTACTGCATAATTTAACGCCACGTGAAAGCCATTCTGATTTATTGATTAGGTTTATTTTTATTTCTTTATACGGAAAACATAACTCTTAAAATAACTTGAATATGTCGAATAATTAATTGTAAGCTACGTTGGGATCGTCAGTAAGATATATCTCCGAAAATTTGAGACTGCTTATGCTATTTTTAAATTTCTCTATATTATCTTTACTGTAATCTCTTCTAGTATATACCAGGATTTGATATCATATACATTGGGTACTGGACATTGCAGTAGCTGTGCTGTATGATCTGATAAAGCTAACTCAAGTACATCTGTCTTACAACTCTTCTTAAAATTATGCGCAAAATTATCTATACATGTCCCACTAGCCATTCGAGTTGGCTGTTTAAGAGAAAGCTTCAAATTGTAACCTAGTAGTAGATTCTCAAGTGCAACTGATTTGTTACTACACAACACAACTGCAACTGATTTGTTTTGTGACATCAATATTAAAATCGCCTGCAATTACAACATTCTTTGAACGCCTGTTAGATATCTCTTTAAGCAAAGTTTCAAGTTTATCAAAACAGTCATTTAAATTCCTGGCGTTTGGTACTCTGTAAATACATACAACTATTAATTTATAATTAATAAGCTCGACAGCACAACATTAAAAAACCCCTGGTGATGACAGCTTTGATATTTGAGGAAGTTCCCACCATTGGTGGCAAGAATTAACAATTATACATGTTCCTCCTCTCTTCTTTTCCTGTCTACTGTAACATGCAGCTAAACTGAAATTTGGTATGCAGAGATGCTATTCGTGATCTTTCATGATGAAATGTTCGGTAATACATATAATATCTACATTTAAGTTTGTATCAGATAGTTCATTCAAGCATACCGTAAGTTACGTAATGATCTTTCCATTCAAGTTTCTCTTTTTTAAACATAACCGTTTCCATGTGCAACCTATATCAGGACAGGCGCAATTCGCATTTTAGGCATGAAGCTACACAGTTCGCCGTTCGGTAAGGACCAGGCCCGGGTCGACGGCGCGTTGTGTTCCACGCGCGCCTCAAAGAGATGTCAGCAGTGACGGGGTCAATTGGGCCGATGCCGCCGGGGTCGCGGGTAGTTCGAAAGAGATACCGTCGCCCTGGCACGGGCAACTGAAGGATCATGGGTGGGTTTTAGTCAGTAAAAGTCTGACACGCCCTCCCGCTCTGCCCAGAGCGGGAGAAGTCATTTGATGATTTCCCATCCACAAAAAAAAAAAAAAAAAAAGGCATGAAGCTACAAGACGCGGCGGTCTCGACTTGTCGGGCTAATTCAGTGTGGGCTGCCGCGCGCCGGCCGGCTCGCACGTTATTTCGATACTCACTCACGCGCCGCGTCGTAAAAGAGACAACTCTAACTAGTCGGAAGGTATAAGAGTTACGCGATAGAAAGAGACGCAACTTCTAGGTGAACATAACTGTAGGTAATTAACGCTGTGTGACCTGAATTGCATTTTATTGTATCGTAACAAGAGTCGCTATTTATTTAAATGGTTCTGCGGCGTGAATCTTCTGAACTTGTACTATTATTTATTCTGTGCCTATATCAGGTTAATTTTAATCTACATATCTTCTAAACCGCTTCCCTTAACTTAGTTAAGCTTGTTTGTTCCATGCTTACTAATACAACTTTAAACTACATTGAAATTACTTGTGTTAAGTTAAACTTAAGGGGATTAGAAGTTACGTGTGTACCTACATGACAAATTTCTGGCAAAGTGCCGCCTACGACAAGAGAAAAGTGCTGATACGAGTATCCGAAATACATCTGTATTTTTGTATTTCTGTGTTGGCTGTTTTGTATCTATTTCAGATACAGATTTTATAATCGGATCATAGGATTAGGTAAGTGTCATAATATGTATCATCAACATACTATTTAAACTGATTTATAAAAAAATCTGTTATAGGTACCAACCGGTCTTTAATTTTATTACGCTACGTAATGAAGCATAGGTGCTGTTCAGTCACGTGCTCGGCAAGTGTGCAAGTGCTTGAAATCGGTGCTCTGCGTGGAATAGGTATAGAGGCATCAGGAACAGGATGTAAAGTTCACTCATCCTCCATTGAAAAGGGAGGATCCTCCGACCAGACGGGTGTTGTGTATGGTGGGCAACTGCCCGACGGTTGATGTCGGGACGTTGTATATATGCTAATCGCGCGGTAAACTCTGATTGCGCGATGCAGGATTGCGTGACATTAGTGTAACGCGTAGTTCGTATGTAGCTATGTAGATTTGACCACAGGTACTATCGGAGAAACGAACATCAATACATCGTAAGGACTATTCTTGCTTGCAGCGCGCGGCCGCTATAGTAACGCTTGCTAACAGATGTAGTCATCGTGGCACGGGATTTTGTTTTCAAATTGTTTAGATGTAAGTTTCATAATAATGAATATTGTGTTTATAAAATGTATAGTCTGTTGGTGTACCTTTATAAATAAATAAATAAATAGTCCTGCAATTACTTTCATTTCAATATGCATTAGACTTAGGTTAGTGAAAGCGCAAACGGTAAACCGCATGTTTGCACATTTTGCTACGCGCTACGAAGCTACGGCGTAGCTCATGCGTAGCATCCAGTGAATGTGCATAAACGAAGGATTTGTTTGGTTGCTCTAAATAAAAACTGATTCTAGGCAGTTAAATTGTTTTCAGTGAAAATAGTTTTTGTTTGTGTGTTGCTCTATAATCATAATTCATTATTTCACACTAGGCTTTCGTAAAAACAATCACACTAATATGATAAAGGCGAAAGTTTGTGAGAAGGTGTGTTTGTATGTTTATTACTTATTCACTCTGAAACGGCTCGACCGATTTGGATGAAATTCGGTATGGAGGTAGCTGATACCCTGTATTTACACATAGGCTACTTTTTATCCCGGTCTACGTGGGTGAAACCGCGGAGCACAACTAGCATTATATATGATTATTTTTACCTGGCATACCATAGGAAAGGGACGATAATGGGCTACAAGTTTTGGTGTTAAGTCTGAACACAATATTAAATCCTACCGAATTTATAAGTAAGCATTTTGTAAGTAAGTCGGCACAATATGTGCCATGCAAACTGCGGTAAACTGTAACATTTAAATTATTTGAGTAGGTCACTAAGATTAGTAGGTAAGTAAGATCATTGTACTCATCATTATGAACAACTTTTACTGTGGGACCAAACCTGAAATCACGAAAAAAAATCAACTGTTCCCTACATTTTGACGAGTTATGCGTACATAAATGTAGGGAAGAGCTGATTTTTTTTTTCGCGTATTCGTCAGCTTAGTTAAAGTAATCAGGGTAGGTGCGCGTCTGACAGAAGTGACAGATATTTAACATGTTATGACGTCAGCTAACAAATTCTCAAATGGAGCAACCCAGTTTTTTTCTAACAGGTACCTTAACTGAAGGTGCGATGTTTGTTATTGTTAAAGTAAGATGATGCAACCCACCCACCACCCTAATTGCGCTTTAAAAACCTTTTATCCCGTTTGCTTTTTTTTTCATTTAAAATATTTTTTATTATTATTACTTGGTGCTCTGACTCAAACTGAAAGTTAATATAAACCCTTTTCTCTCTGCAAATCTATTCCGACATTTGTCTTATTTAATGACAATTTATAATCTACAAGCTGCGCCCCGCGGTTTCACCCGCGTAAACCGGGATAAAAAGTAGCCTATGTGTAAAACCCGGATATCAGCTACCTCCATACCAAATTTTATCAAAATTGGTCTAGCCGTTTGAGCGTGAAGAAGTAACAAATATCACATACACTCACAAACTTTCGCCTTTATAATATTAGTGTGATTCTAGGTATCAAGTGAGATCTCCGTCAAAGATCATCCAAATTAGGATTATAGTTTAGCCACGGTTAGCAGACTGACTGACATAAGTTTTGCTTCTCTTAAACCCAGTTTTTCAGATTGTTTTTCTTAAACGGAGTTTATCCATTCGATAGTGATTATTGCTCCGATATCGTATTTCTACACGAATAATTATAAATATAACTATACGAATAATTTAGCTTAAAAGACGAGTGAATTAGTATCGATGGATTATCTGAGGACCTCAAAAAACGAGCATAAGGAAGGAATTCGCTTAAATAGATAATTATGTCGAATCAATAGCTATTGAGAGTTTAAACTCCGTTTAAGAATTCTCCAGAAACCGGGCATTAGTACGGATTAATTTTGGACTTCTATTTATACAAAAATAGTGTAAACAAATCAAATAAATCTAAATTTAAAAATTCTAATTTTCTAAAAATATAACCATGTACTTGATGAGAGAATTCAGAAGGGATATCGTTTTCTATCCTCCCGTACATTATCCTGTTCTATTCTGATAACGCTTTGAAGAGCGCTCCGTAACCCCATAAGTTTGACCTCCCGCTGTGACATTGTAATGACGTCACGACCAAAACGTTGGTCATTCAAACAGGAAAGTTCTGGAATCTTTGGCAGTTGGAAGTCGGTCAGTGTGAAATCACATTCCGCTCCGATGAACTACAATCACAGGAGAATTTTCATAATCCGATAAGTTTTACCTGGATACTACCTAGGGAATATCAGTTTCAGCACATAACAGATATATGCAGAAGGCCAGGTCCATATGCCCACCTAGAAATGCTTCAGGTACAGCGGTACTAGTGCACTCGCAACTGTCATTTGACCGAGAGCGAAAAGCAAAAGCAAAAGAAAAAAAAAGAATATTTGTTTTTCTCTATCATCTATAAAAATAAATCGATGTATGTATGAATGTATGTTCCATATGGACTCAAAAACGGCTGGAGCGATTTTTATGACATTTTCAGGCGATTAGCACAGCGGGTGATCCTGTGAAGTTTTTTTTTTCAATTTTTTGTTGGCTTGATACAAAATAAACATAAAATAAAAAAAAGTAATTAAAAAAAACTAAAAACCCGACTGCGATAAAAAACTAAAAAGTTAAAAACAAGCCCAATTTAAATTAAATAAAAGTTGGAAGCAGGCGGGACCCATTTGAGTTAGAAAATATAAAAATGGAATGGGTCCCGCCTGCTTCCAACTTTTATTTAATTTAAAATGCGCTTGTTTTTAACTTTTCAGTTTTTTACCGCAGTCGGGTTTTCAGTTTTTTTATTTTCAGCTTTTTAGTTTACAAATGTGAAAGATTTCACAGATGATTTAGTTCTTGCAAGGAGTATTAGTCGTGAGAGAAATAGTGTTTTTTACGATTTGTCACTTTGAATTACTTTTAACCATGCAAGTAGTACATATTTTTGTAATCACCTTTTGAAACCCTTTATTTTGATATGCCACACGATGGTATTAGAAGAAAAAAAAAATTCAAACTCCACTATATGGTACCCCAAATCCGCCATTTTACTTTGTTTTTGATTTTAATGTAGGCAGTAACACTTGCGCTACCAACGTTTAATTTATCCACATCCGTTCATTCGTTTAGGAGTTACGAGGGAACAAAGAAACGGACATACATACATACATACTTACATACATACACGTCAAACACATAACCCTCCTTTTGGGCTTCGCCGCAGTCGGGTAATAAAAACAAAAAGAGATATTAAAAAGTTACATACACGTCTATGTGTGCGAGCGTCTATTTTCACTCGTATGGAGTCGACCTTCTGTACAGGAGCTAGACCACCACCTCTTAAAGCAGTATTATTTTAATCTTACATGAGTGGGGGAAAGAGATGGAGCTAGACGTCCTGTATAGCTCCATCTCTTTCTCACACTGAAGTAACATTAAAATAATACTGCTTTAAGAAGTGGTGGTTGGCCCCCTGATCTTTTTATTTTGTGATATCAGTAAGTATCAGAATAATTTTGGGTCTATTCGAACTCAGTGACGCGAAACAAACTTGGCTGATGGGCTGCTAATCTGGGTGAATATGGATTTGTTTTGATTCCAAGATTCGATTCAAAGTTTCGGTTTTTGAATCTAGAAAGTTTTGAGATCACTGATTTGATGAACATTAAAAAAAAATAGTTTTTAAATATCAATAAAAAAAGAAAATAAAAAAATATATTTAAAAAAATGAATGATGAGAATAAATGTACCGTGTCACAAAAATAAAAAGACCCGCCAAGTGTGTGTCAGACCGCGCACAATAAAGGGTTCCGTAGTTGGCAATAGTTGAATACAGTTGAGGAGCTCGTGGCTAAATAATAACAGCCGCACGTATTGATCCATCAGGTTAAGCTACGCTTGCCGGGATTGGTCAGTGATTGGGTGACCATCTTTACATACCGAGACTCCTCCGTGCCTCGGAAAGCACGTTAAACCGTTGGCCCGGCTGTCATTTGTAGATCTTTGACAGTCGTTACGGGTCGTCAGAAGCCCGAAAGTCTGACAACCAGTCTTACGAAGGGGTATCTTATTACCCAGTTACTGAGTTGTGGAGGTCAGATAGGCAGTCGCTCCATGTAAAATACTAGTATTCATCCGCATCCGATTAGACTGAAAGCCGACCCCAACATAGATGGGAAAAAGCTAGGCAGATTGATTGAGTTGGGAATAGTTGGGAAAAATTTATCCCAAGAACAAACTTAACTTTGTAGTTGGGAATATGCTCTCTCATACATCGGTATACGTCACGGGCAATTCTCCAACGCAAATGTAAGTTTTTTTAAATTAACGATGACGATCTTGCCCCCCCCCCTCCCCCTGAACTCTGAAAATCATAGAATTTTTGATTCAGTGAAATACAAAAAGCTCATAAAACCACATTAAAAACATTTCAACCCTGTAAATAATCAAGTTTGCTATGAACCAAAGTCAGTTAACCCAGTTTGAATTTTCCATCAGGAGTCCGTAACACGCCTTTGAACTATAGACACTTATTAATATTGAATGGTCGAGAGTATAATACCCGTAAAGTTCGTACCCTTTAACAATGACAATCAAATTAGGGGACTTTGGGGACATGATGGAGCAAAAATGATGACGATTGACGCAGTGACTGGGAAATATGCTGCTGTGCTACGTGTTGAGGATTAGATTCCCGTCTGAAACAACAAAAATATTTATTTTTAATTTTTAGTTGCTTATACAACGTGTCGTTTTGCATCCTCGTCAAATTTCAGGGTGTGATACAGAACATCAAACCGAACAACTTTTCTCCATGGGACTAACATCGTAACCGCGAAAAAATAATCAGCCGTCCCATAGATTTACATCAAGGAGGTGTTGAAGTTTTCTATGGGACAGTTAAAAATGTTGTTGTTGTTGTTAAAATGTTGTTGTTGTTGTTAAAATGTTGTTGTTGTTGTTTTGTGTGTGTGTTTCTTCTTCAAAAAAAATTCATGAAATTTGGACAGGACAACGTCTGTCAGGTCAGCTAATAATAAATAGTAATTAACTTAAACAGAGCAGTGGTGGCAGTGGTAGCGGCCCTGACTTACGAGTTAGGTCATAGGTTCGAACCCAGGCAGGCGCTTTACTTAGCGTAAATAATTTCATCACCACTGCTCTCAAAACTGAAAGAAAACATCGTGGGGAACCGGAATGTCCTATTACCAAAAATTCGAAGACAATTGTGACATCTACCATCCAGCACTGGGCCCGCGTGGTGGAATACGGCCCACTTCGTATTGAAGAGAGGAACCCTGTATCCCAGTAGTGGGAGCATTATAGGCTGATTATTTAACTTAAACTCAGCGGTGCTAATAGAGACCCATCGCTGAATCCCGCAGCGAATAACTTAAAATCAATGGGGCAGTGCGAGTTGAATGAACTTTTTCAATGATTTAACTAGTTACAATTAAGAAAACGGATTTTACGGAGCATTAAAATACTAATGAATTAAAAAATTACTAAAAACATTATTTTACTAAAAGGTAACATAACTAAAACTATTAAAAAACTAAAATATGGCGTCGAAAAATTCCTCCGCATCGCTGTCGACTGGTAAAGTACCCAAGAGACTGGCGGCATTGCCATGTTGTATGGCAATGCTAAGCCGCTGGCCAAGCTAAAAGCCAGCCCTTGGATCACGGCAAGTGTCAACCAGCCGTTTGGAGATTTCGTTGAACATACTATGTGCACTCGGACCCCACGGCCCAAGGGTTTCAACCCCAAACGGCTCAAAAATATAATTACCGATAAGGTTATTATACTTCCGCCGCTTGAGGTTTTCCGCAGCGGCAGCAGCAGTGCCAGTACAGCACGCAGAGCCAGGAAGATGGGATGGCGCAAGAGTATCGACACACGTTGCGTCCCACACTAATGGCCTTCCCAACTTCCATGGAAATAAAGACATGCCGTCCGGTCTCTTGCCATCGTCGCGTGCCAAGCCATTGGGTTCTAGTACAGCTGGAACGCCGACGGTGACAAGGGCTCGTCGGATGATGTCATTGATGTTCGCGTGCCGTGCTAAGCGACACGCACTTCGGCTGCAAGACAGGCCGTGGTGTCCGAGGCTGTTGACAACTTCGCCACAGTGACAGCGATGAGGAGAACAAGAAGGAGCTCCTAGTCGCAGGGAAGCAGCGAGGCGGAAAGTAGTGTCGTCGAACAAAGTGCCTATGTTCGACGACGGTAGTGGATGAAGCCACAGACCCGACTCCCACTTACCCACAGCCAGCAGACGCGCACGCTCCGCAGTAGTAGCAGACGTGTCAAGTAAATTGTTCTGTACTACTCTGCAGAGCGGCTCATCCCACCGTCTCTGGGAAAATGGATTGTCGGGTGGGTCTGAATTCGTGTTATACTAATGAATTTGTGTTTACATTGTTCTGGCATTTACTACGTGGCATATATAAAGTAAGGTAGTAGCGGCCACCTGATATCATTATTAGCGGCAGCCTTATAAAGAGATGCATGATTGCTTTTTCCCAATTATGTTGGGGTTGGCTTCCAGTCTAATCGGATGCAGCTGAATTTTACATGAAGCGACTGTCTATCTGACCTCCACATACTACCCGTAACACCCCTTGGACTGGTTGTCAGACTTTTTATTGGGCTTCTGCTGTAACAACTGTCAAAGATATGCGAATGTTAGCCGAGACTGACTCGAGGGTCTCGATATGTAATGGATGGTCACCCATCCACGAACCGACCGCGGCAAGCGTAGCTTAACCTTCGATTGACCCGTGCGGCTGTAGTCATAGCAACGAGCATGACATAGCAAAAAAAAATTATTTGATGATTTTTTCAAAGGTAATCAGGTAAAGGTAAGCAAAGACTACATGTAGCGTAGCTAGTTGAATTTATGAGTTTAGAAAAACAGTTTTTTTTTTGTTTATATATCTCAATATTACGTTAGTGAACTTAACACAAAAATACTGATTTTTAAATGGATTAAGTGAGAAATGAGTACATTATTTATTTTATTACAATGATTTACTTAGAGTGAATTCGACCAAACATTTATACCCAGCATAAGTCTTATTCTTCGATTAAATTTTGAATTTTTGACAGTTTCTCCAAACAAAAACTGTCAGTCGTCAATTTTATTCCACGAATAAAAGATATCCGACTTTGGTCAAATTGCTTATAAATATAATAAGCCCCACAAAACCATGTCAATAGTTTGACTGTGGGGGCTGGCTGTGTGGGCTGTGGGATAAGAGAAAGTTGGAAAATGGCGCCAGTGACAGAAAAGTTGAAAGGAAATCGTTTGGCTTGGTATGGGCATGTAAGCAGGAGGGACGAAACGCATGTGACTAAAAGAGTGATGAATATAAATGTTGATGGATGGCGAGGAAGAGGAAGGTCAAAGAAAAGATCATGGATTGTGAGAGGATTGACATGAAAGAGAAGGGAGTGAATGATAGCGTGACTGTTGACATGGGAGAAAGTAAAGTGAAAACTTGTTGCGCCGATCCCAAGTAACGAATGAGAGAAGGGCTGAAAGATGGTGAAGTAACACTATATGCGGTCATTGACCCCAAAAAAAAACATCATTCAACCATACTTTGTGTTGTTTTATCATATTTAGGTAACGATACTCATCATGTCTGTGGAGTTTCGTTAGCTAATTTAATTTGAATTTCTTTTTTTGTACCTATTATTTATGTTTAACAAGAATCGCTGCGTCTAATACTAACCCATTTTTTTTTTGGTACATGTGTATTACATAAAATATACCATTTATCAGGTATGAACTCTTATGGGAGATAAGAGTACACACAGCAGCAGGACAAGTTACTACAAACTGTCCAATTATCTCATTCAATTTTAAATTTAAAAGTCAATGTTTTAAGGTTTAAAATCTCTTGGAGAAATTTGACAGTTTGGTATAACCTGATGTGCTGTTGTCTGTACATACCTGATAAATAGTAATTGAACAAAATGTAGTAGGTATTAGACAATCTGAATAATAGAATTACCTTTTGGTTTGAAGAGCTCATGTAAAAGTAGAGTTGCGTCGTAAAAACAGTAAAAGATGTAATTCGTTATCATTATCTGAAACATCCGGGAACCTCAGAATATCGCTCTCCCACAGACCACCACCGTAATTAATGTTTTAGGAGGTAATTATGTTTTAATGCGTTTCCATGGCAACCTGAGAGGTAAATTACTAAATCCTCTAAGGGAAAGACAGGTGTAGGTACTGATATTTTACCAATTATATAACATGCCAAATGATACATAAAATTACGCCTGCAATCCCCGAAGTATATAGTACTACCCCCGAAAAAAGAAAAAAAAAAAGAATGTCAAATGATTGTAAGTACCTACTTGCATTTTAAGCATTCTAAACACCTTTCGTGGATGACATGACATTAATGTAATTGTTTTTTGAAACAATAAATCGTATAATGTGTTAGTTATTTAATACCCACATTAAAAAAAAAAAAAATGTATAATGTCATGTGGGTGTCGTTTTAACGAACGCGGGCTGGCGCGGGCAGTCGTCGACTAACTGTCAGATAGATAAGTTGTGTTTCAATTTGTATTTTGTTAATTCTTCAATAATGTGTTTATGAATATACTTTATTAATTTACAACTAGTCTTCGTGAGTATAATTTTTAACAAGAACCCTGGGAATATTTAAAGGATAATAAATGTCTTTTTTTTTCAATTACCTAGTTCTTTTCCCCTTGGAATCATTGCAAGATGCATAATTATTACCAGCCTGAAAATATATTATACAAACTGATTGAAAAAGTAAAGAATACCAACAATTTTGGAGTTTTATGTTATAGGATTTGGTTTCCGCACTTAGTCCTTCATGTGGACCATTGTGCAATTTTGGAGTTTGCACGCTCATATTATTCTCCTGCATATTTTCATTGGGATACCAGATTATGTTCAAGCTCAATCAGACCCCAATAATTAGCCGTTACCAAAACCAGCAATAGAACATACGATGAAACCACATGGGAAAACAATTACCTACTGTCTCTGACATAATGTCACCCACATAATGTCAGAGACAGTTGGTAATTTTGGTGTACTTTAATAATTCATCTTCGGGTGTACGGAAATACGCCTCTGCACATTTATGAGACGATGATAATTCTCTTATTCTTTTCGTATGATACAAATGCGTAGTCTTTTTTCAGCCTCGTTTGTCTAGTGGTTGCACGTGCTACTGCTGACCATGAGGTCCTGGGTTCGATTCCCAGGTCGGGCAAAATGTTATTGGGTTTTTTTATCTTAAATTTCTCAGTAGCAGCCCGGAGTCTGGATCTGTGTCGATGACAATTGGTTCGCCCCCTGTTACATGATGGGACTTAAACATAACTTTCGAAATGTGGGTGTATCTTTATACCTCTACCTAACCCTTTCGGGGAATACAGACGTGATGTTATGTTATGTGATGTGATGTTATGTAGATATGAGCGCCGCGTCGGCGCGCCGCCGTCGCCGTGAGTTCATGTCGGCGCGTCGCCGCCGAGCGCAGCACGCGGCGCGCCGTCGCGTCTACTCACAACTTGCTTTCTCGCTCGCACGCGCGACCCGACCGCGTTAGTTCGCCTAGTCGTTTCGGCACACTCGTCGCTTACGCAGTCTAGTTCAATATTTCACCGAGTAAACGTGTATTATTGTGTTGTGTTAACGATGGCAGCAATTTCGAGATGAGATGAGAGAGAAATGATTATTTTTCAGTAAACGTGATCTCCAATTATCATTTAGAAGACTGTAAAATTGTAATTAATAAATACGTTCCTTTATATATATTTCTTTGGTAATAACAATATGGTTTTCTTTATGTTATTTTTATGAAAACTCTCCCTGAAAAAAAAACTCAGGCCCACGACCGGCCACGCCACGCCGCCGCGACGCCGCCGTTGCTGTGGAAATTAACAGGCCACGCCGCTGCCGTGGAATTGGCCATCGGCGCTCATATCTAATGTTATGTGATGTGATGTAATGTGATGTTATGTTATGTTCAGACAAAACCACAAACATTAAACTTCGTCTTACATTGTATACAAGTGTCAAAGAAACATGCATTTGCCAGTCTACGTAGACTGTGTATTTATCTACTCGTACGTAGTGTCCCTTGGTACTAAATTAAATAACTACCTATAATCGTTATTGCTTGCTTTATTTTTTATACAAATATCAAGGTGTAGGTATGTCTGCAGCCATCAACTAAAATTGCGAGATTAATGAATTTAAACCGGAACAGTTTTTGATGTACTTATCTAAAACATACCGTATAAGTTTCTAACAAAGATCAAAACATTCATACATAACTAGAAGTGTGTGGATAAAGCTCTAGTCAAACGGAGGCGAATCCCGCGCGGGATACTCACTTGTGTGGAGTTGTTCAAACTGGCGCGAATAGTCGAGACGCGCGCAATCGCGTATTATTTATGTTTCCGCATACTTGTAGGATTAACCTCAGTCTGACGAGTTCCTCATTCATAAACTCGTAATTTTCCTATAGTGTTTGTTTACCAAATCAGACTTGTAAGGAAAATATACTGCAGGTGTATATTTTCTCTGCTTTTATTTCTTTATGAGGTCAAAGAAACGTGCCAAAGGCTACTCTAACTAATTTGTTGTATCTCATCAATGTAAATGGATATTATCGCCTAGTATGAGTATATTTAGAGACTCGATGGTGAATACCCACGCAAAATGATCATAAAATACAAGGTTTCTCCACCCACGTCATTATCGAAATAGTTTCAGAAGATATAAGTGAAAGAAATGTTTATGCCCTGAATGCTTTTTTATTATTATAATGGATTGGGTCGAGGTTTACCTCGGCGGAGCCTAGAGGTTGTTTGTGACAATATGGGCAGGTTGGCTAGAGATCGCCAAAGATAGGTAGAGGTTTGAAAGATAATAGGGGAAGCCTTTTTCCAACAGTTGGGCACCAAGTAGGCTATCAAAAAAATATGATTGTATCCCATTTATAGTGGTCCAAAGCTTTATTTAGAAGCCTCTCGCTAAGAACTTAAGGATATTTTGACATAGTGCCTCCAGAGCTAAGCTGTCTCCTAAACTATACGTAATTGCTGAACTTACATGGGGATACTTTGGAAAGCCCACGGTGAGAGCGCACAGTGAAGGGGCGAATTTTATTTATCCCAAGAACAAACTTAACATTTTTGTCGAAAAACATGTTCTCCCATACATTCCAACTGCAAATGTAACTTTGTACGTACAATACTGGGAGATTTACCATGTTATGTAAGACCATAGACTTCTTATTAATTTTTCTGTAATATATAAGTATACAACGTGTCGTTTTGCATCCTAGTCAAATTTAAGGATTTGAAGTTTTCTATGGGACAGTTGAAAACTTTTTCGCGATTATGATGTTGGTCCCATGGAGAAAGTTGTTTGGTTTGATGTTCTGAATTTGACCAGGATGCAAAACGACACGTTGTATATATGACCGTTTTCTGTACATTTTAAAAAATTTTAGGCTCGGTAGTTTCGGAGATAAGGGGCGAGTGATCAACTTTTATAACTATACAAAAGAAGAAATTAAAAACTTACCGTTGCCGTTGCAAAAATTTAAAAAAACGTTTTACAGAATTACTTGTAGATAAATATTATTATTCTGTGCAGGATTTCTTAAATTATATTTTTTTGTAATCTCTTTATTGACCTCTACTTTGTATTACATTTGCATGCTATATTAAGGCAGAATGTACATGGATCCTATATAATTTAACAACTTATTTTTATGTACCTACATTCAAGCAAATAAAGACATATTCTATTCTATTCTAAAAATATCAAGTTGAAACCCTTTTGTTTGATATATCATACGGTACAGTATGCAGAACATTTTTTTTAAATTTTCTTATTTACCCCCCAAAAGTGACTCCCATATTAAAAATTCATTTTAATATGGGTAACTGGTTCGAAAACTGGTTCATATTGCACTACGATTAGGTTCACAATGCAATGTATTTCACACGCGTGCGATTTTTCATTTTCCAACACATGTGCGGTAATAAAAATTGCCACAGATAACTTATACCTATACTTAGTCCAATGCCTCTGTTCACACCGGTCCTCTCTATTCGGAGGTGAATGTTTTTTTTTTAATCTCGGCAAAGAGATATGCGTCTTTACGGCGTTAATGTTTTTTGAATATTTAAATAATGTTTATAAATAGAATATCATCAAAAACCATGATTATTACAATAAAAAAAAAAACGTTTATGAACAAATTAACATTTATTTGTGTTCTAAACTCAAAAATATTTGAATTTTCTATGTTTCTTATTAGACTATTTATCGGCTTTATACTTTGCTTCTCTTTCAACCTGGCGAAAGAAAAGCGCGGGAAAAAAGGAAAATTTAAATTTTAGTTTCCTAATAATTCACGACAAAAATGTTTTTCGTTATTTTATTTTATTTCTTCTAAAGTGTACTGAAAAACGTCGTTTGATACACGTGGACGTTTGTTATTGCAGTTCTCGGCTCAAAAACAACCTCGCCTACGGCTCGGGTGTTAATTCCGCCTCGAATGCAATAACAAAAATTCTTCACTTGTATCAAAATGTACTATTATTTATGTTACTCGTCCGTGTAAATTGGCTGTGACAGACGGACAGAGAGAGAGAGAGACAGACACACGAGTGATTCTATAAGGATTTCATTTTTTTCTTTTGAGGTAAGGAACCCTAAACACAGTTTGAACCACCATAAACGGGACACCCTGTATAATGGGACTGACCTTGACCTCAGTCTCGAAAGGTAGAGAGTTCTACACGGATGAGTTTCTACATGGGACGAGCGTACCCAGAAGATGCCTATTGACTTTTCCTTTGAAGTTTGACGGGTTATGGGAGTCATGAACGCTGGAATAATGGGGAGTATATTTTATTTACGACCGAAAGAGATTAAATTCCCCCCCCTTTCCCTTAAATCCTCCTCTTTCCTTTCCTTTTAATTCCTTTTACGTGACCCAATCCGATCCTAGCTGTACCAAAGGGTTCGATGTCTCTTTTACTAAATAAACAGCATTTTTTGTGAAAATTAGGGTCCTTCATATTATTGAATGCTTTTAATCATCTATGCTCCGATGTGGTAAACAGACTGGCTCAGACGGGGTGTTACTAATTTGGATAGGCTAACATTACAACACTCAGGAAACAAATATGTTCCTAACAATTCAGGAATTGTTTGGATCAGTTTTCGATTTACTGCGCTGAAAGAGAGAGTTTTCTGAAAACCGTGGGTTATGAAAAGAAAATTATAATTAAAAGTTTTGTGAGACCGAAAACCTAGCCTTTTCCCATCTATGTTGGGGTCGGCTTCCAGTCTAATCGGATGCAGCTGAATACCAGTATTTTACATGGAGCGCACATGGAGCAGCCTATCCGACCTCCACAACTCAGTTACTGGGTAATACGATACCCCTTGGTAAGACTGGTTGTTAGACTTTCGAGCTTCTGACGACCCGTAACTACTGTCAAAGATCCATGAATGACAGCCGGGACCAACGGCCTAACGTGCTTTCTGAGGCACAGAGAGGTCTTGGTATCTAAAGATTGTCACCCATCCACGGGCCAACCGCGGCAAACGTAGCTTAACCTAATCGATCGACCCGTGCGGCTGTTATTATTTAGCCACAAGAGACCGAAACCAGGTTACCTATTCTAAAAAATACCAGTACGTGAAGCACATCGTTTAAACCATAAATATCGTCAAAAGTTTCTTTACCCTTGCGAAAGGCAAAAATACCATATACCTAAACAATAAGAACTGCATTTTATTGTCCAGATTCACGTGTCTATTATTTTATTTGTGTGCAAACATTTTGCCAACAATTTGTATCCTGGCATGAAAGCCACTAGGAAGGAGTCTTGTCACGAAGCAAACATAACTTTCATTTAGCTCTTGCCATCAACCTTAGTGTTTTATGAATTCTCCTTAAGTGCTGGTTAGACCTTTGTTGTAAGTGAGGTTTCGTAATGAAAATTGTGCTGTGGGTGTTAGGGTTTTGAGTGTGGGTGTAAATCTGTCCAGATTTACACCCACACATGTTAGTCCTAACATTATGAAAGCGACTGTCTACTTGTATGTTTGTCACAGAAAAGGCAAAAATATACTTTGAGCGTGGTAAAGAATGAAGGATATTTCTGTAAATTCGTTAAAAAAAGCTTCTTTATAATAGGTTGGGGAAAAAGTTTCTTCGCATTTTTTAAGAAAATTCAAAACATTTTTTAATATACATTATTTACATTTATCTAAAGTATGTAGGTACCATTTTGTTCGATAACTTTTTGCCATCTTGTAGGTAGGGACATGATCCCATTGCTATAGAAATTTTGGGACTTCTGATCAAAATACCGCGACAAGTGGTTTTGGCAGCCCTCTCGTGATGTTATCCTGACACTGCCTAAAGAATTCTGAAGAGACTGAAACAGGTGGAAATCTGAAGGTGCAAGGTCAGGACTATACGGTGGATGCATTAACACCTCCCAGCCAAACTCTCATAATTTTTGCTGAGTAGCTAAAGATGTGTGAGGTCTAGCGTTATCATGATGAAAAACCACACCCCTTCTGTTGATTAATTCCGGCCGTTTTCTCTCAACTTCATGCTATAATCTCATCAGTTGTTTGCGGTGGAGTTCAGAATCGATGGTCCTGTCTGGTGGTAACAGCTCATAATGAATAAAGCCCTTCCAATCCCACCACACACCTTGTTGCGAGCTAACCCGGGTTTTGCCACAGTCTGTGAAGCCTGACCGGCCTTTGACTACGACCTTTTTCGCACATTCTTGTCGTACGTGATCCACTTTTCATCACCAGTTATCAGCTTCTTCAAAAATGTTTCGGTTTCATTACGTAGTAATAAAGAATCACAAATGAGTACACGGTTCATTAGGTTTCTTTCAGTGAGCTCGTGAGTGTACTCAAATATCGAGCTTTTTTGTGTACCCAGTTTTTTTCAAATGCGCCTAAACTGTTTTGTGGTAAATTCCCAGTTCTTCAGCTACGTCGTAACTACTGATATGCCGATCTTGCTCCACTTTTTCAAAAATGGCATCCATGTTATCCGTAATAGGGCGACCAGAGCGACGTGCATCTTTGACATCAAAATTTCCGAATTGAAAACGCTTAAACCAAATTTGTGCTACTCTCACAGACACTGCACTGGGTCCATAAACATCGCAAATTTTTTTCGCGGCTTGCGTTGCATTTTTACCTTTTTTGTAGTAAAATTTTAAAATGTATCGAATTTCTTCATTAGATTCACTCATCTTGACAGTACGAAAAACAAATGAAAATCACACATTTTCCTAATTTGAATTTGGAATTATGTTCTTTAAAATTTAAACTTTCAATGATACCAAAACCAGCCAGATACAAATAGTATAGCCAAAGAGATTTTATTTTACGTTCATACTTACTATAATGCGAAAAGACTTTTTCCCCAACCTAATATAAAAAATAAATTGTGTTTTAAAACTAGATGTTCGCCATCCGACTATAAGTTGAAAGACTGGAACAAACTTAATACGAGTATATAGGGTTATTGGTAAAACACGAGCAACTTCTTAAGGGGTCATTGTTCTCATAATTTGCATTGAGTAACTTTTACTATTGGACCAAACCTGAAATCGCGAAAAAAAATCTGCTGAAATTTACTAATTTACTTCAAACTCGTCAAAATGTAGGGAGAAGCAGATTTTTTTTCGCGATTTCAGGTTTGGTCCCATAGTAAAAGTTGTTTCAGACAGTCAATAATAGTTTCAGATAAAATTCAAACTTCGAATTTGGATTTGAACTGTTTCCACTCCAGTGCAATGAGGGTCGCGCACATTTGGGCGGGCTGTGCCACAACACAAATGCAAAAATTATCCTAGATCACTTTCGTAAATTTTTACGAACCATAATTTTATCGCGCACTACAGGTGGGAAGCATCGCAACGTAAAACAGTAGCCGTAAAAATATGCCTGGTGAGCTATCTGCCAGTTTGTTGCGCTGCGGCTCGGTGCGGCCCGCCCTAATGTGCGCGAGCCTGCCCTTAAGGGGGATGCGCTAAGGTAGCCCGCGAAATTCAAATTTTCTTAAGTTTTTTGCAATATGCAGGTCAGTGTCTGGTTGTATGTTGATTAAAATGTGAGACGCGGCCGTAGCTGATATGGCTTTACAGAATTGTAATTATTAGAATCAGCAATACCTACCATAAGTTAGAATTGACTTCAAATCTAGCGATTTCATGAAATCATGAGGTTTGAGGTCAATTCTAACTTATGGAGTTGTATTGCTGATTCTAATGATTATAATTCTGTAAAGCCATATTAGCTACGGCCGCGTCTCATATTTTAATCAACATACAACCTGACACTGACCTGCAAATTGCAAAAAACGTAAGAAAGTTTAAATTTCGTGGGCTACCTTAGCGCATCCTCCTTAACGCTGTTCTTTAAAATCGCACTCCTAATGTGCTCAAAAGCCATATTATTATAATGAGTTGGTGGTCTAAAAGCGATGCTTCTATATTTCCTTTTGCGAAATTCCGCTCAAAGGAAATAAATAGTTCAAACATAAAAAATCTAACAGAATGTCGAAATCACAGGGAAAGATATTTTTCATCAGGCTTAGACCAAAAAAACATTGGACCGCTGATTTTAAATGAAAAATCTTGAAACAAAAAATGAAAGTGCAACTATGTAATGATAAAAATGGTAGATTAAGTGCCTTGTTCCTGACCCAAAAGTGTAACTTGAACTAAATTATATAACTCAATCAGCGCGACACCCATTACGAATTCGTTCTCTAATTACAAGAACGTCGGTATCTTAATTGCGGCAGTATTAGTTTATAGTTCTCAGACTAACTCATAAATGATGCCCGGTTGTAACGTTTTTAAAAGGAGTTTATCTATTCGATAGTGATTATTGTTTTGTTTCTGAACACTTTTGATAAGGAAGAATTTTGTTTGAAAAATGAGGTTTTATCTGAGGACCTCAAAAACAAAGCATAAGGAAAGATTTCACTTAAATAGATAATTTTAGCAAATCAATAGCTAGGTATTGAGAGTTTAAACTCCAATTAACAATTCGTCAGAAACCGGGCATTATTATAATTTATTTTACAGTGTCTGGAATTAGTATTTATTATATTATAATGACGTGATCATCGACAGCCAAATCAAATGACAGACGTAGTAGTCTTTTGCTCTCTTTCTGCAGTTATATAATATATCGTTTGGTTGACACCTATAATAAACAGTTTGGCTCTACTGATATTAAGTTTCTCAGCAAAGCTGTATTTAAGAGTGAAATTATGACTATTATAAGAGATCATAGCCCTAATATATAGTTAATAAGTAATATAAGTGCTTTTTTAACTTGCTCTGCTAACAGCTAGCTATTCTGTGGATAACTCTTGAGTAGTGTATTTGTTACTTTTATTGCAAGTTATATATTGTATGCCTACTGTGTAAGTATATTACACAGTAGGCATACAATATATAACTTGCTGTTTGTTATTCCTATCAAATAAAATAAAATACCTAAAGAACAATGGCAGGTCTCTATACTAAGAATTGTCTGGGATCAAATTGAAGCGCCCCTTAATGAAAAATATGTTAAAAGATTTGGCGTTACCTCCAGAATCTATAAATGAGACTATTTTCATTTGGGAAAGCAGGAAATAAAAGATTTCGGTGTTTGAATTTTTAGGTTATGAATGAACGTCAAACAACAATTATCTGTAAAACATCGCAGATTGAAATTAAATCATAAAGAAATGGATATGTGGTGTGGTCTAAGTCGGGATAAGAGTATTTACGGATAAAATGAGAAAAACCCAAATAAATTCTAACCCTCGGTGTAGAGTAGTACTCAATTGTATGTTTACGAAAGCTGGGCTCGTATTAAAAAAAAAATGCTCTTGCCCCGTAAACACTAAAACTGAGGGTTGTAATACCTAATGTTAGGGCAAATAAAAAACACACTTTATTAAACATATTTATTTTATTCCTCATCCTCATTTCGTATTATTATCTCATCAAGGAAACCTGCTGGTGCTGAGATATGTTCTTGATGTCTGGCCCATCCTAGATACTACACTAAGGTCATAGTGTATCCGCAGCAGCTTACAGTGCGCCGGCCAGCTAAACAACTACAGCAATATTCGACTATGCCGGTTCTGCTAGGAATATTATTTTAAATTAAAATGTACACATAATATTGTTTGCACTAGTCACACAGGGTAGTATTTATCAATCCATAAACAGTCCAGGTCGGGAAAAATAAATAGAAAGCCAAACATAAACACAAAACGCAACCGAGATGAAAAACGCGGAAGCATTCTGTAGCGTCTTGACAGACAACCACAGACAACATGTCACTGTCAAAGACAAAAGTAGTGCTCCACGTTTCGATTCGGTTTTCTTAAGAATCGATAAAACACTGAAACGATCCTGTGATATTTTGAACCATTATTAATTGGATTTAAAAGTAGAAGCATTTTTTCATAGATATCGGTTGATTAAAGACAAAATAATAGAACATTTCAACAATTATGTTAAAAAAACTTTTTTACAAAAAAATACAACCGACTTCCAAAAACAACACTACAAAGTGAAAAATAACTTTAATTTCGGAAGTCGGTGTCTAGTTAAATGTATTTTCGTTTTTGCCACCGACTTCCGAAATTAAAGTTATTTTTCACTTTGTAGTGTTGTTTTTTGGAAGTCGGTTGTATTTTTTTGTAAAAAAGTTTTTATTTTTCACTTTTTAGTTGTGTACCTACCCCAACACAAATTCTAATACCACTACCTGCAAAGCAAACTAGAACATCGTCCATATAAAAGTGGGGAAAAAATACGTATTATTGAAGCTAACTCAAAAACTACCAAAGCAAAGTTAATCAATTTTAAATGGGACCAACTGTGAACCTCTCGAATAAAACAAAACAAATCCAAATCGGTCCAGCCATCTTCGAGTAATCGGGGAACATACATAAAAAAAAAAAATAAAAAAAAAAGGTTCCGACGAATTGATAACCTTCTCCTTTTTGAAGTCGGCTAAAACAAAACCAACTCTACAGGGGTTGATCGAACGGTCGATTAAATCGATAATTCGTTTAATAATTGATACAGATAAATTGCATTCATACTATTTGTACTCACACCACTATTTTTAACCGACTTCAAAAAGGAGGAGGTTATCAATTCGTCGGAATCTTTTTTTTTTTTAATGGTAACATTTCGAATGTACCTAATTCGAACATCATTTGATAAGCTTTTAAGAACATAAAATAACTCCGGCCTTTACGAGAAGAAGTAAATAATTGAAAAATCGTAGAAAATTAATTAAATTTGATTCATTTAAATAAAATATATGGGCGCCAAAAAAAAGTCCAGACCAAATTCTGCCATGATTCTTTTGTTATAAGGCTGAGTTGCCCTGCCATATTATTTAAAGCAGATTGAAAACTAAATCTAAAATAATCTTAGTAACTTTCTTCCAAATAAAACTATGTAAATAGATATCTGTATTATGTATGATTTGAACATTGATCTGTAATTTTTTGTTTTTTTTTTGTTGTAATTCTATTCTAAAAAGTAATATCTATTAAAAAAACAAGTAACAATATCGAAGAGTATTTTTTCCGGCACAATATGTAACATAAATATGTCGCCTAACACGAAATATGTTGGACATTTACCCGACAACTAATGTCGTAAAATGAAAGAAAACTATTTCCTTGACCTATTCAATGGACCCCTTTAATGTGTTTTACCTTACAGTATGGATTAGATAAGCTGTCGAAGGATGAAGAAAGCCGAGGCTTTGACGCTGATCCTTTTCAAGGGTAGTCATAGGGTTCCGTACCTCAAAAGAAAAAAAAGGAAAGGTCTGTCTCTCAGTTCGTCAAGATCTTTTTTGTCAAGAACGCGTGGAGTTATCAAGTTGAAATTAATATCAAATATGTAGGTTTACCGTTCCTTAAAGCTGTAAAAAGTCAAGCTTATAAGTCAACGAAATAAAGAACTGAGGCCATTTTTATGCGACATATTTTTATACCAATAAATAAATCAAAACCACAAATAAAAAAAAATAAGGGTAGGTACTTCCCGTTGACCTAGAATAATGAAATTTGGCAAGAAGTAAGGTCTCCCAGCACAAGTAAAGGAAACAGTCCGAAAATCTTTACTTTATAGTTTTTTTTATCACAATTGTCACATATAAAAAAATATTTTGCGAGTACAAATTAATTTATATTTGCAGTTGGAGAGATGACCGTGACGTACATCGATGTATGGGAGAACATGTTTTTAAAGTACAATGTTAAGTTTCTTTTTAGAAAATATTCATCCCACAACGGAACCCCTTATTGTTGGTACGTGGTCCGACACGCACTTAGCCGGTTTTTTTTTTAATTATCGTGTCCGGGAGTAGAAGCAATGTAGAGGCAATGATGACTTAAAATAGCCGTAAGCATTTAGTTACCTACATGGCTAATGGTAATTTTTTTTTACAAAAATGAGATGATCTCTTGCCGATCAATCAATCTGCCTAGCCTTTTCCCAACTATGTTGGGGTTGGCTTCCAGTCTAACCGAATGCAGCTGAATACCAGTATTTTACATGGAGCGCCTACCTATTTGACCTCCACAACCCATTAACTGGGTAAATATGATCCTCCTTGGTAAGACTGGCTGTCAGATTTTAGGGCCGCTTTCTTGATCCGTGGTTAAATTTTGGCAAAATGTGAACGAAATTTAACCTTTAGTTACTATTTTTATCATTTGGTTGAGTTAACTAATAAAGTAATTTTAATTAAAAATGTTTTTGTTTGTTATTCAATTCTATTTGCGCATCAATGTGCATCAATCACGTAAAAATTGACAATTGCTATGGATCGATCGGACCCTTAAACTGTGTAACTGGTAACATTGGGGGCATTCACTGCGGATAACTTCATCGGCAGAAATACCGGTCTTTGCCCAGATTTGCAAAGTACAAATCCGTACGGTGCCCATGCTCCGATTCCGACCCGGTGGACACGCAACTTTAACGAGTTTTCCGAGGCACGGAGGAGTCTCGGTATGCAAAGCTGGTCACCCATCCACAGACTAACCCCGGCAAGCGTAGCTTAACCTGATGGATTGACCAGTGCGGCTGTTATTACTTAGCCAATGTGTAATAGTTAGTTTATATCATGTCGAAAATATTATTCACCCATAATTATTCGGGCAGATTGCGCCAGTTACCGAAGAATTTAAACGTTCTAGACCTTGTCTTATTCATACTGTTTATCCTCTTTAATGGGCTATACACAAGTAACTAGCAGTCAATGTACGATAACGTACTGTTCATAGGTTCAGTTATGTGTTTCTTGGCTTGTTCGTTGGCAGTTTAGTGTAGGTACACATGATGTGATGTGCTATTTATGACGAATAAACATGGTTGAAAGTTGGTTGATATTGTGACGGTATATGTCGATTATTTGGTGGTGTAGCTGGATTGGACAACGCTTAATTATAATGGAATTGATAAGTTTTTCGAGAACTAGGGTATATAAAAGAAAGCATTTAAAATGTTTTCTGCACAAAAGAATCGACCCGAAGGATGTTCAAAATTTCATGCCAGCGACAATGTCAGGAATATAATGAATTAGAGGTATTTTTAGGGTTCCGTACCCAAAGGGTAAAACGGGACCTTAATACTAAGACACCGCTGTCCGTCCGTCTGTCTGTCCGTCTGTCACCAGGCTGTATCCCATGAAACGAGATAGTTAGACAGTTGAAATTTTCACAGATGTTGTATATCTGTGTAACAGCAAATACTAAGAAACAGAATAAAATAAATATTTAAGGGGGCTCCCATACAACAAAGGAGTTTTTTGCTAGTTTATGCTCGATATTGATAACGGAAACAGGTAGATGTTTGAAATATTCACAGAATATTTAATTATATATTCACTTTAAAAATTAATAATTACATTAAAATAAAACAAATATTTAAGGGGGGACTCCCATACAACAAACGTGATTTTTTGCCGTTTTTGTAGATAATGGTACGGAACCCTTCGTGCGCGGGTTCGACTCGCACTTGGCCGGTTTTTGATAGATTGAGACAGCGCTTAGAATATAAACTCTCTTAAAAATACGGAAATAGGATTCAAATTAAACAACTGGGTAATTTAATTGCTTAAGACTCTTGAAAAAAAAAAATCCAGTGTGCTATAAAAAATGCCGCGTTAAAAAGTCGCCCGTGGGTACGAGAGCTTAAGAGAATTCATTGAAGCGTGGATGCTCGGTGTGTAACTGAAATGGCGTTATGGCTATCTAGTATGACGCGTGAGATAGAAGACTCACGCGCACTGGAAATAAACGCGCTTCGTTTAAATGTAGATTTATGACAAAGTGCTATACTTAAATCAATTTTTACCTAAGTAAATTCTTAACATTTAAATGCTTTAATTTTAAAGCAAATTTTACTGCACATTAAGGAACTGTTTACGTATAATCGTATAAAAAAGAAAATAGACGGTGCTACTTTGGATTTATTTCAGTCGAAAAAATTTCAAGTGATCATGTTTCGGGTTTAGTACAACAGTAACGGAAAATCAAAATCATTTTACAATACATTTGGAATTTTAAAAACACAAAATTTATCGAAAATAAGACGAGACACAATAGAAGTTTTGTTGTTTTGACGGCTATAGCCGTATAGTGTCCTTGAAAGTGTTAAGTCTACAAAAACAACACAGTGATTACGATTATATTTCTTACGAAATGTTCAAGAGTCTGATTTACGTTCAAAGTTAGCTCAAGATTCAAGATTCATGAGTCCAATTCAAATATTTTCGCTAAAGTTACTTATGAACTAACAATATTCTGGAATCTTGTCTCGTTCACGAAAAGGGTTCGTCAGCAAAATCCAGTTGAGTAAATAAAACATATGATATTATTTGTATGAAACGGCACATGAATATCAATTTTCTTTGGAGGCACAAATCGAAAGGGGAATCCTAAGGATATGGAAAGAATGTGTTATAGATTCCGAGTTGCCTTGAACTTTATTGTGAAGCAATTTTACAGGAATTCGATCAAAATGTTATTTATGGTAGGGTTTTTTGTTACCTAAATAACTTTGGAAACAGTTACAAGGTAACGATTGATTTATTGACAATAGAAGAAAGAAAGAAAGGAAAAATGTTTCATCTACTCTCATATCATAAAATTCGAATTATAAATTTCAAAAAGACAATACCGAAATTTAAAATTAAAATCCTAAACACTTTATCTCTAACAAAATAATGTTATAATTTTTTTTTTACCATTAAGATACAGGGCAAATCCAAGAAGTTAATAAGACCAAGGAGGTTCCATCAGTTTTTAGGGTTCTGTACCTCAAAAGGAAAAACGGAACCTGTATGGATCACTTCGTTGTCCGTCTGTCTGTCTGTCAGTCTGTCAAGACCCTTTTTCTCAGGAACGCGTGGAGGTATCAAGTTGAAATTAATATCGAATACGTAAGTCTATGGTCCCTTAGAGTTCTAAAAAAATCAAGCTTCTAAGTCAACGCAATAAAAAAATACGGCCGTTTATGCAACATATTTGATACTCGCAACTGTCGCAAGTAAATCAAAACCTACAGGGTACTTCCCGTTGACCTAGAATAATGAAATTTGGCAAGAAGCAAGGTCTACCAGCACAAGTAAAGGAAAATGTCCGAAAATTATTCATTTGTAGTTTCATGACATAAAAAAAATTTTTGGTATCCATTGTTAAGTTCGTTCTTGAGATGAATTCTTTTCAACTACATTGTGCGTGTTCCGACACGCACTTGGCCGGTTTTTTTTTTAATGGAACGAATGTCTGGGGTTCGCCATTTTTATAAAGAAAAGTTTTGATTCCAATTTTTACTTGTCTGCGGCAGCGCCCGCTTTAGAGCATGCGCGGTGATGTGCTAGGTTTTGGCGCCAATCATACGTTTTTACCTGACTACAGCGAAGCAAAAAGGAGGGTTATATTGTATAGGAGTCTTACGACGATATTCATGGGGCCATCCCATGAATATCGTCGTAAGACTCTTTTTACCCTTTTACCCTTCGGATGTAACATGGGTAAGCTTTAGAGGCCTCTTATAGAGGTGAAAACATCCTTATAGGAATGGAACCTTCTTTTTGTCTTTCGTTATTTCGAACTGAGTATCACCGTATACTGTAAGTATTTAACAGAAAGAAGTGAATGACTTAAAGGTATTGCCCATTATTCTATTCTTATTATATATTAAAATAAAGTCGCTTTTCGTGTTTGCTGTGTGGCCACGATGTTCTTCTAAACTACGCAACGGATTTTGATGCGGTTTTCACTATCATTTAGAGAATTTAATCCAGAAGGTTTACATTAATTAATATATATAATATAGAAACATTCATGATTTGTCAAGTCGTAAAAACGTGTGAAGCAGGGCCGGGTCGCTAGTCTATACTTATTATAAAATAAAGACGCTTTTCGCGTGTCTGTGTGGCCGCGTTATTCTTCTAAACTACGCAACGGATTTTGATGCGGTTTTCACCATAATGCAGAGAATTTATTCCAGAAGATTTATGTGTATAATACATTGGTATCAAACTTGTATATAATGAATAAACCGTGCGAAGCAGGGACGAGCGGGTCACTAGTTATGTTATATTATGATTCTTGCCGGATACGATGTTATGTAAAGATAGTATAGGAGCTAGCGACTTCAATGATCATTTCGGAATTCTTATTATTCAATATTGTAGAATGTAATTATAATTTTTGGTTTACCATAATTTCAGTCTTTCTAAGTTTGAACTCTTCATTAAATTGTTACAAACACGTAATAATTAGCCAGTTTTTTTATCGAAATCTCTTTTGAAACTTACGACTATTGCTTAAAAACTTTTAAGCAATGCAGTTTTTTTGTTATCCTTCCTCAAGTTCATCCTAACTATCCTATCCTAACTAATATCATAACTGTGAAAGTGAGTTTGTCTGTTTGTTTGTTTGTTACGCTTTCACGCTAAAACAACTGAACGGATTTGAAAGAAATTTGGCACATGGGTAGACTAAGACCCGCACCCTAATTGCGTAAGACATTATCGATCGGAGTTGGTTTCATTTTAAAACAAATTGCTAATCCATTGCTTCATATGTTCGAAAAATTTGTCTGCTCGACAACGTAAATAACGCAATGAATGTTGTTGAACTGTCAATATGAAACCAACTCCGATTGATAATGTGTTACGCAATTATATTAAATACTTTTTATCCCGGTAGTACGTTCCCGTGGGATAATTTCCGACATTCACACGGGCGAAGCCGCGGGCAAAAGCTAGTTATGTTATAAATTAGTCTGTAAAAACTTTTTTACAAAAGAAAACAACCGACTTCCAAAAAATACTACAAAGTGAAAAATAACTTTAATTTCGGAAGTCGGTGTCTGCATCTATATTTTAGCTTTTTGCCACCGACTTCCGAAATTAAAGTTATTTTTCACTTTGTAGTATTTTTTTGGAAGTCGATTGTTTTTTTTTGTAATAAAGTTTTTTATTTAATAGCCTTATGTCAACTGCTCATCACCTTTTACAAAATATTTATTTTCCCGATACATGGACGTTAATTGTTGAGGAGTTCTCCCAGTAAGGAACCAGGAGAACTGGAACTGATGGTGAAGTCACCATCAACCCCATGTCAACATATGTATTGTGATGAGCATAAATTGCTTAGCAATAATCGAACCGCAACCCATGAAATACGTATTATTGAGTAGTTCCGATGGCCATCTCTGGTCTTCCTCATCAGTTCCATTTCACTAAATGGTGCTTTCCGGGAGCAAATGCACGAGTTACTATAAAAAATAACCAAATCGCTATAGGTATAAAAAATACTTTCTAGATAGTAATGCGATCTAGATCGCTTTTAGCGATAAGACCGCCCATTGTGTCACCCTATGTAAAATTTCAACATTTATATCTGTAATTTTTGTGGTGTGTATGGTGGAGTATTCTGTCTATCTATCCGTCTATCTATCTGTATAGATAGTGTATATGTATGGATGTAAGTATGCGGGTGTATGTATATTGTTTGCCTGGATGGATGGGTGGGTGGATGGATGGAGCGCTTCATCGTGTACATACAAGGCTCGTCATGTGAGGGGAACGCTGGCGAGAGTCGGCGAGACTCAGGCGGTCTCTTTCTCGCGCGCCTATTACCCATGCGCAGACACACATCTCCTCCCACTCTCGCCCAGCGTTTCTTTTTTACCTGACGCCAAGTATACGTATTTATTAAATAATAATATTAATAATTATGTACTGGCACCACGAGTGGCACTGAGTTGCCGTGTCTGGCCATACCGCTGTTAAACCCGCGATGGTTTGTGTGGTATGTTTAAAGTAACCTAATGTGTGTAAACTGTTTTTGAATAATAAAAAAAAGAGGTGAAAAAGGTGTGCCTATAAAATTTGAAGGTTCCTCTCGATTTCTCTGGGATGCCATCATCAGATCCTGGTTTCCTTAGTATGGTACCACCCTTGGGATATATCCTTTCCAACAAAAAAAGTATCATAAAAGTCGTTTCATAATCGACGAAGTGGATAACTTTGCGAACACATAAAAAAATAATATACGGTTGAATTGAGTAACCTCCTTTTGAAGTCGGTTAAAAATAAAAACAGGCGCATAAAACATTGGATTAGAGTAGTGTTCAAAGAAAACTAGCTTATACTTAACAATTTTCTACAATATTACTTGTTGCCCAACAAAGAAAATTAGGTAATTCTTATTCCCTTTATAACTTAAATTCTCCGCTGCATTATAAGAAAGTTTTAGTAAGCTCATGAAATACAGAATTTTGTGACGTTAATCATTAATGTATGGAGCTTCACGCCTGAAAGCATACTAAACTTTTACAGGAAATCCGTTTTCAATTTTACTATGTTTATAAAAAAAGACCTACTACTAGATATTTAAACTTTTTATTTTTCGTAGTTTTTGTTATCTATATAAATAATACAAAGAGAAGTGTTGACTGACTGACTGGCTGACTCATTAACGCCCAGCGCAAACCCTTGAACCTAGAAAAGCTGAAATTGTGCACTGAGGTTCCCTATAGAACTTAGACAAGGAATGAGAAAAGAATTCCCGGTACGGCGTTCCCGTAGGATATTTTTCGACATCCACGCGGACGAAACCGTTGCCAAGAGCTAGTTACTTTGTAAAAAATGTTCTACTCTATCTCAAAAACTACTGAACTTCGGTAGAACATGTTGTGGTTTAATTTATTGTTTTTTAACCCTACTCTATGATGTCCTGCCAGGAATACGTCGAGTTACCAGGAACCCTATATAGTTGGTACACCGAAATTTCGTTATTTATGTTTAGGCGTCTATAGGTGGTTGTTAAACCAAAAAAGAAAAATGTGTGTAAAACATTTTTAAATTTCTTATGCATACATTTTTAGTCAGAAGAGATAGAATTATTTGTATAAAAAAAATCAACACTAAACCTCCTAAGTTCTAAGTTACAGCAGTAATTGCAAAAAACGGTCATTTTTGGCGTGATTTATTAATTTTTTTGTCAATGGTGGCGCTGTTGGCAACTATACCTACTAACCATAAGTCCTTATTAATCAGAGACGAGCCTTTTGTCGCTATTCGTACACAAATTCTGTCTTCAAACATGAGAAATGGCCAAAGTAGGTATGTATTTTCACCTCTCCATCACCATCACACCATCGCGTCTATCACACCTTGTATATATTTTATTAAAAGCAGCCAAAACGGACAATCCAGCATACCTAATTAAAACAAGTCAGATGCGGTTTCATAGCGGCCGGCGTCTGATCAATTAAGCCTTTAATTAAATCTATAGTAGGTTTATAATTATGAGTTTCAAAACATCTACTGTTATTAATAAAATTATAGTTTTCAGAACGGGAGGGACGCCCTAGAAGGATTAAATAATATTTACAGTGATTTTATTGGTAATGTTCTTCAGAAAGGTCAGGTGCGTAGTGCTAGCAACCGGCGTGCTTGTAAGACCAGATGATTGAACGTAAATGAAGCAAAAAGAGTATGTTAGGATCGTAGCAGGTAGCATTCTGTAGTTTCTACCTACCCCCATGGGAAGAAGGTGTGAGTTTATGTATGTATGTATTTTTTTAGAAAATATAATTTCATTAATGTACTCATAAAATTAAATATTGTTTTGCAAACAGTATAAATTTTTTCAGTTATCAATTTTTTCTCGAAAAGTGAGTCTTTTAACAAGGCCTCAACAATATTCGGTACTTACTACCAATATCCATATGAAACCAACGCCCTAATACCATCTACATCGAAACCAAAACCTTAAAAAGGTCAGCCTATTCTTAGCCAGACGTGTAAATGAACTTTCAAGAACCTGGCAAACTGAATCTTACCTAAAAAAGCAAACCTTGATCACAAACTACGCTGTAATGCCCACACATTCAAATAAAATCGTGTCACCAACATAACGATAATACTTTTATCCTGTCAACCCCAATTCAGTAGTGTTACACTTGAGACCAAGAAAATAGACCCACACCTCGTTGTATTATATGGCCCGCTTACTTTCTATAAAGGCGAAATTTCATTCGGTGAAATAGAAATATTGACATTTCTGAAGCGGTGTCTGCTAAAAACTTTGTTACATAGGGTTTTGTATTCACATATACAGGGTTTGTATTGTATGATCCGAGTTCTTAGGAATGTGTACGAGAGGATTAAAAGATTGAAAGTTATAGTGTTTATTTACTCACGATACCTAATACAATGAATGTACTTTATAAAGATCAAAAGGCGCGCGTCTGTATTGCGGGACAGCAGCTGAGGCTCCTGCGCTTGTAAAAATAAATAAAATGCGCATGTATGTAAGTTCGAATCCAAATTTTGTGCGTCAGCGTTCCTCTACACAAGATTTTGAAATTGTTCTTTTTTATCCGTTTTGTAGATAGTGCCGTGGGTCTTGAGAATGCATGCCAGTATAATTATGAAATTATTTATTTAATTATTATTTATTTATTTAAATACTAGCTTTTGTCAGCGGCTTCGCCCGCGTGAATGTTGCAAACTATCCCACGGGAACGTACTATCGGGAAATCCTTCCTTATTTCTTGTCTGTCTACATTATAAAGGGAACCTCTGTGAAAAATGTTAGCTTTCTAGGTTTAAGGCTTTGGGCTGAGCGTTGATGAGTGAGTCAGTCAGGACTTTTCTTTTTATTTATTTAGATAGATAGTAAATATTATTATCTAACACTTTTTTAATAGAAAATAATACTTTAAGCTAACTTATTTGGTGCAGTAGTTAGGTTAATATAAAGGCAAATAATTGCTTAGCTAACGTATTGTGATTTGTTGACTTTAATCACAACTGGAAAATTATTTGATACTAGCTACCCGCCCCTGTTACGCACGATTTTTACGTCTTGACAAGACATCGACATTTCTATAAATCATTTATGAGTTTAATATGAATGTATAGGTATGCTCATAAACTTTCCGGAATAAATTCTCTCAATTGCGCAGGTTATAAGAACAACGCGGTCGCACAGAAGACATGAAAAGCAACTTTCATTTGTAATATTACTGTTCCCCCGATCTATCGCGTCGCATCGCATCGCCCGCACGCGCTAATGTTTCGTTTTTGCTTAGCGTTCTTTCTCATTTTTTTTTGCTCGGCTTCTAAGTGTCGAAGCGTGATGTTAAATAACCTATAACCTTCCTCAAGAATTGTGCTATCATATACGAGAACAATTTTTCAAATCCGAATGGAAGTTTCAGAGATTAGCGCGTTCAAAGAAATAGAGAAAGTATTCAGCTTTATTAACATTTTGGACACGTATAAATGGGGGTCACTCTTCTGCGGAAAATCTTAACACCACGATTCAGAAAATCGGGTCATTTGCACAATGTTAAGTATCGAGTTAGGTACTGGTAAACTCAAACTCTCCTTTGTGCTTGCAAATAAAACACATTGGCCCTAAGAACCTCGATGATTTCGCGGCCAGTTTATTTTGGTGTTTTTTAAAATGTCTCGGAAAGGAACGGTTTTCTGTTTATAGTAATGGACAGTTAAAATAATACCGGTCATGCTTTTGTCGTACATACTACCTACAATGCTCATGACTTTAAATTGTAAATATATTTATTCAACAAACTTATCAAACAGTAGAAATATTTTTTAACGTAAATGACTAACTAACTAACTATACAAATAAATACAAAACAAAAGGACACTTAGGCGTCGAAGTACTCGTCCGCATCGATGTCATCCGGAAACGTGCCCAGAAGACTGGCAGCATTGCCACGTTGAATGGCAATGCTAATTCTTTGGCCAAAGAACGAGCCAGCCCTCTGGTCACGTGAAGCCTCGACCAGTCAGCGAGAAATTTCCTTAAAAAATAGACGCGCACTCGGGCCCCATGACCCGAGCGTTTCGACCCCAAACGGCTCAAAACTGTAGTTACCTATAAGGTTACAGTATTTGCGCCGCTTGAGGGTCTCAGCAGCCGCAGCAGCGGCGCCAGCACAGCACGTCGTGCTTGGAACATGAGATGGCGCAAGGGTGTCGACACAGGTTGCGTCCCACACCAGAGGCCTACCCATCTTCCAAGGTAACAACGTCATGCCATCTGGTCTCTTCCCATCGTCACGTACCAAGCCGTTTGGTTCTAATACCGCTGGTACGCCGGCGGTAACAAGAGCTCGACGAATAATGTCGTTGATGCTGGCGTGCCGTGCTATGCGACCTGCGCTCCTGTAGCAGGACAAGCCATGGTGCCCGAGACTGTCGACAGCTTCACCGCAGTGACACCGATGCGGAGCAACACAAGGTGCGCCCAAGCGGAGACACGTAGCGAGCCGAAACGATGAGTCATCCATCATAGTACCTATGGTGGATGACGGGAGCGCCTGAAGCCACAAGCCTGACTCCCATTCTCCCACAGCCAGCAGACGGGCACGCTCAACAGTATTAAAAGACGTGTTTAATAGGGTATTCCGTATAATACTGCAGAGCGGCACGTCCCACAGTTTCTGGGAGGGCGGGTTGTCGGGCAAATCCGTATTGGGACAAGCCATTTTCCAAGCGTTCAACGCATCGGTCAAAAACGGTACCTCAAAATCGACCAGTGAGGAAGATAAAATTTTCCTGGTTAATTTATCGGTACTGTGGACCGAGGAGAGGAAGGCCGGTAAACTAATACTTGAAATTTTGCGGACGCCGAGACCACCCAGGCGGATGGGAAGAGTAGCTTGCTGCCACGCTCGGTCGTCCAGGGCCACATTTAGGATAGAAGTTAGTGTGTTTCTAATAATTTGGTCTACTTTTTCTAAAAGTTGTGAATGCTTCCAAAGATGGGAGGAGCGAAGGCTATATGTGAATTTTGGTCCAAAGCAACAGTATCGAATGAGTGTGAAGGCCGAATGAATATTAATTTTGTAAAGTCGTTCCGAGACATCATGAAAATTTTGTATTTTCTCCTCAATAAACGTTGGAAAGGATTCGTCAAAAATTGGGGATCCCAGGAGGTGAAGAGAGTTTCTTTCCATAATTTTGATATTTGGTGCTATTGTATTAAATTTTGATATGGTAGTCTGTCTGTCAGTGGTTTGGGGAAGATAAATTTCACATTTTGAGAGGTTAAGGTCTAGGCCAATGCAACTGAAATTTTTCTTTTAAAAAAACTAAATCTTTTAAGACTGTGTCTACATCACCTCCTAGGGTTCCGTCATCCAAATACCAAACGTTAAATTTAGAATTTAATTGACGAATAATTGGATTTATTGCCAAACTAAAAATGACTGGCCCAAGAGGGTCACCCTGTTGACATCCAACGGCTGATTTCAAAAGGTTGTCTTTATAAAGTAATTTAGAGGGGTGCCTATAACATTGATAAAGAAAACTGTAAATTTTGGGTATTTCTTTTTGAACTTCTGTCAACAAGGTGTCCCTGTTTACGGAATTGAAAGCGTTCTTAATGTCAACCTTAAGGATGACCTCACCTTTACCGCTATTGATGTAAGTGGATAATGCATGTACCGCAGCCTCACAGCCCCCTTTAGACCCGAAGCCCAGCTGTAGGGGCTGGAATTTGCTGGCCAGTGTTTCGCTGTAGAAAGCACAGCAAATTTTGGCTGCGATACGGCGATAAGTGAGCCCTACGGCAATGGGATGAATGCCGCCATCCTTCTTGCGCAGGGCACATAGATTTGCCCCATACAAGATACCAATGACGGCTTCGTTCACATTGCCGGAGAGCATGAGATTAATGAGGGCCGTTAGCTCCTCCAAAAGGGACTCACCAGCCTCCCCGGCGCCTGAACACATTAAGTCCTTCAGGTGTTGAGGTGTCAGGCCGTCGAGGCCGCCGGCGGAGCCACTTCGAAAGGAGCACACGGCCGCATACACTTGTTGAGCTGTAATTACAAGTGAGTTGGATTCCAGATCGGGTGGGTCAGGAAAGGAGAGATCATCTGCCGGGGTAGGGTGTTTGCTCTCCAGAGCTGTAAGTGTCTCTGGAGAGTACGGCGCAACCACATCGCTACTAAAGATGATCCTAGCTGCACCTCTGATATCACCCTCGCCTAGTTTAGACTCCACATAGTGCAATAAACCTCTTTGGGGAAGGTGTGCTGTTAATTTAGGGTCGAAACTTTGAGCCGAAATGTTGCAATTATCCTTGATTTGTGATGTTAAAGTTTTTTTATTTGCCAAATTCTTTTGCACATGTAGAATCCTAAACGGGAAGGTTAGTAATTGCTCCCAAGCACTCTGAGAGTTCTCTCTGGCGGCGAGGCGGATACAACGCGCTAAACTTAAAGCTACGGATGGTCTCGCGCCACGAGGAACTCTCTTTAAGACTGGAGTTGAAGTTTTCAATTTTGCAAGCGTTTTCCAAAAGGGTTGAGAGGGGGAAACAGGTGTTAGGGAAGTGGGTATGGTAGGGCATGATGAAGGCACATTGTGGGATTTGTGTTTCTTACCAAAATGTACCTTCAAGCCTCGTTCACCCTTAAAAAAGCGTGCTTGGGGACAATGAGGGCATCTCACTAGGACATCCAGCGACGTGGCAGGTTGACTGGCGCTTCGTACAGCGTCACTACCGTCGTCATTGTTTAACATAGAAAAAATTATAAATTTTCCTTAAAAATAGCACATAATATAAATAGAAACTAAAATAAAATAACAACAACAAAAAGACACATAAAAAAGAATTGACAGTTTGTCCGATGACAGCGGCGCAGTCGCGCTGGGGGCCTGGGGCGCCGCGCCGCCGTATGTCAAGTTGGTTGGCGCAGCCCAGGCAACCGTTGCAGTGAGACAGCGTCGTCGAATAAATATGGTCGATTTTAGTATTATGCGGTTCGTAATTTGTCTCTTTCGCTTTGCCTTTCTCACTTCGTCAGCTACTCTAGCGTTATTCTCGCGTTTAAATCGAAATTGTAATAACTATTAAACAATGACCAAATGTTACCTCAAGTATTTTCCATACCATTTTGAATCTCTTATTATACAAAAAATTCAAAATTCTATGCAAATTTTAAAATCATCCTCAATGTCATCACCCTTTCGGGGATGACATTTTAAAAACGCTGAAATACGTAATTGTTTATTTATTACTAAAAACATAAATTTTAATTTTCATATTCCTAAATTAAGAAATGTTAGGTTCCCAAACAAAATTTCATCCCCTATATTGTTATCACCCCCCTTTTTTTTTTTTGTGGATGGGAAGTCATTAAATGACTTCTCCCACTCTAGGTGGAACGGGAGGGCGTGTCAGACTTTTACTGAACGACTTGATCCACCCGTGTTTTTTGAGTTGCCCGTGCCAGGGCCACGGTATCTCTTTCGAACTACCCGCGACCCCGGCGGCATCGGCCCTATTGGACCCCGTCACTGCTGATATCTCTTTGAGGCGCGCGTGGAACACAACGCGCCGTCGAGCCGGGCCTGGTCCTTACCGGACGGTGAGCTGCCCATTACTCGTCGTCCGCAGGCCCGCGCCTACGGTGGCCGGAAATCGGCAATCGATTCCCGCCACCCAGGGCGTCTACTGCGGCGGCTAGGGGTGCAAGGGCGCGACTGTTGCCTCTACCTCACGCGTTCCGCCTCCTCCTTCGCGAGCATTACTGTTTCGCAGAAGGAGGTGACGGCCTCCCATGCACTCTCGCTCCGCACCATGGCCTGGACCAGGATTAGACGCGAGAGATCGCCGCCGCCGATCGCCTCCGCGAGAACACGGCGGTGCTCCGCCCAAGTCGGGCAGACCTGCACAGTATGCTCCACCGTGTTCTCCGGGCAATCCATGCAATGGTGACACTCGGGCGTTTCCTACTGCCAAAACAACCGTGTCCGGTAAGGACCTGCGTCAGGCAGAAGGTAAGGAAGCCGTGGCGCCTCTCCAATCACTCCTCAAAGAGGGGACTTATCGCCGCAACTGTGGTGTGCCCAGCGCTGGGTTGCGACAATCGCTCTCTCCATGTCGCTATGAGATCCCGCCGGAGCTCTGTCCGCTGTACGCATGTGTTCTCTGGGACGCGTTCAACCGGCGGGCTGATCGCAGCCTCAGGGAACGCGCCCACACCGGTGCCCCGTAAAGGACCATGGACCGCACGACCTCCGCGTAAAGTCTCCGGCAGGAGGCGTATGGAGCCCCCAGATTGGGCAGGAGCCGCTTCAAGGCAGCCCCGGCCCGCTCCAGTCTGGGAGCCAAATTTCGGAAGTGCTCCAATAAGTTCCACCGGCTGCCGAGGACGAGTCCTCGGTACTTCATCGTCGACTCGATCCCGATGTGAACCCCTCCTACCGTTATTTGGGTACCCGACGGTGGCGCGTTCCGAGGACCATGAAAACACATGACCTAGGACTTGTGCAGGGCCACCTCGAGTCCCAACTGCCGGATCCTCTCTACGATTGTTGCAACCCCGCGTGTCGCTAGTTCGGCCGTCGACTGGTGCGACCTCCCTTGCGCCAGGACCAGCGTGTCGTCAGCGTAACATACAACGCTGACGCCGCTAGGGAGGTCGGCGCGCAGCACCCAGTCGTACCCGATGTCCCACAGATGTGGCCCCAGGACAGATCCCCGTGGGACACCGCACGACATCTCTCGCCGGTTCCACTCTCCCTGATGACCGGGGTAGATGATGGCCCTGTCTGTCAAATAGGCCTTGACCACTCGATGGAGGTAGGTTGGCACCCGGTGATACCGGAGTGCCTCCCTGATGCAACTCCAGGGCAGGATGCCCTTAGGATTATTTTTGAAAACAAGCATCACTGGTAGCATCAGTCATATTGAAGCCTGGGATCACTACAACACATATCAGAAGTCAGAATGCGAACTGCAATTATTATGCATACTCTCCGTCTCCACTGGGAGCCTAGTCTATGAATGAAACAATGTATTTTCGTAATTAAAAGAGTACCTAACCGTTGGAATATGGCCATAAAATAAAAGTTTTATTTTATGAACTTTGTAACGCGTTTGTTGTTTATTTATTGGTCTTTCTTCTTTGCCGGGAAATACGTTCTGATTTCAAAAGTTAAGTTTTAATTAGCACCGTGACATCGAAACGTAGGTTGTGAGATGTTATTGTAGGTATATTGTTTAGGCAGGAGTGAAGGTTTATAAGACCGTGTTTTTACCTAAGTATTGCTCAAAAAAGGAGTATTTTGTTTTGTTTTGAATACAATATTTTATCGTCGTAGTAACATAATATAGTCGTCCGATTATGGTTTTATTTTACTGTTAATAAGTTTATTTCGTTCTTATGGCAATACCAACATAAATTGTGGGCTTATTCGTAACCATTTATTTCTCCATTATAGCATGTATGGATTTAATTTTTGGCTATACATTTATGTTTATTGACTATTAAATGAATACTCTGACTGCAGGTAAACGCAGTTGGGATAAATTTCTTCGATAGAATTTAATTCCGAAAATACCTCTAATTTTTTATATTTTTTTCTGTAATTCTAAAATCCTAAGTAATTTCATTGCATAATTGCATTCACAATGTGTGTATTATTGATTTAATTGAAAATAGAAAACTTTGGCTGAAAATATTTTTGGTAGTTATGTATCTTAATTTATTTTTAATCAATTTTTATTTGGTTTTGCGTTTTTATTTTGGTTCCAGTGCATTTTTGTGCCATATAAACCGCTTTTTGGATACCTATAAGAAGCCTATTACATTTCGACCGTGATTTATGCGTTAAATGGCCAACTTGGCATTCTTATTCTGAGGAACTGAAAGACTTCAACAACTTTGACTTATTGAGTGGTAGAGAATATTTAATAGTATAGTTTATAGCGGCCTCGCTATTCGCAATTTTTTCCTTACCTATTTTTGGACCTAAAGTCAAAATTCCGAAGCTAGTTTTTCATAAAATGTGTGACGGCGTTTTTTCGAGCTCGTGGATTGAACTACTGCACAAGTGCGAATCAGCAAATGAAATGACTAATCTATATAAATAAAAATGAATGGCTAAATGTGTTGCTAAGTGCAAAACGCGGGAACGGCCAGACCAATTCACCAATTTTTTTTGTTTAAATATTCCTTGATGTCCAAGGAAGGTTGTTACGAAGAGAAAACTTTTAAAAGTGGCCGAGAAGATTGGAAAATTCTGAAAAACTGAAAGTGCATTTTCTATGAGAATTTTGTATAAATTATTGAAATTTGAACAGGAAAACATCTGTCAGTTCAGCTAACATAGAATAATATCTCATAAATAGTGGTTTAGTTCATAGCAGCCTCAAAATTTTGAAATATGTTTGGAATATCTTAAAAAACCCATTCAAAACCATAAAACTACTGAAAACGCTCAGAATTAACAGTAAATTTCTCTTTACTACATTAATTGTATTACTTACATAAAATTTATACCAGAACTAGCCGTTGCCCGCGGCTTCGCCCAGGTGGATATCGGAAACTATCCCATGGGAACCTACTACCGAGATATAAAGTATCCTATGTGTTAATCCAGGTTAAAAACTATCCATGTGCCAAATTTCATCCAAATCCGTTCAGCCGTTTTTGCGTGAAGTAACAAACATCCAAACATCTTCACAAACTTTCACATTTCTAATATTAGTAGGTAGTAGGATAAACGTTAGTTCATAAGCAATTAAAATTTCATACTTAAAAAAATATACATTATGTAAAATTCAAAATAAACGAAATTACAACTGCCAAATTGCTACAATAGGCGATGTGTCGGCTGTTTCTCCTTATCGAACTTAGTACCGCGCGAGCGTTCGCTGACATCGGACCTGTGCCCATTTTTTTCACGCCAAAAGATCGGGCGTAAACCGTGTAGTACGACTACCTATTTTGATCATGTAAGTATTCTTTGTAATTCTTGTTATGTTTAACAATTATTTTATATACAAAAACATTCGTTATATTTTTTTAATACGAATCTTTATTTACTGACTGTTATGTTCATTTCTAGCATGGGTCGAAAAGGTTCCGTGTACAGATGTATTAAAAAGAAAAGATATACATCTACATTAAGAAACGCAAATGAAGCAAGGTACTACAGCTGTCCATAGTAAACCATATTATTTTCATGTGTAATTTTCAGCAATTTCATCATCATCTGCCTAGCCTTTTCCCAACTATGTTGGGGTCGGCTTCCAGTCTAACCGGATGCAGCTGAACACCAGTATTTCACATGGAGCGACTGCCTATCTGACTTCCACAACCCAGTTACTGGGTAATACGATACCCCTTGGTATGATGACGACCCGTAACGACTGTCAAAGATCCACGAATGACAGCCGGGACCAACAGCATAACGTGCTTTCCGAGGCATGGAGTTGGAGGGGTCTTGGTATGTAAAGATGGTCACCTGTCTACGGACAAACCGCGGCAAACGTAGCTGAACCTGATCAATCGAACCGTGCGGCTGTTACTTTTAGCCGCAGGCCCCTCCAATTTTCAGCAATTTATGTAGTAATTTATGGGAATGTTTCAGAAAGAACAACTCTTCTGCCAAGAAATCTTTTTCATCTGGGGTAGAAATAGAAAACATTGACCTTGAGAATGCGGTAATAAACCTTTTCCGTTACATATTAGTATATAACATAATTTTTTTTACTTAATTGTAGTATTAAGATGTTGTTAAAATATTTTATTTTAGTTACCTATCGGTGAAGTTCCTTCGCCGTCTACAAACAATTTAAATATATCAGACGAAACACCACCAGCACTTGACTAGATCTTAGATACGACGACGACGATATAAATGGAATCCGAACAGTACGAACAGTAAGAACCTATTGATTTTTAAAGCTAATATGTGATTCTTATTATTTATTTATATATACTTTATTGTACACCACAAAAATACATAACAAAAAAGACATAATCAAACACTACAAAATATACAATGGGCGGATTCTTCTGCAGTATCATCTCTCCTTATCACTTTAATCCATCCAAAGGTTGTCTGTAAAAGATCGCTTTTAGCGATAAGTCCGCCCATTGTGTCACCCTATGTAAAATTTCTACTTTGTATCTGTAATTTTTATGGTGTACATAATAAAGAGTATTCTATCTATCAGAGTAGACTTTTCTATCTTCTTATCTCCTGTTATTAAAGAAATAATAATCATTGTTTCAGGAAGCAGGTTATGTAGCTCAGGGATGGAGAATAATTGATTTCCAGTTCTTATTAAATACATGTTTTGATATTGAGAAAGGTTGCAAACCTCCAGAGTCCAGGAGGTCCGGCGAGTACGGAGGATGACGGATGGTTTCTAACTGTAGGTCCTGTAGTGTTAAAACGGTTTATGGAGCAGTATGACTTCACATAGTTTAAGTCCAGGCCCCCAAAGTTCTACCGATAATAAGATAACATATGATAGTAATAAATTGTAATGCCTGTGAAAAAAAAAATTGCATGGAAAATATATAGGTATATTAATCATGAGCATGTGTATATGAATGGAAAAAAAAAAAAAAAAACAAAATAACGTATTCCTTGCTCACGGATGTACCGGAAGACAGAAGAGCAAACATGATGTATCAACATGACGGATGTCCAGCCCACTTCCGAATCACAATTCGACAATTGCTGGATGAAACCTACCCAAACCGATGGATAGGGCGCGGTGGGCCAATTCCGTGGCCTGCACGTAGCCCTGATCTTACGCCACTAGACTTTTACGTCTGGGGTCATATGAAAGACCTAGTTTATGTGACCCCAGTAAATTCAATTGAAGAACTAAGGGAGAGAATAAGAGATGCAGCGGACCAGATGAGGGCAACAATCACATCAAGAATCACAAAAACTGAAGTGAGGAAGCGAATAAGAACGTGTATTAGAAACCGAGGGCAGCACATCGAACAAGACGTGTGAAAGTGTAGTAAAAGTTTTTAAACTGATATTTTATTATTAAAAATAATGCTAATATTCACGAAATGGTTTTATTGATTTTCCGAATAATCACCTTTTTGTGAGACGCACATAATGTAGTCCATAACTTTCATACCTTTCTGAATAGCTGATAAGACAAGGATATTTTCCTAGTAATTTGTACATCAGACGTAGTAATTTTTTTTTTCACTAGACAACATTTTGTATGAAGTAATAGCAAAATTCACAAAAAACTAAATGTTTCTTTAGTGATATTTGCCAAAGTTTTTGGCATTTTTGAACTTTGAATTATTAACAAGGATCTGCTACGGCGTCAGCTATGATGTTAACTTAAATTTCAGTACAGTCGCGCCGTAAATCATTTTTAAATTGGCTCCAAATGATTTAATCTGGGATTTTTCATAAAAAAGCTAAAAATCGAATTAACTCAAAAACTACTGAATTTCGGTAGAACATTTGGTGGCCTAATTTGCTGCATTTTAACCCTACTATGACGTCCTGCAAGGAATACGTCGAGTTACCAGTAACCCTGTATAAAAATGGATGGATTCACGTAGATTTTAAGATTAGAGTAACTGTCCGAGAGAGGAGTTTATGATTGTACCATAGATTTAAAAAAAAACGCAAATAAAATACAACAATAAAAAAAGGCGCGGACCACCAAGTCCGCGGTAGTCGTAGGTACTCATATATATAAAAAAAAAAAGTTCTACCGCAAAAGCATAAATGACCTTCCCATGAGATGGCAGAAATGTATAGATAATGAGGGTGAATACTATTATATTAATATTTTACCTTACAAAAAAAATTGTTTTCATTTTTTAGTACAAAACGGCAATTTCATATTTAAACCTCTAAGCGCTCCTGCACACGATGCCGCCACCGCGCCGTCGCCGCGCCGACGCCGCACAACTACACTGTACATACGAGTCGCGCGAAGACCGCCACCGCGCCGCCGCCGCGCCGCCACCGCGCGCGGTCCAAAACAAAACTTTCCATGATAATTTCTTAAAAAGTTATCACGTGCATGTTCATACGCGGCCGGCAATGGAATGAATCAGGATAATGAAATAACTGGGACCGCGCGCGGTGGCGGCGCGGCGGCGGCGCGGTGGCGGTCTTCGCGCGACTCGTATGTACAGTGTAGTTGTGCGGCGTCGGCGCGGCGACGGCGCGGTGGCGGCATCGTGTGCAGGAGCGCTTATACTTCTATTGAGTTCTTACGGCAGATGTTTTATATAAGGGAGAGAGGGGGGCCCTAATTTAATTTCATTCGGTATTATTATTATTTTACCCAGCCGTTATAATTAAATTCTCAGGGCCTATTCCACGATGTCCGAATAGCCACTAGTCATCGAATAAATTAAAAAACCGGCCAAGCTCGTGTCGGACCATGCACAATGAAGGGTTCTGTCGTTGAAAAGAATTTATCCCAAAAACAATCTTAACATTTTAAGTAATCCCAAAAAAAATTTTTTTGTGTGATAGAACTACAAATTAACAATTTTCGGACTTTTTCCTTTACTTGCTGTAAGACCTTGCTTCTTGCCAAATTTCATTATTCTACGTCAACGGGAAGTACCCTGTAGGTTTTGATTTACTTGCGAGTATCAAAATATGTTGCATAAATGACCGTATTCTTATAGTGCGTTGACTTAGAAGCTTCATTTTTTTAGGACTCCAAGGCACATATATATTTGATATTAATTTCAACTTATGATACCTTCACGCGTTCCTGAGAAAAAGGATCTTGACAGACTGACAGACGGACAACGAAGTGAAAAGCGGATAAGGGTTCCATTTTTCCTTTTGAGGTACGGAACCCTAAAAATGGAAATTATCTGCAAAGTAAGTTAATAGGAACGGTGGTAAAACAGGCCCTCTCTTTTTCTTCACGAAATGTTTATTCTAAAGCCAATGGGTCGTTTGAGGTAGTACAACTTGTAACTAATTACTCACAGCTGAAAACTTAAGCCAAACGTTAGCATTACAAACTACAAAGTTTATGTAGGAACCTAATGTGAAAAGTAAAACCACTTAGTTTAGTATTTTATTTAAATAAAAATAAATGCCAGAGAGCACTGGTCAATTAGACCTGCTACAGTCGAAGTGCTAATCTTAACACTATTTTTATAAAGAATTTTACAAGCTTCACAATTTTGTTTAGTTATGAAGAAGAGTAACTTATAGAAGAATTTTATTAAGAATCTGCTCAGAAAATATTTTGTTTTGCTTACCAAGGTAAGTAGATACCTACCTTCTATACCTACTTTAAGAAAAACCTCACAATTTGACAATAAAATTAAGAGGTATACAAGGTGTACTTAAATAACGCACAACATTGTACTCATTGTACTCATTATTATGAACAGCTTTTACTAAGGGAACAAACCTGAAATCGCGAAAAAAAATCATCAGTGCCTTAATACACCTTGACAAGTCATGCGAACATACGAGGGGGGATCAAAAAGTAGTGAGAACGACATACTCCTTGGTAAGAATAAAAATAAATACTGGCAGGCATAGCTCAGATACATATTTGTAATAAAGAAAAAAATCTTCGATTCTCTTTTGTTTTTTTCTGAATGTAGTCATTTGTTTGCTTCTTGTCGGAACGTGTTTTAGAAAATGGAGAAAAACGAAGTGCGAGCCGTTATTAAATACCTCTGTCTAAAAAAGTTAACGACGCAAGAGATTCATTGCGATTTGGAGGCAACATTAGGAGAGTCTGCTCCGCCTTATTCCACTGTCGCAAGGTGGGCTTCTCAATTTCGAGTAGGGAGAACGAGCACGGAAGACGAACATCGTTGCGGCCGTCCATCGACGTCAGTCACCCAAGAAAATGTTGCGAAAATCGAGAAAATTGTATTGAGCGATCGAAGAGTTACCATCTGATACTTAATTCAAGAAACGGGCATTTCATATGGAAGTAATCAATCTATATTGAAACAATCTTTGAATATGAGAAAAGTCTCCGCAAGATGGGTGCCGAGAATGTTAACCGACAGTCAGAAACAAAATCGACTTGACATTTCGAAGATATTGTTGGACAAGTTTCAAGAAGATTCTGAAAACTTTTTGTCTCGTTTCGTAACAATAGACGAAACATGGGTCCATCATTTTGATCCCGAGACAAAACAGCAATCTTCGCAATGGAAACGGCCATCATCACCGACCTCGAAGAAGTTTCGTGCCGTGGCATCGGCTGGCAAGGTTATGGCCTCAATATTTTGGGACTCAGAAGGGATATTGTTGATTGATTACCTGGAACGTGGAACCACTATTACAGGCCAATATTATGCAGCTTTAATTCCTAAGTTGAGGAATGCCATCAAAGAGAAAAGGAGAGGGAAACTTCGAAGGGGCGTGCTGTTTCATCACGACAATGCACCCGCGCACAGGTCGGCAGTTGCGATGGCTGCCATTCAGCAAGCTGGCTTCGAATTGGTTGACCACCCCCCTTATTCACCAGATCTGGCGCCTAGCGATTTTTATCTGTTCCCCAAATCTCATTCTCACTACTTTTTGATCCCCCCTCGTAAATGTTGGGAACAGCAGATTTTTTTTCGCGATTTCAGGTTTGGTCCCATAGTAAAAGTTGTCAATAATGATGAGTGCAATGACCCCTTAATAGGTTGTGCGTTATTTAAGTTGCACCTTCTAAATTTTTTTTTATAGTATCAGTGCTTGGTGTACAGTAGGCCGCACGTCAGTAAAAAAACCAGTATAAGCTGGCCTCGTATTCTGTTGAAACTGCGTACTACGCTAGGCCAACTCAAATTCCGTATTACCCACGGACGTGTGGTCCAGTGTACCTTAATAACACATAACATCACGCCTGCGATCCCCGAATAGTTAAACAGAGGTGTAGGTACGTATAGTATACCCACATTACGCCAGTTATGTGTTAGTCCCATGTAATAGGGGGCGAGCCTATTGCCATCAACTGGGCACAAGTTGATGGCTGCTACTAAGTAATTCTTGATAAAAAAAAAACCAGTAACACTTTGCCCGACCTGGGTATCGAACCCAGTACCTCATGCTCAGCAGTAGCGCTTGCGATCACTAGACCAACGAGGCAGTCACTGTCCCTTAATATGCTGCTACGTCCAGCCATACCTACGACGTTGCTATATGTGTCCCGACTACATCAATACACGAAGGTTGAGGAGATCGTGGAGTACATGAAGGTGAAGGCCAACTGGATCTTGAGGGTAGAGAAGTTGGAGCCGCGTCACAACGCCAACTTCAAGTCGTTAGTGATGCGGGTTCCGACACACCATCTCGACACGTTCCTAAAGGAAGAGTATTGGCCGAAGGGTGTGGTCTAGCGACGTTTTCGCGGCAGGCTATGCGCGCAGCGTAGTTTATTAGTTATGTTTTCTATGTATTAGTATATATTTTTTTATGTTGTATTTTTTTTTGTATGCTGCCTGAAATAAAGAAATAATTAATTAAATTAAATTAAATTAATAATCCATTATTATTATGATAGGGTTGACTAATGACTATATTTAGTATACGGAGTTGAGCATAATGTTTGCATCTCATCATCAGCTGATTTACTTGACCATCAATGACTAAAACCATGTTTGATTGTAGGCATTTTCATAAACGGTCTGCTCAACTATACATATAACAAAGTAAACAAAAATACTTACATATTCACAAAAAAAAAATTTGAATGTAAAAAAATAATAAACAATTGGATAAAGACACTTACTATGATGACACGGAGGCACTTTTGGAGCACATAAAGTAGCAAATACACTTACACATACACTCTCACAAACACTCATGCACTCTCACATGCAGACACACTACACACAGGTATTCACAGTTTAATCATACTTTCACTCATATTTTCTTGTATATTTTGATATTTTAATTGTAAATGCTGTACTACGGAAGAGCGGAGTCTCCTAACACATGCATTGCTTGCTTAAAAGGAGGCTCCAAACAGTAATAGGTACCCTGTTTTGTAAACTGAATCATTAATAAACTTTATTTTATTTTATTTTTATCAAGTACACACTATCCTCCTCATTGTCGCAAATAGTCTAGGTTTAATAATTTATGGTTGCTTCTCATTCCTTTACTACCTGAAAGAAGAAAATTTTAAAAGCAGACGTCTGTGATACCGGGTACGTTCCTTAAAATAAGGAAAAATCTACCGACATCGTTGGTAATAGCTACCGCATTTTTCTTTTTAAGAGCTCGACACTTAGATGGAATGACTCTATTACTGTTTCCATCGTTGTACGTTTTTTGTTTTTATTCAGTCTGTACATACCTTATGTCTATAACAAGAAAACTGTGATCATCAATTCATCAGTCTGCAAAGCGGACTTGCTTTAAAATTTTTTTCCCCATCGTACCGATCATTAATATAATTAGGTACTTATTTATTTAGTGATAGACAATTACGTAGAAGGTTGCATTGCATTACATCATCTTGATGAACAAAAGATGGATATTTTCTTCACTAAAATAAAGCTCTGGTCACACTGAAGTGAATCTCGCGCGGGACGTGGGACGCGACTGCTTGCGTCAATTGTTTAGTCAAATGATTAGGAAGTCACGCGACTATTCGCGCCAATTTGAGCCATACCAGTGAGTGGACACAATCGGCGAGCGCGAATTTCATCCCACATCCCACGCGGCAGTCACCTCAGTTTGATCAGAGCTTAATATCTACCAGTTTAACAGGAAAACCAATAATTCCATGATGCTTTTCAATTTCAATATGATTTGATCAAGAAAAGAGTCCGTCACGCGACGCGCGTGAATTTTGTACCGAGACAAGTCCTCTGTCGTAAATTTCCTGTACATTTTAAAATTGCTTTGCAAAAAATCTGGCTTACTCTTACACTAACAGCCATTGTGTACTACTAAGAAAATAAGTTTTCTCAAGGCACTAAAACTGGAAAAGAGAAAATTTAAATAAAGGCACTGCTGCACTTACGCGGGTGACGAGCTATCAAGTTACTTACTCGGTAGGTGTCGAATCAACAGCCTTTGTGCTCGTAAATTAGCTTTTAGAACTGCCAGTCGTTTCAGTTGTGAGTTTTGATATAAAAACAGCAGCAGTTTGCGTTTTGTTACTGGCAATTTTATTTATGAGTGTTCTTTACGACACCGCAGTAAGTTGCTGACTGCAAGTTTGGTCTTTAGGTATGACTTGCAGTCAGTAACTACTACGAGGTAGTTAGTCGAGGGACTGCGAGGTAGTTTTTAATTCAGCACCTACATAGTTCATAAGTTTTTGATGGCGATTTAATCGAGAAGAAAATCATAACAAAATTAATGGTAACTAGCTTTCGCACGCGGCTTCGCTGGGATGTCGGAAAATATCCCACGGGAACGTACTCCGGGACTAAAAGTACCCTATGTGTTAATTCAGGCTATACACTATCTGTGTGCGTCCAAATCGGTTCAGCCGTTTTTCGCCAATCTGGATGTATGTTACATATGTAATTATGTAACAGACAAAAATTCTAAATAATCACATCACATCACATCACACTAATCACACTAATATTATAAAGGCGAAAGCTTGTGTGTGTGTGTGTGTGTGTATGTTTGTTACTTCTTCACGCTCAAATGGCTGGACCGATTTGGATGAAATTCGGTATTTAGACAGTTTATACCCTGGATTAACACATAGGCTACTTTTTATCCCATAAAAATGTAGTGCTCCCTTGGGATGAGCAAGGAATTCAAATATATTTGTTACTCTTTCAAACTCAAACGGCTCGACCGATTTTGATAAAATTTGGTGTGGAAGTAGCAGACATCCTGTTTACACATAGCACACATAGGCTACTTTACATCCTGAAAAAATGTAGTGTTCCCGTGGGATGAGCAATTTTTTTGTGAATACTTTTCTCACCGATTAAGTAATATTTACAAGTTTTAGTGTATCTCATAAACCGCGGGTAACACAGCGGGGCGTAGCGAGTACAGGATAAAATTGAATTCGTGGGCATCCTCATAAAGGGTCAGTATATACCTACGTTCCATACATACTTTAAGAAAAACCGCACAATTTGACACAAAATTTAGTAGGTATACAAGGTGTAAATTAAATAACGCACAACCTCTTAAGGGGTCGGGAACAAACCTGAAATCGCGAAAAAAAAAACTGTTCCTTACATTTTGACGAGTTATGCAAAAATAAATGTAGGGAACAGCTGATTTTTTTTTGCAATTTCAGGTTTGGTCCCATAGTAAAAAGTTGTTCATAATGATGAGTACAATGACCCCTTAAGAGATGCCCATGAATTTAATTTCATGCTGGTTATTTTCGGAATCAGACTCGTTCCGAAACCTCGTAGCAAACCCGTCACATGTCACAATGAGGGGTTCATTGTGACATGCATACTCATGAACCCCATAGGTTTAATGAGTATGCTCGAATGCCAACCGAACCCCATAAAAATCTATTGATTGGACTAAAAAAGTCATGAAATCATTCTTTATTATTTTGTAGAGAACTGTATTTTATAAACATTTTTAATGAAAATTGAAGGAGTAAAATGTTAAAAACAAGAAAAAATAGACCTGGATTTAGTTTTTCTTTTCTTTGTTCTTTCTTCTTTCTATAAACTAAAATTGATTTCAGGACAAATGCCATCACTTCTTGTGTTCTTCTTGATTACAGTGTACTTTTCCTATCAAAAGATGCTATAGTTACTGTAAAAGATGGACACAAATTATGTATTATTAATTTATAATGTATAACCCTTTTGGAATATTGGCATGATGTTATGTTTATGTCAAACGACGAAATAAGTCCTTGTGAAGTATGAAGTTCTAACTTAAAATTACAGTTATGTTATGACAGATTGCCACGATAACACGACTTGCTGGAAACTTCCAATCTTTTTTTTCAACCTTTAATCTTTATTTATTATCAAAAAGCCAAATACAATTCGCCCATCTCAACCAAAACATAAAAAAAGAAAGAAAATAAAACGCCATTATATGAATTCATATAATGGCGTTTTTTTCTTTCTTTATTACAACGTTATGCATTATTTGAGACACAGTGAACGTCTGTGTCTGTGCTAGTATAATCTGTGTAACAGACACAGGTGCCTTCATCTTACAGTTCATTGACAAATTGCTGCATTTTGTAGGAATTATTGTGAGCATAAAAACTTAGTTTATATTAAGTACTTAACATTCATTAAAAAAAAATTGTAATCAAGGAATGGGTGTGTGTCCTGTGGCTGGGGATGTGTGTCACATACACACAGCCCCACTTATACCACACACACCCATTCCTTGCTTACAATTTTTTTAGTTGTGTGTTTTGTATTTGTCACAGTATAAAAATTTACTTAAAAAAAAAGTAAAAACCGACTTCAAAAACCAAAAACGAATAAAATAACATTCATAAAAAACTTAACAGCTTAACTAACTTGATGAGCGGTGGTGTGGTGCATTGAAGAATTGAAGACACCGACTTCAGAAGCTGTTAAGATTTTATACTTTCATAAAATCTATTTAATATATTATTTTATTCGTATTCGTATTTTATATATAATATAATATTTTATTGGTTTTTTGTTTTTGAAGTCTGTTTTTACTTTTTTTTAAAGTAAATTTATTTTTCCATTTTTAGTTGAATATACAATTTGAGGAGCTCGTGGCTAAATAATAACAGCCGCACGAGTCGATCCACCAGGTTAAGCTACGCTTGCCGGGGTCGGTCCGTGGATGGGTGACCATCTTTACATATCGAGACTCCTCCGTGCCTCGGAAAGCACGCTAAGCCGTTGGTCCCGGCTGTCATTCGTGGATCTTTGACAGCCGTTACGGGTCGTCAGAAGCCCGAAAGTCTGACAACCAGTCTTACCAAGGGGTATCGTATTACCCAGTTAATGGGTTGTGGAGGTCAGATAGGCAGTCGCTCCATGTAAAATTCTGGTATTCAGCTGCATCCGGTTAGACTGGAAGCCGACCCCAACATAGTTGGGAAAAGGCTAGGCAGATTGAGTTGAGTATACAATTACATAAGTAAGCCCAAGACGAACGAAAAGAAGAATCATCAAAATCGGCTTAGAAATGCCGGAGATATACAGTACATTTATGCATATACCTTCGTACGTAAGAATAAAATCTGCCTGAAAGTACGAGTATGTGTGTATTCTTTAGTGAAAGAATCATCAAAATTGGTTCGTTAGTTTTTGAGAAAATCGCGGACAAATAAACATACATACATACGGGTCGAATACAGAACCTCCTTTTTTTAAGTCGATTAAAAATAGATAATAAAGGAGCAATTTAAATCTGTTTTTAGACGTATTAGGAAGATTTTTTTGCAAAGAGTGGTTCAGTCTCATCGTGCGTTAATATTGAAGAAAACTACTAAAAACAGTTTTACATTTAATTTTAGGTAAAGAATATACGTTGCAGGTTTCGTTTACAGTGCTTAAATAAAGGTGGCTGACTCAGACACGGGTAGCTTTAAAAATCAATAATGTAGACCGAACCACAACAACATTGTTGGTAGGTTGATCTGAGCCCTTTTGTACTTGACTAAGTACCAATTGATCGAAGGAACACAGATCACCGCACATACGGGTAACATGTTACTCAGGTACTCTCAATTGTTTTGGTTCACGCTCAGTCAATGAGTCGCCAATTTTTCTTTCCCGAATCTAAAGTGCAGTAACAGTAAAAGCACGAATTCGAGAAAAAGACTTTTCGATATAATTTTGAATACAAGGTGAAACTAAAATACTAAACATTGTTAGGTTTGTGTTTTTTTTTTAAACTATAAAATAATATGAGGATTCTAAATAATATTTAACTCGAAACCTACCAAAATTTCTATTACTATACTTAGGCTCAGGTGGGCAGAATTAGGTCTTGGGTAACGTACGCAACCAACTGCTTGCGACCCCACGCTTAACCCACCAAGTTCATTCAACCTCTTTCGCGCCCACGGAACCATATTTTTAAGATTGTTAAATGAAAAGATACTTATTTGAAAAATGTAATCAATTAGCGGACTAGTAAATAATTTTAATTTAATAGGTACCTAGTTATTAAATACCTAGTTATTAAAAACAAATTTTTATTGTGGCATTTAACTCATCTCAAAAACAGATCATAAAACTTTTTGAGCAGAGTTTATTATGTTACACAAAAGAAATGTGTTTTTAATATTTACCTATTAAATGAAGCTTTTAGATATAATTTATTATAATTAAGACTATAGAAAACTAAAACTAAAAACTAAAACTAGATTATAATATAAGATTTACCTAAAATTATCTTATAAATTATAAATTGTAAGTACTGCAGCGTCATTCAAACTAATTTATTCGTATTTTATTATGTGATACTTCCTGCGGCTGAACACTGTTTTCCAAAATACAAGCGTAAGCTTAGTTTGGGAATCAGTACCTTTTGTGGAATGCATAAATACGATGCATATGTTAGATTACTCTAAGATGAATGTATTAACTGGTGACAAAGTTTTTTTTTTTTAAAATTAAATAATGAGTTTAATAGCCTCTGAATAACATACTATCTCAAAGTTTTGGTCGGGTTAAAGCCTTAACGAGACGTGAGTAGAGCTATAACAACTAAAAACGAGTTGGCGAGCAACGAGCAGCGAGTGCGCGACGGCGACGAGCGATTTCTCGCTGGCATGCGTATGTACAGTTAGCAACAAAAGTCGAGTAACACTTGCAGTTTTAACACGCTTTTATTAGCTTCACCTGTAAAGCAAAATATTGACAAACTACATTTATTTCAATTCATACGACTGATAGAGAATGACAAATTGAAATAAGTGAAATATTTAATATCTCATTTAAAAACTTAAATCATGTCCGCTTTTTTGACGACACGGTTGGCGCAGTGGTTGAGCGATTGACTGCTGCGCAGCATGTCGCGGGTTCGATTCCCGCACGGAACAAATATTTGTACGACCTACAAGTATTTGTTCCGAGTCTGGGTGTTTTTCTATCTATAATATGTATGTATTTACAAAAAAAAAAAAAAAAAAAAAAAAAAAAAATGTATATAAGTAGTTTATCAGCCAACTCGTTCCATAACACAAGCATTAGGTTGCTTAGCTTGGGGCTAGATGGCGTTGTGTGATATGTCCAAACATATTTATTTATTTATTTATTTATTATTTATTTTTAAATAAATTTCCCTCTAAAAACTTTTCGTGCCTGTAATGATGTATGCTTTTTTAACACACTTTTATTAGCTTCACCTGAATGTATGTTTCTATGTAACGGAATCTTTGAACAAAATTCTTACCCACTTTAAATGGTCAGATTAATTCGAAATCTTGCACACTTAACAGGGCCCGATGACAATACAATAATTTAAAAACTTTGTCCCATTATCCTGGTCAGGATCAACGATTTACCTCTAAAAAATTGAAAAAAAAAATTACTTATAGTTCAAAAAAACTAAAAACACCATTTTAAAAACGCGTGGGGTGCTTTGTACGGCATTCTTACACTATCTCTGTAATTCGAAGCGCACGCTTTGTTTTACAATGACATTAATTTGCTCGTTAATCACTTTATTCTTATATTGAAAAATTTATTTTTATTTTTTAGTTCAGTTTAATGGTATTAAAGCGTGTTTTTTAGTTTTTGAAACTATAAGTAATTTATTTTTTTAATCTTAATTATCAAGCAAATTTTTTTATTCAAATCGGAACAGAAGTACTTCAAATTTTAAGAACATTACCTCTTAACAGGTACTTAAACGAAAAAAAAAAAGCAGCTTATCGAATTATTTTGTGTTAATTTAGATGATGTCAAAAAGTAGCAGTGTTAACTGACTTCTGTTGCTGACCGTGCCAAACGTGTCTCGCAGCGAGTGTTCTGTCCGTCAAGCGAACGTCGCTGTGCGAGTACTCTCTTTGACAGCTCTTGTCACTGCGACAAACGAGTACTCAGCGATCAACTATAAAAATATGAATCCCTTTTATGTACACGGGACCTACAAGCTTTTGTACGTTTCTTGAGCGAGAAAATCGTTGATAGTTAAGTCGCTTCGTCGTCGACGCGACGGTGGGACAGCAGCTTTAGTGGACCTTCAATATGAACGTAATGGTATTCAAGATCATGTTTTGTTTCTGCAGAACTTAAACGTCGACTGGTAAGAAATGTTAGTTAAGGTGAGTATAGCAGCTAACTAGCGCCACCATTGAGAAAAAAAAAAAATCTACATCATCTGACTAAAAATGTGAGCATAGGAAATTTCTAAATCTATATAAATAAAAAGAGAAGTCCTGACTGACTAACTGATTTATTTATTATTTATTTAATACTTCAAGCACACAAATGTACAGAGGCGGACTTAATGCCATAGGCATTTTCTACCAGTCAACCGTCTGATTGACTGACACATCAACACCCAGCCCAAAACCTTGGACCTAGAAAGCTGAAATTTTGCACAGATGTTCTCTTTATAATGTGGACGAGGATTAAGGAAGAAATTCCCGGTAGTACGTTCCCGTGGGATATTTTCCGACATCCACGAGGGCGAAACCGCTGGCAAAAGCTAGTGTTCCATAAATCTCCAGACTTATTATTTTTTTCTCAATGTTGGCGCTAGGTAGCAGCTTTACTTGTTACTTGGTACTTGTTATAGCTTTTAAATGTAATATTTATATGGAGGAGCGCTGCTGTCTGAGATACAGATATTATATTATCTAGTTCAGACACAGATGTCTTGTAAAACTTATTAGATTAAGCTTAAACGATTATATTGGTATTGAATAAATTATTACTCGCCTTAATACCTTACCTAAATTGCATACAAAGGAGTGCTAATGATATCTACTTGCTTTTGGTCATTGACAGTTTGATTAGGGCCAATTTCGCTTTGCTCTGTTAGTTAGTGAATGCCCCAAGCATTTTGTCTCACTACGCAAATAATGGAAGATAACAGAGCTTGGTGAACGTACACCGATCAGAAAATCCTTTGTTAAATCTCGATAAAAGTCAGACGACACGTACTATAATTACAATTCAAATAAGATTGTTATAACATACATACATAAACACGCTTTCTTCCTATGAGCAGGAACTACAGAACGCCACCTTTTTTTTTTTTGCTGTGGGTGGAGCGGGAGGGCGTGTCAGACTTTTGCTGAAGACTAAAACCTACCAGTGTTCCTTCAATTAACTGTGGCAGGGCCACGGTAACTCTTTCGAACAACCCGCGACCCGGTATCGGCCTTATCTGCCCACATCACTGCTGACATCTCAACAAAACGCCACCTGCTACGATCTTTACATACTCCTTTCGCCTCGTTAGCGTTCACACATCAGGGGGTCTACTCCCTAAGTCAGTCCGTTCGTCCGTCCGTCCGTCTTCCCATCCGTCTGACATAACGATCAATCAAAACAAGTGTAAAAGTTAAATTTTTCGGACGGGCAAAAACACATCGGGAGTAGGGACAACAGTCAAATAGTGTTGTCATTCATACTTCATTCGGGCCCCGAACCAATCAACCATCCGTAGTTGATACGGAGTAGGAAAAGCACGTAACGAAGGCCGAAACTACGGGCTTCGTATTTAGGGAGTAGACCCCCTGATCAAAGTCAAAATACACGCACGCCACTTATGATTGCTATAAGTTCGGGTTAGAGATGTCGTTATTATTTCCCATAAGAAATTTCACTTACATGAGAAATATTTAACTATTTTATAAACATAATTGATTTAACGTACAGTTTTGGCAAAAAAAAAAAAGTTATATTAAAGTTAAAGTTATATTATATGTATATGTTAATATTTACACGAGAAATTGTGGACACCGCACAAGCGAAAATAAGTTCAGAACAAAATAATTCAATCAATCTGCCTAGCCTTTTCCCAACTATGTTGGGGTCGGCTTCCAGTCTAACCGGATGCAGCTGAATACCATTATTTTACATGGAGCGACTGCCTATCTGACCTACACAACCCATTAACTCGGTAATACGATACCCCTTGATAAGACTGATTGTCAGACTTTCGGGCTTCTGACGACCCGTAACGACTGTCAAAGATCCACGAATGACAGCCGGGACCAACGGCTTAACGTACCTTCCGAGGCACGGAGGTGTCTCGGTATGTAAAGATGGTCACCCATTCACTGACCAAACCCAGCAAGCATAGCTTAACCTGATGGATCGACCCGTGCGGCTGTTATTACTTAGCCACGAGCTCCTCCAGAACAAAATAATTCATACTCTCAAAATGTTAGCGTTCAAAGCTACTAAAACTACACTAAGCAACGAGATAGCCAAGCACTACATTCTAAAACACTATTTGAAGCCAAGTGTTCTAAAAATATCTCTCGCTGGACAAAACTTCATATCCGCAACGCAACTGTTGGTCATATCCGTGGCGTGATACTAACATTCTGAACGCAGAGTAAAAGAGTCCAGAAAACCTATTCCATTCATCTCATCGACACATCGATTGGCCGACTTTAAAGAAAAAAACAATTGCCAACGCGTCATTTCGCTCGTCAACTTATTGTGTTTTGTATTGTATTTGCACTAAATATAGGTATACAAAGTGGACCTTCTGCACCAATTTGTTTTATAATCGACACAAACTGAGTGTTCCCAGGCGACAGCATAAAAAGCTTTAAGCTCAACATTTCTTGATACTATTTTATTTTTGTCCTGTCACTAAATAAGCGAAACCACTTTGCGCGTTGGAACTTAAATGAAATTGTAAATGTTAGTGGAGAAACTTTTTGTGAATGTACGTATAGTGTACTAGATTCTAAACTTTTTACATTTTTACAAGAAACTTAGAAAAATAAAAACTTTATTCATTGTTGACTACCAGTTGTAACAGTGATTATTGTAATACCTGAGGGCCAATTCTCGTAATTAAAAACGTTCAAATTCCAAGTCGCAATGTCAGCCAGCGACAATCAAATGTCAAAAATGTAGGCAAACTCTATACAATTTTGACAGATTGAGACTGAGATGAGATTGCGAACGTTGTTATAAAAATACGGGAATTGCCCCTCTGATATTACACCAACGTGTCTTATACCTACTGTACATTCATAAATTTTTAACCAACTTCAAAAAAGGTCCACCTTTTTTAAAGTCGGTTAATAACCTCCTGGTTATGCATTCAGCGAGTTTTACCCTGTTTTACCACCCGTTTTTTTACTCGACTACGGCGAAGCAAAAAGGAGGGTTATGATTTTGACCGGTATGACAAACAAACAGACAAACAAAAAAAAAAAACAATTAAAAATCCGGAGTCACACGTCATGTTAGTTACTTCGAACCCTTAATTTGAACAGATTACGTGTGACTCCGGATTTTTAATTTGTCTGTCTTTTTCTAATTTCAGATGAGAATATTTTCTTGTTTCATACTTTTTAGAGCGTGATTTTTCAGTAGTCAGGTTTTAGTTTTTAAACTTACTTTTTATTATACGTTCAATTGACTAGGTGCTAATGGGCGAAAGAGCCTATTTTTCAAAGTAGTAGGTTCCTAATTCATATTAAAGTACTAGATTTATTTTATAAAGTGGAAAGTTTGAAATTATCTGCCAGATAAGAAGCTTGACTGCCTCGTTTATTGCTGAGCATAATTTCCTGGATTCGATTCCCAGGTCCGGCAAAGTGTTATTGGGTTTTGCATCAGGAATTTTTTAGTGGCATAGATATATAAAAAAAACAGTTTCTTTCTATTGAGAAAGAAACTGTTTTTTTTCTAAAATAAAAATATTCACCTTCCGCCAGTTATGTTTAAGTCCATTGGGACTTAAACATAACTGGCGGAAGGTGAATATTTTTATTTTAGTATTAGATGCCTATTTTGTAGGCATCTTTGCTCTTGATGTTAAATGTAAAATTAAGCAAAAAGTGACCTCAGGGACTGACAGGGAAGGTTTAAAATGTCTCTGAAAAATTACCTATTTTAATGGACAGTTGATAATATATGGCATGCCATTCCATATCTAGTGCCTAAATAATGACAGCCACACGTTTCAATGGAAGTTTAAGCTACGTTTTGTGGATCCCCGTGACCATCCGTTACAATCGAGAGCCTTCCTTGCCTCAGAAAGCACGTTTAGCCGTTGTTAGGGTTGTCATTTGTAGATCTTTGACAGTCGTTCGGATAGTCCGAATTAGAAACCCGAAACTATGACAACCACTCTTATCAATCGTATTACCCAGTAACTGAGTAACACGATACCCCTTAGTAAGACAAGTTGTTAGACTGTCAAAGATCTATTAATGACAGCCGGGACCAACGGTTTTGAGTGCTTTCCGAGGCACCATAATTAACCACTGCCATAAAAGGTAATTGAGTACTTAATTCGTTTAGCTGATCCTATAGTCGTTTGTCCTAAAATGAGTAAGTGAAAAGGTCTTGCAAGAAGATAAAAAAAGGAAAAAATCTAGTATTCTAAATAAAAGTATAAAATTACTACTACTTTCTGCTCTACCGGTTTATTTTTTCTAGAAAATATGAGATTGGAGAGCTATTTCATCACAGCTAGCTCATACATGACGAGAATGAGATTAAAAGATTCCCGTTTATGTCATTAATTTCGATACCGTTTGGCCAAAGATCTTTCTCGTCATTTATCGTATCTAATTGAGATAATTTAATCATTGCAGAGGACTTAAGCTCGGTTCCTATAAACAAAAGGAATCGTTTTGCTTACAATGGTAGATTTTTTTATTGCCATACTGGGCATATAAATAGATTCGTAAGATAATTTTACCTGTGATAGCCACTTCCATACGGGAGGGTACACTATGCAATGCTATGAGGTGAGTCTTCATTTTAACCGATAGCGGCCCGTAAATTATAGGAATCGGCTATTAGACCTTAGACAAAGTGACGTTCTAACAGCGATAACGATGTTGGAAAAGTCAAAAATGTGGATTGACTAAGCTACCGAAAATTTTATGTTAATCCGGGTCAATCCTGTTCATTGAAAGTCGTTGTAGAAATACGAAACGCTTTGAAAGCCATTGCCTCGTGTTGTCCTCGCCTTGCTCTCAGATACCTAATTAATAATTAAATATTGTAGAAAGATTAACAAGTACCGAATAATAGTGTAGCTTGCAACAATACCCAGAATATTAATTAATTTATTAATTTAATTGTATTTGTTTTATTATTTTAATTTATTTTGATTGGATTTAATTTTAAATTTTATTTGATTTATTTTTACATGTCTGGCAATGGGTGTAATTTACCTGAAATAAATGAATTTATTATTATTATTTATTATTATTAGCTCTTATTTACAGGAGCAAGACACCTTTCTAATCCATTACTGATCGTTTAATTTATTTGCCATGAAGTACCTTTAGCACCTAACCTTCTAGCATAGCTATTGATCTCATTATACAATAGGTTCATACGACTCAAGTCAATCTGCCTAGCCTTTTCCCAACTGTGTTGGGGTCGGCTTCCAGTCTAACCGATGCAGCTGAATACCAGTATTTTACATAGAGCGATTGCCTATTTGACATCCACAACCCAGTAACTGGGTAATACGATACCCCCAGATAAGACTGGTTGTCAGACTTTCGGGCTTCTGACGACCCGTAATAACGACTGTCAAAGATCCACGAATGACAGCTGGGGCCAACGGCTTAACGTGCTTTCCGAGGCACGGAGGAGTCTCGGTATGTAAAGATGGACACCCATCCACAGACCCGGCTGTTATTACTTAGCCACGAGCTCCTAGTTCATAGGACTCAAGTACAGTCAGGTAAATTAATTGACACCCTACGTCAATTTTCCGTGTTATAGACAATTCATACAACTATCAGTGGATTGAATATACAGACAATTTAAGGTGGTAGTTAGTTAATTTGCTACTTAATTTACTTGATTTTACAATAGATTCATTACGACTAAAGTACTATTGAAAGCACTGACAATAACGGGAGTACGAACTAGTATTATTATAAATTCAGTACACGTTATTCAGGAGAGCAACCGTCCACCTTCGAAATGCCCATTAATAAACTTTTCGGATTCATTTATGTATTATGCGATTGGAATAAATTATATTTCGAATACATAAATTAACAGTTTTAAGCTACAATTTCGCCGTTTTTGGATAGAAATTGCTTTATTATAACTTCCGTTCGCATCGGGTTGTCAGGTTAAGTAGATTCCAGGCCTTGTCTCCTAATACCCTGGCTCAGAACTCCAATTAATGTTGGGCAATGAGGCCCTATCTCAACAAGTTTTGGACATTGCGTACGATCTGAATTTAATTTAACACGACCGTTTTTAGATATAAATTAGGAAATTGGATGCAGAAATAATTTGAAGTGAGGTAATGCTGTCTTTTGCAGATGTTTATTGTTTGTTGAATTTGTACACTACAAGTTACAATACAAGTTTCTGAGTAAATAAAATCTAACATTTAATATTTCTGCAAACACGCTTTTCCTTAAAATTTAACTCTGTCATAATCATAACTTAATTAAAACCAAAACTCTGCCGTAATTAAAGTCTTTATATTTTTCTTAAAAAGTTTTTAAGTCTAATTGCTTCCATGAACTTTAATTTAATTTAATTTTAATTCTAATAATCAGGTACTTTTTATCTGTTTTATGGACTTTTTGAACCAATAAACTCGGGAAATAATGAAGAGGCTCGTCACTAAATAATAACAGCCACACGAGTTAATCAGGTTAAGCTACGCTTGCCGCGGTTGGTCAATGGATGGGTGACCATCTTTACATACCAAGTCCCCTCCATGCCTCGACAAGCACGTTAAGCCGTTGGTCTCGGTTGTCATTCGCGGATACTTGACAGTCGTTACGGAAGCCCGAAAGTCTGACAAACAGTCTAACCAAATGGTATCATCGTACTTCCCAGTAACTGGGTTGTGGAGGTGGTTCTGTTGATAAACATTTGTGAAATGTTTGGTATATGAATTTTGCACGCGCGTCTCATTAAATACCTATAGCGCTATGTCAGTTTCTCTGTCCGCGAAACAAACACAATAGACAAAAATCAATCTGCCTAGCCTTTTCCCAATTATGTTGGGGTCGGTTTCCATTCTAACCAGATGCAGCTGAATACCAGTATTTTACATGGAGCGACTGCTTATCTGACCTCCACAACCCATCAACTGGGTAATACGATACCCCTTGGTAAGGCTGGTTGTCAGACGTTCGGGCTTCTGACGACCCGTAACGACTGTCAAAGATCCACGAATGACAGCCGGGACCAACGGCTTAACGTGCTTTCCGAGGCACGGAGGAGTCTAAGTATGTAAAGATGGTCACCCATCTACGACACAAACAAACAAACACAATAGACAAGGATCCTATTTATAATATATATGACTGCGGGACAGGAAAAGTATTTATAGACCGTTCAGTTATTTTACCTATGACAGCTCTAACAGCAGCAGCCTAATAGCAACTTTATTGCCACGAAAATAGAGATCACTGTGATTTGGACAGACTTTTCAATAGTAGCAGCCCAAAAGCAACCTTATTGCAACGACAATAAAGATCACTTTGATTTTGACAATGATTCAAAATCAGAGGTAAAATAACTGTGAACGGTCTATACAATACCTATTGGGTATTAGGGATGCTACATACTCATTCAGGCCGGCCGGCATGATTCGGCACAGCCGGGCGGCAAAATCATATATACAGGGTTATCTTAACTTGGATAGCTAAACTCAGCTTACGCGATGGGCATCCATATGTAAATATGATTAAACAAAACATTAATTAATTCGATGATTTTTTATGGGGTCACTGACCACAGTTATAGTAGTCTCTCGAAATGTCAGTTTAAAAAAAATCTTATTTTAAAGCTAGCCAATTTAAAATAACCCTGTATATTTTGTTACCCGGCTGTGCCGAATCATTGTGAAGCATACCTATGACCTCAAGAAATAATGGATTTTACAATACACCTATACACTCCTTGAATAAACAGATTCCATGATGTAATAGACCAGTTGCCTCAACAAACAGATAAAATCAAGCAAGCGACGCTATTAAACACACACAAATATCAATATATTCCACTGACTCTTCAAACAACTCTTTATACAAAACATAACAAACTGCTCTGCAACCATAGTAAAGGATCCTAGGGTTGTGTCCATAGATATATGAAAGAAGTTTTTTATATTTCTATGGTTGTGTCGCAACTTCGCCACCGCCTCCGCTAGTTTTTAGTAACGGAGTTGTATAGCAAGGCATATTCAGCCTATAACCTTCCCACGGCTGGTACACAGGCCTCCTCTCTGTGAGAGGGAGTGGACCTTGGGACGGAGCTGTAACCGTGATCTAATAAAGAAAATCCACTCGAAAATTAAGCGAAGACCCTTTAATGTGGGGGAGGTATAAAATCGAAGTTTCAAGTCATTGCTCCGATGTCATCGCCACCGCTAGGTTCAGTACTAAGTAGCAACCGTTTAGTGGGACCGGGCTTATTTATGTATTTATGAACCACTAAGAAATCGAAAGGTGACAAAGCCGCAAAACTGTTTTTTGTGAAATACAGATTTTTGTCCCTTCAAAATTTTGTTTACTAAGTAATAGGACAATTTTTTCTAAAATTATTATTTTTCCACCTCCACCTCTGCCTCTGCCTCCGCTAAGATGCCATCCGTTACATCCCTAGAGGGAACCATAAAGCTTAAATCACTATAGATAACAGTCATGCAAAATGTAAGTTACGGCGGCAGATAACATAACGCATTTCGGTAACATTATGCCCTACATTGAGTTTAACATCACTATAATGAGTTTGTCGAACCCTAGAAGAGGCATTGCGTACTGTAGCAATATATCCAGATTGAATAGTGAAATATTTGGCGGAATGTAGTTTAAGGAAGAGAGTTCTGCGGAGATCTCAATATTTTAAGAAGAATGACGCAAGGAGGAAATCTTGCTATTTTGGAACGGTTTACTGACCAACGATCAAAATATGAATCTTTCTCAAGTAACAATATTACTATCAATAATTTACAAATAGTAATGGCACAGAATAAATAATAGTACTAAAGGTAATGGTAATTTATTTACAGTACCTACACGTTACATGATAATGAGTTCTCGACTCCGGAACTAGGACATCCTATATGACAGGAGTCGAGGTTTCTTCAGTTAGAAGGATAAGTATAAGAAGGCTTAAGTTATATACAATTTGGTTTGTGTAAATACAATTAACTCAAATCAATTCAAAATTTATCAAATCTTTGAGATAAAAAAAAACATTAAATTTTTCAATAAGCTCCTGCTCCTTAGACTGATTCGTCATATCTCTTGTAGCATTTTGTATCCTGAACGGATAGTCTTCCTCGTCCTTGAGATGGCGATAGGTTAATTATAAAAAAAATACCTCATCGAATATTTTTCAAACTGATTCAAGGCGCCACATTGAGAAAACTGTTAACACAAAAGAGATTATATCATTGAAAATAATAGCGTTATATCTTACCACTTCAAATCTTGGTTTACTATCCGAGCCAGTCGTGGTAGTCATATGAATGATATTGTGTTCCATTCTTAATTGAAAAAATTCAACCTTTCCAATAAAACCAGAAATTTAAAAAAATAATCAGTAGTTTTTTTATATAGCCGATTTAAATTTAAAACACTAGATGGCCCCACCCGCTAGTAAAAACTTAGAAAACTTTTTGGAATAAATCTAGAATTTTCCTAACTTATCGCCGATCAGTACATTTTATATAAGACCGTGGCAAAGGGTGCGTGTGTTTCTGTAGCCTCTTTGTAAGCAATTCTCATGTTTTATACGGCATTATGGGGTGAAAAGGCAAGGATTTTCCTAATATGCGGGCTCCCCGTACATTAATTGTCATTATTGCTGATACGAAGGAAGTATGGGGTATTTTATGGCTATTTATTGAAAGAAATAAGGGGTTTTAGATATGCGTAAATTATGGTGATTCAAACTATACCTCTTTTTTTATTTCTTTTTCAACTCATCACAAGAGAAAACATAAACTTGTTACTGTATTTCTGTTGAGTATTTAGCGACTTCCATTCTAATTAAATCTACGTACATAATCAAATGAAGCAACATAAATAGAATATTTCTATTAAAACAAGTTTCAATAGGACATCCTACTGGTTTTGCGAACTGCTAGTGCTATTCTGTAAACGCACTTTCCAGCTCAATTCTGTATCCGTATTTGGAAAAGAATTCTGAAGTTACTGGATGCGGAAATGAACTCGATGGTGAGTTGTTACAGAATAGTGTTGCAGCAGGTCTATTCACATAAAGTACCTAATGCTTCTCGGTAAATAGATCTAGTAAGTAGTAAAAGTTAGTGGCAAAGTGAACAAATGGATTTCTAAATCACTGTGTTTGAATTCGAACGAAAAGACACTAACGTGGCACCGATGGCGTATTGCACAGAATCAATGACACAAATAAAACAGACGCTGAACAGGATAATGACTCGGTAAAAAAAAATATATTTAGTCCGTCAGTCAGATACTAAAAAAGTATTAGACACGTATTTTTTGATTTCTCTTAGTAATAAAAATATACTTAAGTATATAACACGCATTATAGTTGGGGAGTGAGGGCTCGCTACGTCACTTTTACGTATAAAATCTAGCTAGGCGTGACGTCATGCCATCTTTGTATTAAAAAAAATAAAATCTACGTGTGCTTTTTTTAAATAAAATACATGACGGACAAAAAAAAATTTTTAGTCATCATCCTTATTGATGATCAGGTAGACCAGTATTTTATTTTTATTATACTGACACGAAAAAAGACAAGGTTCAGAAAAATTATCACAAAAAGCATGATGATCAAGATTTACCTCGAAATCTAATTGCAAATACAACATAAAGATTAAGAAGACAACCCAACCCATAAATATGTATAAAAAGCTACCAAACATCACGCAGATTTGAATATCAAAGAACGTATTGCCTAAAGTACGCGTATTATCCCTTGGATTTTTTCTTCCATTTACAATCTCCATTACGGCTGAGATCAAACAAAGATGGGGGAATTAAAGGAACATTGTGAAAACGGAACGAATATTAGGTACTTTTGTTAAAAGCTAAACGAAAAATATTATTCCAAGTTAAATTGAATTGCCGGTTTTGAGGAAGAAAAAGTTTCTCGTTCCACGTTGTCGCCGCTTCAGGTGTGTTATTTGATCTAATAACAAATCAATTAGAAGCCTTATTTCATTTCAGAAGGTTCCGCCTTCTAGTATTGTTTCAAGAGAGGTTGTTTTTTTTACTTCATAAGTAATTTAATTGTTCTGAATTTATGGAGCACCCTGGTCGACGTGGTGATTAATTTCATGGTGCTTTCGGCCACATAGGGCAGTCAGTAAATCACCATCATCTGCCCAGTCTTTTCCTAACTATGTTGGGGTCGGCTTCCAGTCTAACTAGATGCAGCTAAATACCAGTATTTTACATGGAGCGACAGCCTATTTGACCTCCACAACCCAGTAACTGGGTAACAAAGATCCACGAATGACAATTGGGACCAACGGCTTGACTTGCGCGTTCACCGGGTCGTAATCGGTCCGGCTGCACCGTACGTAGCGTCCGGATTTACAAAATGCCGATAGGGTGCGTCTACTGCATTCGGATTTTGCATTGGCAATATCAACCAGTGTTTCCACTTTTAGACCACCTCTACAACCCAGTAACTGGGTAATAAATACCCTTGTAGAACTGTTTGTCAAACTTTCGGCCTTCTCTTCTGACCATCCGTAAGGACTGTCAAAGATCCACGAATGATAGCCGGGACCAACGGCTTAACGTGCTTTCCGAGTCATGGAGGAATCTCGGTATGTAAAGATGCCCATCCACGACCGCGGCAAGCGTAGCTTAACCTGATGTATCTATCCGTGCTGCTGTTATTACTTAGCCACGAGCCTCCCTTAGGACAGTCACTAAATGACCATAATGTAATTAATGACGTATGGACTGTCCACTAGTACAAATACATACATGTTTATTGTGGCATCTAACGTTTCCAACATCATTGTTGATGTCAGGTAGGTGAGAATTACCTATAGGTACCTGACTCGGGAATGGAAAAAGGGTAAAGTGAGACGACACACGGCATTATTTTATTGACATACCAACGTGTACATAGTGGATTCTAAAGTATTATAAACCTGCACCCCGATTGCGTTTCACACTTAACTCTTAAAATGTCGATTGCACACCATGTGTACAGATAACAATAGAATTTCAATTGTGTCTGCTAATTAGCGCGCGACGGGTTAACTGCTAACCGAAGGATTTTTAAGAAAAGTGCTAATCCATTGCTTCATAATATGTTTAAAAAATTCATCTGTTCAACAACGTTAATAACGCAATGAATATTGTTAAATTGTTAAAATTAAAAGCATTGTCAATGTAAATCAGTTACGCAGTTACCCCGCCAAGGTCAAGTTTTGACTCAAAACTCTACTCCCTACAGTCCCCTCTGTGAGCTTACGGCCGCATCCTAAGATTCCTAACCAAAAGCGATCGTCGCGCCAATTCAAATTCAAAAACTTTCATTCGAGCGAAGACTCATACAGGGTTAGTAAAATTGTCCTTAAAACTAAATGTTAGTAAACACTGTCAGCAATAATTTTCAGAACCCTGTTAGTTAGGGCTGGTCTTGACTAGAGCCACCATCGATTCTGGGCGCTTGCGCATTATTGTATAAAAACCAACACGTGCCGCCGCAAACATCCCTGACGTACTGCAATGCCATGGCAACCCCATCAGTGTCCTGGAAGCGTTGAAGGGCTCCATACGACACCCGCGAATATTTCTCCCAAAAGCTGCACGGGTCACCTTTACGTCTGCAGTACAACGTGCAAACATGAATACGTGATCGACGCTTTCTTGGTTTGGGGAACCGGAACGCGTGGTTGCGGCGATAGAGGGCGCCTTCCAGTTTACCGAACAAAAAGTGACACATGAACGCGACGATTGCTCCTCATTTTAGGTATGAAGCTACAAGCACGCGACGCATCGTAAAAGAAGACAACCCTAACGAGTCAGAAGGTATAAGAGTTACGCGATAGAAAGAGAGGCAACTTCTAGGTGAATATAACTGTTGGTAATTAACGCTCTTCGACCTGAATTGCACTTTATTGTGTCGTGGCAAGAGTGTACTTGTGCTATTATGTATTTTGTAGTTTTATAAAATGTCATGTTCTATTATAAAATAAACCTAGAAGTTACCTAATCGAATCATAAAACGTACCTTATTTATTGCTAAATAAAACTACAAACAGCCACAGAAGTCTATAAAATCAGTCTTTTAATCTATTTTATGGCTATAACGATCGCATTTCGTTCTAGTTGTTCTAACAAACTATAAAACTAGGTACTGCAATTCTGCGATTTTTAGTGGCAAGAAGAAGAAGAATGCTATTTACCGAAGTTGACAAAAGCTGGACTTATTATAGTCATCTACAGGGTGTAAAAAGACCCATCACGAAGCCGTCATCTACGCATTCCATCAAACTATACTCCATCGGTTTAGGTAATTAAATAAAGGTAAACAAAAAACCGGCCAAGTGCGAGTCGGACTCGCGTACGAAGGGTTCCGTACCATTATCAATAAAAACGGCAAAAAAATCACATTTGTTGTATGGGAGCCCTCTTAAATATTTATTTTTGTTGGAGCGCCACAAGTCCATCACTACACTATGTAGGATGTCGGACATAGTGATGTCAATTAAGTAGTTTTAATTACTACTTATTTAATCTGTTTACTTCCTCTTCCGTTCTCTTCCGGGCAGCCATATTACCTTACCAAATGTGTTCTCGTTCGTTCTCGTTTGCTAGCAGTGATAAATAATAGTTATTGTTCAAAAGCTTGTAATAATTATTCTAAAGACCAACCAACCAACAATGTTCGATAAATTCGCATTCGTGTTTTATTGTGATCACCCACCGGAATCAAACCTTGTATCCAACAATTTTATTCTGTTTTTTAGTATTTGCTGTTATAGCAGCAACAGAAATTATATCATCTCTGAAAATTTCAACTGTCTAACTATCACGGTTCATGAGATACAGCCTAGTGACAGACGGACAGACGGACGGACAGCGGAGTCTTAGTAATAGGGTCCCGTTTTACCCTTTGGGTACGGAACCCTAAAAAAACACGTGTTTGGTTAACCGACTAAACGTGATACCTGTCACTAGTCCTCATGCTACGACACAGTTGTTCTCTGCAATTTAGCAACGTTATACAATGAATTATAAAGTTGCTAAATTGAAGAGTACAACTGTGTCGAAGCATGACGACTGAAGTGACAGGTATTACAGTTAGTCGGTTAGCCAGACACGTGGTTTATTTTGTTTACTTCATTTAATTACCTAAACTGATGGAGTGTATGTAACTTTATGCAGAAATGATTGCTGGGAAAGGACTTTTATTTTTGGTGTAAAAATTCAGTGTGTGGTAGTGCGTAATGTAACACACGCAAAACATTGTGCTTATGTGCATGCAACGGTACAGGGATCCTGGGAGTATTTACAACTTGTTTTCGTAATTTCCGAGGCACGGTGTGTAAATATGGTCACCCATCCACGGATCAACCTTGGCAAACGTTGCTTAACCTGATGCATCGACCCGTGGGGCTGTTATTACTTAGCCACGAGCTCCTCCTTCTCGCGAATGTTAAAATGGAACATTTTAGCGAGCGTTTTAACAGGTGCGTCTTAGCGAGCATTCTAGCGAGAATTCTTGCGAAACGACAGTAAAGCTTCGAGCTTTTTGCCGAGCCGAGCAATTTTCAAGTCAAGTCTGACATTTTCGTGAAAAAAACATTTTTAACGAGCATTTACTAGGGCGTTCGCTAGAATGATAGTGAAAATATTCGTAGCGATGTTTGGCTCTATGCTTGGCTCTGTACGTTGTTCAGTTCGACAAATTTAAAAACGGCGAACGCTCGATGTTCTATTACAAGTGAATGCTCAAGTCTATCAGCGGCTTTAGTTATACCTACATGTAAAAATTATTAACCTTATTCATCTCAGTTCTTTTAGGGCTAATATACATCTAAGATGAACACAATAAAGTCTGCGGCAAACGTAGAAAAGAAATGATTGATCGAAGTTGTATTTTCTTTCAGAAATATACATCATCCTGTCAGAATGTGATATGACCTACGTTAAAAGAATTATTTAGAAATCGATCATCTATTGTTCGTTAAAGTTATTTAAGGTAATACACAGTAACAAAGATACTTTAGAAAGCCAAATTATAATCAATCTTGATTGAAGTTTGGAATGCTGTTATCTAAATGATGACAGCCGCATGTTAAGCTACGCTTGCCGCAGTTAGTTCGTGGATGGATGACCATCCATTACATATCGGGACTCCTCGGTGCCTCGGAAAGCACGTTAAGCCGTTGGTCGCGGCTGTCAATCGTGGATCTTTGGCAGTCGTTACGGGTAGTTAGAAGCTTAAAAGTCTGATAACCAGTCTTACCAAGGGGTATCATGTTACCCAGTAACTGGGTTAGGGATGTCAGATAGGCAGTCACTCCATGTAAAATACTGGTATTCAGCTGCATGCAGTTAGACTGGAAACCGACCCCAACATATTTGGGAAAAGGCTAGGCAGATTGATTTAACGCTGTTACTTAGAACAAATCAGCCGTTTTTTTTAAAATAAAATCGCATTACATAAAATTTACCTAAATTAAATAACTTTTATCTTATTGACGTCCAAAAATAAACATAACATCACGCCCCGAAGGGTAAGGCACAGTGTACTTATCTTATAGTACACCCATATTTCACCAGTTATGTTTAAGTCTTACGTAGGGGCGACCCTAGGGAAAATCACAATAACACTTTGCCCGACCCGGGAACTGAACCAAGACCTCACGTTCAGCAGTAACGCTTGCGACCACTAGAATAACTAGGCAATCAACTTCTAAAAATGTACAGGTAGTATAAAGAATTCCTTATCATTCAATACATTGTATTGTATCGTATTACCCAGTAACTGGGTTGTGGAGGTCAGATAGGCAGTAGCTCTATCCCCCCCGGAGGGTTCCCGCATTGTCGAGGCGGGGGGGCTCAGTAGCCGTGGCTTGGTCACCCACGGTGAAGCGAAGAGGAACCCGAGGCGGGGGCCGCTCGTCAGGGCTTTTACGGGAAAGCCGACGACGTAGCGGCCAGCGGGTAGGTTGCGGTGGCCGTATGGGCGACACCGCAACTGAGGCGGGCCGCGGTGTCTTATGGGAGGCATCGCGGCTGAGGATTGGAGGCCGCTGCGGGAAAGGAGTGCCGGTATTGCGGTGCGCCGCTCTCCCTACCTTCCGCGGCCTTGACGGGGCCGCCACCGTTTGATGGCGGATGCGGTGGGGCCGCAGGGGAAGAGGAGTGTCGGTATGACGTCGGCCGCTCTCCCTATCCTCTGCGGCCGAAATGGCGGCGGAGCGCGCGCGGGAGGACGACCCTCACGCGGCGCCGCTCCGAAGGCGGAGGAGGGGTCGGAGCAGACGACTCCTCCCAGGTGGGGGCCAGCAGGCAACGGGTGTGGGGGCATCCTTGCCTGTATTGCACAGGCCCCCACCAGTGTCGGACGGGAATGGCCAGGTGTTCCCGGTCATTCCCGTAGCCCCCATCCGGGGGGGCACGCGGGGCCCGCCAGTTAGGCGGGCATGCGCCGCGCCGGGAGGGTTGTGGACGTAAAGGCTGAGCCGGTTTCCCATGGCCCTCCCATCACGGCAATGTGGGAACACTGCTGAGTTTTAGTGGGTATACTGTCATTCCGACAGGAGTCCCACATACCCCGTCTCGTCCCCCACGAGCGGGGATGCATAAAGCATTTCTCAGCGTCAAAAAAAAAAAAAAAAAAAAAGGCAGTAGCTCTATGTAAAATACTGGTATTCAGCTGCATCCGGTTAGACTGGAAGCCGACCCCAACATACTTGGGAAAAGGCTAAGCAGATGATGATGATGATGACATTATATTGTACAGTGTGAAATTTTAATAGTTTTTATCCTCTTAAGGGGTCATTGTACTCATCATTATGAACAACTTTTACTATGGGACGAAACCTGATGTCGCGAAAAAAAAATCAGCTATTCAAAATGTAGGGAGCAGCTGATTTTTTTTCGCGATTTCAGGTTTGGTTCTATAGTAAAAGTTGTTTGTAATGATGAGTACAATGACTAATGGTTCCATAGTAAAAGTTGTTCATAATGATGAGTACAATGAGACCTTAAGAGGATAAAAACTATTAAAATTTCACCCTGTCATCATCTGCCTAGCCATTTCCCATTACTTATTGGGGTCGGCTTCCAGTCTAACCGGATGCAGCTGAATACCAGTATTTTACATGAAACGACTGCCTATCTGACATCTACAACGCAGTTACTGTGTAATGCGATACCCCTTGGTAAGATTGGTTGTCAGACTTTCGGGCTTCTGACGACTCGTAACGAACGTCAAAGATCCACGAATGAGAGCCGGGACCAACGGCTTAACGTGCTTTCCGAGGCACGGAGGGGTCTTGCTATGTAAAGGTGGACACCCCTCCACGGACCAACTGCGGCAAGCGTAGCTTAACCGATCGATCGATTCGTGCGGCTGTTATTACTAAGCCACAAGCCCCTAACCCTGTGTATTATTATATACTTACCTATTTTGAATATATTTTTATATATTTATAACCTAATAAAATCACAGTTTCTTAGAGTAAAACACAGTCATAATAGCACGCCTGCTTTCCGAAGCGTTAGTTAGAGGTAGAGGTATATTTTCTAGTAATACAATTTCATTTAACTTTTCACATTTTCCGTAATTTAGAGCACTTTTCCATGTGACCATACAATGCTATGGAAGAGTTAAATAGCTATACGATGTTAATTAATTTAACAGCTTCAAACACCATGTAAGAGTGGCAATTATGGGGGTGTTCAAAATTTGTAATGGTGCATAAAAAGAGGGCGAAATTGCTATAGTAAATGTTGACTTTTGAACATTCACATTCATTATTTTTTTTTTTCATTCATTTATTCAATGAATGTACAGTCAACAAAAGAGATATCTAGGCAGGGTAGAGTAAACTTTGTTTTTGCAATACTCCTACATTGTAACACACCAACACAAAATTGTATATTGTCACGAAATTGATTATGATGCAATTCACATACTAATATCTTAGTATACCCTGCCTAGATATCTTTTGTTGACTGGTCCTACCTAATTTTTGCACGCCACACTTGGCAGAATGTGATGAAACCTGTGACTAATCATAAGACCATTTAATGTACCATACTCTGACAAATAAATAAATGATTAGGATTATGATTCATGGCTACCATAGCATATAGTATGGTCAGTTTACAAAAGTAATTTTAAATTGCCTTTTGATCGAATTTTTGCAGGCAAATTCTGAACAAATTATAATTAGATAATATTAGTAAAAGTAAAACGCAAAGAGGAATTATAGATAAATTACGTACTTAGAAATGTTTGTTTTTTGTACCAATTAAGAATTGAATTTCGTTGTGAAAGTTTCGAACGAAATAAACACAAAATCACAATAGTGTATTTATGTGAAGTATCTAATCTAAACTACTATCCTAATAGCTTACACCGATTTGCAACGATTGATTTTGTCAGTCCATATTACAAGACATACAAGCCACATAACAACATTATTCAAGTGACCAAAAGTAACCAAAAGAATAGTTTCAAGCTAATTAACACGACAACATTGACACGAAACATTGAAAGTGTCCACCAATTACCGAATAGAGGCTCACAGTTCACTTTTTCAACTTACGCTCAACTGTGCCTTCTTGGAGTCTATTTGGATTGATTATTATTGTTGTGCTGTATGTATAACATAACTAAACTGTAGATAAGTTTCCACTCATTTACTACGGGAACTGTTTCATCTACCCAGAAAAAATCGCTGGTCTACTTAACCATATATGTATGTATATGTTTAAACGTATCTTAACTTTAAGCAAAAATCAATCTACCTAGCCTTTTCCCAACTATGTTGGGGTCAGCTTTCAGTCTAACCGGCTGCAGCTGAATACCAGTACTTTACACGGAGTGACTGCTTATTTGCCCTCCACAGCCCAGTTACTAGGTAACACTATACCCTTTGACAAGACTGGTTGTCAGACTTTCGGGCTTCTGACTCGTAACGAGTGTCAAAGATCTACTCACGAATGATAGGCGGGACCAATGGCTTAGCCGACGTTCGAACGGACGTAAAAATATCGCGGCGGGATTTTATCGGGCACTGGATTTTCAACTCTCGGTGTTGAGCCAAGCTTCGAGAATCCAACCTAACAACAACAGAGTACATCCTAAAAACACACTGTTGGATTTTCAACTCTCGGCGCTAAGCAGAGCGTTGAAAATCCAGTGTGCGAAAAAAAATCGCGGCGATTTTTTGACGTCCGTGTTAACGTCGGCTTAACGTGCTCTCCGGGGCTTGGAGGGGTCTCGATATGTAAGTAGATGAATGGTCCCTCATCCACTAACGCGACCCGTGTGGCTGTTAAAATTTAGCCACGAGCCCCTGTTCCTCTCTTAACTTAGCAACGTTTATAAATAAAGGTAAATTAAGGTTTCTGTATCGTGTTGTTCGATTGTATTGTAATTGTAATGAAGTAGATAAGTAGGTACTGATTCGGCCTATCAATTAATTATTTTTGACAGTAAAATGGACTGCGGTCGTTAATTATTTGTGAGCGAGATCGACAAATTGAGCGCGTCCAAATTTATGTAAAGGGCTGTTATAATTATCATTTTATTGCAGAAAAAAAAATGCTCAAAATACTTATTCAAAATTGGTATATACTTGGCGATCTTGAGTAAAAAGTTACCCTGAGCCTGAGAAAGAAAATTCCAATCTACAACACTTAGGAATAAAGGCACAACAATTATTTCTAGCCTATTTCAACATACAAAAAACAAGCTATCAACTTCACATTATATGATTCTGTTCTAAGCAAAGATTTAAATCGTTAGATTCGCCCTACCGCGTCAAAAAATGGTCGCGTTAATGTTTCGTTTTGACACCTGTATCACACGCAGTGACGTGACTTGACTGGAAACGTCTACAATGTGTGTGAGCTCACTCTTAGTACGACACAGTTCGCGCAACATAAGTACGGTGACGGCAAACCTAGCGATCTTTGGTCGAAAGAAATAAGTGAAAAAAAAATACACTATTGCAAATACACAATTCCTATTCGGTTCACAGTTGTCGTGTACCCGATACTACTTTTCTAGCTGTTATTCTAAGTTGAGCAGCTAAAATTTTAGTTCTTAGGCTGTGCGCAGACTTGATTCCAGACTGACAGGCAATAGTTCTATGAAAACAAAGATGGCGTTGACACTCGCTAAAACTGTCTTGGCATAAGACGAAATGATGCTGTATGTGATGGACAAAACTGTTTTGTTTATAATGTGTGCTCTGTCTTAAAACGCTTCAAAACAGTTTTACATGTTGTTGAAAAAACATTGGTTTGTCAAAAGAAGCATTCATTACTTCATTCTTTTCATTGAGCGGCAGTTGGACTTAAGGCGAGTAGAGCTGCTATTAAACGGCAGCACCACCATTGAAAAATTAATAATTCTGGAGATATGGAACAGTTTGAAATTTCCGATGCTCACATGTTTAATCGGATGAGGTAGAATTTTTTGTTTCAAAAAAATCAACACTAAACCTCCTAGAATCGAAATTATAGTAGTTAACGCCAAAAACGGTAACTGCTTTATCTAACTTCTACCTCATCAGACTAAAAATGTGATCATATAGGGATTTTCAAAATGTTTCTTATCAATCTGCCTAGCCTTTTCCCAACTATGTTGGGGTCGACTTCAAGTCTAAACAGATGCAGCTGAATTCCAGTATTTTACATGGAGTGATTGCCTATCTGACCTCCATAACCCAGTAACTGGGTAATACGATACCTCTTGGTAAGACTGGTTGTCAGACTTTCGGGCTTCTGACGACCCGTAACGACTGTCCAAAATAAACGAATGACAGCCGGGGACAACGGCTTAACGTGCTTTCCGAGGCACGGAAGAGTCTTGGTATGTAAAGATGGTCACCCATCCACGGACCAACCACGGCAAGCGTAGCTTAACCTGATGGATCGACCCGTGCAGCTGTTATTACTTAGCCACGAGCTCCTCAAAATATTCCATATCTCCTGACTTATAACATTTTTTCTCAATGGTGGCGCTGTTAGCAGCTATACTTTAATGCAGTCGTGACCACGTCTGCGCCCGGTCTTACGAAAAATAGCTCCAGACACATCGAAATAAACAGTCTTGTCCTAGTGCCGACGAAAAATATTAAGATCAAAGACTACTCCATTCCATTCGTTGTTTCGAACGGAGCAAAAAGTTTTACAATTTGCAATTATAATTTTCAGATGAAGTAAATTTTCCAATGTTTGACCTTATAATACTACCTCGTTTAGAAAACTAGTTCCCTCGCTTTAGAAGTCGGTAAAAGTGTAGCTGAGTTAAAAGATTATGGACTCTTTAGATATTCTAAAGATGACTTGGTTATTAAACAGCTATAGGGTTACTGGTAACTCCACGTATTTCTTGGAGGACGTCATAGTAGGGTTGCAAATAAAATAAAACAAATGCAAATGCAACAAATTAAACTACTATAATATAAATGTTGCACTGAAGGTCAGTAGTTTTTGAGTTAGAGACATTTTTTTTGAAGTAATGACAAAAATTACGAACAATAAAATGTTAGTGATCTTTGCCAAAGTTTTAAGTTTTTTTGAACTTTTAATTTTTATCAAAGATCTGCTACGGCATCAGCATAATAACTTAAATTCCAGTATAGTCGCGTCGTAAATCATTTTTAAATAGGCTTCAAATTATTTAATTTGGGATTTTTCATAAAAAAAGCTAAAAGTCTAAGTACTTTACTCAAAAACTATTGCACTTCGGTAGAACATTTGGTGACTTAACCGACGTTCGCACGGACGTAAAAAATACCGCGGCGATTTTTTTTCGCACACTGGATTTTCAACGCTCTGCTTAGCGCTGAAAGTTGAAATTCCAACAGTGTGTTTTTTCGACGCGCTGGTATGTACTCTGTTGTTGTTAGATTGGATTCTCGAAGCTCGGCTCAACACCCAGAGTTGAAAATCCAGTGCCCGATAAAATCCCGCCGCAATATTTTAACGTCCTTGCGAACATCGGCTTAGAGTTTGAGTTTCTGACGTCCTGCAAGGAATACGTCGAGTTACCGGTAACCTTGTATATTTCATTGAGAAAAATTTTAGGATTTTCTTTGCTATTTAAACAGCTCAGCAAAACGCTATTCAAATTAATTTATTAAAGTTATAATTATTAACTTTGTTTCTGATTTTTCTATTCTATTTACTAGACATAACCGTTATGTTTATAATAAATAAATAAAAAATAAAATCAATTTATTTCAGACAATTTAACCCATAACAAAATTATACATGTCATATTTGTTAGTAACAAAGGTCTTAATAACGATGTTAGTATACTATATTAATACATTTTAGTAATAGCGTCACGCTTTTTTTTCAGACCGAAAGATTGTCAGACTATTTCATTCACTATTCTCTGTCCACTAAGTTATTCACTTTTGACACCTGTCAGTTGAACAATTTCTAGTTGTAGTAAGGATCAAATTCGCAAAACACATATTCGTTAGTATGTAACTGACAGGTGTCAAAAAGTAAGCAACTTAGTGGACAGAGAATACTTACAATGTTTTCTAAGTTAGTTCAAAGAATTCTTTTGATACTCGTATTCTGTGTAGATTCTGGAGGAAACAATTACAAAAACCTTTGTGAAAATACATTCCCTAGTTTTTGCTTTAGCACTAACTAGGTATGTAGGTAGATGTGTCGCTTTGTCCTATCATATACGATACGTCGTCGTACATACACCTAATGCTCCTAATTGATCTGAGTTTCACATAGAGCGAGGAATACAAGACAATAGGATCTATGCCTAGTTATATTTGTGATATATGCCATTTCGTGCCGTACGAGAATCATGCGATACGACGGCTGCGTACTTATTTATTACTGGAATTATTTCCACATTCCTGAAGAAATGTCATAATCTCTTTGCGATTTAACGAACTAAAATATAGTGTAACTGTTAAAAAAAAAGTTCTTGTCGCATCAAAAAATTCATATTGTTAATTAAAAATAATGGGCACTTATGAAACGTACGAAGCTAGGATGCATCACAAAAATAAGTAGAAAACAAGGCTACTTGCTGTTATGTCCGTTATTCTATACCAAATTCCAGCAAAGCTTTTGGTACAGTCAACAAAAGAGGTATCTAGGCAGGGTATACTAACATATTTGTATGTGATTTGCTCCATGTTCAATTTCGTGAAAATATACAATTTTGTGTTGGTGTGTTACAATGTAGTGTAAAGTAATATAATAGGTTGGGGAAAAAGTTTCTTCGCATTTTTTAAGAAAATTCAAAACATTTTTTAATTTACATTATTTACATTTATCTAAAGTATTTAGGTACCATTTTGTTCGATAACTTTTTGCCATCTTGTAGGTAGGGACATGATCCCATTGCTATAGAAATTTTGGGACTTCTGTTCAAAATACCGCGACAAGTGATTTTGGCAGTCCTCTCGCGACGTTAACCTGACACTGCCTAAAGAATTCTGAAGAGACCGAAACAGGTGGAAATCTGAAGGTGCAAGGTCAGGACTATACGGCGGATGCATTAACACCTCCCAGCCAAACTCTCTTAATTTTTGCTGAGTGGCTAAAGATGTGTGAGGTCTAGCGTTATCATGATGAAAAACCACACCCCTTCTGTTGATTAATTCCGGCCGCTTTCTCTCAACTTCTTGCTTTAATCTCATCAGTTGTTCGTAGTAGAGTTCAGAATCGATGGTCCTGCCTGGTGGTAACAGCTCATAATGAATAATGCCCTTCCAATCCCACCACACACACAGCATCACCTTGTTGCGAGTTAACCCGGGTTTCGCCACAGTCTGTGAAGCCTGACCGGCCTTTGACCACGATCTTTTTCGCACGTTCTTGTCGTACGTGATCCACTTTTCATCACCAGTTATCAGCTTCTTCAAAAATGGTTCGGTTTCATTACGTCGTAATAAAGAATCACAAATGAGTACACAGTTCATTAGGTTTCTTTCAGTGAGCTCGTGAGGTACCCAAATATCGATCTTTTTTGTGTACCCAGTTTTTTTCAAATGCGCCAAAACTGTTTTGTGGTCCATTCCCAGTTCTTCAGCTACGTCATAACTACTGATATGCCGATCTTGCTCCACTTTTTCAAAAATGGCATCCATTTTATCCGTAATAGGGCGACCAGAGCGACGTGCATCTTTGACATCAAAATTTCCGGATTGAAAACGCTTAAACTAAATTTGTGCTACTCTCACAGACACTGCACTGGGTCCATAAACACCGCAAATTTTTTTCGCGGCTTGCGTTGCATTTTTACCTTTTTTGTAGTAAAATTTTAAAATGTACCGAATTTCTTCATTAGATTCACTCATCTTGACAGTACGAAAAACAAGTGAAAATCACACATTTTCCTAATTTGAAATTGGAATTATGTTCTTTAAAATTTAAACTTTCAATGATACCAAAACCAGCCAGATACAAATAGTATAGCCAAAGAGATTTTATTTTAAGTTCATACATACTATAATGCGAAAAGACTTTTTCCCCAACCTAATATTAGGTCTTTACCTATGAAATTGCCGTTCTGCAGTACTGGCTATTTCAAATCAAAATAATTTTTGGTTGGCTAAGAATTCTAATTTCAAATTAATTTTATTTTAAAAACATGGATTTTTTTTTCCAAAAGTAGTCATTTGTTTATTGATTAGTGTTACATTTTCATCGCATTTCAATCTTTTTCGTCATCATGGATACGTTAAAAATTCGAGTAATTATGGAATATGAGTACCGTCGTGGCAGCAACGTGGCACAAGCGGCACGCAACATCAACGACGTTTACGGAGCTAACACTACAAACCAACGCACCACTTGTTATTGGTTTGCTCGCTTCCGTTCTGGAAATTTCGACCTGAAAAATGAACCTCGCGGTCGTCCGAAGACTTTGGTCGACAATGACGAATTAAAGGCGATTGTGGAAGCTGATGATACACAATCTACGGCTGAATTAGCAGCAGCTTTCGACGTTAGCGTCAAAACAATATTGGTCCATTTGCGTCAAATTGGCAAGGTAAAAAAGCTTGACAAATGGGTGCCCCACGAACTCAATGATCGCCAGCGCGAAGTACGCGTCGAGACGTGCCTTGCACTGCTCAACAGACACACAAATGAAGGAATTTTGAACCGCATTGTTATCTGCGATGAAAAATGGATTCTGTTTGATAACCGCAAGCGCTCAGCAAGTTGGTTGGATCCTGGTTCAGCACCTAAACAATGCCCTAAACGAAAACTTACCCCTAGAAAAGTGATGGTCACTGTTTGGTGGTCTAGCGCCGGTGTGATTCATCACAGCTTCTTACCAAACGGGGTGAGCATTACTTCAGATGTGTACTATGAAGAACTGAACACAATGATGGAGAAGCTGGCACATCTCCAACCAGCATTGGTCAATCGCTCGTCTCCGCTGCTCCTGCACGACAACGCGCGACCTCATACTGCACAGCAGACGGTCTCCAAGTTGCAAGAACTGGGGTTGGAAGCTCTCCGTCATCCGCCCTACTCACCAGACCTTGCGCCTACAGACCACTACTTTTTCCAGAATTTGGATAACTTCTTGGCGGGAAAAAAATTCAATACCCGAGAGGCAGTACAAAATGCCTTTGAAGAATTTGTTGCCTCCCGTCCAGCTGATTTCTTTAAGAAGGGCATCAATAAACTGCCACTGCGTTGGCAAAGATGCATTGATTGCATGGGTGATTACTTCGATTAATACAAATTAAAAATGCATGAAAAAAATTCGTTTAATTTTTTTCATACAAAACGGCAATTTCATAGGTCAAGACCTATTATATAAAATTGAACATGAAGCAATTCACATACAAATATGTTAGTATACCCTGCCTAGATATCTCTTTTGTTGACTGTACCACCGTGGTGGTTTAATTTTGTTTTAGAAACTGTGAAATAATTACCCTTTTTACAAAAAGTTTACCGCTTAGAATATGTCATTATTCAGACAATTCTGTTTCACGTATATTTCATGTTAGTATTTAAGTCTACTTCTTGAAAGTAGTTTTGATGCTGTGCTACGATATTTCACATTGGCCCAATTATAACAATAGCATTTCTCAGAATTCCCCTTTTAAGTTTACACTTCGTTACAATCACGTGTTTTCAGTTTGGTTAAGACGGGTGCTTGAGCACGCGCGGTCACTCGCCAATGGCCCCTCTCTGTTTGAACTCTTGTATTGGCCGTTGTTAAATTTTGTGCTGTGTTTGCGAATCATAGTGTTGCTTTTGTGGGGCGTAGACATGACCCTGGTTTGAAAAGAGGTCAGTTATGTTAGAGGTTTTGTTAGTCAGCGAATAGTCAGTGAATGTGGTGTAGCAGGCTAAGGATTTCAGCGGTCTTTGATATAATTGAAAGCATTCAAGAACATCGTGTGACTGAAAACGTATTTAAGGTGTTTGCGAACGCGCCATTTAGAATCTACACCGCTTTGAAGTTAGCTTTCTCTATTAAAAAAAACTGGCCAAGTGTGTGTCGGACCACGCACAATGAAGGGTTTCGTAATTGAAAAGAATATAATCCAAAAAGAAACTTAACATTGTAGTTGAAAAACTAGAAATCCAAAAAAAAAAACTTTTTTATGCGACAAATTAACTATTTTTGGATTTTTCCTTTACTTGTGACGTGAGACCTTGCTTCTTGTCAAATTTCATGATTCTAGGTCAACGGGAAGTACCATACAGGTATTGATTTACTTGCGAGTATCAATTATGTCGCATAAATGGCCATATTTTTTTTTTGCGTTGACTTATAGCTTGATTTTTTTAGCGCTCCAAGGGACTATAGACCTATGTATCTGTTATTAATTTCAGCTTGATACCTCCACGCAAAAGAGGGTCTTGACAGACTAATAGACAGACAGACAGACTGATCCTATAACGGTACCGTTTTTCCTTTTGAGGTACGGAACCCTAATAATCAATCAATTTTGTTCGCATCGATGCGTCACCAAACAGCGTTATATAGTTTTTGTTTTTTTAAATAATTTAACTTTAAATATTAATAATGTTTTATAGTTGAAAACTGATAAATAGTGTTTCTTAAGGAAATCGTACGTACCTACAACCCTTATAAACTCCAATTAAGTGGGCTACATAGCCGTAACTTATAGTTTTTTTGGTGCGTCCAGATACCCTAGACCAAGACCTAGCCCTGGACGTACTATTAGAGGTCTAGTCTTTTTGAAAAGCCTAATTAATTGGATTTATAGGGGTCGGAAACGTTAGTTTGCCGTTTTTTGTTAATTTGTTTTATCGATTTAGGTTTTCAGGGCGTGTCACGCCCTGAAATATATAGTTGTGATCTTGTAACTCTGATAGTATTTCAGGCAATTAGACCAGCTTGAGTTACCTGTTTAATCCATTAATATAGCTTCATTGGTTTTTGAGTAAATTAGCCTGAAAAATAATTTTAAATCAAAATGACTAACTTTTTTGTGTTTACACGGTAAAATCTTTTCAGTATATGATGTTACAGGAATTACAGGTATCTTAATCGCTGGATAATTTAATGATGATTCTGGCAATGTAAAACATGTCATAATTATAGTTATATTTAGGCTATTTATAAGCAATTTTGTAAACTTTGATAATTAAATTCTGGTCAAAATAAAGTTAAAATCAGGAGACGATTCGCGGCTCTCAATAAGGTAAAGTTTTGAGGTACTATGGACAAAACTTAGGCATGCTCACTTAAGAAAATATTCTTGTGAGAGCGCAGCTAGTGACAACCGAACATTGTGCGATCGAGTCGTGAGCCGTGCATGCGATTACAGTGGAGGTGTGCCTGGCTTGGGCGGAGCACCGCCGTCTTCTCTCGGAGGCGATCGGCGGCGGCGATCTCTCGCGTCCAAACCTGGTCCAGGCCATGGTGCGGCACTCTCGCTAGAGTGCATGGGAGGCCGTCACCTCCTTCTGCGAAGCAGTAATGCTCGCGAAGGAGGAAGCGGAGCGCGTGAGAGAGAGGCAACAGCCGCGCCCTCGCGCCCCTAGTCGCCGCAGAAGACGTCCTGGGCGGCGGGAATCTATCGCCGATTCCCGGCCACCGTAGGCGCGGGCTTGCGGACGACGAGTAATGGGCAGCTCGCCGTCCGGTAAGGACCAGGCCCAGGTCGACGGCGCGTTGTGTTCCACGCGCGCCTCAAAGAGATGTCAGCAGTGACGGGGTCTATTGGGCCGATGCCGCCGGGGTCGCGGGTAGTTCGAAAGAGATACCGTGGCCCTGGCACGGGCAACTGAAGGAACATGGGTGGGTTTTAGTCAGTAGAAGTCTGACACGCCCTCCCACTCTGTCATTTGATGATTTCCCATCCACGAAAAAGAAAAAAAAACCGTGCATGCGATTATCGCCTTTGAGGTGATCATGCGGAACTTTGTCCCATAGTACCTAAGCGCGCAAGCAAAAATATAGTTTCGTAGTCATCGGTATGGTACCTCCTTGTCGTCGTTCTGTTCCTGAAGAGTTACGCGAGTCGTCTCCTGAAATCTCCTGAAGACTTATCAAACTGCTGTTATTATTTTCATCAACAAGAAACCCTTCCCCGTTAAGACTTCAACACATAGCTACCGGTCACCATCTTGCAGATATCCTGAGCTTATAGGTGCAGGACGTCAGCGCCGTTTGGACTAGGAGGCCTAACCTCATATAGGAATACACCTGGATAGGCACACACCCTCCTTTCTACATCGTGTCCATCGATCACGCCCGTCCGGCACAAATTTTAAGAATATTCTGTTCAAATTGTAAATTATGAAATTATTACCTACGTAGGTACTTGAGTACCGGGTAAAGCCCAATGGCCGCTCTAAATAATGTAGTATTGGCCGTTGTTAAACTTTCTGCAGCGTTTTCTGTGCTTTGTTTTTCTTTCTTTCTGCTTTTTGCATTTTTATGGTGTGTAAAGAGTATTCTATCTATCTATCTGCAGTGTTTGCGAAATATACATAATGAGGGTTTTCTGAAATGACGTGCGCCAGGTGGCAGCACTGAGACGTCAGGTCCGGGCACCTGTGAAAACTGTCAAAGTGCCTATATTTTCTTTAGTCGTGACTGAATGATGAACGAATGAATAAAACGAATGACGAACGTCATCATATATTTTATATTCATTGTCGAAATGGGAGAGCTCTTGTCAAAGTGGCGCCAACTGGTGGCGTGAATTTTTATGAAAACTCTCATTTAGAAGGAAAGAAAGAAGAGAAAGAAAATTGTAACAAATTTCCTTTTGTAATTTGTGAGTATGACCCTGGTTTGAAAAGAGGTCGGTTTTACGTTTTGTTAGTCAGCTTATGGTGTTAGCAGTCTACAGGGTAAACCAGAAAAGTGTGGTATAGACCATCAAACACAACTTTCTCCATGAGACCAACATCGTAATCGCGAAAAAATTATCAACTGTCCCATAAAAATCTTCAATACCTACTCGACCCAAGTGTACGGGCGGCTGAAATTCTTTTCTCGATCAGGTACGATGTTGGTCCCGTGAAGAAAGTTGTTCATTTTGATGTTGTGTACCACACCCTTAAATTTGACCACACTTTTCTGGTACACCTTGTATGTATTGCAGCGGTTTTTGTTGTGATACAAAGCATTAAAGCTCGAACGTGATCGAATCGTATTCGTGATGTTTGCCTTTAACAAACAGTAGCATTCTGAGCCAAAAAAGCTTGTTTTGTTCTACTTTAAATTCAAACATTTTTAAGAATATTCAGTCGCTCCATGTGAAATACTGGTATTCAGCTGCATCCGCTTAGACTGGAAGCCGACCCCAACATAGTTGGATAAAGGCTATGATGAAATTATTACTACTGCATGACTGGCTAAAATTAAATTAAATTAAATTCTTTTATTTCAGATAGCGTGATCCATACAGTCCGATTTTAATTTAAAAATTAAAAATATTAAAATAAAATGAAAACACAAATAAAATTAAATTAAAACACATTCAAATTACCCGCTTAAGAAAGGATCTCCGTAACGTAGAAGAGATACTATCTGCTGCAGTTTTCAGAATTCCGTTACAGATCAGGGATATTTAAATAAAAGATGTGGTGGAATTTTTTAAACCAACAATAATCCTTGCCTTGCCATTTTCATCAATTAAATTGCGCACTCCAAGAATATCGAAAGCTCAAACAAACATAACTAACAAACAAGATAGATCATCATCATCATTAGATTGATCATCTGTTACAGGTTTCTTTCTTATACATGTGGATATAGGCAAGACAGATGTAAGAACACGCCCAGTGACTCAACATTATTCGAATGTCCGTAGTCCGGAGTCCGAAGTCCATTTCCCGTTTATTACCTTTGTATAATGTGATCGAAGATGGCTGCATTATTTTATGTATAGCCATGTCGTTGTAGAGTAGGTAAGTACGTTCCAGACCGGGGTCACAGGAACGAGATTATTTTTAAATGTTTTTTAGATGTTTCTTGGTCGACTTTTCATGTGAGAAAATGTTTTTCAACGCGATAAAGCGGCCTTTCTATTGGGAACGCTGATGAAAGACAGTGGATGTAAATAAAAGTGATGCTAATTCACCGGTTTTTAATTTATCAGTGTGTACTTTTTAAAGTGCGAACGGAAACAAAATTGTTATACTGACACAGAATACGTGCATAAAAAAATAAGTTTACTCGAATTATAATACCGATTTAGTTTTTTGGTTAAGGTATTTTTCTATGGGCCTGTGTCGCCTGAAATAAATGGTATTTTTTTTTATACTTTTACTTATCTCGAGACTCTGGGGTCCCGGATCTTTGGAAGTACGAGGGACCGAAACCAACTCGCAGAAGCCCGTTAGACGCTTTCAATGAAATGAGGCACCAACCGACGATTATCGCTGTACGCATTATGCAAGAACAACCCCCGGTTGGTGTAGGTCTGTTATAAGACATGGAAACAAAGATGGATGGAAAACTTAAGGAAAAAAAAGAGTCATGGATTTGGTTGGCTAAAGTGGACTGGTTACCTAGAACTATGAAAGGTAATAGTTGGCAGCTGCACGTCGTGACTGTGACAAGGAGGCTTCCATTCAGCATGATGCTGTGCTGTGGGTCCCCCATAGCAAAGGCACCCACAGCACAGCGCTTCAGTGGTCAAAAGCGACGTAAGGAAAGTCGGAAACCTAGTCAGGTATTTAAATAGAGCTTAGTCTCCTCCCAGTTTGTACCTCAAACACAGTCCTACCCTGTAAAGGACTGTATTTAGATGATACGCCCAATTCCTTCAGATGACAGTTTGCACAGACATAGAACGCTGTTCATTGCTTGTCCCTTTCATGGTAGTTCATACAAATAGTATGCGCATGATATACACAATCAATACAAATGCAGATGGGGCACAGACGTCTGTGATGGCGGATGACTGTCATAACAAACCTATAGGAAGCTTCGACAATATTGGTATGTACATTGTATTGTCACGAATATTGCTAAGTGTAAACTAGGGAAGGACCGAACGTGATTTCAACCAAATACGTACTTTTGCCGAACATTCGGCGAAAATAAAAAGTTCGGTCGAATTTTAGCCGAACTTCGGTTATTTACAATGCGCTGCACAGTTTTTTGGCACGAATATTTTCATCACCTCCCTGGAAGCTCCGTATATTCCGAGTGACTTTTCTGAGGCAGGAATTCTATACGAACAAAACAGAATAGACTCCTGCCAGATAACGCAGAATTCTTGGTGTTTTTGCACCACAATCTGCACTTGGTAAATTTTAAATACCAGTAGGTAATAAGAATTCATTTAACATTATTATGAAAATTAAAAATAGTGATTTTTGGTGATAATTATTTCAAAACTCTGATAATGTTTGGAACACATTTCATCCTACTAATATAATAAATGCGAAAGTTTGGGTGGATGGATGGATGGATGTTTGTTACACAATCACGTCAGAACAGCTGAACGGATCTGGATGAAATTTGGCACAGAGATAGTGGAATAGCATATAGGCTACTTTTTATTCCGGAAAAATATACGGTTCCCGTGGGATAATTTCCAACATTTCACACACACACATTCATTCATTTATTATATATTTTTTTCTTTTTTTCGCCATTTTTTTGTCCGAATTTCGCGGGCGAAGCCGCTGGCAAAAGTTAAAAAATGCGAAAGTTTGGATGGATGGATGGATGGATGTTTGTTACCACTCTGTTCGTTCAATCATTCCGGCGTGATTCAGTAACAAGCATCCATCTGTCATCCATCCACCATTCATTCAAACTTTCGCATTTATAATAGTAGTAAGATTAGTCAAAACAGTTGAGTTATTTTAATATTTTCTTGTATCGAATGTTCGGCACTCGGCAACCGAATGTGGGATGCATTTCGGTCCACACCTAGTGTAAACTTCATGATCGTGACTGCACCTTTTGTATACTTACAACATCTCAAATACCTACCTAACAGAAGTATAAGCTAGGTAATATTATGTCTTCTTATCGAGAAATGACGGTCAATAATATCACCTTTGAGCTTTAATATAAGTCCCATGTTACCAAACACAGCATCAGAGCACACACACCCACTGCTGCTGGGACGCAGGCCTCCTCTCGGTGAGACGGAGTGGGCCGTAATCCACCACGCGTGCCTAGTGCGGGTTGGTAGATGTCCATGAAATAATTTACCCTAAGTAAAGCGCTGTCAGGGTTCGAACCTACGAGCTACAACTCGTAAGTCGCGGTCGTTACCACTGGGCTACCAATGCTCTACAAACATGTTATTACCAGACATATTTTCGCAAAAATATCACAAAAAAAAAAAAACGATGCACAAATTAATAAATCCCGTAACCAATGAAGAAATATAGCGGGAAACGCAGCGGAACGAGTAACTGGGGTACACAACATTTTATGTGACGGAACAATCGTGACCGAGTTTATGGATGCACGACTCGACTGTGGCCTGCTTCGTTCCCGTCATTTTTGGGATTTGGACAAAAATGTTTGCAGTCTCTGTGTTATAATGTAGATTGTTTTTCCTGTCTAGAGAATATAGGTTGACATTTTTTTTGAAGACTTTCGATAGGCATGGAATTTGAATGTGGTTTTTGTTCAAAGAATTATCGGATTGGAAGATTTTTTTACTTTTACGAGATAAATCTTGAATAACTTTTGTGATTTTTTTATACTAAGGACTAGCGACCCGCCCTTAGTCCACATTTCCATGGACGAAATAAAATCGCGGCGGAATAAAAACGCCTAGCGCGATATTTTCCGCCTTCGAGGGAGTGTTCGAACGAGCGTTAAAAATCCACTTCGAACTGATTCTTCGTGCAGTGCGGACGTACGAGGGGTTCCGCAAAATTATAAACGGCAGCTATTTGGGAGGCCAGGAGACCATAACAAAAGCAAATAAAATTTTGAATGCATACCTTGAACTTTTATATATTTAAAAGGCCAATTTTTGACACCATACAATGATTAAGGAAATAATTATCCTGAATTTTTTTAATATTGTCAATTACACATGTAATTATTATATTTTCCCAAATTACATCCGTTTAATGTTTACTTACTTTATGATAAACTCCACCCATAAACATCATATGCCGAGAACTATTTTAGGATTCCATATTACTCGTATAAGTACGAGTAGGTAAATAAAGTGAGTGCGTACTGCGTATCTACGCTACTTTAACCGATATCGTCCAATGAAGTCCGATAACTAACTTCAAATAAATTACTTTCATTATGTCGGTAAATAAAACATTACAATAATCAGTCATGTGGCTTATTTATCTACGCGTTCTTCGCCTCAGCATCGCTGTGCGCCACGGCCTTGAACATGGCCTGACCAACGCGTGCAATGTTTTCGCGTCCGTGGGAACACAAGTAGGTACAGAACTTCGTATGTCGCATTCATTCAACGCTCAACGCCGAGCGTTGTAAATTGAACACCGCGCGATAAAAAATAACGGCGGGAAAATATCGCGGCCGTGTGAACAGATGTACCGCTTTCTGTTTGTTCCATTCTCAGCGTGGCACGCGATTTTATCCCGCCGCGATTTTTTACGTCCGTGCGCACGTGGGCTTTCTTAACAAGAATTGTACGACTTGACAAAACATCCAGATTTTTTTATGATTTTTGTTCTAAGCAATGTTTATATTAATGTATAAGTACACATAAACTTTTCGGAATTTATTCTATAAATGATGGTGAAAACTGCATCAAAATCTGTTGCGTAGTTTATGAACAACGCGGTCACACAAACAGACACGAAAAGTGACTAATTTACAATACGCATAGATGTAGATAAATTGCAATACCTTTATGTATTTATAAAATATATTAAAAATATATAAAAATATCCAAATTATATATAACGTCGTGAATAAAATAAATAAATAATTTACTTACCTTAAATTATACTTAATGCTGGATCAAATAAAACGTATTAATTCTTGAATTATTACGAGTGTGCAATACATTGAATAATGGAGCAATGAGAATTCCAATAAGTGGAATCTCTCGGTGTATTGATACATTGACCCACAGTCTCGCTGCAATACCTTATTAATTAATTTACGTGAAAGCTTTGTCCAAGAAAAATAAACTCGCAACATTATATAATTAAATGCATATTAATTATTTACGGATAAATTCAGATATTCGGGGTTTTGTTTTAGACCAACAAAATAATAAGTAGGTAATTCACTACCTCCATTACGTAGGAAAAAAGCGTGAATTTATGTATGAGTTTTTCATTATGTACTATGCATTCACTAGTCAACAGACTACGCTAAAAAAAAACCAAATCAGAGGATTTAGTTTGTTCGGTACTCTTCCAATCATCAATCATTCATCATTTTAATATCATTCATTCATTTTCTCCTAACACAAGCAACTATTGCTTAAAAGGAGATCTCCAATACATTTATGACAAAGCACTTTGTAATTGAAATAAACATTTTTTTTTTTTTTCATTCACACCACGATCCATACTCGTTCGCAACGGTATCCGACTCCGCCTATTCGAATACGAGAAAAAACAATCGAATGCAGTCGAGATCCGTAATCGAATTATTCGAATAGGTACGTGCGTCGCTGTTCGGCAGTTTTCATTTTATTCGTTATTTATTTATTTAATGGCGACGATTTTCGGCTGTTTTCGGACCAGTTAAATGAACATTGAATAACCTTATGGCTTGAGCAGACTTGAGTTAGACAGACTCAAAACAATGATCAGCTCCATCAAAACAATGATGGCGCGCAGGCTTGCAACAAACCATTTTATATTCTAAATTGTCTAAAATGTTCTGAAAAACTGTATTTATAGGCAAAACTGTTTGGACTGCAATAGATACAAATAATAATTTGTATATTATGAGCACACCATCTTAAACATAATTACAGCCCAGCAACATAATCAAACCGATTAAAACAAGAAACACCGCAAACTTAATCGATAAAGTTTCAAAGCACGAATACTATTCGGTTACACAGAATCACAAAACTTGTCGTTTCTGAAAATAATATCAACAATGAGCCTATGTAATTTAATACTCCTTCGAACTCCAATAAATTCGTCAAGGTCCTATGAATCAATATACCATTATGAATTTCAGAGCAGAAACATCAATCAAATCACTTCTAATGGCGGCTCGCAACGGGTGTCATGGCGTCGCGTGACGTATGGAAATGCGAGATATACTGGTAGGTCGAACGACTAATCTATCGATTAACGAAGTTAGTTTATCTATTCTCGTGAAGACTCGGATATTGTTATCCGATTGTAAGACAGTAGCGACAAGTTTGTAACAAATGTATAAATTTGTTCACTCAGGGAATCGAATTGAAAAAAAAGAAAATTTAATTTCAACTATAATCAGTTCGTATAATTTTTAAAATTACAATTATTTTTAAGGCATGTTTATTCATACACACGGCTACATATTAAGCTTACATTTCCCGTGTTTACCTATACCAATATCAGCTTAGTTTCTGCGAACAACTTTGTAGAAAAGGCCAGAAAGATAAACAGTCACATTTATTAATAAGTTATACATAGTTTAAAAAACTAAAAACACGCTTTAATACTATTAAACTGAAGATGTCATTGAAAAAAAGTGTGGGGTGCTTTTGAATTACAGAGTTAGTGTTCAGTATTAAAGCGTGTTTTTAGTTTTTTAAACTATAATTTATTCTCAATTTTTTAGAGATAAATCGTTAATTCTGATGATCTGATAATGGGGCAAAATTTTTAAATTATTGTATTGTCATCGGGCCCTATCATATGTGCAGAATTTCGAATTAATCTGACCATTTAAAGTGGGTAAAAATCGAGTTCAAAGATTCCGTTACATACAAACATACATACAGGTGAAGCTAATAAAAGCGTGTTAAAAAAGCATACATCATTACAGGCACGAAAAGTTTTTAGAGGGAAATTTATTTAAAAAAGCGGATATGATTTAAGTTTTTAAATGAGATATTAAATCATCATTCTCCTGCCCTTATCCCAATCTATTTGGGGTCGGCGCAACATGTCCTTTTTTCCATACTTCTCTATTATTCGTCATCTCGGTAGTCACCAGCCGTGTCATCTTTCACACAACCCATCCATCGTTTCTTTGGTCTTCCCCTACTCTTATAGCCATCGACATTCGTACTCAAAACTTTCCTCACGACATTTTCCTCACTCCTCCGCATCACATGCCCATACCATGACAGCCGATTTCCGCGCAACTTTTCAGTCACCGGTGCCACTTTTAGACTTCCTCTTATGTACTCATTTCTTATTGTATCCATTCGTGTAACACCACACATCCCTCTTAGCATTCTCATCTCAGCTGCATGCAACTGCTTTTCATTCATCCCTTTTGTGGCCCAACATTCTGATCCATACAAGACAGCAGGTCTAACCATTGTTTTATATATCTTCCCCTTTAGTTTAAGGGGAATGCGGGAGTCGCAGATTGTCCCCGTGACCTGCCGCCATTTCATCCATCCAGTGTTAATCCTATGCTTAACCGTCCGATCTACTTCGCCATCGCTTTGCACGAGTGAACCGAGATACCGAAATGAGATATTAAATATTTCACTTATTTCAATTTGTCATTCTCTATCTGTCGTATGAATTGAAATAAATTTAGTTTGTCAATATTTTGCTTTACAATAATTTCCATGACTTTACATTAAAATGAGCTTTCTAGAATATTTAATTCATCAGAAAGTTCAGTAATATTCATCACGCCAAGTATTTAGTTCGACGCAACGCGTTCGTAATAAGATTGTAACTAGGTCAACAATTAAGGTTGCCAAGTCAAAATAAGTTACATAAAATTAATTAATTTCATAATATTCAACTTTTCCTTAATTTATTCATAAAAGTTTGGAACCGAGTTGGAAAAGAAATAGAATTAGACAATCATTACAAAAAACTTGATTTGATTTGTGTGGATTTCTTAGGATATACGTTTATCTTGAGATACTTTTAGGTTCAATTATATATTATTTATAATTGTTATTGGTTGTTAGCTAGATTTAAACTTAATCAAGTTTATTATAATAATGCTTATTTAGTTACGAAGCTATTAGATTAGCCTTTTCTCGAAACTGTGCTATCTAAGGGCTCTAACACACGAGCAGCACGTTGACGACGGCAGAGGCGACTGCAGTCACCGACGACGCCGATGTCGTCGACCATCTTTGTACAAGTGCCAGTTGAAAAGGGATTTCGTTGAAGAAAAAAAAACTTGCGGACGCGGCTAGCCGTCGACATCAGCCGGGGGTAGCCGCCAGCGTCGACAGCACGTCGACAGCTAGCCGCCGACTCCTAACGTCAGCTGCAGTTACTACAGCAAACTGCTGTTCGTGTGTAAGAGCCCTTAGAACTCTTTTACTTTTCAAAATATTATGAGATTTGAGAGCCATAAGAGCAATATTTTTAAATTCCACGAAGTTTATTTATTTATTTATTTATATCCTCACTTACAACTATTTTTACAGGTGTAACCCAATGCAATAGTGAAGCAAACTTAAAAACTTATTATCTAAAACTTATTACATATAATGTTATCCTTGTGAATTCACTCAGTGTACACGCAAAAACGTCTACCTCCTCTGCTACAAGGTTAAGGGTGCGAAGCGCCCGCGTCAGGGGCGCCTCATTTAACAGATTAGTGCGGCCACGAGGTATAGCCAGCAGCTGAGGCCGCCGTCGTTGTTCTCAGTCAGAAAGAAAACCGATTCAACAAAACTATAATCATTCAAAAATCAAAAGAACAACTTATAAATACAATTGAACATGTACCTAACTCCTAACAATTCTTCTACAATTTTCAATTACGAACTAAACAAAAGTAGTTCTGTTCAGCAGTCAACAAGGGTCATTGTTCAGCAAATAGCACCAGACCTCGTTACCTAAAGAGCCTGCACAATTTTTAAACTCTGTAATTCATGCACCATTTTCAGCATAACTGTGCGAAATGTTCTCTTGATTAGATTGAACCGAGAGTTTTTGTAAGGAAGAAACGGTTTTTATTCATGGTGTACTGTGAGATTTTTAATTTTAATAGACAAAGTGTTCTTTGAGAATAATGCGTTCATTTTGATTGTTTATATACGTAAATTTTGAGAAGAAATGTAAGTCAGATATTTATTTGTCACATAACGAATTGAATGGATTTACCAATGCCATGCGCCCACTATATCCGGATTTTTAATTTAGTCCGAGTGTTTTTGCTGTTGTTAGGAGACGTCGTCTGTCATGGAGATTGACGAAGATATTATTATCAGTTGCTTGTTGGCAGAAAAAGAAGAACGCAATTACTAAATATAGAAATAAACTTGAAGTAGTATATCATTAATTATTTGTTTATTAAATATTGAGTTCTATAGTTTTCTTCTTATTAAGAGAGTTTACAACCGAACACACGGGCCGGAACCAAGTTTGTAAGGAGAAATTTTAATTGAGAAGGTGAATGATAATGTAGAACAAGTCAGGCACTTCCGCGTGATGCTGCTGGTATTGAGAATGGTGGCTTTTTGATGTATATAAAGTGTATGAGAAGGTATGTGTAGAGTGTTAACACTTTGTGTGAGAGCCTTCGGTACTAAACCGGTCGATGAGAGTACTATATTGGCGATATGGACGGCTTGTGCTCACCGTTGTGTTTTTATTTCTATGGCGAGATCTTGGTACTTACTAGGTTTTTCGGATATTGTAGTTTGAATGCTGTGTGAGTTAGGTATACCTATATCTTATTATTATTTAGTTTTTTTTTTTAATTTATTTTCTCAAGCTGATCGAACATTTTTGGTGTAAACCAAGGTGAGATTTAGATACTCGTATATTAGGTACTTTGTACTGTATTTGAATTATTGTAGGAATTTCCGGACAATACTATTATTATTATTTGACATATCTCAGGACGAAAAAAAAATTTTCTTCCGTTTTTTGCAATTTACAGGTCAGTATCAGGTTGTATGTTGATGAAAATATGATATGCGGCTATAACAAATATGTATTTACATAATTTTAATCATAAATATGAATCATCAATACATCTTTCTAAGTTAGATTTGTTCCAAAATGTCATGATTTCCGAAATCAATCTTAAACAGAACAAACAGAACTTAGAGAGATTTATATGTACTCGTAGGTTATAATTATGTAAACACATTTTTGTTATAGCCGCGTATCATATTTTTAACCGACGAAAAAAAAGGAGGAGGTACTCAATTCGACACGTATATTTTTTTTATTTTATGTATGACCACGCATAACTTTTTACAGAATCATCTGATTTTAAAAATTTTTGTTTTATTCGAGAGGGTATACACCAAAGTTGGTCCCATATAAAATTGATCAACTTTGCTTCGGTAGTTTTTGAGTTAGCTTCAATAACTAATACGTATTTTTTCCCCACTTTTATATGGATGATGTTCTAGTTTGTTTTGCAGGTAGTGGTATTAGAATTTGTGTGGGGTAAGTACCACAACTAAAAAGTGAAAAATTTTTTTTTACAAAAAAAAAAAACACCCGACTTCCAAAAACAACACTTCAAAGTGAAAAATAACTTTAATTTCGGAAGTCTGTGGCAAACAACAAAAATACATTTAACCAGACACCGACTTCCGAAATTAAAGTTATTTTTCACTTTGTAGTGTTGTTTTTGGAAGTCGGTTGTATTTTTTTGTAAAAAAGCTTTTATTATCAACATACAACCTGATGCTGACCTGCAAATTGCAAAAGACCTAAGAAAATTTGAATTTCGCGGCTACTACTGCAGATCCCATCCGGATAAGTTAGCAATCACTTTTCTAGTCAATCTAGTAGGTATTTGCGGCTAAATAAAAATTGCGTCATTATTTTATTTTAGGTAGGTATTACAAAAACGGTAATAGCTCAATAGTGAACTCAGTTAAACAAACTTGAAACAAATAAGTTTGTGTTAGGATTTTAAGTGCCATTTGTTACCCAATTTTGTAGAAAACGTTCCACTTAATTTGAAACAAATATGAACGTAGTGGAAGAGAAGGCATTTGTCCTTTTTAGGGTTCCGTACCTCAAAAGGAAAAAACGGAACCCTTATAGGATCACTCATGTGTCTGTCTGTCTGACCGTCTGTCACAGCCATAGAAATATCATATATCTTTGGTCACAGCCAATTTGCTCCGAATCTAATGGGCCGATTAAGTTGAAATTTGGTACACATATGAATTTCTGTGACCCAAACACGGACGGGTATAGTAAATAAATGAATTTTGAATATGCTGGTCACTTTTGAGAGGCAAATAAGAAAATTAGATTACAGGATAACCTATAAGAAGTCTGTGGTCTTAAAATAACATGATAAAATCTGTCAATATTGTGAGTACAAAATTACATTTACAGTTGGAATTTTATTTTATTTATTTGGGACAAAAAACAGTTATAAGCATTAACAAAGTAGTTATTATACAGTTGAACAAACGTATAACCCACACTATTAAAAATTAAATGGAATGAATTGAATGAATGAGAATATGTTTTTCAACTACAATGTTAAGTTTGTTCTTGGGATAAATTCATCCCAATTATGGAACCCTTCATTGTGCGTGGTCTGACATGCACTTGGCTGGTTTCGTTTTGGGACTAAAGTGTCCTGTGACCTATGTAATTTAATTATTTGTTTTGTCCAAGTGTGTCTTGCTCTGCCATTTATACCGTTAACAGACGAACAGACGGGTACGATCGGTAAGGTTGCTATTCTTTTGAAGTACATTCCTAGTTACTTTGTATTATCTTTGTAATATAAATCAAATCACATATAGTTCATCGCATTCTATTACAACATTCTTATCACTAATAATGCGCGTATCGGCAAGCGAATAGCGTGGGACACCCCCGCGAAATTCAAATATTCTTGCGTTTTTTGCAATTTGCATGTTAGTATCAGATTGTATGTTGATCGGAATATGATTCACGACCTTAAAAAAATCTGTATTTATAGAATTATTATCATTAAAATTATCAATACAACTCTCTAAGTTCATAATTATAATCCCATAATGACTGTTATTTCATGAAATCTCGACATTTGAGGATTATACCAACATATTAAGGAGTTGTATTAATGATTCTAATTCTTTATATACATATTTGTTACGATCGCGAATCATACTTTAAACAACATATACCAAGACACTGAAACTGAAAAAAACGTAAGAAAATTTGAATTTCGCTGGCTATATTAGCGATAAAAAAAAAACCCCTCCTTTCTCCTCCTTAAAGGCGGCTGCGGACGGGATGCGGAAGATGGAGACTCGGGTGTTGTGGCGCAGCCTTGTAGAGCCCTATGTTCATCAGTGGACTGCGACAGACTGCGTTAATAATAATGTTTTTTTTTGTAACTTAACAAACAAAAACTCAGTTCAGTTAATGACTTAGCTAAGTTGCTATGACATCAAGAAACATTAGAAATTAACTTTATTTTTCTCCTTTTACACATCACAAATTTTATATGAAAACTTGAACCGTCTATTGGTAGCTTCATATTTAAAGTTTGTCGTCTCGTTAGCTAAGTATCTTTGAAGGCGGCTTATTTGGACTTTATAAGCCGGCTGGCTATGTAATTACGCTTATTACATTTTCTAGTACTAACAGACACTCAGGACTTTTGCCTTTTAACTCAGTTATTTAGCTGGCAATAGTGCTCAAATATTTTTATCTAAGTGCTTAATTTTTTAAGAATTCAAGAAAAAATTGAGAGGACTACTTGGAGTTATCATATCGTAATAGGAGTCGTTAGAATTCACAGAAATGGAATTCAAAGAAAATAATTCTTGTAAAACAACTTAGGTACTTGTACTTAGGTATTTACAAAAAAGTCTGAGGAATTAAGCTTACATAATTATTGGATAAAATCGGATATCTATGGAAAAAATAAACTCAATCTGCCTAGCCTTTTCTCAACTATGTTGGGGTCGGCTTCCAGTCTAACGGGATGCGGCTGAATACCATTATTTTACATGAAGCGACTGCCTAACTGACCTCCACAACCCATTAACTGGGTAATACGATACCCCTTGGTAAGACTGATTGTCAGACTTTCGGGCTTCTGACGACCCGTAACGACTGTCAAAGATCCACGAATGACAGCCGGGACCAACGGCTTAACGTGCTTTCCGAGGCACGGAGGAGTCTCGGTATGTAAAAGATGGTAACCCATCCACTGACCAACCCCGGCAAGCGTAGCTTAACCTGATGGATCGACCGGTGCGGCTGTTATTACTTTGCCACGAGCTCCTCCTTTTATGGATAAAATAAACTTATTTATTCAACAAACCTATCAAACAATAGAAATATTTTTTAACGTAAATGACTAACTAACTAACTATACAAATAAATACAAAACAAAAGGTCACTTAGGCGTCGAAGTACTCGTCCGCATCGATGTCATCCGGAAACGTGCCCAGAAGACTGGCAGCATTGCCACGTTGAATGGCAATGCTAATTCTTTGGCCAAAGAACGAGCCAGCCCTCTGGTCACGTGAAGCCTCGACCAGTCGGCGAGAAATTTCCTTAAAAAGTAGACGCGCACTCGGGCCCCATGACCCGAGCGTTTCGACCCCAAACGGCTCAAAACTGTAGTTACCTATAAGGTTACAGTATTTGCGCCGCTTGAGGGTCTCAGCAGCCGCAGCAGCGGCGCCAGCACAGCACGTCGTGCTTGGAACATGAGATGGCGCAAGGGTGTCGACACAAGTTGCGTCCCACACCAGAGGCCTACCCATCTTCCAAGGCAACAACGTCATGCCATCTGGTCTCTTCCCATCGTCACGTACCAAGCCGTTTGGTTCTAATACCGCTGGTACGCCGGCGGTAACAAGAGCTCGACGAATAATGTCGTTGATGCTGGCGTGCCGTGCTATGCGACCTGCGCTCCTGTAGCAGGACAAGCCATGGTGCCCGAGACTGTCGACAGCGTCACCGCAGTGACACCGATGCGGAGCAACACAAGGTGCGCCCAAGCGGAGACACGTAGCGAGCCGAAACGATGAGTCATCCATCATAGTACCTATGGTGGATGACGGGAGCGCCTGAAGCCACAAGCCTGACTCCCATTCTCCCACAGCCAGCAGACGGGCACGCTCAACAGTATTAAAAGACGTGTTTAATAGGGTATTCCGTATAATACTGCAGAGCGGCACGTCCCACAGTTTCTGGGAGGACGGGTTGTCGGGCAAATCCGTATTGGGACAAGCCATTTTCCAAGCGTTCAACGCATCGGTCAAAAACGGTACCTCAAAATCGACCAGTGAGGAAGATAAAATTTTCCTGGTTAATTTATCGGTACTGTGGACCGAGGAGAGGAACGCCGGTAAACTAATACTTGAAATTTTGCGGACGCCGAGACCACCCAGGCGGATGGGAAGAGTAGCTTGCTGCCACGCTCGGTCGTCTAGGGCCACATTTAGGATAGAAGTTAGTGTGTTTCTAATAATTTGGTCTACTTTTTCTAAAAGTTGTGGATGCTTCCAAAGATGGGAGGAGCGAAGGCTATATGTGAATTTTGGTCCAAAGCAACAGTATCGAATGAGTGTGAAGGCCGAATGAATATTAATTTTGTAAAGTCGTTCCGAGACATCATGAAAATTTTGTATTTTCTCCTCAATAAACGTTGGAAAGGATTCGTCGAAAATTGGGGATCCCAGGAGGTGAAGAGAGTTTCTTTCCATAATTTTGATATTTGGTGCTATTGTATTAAATTTTGATATGGTAGTCTGTCTGTCAGTGGTTTGGGGAAGATAAATTTCACATTTTGAGAGGTTAAGGTCTAGGCCAATGGAACTGAATTTTTCTTTTAAAAAAACTAAATCTTTTAAGACTGTGTCTCCATCACCTCCTAGGGTTCCGTCATCCAAATACCAAACGTTGAATTTAGAATTTAATTGACGAATAATTGGATTTATTGCCAAACTAAAAATGACTGGCCCAAGAGGGTCACCCTGTTGACATCCAACGGCTGATTTCAAAAGGTTGTCTTTATAAAGTAATTTAGAGGGGTGCCTATAACATTGATAAAGAAAACTGTAAATTTTGGGTAAATAAACTAAATAAGTATTAAAGGTAGGTATTTTTAATCGTTGTAAATCAGGTGAATAGTCTGTATTTGAGTTCTTATTAACAGCCGCACGGTTCGATCGATCAGGTTAAGACGCTTGTCGAGGTTGGTCCGTGTGTGGGGTATCTTTACATACCAAGACCCCTTTTTTTTTTTTTTTTTTTTTTGTGGATGGGAAATCATCAAATGACTTCTCCCGCTCTGGGCAGAGCAGGAGGGCGTGTCAGACTTTTACTGACTAAAACCCACCCATGTTCCTTCAGCTGCCCGTGCCAGGGCCACGGTATCTCTTTCGAACTACCCGCGACCCCGGCGGCATCGGCCCAATTGACCCCGTCACTGCTGACATCTCTTTGAGGCGCGCGTGGAACACAACGCGCCGTCGACCCGGGCCTGGTCCTTACCGGACGGCGAGCTGCCCATTACTCGTCGTCCGCAAGCCCGCGCCTACGGTGGCCGGGAATCGGCAATCGATTCCCGCCGCCCAGGGCGTCTCCTACGGCGGCTAGGGGCGCGAGGGCGCGGCTGTTGCCTCTCCCTCACGCGTTCCGCTTCCTCCTTCGCGAGCATTACTGCTTCGCAGAAGGAGGTGACGGCTTCCCATGCACTCTCGCTCCGCACCATGGCCTGGACCAGGTTTGGACGCGAGATCGCCGCCGCCGATCGCCTCCGTGAGAACACGGCGGTGCTCCGCCCAAGCCGGGCAGACCTCCACTGTATGCTCCACCGTGTCCTCCGGGCGATCCACACAATGGTGACACCCGGATACCAAGACCCCTACGGGCCTCGGAAAGCACGTTAAGGGGATACAACGATAATTTTGTGTTCTTAAAATTCCTTTAGAACCAAATGTATATTATGGTTAAATCATTTGGATTTTCCATTGTGTGTTATTTCACAACATTGTCTATTGTTGTACTAAAACCGAAACATGATTACTTGAAATTTTTTCAATAGAAAAAATCTAAAGTAGCACCATCTTATTTTCTGTTTTATACGATTATACGTAAACAGCCCTTATCGTGCAGTAAAATTTGAGTTTGAACGGAAGGTATTTAAATATGCCAAGAACTTACTAAGCTAAAAATGTATTTGATATAAATCTACATTTAAACGAAGTGCGTTTAGTTCCGGGGCGCGTGAGAGTCTTCTATCTCTCTCGCGTCAAACTAGACAGCCATAAAGCCATTACACTTACACACTGTGCTAAACTACGCTTCAACATATCCTCTTAAGCCGTTGGTCCCGGCGGTCATTCGTGGATCTTTGACAGTCGTTACGGGTCATCAGAAGCCCAAAATTCGGACAACCAGACTTACCAAGGGGTATCGTATTACACAGTAATTGGTTTGTGGAGGTCAGATAGGCAGTCGCTCCATGTAAAATACTGGTATTCAGCTGCATCCGGCTAGACTGGAAGCCGACCCCAACATAGTTGGGAAAAGGCTAGGCAGATAATAAGTCTGTGTTTGAATTCGCTAAAGTTTTAGGCACACAAAACGTTTGCGGTGAACCTGCGGACAATTCACGCCACAAAGGATCCGCGCTTGCATTTGATATATTTTACAGACGTATTGTGTGTTCCATAATAAAGCACAATTAATACGATGCTAGTAACTTGTCTGTAGCATACAATAAAATTGAAGCAGCAAATGACTTGCATCGCCTAAAAAACTGTTTAGATGATGCATTTTTTATTGTTGTTTCAACGTATGGTATGACTTTAGTTCCTAACTATCTACAGTCCGGCCGTCGAGAGGATGCGTTTCTGACACCGGTCTTCACTCACGACTCTCATTTAATTTGCCAAAATCTGGAAAATTGTCTTCCAAAAAAAAATCTGTTGCTCTTACTGTTAGCCTGCATCATCCTATTGCTGGGCAAAGGCCTCTCTCTCCCCATGACTTCCAGCTCTTTCATCCACGCCGTATGTGGACCACTGGTTGTTTGTTTATTTTGTATTCTTTGCCTAGCCTTTTCCCAACCATGTGGATCAACTGCCTATCTGACCTCCACAACCCAGTAACTGGGTAATGCGATAGCCGTTGGTAAGACTGGTCGTCAGACTTTCAGGCTTCTGACGACCCGGAACGACTGTCAAAGATCCACGAATGACAGCTGGGACCAACAGCTTAACGTGCTCTCCGCGGCAAGGAGGAGTCTTGGTATGTAAAGATGGTCACCCATCCACGGACCAACCCCGGCAACGGTAGTTTAACCTGATGGATCGACCCGTGCGGCTGTTATTACTAAGCCACGAGCCCTTCTTCCATGACAATAATACAAAATCTTTTCTTTTTACTTCCCAAAGCAATCACCTATTTCCAGATCTCATCCAACAAAAGGTTAAAAAAGTGTTTCGTTATTTTATTCAAACGCCATTTTAGCTGCAACATCTAAATATAATAAATCCGTTTCATGGCGACAAAGGGACCTTCCTGAGCACTCCATTCACGTTGACAGGTGAATTCATAACTGATTCCCTTCCATTGTGCGAAGATTTCTTCGCATAAACGTATCTATGCTGAGTTATAAAACGTTTTGGAAATCATTTCCATGAAATGTAATAATGGAAAGTTTCGTAGTTTGGGTCTGTCGTTATTGGAAATTGAAGATGGAATTTTTATTGTCAATAGATTGACAAGATTTTCTGCGAATAAAATAATCACTCAGTACGACACAACATAGATTCGTAAAATCGATCACTTCCAGTTTACACAACCAATAGAAATTGCTCAATATCGCGCCATGCAACGCTATCCGCGCTTTTATATTCCCTCATATTTCGCTCTACACAGGGTGAAATATTACTATGTTGTTGTTTGTGAATAATGTAATTGAATGATGTTACTGTTAAAAATGTTGTTACTCATCATTATTTATGAACAACTTTTACTATGGGACCAAACATGAAATCGCGAAAAAAAATCATCTCCCCACATTTTGACGAGTTTGATGTAGATAAGTCCTGAAAGTTGTTCAAAAGTTGTTCATAATGATGAGTACAATGACCCTTTAAGAAGCAAACAACCATTTTTAAACACCTTGTATATTACGCGCTGTTTATGCACTCAGTTCGGTTGTGATCGGTTTTACGAAATTTGCCGATGCTACAGCTAAGTTGTGTCGTACTGTACGTACCTAAATGAAAGAAACAACGCAGAGTGGACCTAAATATAATATTATCACTGCTCACAGTCACTGTTATTTCCAAACGTGAAATGCCTGCTTATAATTTTTCGAAGTAGTTAATTATTTTAGGTAGGGAATGTTTCCATAAAATAATTTTTGAAAAAGTCGTCCGCCTGAATAAAATAATTATGAAGCTGTTTTTAACCGACTTCAAAAAGGAGGAGGTTCTCAATCGAAGATGGCTAGACCGATTTGGATTTTTTTTTGTTTTATTCAAGAGGGTATACATCACAGTTGGTCCCACATAAAATTGATTAACTTTGCTTTGGTAGTTTTTGAGTTAGCTTCAATAATACGTATTTTTCCCCACTTTTATATGGATGATGTTCTAGTTTGTTTTGCAGGTAGTGGTATTAGAATTTGTGTGGGGTAGGTACCACAACTAAAAAGTGAAAAATATAAACTTTTTTACAAAAAAATACAACCGACGTCCAAAAACAACACTACAAAGTGAAAAATAACTTTAATTTCGGAAGTCGGTAGCAAAAAACGAAAATACATTTAACTAGACACCGACTTCCGAAATTAAAGTTATTTTTCACTTTGTAGTGTTGTTTTTAGAAGTCGGTTGTATTTTTTTGTAAAAAAGTTTTTTTAGGGTTCCGTACCCAAAGAGTGCCAAACAGAACACTATTACCATGCCTCTGCTGTCCGTCCGTACGCGTCTGTCTATCGGACGGACGAAGCGGGCTGTAACTCATGAACCGTAATAGGTAGACAGTTGAAGTTTTCACAGATTGTGTATATCTATTGCCGCTATAACAAAAAACAATAAAATAAAGTTAAAAATTAAAAGAAAAGTACTTACGAAGAACCACCACCGCCACCACCCTTCATATGTGAGTCCGACTCGCACTTGATCGTTTTATCCATTATATGAATAGCAGGTATGTATTATATGTATAACATACAGCAGTAAAATTTCAGCAGCATTTCACGAAACAAACCAGTTTGGCTGTACGTCGATTCTGTAAAATTCAAACAACAACTCGCATCTCACATAGCTATTCACTCTCACTCGTAAAATAGATGCTTTTTATTTGACACTTTGAATCGGGTTCGAGTGCGAAATGAGCGTCGAAATGACGGGGGAATTACCTTACTGAATGCCACTTCTTACGTCATCTCATACTTTATCTGTCAAAATCTTACGGTCAATTTAGTTCAACTCGCTGACACGCTCGCAAGGGTAGCGCTAGTGTAAATTCGAATTATAAACCGAGTTTTTAGAATGCCAATCAAGAAACTCACAGTGGATTCAGATTCGAAGTTTAAATTGAGGTCTTACCGAATCACACGGCTGATTATTGTGATCACGAGAGACTCCATTATACCTCATTACTTTTTAATAAAATAAAAACAACTTCTTATTACTATAACATTATGCAATGATAGCAAAATTGCGGGTTTAAAAAACTGTACAGAAGGAAAATGAGGGAATTAATCATTCATTCATTCAGTAAGAACACATTCTTTTGAACGATCACATTCACCTGAAATATCGTACCAAAACTAAAAAAAGACCAAGCTCACCTTTTCTAAATCTTATTTGAACAAATACTCGACTTGTGAAAAGAGCAGTTCCACACATTCTATTGTTATTTTAGTTCCAATTTTCACAGCGTACAAATATGAACAGACCTCGAGGGAACTCTGAGGACGCAATCAATCCCTTGGTAAATGTTTTTTTTTGTTCCCAAAATGAACTGAGTGATGATAATGTGATATTATACCTATCATTTTCATTACATGAAATTTTCACAGACTGTCTATTTCTATTGCCGCTATAACAACAAATAATAAATATTAAATTAAATTAAAAGGGATCCCCATGCAACATTTTTTTTTTTTACTAAAGTAAAAAACGTAGTGTGGATTTTTATACGGTGGTGCGGAAAGGATTCCGTACCACCGTACAAAAATCAACATAGTGCAAGTTGCTCAAACACGAAGGGTAGTGTGCGAGCAACTCGCACTGTGTCGGTTTTTTACGATATTTTTAGGATTCCGTACCTCAAAAGGAAAAAATGGAAACCTTATAGGATCACTTCGTTGTCCGTCTGTCTGTCAGTCGTCAAGACCTTTTTTCTCAGGTCCCTTGATGCCCTAAAAAAAACAAGCTCCTAGGCCAACGCAGTTAAAAAATACGGCCATATGTACGACATATTTTGATACTCGCAAGCAAATCAAAACCTATAGGGTACTTCCCGTTTACCTAGAATAATGAAATTTGGCATGAAGTAAGGCCTCACAACACAAGTAAAGGAAAAAGTCCGAAAACCGTTAATTTATAATTTTATTATATTATGGATTCTAAACTTAAATTTGCATTTGGAGAAAATGAATGAGAATGCAGTTGAATGTCCCATACCTACATTGAACTGCATTCTCATACAGAACATGTTTTTCAACTACAATGTTAAGTTTGTTTTTGGGATGAATTCTTTTCAACTACGGAACCCTTCATTGTACGTGATCCGACCCGCACATGGCTGGTTTTTTTTTCATTTACCTACCTTTTTTTTTTTTTTTTTTTTTTTGTTTTCGGGGGGAAACCTTCAAAAGGCGCCCGGGCTTTGGGGAAAAGACCGGGGAGTGTGGGATTTTTACCTCACTAAAACCACCCCGGTGGTCATCATCTGCACATGGAAGGGGCACCGTTACCTCTCAAAAGACCAATCCGGAACCCCTCTGTGCAACGCCTGTTAGAGCACATCTCTGGGGAGACTGTAAAGGGATCTCCCCGAAACCTGACTATGCAAATGAGCAAGGCAGCACGTGACCACTGTGCGCCGTCTTCCCTGAGGTCACTCAGTGGACGGACAGAGTCCCCACTCTGAGCGCCCGTGACCCCAAATTCCCGCCTGCCTTAAAGGATGCAGGTGGGGTTTCGGCGTGTTAGACGTCGAGGCGGTTGCCTCCCCGACGCCTTCTCCTTCGAGCGGGATCAGCCCTCTCACGATCCCGCTCGGCAACCTCCTTCTGAACCATCACGGTCTCACAGAAAGAGGCCATTTCCCTCCAGTTCGCCGACTCCGCCAGCATTGCCCCAACTACTGCTGGCAGAGATAAATCTCGCCCGATCCTGATGACTAGGACTTGTCTTTCAGAAGCCCACGCAGGGCATTCCTCGAGCGTGTGCTGTGCGGAATCCAAGCCACCTCCGCAATGGTGGCAATTTGCAGTGGCCTCTCGCCCAATCTTGTTCAGATACTCGCCGAAGCAACCGTGCCCGGTGAGCACCTGAGTGAGCCTATAGGAAATGCGTTCTCCTCTTTTCAGCCAGGCTTCGAAGTGCGGCAAGATGGCTTCGACAACGCGCTTGCGCGAATATTGCGGCTGTTGCAGCCGCTCGCGCCACCGCTCGAGCGCGTGTCGCCGTTCCTGCCGCCTCAGCCGTACAACAGCGATTCCTGGCACGTCATTGCCGCTTTGGCGGATGACACGGATTCGGTTATAGACCCTTGCGTCCATATCCGCCAAGATGTCCAGCGGTGGGAAGCGTGCTAGTAGAGTTGCTGCCTCAAAGGATACAGTTCTGTATCGTCGTGCGATGCGAATAGCCATTTTCCGCTGCAGGCTATTTATTTTAGTCCTGCAGCGTCGGACGCCTGATAGCCTATTAGACCAAACAGGTGCCCCGTATAGGACCATCGATCGCACGACACCCGTGTAGAGGCGGCGAACTTCTTCTCGAGGTCCCCCGAGATTGGGCAATAGTCTGTGCAAAGCACCCACTGCTTTCCCAACGCGGGGAACCAGACGCTCGAAGTGCTCTTCGAAGCCCCACCGACCGTCCAAGATTAGTCCGAGATACTTGATGTATCGACCCACCAGGACTTGCGCATTTCCAACTCTGACCAACGAGCTGGGTGGCTCTCTGCTTCTCGGTAGTTTGTGGAACCAAAGCGCCTCAGTTTTATGAGGCGCTATCTCTAAACCCAGCCCGCGGATCGACGCCACGACTTTTGCCACTCCAAGCTCGGCAAGCTGGATGGTCTCTTCGAAGGTGTTCCCGCCGGCCAACACTAGGGTGTCATCTGCGTAACAAACTACATTAACACCAACGGGGAGGTCGACACGCAGGACCACATCGTAAGCGAGATTCCACAGGAAAGGACCTAAAACTGACCCCTGCGGAACCCCACACGTAATCTCCCTGCGATGAACGCTACCATCCCGACCCACATAGCGAATGTGCCGGTCGCGAAGGTAGGCCCCGATGATGCACTGTAGGTAAGGAGGCACTCTGTGATGTACAAGTGCCGCCCTAATCGCATCCCAAGGCAGAGAGTTGAAGGCGTTGACGATATCCAAACTTACCGCCAGCACCACCCCACCCTGGGATACCACCTGTTTCGACAACGAGCGGACGCGTAGGATCGCATCCACAGTAGAACGCTGCTGTCGGAAGCCATACTGGCAATCGGCGAGGTCGGGACAACACGTGATAGATGCCCGACGAGCCTTTCGGCAACTATTCTTTCGAATAGTTTGGAAACCTCGTCGAGCAGGCAAATGGGACGGTATGCAGAGGGAGACTCTGAGTCCCGGCCTTTCTTCCTCAACAAAACCAATCCGGCTTCCTTCCAGCCGGAGGGGAACACGCCCGCACGGAGGCAGCTGTTGAACAGCCGTCTTAGGCGGTCCCCCAGAGCAGCCAAAGCCAAAATCCAAGCCCGACCAGGGATACCATCTGGGCCCGGCGCGGTATTACGAGCCCCTAAACGTCTCACGGCTCGGTCTAGCTCGCTTTCTGTCACACCCAACTCATCAGACCAGTCTGAAGAAGACAAGAGAGGCGAAGGACTGTCTCTAACTACTGGAAAGAGCGTGTTTATGACTCTCTCCAGTAGACCTGGGTCCATAGTTTCTGTAATAGGGGGGACCCATGGACGTAATTTTGCCATGACCAACTTATAAGGTCTTCCCCATGGATCCCTGTCTAGTCCCTCGAGAAGCTCCCGCCAGGATCTTAACCTGGCATCCGCGATAGCGTGTTGGAGATCCATTGTCGCCTCCCGGTACACTCTATATTCTCTGGCTATTTCCACTTCTGTAGCTCTCGGCTGTCGTCTACATCTGGTACGCTGATACTGGCGTCGAGATCTCAGACAGACAACACGCAACTGCGCGATATCTTCCGACCACCAGAAAACCGCACCAGGACGCTGAGCGCATCTGACCCGGGGCATGGAAGCGTCGCAAATCAACGTCATCCTATCCCGGAACCAGACCGCCTCTTCTTCCGGATCTTGCGAGTTACCCTGGGATCCACTATCTTCCGGCCATGCGGCAACGTTCGCAGCTGCGACAAGCATGTCTCGATTGAGCCGCTTGAGGGCCCAACGCCGCGCTGGTGGGCTAGAATTTGGACAGGTCAGGCCATCTGAGGGCCGGAGTGTAACCTTAAAAACAATGTGGCGATGGTCCGAAAGTGTAACTATCTCCTCCGCTACTCTCATTTACCTACCTAGTATCAGAATTATCTTGTTGCACAGTTTTTATAGTGATCCATTCCTGAGAACTGAGTTTATTGATAACAGTTCATAATAGACGTAATAGTTCATCAAAACTAGTATTTTCACTGCTAGTTGAAAGCTGAGTTCAAAGCTGTGTCACCAATATTGCTAAATATTGGTGACATAGCTTTGTTGGCATCACGCTAGGACTCATAGGCTCTGTGCAAAATAAAAGTTAGAAAAAACGCTAAGCGAAAACGAAGTAGGTAATAGCGCGGGCAGGCAATACGATGCCACGGACGGGGGTGGGTCGGGGAACATGAAGTCGCGGGCAGAAGCCAAGTCTTAGATAAAGCACAGAAATCTCGTTGTTCAGTGCACCAACGCGAAGCAGGGGCGAGTCGCTAGTGTTTAATTCAGTCGGCGCTAAATAAAAACATTAGCCTGGAAAGTGTCATTAAGGCTAATTAAAATGTGAAAATGGATACTACCACGTCTAAGTCGACTAAAAGCAAGGTTAGTACTTATAAAACGCACCCACGTTATTTATGTTTTGCTGTAATGCCAATTAAACGCATTTTTCTTTCTTTTTTTCATTTCACGTTAATGTTACATGATACACATTGCTCACATTCAAATAATACACACACATACATACACACACACACACACACACACACACACACACACACACACACATACTACATGAATTTTGTCTGGTTCAGAACTGTAAAAAAAATGCAAAGTAATCTAGGACGGTTCAAAAATTTTTTTTGAAACAGGCATTCCGATTTTTTTTTGTCTTAAAGGTGGTCACGTAAAAATCTGCCTAGCCTTTTCCCAACTATGTTGGGGTCGGCTTCCAGTCTAACCGGATGCAGCTGAATACTATTATTTTACATGGAGCGACTGCCTATCTGACCTCCACAACCCATTAACTGAGTAACACGATACCCCTTGGTAAGACTGATTGTCAGACTTTCGGGCTTCTGACGACCCGTAACGACTGTCAAAGATCCACGAATGACAACCGGGACCAACGGCTCAACGTGGTTTCCGAGGCACGGAGGAGTCTCGGTATGTAAAGATGGTCACCCATCCACGGACCAACCCCGGCAAGCGTAGCTTAACCTGATGGATCGACCCGTGCGGCTGTTATTACTTAGCCACGAGCGCCTCTTATTACTTAGCCACGAGCGCCTCCTTAAAGGTGGTCACGTAGTGGGCCCAAAAAGTATAATATAGGACTAGCAGTAGTATAATATAATATAGACTCGTAGATTCATGTCATGTATGGAAAAAAAACATCTATGGTTAGGTGACTGTTAATGAGAAATCGTGAGTTTACAATCTACTGATATATTATAATAATAATAATAATAAAGTTTTATTGACCATAAATTTAGGTTACAGTACACCGGTAATACATATTTACTTATTACTTACATAGTATAGGGCAAACTCACTTATGTTCAACTACACTAAGTTAGAACTTATATATAACAAGTAGCAAGGGGAGTAGAAGAACAGTTAAATTATAATAATGCTATCAACAAGTAAAGCAATGGTTCACATACTTGATAAAATATAAAAATGCCCAATGACGGTATACAGATAAAAGTTCTTTACGTCCCGTGCTAAGTCAAGGACTGTGTTACGGCAAGGTAAAATTTATTATTTATATTTATTTATATTTATTATTTTAGTTATAGCCGTTCGTCGGAAATAATCTGTAATATTGCATCAGTCAGTGTATCAGTGTTGTGCCATTAAGTAGTACTCGTATATGCAGGAACGAAGGCGTTCATTAATTCACTAAAAACTAATAATTTCACAAGCAATGGCAAATTGCAACGTAGCAAGCACTTTACAGTATCAAAACATTAAAAGGGATTGTTCTGATAATTTTAGTGCTGATGGCTGTAAGCATGAAGGATTATTAAAGGTCAGTGTATAAACCTAAACTAAAAACACAATATTTTTAGTGGTATTTACTTGAACGTTTTGAGTATGAATGTCGATTGCTGTAAGAGCAGGGGATTTTTTTATTATTTTTTTATTAGTTTATTTTGTGTCCCACTACTGGGCAAAGGCCTCCCCTTTTTCCTTCCAAACCTCCCTGTCTTGTGCGATCTCTGGCCATGTTGGCCCTGCAAACCTTATCAGATCGTCACACCACCTTCGCGTTGGCCTGCCTCTACGGCGATGTCCTCCCTCAGGCGTCCAGTGGGTGACAATCTTTGCCCATCTCTCCGGGTGCATTCGCGCGACGTCTCCGGCCCACTCCCACTTCAGCCTGGCTGTTTTTTCTCCAACATCTGCTACTTGAGTTATGGAGCGCAGGATGGTGTTTCTAACTCGGTCTGTACGCTTGACGCCCCTTATGCTGCGCTCCATTGCCCGTTGGCAAATCTTGAGATAGGTTAGATATTAAAAAAAAAAATTAAAAAAGAATTCAGGTACGGAACCCTAAAAACTAAACAAACAAAAAACTAACAAACTACATGCCAATTCCTAAAAAGTAATTTTAACCGAATTAGGCACTATTATTTCTACCAATAACATTCCATTCACACATGCACTCTTCGTGATGATTTTTACCAACCATAGCAGCATAGCATATGATTCTGAGAAACCGAACTTCACAAAGGAACCCACGTCACAAAGTTCTGAGCACAAAGAGCAACGCCGTGCCGTGTTGCAAATGAAATTACGGGATCGAGTTCCAAATATTGGAATGTGGCTGGCTGAAAGTCGGTGTCGGAAATACAATGTAGAATTATAGGATTGGAACGGAGTTGGGGATATCCTAAGAGGCATGTGAAACTGAATTTTAATTAAGTAATGGAGGATATCGATTAAATTCATAGTGCCTTCAGCGTGGAAAGTGGAAATGAAGTGTATCAAAACTTTAAGAAAAAGAAAGGCCCAGTTTTATATTAGATATTTAGATACATTATGTAAACTAGTGTGCTCTCAGCCAGAAGGTGCTTAAAAGCCTCAAGTTTTTCAAATGACTGTAAATTAATTATGTATTCCTTTTAATACTTTTTTTTTCCTTTTTGTTAGTGTCAAACCAAATGGTTATTTAAAGAGTTTTAACTATTATAATTTGTGTAATATGTTTCTGCTTTATGCTCACAACATAAATTCTAATAGAAGGCTAAACGCGAAGACTAGTAATTGGCTTTCTGTTGACTATTGTTTCCGTTTTTGTTGTTAAGTTTTTTTTAGCTGTAAGTCTTCCATGCTGAAATAAATGAATAAATAAAGTCGGGTAAGTTAATTGTTTAGCAAATTGATGATCACCTTTATTGTCCATACCTTTATTAAAATCACAATTATAATTCAATAGCGGACCACGTCCAGTTTGGACCACGGATCTGTGGACTGCGTTCCAAACCGCGGATGGAGACTGCGGATCAAACTGTGGTGCTAATTAAGAGCCTATACTACCTCAAATGGCTCAGCATGATCCTCCGATAAGTCGAAAATACTGCAACTTTAATTTTAAAATAAAAATATGGTAAAGTTGAGGATTAATGTTCGATGTGTTGTTTAATGTGTAACGAAAACACGATTCCACAAACATTTTTCGATATACAAAAATCCCAAACCGAACAATAAACCGCTGGTATTCAAAAAATACTTCAAATTAGATCATGAAACTTTGCATACTAACTGAACTAACTAAAAAGCAGGTCTCATTTTTTTTTTCAAATTTCCATTATTTTCACCGTAAAATCCAATTATCTAAACTATCGGTGCCCAGCACCGCACTCAGTTTCGCTCTCATTCAGTCCGCGAGCAGTATCGTGCGAGAGAGATAAAAAGCTGAGGTAGTATAGGCTCAATTGTGTCAGTTTGGAATGCGGGCGAATCTTACATGTTGGAAGCATACGGTCCAAACTGTGCTTGCAAATGATTTTTGATAGTTTTCACTGCAGTTCGGACTGGCGCGTGGATCGTGATTGCCTCCATATACATGGATGTTTACGTTCATGTCCAACTGCATGCAGCTGAGATGAGAATGCTAAGAGGGATGTGTGGTGTTACACGAATGGATAGAATAAGAAATGAGTACTTATTTATGAGGAAGTTTGCAAGTGGCACCGGTGACTGAAAAGTTGTGCGGAAATCGGTTGTCATGGTATGGGCATGTGATGCGGAGGAATGAGAAAAATGTCGTGAGAAAAGTTTTGAGTATGAATGTCGATGCCTATAAGAGTAGGGGAAGATGACATGGCTAGAAAGGGGGTGACTACCCAGATGACAACTAATAGAGAAGTATGAAAAAAAGGAGATGTTGCGCCGACCCCAAATACATTGGGATAAGGGCAGAAGAATGAAGATGAAACATGGATGTTAACGGTATAAACGAATGAATTCGGTAACGGACTCCGCGTTCTAAACCGCCAATTATTTTGTTTTGCGTTCCGCGAACAAAACTCTGGACAGATGCCTAAGCGCTGGCATGATAGGCGAAACTGTCAACCACCGCGCGCTGCTGGCGTTCATACGTACATTCTGTAACGACAGTTTGCAATGGCGCGCTGTGTTTTCAGCAAACCGAACTGTACGTGTAAACCCCGCTTATAACAGTTATGTGAAATGATGCGGAAAATTGAGGAAGAGTGCTAATTTGATTTAAAATTAAAGTCCCTAACTGTTTCTACATAGCTTTGACCCTTTGGTTTTAGACACGTTCAAATTGCACGTGAATATGTTAGGTATAAGGGTGAACGCTTCTTCTGTAGGGATTGTCCTGTTTTATTTTTTGTAAACCCGCAATGTTGGGGGAAGTTTGTCCGTTTCTGGGATTTTAGCCAATATTCCTACATGCTAACGTGTGAAATACACAAATTAAATTAATAATAACAATCCAAAACTCAATGGATCATTAGGTAGTAACCTACTCATCATCATCATCTTCGTGCCTTTACCTTAGGTTACGTGGGGTTGGCGTACACGTTTTCTTCGTCTATTCTTCCCTGTCAACCGTCACGCTATCATTCACTCCCTTCTCTTTCATATCATTCCTCACATCCATCCATCAGGTAGTAAGCTACTTGTTTATAAATAAAATTAAAAAAACGTAGGCTAATATTTTCCTAATTATATAAACGCCCACCTAAGGGACGGTCTCTTGATCCGTAGTTAACTGAACCAATGGTTACAAATAGTACCTAACTAATGGTTAAATTTTGGAAAATGTGTTTGCCAAAAAGCGTATTCATGTTAACTCATTTTGCATTTTGGCATATTGGCAAACGCATTTTGCCAAATTTTAACCATGAGTTACTATTTTTAATCATCGGTTGAGTTAAGTACGGATCAAGAAACTGGCCGGGCCCCTAATAAGCAATATTTAAAGAAAAACTCACAATTTTGCTATCTTCATTTTGTATTAAAGATATCGAAATTGAATTTGGCTAACACAAGGTTTATTAAGTAATTTATTCCGGAGTCTCCAGATTTCATTTTCGCATAAATATATTCTACAGGGAAAATTGGATGTGTTGCCAATTGTTTTTGTTAAGGCCAAAATAAAACGTGCTAAAAGTTTTTTCGGTTTTTAATAAAATGACACTAACAGAACTTCCCAATCAATATAATCGAATTAACATTGTTTATACCAATACGTTTATGTATACCAAAAAAATTATAAAACCCAGTCCAGTTTGTAGAGCAGCGGTGGCGACAACATATTGGTATCAGCGAACTGGCGAGTTGTAGGACGTGGGTTCGAATCCAGGTAGGCACTTTGTGTAGATAATTTTATCACCACTGCTCTCAAAACGGTGAAGGAAAACAGTATGAGGAAACTGGTATGTCCGTCATAAAACCAAAAATTCGAAGATATGTGACATCTACCAACCTGCACTAGGCCCGCGTGGTAAATTACAGCCAACTCCCTCTCACAGAGGAGGCCTGTGTCCCAGCAGTGGGCTGATTATGAATCTGTTTGTCTACATCGAAATATTTCATTTGTAATGTTAAAACACGTATTTTTTTAAATATTTTTCATTGCTACGAATAGGTGCTTTTAGGTCATAAACATGAAATCAAGGATTATTGATGTGTTTGCTCGTATAAGTAAGTAGGTAAGATATCTAAAAGAATCAAATTGCACAATCAAATTGAGTTCACCTTTAGATTTTCTCATTTCAGGATTCGTTAGCTCATAAAAATATTTTAAGTAACTCGTAAACGCAGTATAAAAAAAAAATTAAACTAAGTAGTCAAATTAAGGGTACCTACTTAGAGTGTTTAAAATGCTACCACTGAACGGGTTTGCTTGTCGGCCATTTGCAAAAAAACCGCGCGAAATTAGAAAGCGTGACGACATTTTAAAGCCAAGTTCCAGCAATAAAATTGCTTTCAAATTAAAAATAACACCTCCCAGCCAAACTCTCTTAATTTTTGCTGAGTGGCTAAAGATGTGCGAGGTCTAGCGTTATCATGATAAAAAACCATACCCTTCTGTTGATTAATTCCGGCCGCTTTCTCTCAACTTCTTGCTATAATCTCATCAGTTGTTCGCAGTAGAGTTCAGAATCGATGGTCCGGCCTGGTGGTAACACCTCATAATGAATAATGCCCTTCCAATCCCACCACACACACAGCATCACCTTGTTGCGAGTTAACCCGGGTTTCGCCACAGTCTGTGAAGCCTGACCGGCCTTTGACCACGACCTTTTTCGCACGTTCTTGTCGTACGTTATCCATTTTTCATCACCAGTTATCAGCTTCTTCAAAAATGGTTCGGTTTCATTATGTCGTAATAAAGAATCGCAAATGAGTACACGGTTCATTTGCTTTCTTTCAGTGAGCTCGTGAGGTACCCAAATATCGAGCTTTTTTGTGTACCCAGTTTTTTTCAAATGCGCCAAAACTGTTTTGTGGTCAATTCCCAGTTCTTCAGCTACGTCGTAACTACTGATATCCCGCTCTTGCTCCACTTTTTCAAAAATGACATCCATTTTATCCGTAATAGGGCGACCAGAGCGACGTGCATCTTTGACATCAAAATTTCCGGATTGAAAACGCTTAAACCAAATTTGTGCTACTCTCACAGACACTGCACTGTGTCCATAAACATCGCAAATTTTTTTCGCGGCTTGCGTTGCATTTTTACCTTTTTTGTAGTAAAATTTTAAAATGTATCGAATTTCTTCATTAGATTCACTCATCTTGACAGTACGAAAAACAAATGAAAATCACACATTTTCCTAATTTGAATTTGGAATTATGTTCTATAAAATTTAAATTTTCAATGATACCAAAACCAGCCAGATACAAATAGTATAGCCAAAGAGATTTTATTTTAAGTTCATGCATACTATAATGCGAAAAGACTTTTTCCCCAACCTAATATTATAAAGGCAAAAATTCGTATATTTGTTACTTCTTCACGCTCAAACGGCTAGACTGATTTGGATGAAATTTGTTATGTAGATAGCTTATACCCTGGATTAACACACTGGCTACTTTTTGCCCCAGTATTTTTACGGGTTCGAAACTTACGAGGGTTAAACCGCGGGGCGCTGCTAGTAGTGAATATAAAATGCTCCAGACCGAATTTCGGCCATGGCGGCCAATCCCAGCGGAGACTAGCCATCGACGTGGGAGATATTATTATAGTGCTGTGGCGGCATCTACATCGTCACACAAATCCTGCATCGCGCAAGCAGAGTTTACCACGCGACTGGCTTATACAACGACCCGACATCAAACGTTGGGCTACTGCCCACTAGACACAAGTTCTCCCTTTTCTACGGAGGACGAGTAAACTTTACATTCTGTTCCTCATACCTCTATAGTGCACTTATATTTGCGCAGACACAAGTGCACTCTCTCTTCCCTCACCCTCATAGTCCGCTGGGACGGCAATCCGACGCAATCGGTGAAAGATTAAGCGCAGGACCAACGGCTTAAAGTGCTTTCCGAGGCACGGGAGTATCATACTGCCAACTTCCAAACTCCGAGCTGTTACTGTTTTTTTTTTTTTTTGCAAAAACCCATTAACGGGCAAAAACCGGACCAGGAAATCCAACCCAGGACTCAGAAGTCGTGCTTGCAACAACGAGACCAACGGGGCAGACAATATCACTCACACAAAACTCTAAGCCTCAAAACATTTAAATGTAAATTATTTAACTTTCTTATAAGCAAATAAATGACTGAAGATTTTATGATTGAAAAATTTACCTAAACATTTGTACATTATTGCCTACTAAGCACACTATCTCCTTGAGATCATTGAATTTTGGCTTATATCTCTTTTACAACTATTGTTCAATTTATTTATTTTATATGTAATTCTAATGAATAATAATTTAATTTTAATGTAATGATGACCCATAATTTGACAAACCATATTTGTTCGCCGGAAACGGCAGAATATTATGATCGTAATACATAATTCACTTAACAGCTTTGTACAATATTCTGACAAATAAATGCATTCTATTCTATTCTATCAAAGGTGACTGCCGTATGATACGAACTCAAGGCATTTTTAACACTTTTAAGGACACTATACGGCTATAGCCGTCATAACAATAAAACTTATATTGTGTCTCGTTTACCGCGATTAGATGATTATTCTTCAGACGCATAATTCTTCATTTGAGTACCACACTAATAGAGTAAATAACATGTTAAAAACCCATTAAATAAAATAGTCACACCTCGTTTTATTTAGTAAAATAACTTACAGTCATAAAAAAGATAATAAAATAAAGTGATTTTTATTTCTTTGTTGAGACACACCTACGTAAGCTAGTTTAACAGCCTCCAATTTTACTTTATTATACTTAGTTCTCGAGCTCGTGGCTAAGTAATAACAGCCGCACGGGTCGATCCATCAGGTTAAGCTGCGCTTGCCGGGGTCGGTCCGTGGATAGGTGACCATCTTTACATACCTCTTTACTCCTCCGTGCCTCGGAAAGCACGTCAAGCCGTTGGTCCCGGCGGTCATTCGTGGATCATTGACAGTCATTACTATACCAGAAGCCCGAAATTCTGACAACCATCAGTCTTACCAAGGAGTAACGTATCACCCAGCTTAAATACACTACCTATCTGACAGATAGGCAGTCGCTTCATGTAAAATACTGGTATTCAACTGTATCCGATTAGACTGAAGCTGACCCCAACATAGTTGGGAAAAGGCTAGGCAGATTGATTGACTTCTACTTTTATTTAATTTTAAAGATCCTCTTAAGGACGCTGTTACAAATGGGTACCTAGTCAAATCATTACTTTTTTACACAAAAGTATGTTTATTAAATAAAATGCTTTGCATTCTTAAAATGTTTTTTTCCCAAACTGTTGATAGATGTGCATGGTATGATTTTGAACTATAAATATAATTTTAGATAGGTACAGTTTCTCAATAAATGTACCGAAGTAAAAATTTTCAGTTCGGTACATTTATTGACAAACTGTACCTATCTAAAATTATATTTATAGTTCAGAATCGTACCATGCACATCTATCAACAGTTTGGGAAAAAAAGATTTTAAGAATGCAAATCATTTTATTTAATAAAGATACTTTTGTGTAAAAAAGTAATGATTTGACTATCCATTTGTAACGCCGTCCTTAACAAAAAGATAAAAAAAATATTTTAGCTTTATTGTATTAAATTCTCTCTATCTTTTGATATGCGTGAGAGGAGCTCGTGGCTAAGTAATAACAGCCGCACGGGTCGATCCATCAGGTTAAGCTACGCTTGCCGGGGTTGGTCCGTGGATGAGTGACCATCTTTACATACCGAGACTCCTCCGTGCCTCGGAAAGCACGTTAAGCCGTTGGTCCCGGCTGTCATTCGTGGATCTTTGACAGTCGTTACGGGTCGTCAGAAGCCCGAAAGTCTGACAATCAGTCTTACCAAGGGGTATCGTATTACCCAGTTAATGGGTTGTGGAGGTCAGATAGGCAGTCGCTCCATGTATAATAATGGTATTCAGCTGCATCCGGTTAGACTGGAAGCCGACCCCAACATAGTTGGGAAAAAGCTAGGCAGATTGATTTATCTTTTGATATGCGTAGGTATATACACTAAAAGTCGTCAAAATCGTGCGCGACAGAAAAGCACCGCGTGTCGCGTGACGTTGCATGTCACGCTTGTTTGTAGGAGCCTTTAGTTTCAACTAAATGCAACATTATTTGAAAAAAACTAACATCTCATATTTTGGCGTCTCACAAAAAATATTGTAAAAGAAAAGTTGAAAGCTTCCAATCCGTTGAAATATTTAAATTAGTTTTCTTGGAAGATAAGTAAGTAGGAGACCTTTATAATGTATTGCAAATTTATAAATATCTTATGAAAGCTTTGCATCTATCTATATCTTATACATCATCTCAAATATTATAAAACAAAGTCAGTTTTCGTGTCTGCCTGTGTGGGCGCGTTGTTCTTCTAAACTACGCAACGGAATTTTTAGAGAATTTAATCTGGAAGGTTTATGTGTGCTATACATTCTTATTAAACTTGCTATAATAAAGACATCTACATGTTTTGTCAAGTCGTGAAAACCATGCAAAGCAGGGGCGGGTCGCTAGTCAAATAAAAATATATCTATGAGATTTTAGAAGTACGAATTGTGAATAATAACAAGCTTCTATAAAATAAGTTTACAATCTAGTCAACAAATAAAGTAACAAAACTTATGGCCAAATTTTAAGTCATTTTATTGAATTAAAATTTGCCCCTTTTTTAACCGACTTCAAAAAAGGAGGTTCTGTATTCGACCCGTATGTAGTATGTATGTAAGTACGTATGTATTTATGAATGTAAATATGTATGTATGTTTGTTTGTTCGCGATTTTCTTAAAAACTAATAAAACACTTAACAGCTTCTGAAGTCGGTGTCAAGCTAAAGTGCATTGAAGAATTGAAGACAACGACTTCAGAAGCTGATAAGTGTTTTATGAAAGTTATTTTATTCGTTTTTGGTTTTGATGTCGGTTTTTACTTTTTTAAAAGTAAATTTATGTTATAACTACTTACAAGAACAATGACACTACTAATTGCAGCCAGACAGTGTTATTTTAGTGGATTTAAAAACCTATGTTGTGTTAAGAACCTGGCTTCAGTTTTAACCATTGCACCCCGTTTCGTCGTGATGTTCATTGCCATTTATTACCACAATTCCAAACCCCAGTTAATTTAAACCTAACAGAAAACCAATCAAACTTTGTTTGACTTGAAAATCAAACTTACGTCTTCAAATTCGATAGCTACCCTTTGAAATACTAAGCTAATATTTCGACCACTTATAATTTTATCAAGACTAACATAAAACTCATAACTCAAGTTATTAAATCTTAATTTCTTTGAACGCACATGTGTGAAGGCTATCAAATCTAATTTTATGTCCTCAGTAAAACATATGAAATTCTTTATTTCTTTTGTTTTATTTCACTCTGAGCGAATGGTAGAACCAAGGCCAGCCAAGTCAAAAGGACCTATTTCCAAAAACTGGTATTAAAACGGAAAAACCAGTTTTCAGAAGTATGCCACCAGAAGGTATGTAAAAAGAAGAGTTAGGTGCATTTCGTCAGTTCTCTCAGTTCAAAAGTTTTCCGAGAAAAACCAATATTCAGGTTCTATGATACTTTTACTTTTGAGTAAAAGACGACCTACGGAGTGACGGAGTAAAGGTACACATATCAATTCGGAAAGTGATCGTCACGGTATCAACTCGGCCGTGCAGTATTCTTTGTATGAAACTCTCCACTGCAACGCACACTAATCGGAATCGTAACGTAATCATCTCGCCTCGGGATAAGCTCACAAACCGCGGCGATACGGTGACGATCCCTTGCTATGTGTGTACCTTTAAGCTTACGAATACTCCGTATTGGAACTGATGGTGGCTAGTGGTTTTTTTAACTAATGACACTAGTTTTATAAGTTTTACCTGTAGGTACTAATATTTCTATGGATTTCAAACTCCGAATTATAAAGTTTTTTTTTTAAATCTTAAGAATTTTATTTATTTGTAATTTTTGAAGTGAAAACTTCTTTAGACGCACTTTGCGTTCTTTCTCAACAGTGAAACTGAACCGTCACGCTCAGGATGCTGAATCGGGTATACTCGGCTCCAGTCGTTCGGTGACGCTAAATGAATCCCATATGAATCCCATAGGTTCATGTCAATGTGCCCCTAGTTGCGAACCCCATAGACTGAGAATGTTTTTTTTTCCATCGGATGATGTTCTTTTACGTTTATGTATACATATATGATATAGGCGCTTATATACCTATTTAAAGGCGTTTTATTGATTTTTCCTTACGCACACATGGGGTGCGTCCGACACGTAACGTACGGGTAGGCTCCGTCGGTGATGACGCTGAATCGCGTATACTCGGCGCTGAATCACGTATTTAAGAGTTAGAGCCGAGTGGCTCCAGTCATAAGTTTTTACTTCTATCGTGTGATCATCAGCCCACACACTGGCTTTTCCCTTTGCTTTTGGAAAATCAAAAGAAATCTGTGTAAGTACAACAGATTATGTATCTTACATAAGAATCTTACCAAGACTCCAATGAAATTGAACGTAATCTCCCACACGTTTTTCATATAAAATACATTCCAGGAAAGACGAGATTACCTTAAATTAAATATTTTTTTCCTGATGCGGAAAAACAGCCTAAAATCCATGTCACGTTTTGGACTAAGACCAAAAGATCGTCATCTGTTATAATTAATGGGCCCCAGTTGCCTCATTAACAATACAAATGGGTAGAAGTTGAAAATATTAAATGTCGTACTTGTATTGATCGGCACTGAAAGTAGTTCTTTCGAGGAACGTAAAATTTTGTGACACAATCATTTATCATTCTAGTTTTCTGTTGTGAATAAAAAAAAATATATAGGTACTAAAGCCTCATTTACACGTTATGACTTAATTGTCTGTGGCATACCATAACTTGAAGCACGCATACAATAAAAGTTACATCATCTAAAGTTCTAAACAATGTTTATATAGGACTAGCTTTTGCCCGTGGCTTCACCCGCGTGGATGTCGGAAAATATTTCACGGGAACGTACTACCGGGGAATCCTTCCTTATTCCTTGTCTACATTATAAATGGAACCTCTGTGCAAAATTTCAGCTTTCTAGGTCCAAGGGTTTGGGCTGGGCGTTGATGAGTCAGTCAGTTAGTCAGTCAGGACTTCTCTTTTTAACCGACTTCAAAAAGGAGGAGGTTCTCAATTCGTCGGAACCTTTCTTTTTAATTTTTTTATATATATGTTCCCCGATTACTCGAAGATGGCTGAACCGATTTGGATTTTTTGTTTGTTTGAAAGGGTATACTTCTCAGGTGGTCCCATGATCATCAAGTCAGGATGATGGGATTCTGGAGAAATAGAGAGAACTCTTCTAATTTTATAGGCACACTTAAAGCGATTTGGATAGTTTTTGGAAGAGTACTTTCTCGGAGTGGTCCCATTTCAATTTAGTGAAGATCTGATGAAGAACTTCTGAGATAGGCAATGGAACTCCTCAATAAATGATAGCAAATGGACTGGGATTGCTGAAATCTCATGTCTGTCTATTGTTTACACCAGTTGATAACATAACGTCACGCCGGTACGCTGTGAAGAGGTAAGCACATGTGAACCACTAAAAAGTGAAAAATAAAAACTTTTCACAAAAAAATACAACCGACTTCCAAAAACAATACTACAATGTGAAAAATAACTTTAATTTCGGAAGTCGGTGTCTAGTTAAATGTATTTTCGTTTTTTGCCACCGACTTCCGAGATTAAAGTTATTTTTCACTTTGTAGTGTTGTTTTTGGAAGTCGGTTGTATTTTTTTGTGAAAAAGTTTTTTTTATTTATGTAGACACTAACTTTTGCCAGCGGCTTCGCCCGCGTAGGTGGTGGAAAATATCCCACGGGAACGTACTACCGGGAATTCCTTCCTTATTCCTTGTCTACATTATAAAGGGAACCTCTGTGCAAAATTTCAGCTTTCTACGTCCAAGGGTTTGGGCTGCGCGTTGATGAGTCAGTTAATCAGTCAGTCAGTCAGTCAGGGCTTCTCTTTTTATTTATATAGATAGATAGATTCACGATCTTTGAATGACATAAAACTATTAGTAAGTCATTGTCATTGTAATGTAATTCTTAGCTCATCGTTATATAGTATAAATAAGAATGATTGCCGTAAGTTTCTTAAAACTCTCGGCAATTTTTCTAATTTATACCTTACTTTACCGAGATACTGTTTACATTGCAATGATTTATCGCAATTTTCTTTCGAAACAGAGTTTTGAGATTATTTACCTGTTCAAAAGCTTTCATACATTGCATAATTTAAATTAAACCCAGTTTTTGTTTGGGTTTTTGGGTTAGCTTGTAAATAAGATGAGGCACTGAATGACGACATAATGGCTATCTCTTATCAATTTATCACATTGACTTTCTTTTTTTCTACTTCCAACACTCAAGACAGAAATTAACCAATAATTAAACCACTAAACATAGGAATTTCAAACGATTATAACAGATATTGCAATAATTAAGGGGGAGTTTCCTCTGTAGCACGTCGATTCTTACACAAAACGTGCAGCGGTTATTTTGGCGCTTAAACCCGGGACATTATTGCTCTACGTGACTTTGAGCAATAAACGAACGTAATGGTGATAGCGGGTTACGGTTCTGTTTACTCTGTTAAGGGAAAAGGATAATGATAATAGCAATAATAAAAACAAATAATTTTGGTTGTGTCTGCAACTACTGCTGATTCTTCACGTGGAAGTCGTAAAATACACAATAAACTAAAATAATAGCCACATTTTTATAAAACTTCCACGGCCCCACATTTACCGCGTCGCATCGCATCGCCCGCCCGCACTGTTACTTCGTTTTCGCTTAGGGATCTTTCTTATTTCTTTTCTTTTTGCTCGGCTCCTAAGGGTTGTAGCGTGATGTTAAATAACCCTTTTCAGGAATTGGATTATCAAATGCAAAAATAATTTTTCAAATACGACTGGTAGTTTTTCAATTTTCAGTAACAAATTCTTCAGCTTTATTATATAAAAAAGTAAAATTACATGAAAGTATAATATATTCTATAATACCATTTATTATTTTGTTATAGGTACTTGATATTATAGATAATAAGAGGTCCAAATTCCAGATAAAAAAAAAAAACATTTTTTATTTCATAAAGAGGAAACGAAGAATAAAATTATCAGGGTAAAGAAAATATAACTTTACTTTAGAATAGGTACCTATAAAACTGATGAAAACTTACCCAAGAATAACTTTGAACAAACTGAGTAGATACTCAGAAAATATTGTGATAGCATGCATCGCGGGCCGGCACCGCTAAATATTTATAAGATCCGAAATTATGGGAGATGCAAGATGCTGTCTGAAGTTTTATTAAGACACGGAAATATACCAACGGCCTTGAGTGGTTAGCTTGCGTGTTCTGTGCTGAGCTCTGGCGACACGTCGTACATCCACCCAGTAATAGGACTGACCAATTAGGAAGCGCTGTCCCAAATTAGACACATTATTAATTTATTATACATAAAACAATAGGTATTGTATTAAAACACACACTAAAAGATAAATAGTTAAATTATCTTTTAAAAAAATACGCTTTATAAAAATACGCTTGATAGTTTTTCGTTTTTCTCAGTTTTATCCGCGTTAGCAAATTAATTACACTTTGTAATAAACATGATCTTAAAGTTTCTTAAAAAGAAATCTCTAATTTAACACATATTTTTTCCAAATCATTAACACTTTTCATTTAGACGTGATCTACAGTTTAAAATCATTAAAAGTCGGTTATCGTCGCCTTAACGAGTCGATACTTTCTCAGACAAAAGAATAATTTATATGCAAATTTGCTGTTATTTGTCACTAAATTTTCATACTTAATTGTTCATATTTTTTAATATGTTGTAATTGAAAAACCATTTCGAGGAATAGCGTTACTGATCATTACGGACTAATTAATCTTGAAAAATATTTATATTTTATTGTTTTTTTTTTTTGATAAAATACGATTGACCTTGTTTGCCCTTCAAATTAGGTCAGCTTTGGCCGTACAGTTTTGTATCGTTGCCTCAAAAAATAAAAAGTAAATGGCAAGTATTGTCTACAATCTGTCAAGTGTCAAATTATAATATAAACATAACCTCATAAGTATAAAGTTTTTACAATTATTATTCCTGCGACTTGCCTCATAATCTCATGTACTCGTAAATCTCATTACATTATGTCAACACTCGACAACATTTACTATATTGGAAGAGTTATGGAATACAGGAAGCGCTTTGTTCCAACTTGCAGCAATAATAGTAATAATAATCCAAACAAAATTTTTGTTCGTATTAGAGAAGATTTGCGAGAAAAGTGGTGTCATGATGTAGGCGTGGAATATTGCAAGGTTGATACAATGTATTGTTGCGAAGATCACTTTGATGTAAGTATTTCAGAAACTTGCGCGAGTCGGCTTTAACAAAAGTATCGCTCATTGTGGTTCAGGGAAATGAACAATAATGTCGTCGCCTCGATTATTAACGTAGTCTTGCACCTTAATAACCACTTTGCGTTTAAAAGCTACCGTTTCGGTCAAAATTTCGAAAAATAAGTTGTAAATAGGTTAGGATAGGATTCGATAACGTATGACATCTATTGGCACTTTGACAGATTTGAGATGGATGACGTTGTGTTGACAGATTTAAATTTTTAATTATGTACTAGTGGGGCAACGGCACAATCTTTTGTGTCACTGATGACGTCACCTACCTTGAAAATTCAAAATATTTTAAAATTCAATAAAAAAATAACTATTGAGCCAATCATCAAAATATTCAAATTAGTTTCTCAAAATGCTCTAAATTTTCAAAAAATTCAATAAAATCTAATGGTAAAAATTTTTAAATAATCCCCATTGCCTTAAAAAAGTTGAATATTATTCGTAATTCACCAAATCATAATGTGAAACCACAACAATGTTTATTCGAGTAAATTGTTTACTGTCTGTGTTTCTCTTGCACAAGGTTGCTTGCAGGTGAATCACATTACTAGAGTAACATCATAAGTCTCGCAGCAGTCACGTAGTATTTTGATAACCTTTTAGTGTCTTCCATTGAATTAATAAGTAACATAAAGAAAATGAATGAAATATTATGCTGGTGTTGAGTGAATCCAGTGACTTTGAGAGAGCGAACGTGTTTTGAAATGTTTTATTTTTATTAGATTTGCTTTAGGATTATAATATTAACAAGATTAATTAATGATCTTTTGCATCGGTAGGTTAATTTAGTCACCTCTACTCTGCTTTTTGTCCAAAAAAATAACACAGATTTTAAGAGAACTCTTAAATGGAAAAAACCGGCCAAGTGCTTGTCGGACCACGCACAATGAAGGGTTCCGCAGTTCCGTATTTATCCCAAAAACAAACTTAACTTGTAGTTGAAAAACATGTTTTCCCTAACGTTGATATACCCACGTCACGGTCAATTCTCTAACTGCAAATTTAAGTTTGTAATCCCAAATAAAAGTTTTTTATGTGGTGAAATAACAAATGAAATAACTATTTTCGGACTTTTTTTTTAATTGTTTTGTGAGAAGTTACTTCTTGGCAAATCTCATAATTCTAGGTAAACGGGAAGTACTCTATAGATTTTGATTTAATTGTGAGTATTAAAATATGTCACTTATATAGCCGCATTTTTTTATTGCGTTGACTTAGAAGCTTGATTTTTTCAGAGCTCTAAAGGACTATAGACTTACGAGTACGTATTTAGAATTAATTTCAACTTGATACCTCCACGCGTTCCTAAGAAAAAGGGTCTTGACGGACAACGAAGTGATCCTATAAGGTTTCCGTTTTTTCTTTTTGAGGTACGGAACCCTAAAAAAGGACATTATGCTGCTTATTGTGTTTTATTTTTCTGTTTTAGAATTCTCTCGAGGCTCTTCTAATGTAAGGTATGGTTATGCACATTACGTTACGTTTTTCCTCCTCTCCTCAAGGCCTATAAACCAAGGACCCATATTTCCTTCGCTAAGCAGGAGTGTGGTGTCAAAAATACATAAGTAGCATGGTGGTAGCTATGGACTATGGGATGAATGAAATGTGAATAACAGAAAGTGCAGAAAGTTGATGTGATTTGAAATACCGGGAGGGGACGCCCTAGAAGCACTTAAATTGACCTTATTGGTGATGTTCTTCAGAAAAGTCTCGCAGCGAGCGTGCGAGTGTGACCAGAGCGGCAATCCCCGTATTTTTAGCAAGGTTCGCAATCTCATCTCAGTCTCAATCTGTCAAAAATTGTATAGCGTTTACCTACATTTTTGACATTTGATTGTCGCTGGCATGAGATTGCGACATGAATTTAGACTTTGTTAGGTACGAGAATTGGCCTTCAGATTTCTAAACGTAAAGGAAGCAAAAGGAACATGTAGTTCTGTTGTTTCTGCCTACTTCCGAGGGAAAAAGGCTGGAGTTTATAAACGTATGTCATTCAATCTGCCTAGCCTTTTCCCAACTATGTTGGGGTCGGCTTCCAGTCTAACCGGATGCAGCTGAATACCAGTATTTTACATGGAGCGACCGCCTATCTGACCTCCACAACCCAGTAACTGGGTAATATGATACCCCTTGGTAAGAGTGGTTGTCAGACTTTCGGGCTTCCGACGACCCGTAACGACTGTATAAGATACACAAATGACAGCCGGGACCAACGGCTTAACGTGCTTTGAGGAGTCTCGGTATGTAAAGATGGTCACCCATCTACGGACCAACCCGTTCAAGTTTATAAACGTATGTATGATGGCATTAATATCCAAACGAACAATCTATTCTAAAGCTTAATCAAATATAACGAGTAATTTATGAAACAAGGCATGTAAGTAATTGAATGTGTTATAAATTAATAACAAAGTGAATATCTCAAATCTCGGTCGTAATCCCAAGTAGCCCTTAAACGTTAAAGATTAAATTAGAGCCAAGCGTGTGTCCACAGTCGTAAAATATAATTTACGTTCCTTAGTTAATTTAGTTTACATTGTTTAGTTTGTTTCAGATTTTATTTAGTTTAATTAAAGATGGAAATCTTTATAAATAAAAGGGCCAAGCACAAAATAAAATAAGTAAATATAATGAATGAAATAATTAAATGAATAAGTATTTGCACTCAACTTCAACTAATGTAAGTACGTTTAACTTTTTTGTGGTTCTTGAAAATAAAATTTTCGTGTGTGTAATTATACCTACTTATAAAACTAGCTTCTTCCCGCGACTATTACATTTCACGCGGACAACCGCGTGAAATATCTTGTTCCCCGACCCATCCCATCGCATCGCGTCGACCGCCCGAGTGGCGAATTTCGTTTCGCTTAATGTTCTTTCTAACTTTTTTCTCGGCTCCTAATGGTCCCAGCGTGATGTTACATAACCTATAGCCTTCCTCAAGAACTGGGCTATCAAATGCAAAAAGAATTTGTCAAATCCGACTGGAAGTTCCAGAGATTAGCGCAAATAAACTCTTCTGCTTTATTATTAGTAGGTATAGATTTGATTACCATTAAAAAAGTTAAAGTGAGCCAACCTTAAAAGATAGACATATTATTATGCTATCGCGGACTTTTTTTAGACCTTTTTAAGAGGAACTATTCCGTCATACATGATTGTTGCGTAACTTTAACCTTTTACGCAGCGCACGCAACAGAAGCTCTCAAAAGGAATAAATTTTCCACGTTTTTGCAACATTTTTCATTGATGCTCCGCTCCTGTTGGTTGTAACATGATGTTATATAGCCTTTATTGCTCGATAAATGAGCTATCTAACACTAAAATATTTTTTCAATTCGAACCAGTAATTCTTGAGATTAGAGCGTTCACGCACAGAACTGCTGCTTTCCGTGGAAGCTTTAAATTCGCTGCCTCTCGCTGCTGGAATGATCTGCCACCGCCGTTTCGTGCTATAAAAACAGTTGGTACTTTTAGTATTAAATATAAGCAACACTTGTTACGAATACAAAAGGAAACCAGTCTCTGATAGTCTAAACTCACCCTGGGACTGCACGTAGTTGGTATTGGTGACCTTAGCGGAGTCTTTGTGTTCCTAGCAGCATGTTTAACTTTGAACGCTTTGTTTTTTTCACTCGGTGATTGATTATTTTTTTTTTCTTCCGACTTACACAACACAACACAGTCAGTTATACACTCAACAATACTTTATATTATTTATTTGCACCATTTTCTTGTCGTATTTATTATTCACTCATTGTTTTATTTGTGTCAAGACTTTACTTCCTTTTTACATTAATGCACATTGACAGCCAGTCGCCTGCGCCCGCGTCTCATGCATGGTCTCATCGCTTGTCATAGAAATATAGACAATCAATAGTCTATAGCATACACAAGGGAGGTTGGACCGTCGGGCGTCAAGCGTGAGTCGAACTTTACACCTTATTGACGGTTTTTGTTTTTTCTTTTCAAGTATTCTAGTGTTTGTATTTTATTTTATTTGATTTTATTCCCCTTGCTATTTTTAATTGATATCCGTGGGTATGTCCGTGGCATCACACAGGCCCTATCAGAATACCAGCGTTGCGGTATTTATTTTTTTTTAAATATCGCAGCTTTATGCTGAGATGGGAGCCTTTTTGGCCTCGCACAGGTCACTTTTTTTTAGTCTGATTTCTTTTCTTTTTGTTTTTTAATGTTTATTTTGTTACTTTTATATGCTCCTTTTTAACTGTATTTCCTGTGCGTGTCCCAAATAAAATATTTTTCTTTCTTTCTTTCAACCAAACAAACAAACAAACTCTTCAGCTGTATAATTATTATTAAGTAATAAGTATAGAAGTATAGATAAATATGCTTTTTATGTCAGTCTATGTGACCGCGTTGGTCATCTAAAGTACACAGCGGATTTTGATACGGTTTTCACCATGATTTAGAGAATAGGTTAAGGAAGGTTTATGTGTAATACATTAATATTGATCTTGCATGTAATTTAAAGAAATCTCCATGTTTTGTCAAGGCCTAAAAACCGTGCGACGCAAGAACGAGCTGGTCGCTGGTCTATAAAACAAATTGTACTACGTATAGACAATGTCTTGTCAAGCGTGTTTTATTTGTTCTACTACTGGCTATTTATCAGGCCAGACAGGGAACAGACGGCAGTCCATTACGAATAAAACTAGGAGTTAAAATTAAGACTAATTGACTTCTGTGTAAAGAAATCTAAGTTAAAGAAACAATAAACCATTTAAATTGTAACAACACAATATCTGTTCAGTATTTCTCGAAAGGGTTTGATGAGGAGCTCGTGGCTAAGTAATAACAGCTGCATGGGTCGATCCATCAGGTTAAGCTACGCTTGCCGGGTTTGGCCAGTGGATGGATGACCATCTTTACATACCAAGTCCCCTCAATGCCTCGGAAAGCACGTTAAGACGTTGGTCCCGGCTGTCTTTCGTGGATCTTTAACAGTCGTCGTCAGAAGCCCGAAAGTCTCACAACCAGTTTTGGCAAAGGGGTATCGTATTACCCAGTTACTTGGTTGTGGAGGTCAGATATGCAGTCGCTCCATGTAAAATACTGGTATTCAGCTGCATCCGGTTAGACTGGAAGCCGACCCCAACATAGTTGGGAAAAGGCTAGGCAGATTGATTTTGATTTCTCGAAGGGGTGTACAAAGGTAAGCCCACAATCCCTTAGTTATGTTTAAGTGCCATGGAATGGGGACGAGCCTTTTAATTTGTGGTCAATGTGCTTTTTAAATGAAAAGACCTGATAATAATTGGCCCGGTGTGGGAATCGAATCTTGTACCCTATACTCAGTAGTCGTGTATGCGACCTCCGAACCAAAGAGGCAGTCGGTAAACTGAATCATTGAACGAAAACCTTTTTAAAATTGGAACAGCGAGTCAGATTACACTCCCAATTTACAAAACACGGATAAAAGTCAAAAGCATTGCGTAAATAATCCTCTTTCCCGTAATGAGCAACTCTAATCAACGTAATGTAATCTATGACAGATCCATTTAGTAATTACGTTACAGCCACATCAGAGAGCGACCTAAATATTCAATCCTTTTAATAAGACAGTACCAGGCTTTCATGAAATACTAGGGGTAGCTATAAAGATTCAGAATTCATGAGCGTCACAATGCGGTCAACGAACTTTGAGCTTGTATCGTCTGGCGAAACTATTCTGGAGAATTGGTGTGAAATATTCATGACACGTAACGATGTAGTTTTAATGTAGTCGCCGTCTATATGTGCATTGATACTGATCAGTAAAGTTAGTGCTAGATTGAATGGCTGATAACATTATTTTACACATTTTATTTGATGTTGGAATGGAAAAGTTTGTAAGCCCTTTTATATCGTGGATTTTCAGTAGTTTTTTTAGTAGTAGTGAAGCTTTTGGCGGACTGTTTATGTAATTTTGATGTTCAAGAAGTGCTTGCTGATGATCAGACTTATTTGAATAAATGATAAATGAAATAAATAAAAACTGAAAAATAAAGCGAATTAAAAGGCAAAAGGGGTATGTAAGGATCGTGACAGGTGGCGTTCTGTAGTTTCTGCTTACCCCCATAGGAAGAAGGCGTGAGTTTAGGAATGTATGTAATAAATGAAACGCGAGCTTATATATGTTTGAGCCGTTTGGGAATGAAACACTAAGGCCGTGGGGTCCGAGTGCTCATCGAGTATTTCGGCACATCGCCAAGCGGTTGGTCGACACTTCACGTGACCAGAGGGCTGACCTATTGCGGACGAACTTTTTTTCCTATAAATATATATTATATATAAATAGATATATAGTTAGTTAGTTAGTTAGTTAGTGGTTAGTTAGTTAGTTAGTTAGTTAGGTATTATATATAGTTTTAGTGTTAAATGGAAATAATAAATGTTAGTTTTAGAAAAGTCACTTGTAGTAAATGTACTCTACTAAAGTCTGTTTCTTTTAACAAACGAGTACATTTCCGATATTGACAGAGTGAAATGGGTCATTAGTCGGGGTGGGAGCAACGCTTTTGTTCTTGTTTTGAAATTGTTAAGACCCGTTCATTTTGAATACTTCTAAAATTTACCGTACAGGAGACATGTCCACCATGTCTCACGCATAAACAATATCGTCTGGTTCACTCACTAAAACACGTGCGACGCGCAGGTAGTCGATGACTCAACTGGATGTACATGTAACTACAGCATTTGGTTTATGTGGAACGGACTTTATGTTGATTACGTGGACCAATATAAACGCAGTCAAAATTTTCGGTACTCGTTTGTTAAAAAAAAACAGAGTATACCATTTATACTAATCAGTCCTACCGAAATGATATAGAACCCAGTCAAGCAACAGTCACTGCTGAGTTCATGGTACCGGTGCAGATAAATGAGACAATAATTTAACCGTTGTTTCAAAGATTGGCTATGTTTTGTCAAGTTTCTCTAGTCTACAGCTCACAGGTAACGGCTGTAACCAAATTCTATGGGGAAATTATTAATCGCACACCAGAAAAATATTCTTGCATCAATTTTTGGCCAAAGTCACAACAAAATGATTAATTATTTATCAAAAATACTAACTGTTCATCAAAAATAACAAATGCGCATCTAATAAACTTATTATTGCACTACTAGTTAACTAATTGATTATCAAAACTTGTACAAATTATAATTATTGGGCACCCAGACGTTCGGTTTGATTAGGTTCCTTTTAACCCTGCGGACAGAAATAGGAGCCCCGCGCAGAGCGGCTCCATCGTTGACCTGACGTTAAGTTTAGTTTATTTACACATGCAAATTTTGATTTGCAAACACTATTTTTGATGTACTTATTCTGTTGGGAAGTATTGGTAATATTTGATGTGCGTTTAAATACTACCCAATTCAATGTACTGGTAGTATGTAACTGTGTATTAACTACCTTGCCTTGCGGTTTTAATTAATGCCTGTTAATTATTTGATCCGTACTATACATCAGACCACAAATAGTTACAGTGTCGTCCCAATTAATCTCGGAATTGAGCTAGACAAACCGAAAACGGTTGAATAACCGTATCTTGGGAAGAGAATATCAAATAATCAAATAACCGCATTTCAAATTGTGTTTGATACGAATATTCTCTAGTAGGTAAGTTTCGTCTATCCACATTGTTGTTATATGAAATCTGAAGCCGAAGTATTTTTTCTAGGGTCAAAACAAATAGTACCGTTTTCTGCTACATTTGTTCATTTTGTATTATGATTATGCAAATCTTTAATAATGAAAGACCTTGAAACGAAAGCTACAATTTTGTTTGGATTTAGAAAACATTGTCTGAACAAGAGTTTTAAGTAAAACCTTGTTTATGAAAAGATTTTCAGTCTTCGTTTAGCAGAACAAGTTCGAAGCTTTGCATAATTATTGTACTTAAAGTATTCATTCGCCCACGTATTATTATTATGGCATAATTATTATTCATAAGAATCATGTATAATTAAATTGTTTCTAATTTCTTATGTATAGGTCAACACGCTTCGTAAAATTTATAATATTAACACTCCGCAATCAAATTACACGAAGCTTTGTGCCTTCCTATGTTTGCTTTCTTCCTCGCCCATTATTCGGTCAAGCAACTAGTACCTACATCTATCTGCCCACCGCATGAGCTAAGCTATTTTGCCCATTTGGCGTTTTAGGATTCCTTACAACATAATCAACCTATACGTTCCCACTGCTGGGACACAGGCCTCCTCTCTGTGAGAGGGAGTGGGCCGTAATCCACCACGCAACCCAGTCCGTACGTTCGAATGAAAAAATGGAAGCCTTATAGGATCACTCATGACTGTCCATCTATCACAGCCGATTTGCACTGAATCTACTGGACCGATTAAGTTAAAATTTGATACACATACAGTCACATTTCTGTGACCCAAAGACGAACTTGTAACATAAATACTTAAATACATTTTGAATATGGGGCTCACTTTTAGGGGAAAAAATAAATTAAAAAAAAAAGTTTCGCAAACTGTACTGTGTGACGTAGGTACCTATCAAATGAAACGGCTTGTGAGGATTTCATATATATATTTTTTGTAATTTTAAAATAAATAGTTTTAAAGTTAAATACTGAGCCTAAAATTAAAAAACTAAAAATTACATAAAATACGTTTATCTAAGATACTTACCTATAGTTTACAGGAAAACCTATAAGAAGTCTATTGTCTTAAAATTACAAGGTAAATCTCCCAATATTGTGCGTACAAACTTACATTAGCAGTTGGAATGTATGGGAGAACTTGTTATTCAACTACAATGTTAAGTTTGTGCTTGGAATAAATTCATCCCAATTACGGAACCCTTCATTGTATGTGGTCCGACACGGACTTGGCTTGTTTTTTTTTGGGATGCCTTATGACTAGGAATGTGGAATTAAACATCTATTTATCAGACGTGTGTTCATTTCCGACGTTCATGACACAATTTTACGATTCCACACATTTTCCTCATAAAATATATCGCAATATGTAAAAAAAAAAACCGGTCATGTGCGTGTCAGACCATGCACAATGAAGGGTTCCGTATTTGAAAAAAATTTATCTCAAAAACAAACTTAATATTGAAATCCCAAAAAAAATTGTTTTTTATGTTATAAAATCTCAAATAAACAATTTTCCTTTTTCCTTTACTTGTGCTGTGAGAGCTTGCTTCTTGCCAAACATTATTATAGTTTGACGGGAAGTACCCTATAGGTTTTCGTTTACTTGAGAGTATCAAAATATGTCACATAAATGGCCGTATTTTTTTTTATTGCATTAACTTAGAAGCTTGAAAAATCAGAGATAGATCTACGTATTTCATATTTATTTCAACTTGATACTTCTACGCGTTCCTGAGAAAATGGGTCTTGATAGACTGACAGACAGATTGACAGACAGACAGACATACAGAGAGATGGACAATGAAGTGATCATATCGATGCCTTCCACGTAAGTTGTTGTAAGCCACAAAATTGCGATTTTGTGTTTTTGACGCAAAAGTGTCTAATTTTATATATATTATACTGTTCAAAATAAATCAAATCCAAAAAACTATAATTTTAGATAGTTTTGAGATGTATAATGTCGTAAGTTCCAAACTATTCCGGCGCAGATTACAGTATTAGTATTTGCAATGGTTTACGGCGGGCGGTGTAGGGGTTGAAGAGCGCGCACGCACCGCGTATGAGTCACATAAAACAGACTACGCTGGAACTCCCTGTCGGCTGTACGTCACGCGCGTTTTTTTTTTTTTGTTGATTTAATATTTGTGTAATAATACTATCACTTAAATATTTTCTTAATGTACCATAATGAAACGTTATCAGATACAAATCAGAGGTCTGCAACTATGTGATATGGTTAATAATATCAACACACAAAAAAATTACATTGAGGAATTCATCAAAAGTGACGATATCACAATAAATCAAATTGAACATATCGATTTCCATGATTCATTTTTCCGAAGTATTCAAGATATGTTAAAATTTAGTATCTGTATGGCAATAATTTTCGTAATTATAGTGATGGTAATTTAAAATGTGGTATAGATTACATACAGCATTATACGTTGCTGAATTTAGAAGTACTTTAGGATAAGTAATACTTACAACATTTTACTTTGGAATTAGTTATACTAAATTATATTGTAAGATGACATACAATGATTTACGTTGCCATATTATTGGTTTTATGGTTAGTAAGTAACACATACAACAATCAACGTCGCTAATCACTGACATACCTATGTTGTATTGTGAGTAATATTTATTTTCCAGATGTAATCAAACTTATGCATAATAATCATTGACATTCGTGGGTGTTTCAAGGATGTTTTGAGATTTTGTACTCTATTGAAATTACATTAACATCTTATTTAAACAAAATTTTACGTTGCTTCAGAGTGGTGATTCTGAAACAACGTAATATTGCGTTTTTTTTTATTATTTACCAGTAAATTTTATTATTTACCAGTACATTTTATTATTTACCAGTACATTTTAATGAATCTGAGATCTTTGAAGTGATGGTGATGAGTTTTTCGGAACGACTTTAAACACTGATACAGATCACTCTTATCTTGAAACTGCTCACCCATCTCCTAACTGTAGTATACTTGGATTACGACTGCGATATCCATTTTTGACCGTATTACTCGTACGTTGCAAACGAAAATGAACCCATATTAGACCACTAGCTCAACCATCACCTGCGTAGTTCTCAGACTGTTCCACTCCTCAAACTAATAGTCATCTATCTGTTATTTCTAATAATAGTCCACGTGTAGGGAAAGACTAAGAAAAGGAAGTAAGAGGAAGACATGAAAAAGGCTGGATAGATGTGAAAAGAAAGACTAAGGAACTTGGGAAAAGAATACCTTTCTAGAAAAGGAATAGTTAAAGCCAGTAGAAAAATGGGCCCACCGTGTCACTGCCGTACGCAATGTTTTAATAAATTAAACGAGGAAGAGAGGAAGAATATTTTTGTAAGTTTTTGGAAATTAGGAGATAGGGCAGTGTGTGGCTAATTTAGTTAATCGATCGAATGTGTACTGATAATGTTTCGAGACATGAGTACCGATAGGTAGGTACTTTAAAATAGAAATTTCCAGTTACCGGTAATGAAACTTTAAATTATGTAGATGTGTGTAAAAAACACTTTTTGAGTACCATCTCGATCAGCGATCAAGTTACATTTAGATACGACAAAAGCACCATTAAGACCCGATCAAAGAGGCAGACATTCAAAACAACCTCGACAAATGACCGCATGTGTTAAAACCACAGTTTTTGTGACCACATCAAATGTTATGTTCTTCCAACGCTTAAGAGGCCTATACCAAAATTGCCTTTTGACAGATTAGTCATATTGACACAGCGACGCATCACAATAAGTAGCAATTTGGCAGTTGTAATTACGTTCATTTTGAATGTTATAATCTATTTTTTTGTTTAAAGTATGAAATTTTAATTTCTTATGAACTACGTTAGTTCATAAGAAATTATATTATTCTGCTATAAATTTTACGTAATAACATTAATGTAGTAAGGAGAAATTTACTTTATTTTTAAGTTAATTCTGAGCGTTTTTAGTAGTTTTGATTTTTAATGGGATTTTTAATAGCTATTCTATTTTTTCTATAGGTACCCATTTCAAAATTCCGAGGTCGTTTTGAAATAAAACACGAGTCAATCCACGAGCCCGAAAAATTGCAATCGTGCATTTATTGAAAAAATTGTTTCGGAATTTTGGCTTTATTTACATAGATAAGAAAATTGCGAAAAGCGAGGCAGCTATAAACTATACTAATAACTATTCCCCACCACTCAATACGTCAAAGTGGTCAAAATCTTTCAGTTTCTCAGAATAAGAACGCCACAGTTGGCCATTTAACTCAAAAATCACGGTCGAAATGCCTCTTAATAATTTTGACAACCCGTTTTTAGTTTTTTATCGATTTTTAATTGCTTTAGTAATTGTATGCACGAAATAGTGCTGTAGGTGACAAGTTGATGGACAATAAAAAAAATTTCGCGGAAAAAATGTTATATTTTAATTTTATAATATCTAATAATGCTATACATACCAGACCCTTTTTTCTTTTACTTTTGGCGTACATTGTTGTAACTAGCATATACGTCTAAATGCGACTCTTGTGTTCCAGTGTACATTAATGCAAGTGACAAATACAACAATTTGTAAAGGCCCTATGCCGCGGTAAAGTATTGTAACAACAAAATCTCTGAAACCTCTGGTATTTTTAAATGAAGTCATGCAGTAACCGCTAAAGTATTACTAACTATATTCACATACTGAATTTTTTAAAGATTAATTGAAAAATGCAGTTTTTATTGCCATTAGTATCTTTGAAACGCTCTCCTGTAAAATTGCAGTTTATGGGTTACAACAACGTACGTAGGAGGCATCGATATAACGGTTCTGTTTTTTCCTCTTGGAGTACGGAACCCTAAAAAGGTCAAGTGCGAGTCGGACACACACGAAGGGTTAACGTACCACCGTACAATAGGTACCTAACAATCTATATTTAAAGAAAAAGCTTGTATGTGTATCCCCTTTAATTTTTAACTATATTTTATTTTTGCTTTTTGTTGTTATAGCAGCCATGAGTGAAAAAAAAAATCAAGTGCCTACTTATTACGGTTCAAAGATACAACCCTGTGTCAGACGAATGGATAGTGGAGCCTTAGTAAAAAGGTCCCGTTGGCACTCTTTGGGCACGGAACCCTAAAAAGTTGTTTTTTCACCAATTTAACACTCAGCTCTCAAGGACATTTTTTGTGAATAAAGAAAATATTTCTTGTTTACTTAACATTTGTACAGGAAATGTGAATCAAAGAACTATTGTTCCTTACAATGTTTAGTTCCCTATGTTGTTGCGTCACAAGTTACGAACAGAAAATACAAACATCGTCTGATTTTGATCCCTCCGCCTAAATATTCACGGACTGACCTGAATATAAACCGGCCATTACTTTGTTATGTGCAAGGAGTTTTAATTGGCGAACTACGAGATCTTTTTAATGCTACAGGTTTGGAATAATCTCATTTTATTTGGTTTTGGTCCTTTTTTCCGATACAGCAGTATTTGAATACCGAATTATGTTTAAGATTAGAATGTATTACTTATCTATAACTTTTCCAATGCAGATAACTTTTTCTTCCGGAGATTGCAACATGGTAAAAGAAGCTTGATTTATGGTGCTTGAAATCGTAAGTTCACAAATATCGCTCAGCAATGAAACAGAATATTCTACAATATTTTCTGATTTATCTATATACATAATCATCACGCTTTCCGACTCGTATATAATAAATTGATCTCTATCCCAATGATAAACTTCTTCATGAATATTTTCCCCTCTTACGACTAACGTATTGTGTATGCATTTCCTTACAAACACATCAGTTTCTATTGTTATGTCCCGGCCCCTCGATTTATATGTGTTGATCATTCAAAAGAATTCTGCCGTATTTTTGCTGACTGCGATTCCGTGCCAAGTTAACTGCGCCAACACCGTTTTGACATCTAGAAGGAAGGAAGCCAACTGTGTTGACAGCTAGATATTTTCTGTGCTTATTAAAAATATATTCTACAACAGTTTACTAACATTTTATCACCTAGGCTTAAAATTGAGATTTTCGTTTGGAGTACCTAGTAACCGATCTTTAAATTAGGTCAAGAATAATTTCGTGCAAAACACGTTAATATAAGAAATTCCTGGTTTTTAAACTGACCATATCCCATTCTGGACCACTGAACCAATTTGGGAACAGTTGATAAATGAGGGTAGATAAAAAAAGTTTTAGACAATAGTTAATTTATTGTGTTACTTCGTTGTGCTGTCGAGAGAGTTTAGCAATACTGGTGAGTATGAATGGGTGCTGCTGCCTGGACGATTGATAGGTACTTATGTATAGTTCCTAACTTCGAACTATTCTCAAGGGGAGGGATACCTCTTCCACAGTACAATGATGATACAGTATGTTATCTGGGCAGTGACCTTGAAATAATTACCTACGGCCGCTCGGTAGATAAATACTTGTCCATCTGTGCGTAACTGCCGCGCGCTCGAACTAATTTAAGGCCTCGTTTACGGAGACGCGGGGCGCCGCGCGTCGTGGTGGGCGGCGCGGCCCACGCTCTATTCTAACATATGGCGTTGTGTGAGAGTGCTTATGGAGAAGCGATTTTACACGCGTTTGCTTGAAATACAGGCAGAGCCCGCGGATGACAACGCCACGACACACGAGATGCGCGACGGCCCGCGTCTCCATAAACGCTGAGACTGACTGATATTTCGAAGCGTGTCGTTTCGGCAGTTTTCTATGAAGATAAAATACTGTATCATTATTATACTATGCCTCTATCCGTATCTAGATTTAATTGTTCAGATAATATTGATTTAATAACTCGAAAATCCAATAATTTATGTCATAAGTTGGATGATCTGGTAACTACGAAGAGAAGCGCACTAATGTGAATAATATACCAATTTTATACAACCTTGGTAAATACCAAAGCAATTTGGTAAAATACCTCTACCAAATAATCTATAAAATATTGTGTTTATAAATGTTGCCCTTAAAGAAAATGCTAGCCCCCATGGCGAAGTCGTTACATTACACGCAACATTTAATCTTGCGAACAGGGAAGAAAAAATATATTCGCCACTTATACCCGACCCTCATTCACTTTTTTGTAGGTATTTGAAAACGGTTGTATGAATTTTTTTTTGATTGTTAGCAAATTTTTTTCCTGTTACCACCTGGTAACAGAGACAAAAATAAAGCACAACAAGTCATTATTGTCCTCAACCTGCCTGTAACGTGCCGTTAGATACTTCGGCCACGTTGCCCAAAGATGTGCAGCGAGTATACAGTGCCTTACGCGTACAGTACAACAATGCGTTTAGGGTGCTGCTGGGGCTGCCGCGGTTTTGCAGCGCTTCAACTATGTTCGCGCAGGCGCAAACTGATGACTTTTATGCTATTATTAGGAAACGGAGCGCCTCGCTGCTAAGTCGCTTCCGATGCAGCACTAACAGCATACTGAGCGTATTGTCCGAGCGGTGGGACTCGGTGCTGTTGGAGAGGTGGATGCACCTGCATGCCAGTTCGTCACCATTTATTAAATGATTTTTATTTTAGTTTTTTAATAGTTTTAGTTTAAATGATTATTGTTTAATTATATTTCCATTTAATTATAAGTAATTCAATTTTAGTTATAATAGTATTAATGTGGCGTGTATTTTATTCTATTGTTACTAACATAATTTTTAAGTAGGTACCTGTACTAACATAACTATGGATCATTGTGTCTGACATAAATAAATAAATAATAATAATAATAAAGAGATACCAACAACATGGAACGTCTAATGGTGACAGGAAAAATAGAGGGCAGAAGACCTAGAGGCCGAAGCCTAAAAAGGTGGTCGTATCAAATACTTATCAGCGCCACACTCCATCAGACCACCGATCGTAATACAATTATGGAGAAAGACCGTTGGCAATTCGACACGGAGTTAGGATTCTCAGCAGTGCGAGAGCTATTGAGAAGAAAAGAAGATAGAGTTGGTAACAGAACGTGTTTACCTGTAACATATAGTGCGTCGTTAAATTGGTTGAATTTAATTTAATTTAATTTGATTTAATTTTGTTAATAATTTTAATTTTAATTATGATTTTAATTTTAATTGTGATATTGATTTTAATTGTGTTGAATTGTACATATGATCCAAAGTTGATTGAAATAAATAAATAAATAAAAATACATTAAATTACGTTTAACTGTAGGAAAAAACGTTAGTACGATACACAACGATAAAAACTCGCGTTAGATAGAAAATTAAAGTAAAAAGTGCAAGGACCAGAATCGATGAAATGAGAACAAAAGGAACACTAATATATTATTTGAGTTTGAAATGTTTTATAACAATGTTAATTAGATGATGGAGATAATAAATAATATTGTGCCTATGTGGTGTTATTTTATAGATTATGATTCATTTATAAGTACATTAAAAACCATACAAAATAACTATAGTTCCCCAAAAAGAATTTGCGTGGCGTTGTTATCCGCGCGGATGTCCGGTTACGGGACGTGGCTCACGCCAGATTTTTACGTACGGCAGCAAAAATTCGACTTCAAAAAGAAAATCGAGCTTACGTCTGACGTCGACTTTGATCCGTAAATGTAAGGCAGGTGATCAGATGTTCAGATATAAAAAATAATCATAGGTATAACTTTGACTGTCAAGGTTCGGATGATAAGGGGCTCCTTACAACTTCTTGAAAAAACTACAAAAGCAAATATAAAACGTGTGATCTATTTTTTTGCCGTGCCTTGCAGTAATATCATGGGAAATTGCTACTAGGTACTTTCCTATGCAGGTTTTAAATACAAAACAAATAATGATACTTTTCTTGACTTATACTGTTAAAAAGGAGATCATTCACTGTCCATACATTTTTGGGCTGAATGTGAAAATGCCGGAAAAAAACAAAAAAAAAGTAATTTTCCGAAAGAATAAGTTTTTCTCTATTTATTTGTGTTTTTCTTTTATTTTTTTACTACTTATAACTGTTACATACTGAAAACAGTATTTTTCAAACTCATATAACAGCGCAGGGAATGGCCCTACAGATTTGGTCCCATAGTGAAAAGTGAAGAGAATAAAATACTCAAACGGAATGTAACTTTTACTTTTTGTTTGACCGGCACTTTCATATATTTAGCCCAAAATTAATGATCTCCTTTTTACAAATGATGATAATTAGGAACGCACCTTTTGATATTGAGGATTCGATTTGATTTTTTTTTTCAATCCCTTACCAACTTTGCTGACAAGCGAATCCATTCAACACAGGCATTAGCCATTCTCTATTCTCAGAACAAAAAGACTATTCCTAAGCTATTTTATCATTCTCAAGCAAGCTTTTAAGAACACAGAGTTGCACGTATTCGCACGTGCTACGTTTGGATAACTAACAGTCAAGCAAACTAACCATTTATTTATCTGGGACACAAGGAAGACGCATTTATTCATAGTCGTAGTAACGCTTCTGAACACGTGATTCAGATGTAGTATGTCCCTACATACGATGTAAATAAGGATGAATACTCTTTGTTTCGAGACTGTTATTGAGATGTATCTTGTTACCGTAAAAAATAAATACGTAAGGTAATTTTACGCAACTTACAGAATTTTCCTTGTTTTATTTAATAAAACATCATATCTCCTGTGTCATTGTGAAGACACGATTCTAATTAATTGTCCAGCTAAACATTGCTAACGTCAGATGAATTTATTAATAGACCTACAATCTTGAAAACCCTAAGGCGTTTTAACAAACACGAGGCTGCTTTAATAATTTTTGTACTTTTTTTTGAAGATCACATCAAATTCACATAACTGGATTACAGACTATTTTGCAGTTGCACATGACACAATACATCTGCCTACATACACCACTGCCCAACCCTTCGAGGATTACTGGCGTGATATTACGTGTTTATATTTTGGGCGTAAATATGTAGGACACATAAAAAAAAAAACTGTCACACAATGTGATTGAGTACAGAGAAGATGATGAAGAATCGATTGTAATATAAGGGTCCAGGTATAGAAATTTTATGACGAGTAAAATGCAAGCGTTAACTCAAAAGCGTTGTTACGTTTTTCTGCGCAACGTAAAATAAAAGGAACGCCTTTACACTTGAAAGTTGCTTTTTGTATAGCACTGATTCCTTGAAGAAACCCTGCCTCTATGATCTTTTCCTTTTGTCCAGCAATAGAAAGTCGGAACGGCACAAAAAACAGGAGTAAACTCCTGTCGTGCGCCGGAGCTGACACACACACACGTTTTTTCTGATAATTGATGAGCCATGTTGACTAAGTAATAACAGTTGCACGGTTCGATCCATTAGATTAAGCTACGCTTGCCATGGTTGGTCCGTGGATGGGTGCCCATCTTTACATACCAAAACTCCTCCGTGCCTCGGAAAGCATATTAAACCGTTAGTCCCGGCTGTCATTCGTGGATCTTTGACAGTCGTTACGGGTCGTCAGAAGCCCGAAAGTCTGACAACCAGTCTTACCAAGGGGTATCTTATTACCCAGTTACTGGGTTGTAAGGTCAGATAGGCAGTGGCTCTATAGAAAATACTGGTAATCAGCTACATCCGGTTAAACTGGAATCCGACCCCAACATAGTTGGAAAAGTGCTAGGCAGATTGACTTTAACGTCCAGCTACTGTTCTATTCATCTATTATGAACGCTCATATCTCTATGAAACGACGGATAGTATCCATTGTGCAAACATAAACAGATTTACCCACTCAAAATTCACAAAGCCATGGACACCGTAGTAAGACGACATTGCCGTAAGTTGAGACAACGCTTCCTGTATTTCAGAAATTTCAGTCGTCTGTTGTATAGCGGATATTTTCACAAAAAACGATAGAGAACTCGTTTTCTAAAACATCCCTGTTACATCACTCTTGGAGATAAGTATGGATACCGCCGGGAGCTACAAGCGGATACAACATTAGTGTTGCTAGTACCTATATTGTAGGTTCTTTCTTATGTATTCATTATTCCTATACTATGTATGGTTCATAGTCTACATCAATGCAAATTAAAACCATCGATGATAATGAAGTGATTTGTCAATCAAGTGTTTTCATACTGAAATCCTGACGGGGTGTCCTTCAAAGAGGCCAGGCGCGGAGCACTCTGAACTAGCGCTCGTGCATCACCAAATGTAATTGTCAGGGAACAAAAATTGTCCGTATATTCAAATCACATACTTTGACAGTTGTATTCAGGGCTATAACACAACAAATTGACGTAAGTTGTCAATTTACTTCTAACAAATTTTCCTGACTGTCTATGTCTCGAACCCGTAGGAATATCAGCATAAAAAGTATCCTATGTGTTAAACCAGGTTATAAACACTATCTGTGTGACAAATTTCATCAAAATCAGCACCCTAATTGCGTAATACATTATCAATCGGAGTTGTTCATTTTGAAATAAATTGCTAATCCATTGCTTCATATGTTAGAAAAATTTGTCTGCTCGACAAGGTAAATAAAGCAATGAATGTTGTTGAACTGCCAAAATGAAACCAACACCAATTGATAATGTGTTACGCAATTAGGGTGCCGTTCAGTAGCTTTTGCTCCATCCGTCCATCCTCACAAGCTTTCGTGTTTATAATTTTAGTAGGATTTATATGTATTCAGTTATCATACGAATAGACAGTTCTACTCAGAATCGCTAAATTCTTTCAGAAAACACTGCGACCAGAGTAAGTAACAAGCTATTTTTTAGCCAGCGTCCACAATTTCTAAACAAGTCAAGAATTTCTTGGAACACGTTCGCAATTTACTTCGGGGCATAACTTCTGTAGGTGACTGTACAAAATGGTTAAAAAGATGAGTCACCCGATGTCTTTGAGGTGAGTGAAACTGCAACTTCCATTAACGTTCGTATTTTATACAAGAAGCGTGTTATAATGTTTTATACGTGTTCAGGTAAAAGGGTGTATGCGTATGGCTCTATCTTCACGCTTGTATTTGTTTAGAAGACGACAAAGGCGAACAATGTGCCTTTTTGGGAAGTGCTTTGAAAACCCGAAAAAAATATTAGTATACAAAAAAAATGTTCTGTGAAACCCAGTAACAGAGTTTAATCTCTTTGCTTTCGTATTTTTCTTTGTGATTATAACAACAAACTCGTATTAAGATTGTGTACCTGATTGCCAAGCAAGTATAGTTCTTATGGTATGGAGAGATTTTTAAGGAAAATAAAGACAGGGTATCAAGATTCATCAGTCTATCTCTAGGGAGCACAGGCGTGTTATAGGACAAGATAAGACTTATAACAAACTAGCGACCCGGCCCTGTTTCGCACGGTTTTTCCGAATTGAAGAAACATGAAGGTTTCTATCATAAACATAAGTTATACATGTCGGAGGAGAATGTCAGCGTTCGTTGCCGGACTGGTCGTCGTCCATTGTTGTAGCCGAAATAAGACTCAATATGCACTCCACAGTTATAATTAAATCGATTTAACAAACAATCGGTCAGAAAGTAGCACACACGAATCGGATGGAACTGGATTTGTATCGGAACGCAGCGAGGTCGGAGTGAGGTTGGTAGCGCATGTCCGTTCAGGGTATCAATTCCGGGCACGAGCTAGATATCACGACCATGGAGATAAATCTCTGTTTCAAATCTCCGTATCAATGTCCGGTTCAAATCTCGATACTATAAAAAAACCGTATTCTGGTAGACCATGGAGAAAGATTTACAACGGAGAAAATAATCTCTTCTAAGAGACGTTCCATTTTTATCGATTCACTTTGTATATAATCGATTACGCCACGTTTTTCTTTTTTTAGTAATAATGACGTATGTTTAATTTATCAAATCAAATCAAACACATTATAAAAGATTATGTTAGTATAATATTGTGTTTCTACAACTGTGTTTTTTTAATAATTACTGAAAATAGTAATTGCAAAGTAGCGTGATTCGAAACGCATTTCGCATGATTTGTGTTTGTGTCCTTTTTCTGACGTATAGTGCTACTTTGTGTTGCTGTTGTTCAAACCAAGTACGACTTTTATAACAGTGCTGTTGCACGTACACTCCTACCAACTTATCTGTGAAATGGCGAAAATTGGAACTACAGCCATCATGTTGAAATGTCATTCGATTGTGCCGACGCATATCATTCGATTGTGTCAACGCATCGACGATGCCTCTTTCAGTTCACAGATAAGTTGGTAGGACTGTATCTTGCTATGATCTTGCGTGACTGTCTGACTGACTGGCTGTCACTCACTGTCGTTATAATTAGCTTATATAAAGTGCCGGAGATTTTATAAAAAGTTTCCCAAAACTTTTGCATTTGTGAATATGGAACCGCGCTCGGAAAAGCAGAGTTTCCTTTGAGAAGCGAAAATTCTTTTTGAATTTTGCATCACTCGTCTCAAACGGTTCGACTCGCCATAGAGCTCGAGTTCGAGGTGCAGCAACAGCAGCTTCAGCTTCATCCACAAGCTCTGGGATAAAATTAGCGGTGAATTCATCCATAATAACAGTTTAACAAATCGTCGTTATGTAAATTTTACGTTAATTGGTTTTATAATGTAAATTTTGACTGTTGTTCCAACCGAGATTTCATATCTTCATACCTTACGACCAGCCGTAATATCTCGCTGATTTGCGATCGAAAAATTTATGAATGGAGATCGTTAGAATAGCAATTTTTCGTTTTCGACCGAGATAAGCGGTTTCTCGACTGATATTTCGACCATGGAGATAATTTCCATGCCACCGGAATTGATGCCCAGTTCGGTGTCTAATCACGAAGTCCTCGTCAAGTACAGAAACCTTGAATGACAGCCGTCATCTGTCACCGTTATTTTCCCCCGCAAACTCAAAATGACATTGACAGCTCGCACAGTGATGCCAACCGAACACCCCGAACACACCCAAGTCGGTACAACTTGACGTTCCGTTCAGAATCCACGACATACATATAAACCTTCCGGAATAATTTCTCTAAGTGATAGTGAAAACCGCATCAAAATCCGTTGCGTAGTTTAGAAGATCAACGCGGCCACACAGACAGACACTAAAATCGACTTTATTTTATATTATTTATAGATATAGAAGAGCGTATCCAACGGAAACATTATCAGGTATAATAAGAATATAATCTAGATCCTATAACCCCATTTTCTTACCCTCAATTACAGGTATCTTGCTACAATTGCTGTCAAAGGAATTGGGCATCAGCCTCCACCAGAAAAAAGTCATAAAGTAGATTTTACTTCATCCGACCTGTATTAATAGTATCATAAATTTTATATTTACAGCGTATATTACGTTATCTTATCGTAAATGAAACTTGTATCTCGTTCCCTGGGTGACCGTTACTGTTATATTATGTTAGTCCTGAAATACTGAAATGTTCAGTATTATTCATATTATTTTTGATTAACATTATATTTTCAAATAATGTTATGTTTGGTCATAAACTCCGTTGGGATGCGATAAAATAGTAGTTTGAATTGGGGTATTTTTTTTTTTTTGATCGTGTTTGTCGTATTCAGTTGTTTGTGTTACCTTTTTATCGGGCGAATTTTTAATTTGATTAACATAATTTTACTCTCTTAAATTGTCTCCTACGTGAATATATGTTAGCGTTTTTGTTCATTATAATTTGTGATAGCCTATTTATATGTTTTGTTGCGTTAAATAATTATTTTGTTATGTAATTTCTGACGATACATAAATTAGATATTGAAAAATTAATTATGTTGTTGTTTGTTTATCGAACCTAATTTTACAAATGCTAAGGCTATAATTATAATTGCATATTACCTCATTTTAACCAGCCAACTAAAGTAATATTGCAATAAACTAATTATCACTTTCAAATATTTGGTAGCATTCGACACGGCAGCAAACAGATGTGACTATCTACTCCCAAACCAAACCAATTTAATTAGTTAATAGAAATAATAGGACCACATGGACTGTTTGCAACCAATTTGATAAGACCTTTCATAACTGGGGTTCAGTTATGAAAGGTCTCATTATATTGGTTAAAGCTGATGGTTTTCCTCCAGTTGGCGAAGTAATCGTGGTCTCCAAAGAAATCCCAATTCAATCACATTACTGGCCACATAATCACCGATCCGCCCTTCCTCAATTATTTCCTCTTTCCCAATTACAACCTCCCGAAAACAATTGAAGAAAGGTAGGTATGATACACATTCCAATACCATTCCTTGGTACCAAAGAACACGGAGCAAACGAATTACTGTTCAATCATAATTTCGCTTGCAAAGGAAGAATTATTTATTTGAATCAATGGTAGCGGAAATGTTTTTCGCATTTTCTTTGCTGTGCCGAAAAACCGAGCTTAGTGTGCAGAAAAATTGAACGTCGAAACAGTTGGGCCAAGGTTGGTGAACATCAAACGTGAATTGGTTGTAAATATTGGTCGATGTGGCCAATGTAAGGGTTGGCGATTTGCTTGTGCATCAACTGAATTGAATGCTGGGACACGTATAGTGGTTTCTTGGAAGTATCGGCTATCCATATAATATTTTCTGATTTTCATGTATATTGTATAGTATTCGGTTATACGACATAAAACGTATATGATACGTTACGTTGTCCGTATTGTAGTCAATCTTATTTACGTATAAACAGATTGCTTAAACATGCTAGTGTCAATACACTAAAATATTCTGTAATCAATATTACAGAATATTTTCTTTGTGATAATTATATTGCACATATAATCTATATTTTACTAACACTAACATTATACACCTTTTTTTTGTGGATGTGAAATCGTCAAATGACTTCTCCCGCTCTGAGCGGAGCGGGAGGGCGTGACAGACTTTTACTGACTAAAACCCACCCGTGTTCCTTTAGTTGCCTGGGCCAGGGCCTCGGTATCTCTTTCGAACAACCCGCGACCCCGGCGGTATTGGCCCTATCGGACCCCATCACTGCTGACATCTCTTTGAGGCGCGCGTGGAACACAACGCGCCGTCGACCCGGAACTGGTCCTTACCGGACGGCGAGCTACCCAATGCTCGCCGTCCGCAAGCCCGTGCCTATACCCCGAAGAGTTAGGCGGAGGTGTAGGTAACTATAGTACACCCACATTTCAACAGTTATGTTTTGGTCCCACGTAATAGGGGGCGAGCCTATTGCCATGAACCGGGCATAAATCCACACTCCGGGCTACACTGAAAATCCAATTCAGGAACCAGGAATCGAACCCAGGACCTCGGCTGTAGCGCTTGCAACCACTATTAAACCAACGACGCAACGAGAATCTATCTTCTTAGTTATTATAATGCCTTTGTATCTATACCAATTAAGAACTCAAAGAGATCCTATTTCCAGATAATAATAAGCTGGTATTTTATGAAGGAAAATAGTAATATGTACTCTATATAATACGAGGGATTGTGTCGAAACTAGCAATTGGTTCGTTTGGAGATATTTATCGGATTCGATCAGTCAGTGCCAATTGTTGTCTGCTGGTATTCGGATGTTTGTTAATCAATCTGATAGATTAATATGTACATAATGTCGGTAGAACCTACCTACTACTTCTACAAGTTGATAGGTACAATTTCGTTGTTTAGTTAGTCGCGTGGCAAGATAACTTTTGATCACAAATAGAACAACTTAAAACTATTGTAATTAATGGGTTTATTATTTTATGGGAGCAGGGGATATATGGAGGGGCTCGTAGCTAAGTAATAAAAGCCGCACGGGTCGATCTATCAGGTTAAGCTACGCTTGCCGCGGTCGGTCCGTAGATGGGTGACCATCTTAACATACCGAGACCTCTCTGTGCCTCGGAAAGCACGTTAAGCCGTTGGTCCCCGCTGTCATTCTTCGATCTTTGACAGTCGTTACGGGTCGTCAGAAGTCCGAAAGTCTGACAACCAGTCTTACCAAGGGGTACCCAGTCACTGGGTTGTGGAGGTCAGATAAACATATGTTTAAATTCAATCTCTTAGTATTATATAATTGCATAGCACATGTGTGAGCACTATGTAGCTACTATTAAGCTACCTTTTACTGGGTACGTCTTTCACTGACTTGAATGTGCCCTGGCGGTTGAGAGAATGTCATGCTCACTCAAATGTCTCGCTGGTGGTGGCGTGTGTGTTGGATCATTAAGTGCCCTTCAAAATGGTTGAGCTAATTGGTGCTGATCCATGCGTCATGTTCGTGAACGGGCGCCGTCAGTTGGGACTGGTAGTCTCTTTGCTCCCATGGCTTATTTTAAATTTACGAGTTGTTTTAGTTCCATCTTTTTATTACGGACGCTTTTTAACGTCCACGTCTTTCTACATTGTTCTCACATGTATATTTTTAACATGAACGATGTAACCAATATTTTGTAAAAACATTTTGATTGAAAAGAGTGTCCGTGGAGTTTCTTGGCCGTTCTTCTCCATAGGGATCTACTTTTTTTCTTTTTTTTTTAGTGGATGGGAAATCATCAAATAACTTCTCCCGCTCTGGGCAGAGCAGGAGGGCGTGTCAGACTTTTACTGACTAAAACCCACCCATGTTCCTTCAGTTGCCCGTGCCAGGGCCACGGTATCTCTTTTGAACTACCCGCGACCCCGGCGGCATCGGCCCAATTGACCCCGTCACTGCTGACATCTCTTTGAGATGCGCGTGGAACACAACGCGCCGTCGACCCGGGCCTGGTCCTTACCGAACGGCGAGCTGCCCATTACGCGTCGTCCGCAAGCCCGCGCCTACGGTGGCCGAGAATCGGCAATCGATTCCCGCCGCCCAGGGCGTCTCCTACGGCGGCTAGGGTCGCGAGGGCGCGGCTGTTGCCTCTCCCTCACGCGTTCCGCTTCCTCCTTCGCGAGCATTACTGCATCGCAGAAGGAGGTGACGGCTTCCCATGCACTCTCGCTCCGCACCATGGCCTGGACCAGGTTTTGACGCGAGAGATCGCCGCCGCCGATCGCCTCCGTGAGAACACGGCGGTGCTCCGCCCAAGCCAGGCAGACCTCCACTGTATGCTCCACCGTGTCCTCCTGGCGATCCACACAATGGTGACACCTGGGCGTTTCCTCACGCCTTATCCGAAACAGGAACCTCCCGAAACAACCGTGTCCGGTGAGGACCGGCGTCAGACGGAAGGTGAGGACGCCGTGGCGCCACTCCAACCACTCCTCTAGGGATCTACTACGCTTTGGAATGGGCAACTAGGTTCATCTTTCTGACTGACCGACCCATTGACAATTCAAAAGTGCCTGTAATTGGTTTATTTGAAATAAATGCTTTGAGTTTGAGGTTGAGTTTGAGATAGGCAATCGATCCATGTAATACTGGTATTCAGCTGCATCCGGTTAGACTGGAAGTCGACCCCAACATAGTTGGGAAAAGGCTAGACGGCTGTTATTATTTTATGCTGAGTATATTTTATAGTGTGACACGAATTCTACCGTTGACAAAATGATTGAAGGAGCGTATTTAATTGAGTTTAGGCTAAAACAAACTATCAAAATTTTCCCCATTTTCCCAAGTAATTGTAATGATTTTAGATAGTTAGGTAACGCTGATTATTTTTCAACCTATTCTAAGCATAAAGTTTAGATGTATATTGAACTAATTTGATGTATTAGATAATATACCACATTTGGAATATTATTGGATTTATTTGACGCAATTCTAGGTAGGCTTAGGATGGCTCTTCAGAACTAGGTACCTACTTAAGTTCAATTATTTCTGGATACAAAATTACAACAAAATTCATTTAGTACCTACTTGTCTTATCCTAAATTGTCGAAAATAATAGCAGATAATCCTGACTCACTTTCTTTATAGTATCTATATTGAAGCTCTCGTGATTTCCCTTAGGACCGTGGCTTATCTTAGATAAGACGTCAAAATTGAGCGTATATAACTAAACTGATAATTTATAGTTAGCCGTTGTAGTCCCTAAAATACTGAGATATCTCGTACACTGGATACAAGAATAAAGAATGATGTGCCAATGAGTAAAGACAATGCGTGTATCTGTTCGCCGAATAAAAATGATATGATATTAAACAATTTGAATCTACTTTTTCGCATCATCATCATTTCAGCTTAAGCCAACAAATGTCCTATGGATTACGCACAAGAAAACTGCACTTGAAAAGTCAATAAATCATCATCATTCTCCTGCCTTTATTCCAATGTATTTGGGGTCGGTACAACATGTCTCTTTCTTCCATACTTCTCTATTAGTCGTCATCTCGGTACTCAGCCTCATTCTAGCCATAATTATCATTTTTCACACACTCCATCCATCGTTTCTTTGGTCTTCCCCTTCTCTTATAGCCATCGACATTCATACTCAATCTTTCCTGACGACATTTTCCTCATTCCTCCACATCTCATGCCTATACCATGACAATCATTTTTCGCACAAATTTTCAGAACAACAACAACAACAATATAATAATCAGAACCGTTGAGCGCTTACAAGGAGACTGCTTCTAGTAGGGTTCGCTTGACGTCGACTTCGACAATGTCCACTGCTGGACGTCGGCGTTCCAAAAACGTCGCCACATCTGCGATCCTGTCTCTCTATACAGAAAGGTATTCTGAGGCGAAATGTTAGCCTACTCTTTTCGACTCCTGGGCAAAGGCGTCCCTCGACTCCATCCAGTTTTGATGGAACTTAACCAGCTCGTTCCACCATTTCCTACGTGGTCTGCCGCGACCGCGCATCACTGTCTCAGGGCACCAGTTCTGTGCTGATTGGGCCCACATTTGACCGGCAAAGTATGTCTGGCATGCGGCAGACATGGTCTGCCCAGTCACATTTAAGTTGGGCAACCTTTTGAGCTACGTCAGCCATCTTTTTTTTTGAAGCGATATCTTTGAATTGAACTATACAGCGGTAAAAACTTATTTGTCAAAGCGACGACACAATAATATGCTTTGTCAAATAAGTTTTAGAGGGTAGACGTGGGCTAAGATCTTACATCAACAAAACTACTGAAACCGAAGCACTGTCATAATACATGAATTTAAGTAATCTAAGGAACCCTAAAACTTGTAACATTTTTTCCTCAGTCACAACATTATCCCCCTTATCCCACCAAAACCCTTATTAATCCGAGAACAAAAAAAAACCACGACCTACAAGATATCCAGTACAATCTAGACTTTCTTCGCGTAAAACTCGTAAAAGTGGACCGAGGAAAATTAATTATTGCGTCGCTTTAAGCGCTGCTGAAGTGACAGATGTGAAATAGTCGCTTACCGGGATAATACATTTTTAAGCTGTGTTATGTTTGATATTAACTGTCACAGTAGTTTTCATAACAATATTTTGTAAAATTATTTTGATTTCAAGTGTGTCCGTGAGTGCCCGTGGAGTTTCTTGCCCGTTCTTCTCCATAAAGAACGCTTGAACGCTACGCTTTGGAATGGGCAACTAGCTTCATCTTTCTGAGTGACCGACCCTTGTGACAATAATTCAAAAGTGCCTGTAATTGGTTTATTTGAAATAAATGCTTTGAGTTTGAGTTTGATGTTTTTCTTCACCGTCATTCAATATTCTAAACTTAGAAAGTCCACTGTCTTTGGAAAGTTGCTCGTCCGGGGTGGTATACCACCATACCGATTTTCGTCTTCAAGCAGAGTGGTTGTATGCATAGTATACCGAAGTTACATACAGGCACATCAGTGATTTCATAGTGTCTCTGGGACGGCAATGTGTCTGCGATGGCTCGGATATTGTGTTGACTTGGTCAGCCGTCGGCAAAAAAGAACGTGAAAATACTTTTTTTAAAATTAAAAGTAAGTTCAAAAACTAAAACCCGACTACTGAAAAATCACGCTCACCGCGGTCGATTTGTAACCATTTAAATTAATATTATTTACCTCCACTTTTACTTATTTTTAACTATTTAAACATATTTATTTACTTAAACAATATGACATATATACATATTTGTAATGTTCTCGTCAAGACCTTTATTTTGACACGACATGTCATTATCTCAATAAAAATTTTTTCGTGGTCTGAAATTTACGCGTAAAGTCCACCATATTAAATTTAGGGAGAATTTATATAGCCTATGTCACCCGGACAATTATTACGAATCTATTGATACCTCATTCATTAAAATCGGTTCAGTAATTTAGGCGATACGGTGGAACACACGTAAATATACTTATATACTTACATACATACATAGACTGCTAAAATCATAACCCTTCCTTATGGCTTTGCCGTAGTCGGGTAAAAAAAACAACTGACTTAAAAAAAACACTACAAAGTGAAAAAAGTCGGTTTTCTTTTGTAATAAGATTTTATTCTCACTTTTTAGTTCTGGTACCTACCCCACATAAATTGGAATAGAACTACCTGCAAAATAATTTAGAATATCAGGAAAAATATATATTATTGAAGCCAACTCAAAAACTACCCAAGCAAAGTTAATAAATTTTACATAGGACTAACTTCGAGGTATAAATACCTTTCCAAATAAATCGGACCAATCTGTAAAAAGTTACGAGTGGCCATACAAAAAAAAAAAAATATTAAAAAAAATGTATTTGTCGATATGAGAACCTTCTCCTTTTTTCGTAGATTAAAAATTGTAGTCACATTTGTAGGTTCTCGTTCTTCACAAGACTGTTAACCTCAAGTCTCCTTAACCTCCACCTCAGGACATCATGATGTTAAACTGATATCTTACGTACGGTCAGTAACAAAAGTCGGTTAACTGCTACTTTTGACATCATCTAAATTTACACAAAATGATTCGGTAACTGCTTTTTTTTTGTTTAACTGTTAAGAGTTAATTTTCATAAAATTTTAAGTACTTCTATTCCGATTTTAATTAAATTAATCGAATTTTGTTGCTGACTGTACCTGTACCAGGTAGGTATGTGGTGGTGGTGGTGTGTGTGGTGTGTGGTGGTGGTGGTTTACGCATAACGGGAACTGTGCAGACTCATAAGTAGGTAGAGCTTGTCCACTCTGAAATGACGCGCCCCACTACCATATTTACCGTAGTCTACGTATACAAATTTAAGGGGATACAATGAAAGCTCGCCGTCCGGTAAGAGCTCATCCATCCGGTAAGGACCACGCCCGGGTCGACGGCGCGTTGTGTTCCACACGCGCCTCAAAGAGATGTCAGCAGTGACGGGGTCGTTGGGGGTTTGTTCGAAATAGATACCGTGGCCCTGGCACAGGCAATTGAAGGACACACAGTTTTAGTCAGTAAAAGTTTGACACGCCCTCTCGCTCCGCCCAGAGCGGGAGAAGTCATTTGATGACTTCCCATCCACAAAAAACAAAAAAAAAAAAGGGGATGCAACGATAATTTTGTATTTTGAAAATTCCAAATGTATATGGTTAACTCATTTGATTTTGCCATTATAAGTTATTTGATTTTAGTGTCTACTTTTGTACTAAAACCGAAACATGATTACTTGAATTTTTTTCTATAGAAAAAAAACCAAAGTAGCACCAGTCTATTTTCTGTTTTATACGATTATACGTAAACAGTTCCTTATTGTGCAGTAAAATTTACTTTAAATCAAATGTATTTAAATATGTTAAGAACTTACTAAGTTAAAAATTTATTTAAGTATAGCATTTTGTCATAAATCTACATTTAAACGAAGCGCGTTTAGTTCCGGTGTGCGTGAGAGTCTTCTATCTCTCTCGCGTCAAACTAGACAGCTATAACGCCATTTCACTTACACACCGAGCTAAGCCACGCTTCAATATATCCTCATAAGTAGTTGTCGTAGGGCTAACCTAATCTAAACTAATCCTAAACAGAAACCTAAAGTTTATATGAAATTAATTCATATACTCAATTCCACGCTCACACCATTAGACACGTACACATACCCTGTCACTCACACACACACATTCAAAAACTCACTCATATACAACACACAAAATGCGCTCCTTGTTGTATTTTTGTTTTTAATTATTTTGGTTTTTCCTTTTGTTTTTTTGTTTATTAATTGCATACCTGTGATTATGTTAAATGGAAGGGCGGAGTCACCTAACACAAGCATTTCTTTGCTTAAAAGGTGATCTCCAACTCATGTGTGTTAACAATTTGTTTAAATGCAATAAACATTTTTATTTATTTATTATTATTTATTTAAGTAGTGGGCACGTCATTTCAGAGTGGACAAGCTCTACTAGAGTAAACATTCTGATTTAATGATGGAATAATACCGGCAAATGGCAGCAGCGTAAAGTTTTAATACACCATTTAAATCGTGGCGGTTTTATGGTTTCAGACTAATAGCTTTCACAGCGTAGTTGGCTATTCCCCTGGTAAAATATTGCAATAATTGTCGAACGATAAAACATTATTTGAAAAAATTAAAAAAAGAATACTCTATTGTATTTTCAATAGTACGTAGGTACATAATTTAATTCATCATTTGTAATTTTTTATCGAATGAAAACACTTATTTTTTTTTTTTTTTAAATTAGCAATCCTTATTTAGGTACATACTTAAATCTGACTAGCTTTAGCCCACGATTTCGTTCGCGTGGAAGTAGAAAGACACAATATACTAAAATAACAGACACATTTTTCTAAGAATTCCCTGTTCGTTTGTAAGTTTGGTCTCATTAGCCAAAATATGCAGAAAACTTTACAAAAAAAACAATAACAAAACATTAAAATCAGTTGAACTCACGAACCGTGGTTTATAGCGCGAACGTGGTACCGTTAGGCTGTTTACTTCGTTGACAATTTGACTCAATTAGCTGTTCTTATGTCATGATTGACTGCTTAGCTCCTTATAGTTAATGAGGTTCCTTATGGGTAATGATATTAATTTCAGCGGTTGAATCCGTATCTTTCTGTAATATTTCATAATTTTTCTCGTTTTTAAGGAATATTTTTGCAAAATTTGAACAGAATTTTTTCCTACTGAATAGATTCTGTTTTTGAGCCAATCTGGACATACATCCAAACACACAGAAAAACGGACAAAAATTCTGAAAACTATATTTTCGGCATCGGAATCGTTCCCACACCTCGCAGCAATTACTTTTTTAAAAACATTCATGTACAGTTTTGACAATAGTAATTTTATTTAAATATAGAAGATAAAATTTACAATAAATAAAGAGTGATCTTTGTTTCACATTGCTACTTTACTTGCCGTCAAATTGCCATTAAAACTTAAAATGTTTTCTGCATTAATTCCTACCTTAATTAATTAGTCCATCTCTCATCTTTAGCATAGTTTTAATTATTACAGTATCACAGATTAACACTGTGACGGTATTTTTATAATTGTATATTCGATATTCCAGGAAAATGACTGCTCCACAAATGGGCAAAGGCTTGCGATGTATAAAATAAGAGGATAATAACATACTATAATTTCACTGTACGCAATAAACGTACCCACCAACTCACAGTGGGCCCGCGATCCGCGTGGTGGATTATGGCCCACTCTCACATAGTCATATGGTCACTCTCACAGAGAGAAGGCCTGTGTCCCAGTAGTGGGAATATTATAGGCTGATAATGTTATGTAAACGGAAAACGGAAGGGACGCCCTAGGTAGACATGTGAACTTATTGGTGAAGAAGGGTCAGGTGCGTAGTATTCGCAACCAGCGTGCGTGTAGACCAGATGTATGATCGTAAATGAGGCGAAAGGGTGTGTAAGGATCGTAGTAGGTGGCGTGTGGCATTTTCTGCCTACCCCCATGGGAAAAAGGCGTGAGTTTGCGTATGTTTATATATTGGATGACTTTTTTTACCGTCTCGAAAAAAATAGGGTATGTTCGGTGAACGGAGTAGAAGCGTATGGCATTAAAAAAAATCAAAATCCAAATCATAATGCAGGTTGCATATGATTTGAATTTCGATATTTTTAAAGGATTTATAATTTTTCTTCAAAATTTATGTTTTTATTGTTCTAAAATGAAAAGTTTACAACGAATTTGTAGTAATTATTGATACTTAGATATTTTTTTCTGACTAACTATAAAAAAAAAAAAAAATAGGTATGCCATACGCTTCTACTCCGTTCACCTAATTACCCTATTTTTTTCGAGACGGTAAAAAAAGTCATCGTGTGTTATGTAATAAATGTACGATCGATCCTTAATTCTTTACTTATCAAAAAGTGAGCCTACAACTATTTGAATTAAGATAAAGCTTAAATTAACACGAGTTACGGCCCAAAGGACCAATCTACCTCGACCCGTCAGATAATTAGCGTTTAGCAAAGCTAATCGTCACTGGTGATTGTATGATGGCAGATCAGTTAGTGCTTTACAGAGAATAGTGGTCTTTTGAATTAAATTCTTGATACGGAATCAGTTAAGTAGCCGACGTTCGCACGGACGTAATAATATCGCGGCGGGATTTTATCGCGCCTTGGATTTTCAACTCGGTGTTGCACCGAGCTTCGAGAATCCAACCTAACGACAACAGAGTGCATCCCAGCGCGTCGAAAAAACACACTGTTGGATTTTCAACTATCGGCGCTAAGTAGAGCGTTGAAAATCCAGTGCGCGAAAAAAAATCGCCGCGATATTTTTACGTCCGTGCAAACGTCGGCTTAGTGGTGTTACTCGTACTGTCAGTCTGTTAGAGATATGAAAGCGATTTAGAATTAAAATTGTCGTCAAAATGCGTTTCGAATTATTTTTATCCTAATATTATTGACCTAAATCACACTAATATTATAAAGGTGAAAGTTTGTGTGTTTGTATGTTTATTATTTCTTCACGCTCAAACGGCTGGACCGATTTGAATGAACTTTGGTATGCAGATAGCTTATACCCTAGATTAACACATAGGCTACTTTTTATCCCGATTTGCGAGGGTAGAACTGCGAGACGCAGCTAGTAAATAATAAAAACGCTTATTTATTAACTTGACTATTTTTATGTTTTAAAAAGCATTGTTAGAAAAATAATATAAAATAGCTTTTATTTTCCTTACACACGCATTCCTTTTTTCTAACATTATGCCATAAGTAGCATTTATAAAGCAAAATAAAATAAAATAATTATTTTCTATCAAACGAGTTCTTAATATTAATAGGCGTCTATTCATTTAAATATTACATTTTGTGTAAATAAAATTGTTCAACAAAACTTTTTTTCAATAACTAAACTACGAGTAGACACATATTCAAACAATCTAAGCAATTCATTTTTATCAATTTGTTCAGCTCCACAAATACTTTTTGTAAGTAAATTTTCTTCAGTCGAATGTCTGATTTGGATTCAAAGTCACGTGACAACTCTTGGCGTCCCATTACCCGAATGTCGGTAACAGGGACATTCTCAGACCTAAAGGGGCCGGTATTATAGGAACTGGATTGGAATTTTGTGGTCGCCTTTAAATATTATTCCCGGTACTCGTATAACTGAAATGTCAAGTTGAGATGGAAAGGTTAAGTTGTTAGAACAATCGAAATGTCGATTACTGATGTTAAATGTTTTATTTTTGTCAGATGTATGTTAAGGGTCGGTTATAAGAAATCGTGTCATGAGTTTTGGATAAGTTTATTCAGAAAACTTAAAGAATTAGTCACGAAAAAAAAACGTCTGAGCGCTAGCTTAAGAGTTTCACCAGTCAGTGAAAAACTCGGATTGAGGGTAAACCTTGTAAATGATTGTTTAAAAAAATTTAATGTCACTAAAAACGTGCAAAAAGCACTGCCGTATTTTGATAACTTTGGCGTTGATAAAAAGTCGCCTAATTAATACTTAAATAAAGACAACACTGAATAGTGAACCCAATGATTTATTCTGTGTTCCATAAAGAAATATTTGGGAAATTCGAGTTTTTTTCTGAATTTTCACAACCATAAGTAATCTCCATATAAATTACTATGGCGAAAATTTTGAAAGTTTCCGAACTTTTTACACAAAACAGAAGTAATGATGATGACAACACATGCACACAAGTAATGATGGTAACAACACATGCACACTCATGCACACGCTCACACACTTCCACATAACTATTTTTTTTTTTTTTTTTTTGTCTTACTACTCCCATGTTTTGTTTTTATTGTGTTTTAAGTAAGTACCTACTGTTGTGAAGGAGCGGAGTCCTCTAATACAGGCATTATTTGCTTAAATGAGGACTCCAAACCCAAATTTTTTTGTGTATAACTTTTAGACACATTAAACGTTATTATTATCATTATTTCCTTTATTTCAGTATTATATACATATAAATTATATTTTAAATATTAGAATATAAAAAATATAAAAAATAGTAGCCCACCGGTATCGGGAACAGGGTCCAAGCTACCGGTGGTCAGGGCTGCTGAGAGAGGAATCTCCTAACGATACGCGCCGTGTCCAGAAGTACCGCTTTCTGAATCAAGCCCTTGATCCAGCTGCCTAACGAGAGCCTCCTCAGGTGTTGATCGAGGCTCTTGGCTATTATGCCATTGGCCGTCACGACTATCGGCACAACTGATTGCTGTATTGCTTATTATTATTATTTTAATGATAAGAAAAACAAAAAATCTACAGGTTCACTGTTCTTTATGGTCTTTATTTAAGTATAATACTAATTAGGTGACTTCTTATTTACGTCAAAGTTATCAAAATACGGTAGTTCAGTTTGCACGTTTTTAGTGATATTCAATTCTTTTTTAACAATCATCTACAAGATTTATGCTCAACCCAATTTTATCACTGACTGATGAAACTCTTGAGCTAGCCAGACGTTATTTTTCGTGGCTACTACTTTAAATTTTCTATATAAACTTATTACAATCCCATAACACTACTAGTACACTAGGTTCTACTATTTCCTAGTACTGACTCTTAAGGAAACGATACTATTTTTAAGATCAGACTGCGTAATACTTACCAATTTTTGAGAATAACATCAATCAATCTGCCTAGCCTTTTCCCAACTATGTTGGGGTCGGCTTCCAGTCTAACCGGATGCAGCTGAATACCAGTATTTTACATGGAGCGACTGCCTATCTGACCTCCACAACCCAGTAACTGGGTAATACGATACCCCTTGGTAATACTGGTTGTCAGACTTTCGGGCTTCTGACGACCCGTAACGACTGTCAAAGATCCACGAATGGCAGCCGGGACCAACGGCTTAACGTGCTTTCCGAGGCACGGAGGAGTCTTGGTATGTAAAGATGGTCACCCATCCACGGACCAACCCCGGCAAGCGTAGCTTAACCTGATGGATCGACCCGTGCTGCTGTTAATACTTAGCCACGAGCTCCTCACTTTTGAGAATATTGAGAATAATATGAGAAATTTTGTGAATAACATATTGAGACTATTAAATAAACCACACATCATGCCTGTAACCCCCGAAGAGTTGGGCAGAGGTGTATCTATAATAGGTACATCCACATTTTGCCAGTTATTTTTAAGACGTAATAGGGGGCGAGCCTACTATCAACCGGGCACAAATCTAGACTCCGAGCTGCTACTTAGAAACTCCAGACGGATAAACCCAATAACACATTGCCCGACCCAGGAATCAAACCCTGGTACTCGGGCTTAGCAGTAGCGCTTGCAAACACTAGACCAACGAGGCAGTCACCACTCTTAAATATTAAGTAGTTAAGTATATTGATGTAATTCGTTAACAAATACAAACGAGGATTATTTAAAATAATCTAAGGCTTCGGACATAACAATAGAGGTTTTAAACCTTAACAAATCTTTTATTTAAATCTTTATTTAAAGAGTTCGCTAAATGCGAATATGACTCTCTTTAGCAAGGCCGGGCAAACCCAGGCACGCAAGCCACGAAGTGCAAGGCAAGGCATTTCAATTTGCCCGCCCAGCAGTTCAGTTGGCCTGCTAGCCGGCGCGCGGTGTCACCGATTCCACCTGACGGTCGATTCCCGTATTTTTAACAACGTTCGCAATCTCATCTCAGTCTAAATCCGTCAAAAATTATTTAGCGTTTACCTACACCTAAACCCACCTAAATCTATCGTGCTCGTTAGTGATCCTAAGATTTCTACTACTTTTCTGTTTTTACCCGTGAGAACCTGTAATTGGCTCTATGTTTTATATTCAAATGTTATAGCTGTTGGTTCGCCATAAAATAAATAAATAAAAACAATACACACACAACACACACACACACACATAACACACACACACATACATAACTCATTTCATTTCGATTACAAATAAAGTAAAGCATATTTTGTCTTTTGTATGTATGAATTATCTTATGAATATGGTAGTAGTGGTGGCACGGCGCCGCCACAGTCTAAGATTTTTTTCTCAACTGGAAAATCTATTGGCCAGCCTTGCTCTATAGGTATAAAAAAGGTTTACATTCATTTAAATTAATTAGTTCATTTTACAGCTAGGTTCTGGATCTGTTTTTCAAGGCGAACTTAACCATATTTATTATAGAAATTATTATATTATTCGATAACGGGTTTGATAGGTTTATGTTATGCGTGCCAATTTGTGTTCTGAGCGATTGATTCCAGACAAACAAACACAACAAACAACAACATATCAAACAACAACAAACAACACACCAAACAAACAGCACCACAAACAACAACAACACACAAATAAAACAACAAACAACAACACAACATCGCAACATTGAGGAACAAATCTTCCCCAATATTAATACGGATGGAATTGCCAACAAAAAAAAAATAAGAGGAAAATATAAATCAGCAGCCATTACGGTAGGTGAGACGTAACTTGATAAAAACATCACGTGAAAGCGTACTGACTCCTCTTAAATACGGAAAGCCGATCTCCAAAGTAGATTGTTAAACATTTTTTACTGAGTTGTTAGCAAAATTCTCGGAACGCTCCTTTTTACAAGCTTTTTTTCCGGTTGTCCTACTAATCCATGTAGACACAATTTACGATCGCAGAACGGTAAGAACAATTTTATAACCATAATATCAATTGCTGAGAGCTGTTTGGCCTGTCCCTTTGGTCTTAGTCGTCGCAAGTGATGCTACTGCTGAGCATGAGGTCCTGGGTTCGATTCCCAGGTTGGGCAAAGTGTTATTGGGTATTTCATCTGGATTTACTCAGTATCAGCGAAATATGGATGTACCATGGCTTCACCTCTGCTTAACCCTTTTGGGGAAACATGGCGTGTTGTTATTTGTTATGACTGTTGTTTCGTTTTGGGTCTTTATCTCATAAACATAAGTCAGTCGTTATTGTTGAAATGCACATGCACCAAAACAAACGATGTGACAAAGTTTTATAAATTGTTTTCTATTTGTCATACACGGATTATTATTAATATCGTTCGTGAATAGCAAACATGGCACAACTTTGGGATTTAATAAAACATGAAAATAAAAATGTTGAGTTTGAGTTTAGTATTTATTAAATTTCGTTTATGTGTGTATAACATAATTAAAATTTCCGCACTGGTTAGTAAAAAAGCGGCAAAGTGGGCGGAGGTGGACTTGCATAGGAAGGGTTCCGTGTTTTAAGCAAGCAAAAAACGCCAAAAAATCACGTTTCTTGTAAAAAAAAAATATTTTATTTTAATTAAAACGGTACAACACCATTTACATTAATTAACATAGGAACATTAAAGAAGATTAATATTGACAATTTTGTTGTTTATACATAATTTAATTTAAAAAAAACTATGTTGGAACAGTAGACTCCCTTGCATACTTTCTCTCACAGAACACCAGATATACACGCATAATTTTACTCCATTCATCCGCAAACATATTACATTCAGGGTTGGCAGTCAGAAAGGCGTTAAGCATCTTCAAAGTACGACACACGGGGGATTCAGCTCTGGCTACAGTTTTGGATGGAGGGTTGCCCAAACAGATTGTGCTGGCGGCCTGGATGTATTTGTCGGGGAGAAATAGTCAGCAGAAAAGGCCATGGAGGTCTGAGGTTTTACAGGCTACCGTGAGCTAAACAAGGCATCTTCTCAGCCCAACATCCTTAAAAGTAGATAGCTGGAAGGGACCTCCTTTAATTTTTAGTTAAATTTTTATTATTTGTTGTTACAGCGGCTATACAATTAGTACACAATCTGTGACAGCGGAGCCTTAGTAATAGGGTTCAAATGGTACCCTTTGGGTACGGAACGCTAATAAAAAATCTGATATTATGCAAGGATATAAAAAAAAAAGACTAAGTACAACAACTAAAACGATTATAGCTGCAAAAGTATAAACTGTAGCGCAGCTAACAACGCCTGGTGTAAGTATAAGTTGAAGCGGCTTTCGAAGGACCATTCGCGGAGTGGAATGTTAGACGACACACAGAATTGAGCAAAAGGAAGCATGAGGTTATGAGTAAGAAAATAGGGATAGATGGACTTACTTGAGAACCTTCTGGATGACACGCGTTGACTCAAGGACAGCCATATCTGACGTCCCTCGTTTTACTGATTTTCTTCCTTTCACTGTGGTGTACTTTTACATGAGAACTTTAATCGGTACACTTGTGTCAGCCAACACTTATATAAAAAAAGTTTCAGAGTTTATGATAATGTAGCGGATTTATTTGCGGCGCGGCGCTTTGCGGTGCGGTTGCGGAAGAACAGCGATTCAACATTGCAATAATTTCTCTCAAGTCACAATGGATGTGTGCGGCGATTGGCTATCGCTGCAGCGGAGATGCCTCTGATTCGGCGCGTGCGATATACATCCCTCTCGTTCTGTTGTATGGGAATTGGGAGGAAAGGAAATATAGCTCAAAACTGCGGTCGGAAATATTATAGTGAAGACGCATATCTCTTTGCCGAGATTAAAAACAAACTTATTACTAAACTTGCGCGAGCAACGCCCTTCTCCAGATACAGAATGGAATAAATGTTCCAAAAAGAAAAAATGCTAAAAAGAAAATTTTGATCATTTAGATTTAGCTAATAAAAGAAAAACAAACAAGACAAAAATAAAAATGTACAGGACAAAAAATTCTTTGGGATTGGTTTTTAATGTGTGATTGTAGGGTGAATGAGTGTGTGGGTGATTGTTAAATGAAAGGTATGTGGTGTTTGTGATAAGTATGTTGTGTGCGGTGTGAAAGAGTGATGAGTATTTTACACTTCCACGAGTTTCTCTGTTTCATCATAGTTTTGTGATTTTAACCAGAATTCAAGTTTCATTTTGCATTTGCTCTTGGTTATTGGATGAACATTTACAGTGTATTAAATTGTCCTAGTTCCCATTTTCCAATTATTAGTAAAGTACCATCTACTCAACTCATGTTAACGGCTATTAATTGAGTTCTACTTGACCAGGCACACGATCGATGTTCACACATTCGTGTTACAGACACTGGACCTAAATCAATTCCATCATCTATTATGCGAGATTTAAATCATTGTTGGTTTTATTTTTTAAATTATATTTAAGTTCTAAGGCATTTTAAATTAGAACTCGTAATATTAGGTCTTTACCTATGAAATTGCCGTTCTGCAGTACTGGCGATTTCAAATCAAAATAATTTTTGTTTGGCTAAGAATTCTAATTTCAAATTAATTTTATTTTAAACACATGGATTGTTTTTTCCAAAAGTATTCATTTGTTTATTGATTAGTGTTACATTTTCATCGCATTTCAATCTTTTTCGTCATCATGGATACGTTAAAAATTCGAGTAATTATGGAATATGAGTACCGTCGTGGCAGCAACGTGGCACAAGCGGCACGCAACATCAACGACGTTTACGGAGCTAACACTACAAACCAACGCACCACTTGTTATTGGTTTGCTCGCTTCCGTTCTGGAAATTTCGACCTGAAAAATGAACCTCGCGGTCGTCCGAAGACTTTGGTCGACAATGACGAATTAAAGGCGATTGTGGAAGCTGATGATACACAATCTACGGCTGAATTAGCAGCAGCTTTCGACGTTAGCGTCAAAACAATATTGGTCCATTTGCGTCAAATTGGCAAGGTAAAAAAGCTTGACAAATGGGTGCCCCACGAACTCAATGATCGCCAGTGCGAAGTACGCGTCGAGACGTGCCTTGCACTGCTCAACAGACACACAAATGAAAGAATTTTGAACCGCATTGTTACCTGCGATGAAAAATGGATTCTGTTTGATAACCGCAAGTGCTCAGCAAGTTGGTTGGATCCTGGTTCAGCACCTAAACAATGCCCTAAACGAAAACTTACCCCTAGAAAAGTGATGGTCACTGTTTGGTGGTCTAGCGCCGGTGTGATTCATCACAGCTTCTTACCAAACAGGGTGAGCATTACTTCAGATATGTACTGTGAAGAACTGAACACAATGATGGAGAAACTGGCACATCTCCAACCAGCATTGGTCAATCGCTCGTCTCCGCTGCTCCTGCACGACAACGCGCGACCTCATACTGCACAGCAGGCGGTCTCCAAGTTGCATGAGCTGGGGTTGGAAGCTCTCCGTCATCCGCCCTACTCACCAGACCTTGCGCCTACAGACTACTATTTTTTCCAGAATTTGGATAACTTCTTGGCGGGAAAGAAATTCAATACCCGAGAGGCAGTACAAAATGCCTTTGAAGAATTTGTTGCCTCCCGTCCAGCTGATTTCTTTAAGAAGGGCATCAATAAACTGCCACTACGTTGGCAAAGATGCATTGATTGCATGGGTGATTACTTCGATTAATACAAATAAAAAATGCATGAAAAAAATTCGTTTAAATTTTTTCATACAAAACGGCAATTTCATAGGTAAAGACCTATTATTATTATTTTCTACAAAATATTGTCAACCACAAGAAAAAAAATTCACAGACAATTTAAGTATAATTTTTGGCAATACACACAGCACACGCACACAGCAGTACACAGCATATTGGCATAATAAAATGCTTAATTATTTTTTTTTTTTTTTTTTTTTTTTTATGCTTTATTATTTATATATATATATATATTAAAATATTAATTAATCACCAAAAATAAGCATCATAACTTTTATCTAGATATTTTTTTAAATCTGGCTAAATAGGTGTTAGGCATAAAATGGTCCCTTTAAATCTATACTTGAATGTTGAGTTTAGGTTCATCCTTAAATTTCAATTTTCTTTACGCCTAGTTTTACCCTAGCTTTATTGTTTTTTTTTTCTGAAAGAGAAAAATAGTGTGAAACTTTAATTTTTCGACATTCCGTTTTATGTATTGAGCTTTGTGGCTAAGTAATAACAGCGGCACGGGTCGATCGATTAGGTTAAGCTTCGCTTGCCGCGGTTGGTCCGTGGATGGGTGACCATCTTAACATATCAAGACCCCTCCGTGCCTCGGAAAGCACGTTAAGTTGTTGGTCCCGGCTACCGTTGGCCGTTACGGGTAGTCAGAAGCCAGAAAGTCTGACAACCAGTCTTACCAAGCCAGCAGTCTTATCGTATTAGCCAGGTACTGGGTTGTGGAGGTCAGATAGGCAGTTGCTTCATGGTATTCAGCTACGTCCGGTTGGACTGGAAGCTGACCCCAACCCAACATAGTTGGAAAAAGGCTAGGCAAATGATGATGTATTGAGCTTTGTCTATTTCAACAGTTTCTATATTTTAATAAAACATTGAATGGAACCAGCTAGCTTTCGAATGTAGCTCACAGGTAGAAATTTTTCCCAGTTTCAATTTTATTGTTATTTTTCCCCAGTCCAGTATTCAGTTACTGAGCGGTTTTCCGTAAAAATGATGTTTGTGTAAACAAGATTCGACTTAAAATCTATCCGCGCTGATCTAGATGCTTTCTCAATATTACCTTCACGTTCATTGTGGGATACTTCTCTGACTTGCCTAAGTAAATAGTAATTCAAAAGAAAATATTTTCTGTACAATAATTAAAAGAAAAAAGCCTGTACCTAAAGCTCAAGACTTTGCTTCTATTAAAATAATCTCTGGTTCAGGCCAACATCAGACATGTCTGGTTTATTAAAAAAAACTCATTTGCTTGTCACCGTTCTATGTTCGGAGTGAAATTACGGCCTGAACCACATACAGGCAGCAATATCGGTAACAAATTAAATTGTCTTCATGAATATTTCATCGTGTAAGGCCCGGGTGATATTTATCTGAAAATTAAACGTTACAGTGACCTTTTGACATTAATTTTCTTAGTTTCGGTTTAACAATTAGTATGTGTGGAGTACTTGGGCAATGAACATGGTTTAAAATTAAAAGAATATTTACATATTTTTTGGGTAAAACTTATGTAAAGTTTAAACATAATTTGTATTCTGCGGTCTTTCTTCATTAGTGTAAAATAAACTTTGAATTTAATTGAAAACCTATTATAAATAGTGTTAATGAATTGAAAATCAGATACGAGGTATTTGCTATTACTGTTGAAAGAATGATACTGCATTCCCTTGCTTTTGTAAATCATCTAAAAATCTCTCAAACAGCTAGCTTAAGCCACTAAAGGCAATGTTACCCGAAAGTTAGACATAAATATAAGGATAAAAGGTCCATGCTAGGAAGACTTCTTTGAAATCAACTAAGACCTCGTGGGTATCGAGGTTTCAGTAAGTCGGCATGAATGCGACTGTGCGCATTGTGGCTAAACTATTTTTAGCCACAACGCGCAAGACTAAGAAAATAAGAATTTATGACAACCACAAATTGCGGAGCACATTTTTAATCACAATCTGAATGATTTTGAAGGGCTATATTAATCCATTGACTTCAAACGAGTATGTTTTACAAATTCGTCTGCTTGACAACGTGAGCGACGCAATGAATCTTTTTGAATGAAAGGCATTGACGTTATGAGTGTGTTAGAAAGTGGATTGTACACTTACCTTATAGGTATAGATATCCACTTAATTAAAAACTTTGTATGTCAAGATGATTATTAGTTATTTACTGTGTACGAAACTACTTATGAACATGGTGTGTAAGGAAAGGGTTTCATGAAGAAAAGCACAGAATGACAAGACTAGGTATTTATTATTTCAATTAGGCTTGTCAATAATTATTTATCTAAGAAAGCCGTTTGTCTGTTCAATGCTAGGTCTTCGTGGAGAAGAAGGACAAGAAACTCCACGGGAACTTAAAAGTATTTTATCAATACATTTTGACATTAGGATCAGTCATAGTTATGTATCACATTACAAATATAGATCAGATCATCATAGATCATTTCCCAAAGTTAGCAACTATAACAATGGATAGGAACTGCATAATATCATGAGCAATATTAGTTGTATTATAACACATACAGAACAACATAGTTATCAAGAATAATCAAGATATAATATCAATTAACTTGCATGAACATTGTAGTTGGATTTTTCACAAGATCCAAGAGAATCCATTTTACACAGAACGTCTGCTATGCCGCGTGATGTCATTGCATTGGCTTAGCCAATGACGTATATTCCTAGATCACACAAATCCATTCCCTTCGATATGTTCACTCACAGGTACACTAAAGTCATTAGCCCACACTCTATATACTTCGTTCGCAGATAAAGTACACCGCAGCATCCCAGTACCAAACGTTCCAGACGAGATTATACTGATGTAGTGCCAACCTGATTAATGCGATTTGAATTGTGCCAACGAGCCGCGGTAATTGCTGGGTTTGGTTTACCAATTTGCCTATTACATTTGAGCTGTTTCTGATTTCATGAAGACGATTAAGTAGTTGTTGAAAAACGATTCCCAAGGCAGTGTTACTAAAAAAATAATAAATAATTTTTTTAACAGGAATTTCTCAGTAGCAGTCCGGAGTCTGGATTTATGTCCGGTTGCCGCCCCCTCTTCCAATCAATCTGCCTAGCCTTTTCCCAACTATGTTGGGGTCGGCTTCCAGTCTAACCGGATGCAGCTGAATACCAGTATTTTACATGGAGCGACTGCCTATCTGACCTCCACAACCCAGTAACTAGGCAATACGATACCCCTAGGTAAGACTGGTTGTCAGACTTTCGGGCTTCTGACGACCCATAACGACTGTCAAAGATCCACGAATGACAGCCGGAACCAACGGCTTAACATGCTTTCTGAGGCACGGAGGAGTCTCGGTATGTAAAGATGGTCAACCACTCACAGACCAACATCGGCAAGCGTAGCTTAACCTGATGGATGGACCCGTGCGGCTGTTATTACTTAGCCAAGAGCTCGTCCCCTCTTCCATGAGACTTAAACATAACTGGCAAAATGTGGGTGCAACATAGGTATACTTTTGCCTATCCCTTCGAGGATTACAGGCGTGATGTTATATTATGAAAAACTATTAATTTTGTTGATGGCCAAAAAAATAAATACGGTTAGTGTCGAAAGTGCTTCCAGAAATAATACACCCCTTTAACCGTTTCTGATGGTATGATGTTGTGTTCGCAGTCCATTATTGTTTTTATGACATAACAAAACAGAGATATCTTTATTATATGTATTATATTATATTTATTAGATGCAGTAAAATTTATTTTGAGACTACGGGTTTACTCTGTTAACAACTTATGACTTATGAAAAATATAATTTTATTCCGTGTGTGAACGCATTCAAAAGGATTTTATTTTTGGTGGGCACCACTGATAGTTTCTTTTAATATGGTATTGTAGTGTTCGCGGATAACATCGTCGTTTATGAACCGATTTTTGATGATTCTTTTTTTTTTGTTGGAAAGGAGATATCCCAAGGGTGGTATATGATAAGAAAACCAGGATCTGATGATGACATCCCAGAGAAATCGAGGGGAACCTTCAAAGTTTATAGGCACACCTATAACGATTTGGATTTTTTTTTATAGTAACTCATGCATTTGCTCCCGGAAAGCACCATTTAGTGAAGTAGAACTGATGAGGAAGATCAGAGATGGCCATCGGAACTACTCAATAATACGTTATTCACGGGTTGCGATTCGATTATTGCTAAGCAATTTATGCTCGTCACAATACATTTATGTTGAAATGGAGCTGATGTTCACCATCAGCTCCAGTTCTCCTGGTTCCTTACTAGGAGAACTCGTCAACAATTAACGTCCTTGTATCGGGAAAAACAATATTTTGTAAAAGGTGATGAGCAGTTCACATTAGGCTATTGTAACTTAGATGAATTACAGAGTGACCGACTAAAAAGTGAATAAAAAACTTTACAAAAAAAATCAACCGACTTCCAAAAAAATACTACAAAGTGAAAAATAACTTTAATTTCGGAAGTCGATGGCAAAAAGCTACAATACAGATCTAAAGACACCGACTTCCGAAATTAAATTTATTTTTCACTTTGTAGTGTTGTTTTTGGAAGTCGGTTGTATTTTTTTGTAAAAAAGTTTTTTTTTATAATATTAGTGTTTCTACAAATGTATATCAAAACAACATTCACATTACTGAAAAAGTTATAACCATACTATTATTACTGTTACCTACATTATATCAAAACCAGCCGTCAGCGGTTATGAGTATTACTGTATCGCAGAAATAACATATTCATATACCATCCTAAATCGCATGTATTTGCCATAAGGAAAAATTTGCTGAGCCGACATTTCTATAATTTTCACTATTATTAGACGGATAATGTTTATCGTACAAAAATTGAGTTATAAAGAAAATCTTTGAAAAGTGAGCTTTATAAGATACGATAATGATCACGACAACATTTTTTAACGTTCGTTTTTTAATCACCTATTTATTTTTGCGGGTTTTTAGGGTTCCGTAACAAAATGGTAAAAAGGAACCCATATGGTGTGACTCAGTCTGTATGTCCGTCTGTCACAGCTGGATATCTCAAGAACTACTTATGCTATCAACTTGAAATTTGGAACAGTTTTAGATTACGTTTACCCAACTATTTTGCAAATAAGAATAAAATAAATATATATATTTTTTTTTTGCAACAGGGACTGAAAGGGAGACCCCTTTTCAGTCTCTGTTAAAAAATTGAAAGTGGGCTACTAGGGCATTTTCAAACATTTTTTTTCTTTTTTTTAGGCTGCAGAGTTTTCGACTTTTGATGAAAAATGTTTAAAAAAATACCGCCCCCTTATCTTCGAAGTTTGCATACAGAGAAATCTGAAAGTATTCTATGTGATACAAGTTTATGTAGAGATTACAAGAAAAATCAACAACAACAAAAATTACATATAAATGATGCTACGGAACCCTCGGTGCGCGAGTCTGACTCGCTCTTGACCGGTTTTTTTTTATTGTTTTATCAAACATAGTTACCTACAGACAGCTATGGCTGAGGTTTTAGCACTTTCTTTTGATCCATCTCAATCCCTAATTACTATCGCCCAGTATTTTTTTATGATTCCGTACGTCAAAAGGAAAAAACGGAAGCCCTACAGATTCATTTCGTTATCCGTCTGTCTATCAATCTGTCAAAACCCTTTTTCTCAGGAACGCAAGAAGGTATCAAGTTAAAATTAATATTAAATACGTAAGTGTACAGTCCCGTGGAGCTCTAAAAAACTTAAGCTTTTAAGTCGACGCAATAAAAATACGTCCAATTATGAGACATATTTTAATCAAATAAATCAGAACCTATAGAGTACTTCCCGTTGACCTAGAATCATGAATTTTGGCAAGAAGCAAGGTCTCACAGTACAAGTAAAGGAAAAAGGCCGAAAAGCTTTAATTTGTAGTTTCATCACATAATATTTTTTTTTTTGCAATTACAAACTTAAATTTCCAGCTGGAGAATTGACCGTGACGTACTTCGATATCGATGTATGGAAGAACATTTTTATAACTACAAAGTTAAGTTTGTTTTTGGAATAAATTCGTCCCAAATAGGTACGGAACCCTTCATTGTACGTGATCCGACACGCACTTAGTATTGTTAACCTGTCGTTAATATTATGTCAGATTGCCGTACCCTTTTGTAAGACAGTCTTACCTTGTCTATATTACTTTACTTGATTTGTGTGGACCATAAAGATTATAAAGATATAAACATAGATATGAAATAAATATGCCAAACTTGGTTTCACATTTAATTATATTATATTTATATTGAGTAATAATAACATTTGAAAACACAACAACAGTCGTTGTATAAAGTAAATAGTAAATCATAGTACTCACATGTTAAGTTTAGACAGTGAGGTGCGCACTCCTCAGTCACTCGAACTCGACTGCCCGCTTGCTTAGTTAGTTAGTTAGTTAGAACTGACATCTCGCAGTTGACCACTGAGGGTCGAGACTGCTTAACCAAGCGTTTCCTGTGGGTGCTTTAAGCGAACTTAAAGCCTCCGATCAGGCTTAAAACTAAGGTAAAATATTAGACGACTGAACGTCGCTAATATGAGAGCAGCCAGACGGGGCAGGCTGGATCATGATAGGGGGGTTAAGTACAACAGGCTCAGCTGTGCCCCGCAGGGGGGGGGGGGCGGAGATCGGAATGTATTCCTGGGTGATTTACGTTTGTAAACCGTACTGGTGGCCTTGCTACTCTCCTGAAGGAGGGTTATGGGGTCATCAGGGTCGGTGAGAATATGTCTCGGACGGCGAGTCTTACTAATTTTAGAGGGGGCATAGCGCGCGGCCTCGACAACCAAAGGGTTGCGATGCTTCGCGGCGGCATCAAAGAAACGCTTCGAGCCGCTCTTCAAAAATTGATGGATCGTGGGGATTCTAAGGTCAAGGTGGAGTTCCGCGTTCCGAACGAACCAAGGAGCGCCCGTTATCCTTCGGAGGAAACGGTTTTATAATGTCTGCATCCGATGCAGATAGCGGGGTTTGGCGTGTGCAAATACCGAACCCGCATATGTCATGATGGGACGAATGCACGCAGTGTATATGCGCAATTTGCTCTTAAGAGATAGTTTGCTGCGTGCATTTAGAACGTAATGTAGTCTACCGAGGGCAAAAGCGGCCCGTGAACGTATCAGCTTAATGTGCTCGGCAAAGGAGAGTGTTGATCGAGAGTCACCCTGGCTCGCTTCTCCCAAGGGATCGGCTTTCCAAACATGGTGATTGGTCGGGGGGCCCGCTTGCTTGTGCAACAGCCGTTTTTATACCCCCTTACTCAGTGGCGGGAGGAACGAATCACACAACACGTGCGTTTGCAGTTGCAAACGCACGTTTCATTTTACGGTGAGCACAAACATACCAGGTTTTACATTTATTAATTTTAGCATTTTATATTTAATTATACATCAATATTGTCTATCCTATAAATAAATAATACATTCTGACAATTATCACGTATTAACTAGGTAAAATTTAATTAGCTTGCTCTTTAAAATACACCTAAAACGTGTTACATTGTCGGGTCAATTCTCTTTTAAGTGTCCGCTGTCGTTAAGTCGAACAGCATCAACGTTTATGAACATTTTGCTACTTAATATTTTGTGACGTTTTCTACTAAAACTCACTTTGTAATGTACAAGTATTTTAAAATAAAGAAATGGGTATAAAAATACAACGTGTCGTTTTGCATCCCCGTCAAATTTAAGGGTGTTGTATAGACCATCAAACCGAAGAACTTTTTACATGGCTCCAACATCGTAATCGCGAAAAAATAATCAGTCGTCACATACATTTGCATCGAGTTGGTATGAAAAGGAAAAAACGGAACCCTTATAGGATCACTTCGTTGTCCGTCTGTAGTCTGTCAATCTGTCAAAACCATTTCTTGTTTTTGGGGAGTTTTTATAACAAATTCAATGAAGTTATTGTATAATGTGATACCTACAGTCGTTACGGGTTGTCAGAAGCCCGAAAATCTGACAACCAGTCTTACCTTTGGGGTATCGTTTACCCAGTTACTGAGTTATGGAGGTCAGATACGCAGTCGATCCGTGTAAAATACTGGTATTCAGCTGCATCCAGTTAGACTGGAAGTCGAACCCAAAATAGTCGGGAAAAGGCTAGGCAGATTGATTGATTGTATAATGTGTAGCCGTATGACAAATGAATAAAACAGGCATTTTCTGTACAATTAAAATACCGAGCATAGGATCCACCGGATTTTTTATAGTTTTCGAGAATTTTCCAATTTATGGGCATCTTTTAAAAAAATATTTTCCTAACAACCTTGGTCGGACCATTAGGAAAATAACCAAATCCTGCCGTTCTCTACTGATGCGGTAACCAACGAACAGCGTTTAATTTTTATTTACATAGATTTTAGTCTCTTCCCAAAATACTTGCCTACATGAGCAATTGGTCGTCCTACTGTTGAAAATCAGCTTTATAACTAATTATCACTTTGGTAAATAAAAGTTTATGTACGGTCAGCAACAGAAGTCGGTTAACACTGCTACTTTTTGACATCTAAATTAACACAAAATTATACGATAACCTGCTTTTTAGCATTTCATTTATTAAAGAAGAGTTAATTTTCTTTGAAATTTACGTCTGTTCCGATTTCAATGAAGTATTTTTCTCAATAATTAAGATTTAGAAAACACAAGTGTTAATCGACTTTTGTTGCTGACTGTACCAAATTCTACTATTCCATGAATACAGATTTATTCCTAAACCAATTTTATTATTAACCAGCTTTTGCCCATGGCTTCGCCCGCGTAGAGCTCGGAAATTATCCCATGGGAACGTACAACCGAAATAAAAAGTATCCTATGTTCCATTCCAGGTTATGGTCTACCTATGTGTTAAATTTCGTCCAAATCCGTTCAGCTGTACTAGCGTGAAAGCGTAACAAATAAACTTTCGCATGTATAATATTAGTTAGAAAGATACTCTTAGGGTGGGTTGCACCAAGGGCTAGGTTAAAATGACTATAGAATGACTACCAGCTTTTGCACCGTCATGTCAAATGTAAAAGATAAAATTATAGTATAGTTAAAATATCGCTGCAGACTTGGTCATAAATCATAATCGGAGTAGGGATGTGCGCTAGTTGCGCGCGATCAAGGCCATTATCGATAACAGAATCATTAAGGTTATCAGACGAAGAATTTTAATTTTCAATTTTTAGTTTTATATATACGTTCTTTTGTTTATATATTTAATATGCTTTGTAGTAAATTTGGTAATAAAATAAAAAAAAGTGTATTTATTTCTATCACCCATTTATAAATATATAAAACTATCGATATCACTCATCGACTGCAGTAATGCACAGGACTACTTGTGGGCGTGGCCTGCCCATAAGGCCCGTGAGTGGGAAAGAGAGCGAAACACTCGAATGATTTATGACCGAGTCTGCAGCGAGATTTTAACTATGCTATAGGAGCAGGGACACGACATTAAACGCGTCTGACAGAAGTGACAGATATTTAACAATAACTTTAACCAGCGAAGCGTGGGCGGTTAAGGTTAAAGTTATGAACGTCAGCTAACAAGTTGTCAAATGGAACAGCTCAATTTTTGTCTAACAGGAACTTTAACAAGTGTGGGTGGCACCATTTTACTTTAACTATAACAAACATCGAACTGAAGGTGCGATGTTTGTTATAGTTACAGTAAGATGGTGCAACCCACTTTTAGTTAACTAAATCACGTAGACGCATCCGAGTAAGACAAGTTGCTATCATGATAGGCTACATTATGTCAGTCGTATTGTTCGTAAGCCGTATGCATGGGGTGCACGTACATATGGCATTTCAAGTCTGTTCTACTGCATATTGTTGTGGAGCTTGCAGCTGCATAATTATCTTGTTAGTTTTCGTACACAAAAGTCAAAATGATCTCTGTGGCGACGATATTACGGTGTCTTTCTGTTTTACACAGAAAATTCAGTGAAATTTCATATTTGGACAGTCAGGTAAATTAATTATTGCTTATCAAATTGGCACACTACGTCAACTTGCCATGTTATAACCATTTCATACAACTTTTAAATGACAGTTGTGATTTGAATGTACGGGAAATTATGTCGGCTCCTGACTTACAAAATCCTAAGAATAAGGATAAACGTTTATGATGTTTATAATAATAGCAATTACTGTTAAATAAAAAGAAAACTTGATGAATGATGATATATCACTAGTACATACATTTCCAGTATAAGCTGGCCTCTCATTGTACGGAAATCCTTCAGCTTATACTGAAAAAATGTATAGCTTGATATGTAGCCGTGTGTATAACCGCCGATATTCGCGGTGAACCACTTTTCAAACTTATTACCCTAGAAATAAGGTACCTACCTATAGAAGTATAAAAGCAACAAGGGATTAAAATGCCTAATCGGAAATTGAAATTAAATGATATTTATATGCAAGAATTGCAGTCCACCGGTCGGGTTTTTTAATAGTTTCTAAAAATAACTCGCTAAAACCTGTGTTAAAACTAGCATGCAATTTAATTGATTACATTAATTAAATAAATGAAGCTAATAAAAATCGGCCAAGTGCGTGTTGGACCACGCACAATGAAAGGTTCCGTAGTTGAAAAGAATTTATCACAAAACAAACTTAACATTTAGTTGAAAAACATATTCTTTCGTACATTCCAACTGTAAATGTAAGTTTGTACTCAAATATTGAGAGATTTACCATGTTATTTGAAGACCACAGACTTCTTATAGGTTTTCCTGTAATCTACGGATAATGATCTATTTTCTGTATTTTTTTCAAAATTTTAGGCTCAGTAGTTTCGGAGATAGGGAGGGATAGTCAATTGTCGTCTATTTTCTTAAATAACTTAAAAAAAAATATTTTAAAATTATAAAAAAATATATTTGAGACCCTCATAGTGAGTCCTTTCATTTGATATGTAACACGGTATAGTTTGCAAAACTTTTTTTTTAATTTTCCCCATATTCAAAATTCATTTATTTACTTTACCTGTCCGTGTTTGGGTCACAGAAATTCATATGTGTACCAAATTTCAACTTAATCGGTCTATTAGATTCGCAGGAAATTGGCTGTGCCAGACGGACAGACCGACACACGAGTGATCCTATAAGGGTTCCGTTTTATCCTTCTGAGGTACGGAACCCTAAAAATGTGATAAAATTACAATTTAATTATTTTTGGACTTTTTCCTTTACTTGTGCTATGAGACCTTGCTTCTTGAGACTAAATTTCATGATTCCAGGTCGGCGGGAACTTATAGGGTAGTTTTGATTTACTTGCGAGTATCAAAATATGTCGCTTAAATCACCGTCTTTTTTTATTGCGTTGATTTAGAAGCTTGATTTTTTTTAAACTCTAAGGAACCATAGACCTACGTATTTGATATTCATTTCAACTTGACACCTCCACGAATTCCTGAGAAAAAGGGTCTTGACATACTAACAGAGAGACGGACAAAGAGTGTTCCTGTAACGGTTCCGTTTTTACCCTTTTGAGGTTCGAAACCCTAAAAATGGAACATAAATCACAGTTATTTTAAGAATAAGAAATTCAATCATTTGTTAACTTATAATAGTAAAATGTCAGCGTGAATCTTTTAAGCATACTCGTAGGTACTCATTCACATAATAGAATGATTTTTCTATAAGCCATTTGAATAACGGTGCTTTAAAACAGATTTTGTCTAAAGTAAAATATGACGAAAAATGGCTTCTCAGTGTGTCTGTGATAGATGATTGTTTGATTCAATTATGTCACGACTTTTAAAGTTGAGATCACATAGACCACAAATGGACAACGCAATTACCAACATTTTTGAATAATAATATGAAAAACATACATAGTGTTGTATCTCAAATAAACTCTCTAATTTATTAATAGATGTTTATTCAACACAGAGCCACATATTACACCACAGACATTTTGTGAGAAAGAGAAAGCAATATAAGTGCGAGTGAGTAAGGTGATCGCACCTTTAAAGTAAAGCTGCGTTCATGATCTCACACTCTCCCGCACTTATTTTTAACAATATTGGTTAGAAAATAACAAAAACTGTAATTCTAATTTAAATTAAACAACTAAATTAACTTAACATGTATTTACTGACTCTGAGCAAGTAATAGTAATGTATATTTCACGTTCAAACGTTGATTCTCTCGAGTTATTCTTGTACAGTTTTGGTCTACATTTGCCATCCATTTCATTACTTAGTCAGACGTCGTTCGTAATTCATCTCAGTCTGTTTTCTCGGCCTAAAATTAATGCCCGAGGAACCCTCATGAGATTTTCTTTTATAAAAGAATACTTTTTGAATTTTTGATGGTTGTGCGGTTAATGTTAAAAATTACATGATAAAAAGATATCTGATAATTATGACCAAGAAGTGACGTGGCCTAGATGGAAGATGTAAGATACGCGTGTACAGACTTGGCCGTAACCGAGTTAATAGAAGCTAAGGTCAACGTTCACAATCAAAACATACATAAATAATAAAAATAAATATAAGTTAAGATAAAATAAATATAACTTACGATAGTAAATAAGTTATGTTAATGTATGTTCAATAAAACCAAACCTGTTCAATTATTTTCCCTAAAGTTATGTAAAAAGTAAATAATAAATAAAGTTAGAAAAGAAGTAGGTCATAAGTGGGAATCCCACCCACAGAATGAACGGTGATGGATATATGAAAGACAAAGTATGAAGCACGGAAGTACGAGAGGTATGTACGCGAGAACTAGTATGGAATAGGATAAGAGACAAAATAGGCGCCAATTATGTTGGCAGAACAAGTCCGAAAAAAAAACATACATAAAAAAAATCCTGACTCTCATTGATCGCCTCATCTACGCCCAGCCCAAACTCGGACATGGATTTTGCACAGATGTTCCTTTTATGATGTTGATAAGGAATAAGGTTTTTTGTGATAAGGAATATAGGGCAGAGGAAGTCGCCGGCAAAATGCTAGAGTCTATGCAATCATTTTAGTAGCAGTGCTTATTACCAGTTGGTGGAGTTAATATAGGTATATTAATTGTTGTTTGTTCTAACAAACGGTTAAAGCGGAAGCGAAATGTAACAATAAATGTTATTGTTTTGTTTAAGTCAAAAATATATTAAGCTCCATTTGCACGGTGCAAGTTTCTGGAATGTTAAAGAGCAATAATCGCATGCCATAAGCACGTTCAATTTTAATGCCATTCAAGAATTGCATGCAAGTGTTTACACGCGTTCGATTTCCATAAAATGGCATACAAATGATTGATGGCAAGTTTTGCTATTCAATAAAATCGGTTGCAATTTTATTGCCTCAGTGGAAACCAAGGCAATAAAATTACCAGGCGATTACTGCATGGAAGTTTAGCCTCGTAAATACACACTACACAGAGTTTCACGTCCTTGTACAATTGATTCAAGATACTACTGATACTATTGATACTACCCGTATTTGTAATACCAAATATTTCATTAAATTTTATTGATCGTCTTGTTTCGTTCGCTCGTGTTTTAATAGTAGAAAATGTACATGCCAGAATCGAATGCGATTTTTTTGTGTGTGCGATTTTATTGTTAGTGCAATTTTATTTTAGTTTCGTGCTGTTTACACCTATACCAGTTTTGAACGGTAACTAACTTGTCCGTATTGTGCAATAATATTGTACGATTGTTTAGACGGTGCCAGTTAATTGCTCTTCAGTTTTATGGTATACTACGGGCAATAAACTTGCACCGTATAAATGGAGCTTTATTTTTTACAACTAGACGAGTTCGGTGTTTCCTATCCGACTATAATCTGAGATAAAGTACCGAAACAAATTCAGGGGTGACATCACCATCTGCTCCAGTTCTCCTGGTTCTTACTGGGAGAACTCCTCAACAATTAACGTCCCTGCATCGGGAAAAGCAATATTTTGTAAATTTTGTAAAAGGTAAGAGCAGTTGACATTAGGCTATTGTAACTTTTGTAACTTAGATAAATTATAAACTGACCCACTAAAAAGTGAAAAATAAAAAACTTTTTACAAAAAAAAAGAACAACACCAATACACTTTGTAGTGTTTGTTTTGGAAGTCGGTTGTTTTTTTTTTGTAAAAACTTTTTTTTTTTTGTAATCTCTAGTATGAAGTATGGAAAAAATAAACAATCTGTTCTGTTTCAATTCCCAAGAAGTATTTCTAAAATGCTTGCTAACCAATCTTGTCGTAGTTTTATTTAGCTATCTACTGACCAACTAGTGTTCTATAATTTTAAACTTTATAAAACTCCAGCTACTTAATCTTAACATTGTTTACCACCACTAAGAACTAAAATTTTATTTTCGCCGTATTTTCAAGACTAGCAATAAATCTCTTCGCACGTACACATGCTTTATTTTAGACCACCTAGACTTTAGACAAACTACCACTATACCAGATAAGAATGGTAGCCTTCAGAATGTCTGTTAATTGTAGCTCCTTCCGACTCTTTACTTTTTATTTTATTATCTTATAGTTGGAGAGCTAAACCCAAAAACAAAAATAGTCATTAATCACTGTTGGTAAAAAAATAATAATCAAGCCTTTTATTGTTCCACTGCAGGACAAAGGCCACGTATCATACAGAGAAGGCACGAGCACTGATCACCCTCTTGCTCAAGGTGGATAAGCGATTTCAAACTTATATTATAAAGGGGAAAGTTGGTGTGTGTTGTTTTATGTTTGTTACTTCTTCAAGCTCAAACAGCTGGACCGATTTGGATGAAATCGGGTATGTAGATAGCTTTAACCTTGGATTAACACATAGGTTACTTTTTATCCTGGTCTACACGGGTGAAACCGCGAGGCGCAGCTAGTTAATTTATAATTCCAGCTTTCCTCACGTTGATTTCCTGCATCTATGTCAGTGACGTCCAAGATAAACTGGCGCATTCGTACTTCGTTGGATTTGAACTCTCCACCTCGCACATTATGAGGCCTTAACCAATGCCATCACGACAATTTTGATAGAATAGAAACAAAAATGTAAATGAACATCGACTAAAGTGACGCCAATTTATATTTATGAAAAGTAGAAAAGAAAGATACGTCTTGAATTGTCATATCAAATTAGATAAAAGCTTGCGTTTTCAAGGCAAATATAATGTTGGATACAAGCCAGATAGGCTGACGACCTCAAGAAAGTATCTAGGGGCAATGTCCAACATATGACTAGAAATGTATGTGCAAGGTCTTTTTTTTTGTGGATGGGAAATCGTCAAATGACTTCTCCCGTTCTGGACGGAGCGGGAGTGCGTGTCAGACTTTTACTGACTAAAACCCACCCTTGTTCCTTCAGTTGCCTGTGCCAGGGCTACGGTATCTCCTTCGAATAACCCACGACCCCGGCGGCATCTGCCCTATTGGACCCCATCACTGCTGACATCTCTTTGAAGTGGAGGTGGTGGTGAGGTGAAGGTGGGGAGGTGTGGTGGCGGGAAGGCCTTGTAACTGAAACTCCTCATAATATTTTTTTATTCTTTTTTTAGGTGCAGTGCAAATGGTTTTTTGATTTATTGTTTTCCGTTTCTTCATTTCAGTATTCAAGATTTGTGGTTAACGTTCTAATCTGTTCAGTATTTTAACGTGAGCCCATACAAATAAACCGAAAAAACTGTTTCGATAAATTCTATTATATAAAAAACCGGCCAAGTGCGTGTCGGAACACGCACAATGAAGGGATCCGTAGTTGAAAAGAATTTATCCCAAAAACAAACTTAACGTTATAATCCCAAAAAAACATTTGTTTATGTGATAAAATTATAATTAACCATTTTCGGACATTTTTTTTACTTGTGCTGTGAGACCTTGCTTTTTGCCAAATTTCATAATTCTAGGTCAACGGGAAGTACCCAATAGGTTTTGAATTTCTTGCGAGTATCAAAATATGTCGCATAAATGGCCGTATTTTTTATTGCGATGACGGAGAAGCTTGATTTTTTTAGGACTCCAAGAAACCATAGAGCTACGTATTTGATATTAATTTCAACTTGATATTTCTACGCATTTCTGAGAAAATGAGTCTTGACAGACTGACAGACAGACAGACAGACGGACAACGAAGTGATCCTATAAGAGTTCCGTTTTTTTCCTATTGAGGTATGGAACCATAAAAAATAACATGCAGATCATTACGCAAAGTAGGTCGCCAGCTTCCCGACTATTGGGCTATTAGCTCAGTTCCACGTTGCAGTGTTAGTGACGACTGTATCACTACAGAAGGTAATAAAAGGTCGTATGTTGCTAATGTTACTATCTAGTCGGACAAACTTATTGTTATAAACTTTAGCATTTATGTTGATACGTGTTTGTCTGTAGATTTAGTTATTTTGTCTATACGAGTATTTTGTAAGTTTTAATATTCATTCAAATGAAACCAGAACCAAGTTATGTAATATTATAATTTTGTATTAAAACGATAATTACTTGACTTATCCCGCTTTTGGCGGAGCGGGGGGCGTGTCAGTCTTTTACTGACTAAAACCCACCAGTGTTCCTTCAGTTGCCCGTGTCAGGGCCACGGTAACTCTTTCGAACTACCCGCGACCCCGGCGGCATCGGCCCGTCACTGCTGACATCTCTTTGAGGCGCGCGTGGAACACAACGCGCCGTCAACCCGGGCCTGGTCCTTACCGGACGGCGAGCTGCCCATTACTCGTCGTTCGCAAGCCCGCGCCTACGGTGGCCGGGAATCGGCAATAGATTCACGCCGCCCAGGGCGTCTCCTGCGGCGGCTAGGGGCGCGAGGGTGAGACTGTTGCCTCTCCCTCACGCGTTCCGCCTCCTCCTTCGCGAGCATTACTGCTTCGCAGAAGGAGGTGACGGCCTCCCATGCACTCTCACTCCGCACCATGGCCTGGACCAAGTGGACGCGAGAGATCGCCGCCGCCGATCGCCTCCGCGAGAGCACGGCGGTGCTCCGCCCAAGCCGGGCAGACCTCCACAGTATGCTCCACCGTGTCCTCCGGGCGATCCACACAATGGTGACATCCGGGCGTTTGCTCCCGCCTTATCCGAAACAAGAACCTCCCGAAACAACCGTGTCCGGTGAGGTGGTCCTCACCGGACACGGTTGTTTCGAGAGGCGCCACGGCGTCCTCACTTTCCGCCTAACGCAGGTGCGGAAGCCGTGGCGCCTCTCCAACCACTCCTCAAACAGGGGACTTATCGCCGCAATTGTGGCGTGCCCAGCGCTGGATTGCGACAATCGCACTCTCCATGTCGCTATGAGATCCCGCCGGAGCTCTGTCCGCTGTACCGTGATTTCTCGCGGCAGCGGAGTTACGCCCCGGCGTTTCGCCTCCTCGCGCCACTCCCACACGTGTGCGAGGACTTTTGCCTCCAGATCCCATGGCGGTAATCCGGCAAGGAGGCTCGCCGCCTCACGTGAGACCGTGCGGTATCCCCGGACTAGTCGGATGGCCATGACCCTCTGGGACGCGTTCAACCGGCGGGCTGGTCGCAGCCTCAGGGAACGCGCGCACACTGGTGCCCCGTAAAGGGCCATGGACCGCACGACCCCCGCATAAAGCCTCTGGCAGGAGGCGTTTGGACCCCCCAGATTGGGCAGGAGCCGCTTCAAGGCAGCCTCGACCCGCTCCAGTCTGGAAGCCAAACGTCGAAAATGCTCCACGAAGTTCCACCGGCTGTCGAGGACGAGTCCCAGGTACTTCATCGTCGATTTGACCCCGATGTGGACAACTCCTACCGTTATTTGGGAACCCGACGGTGGCGCGTTCCGAGGACCATGAAAACACATGACCTCGGACTTGTGCAGGGCCACCTCGAGTCCCAACTGCCGAATCCTCTCTACGATTATCGCAACCACGCGTGTCGCTAGTTCTCGCGTACATGCCTCTCGCACTTCCGTGCTTAGTACTTTGTCTTTCTTATAACCATCACCGTTCATTCTGTGAGTGGGATTCCCACTTATGACCTACTTCTTTTCTAACGTTATTTATTATTTACTTTTTACGTAACTTTAGGGAAAATAATTGCTCAGGTTTGGTTTTATTGAACATACATTAACATATCTTATTTAATATCTTAACTTATATTTATCTTATTAAGTATATAAATCTATTTTAACAAGTTTTACATTACTCTTAATAGGATTGCCGTCCTTTCGGACTATAAATCTGACTGGAAGAGAGAGTGATCCTGTGTTGGAGCACACACTTAAGCACTATCATAATTATCTTCATCGTCGATGGCTAGTCTCCGTTCAAATTAGGTGCCAGAGTCAAAATTCGATCAGGGTGACTAATAAGCGAGGATGCAAGCATTAGAGTGAGTAATCAACATGAAGCTGTTCTGCGCTGCGCTGTGATTTTCTGAGCTTTGCTAACATTCTCATGCTACGTTTTTTTTTTTAAAAATTACTGAGTTGCGCGAGATTTGCTATACTATGCAACGAGGCCTGTATACGTACCTACAGGTTATTCTTTGCTTACGTGTAGTCGTTTAATTCGTTCTTGTAATAAATTATGAAAATATATAAATCTGAATTAGATGAACATTGCAGTGAAGGACACTTGAATGTAAATATTTTATTGAACACGTCTGAACGTAAAGCTCAGACGAGCGTTTGCAAACTTGCAAATATCACAAAATGCGACATGCAAAATAAGTGCTCGTTAGGTATGATTCAGATTGGAGCGGACGGAACGCGTCATACAGACGCGGTTACCTAACCATCAGATAACTTGAACGAACTTTGTATATAATCAGTCTTATTTTTGTAATAATATACGTTAAGTATTTCCCCGTGACCTCTTGCGCGTTACTAAAATCTCGATTGCTCCATTTTTGAGTTCAGTTGCTAAAAAATATCTGTCGTCGCGCCACACCCGCTGCCTATCCATCTACAATGAAGGTTCCGTTACTAGTTGTGTATACGTTCATATTCGTATTACAATCACATCACAGTGAGTGCAAGCTTGATATCTCATTTTTCCCCCACACATACAACATCAACCTCGACTATGGAAATCTTAATTCTGAGAGCAAAGATATTTTTAATTTCACGTCATCAGCATCGAAAGCCAACGCATTCATCAAAATCCTGTCAAAGGCTGAACGAGCAGCTAAGACAGCGAAAGCTAAGGTTTATGGTGGCACATCATGGCAAGAGAACAATGAAGACCTCGCTATCCACATGAGCAGTCTGACCACGCCGCAGTTGATCGCAATGCACGGCTACCCGGCGGAGTCTCACACGATTGTGACAGATGACGGATACATATTGACAGTCCATAGGATACCATTTTCAAAAAAATCCAAAAATAAAGTAAGTCCTAGAAAGACAGTGCTGTTACATCATGGTGTACTCGGGAGCTCTGCGCATTGGATTATACCGGGACCAAAGAAGGGTCTAGGTTATATCTTATCTAATGCTGGTTACGACGTATGGATGGCTAACGTGCGAGGAAATATTTACTCCCGAGCTCATGTTTCAAGAAATGTTAAATCGTCTGAATTTTGGAACTTCACATTTCACGAAGTGAGCCAACACGACCTTCCGGCAGTCATAGATTACATAATGGAGGTTAAAGGATCGGACGTCAAAATTAATTACATTGGCCATTCTATGGGGACCACGGTACTGTTCGCACTACTGTCTACGAAAACTCAATACAACAAGGTGTTGAGGGCAGGATTCGCTTTGGCTCCAGTAGCCTACATGACTAATATTAAAAGCCCAATAAAACTGCTAGCTCAGCACAGCAATAATATACTTTATCTCATGAAACTATTCGGCGGGGCAAATGAGTTACTTCCTCAAAACCCAGTGCTCAAGTGGTTCTCAAAACACTCTATCGAGCTGATGAATCTAGATAAGGAAGGGAAATTTGAAGACGCGTTGTCTGTTTTGTTTGGGCACAATGCGGGACAATTCAATAAGACACTGTTGCCATTAATACTGGCTCAAGGTGCAGCGAGCGTTTCCAGCAAAACTATAGTTCACTACGCTCAAGAGATCGAGCAGAGTGGCAAGTTTCAAATGTTTGACTATGGGTCTGCGGATAACCTCAAGGAATATGGGACCGTGTCTCCTCCTGAATATCCATTACACAAGATCACTTTGCCTATCGCTCTTTTTAGTTCTGAGAACGATTGGTTCTCCAGTGTCGTTGATGGGAAGAACTTGTATAAACAACTTGCGAATCCAATCGATCATTACATTGTGCGATTGAAGGAATTTAATCACATAGACTTTTTATGGGCAATTGACGCGCCCACTCTAGTTTATGCAAGGTTATTACATTTGCTAGAAGGTGTTAGTGAGCCAGACTCTTCCGTTGAAATAGATAATAATCTCCCAGATAATATAGATATACGATTTAAAGAAAGAAAATAAATAAATAAAAGTTGGAATTTTTTTCATTTGATGTTTAACTCGATCTAAACTCACATGTTTAAATGCATTATAGATATTTTTGACTACTTTATTTTTCGTTGGTTTATGTGTCTTAGTTTTTTTTTTATGTTATATTTATTAAAATATTTTATGTTGTGTTTAATTAATAATGATAAACTGTTTTGTGTCTATGAAACATAACTTTAGGCCGAGTCTATTGAACTTAACTATACATAATTTAATGATGAATATGATTGTAATGAGTTCATATATACAGGAAATCGTTTACTGATATTATTAATATTTGCATCCCATTATAATTGGCGAAGTATTACACTAACAATTAATTTCTTTGGCACCGCATTTACATAAACAAATAAATTATTTTTACTTTAACATTTGACTTTTAGCTTTGTCGTCTACATAATAGATTAAATTGCAATGAATAGCTCTTTTCAATGGTTTATAACATTGTATTAGCTAAACAAGATAATTGAAATAACTTACTAAAACCTCTTTTAGGATAATTGCACCTACTCATCAGTCATTCAAAATCAATCTGCCTAGCCTTTTCCCAACTATGTTGGGGTCGGCTTCCAGTCTAACCGGATGCAGCTGAATACCATTATTTTACATGGAGCGACTGCCTATCTGACCTCCACAACCCATTAACTGGGTAATACGATACCCCTTGGTAAGACTGATTGTCAGACTTTCGGGCTTCTGACTACCCGTAACGACTGTCAAAGATCCACGAATGACAGCCGGGACCAACGGCTTAACGTGCTTTCCGAGGCACGGAGGAGTCTCGGTATGTAAAGATGGTCACCCATCCACGGACCAACCCCGGCAAGCGTAGCTTAACCTGATGGATCGACCCGTGCGGCTGTTATTACTTAGCCACGAGCTCCTCACTCATCAGTCATTCATACATTCATTTTTAATTGACAAAACGTACTGCAGTGTGACTGAGTTTAAAATTTCAATTACACCTTAAAAATTCAGAATACCACATTTTCCTTATCAACCACTAACTTAAGGTACACACAGCAGCAGGTCAAGTTACTACAAACAGTAAAATTTTCTCATTCGATTTTGAACTTAACCGTCAACATTTTAAGGTTTAAAATCATTTGGAGAAATTTTATTTAAAAAAGATAATAATTATCTTTTTTTAAATAAGACAGAAACAGAATAAGAATAAGGTAGACATAGAATAGAATTCCATAGAAACAAACATCTCTGTTTCTTTGGAACATTTAAAATCGGTCGAATTAAGCTGTAACACTATTTTTCGAAAATGTTCTTAACTAACTTTTTAGACTTATGTAACCTGCTTTCGGTTCATTCATTTCGAAAAACAAGTACCTACTTGAAAGTTTGTAAGAAATCCCGTACGGCGTAAATGCTCTTAATGTCTACTGGAAAATATCTAAATAATTTCGACACTCGCAATTTATACTAAGCTAACTCATAAAAGTGTACTTTACAGTAGAGGATTTTATAGGGAAAAACATGATAACTTTTATATTAATTAGGATATTTTTTTGAAATATGGTACTCTTAGTAGTTAATTAATTCAATGTAATATCCTATATTTATTTTTCCTTAATTATTTATATTTTTTTATTTAGCGCAAGTTAGCCGTTTATAAACGTAACTCCTCAATAAAATTTTACATATTACACACGTCTAACTAATGTTAGCGTAATGTAGGTATTATGGGATGTCATAGTGTTAAAAAAGTGTTATTTTTCTTGGTATCTCACTATTTTTATTAACACTCCTCAACTCCTCAATGAATACCTATTCCTCCATTTTGTGTTCCTCATTATCGTAACATTTTTGTAATAATAAAATAACACTAACAATAGTATAGATAAGTTGTAACAGTGATGCTATCAATTATGATTTACTGATAAAGTTTTTAATACTGCGCGTGACCTAACACAGCAACAAGTGTTGTTAGACTAATGTAAACAAACAAGCGGTGCGTCTCTCCCCGCGCACACTCCGCTAATAATAGTTGGCGTAATTTAAATCGAATGATTTCAAAAAGTACCTTTACTTAGCGTTGTATAAGATTTGTAACTTCGTTATTTTTGTATATTTCTTCAAGTTTTTTTATTACACATAAAAAACCACATTTTAAGCAACTTGGCATAAAAAAACGAATTTACCTAAAATTCGATTTAGCGTAGTATAAATTTGTTGGTGTCGATTTGGTGATTGATACATATTGATGCGCAATTTGATCGTTTATCAAATGCAATTGAAGCGATTGTGAATATTAATACTGTAGAAATTAATGGCAATTGATCAATCTTGATCTTTAAATCTTTATCTATCAAAACATCATAATTTCAGGTACTGTTTAATAAAATTCACAATCTTAAATAGAAAAAGCTGTCTGAGGTAGGCGGGTCCTAAGTTCATCACCCGGCTATATTAGATAGGATTTGTTATCAATTATAATTGATCGTTTAAGGGACCCCTTATAGTTAGATGGAATAAGCTGACTCGACCAAGGTGCAGGACCAACGGCTTATCGTGTTTTCTGAGGCACCGGGGTTGGTATCACACCGGCAAGTTCCAAACTCCGAGCTATTGAATAATCCATTAACACTATCCGGCTAGCAATCAAACCTGCTCTACGCTCAGCAGTCGTGCAAAAATGTTACTGATAAAAACATCGGAATTCCTTAAGGTGATCCCTCATCAGGAGCATTCGCGTGTAATGTACCGTTACAGATTCAAGCATTACATCAATGAGTGAGGAAAATCGAGCATTACAGCGCGCACCTTGTAATGATACAAAACGAGATTTACATCAGTGAAGGAGGAGAACCGAGCATTACAATGCGCACCTTGTAATGACACTGTGTAATACCTTGATACAACTTGTAACATCAATGCGTTCCACTTATAATGTTATATTACACGCGAATGCTCATCAGTCAGGGAGGTAGTATTGTAATGTAATGCTCAAAGTCGAATCTGTAATGTTACATTACACGCGAATGCTCCTGGTGAGGGATATTTTATTAGTATTTCTATATTTTTATAGTGTCTGGTTTTTCTCAGAACAAAAATAAAAATATTTTATTTATTATGTAATTAGTAAGCAAAATGATACAGATAGCAATCCATGAAGACGCGCCCCACTATTCCTCGTAACCGTTTATAGTTTATGTGTGCAAGCTCCCGCCAATGTTTGAGTGTTATCGGTACACACTAATTACCATGTACTAACTATAGTGTGTACCGATAACACTCAAACATTGGCGGAAGCTTGCACACATAAACTCTAAACAGTTGGGAGGAATAATAAAGCGCGTCTTCGTGGATGGCACTATATATAACAAAGTGCAGAGATCATACTAATGTTTTAAGACGCCTATTATTAAATTGTCTTCTGACAGATTAGGTAATGCAGCACGGTTGGCAGTTGTAATTACGTTTATTTTGAGTCTTATATTTTTTTTTTTTGTTTAAAGCTTACAATTTTAATTTCTTATGAACTAAACGTTTATCCGGGTATAAATTTATGTAATAATATTAATGTAGTAGAGTTTAAGTAGTTTTATGGTTATGAATGGGATTTTTTTACAGATGGTCCATACTTGTTTCAAATTTTTTAAGGCTGCTATGAACTAAACCACTATAAAAGAGATATTATTATTATATATTTTTCATTTAATTTGTTTATGTAAGTATGGAGAAAATTTTAATTATGCGGACTACCATGGCACTTTCCCCTTAACGCAAAAATTACGGTCGAATAGGCCTCGGTTTTGTAATAACGTTTAGATATCGACAATAATTGTTATTGTTGTTATTTTGGTAGTATTACCGTGCGTTTGCACTGGCAAAACATTCAGTTAAAAAAATTTTGATATCTCTGTCGGATACATTGACAGAAATAGAGATAGCAATATGTTTTTATGCAATATATATATTATTATTTTTTTTTTTTTGCGGTATATTTATGTAAAGTAATGTGAGCAGTGGTGGCCCGGTGGAAACGGCCGCGACTTACGAGTGTCGTAGGTTCGAACCCAGGCAGGTGCTTTATTTTATGTAAATTATTTCATCACCACTGCTCTCAAAACGGTGAAGGAAAACATCGTGAGGAAACCGGCGCGGCATGTCCTAGACCCACAAAATTCGAAGACATACTCGGCACACCGATCTTCATGATCGTAGCTTTCGATATTCTAATCAAAGCATTGATGCTAGTGTTGTTTAGTCTGTAACATTTAGACGCCAAAGAAATATTTTAATAATAATAATAAAAAGTAAGTTCAAAAACTAAAACCAGACTACTGAAAAATCACGCTCGCCGCGGTCGGTCTGTAACCAATTAAATTAATATTATTTACCTCCACTTTTACATATTTTTTGTCATGTTTTTTTTTGTTTTTGTTGTTTTTTTTACAATTTTAACTTTATATTTTTATTATTTATTTACTTAAACAATATGACATTATAGATATTTGTAAAGTGCTCGCCAAGACCTTTGTTTTGACACCAAACATATCATTATTATCTCAATTAAATTTTTTCGTGGTCAGAAATTTACGTGTAAAGTCCACCATATTAAATTTAGGGAGAATATAATATATAGTCTATATAACCCGGACCATTATTACGAATCTATTGATACCTCATTCATTACAATCGGTTCAGTAATTTAGCCGCTACGGTGAAACACACGTAAATACATACATAGACTAAAATCATAACCCTTCCTTTTGGCTTTGCCGTAGTCGGGTAAAAACTGTGTGAGGTCGGTGTTTTCAATATGACTACTCTGAGAACTCATTCTCTTTTAAAGACACATTACAAGTAATCATGCAGATTACTATCTGAGATGGTTATTTGAGTAGAAAACCACACAGATTTGATTGGACCTCTCCAGTCTATATAAAAATTAAGTTTAAAAACTAAAAACCCGACTACTGAACAATCACTCTCTAAAAAGTATGAAACAAGAAAATGTTCTCATCTGAAATTAGAAAAAGACAAACAAATTACAAATCCGGAGTCACACGTAATCTGTTTGATTCATGCCTAAACATGACATGTGACTCCGGATTATTAATTTGTCTGTCTTTTTCTAATTTCAGTTGAGAACATTTTCTTGTTTGAAAGAAAAGAAAGAAAGAAAGAAAAATCGTTTATTTTGCACAAATAAAACGCCCATTAGAAACTAAAAAATAACAAAGTACACACATTATGCAAAGTAAGCAAAAGCCTCGTATCCAAGTTGTCTTCGATCTCAGACCAAAGACAACAATTTAAAACAGTAATTCTACAATACTACGTAGACTATGAACTCTATATTGCCTCTGGTCTGTGTTGTGACACTAGGAAATGTCATGCAACTAACAATAACAGCAGCAAACAAACAATAACAGATCCGAATTGCATAGTGTAAAAATAATACTTTTATAACAAAAATAACTAGAACACATTAATCCGTGCGTCGTATCTGTGCAAGAAAGGTCTTTTGCTCAGCAAAATGCCGTGACGTCGGACGAGCCTATCATCAGCGGCGCTGATTTTCAGCAACTACCTATCGAATGACGTAATGACGTCCCCCTGTGTAACATAATATCTCGGGTAAGTAACTTTATTCACAGAGATACGTGTGAGTTTAGCTGAACATAATTTACCAATAAATAAAAATAAACATACAGAATAAAATAAATAAATAACATACATACCTATATGTCTTCAGCTATGCGTAACTTATAGAAACAAAAATGAAATACATAAATAATGTTTCATACGTTTTAGAATTTAGAGCGTGATTTTTCAGTACTCGGGTTTTAGTTTTTAAACTTAATTTTTATTTATATTATTTTTGGGTTATAATTTCGTTTAGGTTAGAGTCAATTTACATTTTAAAGAAGAATAATTATTATAATTATATGCATTTTGGGTAGGTTTGGAGAGAAAATATGTTTGGCTCACATCTGAGCCGTGATTTTAGAAATTATTCCCAATTATCGGTTGTATACAAGCAAAGCCGCGAGCAAAAGCTAACAATATAAATATATTTTTTTTTAAATATGCTAATTAAGCCCTTTCATTTGATACCCCACACGGCATAATAAAAAAAAAATTTTTTTACTTCATGACTTTATGTCCTCTAGAGGGCACCATATTCAATTTTATGTGAAATTATATAGCCTATAACCAGCGGATGGCTAAGACGCTTCTAACGACACCTCATTTGTCATGATAAGAAGTTTAGAAGGTATGAGGGAACATATGAAGATACATACATACATACCGGTCAAAATCATAACCCTCCTTTTTGCTTCGCCGTAGTCTGGTAAAAAGTAATTTTAACTTTTCACCTATTTTTATATATAACGAAGCTATAAGCAAAACTATCACAGCTAAGTAGGCTTTTCAAGTTTACGAGAAAATAGTCAAATATTCATGAAACAACAAAAAGCCCACTTCTTAGCCTGCATTATTGTGCAACTACGGAACGCTATTACTGTGTTTTGTGCGCGTTTAGTGTGTTCTACAACCATGTTACATGTGGTCAGTAATTAATGTAGTTCGTTTTTAAAGCCAGCCGTAGGTATTAAACTTGATCTTTGACTTTTCAAGAACGTTTTAATGATAAAAAGTTGGGATTTCATAACAGCATGCTTATCTCAAAAAAAAAAAAAAACAAATGTTATCTAAACCTAAATAGGTGGAGGAAAGTTGTAGACATAAATATAAAAACAAACTGCTTGATTAAAGCAATTTGTTATTACTTACAGTGATTTTTTTATCAGTAGGTGCAATTTGGGTTTTCCAACAAAGTATCAAATTGCAAAAACAAAAATTCTGACTCGTAGAAGCTATAGCTAGGCACCCATACTTGCCTAGAATACTTATACTTGCCACACTTAAAGACGTTGTGGGACCGCTAAATAAACAAAATGTTTGAAGGCATAATTTTATTATAAAACACGATATTTTATATAAAACATTGGTTAGGGAGGGGCCAAGTCTTTCCATAGTTCTAGATAACCAGTTCACTTTAGCCACCCAAACGCTTAATCCAATCTTTGTTTCCATACCCTGCAATAGTCCTTCACCAACCAAAGATTCTCCTTGGGTGCACTTACATAGTGCGAACACAGATAATCGTCGGTTGATGCCTCATTTCACTAAAAACGTCTGTCGGGCCTCTGCGAGTTTGCTTCGGCCCCTCGTACACCTTCCAAAGGTCCGGGACTCCAGGGTTCCGAGAATTGTCATGAGAACAATAATAATAAACCTTTTATTTCAGGCGAAACTCGCCCAAAGATACCTTGACCTAAACATACATAATAGGTCTTTACCTATGAAATTGCCGTTTTGTATGAAAAAATTTAAACGAATTTTTTTCATGCATTTTTTATTTGTATTAATCGAAGTAATCACCCATGCAATCAATGCATCTTTGCCAACGCAGTGGCAGTTTATTGATGCCCTTCTTAAAGAAATCAGCTGGACGGGAGGCAACAAATTTTTCAAAGGCATTTTGTACTGCCTCTCGGGTATTGAATTTTTTTCCCGCCAAGAAGTTATCCAAATTCTGGAAAAAGTAGTAGTCTGTAGGCGCAAGGTCTGGTGAGTAGGGCGGATGACGGAGAGCTTCCAACCCCAGTTCTTGCAACTTGGAGACCGTCTGCTGTGCAGTATGAGGTCGCGCGTTGTCGTGCAGAAGCAGCGGAGACGAGCGATTGACCAATGATGGTTGGAGATGTGCCAGCTTCTCCATCATTGTGTTCAGTTCTTCACAGTACACATCTGAAGTAATGCTCACCCCGTTTGGTAAGAAGCTGTGATGAATCACACCGGCGCTAGACCACCAAACAGTGACCATCACTTTTCTAGGGGTAAGTTTTCGTTTAGGGCATTGTTTAGGTGCTGAACCAGGATCCAACCAACTTGCTGAGCGCTTGCGGTTATCAAACAGAATCCATTTTTCATCGCAGGTAACAATGCGGTTCAAAATTCCTTCATTTGTGTGTCTGTTGAGCAGTGCAAGGCACGTCTCGACGCGTACTTCGCGTTGGCGATCATTGAGTTCGTGGGGCACCCATTTGTCAAGCTTTTTTACCTTGCCAATTTGACGCAAATGAACCAATATTGTTTTGACGCTAACGTCGAAAGCTGCTGCTAATTCAGCCGTAGATTGTGTATCATCAGCTTCCACAATCGCCTTTAATTCGTCATTGTCGACCAAAGTCTTCGGACGACCGCTAGGTTCATTTTTCAGGTCGAAATTTCCAGAACGGAAGCGAGCAAACCAATAACAAGTGGTGCGTAGGTTTGTAGTGTTAGCTCCGTAAACGTCGTTGATGTTGCGTGCCGCTTGTGCCGCGTTGCTGCCACGACGGTACTCATATTCCATAATTACTCGAATTTTTAACGTATCCATGATGACGAAAAAGATTGAAATGCGATGAAAATGTAACACTAATCAATAAACAAATGACTACTTTTGGAAAAAAAAATCCATGTTTTTAAAATAAAATTAATTTGAAATTAGAATTCTTAGCCAAACAAAAATTATTTTGATTTGAAATGGCCAGTACTGCAGAACGGCTATTTCATAGGTAAAGGCCTAATATTTTTAATATAATGTAACAGACACGAAGTGATGACTGTGTTGCCGTCTTGTTGCGCTGCGTGGTGTCGCGTAACCTTCCATGAAAACTCAATACTCAATATATTTATTTAATAAATAAATAATAATAATAAAATTTATTTGACATTGTTACAATTATTTCTTTAAAATTAGTTTTAACATAATTAATTATATCTGTAACTGTTGGTGACATTCATTTTTTATATGCGGTGGTCCCCAAACTAGGCGGGGCCTGTATCTTGGGGACCTGAGTTGCGATACATAGTTCTATTTTTAGCGGGTGTGGACATGGTAATGAGTAACTGTAAACAATGGTCAAGGCTTAAAACTAAAGAATAACAAACAATCAAAGTAAGGTGTGGGTGTATGTGCGTGTGGAGTGTAGTGTGTAGGTATGTGGGTGTGTCTGTGATGTTAGTGAGATTCCGAGTGTGAGTTATGTTGTGAGGAAATTTTCGGATTCGTCGTATGAAAGACCTAAGAGCCATTTTTTTACCACTATTTTATATGCAGAGAGGGAGAGATCTTTTGAGTCACAAGGCAAAATAATGGTGACCTTATTATATACAAAAGTGTGTAGGTAGGTGGGACATCGTCTGGCTAGGAGAGAGGTGGTTCTTTGTAGCGGAATGTGGAAGACGCGTTTGGAAGTTATTGAGTGGTAGTCTGGTCCCATTTTTACTTTTTTGTGAGTGTGTAGGCATGCGTTGAGGATAAACAGTTGGCGGACACGGAGAACTTGGAGCTCTTTGTACAGAGAGTCAGTGGGGTAGAAGAATGGCTTTTTTTAAAATTATTTTTATAACAGCTCGCTGGGCTCTTTCGAGCTCAAATGTTAACGTAGGTGGTAGATACAATATAAAAGTATACATAATTTAGATCATTGTGGACCCTGTCGGGCACAGCAAGATAGGATAGAGGAGGAGGGCTATTATTATATTATTATTTAAAAAAAGTAAAATATAAATGTTATCCTACTACTCACTTCCACTTTGATTTTATTGATTTTTTTTGGTATTCATTTTTAATTATTCATTTAATTTATCATTAAAATATTCATTAAAATTATAATAGCATTTATGGATTAGGTATTGTTTTAGTTTATTTATAAACATATTAAATTTTTGTTCATTTTTAATTGCTTCCGGTAATTTATTATATATTTTTACTGACATTACTAAAGTGCTTGTTGAGTGCATTTTCAGTTTAAGAGTCACCAGGTAGGTTTAGTCTGTTTTTGTGTTGTAGTGTAGGTATATATCGCTGTCCCCGGCGAATAAAATGGTAATCGTAAAAACTAAATTTTACAGGAAAAATAAAAAACAGTTTTTCGTGAATACTCATTGACTATGCATAGCGGGATTGTTCAAATACCAAAAGAAAGGTGATTTTTTACAAGTTAATTGTATACTATACTATATAATTTAACTTTCTCAGAAATGTTGTTGTTAATTAAATTAAATTTACCATAAATTAAAGGCACAAACTTAAAATGTAAAGCAACATTACGATATTATACGCGTAAAATCTCATGAAATACGTTACCGTAATAATGCATTGCTATGTTGTTAGTTGATAAATTGTGATATGATCCCATATCGCAATATACTATTACCAGTTTATTCGCTGACAAACAATTAATTACAGATTACAGTAATAGCAACTTACGTGTGTATTCCATGGAAAATTTATTATACTAACTGGAGGTACTCGTAAGTATCAAATACTGAATAAATATTTTGCACGTGTGCAGGTAATGTGCGAAGAAAAATATGAGTAATCTGTCTAATTACTATTTATTTATTCATAATTATTAACAACTGTTTATAAAAATCAATAAATTAGGAAAATTTAGTACTTAATTCTTATTTTTAAGAAGCAGTTACTATTCCTCGTCTTCTACATGTTCAGAGTCAGAGTTTTCAAATATTCGCTAGGGTTAGCTTCGCAGCTCGTGAGGGAGTCATAAACGCATGGTAGTGCTGTGGGATTGCATCACTAGTACACAAACTTAATAAATCTGTATGCAGCGCTTCACTTGTAGGTGTTATAGGTATATATTTGCTGATCATAAGCTTGTTTCTAATGCAAATAGATTGATTCAGCTTTTGTTGCAATTGAGGCTGTCGCTCTTCGCCCTCGCCTGGGTCTAGTTATTTGCAACTCCGTGTGTGGTTCGGAATACCCTTTTTTATCTACTAATTACTCTTTTTTTAATTTATTTATACTTAAATTGTAGAATATGAGGTTTTAAATATGATACCTTCACTTCAGATAGGCAGTCGCTTCATGTAAAATACTGGTATTCAGCTGTATCTGGTTAGACTGGAAGCCGACTGTTTGCAACGTAGCTGGAACTCAAACAGGCTCAACAACTAAACATTGAAGAATTCGTCAACGGGAACGCGCACCGGGTCTTCGTGCGCCGGCCGCCATCTTAACTCCCCTTTTTTTCTACACGGCAACTCGAACGACGCGCGACGCTATTGTCGCACGTGAACCTTTTTTACTTTTACCTTTGTCAACCTACATATTCTTTACTCATGTTATTTGAAAAAGGCTGAAATTATACTGTTCGAACAAGGAAACAAACTTTTACTTTGACTCCACGTTAACATTTGGAGACCACCGACGTGATCTGACGGCCGCGTGGCGACGACGGCCCCTCTGCCTGCAGTGAAGTGCAGTGCCTGCAACAACTGGGAAACACGAGGCGAGCTGAAGAATGGAACTCCGCGCTCCTTGAAAAGACTCGCCTACCAAAAGGGCCGGTGTAGTGAGTAGCTAGTGGTTCGCTTACAGGGAAGTACGCCCAATTTTAGTATGTACTTAGGTACAAGTGCCTAAATAATGTTAACCTACTAGCCGTTCTGTGCACCAGTTTCCCACTTAGTACTTATTACTTAATATTATGGAGTCAGATATGATAATAACTTCTTAGTAGGTAGGCAATAAAATACAATACAACTATGCCTACCTAATTATTCTATTCTATTACTTTTACTATACTTGCTTACTGTGGATTCAGAATAATGTTAAATTAAACGTAAACTATTCCTAACTACTTTACTGTCTATTTTACTGGCATTCAATGCAGTAAGAATACCTAATGATAATTTCTTGTTAGGTAGGTACCTATGAAACGTTAACTATACCTACCTAACTGCTTAACTTTCTACTTGCGCTTCGCTTACGGGATCACCCTGGCATTTTCCAGAATCGCCGTGTACTTCTGCTACTTGGATCCCGCTGGAATGCGCTGCTATAAGTCTACCTACTAGACACAGCTGCTGCTTGCATAGCGCTGTGTGACCTGCTTTGCTCGTGTGTGACCTGCCTTGCTCGTGTGTGCTGAGTGAAAATCTGTTGTCGTAGCTATTGCGCGACTTGCACGGTTTGCCTTTTATTTCCTTAACTTTACTTGCGGTATCTAAACTAGAATAACTAATTTATTGACGGTCTGTTCAGTTTTTTATAAGTGTTCACTATGTCTGCTGAATTGAGATCTCTTATTCAACAACGTGGTACGGTAAAAGGGAGAATAACTATATTTTCTAAATACTTGACAGGTATTGTAGACCTGATAGAATCTGACAGCATTCCTAAACAAATACTTGTTGAAACTGAGCTAAAACTATCAAGATTCAAAGAGGTGTTGATACAGTTTGATGATTTAAAAACTAAAATTGAAGCTTTGGATCCTGATCAGTTAGAGGAAAATGAAATGATTGAAAGTGACTTTTGCTCAAACATTGCTAAAGCTCAGTTGTTAATTGAAAGTCTTTCTCCTATTAATGTAAAACCAGAAAATACTAACTGTAATTCAATATCTAGCTGTCAGAATATTAAACAGGATTGCCGCAGCTATAACATTAAGTTGCCTACTATTCAGCTGCCTTCGTTTGATGGAAACTATTTAAAGTGGATGGAATTTCGAGACACTTTTGATTCTTTAATTAACAACAATGATACTATTCCGGAAATTAATAAGTTTCACTATCTCCGTTCTTCATTAGAGTCTGGAGCATCTAATATTATCAAATCCATAGAATTCACTGCTGTCAATTATAAATTAGCTTGGAATTTACTTACTGAACGCTTTGATAACAACCGGATACTGACAAATAATCATTTAAAGGCCATTTTGAATTTTGACACAATAAGTAAAGAAAATTACAAATCTCTTCGTACTATGATAGATTACTATTCTAAAAATATTCGAGCCCTATCTTCTTTAAATGATCCTGAATCTCGTTGGGATACCTTACTTGTGTATATTATGGTGTCAAAACTAGATGGCGCCACAGGTCGCACATGGGAGGAACATAGGAGTACTATTGCCGCTTCTCCAACAATAGAGGAATTCTATAATTTCTTGCGAAATCGTGCTGACGTTTTGGAAACCTTGCAGTACAGCAAGAATGATGGTAGTAAAGCTGAAAAGCGGTCTTATTCTAAAGACAATAAACAAACTAAATCATTTGTTTCTTCTAACACAAATGGAAAAAACTGTGTTGTATGTTCACAAGATCATTTACTATATAAGTGTGATAAGTTCAAAGATATGTCATTGGATGCTCGATGCAATGAAGTTTCTAAGCATAAGCTCTGCTATAATTGTTTGCGTCCTGGTCATTTCTCTGCTCACTGCAAACATAACTCTTGCAAATTCTGCAACAAAAAGCACAATTTACTACTACATAAATCACTGTCCAATAATGATAAGACAAACTCACCTGTTGATACGTCTTCTGCGACATCTCTTCCTCAAGAGGCGCGTGCCTCTGAGGTATCTTCTACTGTTACTATGTTTAATCCTGTCTCACTCTCCGTGGCAATGCCCGGGCAGATTCTCTTGTGCACTGCTCAAGTGGAACTAATTGATAGCCGAACTTCTGAAACACACACTGTTAGAGCACTACTAGATAATGGAAGCCAGTCTTCATTTATCACTGAAAAAATGCAGAGAAAATTGAATTTATCATGTTCTAATACTAATATATCAATTGCTGGTATAAATAATAAGCTAACTACTACTACTAAAAGGTGTAACATAAAACTTAAATCGCGGATTAACTTCTTCCATATGGATGTTTTATGTCTTTTAGTGCCTGATATTACTGGGATGTTGCCCAGTTCAAGGATTAACACTTCTGAATTTAATCTTCCTGAATCTATACAACTAGCAGATCCTACCTACTACTTACCCTCTGAAATTGATCTACTACTAGGTGCTGATGTTTACTGGGAAATTGTGGATTCTAAACAAATTAAGTTAGGAAAGAATAAACCTACACTACAAAAATCTAAACTGGGTTGGCTTGTGTCGGGGCCAACCGGTGTGAGCCCTACTGCTACTACTCATTCTAACTTCTCTCAGGAGATTAAGGACTCTTTAGCTAAATTTTGGGAAGTTGAGGATCTTCCTGCTCTGCCAAATAGAAATATTAAGTTTTCTAATGAGGAACAATATTGTGAAAAACATTTTATTGAGAACACTGTCCGTCTGAACGATGGGAGATTTTGTGTAAAACTTCCATTACGTGAAGTTCCCAGTAAGGCTCTAGGAGACTCTTATCTTATTGCTAAAAAGCGTTTCTTTAATTTAGAAAAGAAACTGAATAAATCTAAAATCAAACATGACTATACTGAATTTATTAACGAGTATCAAAGATTGGGCCACTTGACTGAAGTGAGCCGTCCTAGCTTTGGATATTATATTCCGCACCATGCAGTAAGTCGCGAAAGCAGTGAAACTACTCGCTTAAGGGTAGTCTTTGATGCTTCTTGTAAAACTTCTACAAATAAGTCACTAAATGATATCCAATTTGTTGGACCAGTGGTTCAGGACGATTTAATAGCAATCTTGCTTAGGTTTCGTCAGTATACCTATGTGGTGACAGGTGATGTGGAAAAAATGTATAGACAGGTTATGGTAAATGAATCACAGCGTCATTTACAACTTATCCTCTGGAGGGAAGACGAAGGTCAACCACTCAAAATCTTGCAACTAAATACTGTCACGTATGGAACAGCTTCAGCTCCGTATCTGAGCACTAGGTGTCTCGTACAACTAGCAGCGGAATGTACTGATGAAGCTGTTGCCAATACTTTAAGACATGACTTCTATGTTGACGATCTGAACACTGGTTCGGACTCAAAATCTTTGTTAAAAGCTAATATTTTAGGAGTAATTGACAAACTTGCTGAAGGCTGTTTCCCTTTGCGTAAGTTCAGAACAAATTCTCCTGATATTTTTGATGATATACCTACGACTGACCAATCTCAAGATTTTAGTAAACAATCCTCTGTCTTAGGATTAAAATGGACACCTAACTCTGATACTTTGCACTATTCAGTCGAAACTAAATCTATTCCTAAAGTTACGAAACGCTCTATATTGTCAAACTCGTGTCGAATATTTGATCCTTTGGGTCTCTTATCATCATTCTCCTGCCCTTATCCCAATCTATTTGGGGTCGGCGCAACATGTCCTTTTTTTCCATACTTCTCTATTATTCGTCATCTCGGTAGTCACCCCCTTTCTAGCCATGTCATCTTTCACACAATCCATCCATCGTTTCTTTGGTCTTCCCCTACTCTTATAGCCATCGACATTCATACTCAAAACTTTCCTCACGACATTTTCGTCACTCCTCCGCATCACATGCCCATACCATGACAGCCGATTTCCGCACAACTTTTCAGTCACCGGTGCCACTTTTAGACTTCCTCTTATGTACTCATTTCTTATTCTATCCATTCGTGTAACACCACACATCCCTCTTAGCATTCTCATCTCAGCTGCATGCAACTGCTTTTCATTCATCCCTTTTGTGGCCCAACATTCTGATCCATACAAGACAGCAGGTCTAACCATTGTTTTATATATCTTCCCCTTAAGTTTAAGGGGAATGCGGGAGTCGCAGATTGTCCCCGTGACCTGCCGCCATTTCATCCATCCAGTGTTAATCCTATGCTTAACCGTCCGATCTACTTCGCCATCGCTTTGCACGAGTGAACCGAGATACCGAAAGTCGGAGCAGACTGGGAGAAGCGCGCCATCAAGCGCTATGCCTCCAGAACTGGAGATACCGCCGAAATCGCAGAACATATATTCAGTTTTGGTTCTGCTGATTTTCAAGCCAACATTCTCCAGTTTCTGTTGCCATTTCTCCAATCTGCTCCGAATCTCAGGTAAATCTTCACCGACAAGAACAATGTCATCGGCAAACAGCATGCACCAGGGTGCCTCTTCCTGTAGATTCGATGTCAGAGCATCCATAATCAACAGGAAGAGGTAAGGACTTAAAGCCGACCCTTGGTGCAAGCCAACAGCCACATTGAACTCGTTGGTATTCCCAGCAGCCGACCGGACGTAGGTACGAGATTGACTGTACATAGCACGAATTAACTCTACATACTTCCCGGGCAAACCTTTCTCTTTCAAGGCCCACCACAACACATCCCGAGGTACCCTATCATACGCTTTCTCCAGATCAATGAACACCATGTGCAAGTTCTTGTGTGCACGTCTGTACTTCTCGCACAATTGGCGGAGTGCAAAAGTGGCGTCCGTTGTTCCTCGACCTGGCATAAACCCAAACTGGTTCGGGGTAATTTCACTCTCCTCTCGCAGTCTTTTCTCTATTACTTTCTCCCATACCTTCATACTATGTGACATGAGCTTTATTCCTCGATAGTTGTTGCAGTCCTGTACATCCCCTTTATTCTTGAAGATGGGCACTAGCGAACCTTTGGGTCTCTTATCTGCTTGCACTATTTTTCATAAGATTTTACTACAGAAGCTCTGGTTGCTTAAAATAGACTGGGATGATGAAATTCCAAAGGATATTGAAAATTCATGGATAGAATTCTATAATGAAACAAAACATTTCACTCGTATTCAGATACCTAGATATATTTTCTGTAGTTCTCCTAATTATATAGAGGCTCATTGTTTTGCTGATGCCTCACAAGATGCCTATGGTGCATGCATTTATCTAAAATCTACTAATAGTCTAGGCGAAGTTAAATGTAACTTATTATGTGCTAAAACTAAAGTTTCTCCTTTAAAATCTGAAACAATTCCCCGTCTGGAATTGTTAGGCGCTTTACTTAGTGCAAAACTATACTATAAAGTGTTACACTCTTTAAAAATTAAGATTTCACGCACAGTATTTTGGACTGATTCAACAATAGTTTTAGGGTGGTTACATACTCCACCTAAAACTCTTAAAACTTATGTAAGCAATCGGATTGAACAGATTCGAGAATTAACTGATGTAACTACTTGGCGTCATGTACCTTCCGAACATAATCCTGCTGATATGGCATCCAGGGGCATTCAACCACGTCTTCTTTATAGTAACACTCTTTGGTGGCATGGTCCCTCTTTTCTGACCAAGTCTGAATATGATTGGCCCCAATTTAAATCTGCTTCTTCTACTTTACCAGAAATAAAAATAAGTTTAAATGTTCAAACTCTGCTTACTGACATTGTACCATTTCAAAAATACTCTAAATTATCTAAACTACAAAGAGTATTTGCTTACATACTAAGATTTATAAATAACATTAAAAGAACGAATACTAAATTAAATGGTGAACTCACCTGTTCTGAATTGAACAACTCACTGGTACTCATAGCTTAGGCTTCACAGAGAGAATGCTTCTCAAAGGAAATTCACTCACTTGAAACTTTAAATAAATTAAATTCTAAGTCATGTGTTCTCTCTTTGAATCCATTTTTGGATAAACACGGTGTGTTGCGTGTCGGTGGACGAATCGATAATGCAACCCACTGTCCTTATGGGAAAAGGCATCCTATACTACTAGACCCCAAACACACTTTCTCTAAACTTCTATTTGAGCAGGAACATCTTCGCCTCCTACACTGTGGCCCTCAGCAACTTTTGAATACTATTCGTGAGCAATTCTGGCCTACAGGAGGGAAAGTGTTAGCGGCAACTACTGTTAGAAGGTGTGTTCGCTGTCAGAGATTTAGAGCTAAGCCTTTATGCCCCATAATGGGAAATTTACCGCAATCTCGTGTAACTCCTGCTCTACCATTTGCGACTTGTGGCACTGATTTTGCAGGACCTTTTTTAATCTTAAATAGAAAGGGTCGCGGTGCCAAGACCTCCAAGTGCTATCTATGCATATTTGTTTGTTTCAGTACTAAATCTGTGCATTTGGAGGTCGTGAGCGACTTAAGTACCAATGCCTTTATCTTGTGCTTGCGTAGATTCATTTCACGTCGAGGTAAACCTCACACTATACACTGTGATAACGGTACAAATTTTGTAGGAGCTAGTAATGAACTGAACAGACTGCTCAAAGAAAGTGAACGTACAATTAGCAACTACGCGAGCATGGAAGGTATAACGTTTAAATTCTCTCCCGCGTATGCACCGCATTTCGGCGGTATCTGGGAAGCAGGAGTCAAAACAGCCAAATATCACTTAAAACGAATAGCAGGTAACTGCAGTTTAACTTTTGAAGAGTTGTATACACTGTTTGCACAGATTGAGGCTATTATGAACTCACGTCCGATTACTTCAATGTCTGCTGATCCTTCTGATCTGTCAGCAATTACACCTGGGCACTTCCTTGTGGGTCGACCATTGACCTCACTACCTTCACCCGTCACCGAACGAGTCAGTATCAACAGATACCAGCTGATTGAACGCTTAAGACAGCACTTCTGGTCTCGATGGACAAAGGACTATCTAGCTACTCTGCAGCAACGCGTCAAATGGCAACGTGCACAAGACCACGTTCGTGTCGGCGACCTGTCTTCATCCTGGATGATCAGATTCCACCTATGAAGTGGCTCATGGGCCGCGTTGTGAAGCTATATCCTGGAGCTGACGGCGTATGCAGGGTGGTCGACGTAAAAACAGAGAACGGCGTCATTCATAGACCCGTTTCTAGACTAGCCCTACTAGATTCCCAAGAGCTCCTTGGGGAACATGTCCCCAAGGGGGGGGGAGGATGTTTGCAACGTAGCTGGAACTCAAACAGGCTCAACAACTAAACATTGAAGAATTCGTCAACGGGAACGCGCACCGGGTCTTCGTGCGCCGGCCGCCATCTTAACTCCCCTTTTTTTCTACACGGCAACTCGAACGACGCGCGACGCTATTGTCGCACGTGAACCTTTTTTACTTTTACCTTTGTCAACCTACATATTCTTTACTCATGTTATTTGAAAAAGGCTGAAATTATACTGTTCGAACAAGGAAACAAACTTTTACTTTGACTCCACGTTAACACCGACCCCAACACAGTTGGGTATAGGCTAGGCAGATTGATTAATCTTCCCTTCCATTATTATTGCCCATTATATGACAACCCCCATTCCATTATTATTGCCCATTATATGACAACAACTATAGAGGAATAAAGCTAATGTCACATAGTATGAAGGCTTGGGAGAAAGTTATTGAAAGGCGACTCAGAGAAGAGAGTGAAATTTCGCATTTTTTTTTGGTTTTATGCCTGGTCGAGGAACAGCAGATGCCATCTTTGCTATCCGCCAGCTGTGCGAGAAATACAGAGGTGCGCATAAAAACTTGCACATGGTATTTGTTGACCTCGAAAAGGCAGGAGGCTCGGAAAGGAAGTTTTGTGGTGGGTACTTAAGGAAAAATGTGTACCAGGGAAGTATGTGCAGTTGATTCGCGCGATGTACAGTCGATGCAGTACCCAAGTCTGGTCTACAGTGGGCACTACTGGCAGCTTCGATGTGGCTGTCGGTTTGCACCAGGGGTCTGCAGTCAGCCCTTACCTCTTTGTGCTGATAATGGATGCTCTTTCTTCGGATATCCAGGAAGAGGCTCCCTGGTGTATGCTGTTCGCCGATGACATTGTGCTGGTTGCCGAGAGTGGCTTAGAGGTCCAGAGCAGATTGGAGGTGTGGTGGAAAAGATTGGAAGTCGGACAAAACAGAGTATTTGTTTTGTAATTTTGGCGGTCTCTCCGGTCCTGTGCCCATATCTCTTGCCGGAACGCCCTTACCAATCTGCTCCGACTTTCGGTACCTCGGGTCACTTGCCCAAGGGGATGGCGAAGTAGACCGAGACATAATGCACCGGATCAACTCAGGATGGATGAAATGGCGACAGGTTACAGGAACAACTTGCGACCCACTTATGCCCCTCAAGTTGAAGGGAAAATTTACAAGTCCGTGATAAGGCCTGTCGTACTTTATGGATCGGAATGCTGGGCAGTGAAGAAGACGGATGAAAAAAAATTGCATTGAGATGAGAATTTTGAGATGGATGTGTGGAGTGACGAGAATGGATAAAGTGAGAAATGAGTAAATAAGAGGAAGTTTGAAAGTGGCGTCAGTGACAGAAAAGTTGAAAGGAAATCGTTTGTCTTGGTATGGGCATGTAATGAGCTTAAACTAAAGTGAAAATGAGGTCAAAATTGGTAGATTGCTTGCCTAGGGAGCAAACCACTATTTTAAAGGCGAGAGCGTTTTTTTGAATCCAGAGCGGAGCGAAGGATGCTAGAGTAGAATCCTGAGTGCAGCGAGGGATTCAAAGTACGTCACTCGAGCTTAAAATAGTATTGCTCCCGAGGTGGATTCTCCACTTTTTATCACCATCTATGAGAAAATAAGTAAGTGGAACTTCGAATAAGGATAGTACGATTAGTTATTTATAAAGGTAAAATTAGGAACAATAAGACATAACATAGAAAAAAAAAGCTTTGGAATTTTGGCAGGAAAACACCTTGGATTTCTTCGGTTTATGCCCTTTGGATGGTCATTTCAGATAATCTAATCATTTTGAGTATGTTTCGATTTTAATGTAGGCAATAACTGTAGATTTTAGCATAGAATATATACTCGAAAGAGTTGTAGGTTGTTTAGATTTAGCTAAATCTTGAATGTAGGCCAATAACACATGTTCTGAAAGAGATTTCGCTCTTCTTGCAATTTTTCAAATGATGAAATTGTTATTTCATATATTGTTCACAGGTTTTTGTAGATAAAAGACTTTGTAGAATGTTCTCTGAAATTAACATAATACTTTCATTGTCACTACTTGAGGAAACCATACAATTTTTTTATAAAACTAAGTAAAATCCAATAATAAGGTATGAACGAAGGCGGAATGCATTTCGCGCGTTTTTTGTTTTTTCACAAACTTTTTTTTTTATTTTTTTCGTGCGCGCTTTAATTTATCATACAGGCTGTTACTTGTTCATACAATTATAAACAAAACTGAGAACGGGTCCTCTCGCGATATTCCTTTTTACGAGGTAAACAAGCACAACAACAACAACAACAACAGGGTAACAAGTAGGTACCTGTTTACCTCGTAAAAAGGAATATCGCGAGAAGACCCGTTCTCAGTTTTGTTTATAATGTGTGCAAATCGGGAAAGTTTAAAAAGTTTGATTGTTCATACAATGTTCAGGATTGATCTCTTTGGTGATTGAAATGTCCACATTCCAAATTCAAATCACTTTTAATCCCTTAGGATTAATTAGCTATTTTAGTCCCTGTTGACGACGAATAGACTAGCTCTTTTTCAATAGCAATATATACAATATTATGCAATTAGTGAATAAAGGACGGATTTAAAGCGAGGGCCATAGGTAAATCTCGAGCTAGTGAAGGATTCTAACGACTGAATCACGACTATTACGCTCGTGATTCACGTGTTAGAATCCTTTTTTTTTTTTTTTTTTTTGTGGATGGGGAATCATCAAATGACTTCTCCCGATCTGGGCAGAGGCGGGAGGGCGTGTCAGACTTTTACTGACTAAAACCTACCCATGTTCCTTCAGCTGCCCGTGCCAGGGCCACGGTATCTCTTTCGAACTACCCGCGACCCCGGCGGCATCGGCCCAATTGACCCCGTCACTGCTGACATCTCTTTGAGGCGCGCGTGGAACACAACGCGCCGTCGACCCGGGCCTGGTCCTTACCGGACGGCGAGCTGCCCATTACTCGTCTTCCGCAAGCCCGCGCCTACGGTGGCCGGGAATCGGCAATCGATTCCCGCCGCCCAGGGCGTCTCCTACGGCGGCTAGGGGCGCGAGGGCGCGGCTGTTGCCTCTCCCTCACGCGTTCCGCTTCCTCCTTCGCGAGCATTACTGCTTCGCAGAAGGAGGTGACGGCTTCCCATGCACTCTCGCTCCGCAGCATGGCCTGGACCAGGTTTGGACGCGAGAGATCGCCGCCGCCGATCGCCTCCGTGAGAACACGGCGGTGCTCCGCCCAAGCCGGGCAGACCTCCACTGTATGCTCCACCGTGTCCTCCGGGCGATCCACACAATGGTGACACCCGGGCGTTTCCTCCCGCCTTATCCGAAACAGGAACCTCCCGAAACAACCGTGTCCGGTGAGGACCTGCGTCAGGCGGAAGGTGAGCACGCCGTGGCGCCTCTCCAACCACTCCTCAAAGAGGGGACTTATCGCCGCAATTGTGGCGTGCCCAGCGCTGGGTTGCGACAATCGCACTCTCCATGTCGCCATGAGATCCCGCCGGAGCTCTGTCCGCTGTACCGTGATTTCTCGCGGCAGCGGAGTTACGCCCCGGCATTTCACCTCCTCGCGCCACTCCCACACGTGCGCGAGGACTTTTGCCTCCAGATCCCATGGCGGTAATCCGGCAAGGAGGCACGCCGCCTCACAGGAGACCGTGCGGTATCCCCGGACTAGCCGGATGGCCATGACCCTCTGGGACGCGTTCAACCGGCGGGCTGGTCGCAGCCTCAGGGAACGCGCCCACACCGGTGCCCCGTAAAGGGCCATGGACCGCACGACCCCCGCGTAAAGCCTCCGGCAGGAGGCGTTTGGACCCATCCTGAGCGACGCGAGTGATTCATGGCCCTGGTTATAAATCCGTTTTATTCAAGAGTTGCATACTATAACTTTATACCATGACTACGAGAAAAAAAAAGATTTAAGCGAAAATAGACATTTAATAAATAGCCTTTTAAGGTAGGCTTGCAACTTCGAGTATGTTTTTATGTCAATGTTATGCCTTGTTTTTATAGTACACCGTTGCATAGAATACATACTCCATAATTCTTTTTCTTCGACAGCTCACTAAACTAAGTTAAGCTTGATTTTCATTTTTCCATTTGCAAAACTCATCATAGGCTTTGATGTAAACCAGCCGTGATTTGTTGGGTAGCAAGATTTCTACTGTATCGGCCGCCTTCTCTTTCATAAACTCAGGTGTTAACACATCTTCTTCATCACTTGAATGCATTTTTAATCGATTTATTACTAAGCAACATTATGCTTTGTGTTCGTACAACTTACAGTTTTCAAAACAGCGCTAATTTACTAATGACAGCAAAGAACACAAAACAGTTTTTATTAACAACACACAGTTTAACATTGTTAATAACAGTTTTGTATATGAAGACTCGCCTGACCCCACAGTCAAACTATTGCCATGGTTTTGTGGGGCTTTTTTTTTGTGGATGGGAAATCATCAAATGACTTCTCCCGCTCTGGGCGGAGCCGGAGGGCCTGTCAGACTTTTACTGACTAAAACCCACCCGTGTTCCTTCAGTTGCTCGTGCCAGGGCCACGGTATCTCTTTCGAACTACCCGCGACCCCGGCGGCATCGGCCCTATTGGACCCGGTCACTGCTGACATCTCTTTCAGGCGCGCGTGGAACACAACGCGCCGTCGACCCGGGCCTGGTCCTTACCGGACGGCGAGCTGTCCATTACTCGTCGTCCGCAAGCCCGCGCCTACGGTGGCCGGGAATCGGCGATAGATTTTCGCCGCCCAGGGCGTCTCCTGCGGCAGCTAGGGTCGCGAGGGCGCGGCTGTTGCCTCTCCCTCACGCATTCCGCCTCCTCCTTCGCGAGCATTAGTGCTTTGCAAAAAGAGGGTCACCTCCTTTTGCGAAGCAGTAATGCTCGGAGCGCACCATGGCCTGGACCTGGTTTGGACGCGAGAGATCGCCGCCGCTGATCGCCTCCGCGAGAACACGGCGGTGCTCCGCCCAAGCCAGGCAGACCTCCAATGTATGCTCCACCGTGTCCTCCGGGCGATCCAAACAATGGTGACACCTGGGGGTGTCCTCCCGCCTTATCCGAAACAGGAACCTCCCGAAACATGGTTTTGTGGGGCTTAGTTTATAAGTTGTTTAAATCATTATAATTAATGAATTAATAAATAAATTATTCCAAAGCTCTCCTTGTCGAAAATGTCGACCAATCAAATTGTATTTACAAAACACCAATATAAGTCAAATGTATTGGTGTGTTCTAATTCATACATCAAAATAGTGATTAAAAGTGCTTTTTATTCAATGTTTTCAGTGAATAAAATAAGCGTTTTAGAGGGGGAATGGTATAAAATCTATTTCTGTTATTTCTTCCAGACTGATTGACTCCTCCATACTGATTCCCGAACGATCAAACGATCGCCCGATTAAAAATCATAAGTGCTCGCTCGCCCTTAAACAAATGAAACTCGGCACCGATCTTCATGATCGTAGCTTTCGATATTCTAGTCGAAGCATTGTTTAGTCTGTGTATGAAAACCACTTATTACGAGTGTTGAATCTGGTTTAATAATTTATGTTCCACAAGTTCACAAGTATTATATCTCTTGCTCGCCATCACTCATGTCTACCACAGATAATACAAAAACCTCCAAGTCCAATAAAGCGTTTGGATACTACAACACTTGAAGTAATAATTAATTCGGAAACATCCCCTTTTCAGTCAAGCTACATAGTCCCTCAAATAGCCGGGCGTTGCCCTTACGCGTTCACCACGTCGTGGACCTTGATTAGACTCTACGGAACTTCGCAAGTCTTCATAGTTGATACTTCTTGATGGTTCTGATGTTGCGTTTGATGCTGACGCTGTGGATTGTTCAATTGTGAAACCTGCTGACTCGGTATGGTGAGGTTGAGGATGCACTAACGGAGGCGTAGCCGAGCCTGTAAACTTTGCAGTCACCCCCAGCCTATGTTCAGCATCTGAAGACATCCCAGTAAAAGGCCGGATGTGAACTCTATTTCTTCTATACAATTTATCTCCAACCTTGATCACAAATGACCTATCATTTATGGATTTAGTGACCTTACCATAAGCCCATTTATTACTTATCTCAGGCTGAAGCTGGACCATCACATTCTGGCCAACAGATAATACAAAACCTCCAAGTCCAATAAAGCGTTTGGATACTACAACACTTGAAGTAATAATTAATTCGGAAACAGTCTGTAAATTGGTTTTTGGACAAACTTTTACTACGTCAAAGAAATATTTTAAAAACTATATAGATATGACTACTCTGAGAACTAAGGAACACTGAAAAAAACTCAGAGGTCACAGTCTCTCATAAAGACACAATACAAGTAATTAATGTAGTTCCTCTCTTAAACCAGCTCTAGGTATTAAACTTGACCTTTGGCTTTTTCGGGAACATTTTAATTGTAAAACATTGGGATTTCCTCACAGCCTGATAATCTCCGAAAAAAAAAAACAAATGTTATCTAAACCTAATTAGGTTGAGGAAACTAATATTTTTTTGTTTATCAGTGGGCAAGTTGGGTTTTCCAAAAAAGTATCAAATCGTAAAAATAAAACCCCTGACTGGTAGAAACTATAGTTAGGCAAGCACATAAATTGGGACCGCTGAGTAATCAAAATGTTTGAAGGCATAATTATCAAACTTGCTGTTACATGTGCTGTATATTAAGAAATTAATAAGAAATACGGTAGTCTGCAGACAATTCAGATAATAGCATCCGATCAAGGTTTTGCTTTTTCCCCACACTTTGTGCAAGTGAGAGCAGTAAAGATACAGTTTACAAGAACAGTCAAAATAACGTCGGAAGCCGATAGGACCACTGGGGTCCGATTCACAGACAGGAACGATTTTGACATAAGACCTTCGAGGGAGATAAGGAGGGGTTAGAGGGGGTTAGAGGAAGTGGCAGTGGTGAGAGAGGTGTGAGGGGGGGGGGGGGTCTTTACACCTTAAAGTTGCTTATTGTGTAGCCCTGGTTCATTGAAAAAACCCAGCCCGACAGAAATGAGCAAAAAATAGAAAGTTGGATACTCCGAACGGCACATAAAACAGGAGTCGTGCGTTGGAGCTGACATACACACATTGTTTTGTTTGTTTGAACGCGCTAATCTCTGGAACTGCCAATCAGACTTTAATAATTATTTTTACATTTGGTAGACCAATTCTTAAGGAAGGCTACAGGCATATTTGACATCACTAGAACAAAAAGAAAAAAATTCGGAAAGAACGCTAAGCGAAATCGACGTAATAGCACGGGCAGGCAATGCGGTGCGACGGAATGGGTCGGAGGAATAAGAATCTCAGTTTAGAAAAAGAAAAATCCTGAATGACTGAATGACTCATCAACGCCCAGCCCAAACCCTTGGACCTATAAAGCTGAAATTTTGCACAGAGGTTCCCTTTATATGTACACAAGGAATAAGGAAGGAGTTTTGTTCCCGTGGGATATTTTCCGACATCCACGCGGGCGAAGCCGAGGGCAAAAGCTAGTATTTTAATAAAAGTAGCAAACTTTTGTACACGAAGTGATAACTGTGTCGGTCTCCTGCTGCGCTGCGTGCATAACTTTCCACGAAAACGTCAATACGCCACACCTTTGGGTCAAAAATCTTCTTTCAAGAAGGTTTCTAAGAAACGTGACGTTTGCGTGACGTCAGATACATACTTCGCATGTGGCATTTTGGATGCTGCCACACCTACACTAATCGGAAAAGGGCTAAATATCTTCAAAATGGCTGAATAGAACAGAACAGCATTAACCCACAATCTTTGTCATAATTATAGATCTTTATTATTATGTAATACACATACCATCCGGAATAAATTCTCTAAATGATGGTGAAAACCTCATCAAAACACGTTGTGTAGTTTAAAATAACACTATGGTCATACAGACAGACACGAAAACCGACTGCAAACTTTATAATATGTATAGATATAGATTTAAGAGACAAACTTCCTATCCTAACGGTTTATTCCCGTTGTCCCCGTATGCCATATCCCCTTCACGGGGACAGCGGGACATGATTAAATGTATTTCCCGTTGTCCCCATAACGTACATTCGGCTAACGGAGACAACGGGAAGCAAACTTTTCACGAGTCGTTGTCCTCTAACTAACTAGTTCGGTTCTTGATAGCCTGTTAAAAATAATCTCTTTTTTTCCACATTTTTTTTTTCTGTAAAATCTAGTCGTTTCTGGCACTCGCCGGCCGCTGCCGCGGCACCACTCGCTTCGCTCGCTCGGCTTGTGCGTAGAAGGTCACAGTTTTAACCTAACCTATATATTTTTTGTCATAACAAATAATTTGACCAAAAAGACCAAATGTTTATTGTCTAAAGATTGTTTGCTGTAATAAATCATTTGATTAAATACCAAATAAAAAACTTTGTTTGATGGGTAAAAGATGCCGACTCACACATAATACTACACAAAAAAGAAAAAAACGGGGACTGTGGGCAATAATTTTTACTTATTTTATTCAACTATATTAACGGGGACAGTGTACGGGGACAACGGGAAGAATTTTTAAATATTTAATTGAAGTACTGCTGTCCCCGTAGGATGGGGACACTGCGTACGGGGACAACGGGAATAAAGGATCCTAACCATCCTAGCTAATATTATAAATGCGAAATTAAGTTTGTTTTATTTGTTTGTTACGCTTTCACGCTAAAACCGCTAAACGGATTTGGATGAAATTTGGCACATGGGTAAACCATGACCTGAAAAAGGACATAGGCTACTTTTCATCCTGGATCGCAAAAGAAGTCGCGGGCAATAGTTAGTAATTTCATAAATGGAATTGAAAAGATCCTACCGTCAGCTCCGATGGCTGACTAGTTTTCATGTAAAAGTGAATTAATTCCAATAATAATTTTATTACCCTGAGATGATAATGCTCTTTGCCCTTCTAATATTTGAATTTGTGCCTTAGAACGAAAGCGTTGCGACCTGCAACGTACACTCTTGAACATATTTCATGAAATTATTAATAAACGGAGTCTGTTTGGTGAAACCGCAGTGTGACCCCGCGGCACCTGCGACCTCTATGAACTAGGCTATACATGGTGATGTTTAAAACGTGAACTAGTTTCCTATTTTCACTACACGATGTTATAAGCGATAAAGCGTGTGCGTTAGCGTTATGTATTATATATAATATATTACTCAATCTTTTAAATACTCAATTTACTCAAGCATTTGTTCAAAAGAGACCTACAACTAACCCCTCTAGAATCCATTTCCGATTTAACCCCCAAACAGTGCAGTAACTGCTTCAAACAAAACAAACGATAAGTTCCGACGACATATTTGCATGGCTTGCACTAAAAAGTCTAACAAAGCTAATACGCTTTCGAGATTCGCTTGGTCCTTGGGACTGGTTAAGTCCACAAAGAGATGCAATACCCCACTTGAATTAGCTCGTCGGACGAAATGTTTGAAGTCCTCTTTTGGACGTTAGTATATATCTACAAGATTTGTGGGGAAGGCAAAATAAGTATTGTAATCCGACGATGCTGTAATACAATTTTTCCTACTCTAGTCTCATAATATTGGAGTGTGTCGGAGGGCAGATGACCTTGTAGCTGTAATTTGTGAACTATTGTTGTTGCTGGACGTGTTGTGCGATTACGCTTTGGGTGATAATCAGGTCGAAACCTAATGTTTATTTAGTTGTATACCCACTGTGATTGTTACCTGTTGTAGTTGCCTTATGAATAAAATAAAATAAAAATAAAATATTACGTTTACATTTCTATGTGATGCCAAAAATAAGGTATTAGTTGCAAACATCATAAGTATTAAGTATTATAATTAGGTGTTATGAATTTGTGAGCTTTTTTGGTTTGTAAAGATACGGACCAACCGCGGCAAGCGTAGCTTAACCTGATCGATCGACCCGTGCGGCTGTCATTACTTAGCCACGAGCCCCTCACTAGGCCACTCTGAAATGAGGCGCCCTACTACCGCGTTTACCGTCGTGTACATATGTTACGGTAAATGTGATTAATTGAAAATGATTAATAATTATCCATCATTATTAATAATTACCTACCTCATGATTTGGTAAATGTGATTATAAAATTGAATTTCATCACTTTTAGTAGTTGTTATTAATAATTCACTACTCTTGTCGGTAAAAGTAATAAAATAAAATAAGACTCGAAGTTATTTATTTACAATACCACAGTACTTACAAATACATAAAGAAACTTACATGCAAAATCGTTTAATCTTTGGTTTTGCTTAAAATTATGTACAAATAGACTCCGTACAATCAACACTAAAAATTAAAATCTTTCTTCTATTTCTTTTTTCAATAACTATTTATTGATAATCTGTTCTGTGCCTACCACAATACTTAAAGGTACCGAACTAAAATACTAAATAAACTTTATTAATAATCACCGTTAAATGGGATTAATTTCTTACTTTTACTTCGACTTTCGGTAATTATTAATAATGATAGACAATTCTTAATAATTTTCAATTAATCACACTTACCGTAACATATTTATTGTTATTATATAATATAAGAATTTAAGTAGTGGGGCGCGTTGAGTGGACAAGCTCTACATGTAAGTGTAATGTCTGATTAGGAACACACTAAGAGCAATAATATTTATGTACTAGCTGTGCCCCGCGACTTCGTTCGTGTGAAAGTCGTAAGATACACAATATACTAAAATAACAGCCACATTTTAATAAAACTCCCTCGTCTCCCGAGCTGCCGCGTTGCATCCCGCCCGCGCATTACTTTTATTAATTTTACTCGGCTGCTAAGGGTCGTAGCGTGACGTTAAATAGCGTATCTCGAGAATTGGGCTACCAGACGCAAAATAATTTTTCCAATCCGACTTTTTGGTCACAATTTCTTGGGTTTTCATTTTTTGCAAGGAACCCTAATTATGTTTGTAAAATAAAAGTAGCCTAACAACAACAACAATAAACAACAACAGCAGCACTATACCAACAGCAGCAGCATCAGTATAACATCAGCTATCTGCCAGTGAAAGTCCCGTCAAATTTAGTAAAAAGCTGTTATTTTTACATTACAAAAACAGTATTAATTAAACTATCACCAGTCAGTTTATCTTAATTATACTAAGCTGCTAGAACAGAGAACCTAATTAACTGTCTTCACTCACAATATTTCTTACCAACTTTTTCCAGAAGCACATTCCTCTTCACTATTATTAATATTATTTATTATTATTATTTAACCATTTATGTACACACAAATATACAGACAAAGAGAAAGGAACAGAAAAATACGTACAAAGGTGATGCTTATTTCAAAAGAAATCTCTTCCAGCATACCTGCGATAGGACAGAGGATAAAAAGAGATGTAGACAACGTGTGTAAGAGTAGAAGAGAAAATAAAATACATAAAATCCAAAACAATTAACTCATTAAATAAAACATATAATAAATACCTAAATACATACATACTACTAAAATAAATACACTAAAATAACTAACAACTATGACTACTACTCACTATTGTCTTGTAACAAAATCTTGCGACTGACAGTCCTATCATTTTCTTCGAAGCTTTTTAAAAGTAAACCCGATACGACAATAATTACATCTTTGTGTTGAGAGCTCGGAAGCGTTGACATGCCCATTAGGAGACTGCCAACTTGTTATAAAACATTGATCATAGAAATATAGGACAGGTACCGCGCGGTACCCTATACCTACTCGTAAATGACATTTTCTATAATGTTATTTTATTTTATTTTTTATTACTTCAGGATAACAAACAATTGCGTAATAATGCTTAATATTTAGTTACAGATATTGTTGCGGCGGCCTAAAGCCTTGGGGTGAAAATCGAAATTTTCTTAGTGGACTGTATGAGGGGCGGTTCGGTGACACAAGTAGGTGTTTTGGTGGTGTGGGAAAATGATGATGGTACCTGCCTGGTGAGCTATGGCGACACGACGAGAAGGGTTTCCTTAGCCACGTGGCTGGCGCGTCCAGGATATCACGTACGGACGAGAATCTGCACTTTCCACAACACACATACACGCACTTGCACTGTTCAATAGCAATCTTCGTTCTTCGCGGTGAAAATATGAGTCCTTTTTCGACTTGGGATTAATTTTACCCACAGGCGTCGATGTTGGTTGAGAACTGGCGGATCTTCTTGGCGGCAGCGTATGCGCGCCATTGCGGATCTTCCTTCTCGCTCTCACTTAGGCATTATAAGGGTTGTGGAAGGGAGAAGGAAAGCGGAAGGAACTTTATGTTACACAGATACTAATTAATTAGAGTTGCCAGTAATTAGGCATGAAATATAAAACTAAAGAAAGTAATGGCGTTAACATTCCTCGCGGCCTTAAAGGGTCACCTTTAAAGAGAATGATATCATAATATATACAGTGAAATTACACTTAAATCTAACTAAAGAGGGAATGGACTGAATAAGATATTACTGAGTAGGAATGGGGCATAAGCGGACCACAGGTCGCACAAGAATCCCATTAGAAGTGCGTACTGAAACGACTCGCGTGCTACCGTCTATAGACGTATGCAACTTCTCAATAACACCTAGAGGCCAGAATAGAGGAGGCGCATTATCATTAACTATCACTACTACAGTGCCTTCCTTAATCATGTCTCCATCAGGTTTATTCCATTTTAAGCGTGATTGTAAACTATGAAGATACTCGCTTCGCCATCTTTTCCAGTACGACTGGACTAATTTATCCATAAGAGAGTGTCTTTGAAGCAGGTGATCAGACAGTAAACCTACTTCCGCGGCGGGTAATGAGTTAAGCGGTACAGTATGTAAAAAATGCGAAGGGGTAAGAGCTTTAGGCTCTTCCGGATCAGCGCTAAGAACAGTAAGAGGTCTGGAGTTCAACAGGCACTCTATTTGAGAGAGAATTGTAACTAATTCTTCATAAGATAGAAGTTGTTGACCTATTGTCTTGAAAAGGTGAGTCTTCACGGCCTTCACCATGGACTCCCAACATCCACCAAAGTGCGGTGACGCGGGCGGAATAAAGTGCCAATTAATGCGATGCTCAGCGAGCTCCTCTTCAAAGCGCGGGCGGTATTCTTTATTTATGAAAGTATACAAGTCGCGTAAAAACGAATTAGCTCCTCGAAAATTGGTCGCGTTGTCCGAATACAAGCATTGTACCGGTCCACGGCGGGATAAAAACCGTTTCAACGCGGCTATGAACGACGCAGTCGTAAGATCTGTAGCTAATTCAATATGAACAGCGCGAGTAGTCATACAGGTAAATAATAGGTCTTTACCTATGAAATTGCCGTTTTGTATGAAAAAATTTAAACGAATTTTTTTCATGCATTTTTTATTTGTAATAATCGAAGTAATCACCCATGCAATCAATGCATCTTTGCCAACGCAGTGGCAGTTTATTGATGCCCTTCTTAAAGAAATCAGCTGGACGGGAGGCAACAAATTCTTCAAAGGCATTTTGTACTGCCTCTCGGGTATTGAATTTTTTTCCCGCCAAGAAGTTATCCAAATTCTGGAAAAAGTAGTAGTCTGTAGGCGCAAGGTCTGGTGAGTAGGGCGGATGACGGAGAGCTTCCAACACCAGTTCTTGCAACTTGGAGACCGTCTGCTGTGCAGTATGAGGTCGCGCGTTGTCGTGCAGGAGCAGCGGAGACGAGCGATTGACCAATGCTGGTTGGAGATGTGCCAGCTTCTCCATCATTGTGTTCAGTTCTTCACAGTACACATCTGAAGTAATGCTCACCCCGTTTGGTAAGAAGCTGTGATGAATCACACCGGCGCTAGACCACCAAACAGTGACCATCACTTTTCTAGGGGTAAGTTTTCGTTTAGGGCATTGTTTAGGTGCTGAACCAGGATCCAACCAACTTGCTGAGCGCTTGCGGTTATCAAACAGAATCCATTTTTCATCGCAGGTAACAATGCGGTTCAAAATTCCTTCATTTGTGTGTCTGTTGAGCAGTGCAAGGCACGTCTCGACGCGTACTTCGCGCTGGCGATCATTGAGTTCGTGGGGCACCCATTTGTAAAGCTTTTTTACCTTGCCAATTTGACGCAAATGGACCAATATTGTTTTGACGCTAACGTCGAAAGCTGCTGCTAATTCAGCCGTAGATTGTGTATCATCAGCTTCCACAATCGCCTTTAATTCGTCATTGTCGACCAAAGTCTTCGGACGACCGCGAGGTTCATTAATCAGGTCGAAATTTCCAGAACGGAAGCGAGCAAACCAATAACAAGTGGTGCGTTGGTTTGTAGTGTTAGCTCCGTAAACGTCGTTGATGTTGCGTGCCGCTTGTGCCGCGTTGCTGCCACGACGGTACTCATATTCCATAATTACTCGAATTTTTAACGTATCCATGACGACGAAAAATATTGAAATGCGATGAAAATGTAACACTAATCAATAAACAAAAGACTACTTTTGGAAAAAAAAATCCATGTTTTTAAAATAAAATTAATTTGAAATTAGAATTCTTAGCCAAACAAAAATTATTTTGATTTGAAATGGCCAGTACTGCAGAACGGCAATTTCATAGGTAAAGACCTAATATACATAAATAACCCTTGCGACTCTTCGCACCTCGAGTGCGTACGGGCACATACTGTATAGGGCCAGCGTAATCACACCCTGTATGAGAAAAAGCTTTGGTTGCAACATTTACTCTAGATTTAGGGAGATCGCCCATAATCGGCGGACCATGAGGTCGCGGTCTCCACCTGTGACATGCGTTACACTTGTGAATTCTATGACGAATAATGCGTCTAGCGGACAAAATCCAATACTTATGGCGCAATAACGACATAGTGAGTTCTGGACCTGCATGTAAATATTTTATATAAATAAAATAAATAAATAAATAAATATGTTTGGACATATCACACAACGCCATCTAGCCCCAAGCTAAGCAACCTAATGCTTGTGTTATGGTAACGAGATGGCTGATAAACTACTTATATACATTTTTTTTTTGTAAATACATACATATTATAGATAGAAAAACACCCAGACTCGGAACAAATACTTGCAGGTCGTACAAATATTTGTTCCGTGCGGGAATCGAACCCGCGACATGCTGCGCAGCAGTCAATCGCTCAACCACTGCGCCAACCGTGTCGTCAATAATAATAATAATAATAATAATAATAATCTAATCTAATAGACATCCAGCACCTTTGGCGGAAACAAGTCTGTCGACTAAAAACATTTTTTTACTCAAAATCCAGCACTAGTAACATTCATAAAGCCATAGCTCAAAATGATTTCAACTACACACCACTTAACTTAAATGAACAGCTAGACACTCCACAAATTACTAGCGATGACCCGCAGAAACAAAAAATTGAGGACTGGAAGAAAAAGGTACTTCATGGCCGACATCCTCATGACCTAGAACAATCTCATGTGAACAAAGTAGCTTCAAATAAATTTCTTAAAATAGGCAATTTATTCCCTGAAACTGAAGGATTTATAATTGCAATACAGGACCAGATTATCAACACTAAAAACTATAGAAAATTTATTATCAAAGATCCTTCAGTAACAAATGATAAATGTCGCAAGTGTCACATTCAACCAGAAACAATTCAGCACATAACAGGAGCTTGCACCACTCTCACGCAGACAGACTACACACACAGGCACAATCAGGTGGCAAATGTAATTCATCAAAAAATTGCAGTCAAATACACACTCATTCAAGACACATACACTCCTTACTACAATTACACACCACAAACTATCTTAGAAAATGACACACATAAACTTTACTACGACCGCGCCATTCTCACCGACAGGACAATTCACTACAATAGACCGGATATAACCCTACTGGATAAAATAAACAAAGTTACTTACCTAATAGATATTGCCGTTCCCAACACACATAACATTCAGAAGACAATATCTGAAAAAATTAGTAAATACGCAGAACTCAAAGATGAAGTAACTAGAATATGGCGCCAACAAAATGTTTATGTAGTCCCTATAGTCCTCTCCACAACAGGCGTCATCCCAAATCATCTTCTCCATAGCCTTAAACTACTAAACCTAAAAGAAACCCTCTATATCACCCTACAAAAAGCTGCAATTTTAAATACATGTCGAATTGTCAGAAAGTTCATGCAAATAGATGAAAATGAAATAGGTCCTCATCATAACACATCCTCAAATTAACACACCACACGCTGCATTTACTTGGCTTTGGTCCGTAAATGTTGCAAAAACCAGCCATAGAGCTGAGAAGAAAAAACAGTCAACAAAAAATAATAATAATAGTCTACGAGGATTTCAACTATGCGATCATGACGGGGTAACACTACCGGGTGTTTAGTACTTTAGGCCTCAGCCGAATGAGTTAATCGACCCCCAACGCGGATTAAATCATCACCATCTACAAATGGCTTGAGTTTAATAAGAGCGGGTGAACAAATTTTATTATTTTTTAACTCGGAATAATCATCCATGAAGTGTTTTCTTTGAACATGACGCCACAAAATGGTTTCAGCGAACTCGAGGTCGCTAGCGGTAACGGTGTCAGTCCGACGCGGGAGTTTTTTCATGAAGCGGTATATGAAAACAACAATACGCAGCAGTTTAGTCCACGACGACGTACGTTCTGCGAGTGCGAGTAGAAGCGAATTTTCCGAACTTGAATCCGCGACTATGGGATGCGCGTGGACCTTTTCTTCCGGAATGGGTTCCGAATTCAAGTCTGTAACCTTATGTATGGGCCATTCGGAAGGGTCGCGCTTAGCCCAAGCGGGTCCGTGCAACCATAATGGGTGCTCAATGAATTTGTCAGGTGTTAAACCACGTGACAAACAGTCCGCTGGGTTTTCAGTACCAGGTACGTGGTAGAAATGTTCCGCGGGGACGTTGTCTACGATGCGAACGACACGATTGGCCACAAACGTGTGCCAACGATGCGGAGAAGAATTTATCCAGCTAAGAGTCACCTTAGAATCGGTGAATGCGTAAATAGCGGTAACATTATAACGCGGATTATAAGTGTCATGAACACGGCGAAGAAGTTTAGCGAGGAGTTCGGCACCACAGAGCTCCAGTCGAGCGATAGTCAATGGTTTAACCGGCGATACCTTCGACTTGGCACGAACCAGCTGAACGACTACGTCATCGTTGCGAGTGACGTGCGCATAGATGACAGCGCCGTAGGCGCTTTCACTGGCGTCGGAAAATCCAATGAGGCGAAGAATACAATTTTCAAAAATACCTAAATGGCGCGGGATTTTAAAATCATTTAAAAGCGGCAGGGCAGAGCGAAAAGTTTGCCAAATATTTATGATGTGACGCGGGGGAGTGTCATCCCAATCGAGCTTCAGTAACCACAATTCTTTGATAAGTAGTTTAGCATAGAGAACTACAGGCGCGACAAGCCCCATGATGTCCCACAGTCTAGCTACGGCCGACAGAATAGCACGTTTAGTACACGTGTCTGGCGGTGCGGAAATAAGAAATTCAAAACAATCATTTGACCTACACCAGCGCAAGCCGAGAACCTTTTGTTCTACCGACTTGTCGAATTCTAGTTGTTCGGTCAACCTATGCGACGCGGGAATACTGTTTAGTACAGTTTGAGAGTTACTGGTCCACTTGACCAACTCGAACTGACCTCCTCTAAAGAGTTTAATCAGTTCGTGCGAAACCTGGACTGCACGTGATTCGGAGCTTACGCTGTAGACTACGTCATCCATATACAGCGAATCCGCGATGATAGCGCTGGCGCGCGGGAAGTGATGACCATCGTCTTGAACCAACTGTTGTACTGTGCGGATCGCATGGTAGGGACTTGACTTGAGACCAAAACAGACACGGTTAAACTGATATAGAACCAGAGGATCGTTTGGACTAAAACGATATAAGATGCGTTGAAAGCGACGATCGCTTTCTCTTACTTCAATCTGTAAGAACATTTGTCGGCAATCAGCCGAGAGCGCGAATGCGAACAATCGAAAATTCAGAATTATAGTAAACAAGTCACCCTGTAAATTTGGGCCACTGTGTAAAATATCGTTGAGAGATAATCCAGTACTCGTTTTAGCACTAGCGTCTAACACGGAGCGTAGTTTTGTTGTTGTCTTATCTAAACGTACAACTGCGTGATGCGGAATTACATAGTCAGGACAACTAGTGTCTGAACTATCGAGCGGAGCAGGAGATAAATATCCATTATCAATATATTCGCGAATGACGTCATCATACGCAGTACGTAACTCGGGTGCGGATTCTAATTTCTTTTCTAGGCAGAAAAAACGTTTTTTCGCGATATCGAGTGAGTTCCCCAATGAGAACACATCGCTGCGAAACGGTAGGGCTACAGAGTATCTACCTGTGTCCCCATCGCGTTCCGTGGTCGAATTATAAAAGTACTCGCACTCAAGTTCGTCGAGCGATTTGCTCGTCGAAAGAGTGACGGGCGCTTCATCGACCTGCCAGAATTTTTTCAACGCCGATTCTAACGAGTCTTTGTCGGATGGTTGCGAAATATGTGAGTAACAAGACTGTGGAGGCTTATTACGACGTACAGGCAGCGCGGGCACAGTGCCCATGATGACGTAACCGAGTACCGTCTGCATGGCGGGCGGCGCGGAGGAGTTGCTGCTAACTACGCTGGGCAGCATAAGATGCGGGAAAAGCGAAGCCCCGATCAACACATCGATGCGACCGGGTTTGCCAAACGATTCGTCGGCGAGCGGTAAACCTTTTAAGTAAGGCAAGGCGGAAGTATCTACGGGAGCGGTAGGTAAATTATCGGTGATTGCATCGACAACTAGCGAATTAACGTTAAAAGTAACGTTCGGATTAAAACGGGAAAAGAAAGCGAATTGTACGGAACCCTTAACGGATTTTTCCGTACCACCGATACCCTTAACGGAAGGCGTATCAGATGAATGTCTAGTCAAACCTAATCGTTTGCAACATTCTGCGGTAATAAAATTAATTTGTGAGCCACTGTCTAATAGACAGCGAATAAAATGCTCCTTACCAAATGAATCTCGAACTATTACAGTAGCGGTTGACAACAAAATAGTAGTATTCGTATTACATTGCGGCTTTGATACGCGGGAGTTCGAGTCGTAAAAGATCGACGCAGCAATGGATGCATTACATTGCGGGGCGCTCTGAGCGGTGGCGGCGAGCGGCACGGCGGCGGCGGCGTGAGCATCTTGCTCGCTCGAAGCCGTGGAGTTTGAACCCGATTGTGTACGTGCGGTATCATCAACACCGTTCGATAATACAGTCGCGTGCGATTCGCGATTAAAGTGTAAAAGCGTATGGTGTTTATTTTTACAAGATTTACATCTAGATTCAGACTGACAGACTCTGGCCTTATGTTTAATACTTAAACAGTTAGTACATGCATCGTTTTGTTTCACCGATTTGAAACGATCACTTGGTGTCATTTTAGAAAAGGCAGGACATTTAAATAAATGTTCATGAACAAAGCTATCACACAAACATTTAGCGGATTTATCAATTACAGTGTAAGATTGCGGTTGCGGAGTTTTGAACGTTTTTTTATTTATAGGATTGTTATTAGACTGAGTGAAACTCAAGCTGTTTAAAGCTTTAGTATTTTGTAAAATGCGAGATTGATTTTTAATGAACTGTACTAAATTGTCGAATTTAGGAATTTCATCTTTTGAGTTCATTTCAAAAAGTCGAGCGGTTTCAGAATCAACCTTTTTTATAGCGACATGGAAAAAAATCAAATCTGATAAATCATTTATTTTAAGGTTTTTTAATGCGTTTGCGGCGGAAACAAAATTATCAGAAAAGGATTCGAAATTTTGAATAGATGCGGTATTAAAAGATTTATGTTCAAACATCCGATTAAGGGAACTAGAAGCCAACATACGTTTGTCTTCGTACTTGTTTATGAGTGAATTAAAAATTAATTGGTAGTTATCGCCATTAGGGCAAACTCCTGAGAACGCGGTTTGAGCCTTATCTTTCAATTTCCCCATCAAATAATATAATTTCTCCGAATCAGTCAATGTATTATTTTCGTGTACCGTGCTTTTAAAATTAGCATAGAACAGGGGCCAGTTACGAATATCGCCATCGAATGACATAATTTCAATGGGAGGCAAGCGAACTGTTTGCTTATTGACACCACTACCACTAGAAGTAGGAGCCGATGTGGCTGATGATTTTGAGTAACTTGAATAATTATATTTAACGCAGCAATATAATTCCTCAAAACTAATCCACGACTGATCATCAATATTATTTTCCGGGTCTTGTCTTAGAAGAAGCGAGTTATATTTATTAAATGCCTCGAGGAACTCGGTGCGCAACGCATCAACATTGACACACGCACACAAGAACTTCTCTACCGGTTCCATACCGGACTTCATTTTTTCCATTAAATCGTAAATGATTTGCATGCGGGCAAAAATCATATTACGACATGACAGTGCTATTTGAATCGCGGATTCTATCTGATCATCCGAATCAATGGTCACTTTCTTAGGCATTTTCGATATTTTTGTAGGTTTTTATAATAGCTAAAATAAATCACAAACTTCAACGAGTTGCGCGCGGTGCGGGATTGGTAGGTGGTACCTACGAATATAGTACCGAACGATAGCGAAGCGAGCGAGCGGTAGATTTTGCTTCTACCTACGTATATTAAAATATTAAGTTGAGCGGGATGCGAAATACCTGTGAATGTACGCAATGACAAGTAGGTACTGTAATAAATGAATAAATGAAAGCGGTTTAGTATAAGAGTATAAGGAACGAAGATTGAAATGAAATATAGTTGCGGGATGATGATATACGGATATAATATTGATATCCGTTATCAAGAGGATAAAGAAAAATAGGTATCCGTGATCATGGGACCAAACTGTTGGATATCTGTGATCGTAGGACCAAAAACTGTTGGATATCCGTGATCGTAGGACCAAAAAATGTTGCGGCGGCCTAAAGCCTTGGGGTGAAAATCGAAATTTTCTTAGTGGACTGTATGAGGGGCGGTTCGGTGACACAAGTAGGTGTTTTGGTGGTGTGGGAAAATGATGATGGTACCTGCCTGGTGAGCTATGGCGACACGACGAGAAGGGTTTCCTTAGCCACGTGGCTGGCGCGTCCAGGATATCACGTACGGACGAGAATCTGCACTTTCCACAACACACATACACGCACTTGCACTGTTCAATAGCAATCTTCGTTCTTCGCGGTGAAAATATGAGTCCTTTTTCGACTTGGGATTAATTTTACCCACAGGCGTCGATGTTGGTTGAGAACTGGCGGATCTTCTTGGCGGCAGCGTATGCGCGCCATTGCGGATCTTCCTTCTCGCTCTCACTTAGGCATTATAAGGGTTGTGGAAGGGAGAAGGAAAGCGGAAGGAACTTTATGTTACACAGATACTAATTAATTAGAGTTGCCAGTAATTAGGCATGAAATATAAAACTAAAGAAAGTAATGGCGTTAACAGATATGTTTAGGGTTCCATACCTCAAAAGGAAAAAACGGAATCCTTATAGGATCACTCGTGTGTCTGTCTGTCTGTCTGTCTGTCCGTCTGTCACAGCCAATTTGCTCCGAATCTAATAGACCGATTAAGTTGAAATTTGGTACACATATGAATTTTTGTGACCCAAACACGGACGGGTAAAGTAAATAAATGAATTTTGAATATAGAGGTCACTTTTGGGGGGCAAATAAGAAAATTAAAAAAAAAAGTTTTGGAAACTACACCATGTGGCATGTTAAATAAAAGGGCTTACTATGAGGGTCTCAAATATATTTTTTTATAATTTTTTAAATAAATTGTTTTAAAGTTATTTAAGAAAATAGACTAAAATTGACCATTCCCCCCTTATCTCCAAAACTACTGAGCCTAAAATTTAAAAAAAAATACAGAAAATAGATCTTAACCTTTAGATTACAGGAAAACCTATATGTAGTCTGTGGTCTTAAAATAACATGGTAAATCTATCAATATTGTGAGAACAAACTTACATTTACAGTTGGAATGTATGGGAGAACATGTTTTTCAACTACAATGTTAAGTTTGTTCTTAAGATAAAAATTATTCATCCCAACTACGGAAACCTTCATTGTGCGTGGTCCGACACGCACTTGGCCAGTTTTTTTATAGAACACTTAAGTAATCACGCAACCAATGCTGGTTGCGTTAACGATGCCGTTATCCACAAATTAATTATTAAGTTTGAGCAAGGTCCAAGCAAACATAGCAAACAATCGTCTAACATAAATTAACAATTGTGTCTTGCGAAATTAACGTATGACAAACTACACTATGATGTGTGATATAACTACTAAAAAACTATTTTATGATAGGTATTTAAAAGGATTTTTTATAAAAACTATTTTTAAACTGTGCGAGTGACAATGCAAATATGGCAATATCAGCAAAATTATCGTTGCATCTTTTCACTATAGTATAGTTAAAATCTCGCTGTAGACTCGGTCATAAATCATAATCGGAGTAGGGATGTGCGCTAGTTGCGCGCGCTCAAGGCCATTATCGATAACAGGATCATTAAGGTTATCACGTATCTTGCCGCCTTACCACTGTCAGTACAATCCCATCGAGTTGGTGTGGGCTCAAGTAAAAAATGAAGTTGCAACGAAACACAAAACCTTCAAGATAGCTGATGTCGAGAAGTTAGTCGATGAAGCCATTTCCAATGTCTCCATTGAAAATTGGCAAAAATGTGTGGAACATGCAGAATTGCTGCAAGATGAAGACTTACGAAAAGCACATTTAATAAAATAAAAAAAAATGTTTATTTATTTCTATCACCCATTTATAAATATATAAAACTATCGATATCACTCATCGACTGCAGTAATGCACAGGACTACGTGTGGGCGTGGCCTGCACATAAGGCGCGTGAGTGGGAAAGAGAGCGAAACACTCGAATGATTTATGACCGAGTCTGCAGCGAGATTTTAACTATACTTTAGTCGACGCGCGTAAAGGAGCTCGTTCTCCTGCGTTGGTTCTGCACCGCTTCGGCGCAAATAGACTGTGATTATAAGTATCACGAATACGAACGTTATCTTCTACAGAACAAAACTAATGGAAGAACAGATTTCGCAATAGAAAGTGTGGTATAGTTGCCAGCACGAGTGGTGAGCACAAACTGCACTCGTAAACCTAAAGCAATGTACGCACGAACGAACAAAAACATGGTGAACACGAACATCGAACAGTTGAAATTTTTAACAGGGCCCTGAGTTTCTTCAAATGATCCGTGATCGATGTTCGTGTTCATGTTTTGTTCGTTCGTGCGTACACGCCTTTTCGAATCTTATTTCCTATCACAGCAGGTTGCACACGGGTGGAGTCAATTAAATCAATATACAACATTATTTTTAGTATATGCGAAACCTGAATCGATTCCGATGGATAATTTTTATACCGTGTTATATTTTGCCCCAAAAATCTTTAAAAAAGTATACAATAGAGACACCGAGCGAAGAACACAAGTCACGGCAAGTCATAGCGGCACTAGGCACGGGCGCATAGCGGGCGCTGTGTGGAGATCATGTTTTTGTACGGACAATCAGCATAACAAGCTTATAACTTTGTGATTTTTCATGGTACAGTTTGAAATTTTGTACATAGATTGTTTACATAAAAATACTAGACACGTATTTCGGGTTTCGCATATACTAAAACTAATGTTGTAGGTATTATCAAGCATATTTAGATACAGATAAAAAACAAAATACAAGAGCACGCTGACGAGGGCAGTTAAAGTTAAGGAGGACATTGTGCTCACGACTCGTGCTGGTAATTATATCTAATATTTACTAAATATTTTTCACGTACTAAGCAAAAACGGGTTATAGATGGGTTATGTTGGTAAGCCTATACTGTGTTCCTACAATACATAATAGGTTGGGGAAAAAGTTTCTTCGCATTTTTTAAGAAAATTCAAAACATTTTTTAATATACATTATTTACATTTATCTAAAGTATGTAGGTACCATTTTGTTCGATAACTTTTTGCCATCTTGTAGGTAGGGTCATGATCCCATTGCTATAGAAATTTTGGGACTTCTGATCAAAATACCGCGACAAGTGGTTTTGACAGTCCTCTCGTGATGATAACCTGACACTGCCTTAAGAATTCTGAAGAGACCGAAACAGGTGGAAATCTGAAGGTGCAAGGTCGGGACTATACGGCGGATGCATTAATATCTCCCAGCCAAACTCTCTTAATTTTTGCTGAATGGCTAAAGATGTGTGAGGTCTAGCGTTATCATGATGAAAAACCACACCCCTTCTGTTGATTAATTCCGGCCGCTTTCTCTCAACTTCTTTTTTTAATCTCATCAGTTGTTCGCAGTAGTGTTCAAAATCGATGGTCCTGCCTGGTGGTAACAGCTCATAATGAATCCCACCCTTCCAATCCACCCACACACACAGCATCACCTTGTTGCGAGTTATCCCGGGTTTCGCCACAGTCTGTGAAGCCTGACCAGCCTTTGACCACGACCTTTTTCGCACGTTCTTGTCGTACGTGATCCACTTTTCATCACCAGTTATCAGCTTCTTCAAAAATGGTTCGGTTTCATTACGTCGTAATAAAGAATCACAAATGAGTACACGGTTCATTAGGTTTTTTTCAGTGAGCTCGTGAGGTACCCAAATATCGAGCTTTTTTGTGTACCCAGTTTTTTTCAAATGCGCCAAAACTGTTTTGTGGTCAATTCCTAGTTCTTCAGCTACGTCGTAACTACTGATATGTCGATCTTGCTCCACTTTTTCAAAAATGGCATTAATTTTATCCGTAATAGGGCGACCGGAGCGACGTGCATCTTTGACATCAAAATTTCTGAATTGAAAACGATTAAACCAAATTTGTGCTACTCTCACAGACACTGCACTGGGTCCATAAACATCGCAAATTTTTTTCGCGGCTTGCGTTGCATTTTTACCTTTTTTGTAGTAAAATTTTAAAATGTATCGAATTTCTTCATTAGATTCACTCATCTTGACAGTACGAAAAACAAATGAAAATCACACATTTTCCTAATTTGAATTTGGAATTATGTTCTTTAAAATTTAAACTTTCAATGATACTAAAACCAGCTAGATACAAATAGTATAGCCAAAGAGATTTTATTTTAAGTTCATACATACTATAATGCGAAAAGACTTTTTCCCCAACCATGGTTGATACATCTGCTACAAAAATTGTAAAAGGAAAAAGTCAAAGGCATTTAAGGTGATTGCGCAGTAGTAGCCTGCAAAATTCTAATTTTCTTCAGTTTTTTGCAATTTGCAAGTCATTGTCAGGTTGTATGTTGATACAAAATATGATACGGGGTTCAACAAATATGTATTTATATAATTTTAACTATAAAATCATCGATACATCGTTCTATGTTAGATTTGTTCCAAAATGTCATGATTTCCGAAATCAAATTTAAAGAGAACAAAGCTAACTTAGAGAGATGTAGGTATTGATGATTTTTATGGTTAAAATTATGTGAATACATATTTGTTATAGCCGCGTATTGTATTTTCATCAACATACAACCTGATACTGATCTGCAAATTGCAAAAAACGTAAGAAAATTTGAATTTCGCGGCTGCTACTGCGGATCCCCCTTTGCTATAAATGCAGTGGTAAAAAATATATTTTGTATATTCATTTTGCCATACTTTTTCATGCAAATATGAATAATTAAGTAACGTGATCATTTAAATGACATCATGTATGTAAGAAGCAAAATCGATACATTATTATTAATATTAGGTCTTTACCTATGAAATTGCCGTTCTGCAGTACTGGCCATTTCAAATCAAAATAATTTTTGTTTGGCTAAGAATTCTAATTTCAAATTAGTTTTATTTTAAAAACATGGATTTTTTTTTCCAAAAGTAGTCATTTGTTTATTGATTAGTGTTACATTTTCATCGCATTTCAATCTTTTTCGTCATCATGGATACGTTAAAAATTCGAATAATTATGGAATATGAGTACCGTCGTGGTAGCAACGCGGCACAAGCGGCACGCAACATCAACGACGTTTACGAAGCTAACACTACAAACCAACGCACCACTTGTTATTGGTTTGCTCGCTTCCGTTCTGGAAATTTCGACCTGAAAAATGAACCTCGCGGTCGTCCGAAGACTTTGGTCGACAATGACGAATTAAAGGCGATTGTGGAAGCTGATGATACACAATCTACGGCTGAATTAGCAGCAGATTTCGACGTTAGCGTCAAAACAATATTGGTCCATTTGCGTCAAATTGGCAAACGAAAACTTACCCCTAGAAAAGTGATGGTCACTGTTTGGTGGTCTAGCGCCGGTGTGATTCATCACAGCTTCTTACCAAACGGGGTGAGCATTACTTCAGATGTGTACTGTGAAGAACTGAACACAATGATGGAGAAGCTGGCACATCTCCAACCAGCATTGGTCAATCGCTCGTCTCCGCTGCTCCTGCACGACAACGCGCGACCTCATACTGCACAGCAGACGGTCTCCAAGTTGCAAGAACTGGGATTGGAAGCTCTCCGTCATCCGCCCTACTCACCAGACCTTGCGCCTACAGACTACTACTTTTTCCAGAATTTAGATAACTTCTTGGCGGGAAAAATATTCAATACCCGAGAAGCAGTACAAAATGCCTTTGAAGAATTTGTTGCCTCCCGTCCAGCTGATTTCTTTAAGAAGGGCATCAATAAATTGCCATTGCGTTGGCAAAGATGCATTGATTGCATGGGTGATTACTTCGATGAATACAAATAAAAAATGCATGAAAAAAATTCGTTTAAATTTTTTCATACAAAATGGCAATTTCATAGGTAAAGACCTATTATATTGATCTAGCTGCGGCCCGCGGTTCCACCCGCATAGACCGGGATAAAAAGTAGCCTATGTGTTAATCCAGGATATAAGCTACATACAAAATTTCATCGAAATCAGTCCAGCCGTTTGAGCGTGAAGAAGTAACAAACATACACAAACACAAACATTCCCTTTTATAATATTAGTGTGACTGTCAAATCAAGAAGGATTTCTAAACATAAGTCTAAACAAAGAAAGAAAGAAAAGAAAGAAAGAAAACATGTTTATTCTGCACAAATAAAACCCACATTAGAAAAAAATAAAATAAAAAATTACATACTACACTCAAAAGCAATGTGAGCTAAAGACTCATATTCAAGTTTGATTGATATGAGACCAAAGACAATATCTAGTTTACAACTCCACATTGTGTCTGCTCTGTGTTGTGACACTAGGAAATGAAAACAAACATCATCAAACATGCAACAAACAACCAAAACAAAAGTAGAAAAATAATACTTTTATAACAAAAACAACAAGAACAAATTAATCCGTGTGTCGTATCTGCGCAAGAAAAGGCCGTTGCTCAGCAAAATGCCGTGACGACGGGCGAGCCTATCGTCAGCGAGTGGCGCTGATTTTCAGCAACTACCTATCGAATGACGCAATGACGTCCCCCCTGTGTGACCTAATAACTCGGGTAAGTTTTATTCACAGCGTTACGTACGTGTGAATCTAGCTGAACATTAATACTAATATGAATAAAGAGAAATATACCTCATCATTCTCCTGCCCTTATCCCAATCTATTTGGGGTCGGCGCAACATGTCCTTTTTTCCATACTTCTCTATTATTCGTCATCTCGGTAGTCACCCCCTTTCTAGCCATGTCATCTTTCACACAATCCATCCATCGTTTCTTTGGTCTTCCCCTACTCTTATAGCCATCGACATTCATACTCAAAACTTTCCTCACGACATTTTCCTCACTCACACAAAGAGAAATATACCTACAAACAAAAATAAAATATATCAGTGCATAACTTTTATAAATAAAAAAAAAATAAGTACTTACTTATATTATGGCCTCAATAGCAAAAAAATAAAAAATATACTAAATAATTCCATAATAAAAACATTGTAGTGTGGTGTGCTTCTATTTATGCTATTTTACTTCTACTGTTAAATATTATGACTTGAATAAATAAATAGATCTATGTATAAATGTCATGGCTAAGTGTCATGGGATATTTGCGATGGCATGGCAGCCATTTGCAAAAGCATCGGCCATCTATCAAAGCATGGCGTTGCTTTTCTGCCTTTCAATCGAAATGAACCCAGACAAATTTAATACCCGAGGTAAATGAGGCATACCTGTGATAATTCAGCGAAATAGAGAAAAAAATTACAGTAGCTTAAAGTGTCTCCGTTGTTTCTACACTCCATGTTACAGAAGTTAGTCAATCGTGTCCATTAATTCTGTGAAAGCATTCGAACTTCACTGACCATTTCGGATTCGTGAACACGTCACTTTGTGTTTAGAGTCCTTCATGATTGTTTCGGTTGACAGATTCGTTTATTAGAGGTAGATATAACGAGAATAGGTGGGTAGCTCATGATGAGGTAGGTAGTTTGTACCTTTGTCTTTTAATAGAGCAAGGATCTTTGGTATAGTCGGCCTTATTGCCTATGACCCTAAGGTTTAATGTCAAGTGCAGGTCATAAATCGACAAGGTCCATTTTGTCTATGTGACAGATAGGTTAAACTTTAGTGAAGTTTTAATATTGATTGATAACAGCAGTGATAGCCTAGTGGTGTCACCTTCGACCTGCCAAGTCATAGGTCTTGAGTTCGAACGCAAGGCACGCACCTCTGACTTTTCGGATTCATGTGCGTATTGCATAAGTAAAACTTGCTTAAAAAACCAGCCAAGTGCGTGTGGGACCACGCACAATAAAGGGTTCCGTAGTTGGGATGAATTTATCCAAAAAACCATTTTTTTAATGTGATAAAAATACAAATTAACAATTTTCGGACTTTTTCCTTTACTTGTGCTGTGAGACCTTGCTTCTTGCCAAATTTCATTATTCTAGGTCAACGGGGGGGTTTTGATTTACTTGCGAGTATCAAAATATGTCGCATAAATGGCCGTATTTTTTATTTCGTTGATATAGAAGCTTGATTTTTTTAGAACTCCAAGGGACCATAGACTTACGTATTTGATATTAATTTCAACGTTATATCTCCACGCGGTCCTGAGAATAAGGGTCTTGACAGACTGACACAAAGACAGACAGACAGACGGACAAGAAGTGATCCTATAAGGGTTCCGTTTTTTTCCTTTTGAGGTACGGAAAACCCTAAAAACGAACTTAAGTTCCAGCCATAATTATTTGAAGTTGTGTTATGTATGCAATTAAAGTTTTGAAAACTATTCTTACGCAGTACATTATACATAATCTACAATGAGCTTGTTTCCACCCACAGTTTTCCATATTACTTCAACTTGCTAGGAACTTTCTTTTGTTGACTTTATATCGCGCACAATTTCCTATGGAAATATTCAGCTCGTTGGAAATTTAATCTAAGTAACCAACAATGGACATTATTTCGCGGTGAAAGCAGATAAAATTCATGACGTTTTGGTGTTCCCATAACTTGTGGATTCGACAGGATTACAGTTATTTGCTTTTAAAAATATTTGTATTTGGGCTGGATTATTTTTGTACTTAGTTATATTATTTTGGCATTATGCTTTGTAGGGAAGAAAAGAGACTTTTCATTTAGAACCTTTTTCCGTTATTAAACTTTTAATAAAGTAATTCACTGATTAAATTTTCCATATTTAACAATAATTTTGGTACTTGATTTTTATAAAATAAAAAGAAAGAAAGAAAAATTGTTTATTCTGCACAAATAAAACCCACAATAGAAAAAAATATAAATTATAAATATCAATAAATAAAAATTTATTAAAATAAATAATTATAAATAAAAATATAAAATATAAATAAAAATACACACATGCAAGAAGAAGAAGAAGATAATTATATTCTATTGTTTTAGTGTTAATGATCATTCTGTTATTTTACTTCCTCTTTCCACAAACATATCACGGTAAATCCCAACCATTTAAGACTGACAAATTAACCATCTTAAAACTAAAATCTAGCTTGACCTAGTTAAACGAAACTTTTTTTTTTTCACCAGCCAATTGCTTTCCAAGATCCAAAAGTTCGTTAAAATTTTCAAGACACGTGTCTACAATTTGCTAGCTCAAATGACTTAGTGATCGAGGTCTGTTCGGTCCATAGCACTGTTTTCTTAAGAAATTAGGTTTTGGAGGAAAATGTTCCAAACTTGAAATGGGCACTAAGACTGGAGTGGTTTTCCATTCCAATTTTGAAGTTTAAAAACAAATACGTTAGTTATCAAAAATTGTCTAAAATAGTTTAATACCACATTGCGACGCATCGCATTCTCTAGCAATTTGGCAGTTGTAATAATTACGTTTATTTTGAGTCTTATAATATTAGGTCTTTACCTATGAAATTGCCGTTCTGCAGTACTGGCCATTTCAAATCTAAATAATTTTAGTTTGGCTAAGAATTCTAATTTCAAATTAATTTTATTTTAAAAACATGGATTTTTTTTTTCCAAAAGTAGTCATTTGTTTATTGATTAGTGTTACATTTTCATCGCATTTCAATCTTTTTCGTCATCATGTATACGTTAAAAATTCGAGTAATTATGGAATATGAGTACCGTCGTGGCAGCAACGCGGCACAAGCGGCACGCAACATCAACGACGTTTACGGAGCTAACACTACAAAGCAACGCACCACTTGTTTTTGGTTTGCTCGCTTCCGTTCTGGAAATTTCGACCTGAAAAATGAACCTCGCGGTCGTCCGAAGACTTTGGTCGACAATGACGAATTAAAGGCGATTGTGGAAGCTGATGATACACAATCTACGGCTGAATTAGCAGCAGCTTTCGACGTTAGCGTCAAAACAATATTGGTCCATTTGCGTCAAATTGGCAAGGTAAAAAAGCTTGACAAATGGGTGCCCCACGAACTCAATGATCGCCAGCGCGAAGTACGCGTCGAGACGTGCCTTGCACTGCTCAACAGACACACAAATGAAGGAATTTTGAACCGCATTGTTACCTGCGATGAAAAATGGATTCTGTTTGATAACCGCAAGCGCTCAGCAAGTTGGTTGGATCCTGGTTCAGCACCTAAACAATGCCCTAAACGAAAACTTACCCCTAAAAAAGTGATGGTCACTGTTTGGTGGTCTAGCGCCGGTGTGATTCATCACAGCTTCTTACAAAACGGGGTGAGCATTACTTCAGATGTGTACTGTGAAGAACTGAACACAATGATGGAGAAGCTGGCACATCTCCAACCAGCATTGGTCAATCGCTCGTCTCCGCTGCTCCTGCACGACAACGCGCGACCTCATACTGCACAGCAGACGGTCTCCAAGTTGCAAGAACTGGGGTTGGAAGCTCTCCGTCATCCGCCCTACTCACCAGACCTTGCGCCTACAGACTACTACTTTTTCCAGAATTTGGATAACTTCTTGGCGGGAAAAAAATTCAATACCCGAGAGGCAGTACAAAATGCCTTTGAAGAATTTGTTGCCTCCCGTCCAGCTGATTTCTTTAAGAAGGGCATCAATAAACTGCCACTGCGTTGGCAAAGATGAATTGATTGCATGGGTGATTACTTCGATTAATACAAATAAAAATACATGAAAAAATTAGTTTAAATTTTTTCATACAAAACGGCAATTTCATAGGTAAAGACCTATTATTTTTTTTGTGTATAAAGTATTTTTTTAAATTAAATTAACAGTTAATTCTGAGCGTTTTTAGTAGTTTTGTGGTTTTAAATGGGATTTTTTTATAGATATTCCATTCATAGGTATTTCAAAATTCTGAGGCCGCTACTAAACCACTATTTCACACTATTACACTATTTTTATTTTTTTTTATTTTATCACTGTGCTTAACCTATGTCTTTGGAAATAAACATTATTATTAAAAAAAATAATAATAATAATAATAAAAATAAATGCGTCGTCGCGAACATGATGTTTGTAAAGATTTGAACTGTTGGTGTTATGTGATGATGCTGAACCCGAAGTTGCCATTGACCAAAATAAAGTAACATGTTGTTGTTGTTGTTGTTGATTTAAGAGATATTAATTTTTATTTTTCATTTAATTTTCGCATGTAAATAGTTCAATCCACGAGTTCAAAAATATGCAATAACGCCATAGATATCCGTGAATAGCGCATTTTATGAAAAACTTGCTTCGAATTTTGGCTATATAACGTGCCGTTTTACATCCTCGTCAAATTTAAGGGTGCGGTATCGACCATCAAACCGAATAACTTTTTCCATGGCACCAACATCGTAATCGTGAAAAAATAATCAGGCATCCCATACATTTGCGTCGAGTACCTAGGTATTGAAGTTTTCTATGGGACAGTTGAAATTTTTTTCGCGATTACGATGTTGGTTCCATAGAGAAAGTTGTTTGGTTTGATGTTCTGTATCAGTCCCTGAAATTTGACGAGGATGCAAAACGACACGTTGTATATAAATAGATAAAAAAAAAATGTGAAAAGCGAGGCCGCTATGAACTATACCTACTAAAGACTTACACTCAAGTATTTCAGTTTCTCAAAATAAGAATACCAAAGTTGACCATTTAACGCAAAAATCACGGTCGAAATGTAATATGGCCTTTATTTTTTTACCCATGCAAAAAGTAAGATGATATAAAAATGTTTGAAAAAAACCTGCAAAATAACATGCAGAGGCTACACGACAGTCGCGAAGAAATTTCATTGGTTGTACAGATTCTACGCTCATAAATTTCTTGGTCTTGTTCAGTTTTATTCTGTTTTCACAAGCCGCCTTATGCAAACTATTCAATATTGGATATGACGTAGGAATATTTTATGAAAAATTTCCATCGCTAACCAACTTATCGGTAAGCAGAAATTTGTCGGTAATTTCTTCCTTAACTTTCAATCAGTTTTACAGCCATTATTAGGTTTCCTTCTGTTGCTAACTTTAAATCATACCCGAGTTCATTATAAGAACATCATTTATTCAGATTTATAAAGTTATAGGCCTCAAATTCTGCTAATTTTGACCAAAATTGTTATTAATATCTGTCTCAACTGTGAAAAAGGTCACAAACATGGCTATTTAAATTCTGATTTATATTTTTAGGTCAGGCCTACACTGCCACAATGACCTGGGAGTGTACTAAAAGACAATAATAGATTTTTTAAAGACGAGTCTGTCAACATGCTGAACCGCTTTTGCTTCGGCAAAGCATATGACAAAGCCCAAGCTCTTTTGGGCGTTTTGGCAGGGATACTACCATGCCCTCTGCAATATAGTTTTAATTAATAACTTTTGTTTTATAAATCTGTCATTATGATGTCTGGTAAAATACTTCGCCAGAAACACAGACTAGAAAATAAATATATATAAGTATGTGAAGGTATTTTCGAACTTTGATTAGACCGTCTGTAACCGAGATTACCTTGTGTCACATCAAAGGTCTACGTTCAAACTTCAATAATCTTGAAATTTAATACCCTGGGACCCCAAACGTTTATTTAATTTCTTTTGTGGAAGATAATCTTGGATTAAAGCTCGCCATTGTACTGATAATTTTGTCGCAAGAATATTCCTATTTTTTTTTACCATCCAGACTTAATTTTTTCAAATCAAGATTAAAACATAGATCTTTATTTATTTTTAGATCTTAAACAAAATTAATTCAGAGTTTTTTTTTCAGCTTATTAAATTAAACCATAAAAATATACTTGTTTCTTATATCTATGGGTTAAACAATGTATGAAATTAAATATTTTAGTCTGAGTTCGACAGTTTACTACAAATACATATCTAAGCATTGATTAAACGAAGGCCCGTTAAGGGTACGCAAGAGCAGGATAATAAAGACGGGACCGGGGGTATGTTCGACTTTGTGCTTCGGTTGAGACGCGGGGAATTGTTGACCCGTGAAATTAAGTCACCTGCTGTTATTCAATACTGTTCTAACATTTCAGCTGCCTCACAAAAAAGTCGCGTTTCGAAGTTTTATGTCGGTTCGGTGACAATTTTTAAATAATTTAAAAAATATTGTGAACTAAAAAAAATTAAGGAAGTCTACTAGTTAAAACATTTATTTTAATAAAAAACTTATTATTAATATTATCAGCCTTTTATGTCGCACAGCAAGTGGAAGGAGGGATGACCTTTCTCTATAATGTGGCCAATCTTTAGACAAAAAAAAATACTTTAAAAAGTAAAAAGCTACTTCAAAAACGTACAACCATAGATATCGTACAACGAATAAAATTACTTTCTTAAAAAACGTATGTAGATCACGTTAGTGAAAGAATCATCAAATTTGTTTCATTAGTTTTTGATGAAATCACAGTCATACAAACACTAGCTTTTGCCCGCGGCTTCGCCCGCGTGGATGTCGGAAAATGTGCAACAGGAACAAAAATATTGAGATTGCTTCTGCTCGCGACTTCGTCCGCGTGAAATTTATTGTTCTCCCGACCCACCCCGTCGCATCGCATTGCCTGCCCACGCTATTAGTCGACACCTAAGAGTCCTAGAGTGACGTTAAATAGGTATGCCTATAGCCTTCCTTAAGAATTGGGCTATCAAATGCAAAAATAATTGTAAAAGTCCGCCTGGTGGTAGTTCAAGAGATTAGCGCGTTCAAAAAAACAAAAAAAAGTGTGTGTCAGCTCTGACGCACGACTCGAATTTACTCCTGTTTTTTGTGCCGTTCCGAGTTTCTGACTTTCTATTTTTCGGTCATTTCTGTCGGGCTATGACTCTTCAATGAATAAAAGCAACTTTAAGGTGTAAAGGTAAAGGTACTCGTCGCCTCCCCCTCTCACCTCTGCCCCTCTCCCTCTAACCCCCGTCTCACCCCCCTCCCCTTCCCACCTCTCTCACCTTCCCCTATCAACCCCTCACCGTCCCCTCTCACTTCATTCCCCCTCCCCATCTCCCTCTCCCTCTCACCCCCTCATCACATCTCTTTTCACGCTAACCCCCTTTCACCCCCTCTCACAAATACCTTCACCACTTTCCCCGCCCACACAACGCTCGCCAACTCTTCCCCTCCCTCTCCCCCTCTTTCCATACCCTCCCCACTCACTTTACCCTCCTATTCCTGTCCACCTCTCCCCGCTCGCCAATCAATCAGTCAAAAGTCTCAAGTCAATCTCTCTTCAATGAATCAGTGCTATAAAAAAGCAACTTTAAGGTGTAAAGGCACTCGTATCCCCCCCGGTCACCCCCACTCACCCCTCCTCCTCCCTCTAACCCCTCTCTCCTTCCCATCCCCTCTCACCCCTCTCATCCCCTACATCACCCCTCTCACCCCTCGCCCTCCCCATCTCCCTCTCCCTCTTACTCCCCTCATCACATTGTGGTATAGTATGTAACCATGTTATTGTAAGGGTGTGTGTGTGTGTTAATATTGTCAATGAATGGACCAAATATACGCAGTGTCTAACTAGCATTCGAGATGTTTTATTGTGTTTAAATCCCTTACTTATATGGTGACCCTGCCATTCGAGCGGGGAATCGAATCATGTTCGCGTTTAGTTTGGACTGTGCTCTGCGTAATACTTGTCAATTTGCACACTATTTGCAAAAAATATCATCATGTGTCAATCAAAGGTACAGAATGAAGAATTCTTTGTAAACCAAAATGTTTATTTACAATATAACTTAGTTTAATAAAGGTAGAAAAAAAAACTGAAACTAATCAAGTTTTTTTTTTTTTTTTCCCATTGCCATAAGAGGTGTGGTATAGTATGTAACTATGTTATTGTAAGGATGGGTGTGTGTGTTAATATTGTCAATGAATGGACCAAATATACGCAGTGTCTAACCAGCATTCGAGATGTTTTATTGTGTTTAAATCCCTTCCTTATAACATTCCCGACCCGCTAACCTCCCCCTCCCCATTTCACACCGCCTTCACTGGTTCCCCTTCTTCTACCCTCACCAACTCCTCCCGTCCCCCACTCCCCCTCCCTCCGTCATCTTCCCCTTCTCCTTCCTCACCACCCCTTTCCTCCCTCTCCCCTCACCACACCCTCCCCTTCACCTTTTACCTCCTCAATACCCCCACCCCTTCCCTCTGGGGTAAAAACTATTAATGACTTTATTACTTGCTTAGGCAAGTATTACACACACACCACACACACAGGCACAGGCAGACAGGCATTAGGCACAGGCAACTGAAGGAACACGGGTGGGTTATAATAAGTAAAAGTCTGACACGCCCTTCCCGCTCCGCCTAGAGTGGGAGAAGTCATTTGATGATTTCCCATCCACAAAAAAAAGGCAAGTATTTGTGCCAAGTTTCAAGTTAATTAACCAAATGAATAAGATTTTTCATATAAATTATATTCCCTGATTTCACCCCCACAGAGGTGGATTTAAAAAAAACCGTTTAGGATATTTCCGTAACTTGACTGAAAGATTATTTACACCAATTTTCGACTTAATCAAGCTCCGCATAAAAACCTACCCTGTAAAATTGACTACCCCTCTTCACCCCCTTAGGGGTTGATTTTCGAAAAACCCTGATACACGTTATTCTTTATTTTTGGTCTCAAGTATAAATACTGAATTTCGAGTTAATCGGACGGGGCGTTAAAATTACTCCATACAAACTTTGACACCCCCCCATCTCTCTTTAGGGGGTAGTTTAGGAAAACTAAAGAAAAAAAACTTTATAACTTACTTAGATACATATTCGTGTCAAATTTCAAGTCTATTAACTCAAGGAATAAGATTTTTTATACAAACTTTGGACCCCCGTCCTTAGAGGGTGAATTTTGAAAAATCCTTTCTTAGAGCACCCCTAGACTTCATAAGAAACCTACGTACCAAAATTGGAATCTCTAGACCCAGCGGTTTGGGCTGTGCGTTGATATGTCAGTCAGTCAGTCAGTTTCTTCTTTTATATATTTAGATACGGGTCGAATACAAATAAAACAATTATTAATATAAATACTTCATTATCTAAATTTCAATTATTAATAAATTCTAGTCGTTAACAAATAAATAATTGTGCAAATATATTAAGTACGTAACTAAATATCATTAGTTTAAACAAATACTGAACAACAGGAATAACTAATGAAACAATATAGGTATAACATTAAAAATACCTACTTACTCAAGCAGGTATTATTTATAACTTACTAACTAAGAAATAAAGACTAAACATTCTTAAACTACTTAAATAAATTAAATATTAAAAGAAGAAGTAGTACTTACTTAATGAAATAAAAATATAATTCCCAGAGCGCTCTTCCTCCTCTCTCCTACTATGCTGTGTCCGACAGGGTCCATAATAGTGTCATTAATTTTAAGCTTACCAACACTGTTTTACATTATGGAATACAATAACGAATTGAGAATTGAGAACCTTCTTTTTAGAAGTCAGTAAATAACGTACTAATTTTAAAACAAACATTGTTTAAAATTAAAGACTGCATTACACAATTATGTGAAATTATTAGCAAGAGCTAGTGACATAAAATTTTGTTTCGTAAAATTTGTTGCCAACACAATCAATCTGCCTAGCCTTTTCCCAACTATGTTGGGGTCGGCTTCCAGTCTAACCGTATGCAGCTGGATACCAATATGTTATATGGAGCGTCTGCATATCTGACCTCCACAACCCAGCTACTGGGTAATACGATACCCCTTGGTAAGACTGGTTGTCAAACTTTCGGGCTTCAGATGAACCGTAACGACTGTCAAAGATTCACGAATGACAGCCGGGACCAACGGATTAACGTGCTTTCCGAGTAACGGAGGAGTCTCGTTACGTAAAAATGGCCACCCATCCACGGACAACCCCTGCAAGCGTAGCTTAACCTGATTCCCCGATTACTCGAAGATGGCTGGACCGATTTGGATTTTTTTTTGTTTTATTCGAGAGGGTATACATCACAGTTGGTCCAATATAAAATTGATAAACTTTGCTTGGGTAGTTTTTGAGTTAGCTTCAATAATACGTATTTTTTCCCCACTTTTATAGGTATGGATGATGTTCTAGTTTGTTTTGCAGGTAGTGGTATTAGAATTTGTGTGGGGTAGGTACACAACTAAAAAGTGAAAAATAAAAACTTTTTTACAAAAAAATACAACCGACTTCCAAAAATAACACTACAAAGTGAAAAATAACTTTAATTTCGGAAGTCGGTGGCAAAAAACGAAAACACATTTAACTAGACACCGACTTCCGAAATAAAGTTATTTTTCACTTTGTAGTGTTGTTTTTGGAAGTCGGTTTTAATTTTGATTTGATTGAATTGCATTTGAATATTCTGTTTTTACGAGTATATTGTACATCTAATACTTATGTTTCATGCTGGATTATATTTGAACGCAATAAGAATTGTTACTGAATAAATAAATTGAAATTGAAATTACTGCTCCTGCAAATAATGTTTGAAGACAACAGATACTCATTTATCTAATGAGATGGCTTCGCAAATGGGAGGCTTGCATGAGTAATACTTAATGTATCTAGGCTGCGGAAGTAATTAAACATTGACATGCGAGAAACAGATTAACTAAGTTTGGGTATTACTTAGGTCAAGCCGACAAATATTTGTTTTATCTTAGATTGAGGAATTTTTTTGCCATATTACTGTAGCTGCATCAACATTATGCATACCTATACAGAGGAAAGCGCGCCGCGCGCGCCGGCCGAGTGACCGACCACTCTGCTGACGCATGGCTATCGCCACCGCGATGGTGGTGTTCCCGTTCGTGCATAGTGTGATTAAAATGGAGAGATGATGTCAAAAAATAATTGCACAAAAAAAAGTTATAATAATGACGGCGCAGCAAGTGGCGCCATCTAGTTTAGTTGCGAAGTTACTAGGATCCACCGAAGAGGTCGGTTATGAGTGACACTGGCTGATTACAGATGATGTCATACCACGCTGCCGTACCACGTCCACGTCGAACTCTCCGCTAGAAGTAAACCGACGTTTGCACGAACGTAAAAATATCGCGGCAGGATTTTATCGGGCACTGGATTTTCAACTTCCGGCACTAAGCAGAGCGTTGAAAATCCAGTGCGCGAAAAAAAATCGTCGCGATATTTTGACGTCCGTGCGTACGTAGGCTTACTTCTAGCGGAGAGTTCGACGTGGACGTGGTACGACAGCGTGGTATGACATCATCTGTAATCAGCCAGTGTCACTCCTAACCGACCTCTTCGGTGGATCCTAGTAACTTCGCAACTAAACTAGATGGCGCCACTTGCTGCACCGTCATTATTATAACTTTTTTTGTGCAATTATTTTTTGACATCATCTTCTCTGCGTTCTTCGTGTCGTCGAACTGCTATATTCCGACACAATCCTGAAGCTGCTGAACCACTAATACGACGGCCACTTCTGGTGAAGTCTATCATGTGCCGTAATATTTTTAATATTTTAATTTTCTCCGTGCGGTGCCGTAGCGACTAAGTAAATACATATTAATATATGCCAATTTCGTTCGCGATTTCTGTGTAATATTCGTATTACCAAACAAATATGGAGTAGAATCAACCCCTTGTGCAAAAACATTTTAGTTGATTTCTGCATTATTTAAAATCAAGCTTTATTTGATTCGATCTTACTGCGATTTTATTTTGTTCACCTCTTGAATTTTAGCACCCATCATTTTTGTAGCAATCTTTTACGAACTAGGCGTAAGGTAATTCATCATTATAACGTAATCAGCATGATAGTGAATTTAGAAATTCACAATCATCCAGTACCTATACTATAAGCACGCATAGAGCATACATTTTAATGTCCATCTGGAATTTGAGGAAACCTCTATCCGTAACGCAAAAGAAAATCGTTTATCAACAGCAGCTACAATGAGAGTATGAAAAGTTGTTCAAAACTTAAATAATTTCTTTGAAACCTTTCCCGAGATAAGATATTTAGTGGTGGATTTATAGTCTCATGCGTTAAGAACATCAAAAAAGCATAGTGTTCATAACTGGCGAAAAATGTAAAAACCGAAGAAATTAAGTGGGAATGTGTGCATAAACGGAGTTCCGTTCCTACATATTCAGCTTTTAATCGAGCCTCCGTAACTTGTTTACCGTACCTGCTATCAAACAAGCCAGCGTCCGATGCGCTAGAACGGTACTAAAAGTGGTGTCACAGTACAAATAGATCAGAAGGATCACAATACACTATGCTGTCAGAAACAGCTTGACAGGATGAATGACGAAGTTTTTTTATATGGCCGTTAAAAGCATTCAGGCCTTTAATGCATTTGTTTTTTATTTTTCGTTTTGTCATTTTTGTAATCCATTCTTTCGTTGTAATTTAAAAATATTCATTTTGATCAGTTTCCTACAATTTTTGTATACAACTAGTCTTCACAACTTGTTTTAGGTGTAAACAATAAACGAAAACAGTACTACATGTAGAATATATATTTTATACCTTGGTATAAACACGAGGATGGACTAATAGTTGTATAGGCGAATCGTTCGCCTGTGAAAGGTTCTATCGACGAAATTCGCAAAAGTGAATCGTTCTGTCAGCGAATTGTTCGCCGTTGAAAAGTTTTATCGGCGAAACACTGCAAAATTAATCGTTCTGTCGTACCGTTCATCGGAGACACGATTGTAGAACAACCGTTCGAAATTCATAGCAGTGTGTAATGCGCCAAGCAGCGACAATGATGAGCAAAGTTTGTTTAATTACTTACATAAATTATCTAATGGTTAAATTCGTGTACTGGAATAGTACATACCAGTTCTAAAATTAAAAAACGGTCCTAGTTTTCTATAATGTTGCAACTCACGTATGTAACTATTTGTGTGTGATTCGAAACAGCGTTGTATTTCTGATTTATTTTACTCTCTGGTATAACCGAGAAGCATTGTTTTATCGAGGCTTTACAGTAGCTTTTTATTACCACTGTCTGTTATAGTCGGTGGGGTAAAACATAAAATCTTTGTATTGTCCTAGTTATAACTTATCGTAGTCAGTGTAAAACGCAATAACTGTATGTATAGTTTAGAAGCTTTGTGTCACGTAAGTTAGTGCTGTACTCACTGGTCCAGTTTGTAGTTTGTGGAGTACAGATTGTTCAAGAAGATAGGTACGTTATTCTTCATTACGGTTTTAGTGCCTTTGGGTCCGAGTTTCGGCTTTGTCCTACTGTTACTTGCTATTATTATTATTTATTTTAATCGAACACAAGATTCATATTGTTGTTAGTAACACTTATAAAACTATGTTAGTAACAATCCTCATTATAATAAAATAAAATAAAACTACAATTAATTTAAAAACCTATAACTATGTCCGCTTCCCGCGGCACCAGACCTGCAGCAGTGCATACGGGTCCAGTGCCCCAGGAACGGGCAATCAGGCTTATTCAATATCACCTTTAAAATGCTGTTGGCGCTCCCCCGAATCCTTCGCATCAGGGATGCTGTTCCTTTTCGCATGATAGCTTGAAAGCTATCTGTATCTGCTTCAGCAAACATGGCCGATGCACTACAGAACCGCGGGAGCCCCAACAGCACCCTAAAGGCGTCGATTTATACTGTACGCAAAGAATGTTGTAGGCCCTCTGCGTATGTCTAACCCACAGGCTGCACGTGTAGAAAGACTGGCAAAACGCCTTGAACAGAGTGAGTTTCGCTATACTGTGTTCTAAAAATAATTTAAGTTGCTGTTCTTATAGCGTGTTTAGAAAAACAGTGGTAGCTATCTATTTATTAAGTCGCATTAATTTATGTTAATACTCGTTCTTTGTATAATATTCATTGTATTCCTTCAGTAAAAGGTAATACTTTCAGCAGTGTAGATACTTACCTACTTAAATGTAAATAAAAGATGCTGAAATTATAATAATGAACCCAGTGTATAATAATAAAAAAACCGACCAAGTGCGTCCACGACCACGCTAGCACGCGCAATGAAGGGTTCCGTAGTTGAAAAGGATTAATCCTAAAAACAAACTTAACATTGCATATAGTTGAAAAATATGTTCTCCCATATATTGATATACCCACGTCACGGTCAATTATTCCTCACTGCAAAATTAAGTTTGTTATCCCAAAAAAAATATTTTTGTGTGATAAAATTACAAATTAACTATTTTCGGACTTTTTCCTAATCTTGCTTCTTGCCAAACTTCATGATTCTCGGTCAACAGTAATTTCCTTAAGGTTATATATGTCGGAACGTCAGGATTTACTCAGTTAGATTTAAACAGACATGTGGGCAGAAGATGGGTTTCGTGCAATGAAAACACACTGGGTGCGATACTCGGTGTTTAAAATCACAATCTAACACAATCACTAAGCACAACGAATCGAATACAGTTCCATGGCGCAGTAACCCCGATGTTGACCCGATGCGATCCGACACTAGACTGTTCTTCTCGCCATCAGGTTAAAACATCACGACTCTGTAGAAGCGCGCTGTAGGCGTGGGCACCTCACGTGATGTGGCCTGTGGCGCGCTTGCGATTCGTTACGCGTCCGTACTATTGACCGGATCCGACATATACATATAATATGTATATAGGTTTTGATTTATTTGCGAGTATCGAAATATGTCGCATAAATGGCTGTATTTTTTAACCGACTTCAAAAAGGAGGAGGTTCTCAATTCGTCGGGACCTTTATTACTCGAAGATGGCTGGACCGATTTGGATTTTTTTTTTGTTTTATTCGAGAGGGCATCACAGTTGGTCCCATATAAAATTGATTAACTTTGCTTGGGTAGTTTTTGAGTTAGCTGCAATAATACGTATTTTTTCCCACTTTTATATGGAAGATGTTCTCGTTTGTTTTGCAGGTAGTGGTATTAGAATTTGTGTGGGGTAGGTACCATAACTAAAAAGTGAAAAATAAAAACTTTTTTACAAAAAAATACATACGACTTCCAAAAACAACACTACAAAGTGAAAAATAACTTTAATTTCGGAAGTCGGTGGCAAAAAACGGAAATACATTTAACTAGACACCGACTTCCAAAATTAAAGTTATTTTTCACTTTGTAGTGTTGTTTTTGGAAGTCGGTTGTATTTTTTTGGAAAAAAGTTTTTTATTGTATTGATTTACAAGCTTTAGTTTTTTGAGCTCCAAAGGGACCATAAACCTACGGATTTGATATTAATTACAGCTGGATACCTCAACGTGTTCCAAAGAAAAAGGGTCTTGATAGACAGACAAACAGACAGACGAACAACGCAGTGATCCTTTAAGGGTTCCGTTTTTTCCTGTTATGATACGGAACCCTAAAAATGCTTAAATAAAACAAAGAGTAGCTGGAATGGCTTCATGCTTGTAGGAGGTTCTAACACAGAAAATGAAAGGACCAATAAGTGTTTAGAACCCACTGTTTATGACAAAGAACATGCCTTTATAAAGCTGTTGAAATACAGAAGGCGAGCTGAAAGAAATGTAGGCGGGGTGGCTTTGCGCTTTTGTTTATAACGGCTCGCGTACACCCTATCACTCAATACATTCTCTGTTACAGAATTTCATCAAAATCAAAATGTTAATTGCATAATGCTACGCCATGTCTAAAATATTATGTAATATGTCTAATGTTTCCGGCCCCTGACAGCTGCGCGCACAGATAACGCATTCTGCGGCGTGGGAGTCGGTGCTGTCGCGGAGCGGAATGCGGGAATATTGTAATTTTCTGTTTATTTTATCTATACCTTTAGAATTAACTTTATATTTTATTTATTTTTTAATTGCATATTATTTGTTACATGCTGCACCGGTCGACGTCATCGCGTCAACGCCGGCTATCGCTGAAAACCAGCGCTGGGGCTCCGTTTCGCATGGGGTCGCGGCATTATGCAGAGCGGTAGCTGTTTTGCGTAGATGTGACGCATATTTTCCCCAAAACTTGCTTTTTACATTGTTATTTTATTTTGTTGTCCTTTGCGTCATGTTTACCGCAAATAAACGTATTTTCTTTCTTTCTTTCTTTCTATTGCGAACTGTACGTACACTATAGAGGACACCAAGTACGCACACTAGTAGGAGGATGTCGGTTGAAGTAGTGTACGCCCTTACTTTCTTTTACATAATTTTGGTTCGATCGGCAACGTACGAGTATAGTTCGGCCGATAATGTATTAGGTGTATGGCTCGCGTATGGCCTGTTCTCCATTTAAACAAACACAGAGATTAGACATTTAAACAAACCTTTTTTACAGTCCGTTCAACCAATTTTGACTTCTATTCCGTAGGCTTAAGGATGGCATTAAAGGAAAAATACAACCGACTTCAAAAAGGAAGAGGTTATCAATTCGTCGGAACCTTTTTTTTTTTTTTTTTTTTTTTTTATTTTTTTTTTATGTATGTTCCCCGATTACTCGAAGATGGCTGGACCGATTTGGATTATTTTTTTTTTTGTTTGAAAGGGCATACTTCCCAGGTGGTCCCATGATCATCAAGTCAGGATCTGATGATGGGATCCTGGAGAAATAGAGAGAACTCTTCCAATTTTATAGGCACACTTGAAGCGATTTGGATAGTTTTTGGAAGAGTACTTTCTTGGAGTGGTCCCATTTCAATTTGGTGAAGATCTGATGAAGAACTTCTGAGATAGGCAACGGAACTCCTCAATAAATGATAGCAAATGGACTGAGATTGCTGAAATCTCATGTCTGTTTGTTGTTCACACCAGTTCATAACATAACATCACGCCAGTATGCTGTGAAGGGGTAAGCACATGTGAACCACTAAAAAGTGAAAAATAAAAACTTTTTTACAAAAAAATGCAACCGACTTCCAAAAACAACACTACAAAGTGAAAAATAACTTTAATTTCGGAAGTCGGTGGCAAAAACGAAAATACATTTAATCAGACACCGACTTCCGAAATTAAAGATATTTTTCACTTTGTAGTGTTGTTTTTGGAAGTCGGTTGTATTTTTTTGTAAAAAAGTTTTTATTTTTGTAAAAAAGTTTTTATTTTTCACTTTTTAGTTGTGTACCTACCCCAAACACAAATTCTAATACCACTACCTGCAAAACAAACTAGAACATCATCCATATAAAAACTTTTTTACAAAAAAATTTAACCGACTTCCAAAAACAACACTACAAAGTGAAAAATAACTTTAATTTCGGAAGTCGGTGTCTAGTTAAATGTATTTTCGTTTTTTGCCACCGACTTCCGAAATTAAAGTTATTTTTCACTTTGTAGTGTTGTTTTTGGAAGTCGGTTGTATTTTTTTGTAAAAAAGTTTTTATTTTTCACTTTTTAGTTGTGTACCTACCCCACACAAATTCTAACACCACTATCTGCAAAACAAACTAGAACATCATCCATATAAAAGTAGGGAAAAAATACGTATTATTGAAGCTAACTCAAAAACTACAGAAGCAAAGTTAATCAATTTTATATGGGACCAACTGTGATGTATACCCTCTCGAATAAAACAAAAAAAATCCTAATCGGTCCAGCCATCTTCGAGTAATCGGGGAACATACATAAAAAAAAAAAGGTTCCGACGAATTGAGAACCTCCTCCTTTTTGAAGTCGGTTAAAAAATAGTGATTACAATACCAACTGTTTTCTGCAGCTGCCATTTGTTATGCCACCAACGCAATAAAAGTCAAAATTGGTTGAACGGACAGTAAAAACCGGCCAAGTGCGTGTCGGACCACGCACAATGAAGGGTTCCGTAGTTGGGATGAATTTATCTTAAGAACAAACTTAACATTGTAGTTGAAAAACATGTTCTCCAATACATTCCAACTGTAAATGTAAGTTTGTATCCACAATATTGATATATTTACCATGTTATTTTAAGACCAAAGACTTCTTATAGGTTTTCCTGTTATCTACAGGTAAAGATCTATTTTCTGTATTTTTTTCAAAATTTTAGGCTCAGTAGTTTCGGAGATAAGGGGGGGGGGGGGATGGTCAATTCTCGTCTATTTTCTTAATTAACTTTAAAACAATTTATTTTAAAATTATAAAAACAAATATATTTGAGATCCTCATAGTAAGCCTTTTCATTTGACATGCCACATGGTGTAGTTTGCAAAACTTTTTTTATTAATTTTCTTATTTGCCCCCAAAAGTGACCTCTATATTCAAAATTAATTTATTTACTTTACCCGTCCGTGTTTGGGTCACAGAAATTCATATGTACCAAATTTCAACTAAATCGGTCCATTAGATTCGGAGCAAATTGGCTGTGACAGACGGACAGACAAACAGACAGACAGGCAGACAGACAGACAGACACACGAGTAATCCTATAAGGGTTCCGTTTTTTCCTTTTGAGGTACGGAACCCTAAAAAGGTTTGTTTAAATGTCTAATCTTATTGTAAATGGAGTATAGTATGAGATATGCTTATGATATACTAAAAGATGGCTGAACAAAGTATGAAAGCACACATAGCTTAGTCTCGCTTTAGCACTCTGTGAGACCCCAGACCATTTTACTTACTTCGAGCTATAGGTGAACAAAGTTTATGCCACAGTAATCAGATTAAGGAATCAGCAAGTTGCCAAGGTAATTGCCCAGGGTCTGTCAGGAGAAAACTTTATACCGTCACTCGAGGAGGCATTTTATTGCACAAATTAATACGCTAATCCACTATCGTACTAATTTGTGCAATAAACAAGTGTAGTATAGAAGTGTAAACGAATGATATTGTTTACACACGATTATACGTACTCTCTACCGCTTTTGTACGAAGGAATATCAAGTTGTAGAATAGTTTATAAGTCTGAATACGGCCAACCGCGTTCAGCTCACAAAGCCTTAGGACGTACATATAAAACGGCCAATATCTTTAGGGAAAATAGAATTGAGATATCGGAAATAACGCAAGGATGAAAAGGCGAACTGTGCTGACCTCTATGCTTTAGCCTTTTGTCAAGTGGAAATACTGAATTCATTGTATGGATGAGGGTAAATAACTAACGGCATTATCTGTCTATTTGCGATTTTGTGAGATGATGTACAGGGTGTAAGTGTAAACAGTGGCAATCTGTTAAGGGGTCATTGTACTCATCATTATGAACATTTTTTTATTATGAGACCAAACATGAAATCGCGAAAAATAAATCTGCTGTTTACTCTTTACACTTACACCCTGTATATTTTGAACGTTTGTTGGAACCCGATTTTTCTAACTGTGCGTCAGTCAACGTCAAAATATTACAGTGTATGTAATTAAAATAACAATAACAACTTCACGAATAATATCAAAGAATTGTGTCGACGACCCGAGTGTGTATACCGTAGAGAGGCGTCGGCGGGTCGCTGAGGAGGTAAACGGGCGCCGAATTCAATCGTCTAACCTAACAATTTTGACAGCTACAAGTGCACAGTTAGAAAAATCGAGCTATAGGTACGTTTGATAGGTAAGTAGGTTTTTAAAATTAGGAAAAAAAAAGCGACTTGTTGCGCTGACCCCAAATAGATTGGTACAACAGGCAGGAGAATGATGATGAGGGAAGTGCGTTTTTGAAGGGTAAGTAGAAGTGCAATTCCTTAGACTCAGTTCTAGAATCAAGGTTAGGTATTTGGGGTTTTAGAACAGACTAAAGAAATGCCTGTCGCCATACCAGCTTGCTGACTGAGTAATTAAAACATTTATCTACCACAACTTGAGCGATCGACAAGTTCATGTTCTCACCGATACGAGAGCATATAAATTAAGAGGCCAATTGCGAGTCGGACTCAAACGCGAAGAATGCACCGTACAATTATTTTATTTTTATTATTTGTTGTTATAGCGGCCATAGACACACATTCTGTGAAAATTTCAAGTGTTTACCTGTTACGGTTCAAAATATACAGCCCTGTGACAGACAGACAGACGGACGGACGAACAGCGAAGCCTTAGGGCCGATTTCTTGATCCGTAGTTAACTCAACCAATGGTTAAACATAGTAACTAATGATTGAATTTTGGCTAAATGTGTTTGCTAAAATGCCATAGTTACTATTTTTTAGCCTTCACGTTTAGCCAACCCAGAGTTCGGAGCGCGCAAGCCCCACCACGACCTCAACGTAGAGGTACGGCGGCATTATTATTTATTCCTATATTTTATAGGTAAATTAAAACAATGAATATTGTATCTAATATAATAGTGTGCGTATCTGTAGTCAAAGACGTCTATGCTCAAAATAAGATCACAAAATAATGGGTGGATTTTTTTTTTACAGGTTTCCTTTTATTTCTGTTCTGTTGACATTTTTAAGTAATTTTGGTCGCGACTGCCCAATTTCTGTCGTAACACGAATCTGCCATAAAAACAATCTGCCGTAACCAGAATCCTCCGTAACGAGAATCTGTCCTGAACCGAATAAAGGCAAAATTCAACCATTAGTTACTATGTTTCACCATTGGTTGAGTAAACTCGGATCAAGAAATCGGCCCTTAGTTATATGGTTCCGTTGGCACCCTTTGCTTGCATGCCAGTTCGTCACCATTTACCTACCTACTAAGTGATAATTGTTTTATTGTACCTAATCAAAAGAGTTTTACCCTAATAACTATAATTGTATAACGAATCCTTATGTATAATTATATTACTTGTAGTGCTTATTAAGGGAATAATTTCCTGAAATAAATTATTATTGAATTTTTTTTTGGTACGGAACCCTAAAAATAAATGTATCTTTGCCCTTACAGTCTTGTATGCAAAACCACTTTCCAATCGAAGTGATCAAAAAAACAAAGAGGCTTACTAAAGTAATAGTACAAAAAATCACAAAGTATGCTCTTTATTAAAAAGACACAGAGACATTTTGAATAATAAATTATTATAATTTTTATTGAACAGCTGCTGCAAAACTTCGCCATGCGGACCGAAATTAGATTTCAAACAAAGCAAAATATAAACCGAATTGCGAAAGTCTTGAAATTCTAATAATATATTATTCAAACGAGCCTACGTCCGTTAATTTCTGAGCGGTTTGTAAATTACGGATCTTCAAAAGGTTTTGAACAATACTGCTAATTTCTCTGGCCTAATAAACAACTGGAATGAATTTGAAATAAGTATTTCAGTTTTTAATTTATTTACCAAATATCGTACCATCACGATGCCTATATTAACGAATGGAACACCTAGTCAGAGAAGTAGTGCACGCACATTTCAAAAGTTACATTTGTATTATACGACCTACGAAGAGGCCGACCCCATTGCCATTTAACATCTGGAGAATGAACACTGAACCCACGCTCAGAAGTCGCGCTTGAGACCTTCAACTGTGTCTTCAGTCTAGACCCAACCTACCAACCAACACTGACAACCACCACCACCTACCACCTAACATAACAATAGTATAACAAAATAAACAATATCAACCTATTATTGTCTCACTGATCTGTGATGGCACAGTGGTAACGGCCGCGACTTACGAGTTGTAGGTCGTAGGTTCGAACCCAGACAGGCGCTTTACTTTGTGTAAATAATTTCATCACTACTGCTCTCAAAACGGTGAAGGAAAACATCGTGAGGAAACCGGTATGTTCTAGAACAAAAATTCGAAGACGTGACATCTACCAACCCGCACTGGGCCCGCGTGGTGGATTACAGTCCACTTCCTCTCACAGAGAGGAGGCCTGTGTCGCAGCAGTGGGAACATTATAGGCTGATTATGATTGTCCCACTGCAGGGTAAAGATCTCTCCTCATACAGAGAAGGCATGAGCATTAATCACCACGCTTGCTCAAAGTACATTGGTGATTTTAGATTTATATTAATTATAGGTCCAGGGTTCCTCACGATGGTTTCTTCACTGTCACGTTCAAAAAGTGCTGATTCATTGTAATTTGAATAAGTAACTTGTTTTTGATGTCCATACCTATAAGACCTAGTAACTCGGTTGTGGAGGTCAGATAGGCAGTCGCTCCATGTAAAATACTGGTATTCAGCTGCATCTGGTTAGACTGGAAGCTGACCCAAATATAGTTGGGAAAAGGCTAGGCAGATGATGATGATGATTTTGATAGGTATTCCTGATAGGTATCTCATTAAAGGCATAATGATGTACTTAAGTATATATTAACTGCTCCCAAATTACGATGCTTATTTTTATATTATTGTTTACATTCTTCCTTGATATAATATATTATTATTAATCATCTCATTATTTGACATTATAATAGAACTACAATTCCAATTTTAACATGATTTTATTTAGATTTATATTTGTGAACATGACATTTATTTAGATTTGTTACTGTAGTTGTAATGGCAATCATGCCATTTGTGGTCCTGTCATAGATTTTTATTTTTATTCCTTTATTAATCATCGAAATAGATTATTTTCTATTTTGTGAATCTGAGAACGTTGCAGGGCTAGTAGACTGTACATTTGTTGACTGTTTTCTATTTTGTTAAGTACCTGGTAGTTGTTGAAAGGCCTGCATTGTCCTCCCATACCTATTAACACTGTTATTTGAAAATATTGTAAAAATCCATTATTTTTCATTTCACCCCCCTCTTCTTCATAGGAAACGACCAATTTGGAACCGTGCACCTAGCTTCTGACGTTTCATATGTGCCCATGTAGGTTTATGTGAAATAAAATATTTTGATATCCAAGATTTAACAAGAAAGACGCAAAGACCGCCGAGTACCTAGTGAGGAAATATCATTACTTGAGATAAGAAATCTGACGAGAGCAAACTGTATTTTTATTTAATTTGGATTACCTTCCCTTGATCATTCTCGCGTTGCCATTTTTGTCGAAGAGATTGCATTCACTTAAAGTCCGCTTGCTGCGACTTTAATTTTCATTAGTTGTCCAACAATAGCTTTAACTTCAGAATGGTAATAAGTAGTGAAAACAAGAAAACCTTCTTTGAAACATCTAAAACCCTGTTTACAATTTAATTTCTGAGACAAGAAGGAGTCTTTTCTCTAACAAAATACTTTGAAAGCTAATCTTAACTCTTTTGTTCGTTCATTTAATTCGTTTGCCATCAGTTTTTAAACATTTAGTTTATAATCTGTGGAAAATGAAGTGGGTAGTATATTCTTTTGTTCCTTGTATTTTTAATACAAAATTTCCACTTATTTACTTTCCATTCATCGTGATTCAACGCCACTGGCAAAAATGGAGTTTCGTTAAAGTTGCGCGTCCATTGGGTCGGAATCGGTCCGTCCGCACCGTACGGAGCGTCCGGATTCACAAAATACCGATAGGGTGCGTCCACTGCATTCAGATTTTGCATCGGCAATATCAAGCAGTGATTTCACTTTTAGGGATTTCTTCCTTCTTAGGGTAAAATTAAATACCTTTTTTAGGGTAAAATTGTAAAAATAAAATAGTCCTAAACCATAATTACCTATGCAAGGCTTAGGGCTATTTTATTTTGACAGGGATTTAGATGTACCTAGAGTTGTCTGCATTGCGACAGATCGAGGAACAATAGCGATAAAATATTTAAATGTGTGTAACTCAACCAATAGTTAAAAATAGTAACTAATGGTTCAATTTTGGCAAAACATGATTCAAATTTAACCATTAGTTAATATTTAAACTATTGGTTGAGTTAACTATGGATCAAGAACGACCCTTAGTTATTCGTTTGAAAATAATTTTAATTGAAAATGTATTTGTGTGATAATCAATTCAATTTGCGCATCAATGTGCATCAATCACATACAAATTGACAGTTGCAATTGAACGTTTCGGGGACCCTTAAACCGTGTACGTGGCAACACTGGACGCGTTCACTGCGGATGACGTCATCAGCAGAAATACCGGTCTCTGCCGCAGATTTGTCGATCCAGTAAAGCAACAAATCCGTACGGTGCCGACCGACGACGCTCCGATTCCGACCCGGTGGACGCGCAACTTTAGCTATCATACTCTGTCGTTACAGACATTCGCATGAAATTGCATCTCATTCACAATTACCGGTTTAATACTGGCTAATGTCACTTTGAAAAAAATATATGCAAAAATACTGCACCAGGAATTAAATTAAATGAAAAGTGCACTTAAAAGCCTACTAAATCGATGTCATACGTTTGCAGAGTGGCCTATATTTTTTGTACATATTAAAACGAAATCTTCTAACTTGGTTGAATAATAGAAGACCCAAATATTTTCACTCCAAGTTATGACAATGCAAAACTAGACGTACCTAGTATAATTGACAACAATAAAAACAAATGCACATCGCAAAATGTACAATTTACAACAGGGATATAAACCAAGTGACGAGTTGCAGAGATTTTACAGTCGTGACTCGTGTGCCACAACCCTAAACGAAAGTTCTTACGAACTCTAAAACGGGGTTGTCGAGTTCTACACAAAAACTTCAGCTGTTAAGAAAACCAGTGAATGTGTTTATGTACTGATGAAATTGTTTTTGTTGTGTTGTCTCTCGGATGTGTTCCTTGGGATTCATTAAAAGATCTGACTTAGTTTAGAAGGAGTGAAGGAACTGGTGTGACATGTGGGCTATCTCCAAGCATAAGATTTATGACGTCAATAAAATTTACCTAGTGAAACGCACTTCGTCAAGCATGAATATCTGATTCTGGCCTGGTCCAAAGATATTCCCTTTAGGAACACCGCAACTGATGCCGTCAAACTGACAAATCTATCTACAATTTGTTCTGTGACAATCAAGATGAATTTTCCGAGAAATGTTAAGCAGAATTTCCACAAGGCATGCCACAGTTTAATCATTAATTTATTGGCTTCCAAAAGTGGAATTAGTATTTCGAAGATACTAAGATACCTCCTAAATGTGCCATAAGCTGGTATTCTTGTAATTATATATTAAATAATACAGAGTAACTGTATTTCACCCATTTGCGTGAATGATTTCTAACAAAATTTCTGAGAAGCGTTAGGTAGAACTAATTAATGCGATCAGTGCCCTATGGCACTATCGCATTTATGTATCTATAAATATAATAACAGGCAATTATATAATTAACTTGTTTTTATATAATGTACCTACAAAGTTAAAATTGAAAATGTTTGACATTTGTTATGAGAAAAATGGAGATAATAACAGTAACATAAAATGGCGACAAAGTAACATAAGTTCCATGACAGTGTAGTATGTCAAAATAAAACGTTCGGAGAAGTATTATATGTACACTAGTGAAGTAAATTAAACTAGGTCAAGGTAGGTAGGTAGACAGTTAGGTTGTATATCTGGTTAATTGAACTAGGATATTAGTACATGTTTATATTAATAACACATTAGATCAGTTGTCAGGACGCTGCCGCCACCACAGTGGCCATAACGATAACAATGGAAATAATTGAAAAAATACTAATTTGTTTTTAAACAAATAAATATTCTCAAATTCACGGATTAATATTTTTCCTAAATTCACGGTATTTTCCCCATTTTTTAGGGTTCCGTAGTCAACAAGGAACCCTTATAGTTGCGATATGTCCGTCTGTCCGTCTGTTCGTCCGCACCTTAGCTCAGAGACTCTTAGTAGGTACTAGAAAGCTGTAATTTGGCATGGATATACATATTCATCACGCCAACAAAGTGATAAAATAAAATCGTGAAAAAAAATTTTTTTCAGCGTACCTTCTGTTCACGTAAAGTGGGGATGTTTTTTTTTATCTCGTCTACCTCATGGTGTGGTGTGGTGTTGGATGGGTCTTTCAAAAATATTGCGAGTTTGTGAAAACAATTTTTCAATTTAGGGATCCGTTTCTGAAATAAAGCTTAAAAGTGCACTAAAGAGCGCTTAAGAGCTTTAAAGTGCTAATTTTTGTTAGAGTCAAGTACCCCCCCAACCTGCCAGCTAAACGGTTAGTTTTGGATGGGTGAAAAAATTCACGGTAGTAGTGTAAATAACAAAGTTAAAAAGAAAACTATTACAGCTAAGTAGACTTTTCAAGTTTACGAGTAATAGTCAAATATTCATGAAACAACAAAAAGCCCTCTTCTTAGTCCGCATTATTGTGCAACTACGGAACCCTATTACTGCGGGTGGCCCGACACGCACTTGGCCGCTTTTTTTACAAGCAATAGTGCAAAACCGGTGCATTAGATTAGAATGGCATCAAAATAGCCACCAGGGCAGTCAACCATCAAATATGTATGACAACTTGAAGTATTTTCATACAGTTCATACCGATACGGGTGTTAAGAAGACGAAGTAAAGAATATTTTAATAAAAGAAGGGAAACATAGTACACAGTATGCGAGAGCAGTGGTGGCCCAGTGGTAACGGCTGCGACTTATGAGTTAGATCGTCGGTTCGAATTCGGACAGGCACTTTATTTTGTAAATTATTTCATTATCACTGCTCTCAAAACGGTGAACACGTCGTCGTGAGGAAACCGGCATGACCTTGAACCAAAAATTCAAAAACACGTGACATCAACCAATCTACACTGGGTTCGCGTGGTGGTTTATGGCTCACTCTCTTTCACAGGGAGGAGGCCTGTGTCCCAGCAGTAGGAACATTATAGACTGATTATGCTACGCTATGTGACATGATGTGACTGCGTCATCTCGAAGACAAGGTGCTGACCTGTCACATGCGACTGTCTTCGGGTGTGCGCGTGCACCGTGCGTCTAGACGCTGCAACAAGCAGCGAGAGCTGCAACTCGACGCCTAATGTGCGGAGCTTTGAACAAAATATATGAAAATTTTCGGCCGCAGCCTGTCGTTGCGTCTAGTCGCCGAGCATTCGCAGTCGTATGTCGCATAGTGTGCGCCCTGTCTAAAGTTGCTACCAAATTACAGCACATGAATGTAGGTAGCAGGAGACTGTAATAACGTTTCAGATTTAAGAGGACATTAGCGAACGCAAAGCGATAGTTTAAACCTTTTAATTGCCTACTTGTTTACCTGTTATGTGAATAATAAATGGCTCGTAACCGCAATTTTCTTATTAGCTTAATTTGAGGAGGTTTACATGGCGCGAAGTGCTTTTGTTTTGTTTCTGTATCAGCCTATCCCTGCACGGCAAAGGCATATGCATTGGTCACTACGTTTTCTCAAGGTGGATAAGATTTTTTGAGGAAGTGAACGAGAACTTACTCGTACATGACAGATGACAATAACAGTGACACTGACAGCTTCAAATTGGCGAGCAGTGGCGCCAACAATAATAATAATAAGGAGGCTCTCGTTGGGTGGCTGGATTAAGGGCCTGATTCAGAAAGCGGTACCTACTTCTGGACACGGCGCGTATTGTTAGGAGGTTCCTCTCTCTGGAGCCCTGACCGCCGGTAACTTGGACCCTGTTCCCGATACCGGTGGGCTACTATTTTTTATATTTTTAAATGTTTTTATTTTTATTTTTTATAAAAAGATTTAAAAATGTAAATTATATGTTTAAAAATGAAATAAAGCAAATAATAATAATAATTTATGACCCATCTGAAATGTGTGGACAAGAGAGATAGCATAAATGTCCTGCGGTGGAACAATGGGTAAGATAGAAAGGTAGATGAACCATCAAATAAAAATATTTCTTTGATGGTTCAGCTACCTTTCTATCGTTAAATTGTATTTTAAGGAAAACGAATTTTCTGACGTTTTCCTTTACCAACATTTACGCTACAATAGTTTCTACGTCGTACTAAGTAATAACAGCCGCACGGGTCGATCCATCAGGTTAAGCTACGCTTGCCGTGGTTGATCAGTGGATAGGTGACCATCTTTACACACCGAGACTCCTCCGTGCCTCGGAAAGCACGTTAAGCCGTTGGTCCCAGCTGTCATTCATGGATCTTTGACAGTCATTACGGGTCGTCAGAAGCCTGAAAATCTGACAACCAGTCTTACCAAGGGGTTTCATATTACCCAGTCACTGGGTTGTGGAGGTGGTCTAAAAGTGGAAACACTGGTTGATATTGCCAATGCAAAATATTATCCGATGCGATTGACGAGCTGAACCGGGATCTAAGTGTGGTTAAAAGCTGGTCTGATCGATTTGGAGTGGCGGTTAATCCTATCAAGTGTCAGGCTATCATTGTAGGGAGCCCCCACAGTAGGAGAAAGCTGAATGACTTAACTGTGCCACCTGTAATGTTTGACAACGCAGTCATCCCGTTTAGCTCCAATGTTAAGGATCTGGGTCTGCATGTCGACACTTGTCTTGACTGGCGAAAGCAGGTCACGACTGTAAGTAAGAAAGTCACCGGAACGTTGAGGTCGCTCTATCGGTTGAAAAACCTTCTTCCATCACACATAAAGGCCATGCTTGTACAGTCCCTAATCTTTCCCATAATAGACTATGGTGATGTGTGTTATTATGACCTGAATGCAGATCTCCTCAATAAACTTGATCGCCTTCTAAATAACTGCATTCGATTCGTCTTCAATCTTCGTAAGTATGATCATGTGTCTGCGCACCGATTGCTTTTAAAATGGTTACCCATACGTCAGCGCAGAGAGCTGAGGGCTCTGTCTATGTTGTATTCCATACTAAATAAACCTACTTCTCCTTCTTATCTGACTTCCCATGTTCAATACTTGTGCTCTGCCCATAGTAGAAATCTTCGTTCAACCAACAATCGTCTTCTACGATGTCCTTCTCACCGCTCTGGTTTTATTCATTCTTCTTTCTTTGTCCAGGCGGTATTTCTTTGGAATGCGCTCCCTCTGAACATCAGGATGGCAACCAGTCAGCTATCGTTCAAAATGAAGGCTCGTGAACATATTCGTATAAAGTTGGCAGAATCACTTCAGCGCTGATTCTTGCTGGATTCTTTTTCTCCTCTACCTATCGTTATTTCTCTTGACAAAGTTTATTCTGTTTATATGTATGTATATATGTATTTATTTATTAGTATTTATTCTTTTTCGAGTTATCTATCCCATAGGCTGCACCTGCCATGTTTTCTCTCTGCATCACCCTAAGGTTGACTGGTAGAAAATGCCTCAGGCATTAAGTCCGCCTTTGTACAGTATTTTTTTACTTGTGCATAAAGTTTTAATAAATAATAAATAAATAAATAAAATCCAGTTGTTGTGGGTTACTGGGTTGTGGAGGTCAGACAGGCAGTCGCTCCATGTAAAAATATTGGTATTCATCTGCAGCCGTTTAGACTGGAAGCCGACCCCAACATAGTTGGGAAAAGGCTAGGCAGATTGATTGAGTTTCTACGTCAAACCCACACGGCAAAATAGGATTGAAACATCTGTTTTTATTTGAATCGTGGTGTTAGTAGCAATGATAACGTTTTCCACTTCGTTTGTTGTAACTGACATGTGAGTAACATTTACTGGGAATAGCTACATATCGTGAAAAGCTGAATTCGAGAAATATTTATTTTATTTAAAACTAGTGAAATGTGGGTGTACCTATTAATAGGTACACCTCTGCCTAACACTTCGCGGAAAACAGGCGTGATGGTGTATTAAGTTACCATGTTTTATAGGGTCAAATTAAATTAGCTAGTGAAACTCCGCAGACGATATTGATATCGAAACGACAATATGAAAAAACAAAAAAAAAAAAAAACGATTTTCTCACTACTTCAGATAACACTACACTACTGATAAATCTTCACGTTTCACTCGCTCTTGCATCCTAAGTGTGTAGAGTACTGTGTTATAGATTGACATGAACTTATTTTTTTTTTTTTCTTAAAAACTAGTAGTTTGCGCAGTGTAATAATTTGCGAAAGTGACTTACTCAAAGACATCAACACGCTATAAAATTGTGAAGTTTCGGACGTGCGGGTGTTCAGTTTTATTGGGTAACTAAGTTTGAATTTCTGAAATTTTAGATTTTTTTCTCAAAAAGTAGTTGTTGGCGCAGTGTAATATTTTCCGAAAGTGTTTTACTCGAAGACATCAACACGCTATAAAATTGTGAAGTTTCGGACGCACGGGTGTTAATGTACAGTGGAGCCGATATTAGCAAATCATAAACCTAATAATAAATAAACTACCTCGGCTGTCATTGTGCCGATTGTCGTAATGAGCAATCGCCGAAAGCCTCGACCATTGCAACATCTCTGAAGGCTCTCGTTAGGCGGTTGGATCAAGGCCCTAACTCAGAAGGCCAGAAGGTCAGAAGGTCTCTTCGATACGGCTCGCATCGTGATTAAGGCCTCTGGAGCCCCAACCACCGGTTGCTTGGACCTTGCTCCCGACACCGGCCACTTTTTTTTAAATGTTTTTTGTATTTTTCTTATGAAATATTCAAAAACATATTTTATATGGGAAAAAAAATAAACGAAATAATAATAAACTTACCTGAAATAATCTTTTGCGTTATCAGAACTATTTATTAGATAGCTATATCAAAGCTTTATAAAGAAACCAATATGTCTTGTATGCGAGTATGGGGGTGCTCCAAAGAGAAAATAACGTCAAAGTAAGAGGCATAAAAGTCACTTTTATGAGTTCCCCAACATAATTAGTTCTTTAACCTTTATTGGCAAGGAATCAAGCCAAAGAGACGAGAGCTTGTCACTGGAAATAATTACTTTTCTTTTAAAAGATTTGCTTTTCAGTGCATGGAGTTGTGGGTTTTCTTCTATAAAGTATTTTAGTATTTACTTAAAAGTATTTACTTAACTTATTTACTACTAGCTGATGCTGCTGCTGCTGCTAGCTAGCTAGCTTTTTATATTACTAGCTTTTTCCACGGCTTCGCTCACGCGGTAGTCGGAAAGATTGCCACGGGGACGTACTATTTTATTTCTAATACCCACAATAAAAGAATACAAGAGCACTCACTTAGCCATCTTAGTTTTTACTTCTAAAAAAAGAAACATACCTATTTAAAATTTCTCATAAATTGCTACAAGTATGAGACGTTTAATTTATACCTCAGCGCATAATCAGATTTATATATCATACCTACAATGATAAAAATTATGAAATATAGAACAAAATAAATAAAAATATTTACTTCGATATATTTTAACAACCGGAAGAAAAAAATCAATCTGCCTAGCCTTTTCCCAACTATGTTGGGGTCGGCTCCCAGTCTAACCGGATGCAGCTGAATACCTATATTTTACATGGAGCGACTGCCTATCTGACCTCCACAACCCAATTACTGGGTATAATACGATAACCCTTGGTAAGACTGGATGTGAGACTTTCGGGCTTCTGACAGCCCGTAACGACTGTCAAAGATCCACAAATGACAGCAAAGTGCTTTCCGAGGTACGGAGGAGTCTCGGTATGTAAAGATGGTCACCCATCAATGAACCAACCGCGGCAAGCGTAGCTTAGCCTGATTGATCGACCCTTGCAGCTGTTATTACTTAGCCTCGAGCTCCTCCTTTAATAAAGCAGCGGAAGCATTCGACAAATTCACCATGGTAACGTTTCCGTGCCTACCAATATTATACCACTCGTCAGCGTTGTGATATTTAACTAACAACAAACCAATAATAGTCTTTTAGAGAAATAAAGTATAAATAACATTTCCAATAAAAAAAATCGTATTCGCTTGTCTATTTTTCTATTTGAAAGTAAATAGATTTCTGACAATGATTTCCGATCGTCCTTCGCAAACATAAAATAAATACCACAATACATGAATATGAATACGAAAATAGCTTCTAAAAAGCCACATTATTGACTCAACTAGGAGATAAACAAATACGTGGAAACCTTTTATTAACTTTTGTATTTGTATTGACTATTGTCCTGTTTTTATGATGCCTACATTAAAAAGAAAGAATATAAAAATGATCTAAGGAAAATACGGAATTCCCATGATTTTTTTTTTTATTAACCAAAAATAATAAGGAGCTGAAAGAAATTCACAAAATTGTAAGATAACGTGGGAGCTAGTCACACGGTTTGGGTGTGAAAACTCAAGTGTATTGTAACTTATTGATACGGCTAAGGAGGTTGCATACTTTCATAAAATGTAGGTATGAAGATTTTTTTTTTTTCATTAAATATAGCAATGGAGCACTTTTTATGGCCTCACTGTTTGTTTGTACAACTGTGACGTAAGCATTAATAATTCTTTGTCAGTAGCATTAAAACATGTATTGTATCTTGTTGGTGTTTATCGTCTATTGCTCTCTCATAAATAATGTTAACGTAGTCCAAAATAAAAGTAAATAAAAGAGGCTTATAAGTATTTCAATTTTTATGTAAATATCACAGAATTCTAAATTAAACTAGAACTTTCAAATTTTCCTTTTTATTCATTATTTCATTTCACATTTTTGACATTTCAAGAACCCGACGGAATTCTATTCATGAAGAAATAATTTTCTTGGAATGAATGATGCCTCTCTTTTGAAATAAGAATAACCATTTAATATTTTTCGTGACTTTTTTGTAGTTTAAAGTGACACGTGAAAGCTTTGTACTGTGTGAAAAGTTCTTTACAATAGTATTTCTTGCCCCGAATTGCCCTCAGGAGGGCTTTGTCCTTTTTGGGCAGGCTACAACCCGAGCAATTTATTTTCTTGGAGACAGTGACGTCTCAACTTTAGTGCTGAATCCGTAACAAAATAGTTGAAAATGGACGTTGAGTTCATTAACGTAGTTTAAAAATAAGCTGTTCATTAAAGTTCAGTTTTATTTATGAAAGAATATTATGAAGTGGCACTTTTACTTTAATACCAAAGTTCTCGGAAAATCAGGCGCAAAGTATAGGCTAATTTAATAAATTAACGTTCCTTTTTTAAAACTTGCTATTACAGTTCAACTATTGGATAAACTGGATGGAGTTAAGAAAAAACAAACCTTTGAAGATAAATATTAAAAGCATTTTCACAATTCATTACCTTGCACAGTACGACACAACTGTAGATGTAGCATAAATTAGAAAATTTTCATTCATTAATTTCAATTTTACGAATGTATTTGGTTATATGATTTTACAAGTTATTGCGTTTGTCTAAAGATCATGTTCGCCTAAAGCCTTCAAAATCACAAATATTTATTACTACACACATCAAAAGTGTCTAGGGATCAACATATATTTTTGCAATAACTTTTCTCCTGATTGATATTAATTAAAATTTTCTTTAAGGATTCATCAAATAAAGTGTTTTCGTTTGTCACAGTAACGATAAACCAAGTCACCTTTGCATTAATAAAGAAATTTGCCATTTTCCTAATAAAGGGATTTTTGACATTTGAACCACTAACATTAAAGTTCGAAAAAAAGACTGAAATAACAGTTTTCTTTAAAATTTTATTGGGTAACTTAAACAATTAATAATCCGTGTTTCTACCGCGAACACTAACAACACAAGAACATCGGTTTGGCATACTCAAAATGAGTTCATCCAAATCACGCTGTGGAATGGCCGCCCTTGTTCGTTGCAACAACAAAAAAAGGTCTTCTTGCGACTGGATACCCTCCATATTCGGCAGAGCTCTTCTCTGTAGCATATCCCATGCATGCTCAATCGGGTTCAAGTCTGGCGACTGAGCAGGCCAGGGCAGGACATTGATGTTAGCTGCGGCGAGAGTCTGTCTTACAACTCTTGCGGTGTGCGGTCGTGCATTATCATGCATTAACTGAAATAAGGGACCGATTTGCACTTGTAGAGGAACGATGACGTCTGATACAATCGTCTCAGCATAAATTTGAGCGTTGAGGTTGCCTCTGATCCAAATCAACTCAGTTCTTCCGCCGATCCAAATACCCGCCCATACCATGATGGTTCCACCACTATAAGGATGGACTTCCTGGCAGGATTTTAATCGCTGTTGGCGTCCAGGGGTTCTCCAGTGTCGTATACGTACAAGACGTCCGGTCTCATACCAAAACGAGACTCATCAGAAAAGCACACGAAACGCCATTGTTCTTCTGCCCAATTTCTGTGTTCAAGAGCCCATTGATATCGAATCCTACGATTGTGCATTGCTATAGGTGGTACCCGTAGCGGTCTTCGGGAATGAAGGTTCACTTCATGCAAGCGGTTTCTGACTGTTTGGTCGCTAATTAAGTTCCCTGAAGAGTGATGAAGCCTCACGGCTAACATCATGGCGGTTATAGTTGGAGCTCTTCGAGTTAAGATTTGAATGTATCGGTCTTGTCTCCGTGTGGTGCAGCGATACCGTCCTCCATGGCGCTCAGCCACGGTACCAGTGCTTCGTAACGTGTCCAAAGTCGACTGATAACACTCTGACTTGTATTCAGAGCTAAAGCCACAGTACGTTGCCGGGAACCAGCTTCTATCATTCCCACGGCTCTGAGCATTTCTTCCCTGCTTAAATGACGTCGCCGCTCCATAATAACGTTGGTTTTAATCAGTAGTAGGGAAACAGTAGCACTAATAATGTCTTCAATGCGTTGTATGTTTTTATAGGGAAAATATTGACAGCTGATTTTCATCTTTTACTCGAATTTGATTCACAGTTCCTGATTCAAATTATGAAATGCACCAAAAAGGATCCATATAAATTTATAAAATCATAAATTTATTACAAAGCCACATCTCAATCTCAAGAAATCCGCATAAAAATGCTTGATCCCTAGACACTTTTGATGTGTGTAGATTGGTGATTTTGAAGGCGCATTCAGTTCGGGTGGTGATCGGTTTTACGAATTTTGCCGATACTACATCTAAGTTGTGTCGTACTCCGCTAGGCCTTTTTTTTTCTGGATGGGAAATCATCAAATAACTTCTCCCCGGTGCGGTAGGGCGTATCAGACGTTTACTGATTAGGTACCACCGTGTTCCTTCAGTTGCCTATGCCAGGGCCACGGTATTTCTTTCGAATAAACCGCGTCCCCGGCGGCATTGGCCTTATCGGACCCATCAGTTCTGACATCTCTTTGAAGCACCCGTGGAATACAGCGTGCTGTCGACGCGGGCCTGGTCCTTACCGGACGGCGAGCTGCCCATTGCTAGCTGTCCGCAAACCCGCGCCTACGGTTTCCGGGAATCGACTATAGATTCCCGCCGCCCAGGGCGTCTCCCGCGGTGGCTAGGGGCGTGAGGTTGCCTCTCCCGCACGCGTTCCGCCTCCTCCTTCGCGAGCATTACTGCTTCGCAGAAGGAGGTGACGGCCTCCCATGCACTCTCGCTCCGTACCTGCCCGTACCCGCCTGAATCAGGTTCGGACACGAGAGATCGCCGCCACCGATCGCCTCCACGAAAACCTTGTTGCGTTTCGTTGCACTAGGGACATTCCCACTTTTGCAACCCAATCCTTGTTATGTTTCGTTACACTAGGGACATTCCCACTTTTGCAACCCAATCCTTGTTACGTTTCGTTACACTTGGGACATTCCTACTTTTGCAACCCAATCCTAGTTACGTTTCGTTGCACTAGGGACATTCCCATTTTTGCAACGCAATCCTTGTTACGTTTCGTTACACTAGGGACATTCCCACTTTTGTAACCCAATCCTTGTTACGTTTCGTTACACTAGGGACATTCCCACTTTTGCAACCCAATCCTTGTTACGTTTCGTTACACTAGGGACATTCCCACTTTTGCAACCCAATCCTTGTTACGTTTCGTTACACTAGGGACATTCCCATTTTTACAACCCAATCCTAGTTACGTTTCGTTACATTAGGGACATTCACACTTTTGCAACCCAATCCTTGTTATGTTTCGTTACACTAGGGACATTCCCACTTTACCTGTACCTGCACCTGTACAGGGTTTGGAAATATTGAAGATATGAAGAACTATGCTTGTTTTTACACGTTTTACTTAATGCTACATAAAAATACGCACGAAAATCTAAGTGTTACCATAGGAACTTATATTTGTATTTCTTGTGACATTCCTTGTTTTCCCCCTGTACCCTTCATATAACATTTGCTCATTTAATACGCCTTCACGCTTTCATTCGTACTCAGAGTAATTTCCCCATGCAAAAGGAAGGCATTGAGCGAAACAGGAATATTACAAAGCCATAAAGAACAATCTGACATTAAAAGCGGTAATGGCGAGTTAGAATACGGAATATGTTTAAAATGAGTTATAATGATAAGTGACTCATTTAAAAGCAGCACATGTAGGATAATAGAAGCTGTTTACTTTTGATTAATCGTGTGAGTATTGGGTAATTAGTAATTTTAGTATCAAAAGTCACGCGTGAGAAAAAAAAAGTAAAGGTACTAAAAACTAAACAGTGAACCAAATTCACAAGCTTTAGAATACTAAAATGTGTGTAAAGCGCTTTAGACTAGAAGGTACACACAACTCGTGTGTTTCCATTTAACCTAATTCCTTGAAGACCTGAATAAACCGCTACATTTTGCCTCAGGTACAAACATCACAATACGATGTATTACATACATAACATAACGCCTTTAAACCCCGAAAGGTTAAGCAGAAGTGTAATTAGTAACAGGGGTGAGTAGGTATGTAGAGGTTTGATGCTTTGATCATGTCTCGACAATGTTATACTGGCTGACATTCAATCATTCAAATATGGAATGTATTCTAGAAAGAAAAACGAACCTCGTTTTTCTTTGTAGGATGACAGATAGATTCTGGTAGGGCTCCGCTTAGAACGAATTTAGTTAAGGAGCGTGAATTATAATTTATATGAAGCTTATAAATACAGAGGGCACCAGCCCCATTTAACTAGAGTCCCTCGCGTTTCATTATTAGTATAGCCACTTGCGCGCCCGCGGGAAGTTTGTTCCCCAACAGTAGATGTCCGTGGGAACAAAGTTCCCAAGATAATCTTTTTTTACTTTTTAACCTTGTTCCACCACTATTAAGTAGTAATATCCAATTCCATGCATTTACTGTGATAGATTATCTGTGTCCGAACCTTTTGAGATACGACAACACTCACTGAACTAGTCTATGACTTTGAAAAATTATTAATATTAATTTCGCTGACATAAAATCGAAAGTAAACAATAACAAGTTTTTGTCTCAACTTCGGAAGCTTGTAAATAATGAATATTGTACTGTGGTAAGTGGTTTTATGTATGTTTCACGTTAAGAGTTAACACAGCATGCATTTTAAACCATAAAAATATAGGTCATCGCTTGTTTTTTCTTTGTAGAAAATCTAGAAATCTAGAATCTAGAAATCTGAAACTAACTGTGTTTGCTGTTTACATATCTATTTTTGTGATTTTTATACGATCATACATTGAAACGAAACATACACTACAATAGAGTCCAGTTCTCTGGCATCCATTAAAACATTCGAGCATTACAAGTGTGCAGCGAGTGTGGACTGTATGATGTACGTGTGCTGTTTAGACGAAACTCCTCTGGTTCCAGGATGGCGACAGCTCTGTATAGGTACCTGTTTCTGTAGCAGTTCGCTGGGGGCTCCAAGAGAGGGTTCTTATTGGGATTTGTTCAAATAAACTGCCAATTTAGTATATTATACGGAACTGAGACTCTCAATCACCTACTTCTCGGGTGCCAGACGGGCATAGTGACTTCTTGATTTGACTGACTTTTCGGAATGAATCGACTGTTTTTTTTTTTTTTTTTTTTTTTGGAATGGCATCTCGTAGTGTGACCATGAGAGGTCCCGACTACTTAACCGGACTTTCCTGTGGGTGCCTTTAAGCGAGCTCAAAAGCCTCCAGCCAGGGGCATAAAATACTAACTAAATTATAAACTAAACGACTGCGCACTAAGGGCACCCCCTGTGGGGTACGGACCTCGGCTTAGGGAGTCGTTGTCATTGACCAATGATATACAAGGCAAAGCAATAGGCTGGATCAAGTTAGGGGAATTATTATTCCCAGGGGAGTTTAAAGCTACAGGCTCAGCTACGCCACCAGCTGGCTCGATTAAACCGATCAAGGGACATGAATTTACATTTACGTTAGATGGTCTTAACCCACCGAGGCCCACCGGCCTCGGCGGCGAGGCCGGAATGTAGATCTGTGTTTGTGTTGGACTGTGCTAGTGTCCCTACTACTTTCCTGGAGGAGGGTGATAGGGTCATCGGGTTCAGTGAGGGCATGTCGCGGACGGCGGATACTACTGATTCTACTGGGGACATAGCTAGCGGCTTCGACAACCAAGGGGTTGCGATGTTTCACGGCGGAATCAAAGAAACGCTTGGAAAGGCGTTTCAAGTACTGACGGATGGTCGGGACTTTAAGGTCAAGGTGGAGGTCCGCGTTCCGAACGAACCAGGGGGCTCCCGTTACCTTTCGGAGGAGACGGTTCTGAAGGGTCTGCATCCTATGGATGAGGTGGGGCTTTGCATGCGCAAAGACTGGGCCCGCATAGGTCATGATAGGTCGAATGCACGCTGTGTAAATACGCAACATGCACTTAAGGGACAACTTGCTGCGTGCATTCAGAACGGAGTGTAAACGGCCGAGAGCAAAGTAGGCCCGCGAACGAACCTGCTTTATGTGCTCTGAAAATGATAAATGACTATCGAGCGTCACACCTAAATATTTGGCTCGCTTTTCCCAAGGGATCTGCTTGCCAAACATGGTGATCGGCCGAGGAGGGGCGGTGAGCCGATTACGCCGTCTCGTAAAGAGAATGGCTTGGCTTTTATCGGGATTGACTTCGATTCTCCACTTTCGAAACCACTTGCCGAGGGCATCGACTGCGGTTTGGAGGGTGCGAGCGATCGAGTCAGGGCGAATTCCCTTGGAGAAAATGGCCGTATCGTCTGCGAACAGCGCCAACTGTGCCTTTTTACTCTTCGGGATATCGCTGGCGAAGAGGATGAATATGAGGGGGGAAAGCACAGAGCCCTGAGGGACTCCTGCGCGAATAGGGTGGGGGGAGGAAAGTGCTCCTTCAATGCGATAGCGAAAGGTGCGGTTTGACAAAAAGTCTCGTAGGATGAGCACGAGACGATCAGGCACACCGAGTTGGTACAGCTTATATAATAAGCCGTTGTGCCAGACTTTGTCAAAGGCTTTCGCTATATCAAAGAAGACAGCACCAGTCATCGCACCGCGTTGGAACCCAACGCTGATGTGCTCGACAATACGGTGGACCTGCTGCACGCAATAGTGCTGGGTTCGAAAACCGAATTGCTCGTCGGGAATGAGACCCTTTGTCTCGGCATAATCTCTGAGACGCTTATAAATAAGCCTCTCATAGATTTTGCCGAAGACGTTGAGCAGACTGATAGGCCGGTAGCTAGAGGGCTCGCTCTTAGGCTTGCCGGGCTTAGGGATACCGATAACGGTAGCCTGTTTCCAGGCGTGAGGAAAGATATTATTACCCATGGCACCATTGAAGATGATGGTCATGAGCATAATCAAACGGGCAGGGAAAAGTTGGAACACCCTATTGGTGATTCCATCTGAGCCGGGGGCTTTACGGTGTTTTAGACCCTTGATTATCTCGTGCACCTCGTCAGGAGTGACGGGAGGCAAGGGACAATCAGGGTCCTCAACGGGGGGAAGGGAGGCTCTACGTTCGACTTCAGCGTCAACCTCAGAGAGGTGGGCTTCGTCTACTGGTTGAGAGCTGGGTGAGCACTGGGCCTCAAGACTATCGGCAAGGCATTCGGCCTTGTCGATATCATCGAAAGCGATGGTATTGTCTGGGCGTACTAAGGGGGGCATAGAAGCTGTCTCTGAGGACCTGAGTTTCCTCTGTAGGTGCCAGAAGGCCTGATGAGTTGGCTCGAGCTCACTCAACATCTTGTCCCAACGCGTGGAACGCAGTTCCTCTATGCGTTTCTTTACAGATTTCTGCAAATAGCGCATATGGACTTTGTTCAAGCGGCAGGGAAAGCTGCTGTAGGCACGGACAGCCGCGTTCTTCTCATTCATCAGGGCACGTACATCGTCCGGCAGCTTCCAGCGATGGTCATCCACCGCTGGAACCTCCCTTGAACAATCGTTCAGGACTGATTGTACGTGCTCCGTGAATGAGTCGATCGCAGCTGTCGTGTCAGCGAGAGAGTCAAACTGATCAGGAATAGAGTCTAAGTGGGGAGATGAGGAGGATTTCAGACATTCGCTTACTTTCCTCCAGTCCGTCACCAACCGGCTGGGGAGAGGTTGAGAGGGATCGCGGAGACCTATGCGGGGGGCCAGATTTAAGATCACGGGACGATGATCAGACGTTAGTTCATGTATCGCTTCTATAGAGTCCAACCGAAGGTTGACATTCTTTAGAAGCGCTACATCAAGTACGTCGGGGGAATGAGCGGGGTCATGGGGATAGTGAGTGGGAGTCATTGGGGCAATGACATCGAAACCCAAAATGGGACAGAGGTCGAACAAGTGTCTTCCTCTAGAAGTGGTGGTGGAACTATTCCAGGAGGTATGTTTGGCAATGAGATCGCCCGCTATGATAACGGAGTCACTCAAGCCGAACAGAATGGTCAGATCGTCAGAGAGGGATTGGAAATCCTCTGAAGTGCGGGGGCCGCGGGGGGGGAGGTAGACCGATACAAAAGTGATCGGCTGGTGACCTGTCATGCCTAAGCGGCAGACAGACACTTCTAATCGCGAGAGAGGGGGAGGGTCCATAGGGATGCAGTATAGGGACGATTTATAATAAATCATAGTACCACCCTTGTGACACCGAGACCTGTCATTGCGAACTATGCGATAGTTGGTGTGACTGTACCTCGATTACCCTACCTGATAAAAAATTTCGTTTTTCCTAAATTATGTTAATATTAGTGTTTGGGTCGGTTTCCCCTATGGGGAAAAGGTAGTGCTCCACCCCGCACTACCCTGTAGAGCTCGTCTCCAGACTGGACACTCCCCCACCGATTGTAATGAATGAAGGAACTCATAGTTATGAAAATACATTGGATGTGGTTTTACAAAGGTAATAAACAATAGAGGGATGCAAAGTATATTGTTATATAAAATTGTGAGTAACCCTTACGCTGGCGTAACAGGCAATTGATCAGTCATTACTCACACGATACCTCACATCTACGCTCGGAGCACTCAGAGCAAAACTTCCATAAAGTGACCCAAGCGGCTATTCAGCGGCATTGAGTCGACACATGCTCTGTTGGAGACATGTTCCCTAGCAGTTCTTGCGAACTGATAATCGTGACGAAGCGGCCTTCCCTGCGGTAACCGTGCGACCGTCCTTGTCTAGCAACGGGGCGGCCAGTTCCAGCGGCATTGCGTCAACATCATGCTCTGAAGGAGACATGGTCCCTATCAGTCCTTGGACTGGATATAAGATAGTTGTGGTCACCCATCCCCTGGAAGTTCACCCCTTGCACAACAAGTATATCTGCAAGACCCCGTGTTCATGTCAGTCTGACCGAATTATTGGTCTAAGATAAAGAATACAACTTATCAAGAATTACTTGATAATAGAGATGAGAATCGAATCTCAAGAATCATTATTTAATATAGTTTGGATAGACTCTATTAACAGCCTACTATTGGTCGGAGGCAAAGAATACACAATTCAAGAATTAAATATTAGATAATATAGTTACAGAGAATCAAACCTCAATGGTCAATCTGTAATAGAGTTGTGGATCAACTCTTGAAGGTTTATAGACAGTCCATATCGCCCCACCCTTCATCACTTCCTAGTGTTTGGGCTGGGGAGAAGAAGTGATGCAACAAACTCCCCAGCAACACGTATCTGTCTTATATAATTATGTTTTAGTATTATTAATGTTGCAACGCCAACGTCTCCCCTCTCGCAGGCGGGAGCTGATATCTGCAATTCTTTCCTGAAGATGTGAAGGAGGAAAGGGATCGTTACGCTTGCGCTTAAATCCTTTATTTATAATTACGTTAATTTGTCTGATTACAATGTACCCAATTCAGAGAGACCGGGAACCGTTTTACAACGTCAATTTGTCTCAAGTACGTGTTCTGTTAGACCTAACGCATAGAACCTCTGAGGACACTAATACGATTCTAATAGAACACGTTTCCTAAGCACTAAATAAATGTCTTACTCAATCCTAAGACAGAGTACTACGAAGTCCTACAGCCATTGAGGAAGACAAGTGTTGAGTAATTCTAAACGCGTGCTAATATGATTGACACCCTTACGGCGACCTAGCCCTTTCTATTAAAATAACACAATGCACAAGCGCTTCGTAGACTCAGTCTCTAGCAGAACCCATTACGATAGAACCTGGTATACGCCGAAGTGGTACATCGTCACTTCACATTTCCTTAATCTTCCCCATTTAGAGGATGCAGTCCGGGCGTGAACCGTCCTGCTTCCAATACATGTCTCCAAAATACTGACGTCCAACGGGACGGGTTTCTCGAGACAGGCTCCCTAGCGTTGTTAAAACGGCTACCAATTCAGTTTGAGGTACTTGGTGATGCCTAACCCCTCTCCCTGGAAATGTGCATTACCAGGCGTCACGCAACATGCTCTGTAGCGAGGCCTTTTTGGAAGTAGGTATTATCACTAACGTTTGGTTGCGCTGTAATTGTAACCAATTACAGATCGGCTTTATAGCCTAGTTTGTTTTAAATGAACTGAGTATTTTCGGTTCTGCCTTCCATGATTTGATTTGATACATGGCGCGTCAGTTAGAGATCAGTAATCGTCATCAGTTGTCATAAGTCTAATGTCAGGGAAAGGCCTTCCCCGATTCCCTATAACCAACTGCAAGTGACAATAATCTACTGAGGTATAGATTAGGAGGTGGACACATAATACGAGAGAACAAAGCATTAATTATAAATTACGATATTAAGTAAGAGTAATTACGCCATTGCACAATAAACGCTGCTGCTGCCTGCTGGAATAAATGATCATTAATCGCCCGTCAGCAATATCATCTAACCGTTACCAATCAAGTCTCAACGCAAATCAACCTGCAAGGACTATTATAACATTATAATAGTAGGTATAGTCCGTAACTACTATGTATACACACTATTAATAAAGATTAAGTTAACTTAAGTAAAGATGACACTTACCGAATAACTCCTTGAAGGGAATTAGATGGCAACTCACTTACTAACTAGCCTGTACTCCTGCATCGACTAGTGGCTCCAACATACACACACACATATACTACATTAAATACTAAATTAATCTAATCTGGGATTAAACCTAACTATATTTAACTTAATAACTAATACTCGCTGTCTTGCGACAGCCCACTGTGACATGGCCTCTTGGTATTCACTATGACTCCTAACTTAACTAGCCTAGATCGGACGTCCGTCTCTAGAAGCGGTCTAAAACCAACTGCCCAACATTTCTCTTCATTATCCTAAAATCACCACATTTTGACTCGCGAACCCTTCGCCAGCCTCCTCGCCATACCATATCCCAAACGTTTTTTGTCTCATTCGCCAATTGTTTTCAAGGACCACTTGGACCCACTGAGTCAACAGATGCGACGTTGTATTGTTCTTAAAAATAGAAATAGGATACTTTTAGGAATACTTTAGAAATTAGTTGAATTATTGCATCCGACCTATCAGCCCCACACTCAGGCTCTTAATTTATGTCTCACAAGTGATTCGACAGATGCGCTGGCTTGCTGGCTTTAAAACAATATCATAATATTTTGTTGTTAAGTTGGGGTAACCGACAGACTGTCACATTCCCCCCTCTGAAAATCAGACGCGTGACGCAGTGTAGCGGATGAGCTTTCACAATAAGGTGAACTTAGCCTTCCAATGACAGCATTATAAATAGAATATTCAGGTCTGCTAGGTTAATCTAATCAAATAATGACTTATAAGTATTCCAGTTGGAACATGAATCCAATAAGATGACAATAAGATGTAACGTCTGCTATAATTTGGTACTGTTTCGCTGAAACATGTTCAATCGATACTATAGTTTCTCCATACCCGCTCATACGGTTTCGGTGTGAATCGGGTCCGTGAGATTTTAAATATTTTTTTATTATTAACGTTGTTCCATCACTATTAAGTAATTTTTTTACTATTACTTAATAGTGATGGAACAACGTTAATAATAAAAAAATATTTTCCCGGTATAGAACCCATACCACGCACAATATTAGGCAAATTACTCACGGACGAACCGTATGAGGGGATACTATTAATCTAAACATAATCATCTTGTAAATACTCTTGTCACATTATTCAAATTACTTTACCGCGCTTCAAGTAAGTTCCGAGAACCTGTGCATGCTTATAATGTAGTTTTACATACCAGGGTCTCTTTTAAGAGTTTTTGTGTTATTGAGTCACGTTACCCGGTGCTCCTTTGTTCTAAACTCAGCCTATCGCAGTTGCCGCTGCACAGAGGTCTCTCTTTATGCACCTTAATGCTGGGTCAGCTCAGTTAGCTGCCCGCAGTCGCATCCAGGAGTAGCTGAAATAGTCCGCACATGACCATATTAGATTAGGTATATTCCAATTGAACACCCCCCTCTGATTCTAAAAGGTTAGAGCAGTTTTGAAATCCAATAAGAGTCTAGAAGATACTGATTAGAAAATATAAGTAGGTATTTGCTTATTAGCACACAGTGCTGTTAACCATCACTTCAAATTATAAAATGTTGACAAGAACATTCTCTAGCATCTTTGAACTGATAACATAGCCCTAAAACATAAATCTATAACATTTAGTGAGATAACAAGCTACGGTTAGCTGAAGTGTCTAATAAACGTGAAACTTAGCTTCGATTCAGAAGTCACGCTACAGCCGTGCTGTTGAAGTCAGCCGATGTCAGCTGATCCAGAAGAATCTCAATAAACCAGCGCAACCCGCGAACCAAAGGTCGAGACATAGCGTAGTCGCAGTCGAGAGAAGACTTAAACATCCTGGAATTTGAAAGAAGTCCACACGAGTATTCATTCAAATATATGGCATAGGCTGTAGATTGCGGAGTTGGAAAATGCGATTAATTCCTATGATGATAGTCAATACTTTATTCAATTACAGTCTAACCTATTAGCTAAAACTAATAAGTAATTTAAATATAATTTAAACCGCTAGGTAACTAATCTTAACATTATAAAATCGCCCATCTCTCTCATTTACTTTACGCAAACGGAAGACACGTGATTCACGTGTTTTTTTATAACTGTCAGCACTTACACTGCAGACTTGGTAAATTGATTGTCATTCTATAAGCTTTACGCTTCGTAGTTCTTAGTCACTAATAATATTAGGTTTACCCGTAATAGCGGTGTCTTATATCTAATCTCACTCACACACATTCAAATTGGAAAACATCAAACACATTGAAATCGAATCCAATAGCACTGGAATCTAGAACTATAATTAACAACTCATGCAGGAATCTAACCCACAAGCCATGACACAGGAATAAAAGCACTAATAAAACAATACATCAAGCAGGAATTGAACCCACTATTATAAGTTGAGAAATTCAACTTCGATAATCAAAACGTTACCTAATTTAACAAAAGTTATTATAGCCGTTGTAACTCTTGTCGTCTCTAACAATTAATAGAACCTTAAAATTACGTTGTGTTATTATTGTAGTAACCCATAAGCTGCTCTTTCTCGTTGCACTGAAGTGAATCAGTACATTTAATGACGAGAATCCTGGTCACGCAGCACCACATGTGACTGTACCTCGATTACCCTACCTGATAAAAAATTTCGTTTTTCCTAAATTATGTTAATATTAGTGTTTGGGTCGGTTTCCCCTATGGGGAAAAGGTAGTGCTCCACCCCGCACTACCCTGTAGAGCTCGTCTCCAGACTGGACACTCCCCCACCGATTGTAATGAATGAAGGAACTCATAGTTATGAAAATACATTGGATGTGGTTTTACAAAGGTAATAAACAATAGAGGGATGCAAAGTATATTGTTATATAAAATTGTGAGTAACCCTTACGCTGGCGTAACAGGCAATTGATCAGTCATTACTCACACGATACCTCACATCTACGCTCGGAGCACTCAGAGCAAAACTTCCATAAAGTGACCCAAGCGGCTATTCAGCGGCATTGAGTCGACACATGCTCTGTTGGAGACATGTTCCCTAGCAGTTCTTGCGAACTGATAATCGTGACGAAGCGGCCTTCCCTGCGGTAACCGTGCGACCGTCCTTGTCTAGCAACGGGGCGGCCAGTTCCAGCGGCATTGCGTCAACATCATGCTCTGAAGGAGACATGGTCCCTATCAGTCCTTGGACTGGATATAAGATAGTTGTGGTCACCCATCCCCTGGAAGTTCACCCCTTGCACAACAAGTATATCTGCAAGACCCCGTGTTCATGTCAGTCTGACCGAATTATTGGTCTAAGATAAAGAATACAACTTATCAAGAATTACTTGATAATAGAGATGAGAATCGAATCTCAAGAATCATTATTTAATATAGTTTGGATAGACTCTATTAACAGCCTACTATTGGTCGGAGGCAAAGAATACACAATTCAAGAATTAAATATTAGATAATATAGTTACAGAGAATCAAACCTCAATGGTCAATCTGTAATAGAGTTGTGGATCAACTCTTGAAGGTTTATAGACAGTCCATATCGCCCCACCCTTCATCACTTCCTAGTGTTTGGGCTGGGGAGAAGAAGTGATGCAACAAACTCCCCAGCAACACGTATCTGTCTTATATAATTATGTTTTAGTATTATTAATGTTGCAACGCCAACGTCTCCCCTCTCGCAGGCGGGAGCTGATATCTGCAATTCTTTCCTGAAGATGTGAAGGAGGAAAGGGATCGTTACGCTTGCGCTTAAATCCTTTATTTATAATTACGTTAATTTGTCTGATTACAATGTACCCAATTCAGAGAGACCGGGAACCGTTTTACAACGTCAATTTGTCTCAAGTACGTGTTCTGTTAGACCTAACGCATAGAACCTCTGAGGACACTAATACGATTCTAATAGAACACGTTTCCTAAGCACTAAATAAATGTCTTACTCAATCCTAAGACAGAGTACTACGAAGTCCTACAGCCATTGAGGAAGACAAGTGTTGAGTAATTCTAAACGCGTGCTAATATGATTGACACCCTTACGGCGACCTAGCCCTTTCTATTAAAATAACACAATGCACAAGCGCTTCGTAGACTCAGTCTCTAGCAGAACCCATTACGATAGAACCTGGTATACGCCGAAGTGGTACATCGTCACTTCACATTTCCTTAATCTTCCCCATTTAGAGGATGCAGTCCGGGCGTGAACCGTCCTGCTTCCAATACATGTCTCCAAAATACTGACGTCCAACGGGACGGGTTTCTCGAGACAGGCTCCCTAGCGTTGTTAAAACGGCTACCAATTCAGTTTGAGGTACTTGGTGATGCCTAACCCCTCTCCCTGGAAATGTGCATTACCAGGCGTCACGCAACATGCTCTGTAGCGAGGCCTTTTTGGAAGTAGGTATTATCACTAACGTTTGGTTGCGCTGTAATTGTAACCAATTACAGATCGGCTTTATAGCCTAGTTTGTTTTAAATGAACTGAGTATTTTCGGTTCTGCCTTCCATGATTTGATTTGATACATGGCGCGTCAGTTAGAGATCAGTAATCGTCATCAGTTGTCATAAGTCTAATGTCAGGGAAAGGCCTTCCCCGATTCCCTATAACCAACTGCAAGTGACAATAATCTACTGAGGTATAGATTAGGAGGTGGACACATAATACGAGAGAACAAAGCATTAATTATAAATTACGATATTAAGTAAGAGTAATTACGCCATTGCACAATAAACGCTGCTGCTGCCTGCTGGAATAAATGATCATTAATCGCCCGTCAGCAATATCATCTAACCGTTACCAATCAAGTCTCAACGCAAATCAACCTGCAAGGACTATTATAACATTATAATAGTAGGTATAGTCCGTAACTACTATGTATACACACTATTAATAAAGATTAAGTTAACTTAAGTAAAGATGACACTTACCGAATAACTCCTTGAAGGGAATTAGATGGCAACTCACTTACTAACTAGCCTGTACTCCTGCATCGACTAGTGGCTCCAACATACACACACACATATACTACATTAAATACTAAATTAATCTAATCTGGGATTAAACCTAACTATATTTAACTTAATAACTAATACTCGCTGTCTTGCGACAGCCCACTGTGACATGGCCTCTTGGTATTCACTATGACTCCTAACTTAACTAGCCTAGATCGGACGTCCGTCTCTAGAAGCGGTCTAAAACCAACTGCCCAACATTTCTCTTCATTATCCTAAAATCACCACATTTTGACTCGCGAACCCTTCGCCAGCCTCCTCGCCATACCATATCCCAAACGTTTTTTGTCTCATTCGCCAATTGTTTTCAAGGACCACTTGGACCCACTGAGTCAACAGATGCGACGTTGTATTGTTCTTAAAAATAGAAATAGGATACTTTTAGGAATACTTTAGAAATTAGTTGAATTATTGCATCCGACCTATCAGCCCCACACTCAGGCTCTTAATTTATGTCTCACAAGTGATTCGACAGATGCGCTGGCTTGCTGGCTTTAAAACAATATCATAATATTTTGTTGTTAAGTTGGGGTAACCGACAGACTGTCACATTGGCAATCGACGGACTTCGGTGATGGGGCTTCAAGAACGTTTCCTGTAAGAGGAAAACGTCGATATGGTGGTCGCGGAGAAAAGTGGCGATCTCATCGCGTTGGCCTGCAAAGCCATTCGCGTTGAAAAAGCCTAAGTTTAATGATCGGGGTTTGATCCTAGCTATGATTCCTTTATCCATTATTTATTTGAGTTGTTGGAAAAGGAATTCAAAGCTTGCGTAATCTCGGGATACGCATTGAATATATTGATGATCCTGGGCAAATCGCCGACATTTCTGGCGGCGGTTAGCTCAAGAGCCATCTGTCTAGCGCGGGGGGTATAAAAAGCCATAAAAGTGCCAGCAATAATGCTGAACGAGTCAACATTTTGGCTGAGCACTGGCATGGTTGGGGGTATGGTAGGGGGGGGGGGAGCCAAAGCGGCGGGAGGGGTGGCTTTAGGAGCGGGCGCGGACGCGGGTTTAGGGGGCTGAGAGAGAACGGCTGGAGGAGCGCGGGTTCTCGGATCCCTAGGAGCGAGCGGGGGAGGGGGAGGGGGTTGGGAGTACGCCAATGCAGGGAAAGCCTGCTGGTGGTGTAGGGGAAACCACGGGTTAGGTCGCTGCGGACTTAACCGGGTCGGCATCTGGGAAGATGGGATGGGGAGTAGCGGAGGGCGTTCTCTCTGCTGACGAGCGTCTGCACGCTTGTTCAGCTTCGAGGAGGAGAAGGACTTTGGGGCTTTGGGACAGCCACGGTAGTTGGCTGGGTGCCCAGATTCGCCGCATAGCACACAGCTAGGCAGGTCGGTGCACAGGGTACGATCCTTCGGACGCAAACAGTCCGAAGTGCCGTGGTCCCCCAGGCACTTGACGCACCTGGGTTTCGCGTGGCAGTTCCTCTGCGAGTGGCCATACAATTGGCAGCGGTGACACTGACCAATGATGCCACTCTTCCAGGGTTTCTCGATTTCGAAACCTGTGAGGTTACAGATCGATCTGACCTGGAAGATAGGGTGGTACCCCTCGAAATGGGGACAGATAACGAGGACCATGTCGTATGCTTCTCCTGCCCTGGAGCGGTGCATACGATGGACCTCATCCACCGGGATAGACTGCGACAGAAGGTCGTCTTTGATCTCCTTGACGGAGAGCTCCTTCGGGATCCTGCGGATCACCACTCTAGTCTGGCGCTCCTCAGGGAGAGTATACGTGTGGAAAGACACGTTCCTCGACCTAAGGAGTTTCGTGAGCTCCCTGAAGTCATGAGACGTAGGGATGCTCACTTTGATACCCTGCTGGGTAGATCGTGCGGCGGTGTAATTGATCCTAAGATCGGTACACCAACGCGAGACGTCTGTCCACTTCCCCTTGTCCTGGATGTACACAGGAGGGGGGGAAGGTGCCTTCTTGGGGACAGAAGACGAAACGGGGGGGGTGGCGGTGGGGGCAACTGAGGCCGTGGGATCCGCGGTCGGAGGGGGGGGAGGGATAGCGGTGGAAGCCGCAGAGGGAGGAGTGGGGGAATCACCCACTTTCCTTCCCTTCCTAGATTGAGCAGAAGAATCAACGCGATTCTTCTTCCTCTTCCTCTTACCTTGGACGGTGGCGAAACCATCGTCCTCAGCGGAGGAAGGGGAAGAAGGAGGGCACGAGGAGGCTGGCTGATCCTGAGCAGGTTCAGAGTCGGATGCCTCAGAAACATTTGAGTAGGGAGAGGTGGGTCTCCCGGACACCGGGGAGGTGTCCATAGAGTCACCTGAATCCTCACAAGGAGGGACGGGAGTGGGCTCTAGGGCATCGCTGAAATCAGCGATGCCTGAGACAGAAGGGGAGGGGGAGGGGGGGGGTGGGGCCGGATCGCTGAAAAGCGGCTAGACGCGCCTTGAGGTTCGCGTTCCTCAGGACTGCGTCCAGGAACACATCGGGCTCCTTTAGGAGGAGCTCCTTAATGAAGTCGAAAAGATGCTCTCTATCGAGCGACATGGTCACTGACGCGACAAACCCTATAATCTAACTCCCCGGGTGGGTTGGCCCGGGGATGTGTAAGTCTCCCTGTCGGGTGCAGACGGGGAGGTGTGTACCTAAGGTGTGCCCTAAGCTGTGTGTACCCGTCGCCAATCTTAATGTGCGAACGGGGCCCTAACCAATCTAGCGCGAAGGGTGTAGACACACCCTAAAGACACTAGGTGCAGGCTGTGAAAGGAAGACTGTACACCAGTGCCGACTAGGAGATCCCCCAAGGCCGGTTAACACTGGGACCCGTCCAATTGACTGCCTCACCCCGACGGGGTTCGGCGGGTGTATTGGGTCAACACCCCACTCGGCTTCGTTGGCACCGTAAGGTTTCCACCGAGGACCACGAAACTGTGGATTTGCCCCGAAGGGGCCTAGTGCAGCTAGGCACGTTTCGACGATAACGTTAAAGAAACAATAGTCTTGAAAAAGACTCTTTGGTGATCATAGATCGAGGAATTAATTAAATAAATAATTAATTCCTCGAAGGATCGGACGTAGTCGGGGCGACTACGATGCGCGCCGCGAGAGCGCAGCGCAGTGACGGGTGGGGAGCGATGACTCAGCGAGCCGGGGCAGTGGGAGGGAGCGGCAGCACACAACCGCTCGCAACGGCAGCCAAGCGTCGAATGTCGATGAATCGACCGATGAGATGTCGCGACGCCCCGCAAGGGGCGTGGCGTGCGGAACCGGGGCATATGCCCCCTTGCCGCGGAGGCTATACTGCGGCCCGTAACAACGGGCCTCTCCTTCTGCTTGCCACTGGCAATGGTATATTTGGACGTGCTGCATTAACACGCCCATGTAAACAGTAATCTGTATATGTATCCGTAAGCTCGTCACGACATATGCATACTGCCGCTTTCTTCACCGCGTCCCGGCGGTCAACCCCTACCGGGTGGAACACACACCTACATGCGTGAAGCCCAGCAGAGAGCGACCAGCGACAGAGACGCGGACTCGACGTTCCTACGGATGGGGTGGATGGCTCCCGCCCGCCCCACTTTCAGAGCTAGCCGAGCCTGGCACGGGTTAGGGAGACCGTGTACTGAGTGTATGGGTGACATTGAACTGTGTGACGTCACCCAGGTATCTTACGCGAGTCGCCGCCCGCACGGCGCCTCAACGTGTGTGTCTCTGCGCCTGTTTAGAGGTGAGTGTCTGTAGTTTGTCACGCGACACGCCTAAATTATCCTAGCACGCATCACGTGACAGCGTATGTAATATGTGGTGAAAGCATTAGTGTCACAAGTGAGCCGCGTGTAGCCGGGAGCGACTCACTTGGAGGTCAGTCCGGTGCGCAGATGGGGTCACCGTCCGCAAGTAAATCGCGGGGTAGGGGCCTCGCGTCAGGGGGGCGCGCATGCCACGGCGCTATCTGCTTGACATGGGGCCAAGCAGACGCGTCGGCACGCGCGAACATTCCCTTCGCTAGGCGGCCCACAAACTCGTCCAGGCTCTCAATCCCGAGGTCGCGGTGAAGCACGTCGTTCCTCACGACGCGAGGAGCGTCAACTATCGTCCGCAGCGCGAGACTCTGCTGCGCGCGGAGCGATTTTCGGCTCGACTCGCTTGTGAGGGCGAACCAAGCGGGGGCGGCATAGGTCAAGATTGGGCGAACGTACAACTTGTACACGCCCAACTTGACACTATGAGGGAGGCGGGATGAGAGCACTGGTCTGAGCAGGTTGCGGGCGACCCTACCTTGTGCGGCGACTCTGCGGACGTGTGGCCCCATAGAGAGCCGAAGATCGATGGTCACACCCAAGTACTTGACCTGGGGCGCCCAATCGATGTCGACTCCTTGCAGCTTCAGGGGTGGCGGGAGGCGCGCTCGTCCCGTGACAAGCGCCTGCGTCTTACTCACGTTCACCGACAGCCGCCACTTGGACAGCCAGTCGGGGAGGAGGTCGAGGACGCGCTGCATTTTGACCGCCGCGTACTTCACATTCATTGAAGAAGCGATATACGCGGCGTCGTCGGCGTACAGCGCGAGCATCGTCTCTGCTGTAGTGGGGATGTCGTCCGTGTATCGTGAGTAACACGCAGGTGTTAGATTTGATATAATATATAATTATAAGCATATATATAGCTACTACGCTAATAGCAAACCTTAAATGTCAGAATGGTTATTGGTTATTCATTGTGTATGAAAGTATTATGAATATGGTGTGTAAGGGAAGGATTTCATAAAGAAAAGCACAGAAAGACAAGACTAGATATTTATTATTTCAATTAGACTTGTCAATAATTATTCATGTTTAATGAGAAAGCTATTGTCCGTTCGCAAAACTAGGTCTTCATGGAGAAGAAGGACAAGAAACTCCATGGAAACAGTATTATAGTATTCTATCAACACATTTCTTATATTTCCACAATTTATAGTTATCTCAGACAGTTAATTCTATCACTCAGAATAATAGCAACATAATAACAATATTTAAGGTATAATATGAAATTACATAACTTACATGACACCTGGTAGATATATTTCACATCACAACGGCACTAGCACTAGCCACTTGAACATCCACTGAGCAACTGCCTCGAGAATGTCATTACAACCCTTTTTATATCCTACCACCCCTTCCATTTATCCCTCCCTATCAAACATCAACTGACAGTATTGTATCAATTGTTTCAAACAACCTGTTATATTAAAATAGCAATATAAATTCTAAGATATACTACAGTTTCTATCAAATATTATTTAATTATTTATAGTAATAAAATCTGTACGAATTTGACAAGTTAAGAGTGGTATATTTCGTAAACACAATAACTAATCAAATTAGATACTTCTACATTGGTCTCAAGCTTCGTAAATGTGACAGATGTCAATATCCAACGAAGAGTTATTCTAATAACCTAAAGGTTGTTTTACAATGATTCGATGATTTTAATCACAACCGAACTAACTTCTGGAATCAAGGTAATCTCAAGTATTTATTTTTAAATATTAGACACATAATAATTATATTTATCTAACACGGCCATACTGACAAGTACTTCGCTCTCGAAGTACATTAGATACCGTTTTTGTACAATTGTAATTTACTTTGGTTTTGTCATTGTCATCGTCATTTTTGTTTTGTTTTGCCAATTGCCTAGACGTGTCAAGTCCCCTCCACCCGCTGCTAGTGGGATAGACTTGCACCAAGCAAATGACCGACCAGCGGAAACACTCACAGTCATAGTCACAGTCAGCTAATTATAATTATCTAATACGGCCATACTAACATGTATTTCGATCTCGAAGTACAAGATAATTATCATTATACAAAAACAATAATTTGAAACTTAATCACATCTTACTGTATGTGGCCAAACACCCGCCGTCGGTGAAGCTGAATCACCCGCAGTCAGTGAATGCCAGACAACAGTCATGACAAGCTCTTTTTGAATTAATTAAATAAGTAATCAAAACAATATACCGCTCGGTCAACCTGACAATATCATTGCAAATTGTATTGATCACCCTTATTACATTTTCTATTAAATAATTGCAAATATTTAACATGGTCACTCTGTTGGTACCTTACTTTTTAGTAAAAGGTTATTAAAGTTTATTTTAACAATACTATTAGTAAGCATTTTGAAAGTGAAAAATAATAAAATAAAGCTAATTATTAATAACCTTTAACTTTGTCATATTTGTTTATCAGCAAGTTATGTGATATTCGCTATTTCTTTCATAATATAAAAATACAATTATGCTTCATTTAGTTTATGACATTACTAACTTCAATTTCGTAAAGTTTCCTCCAAAGCCATCTTTTAAATTAATTTGTGATCAACAGAGCAATAATATTAACAACTTTAAATTAACTTTCCGGGAACACTTGCATTTTTTTTATCGACCATACAATTTTCAGCATGTTTTCGTCGTTATGATGAGGGTTGAGTCAACGACACCGATACCAATGGTTTCCAGCAGAACACGATTGCTCCAACGTTGATCATGAAAATAGCAAAATAAAATTCATTAGAAATATGTTATGTGAGACTGAGCACTATCCCACTTCTGATGTTAGATTTGATATAATATATAATTATAAGCATATATATAGCTACTACGCTAATAGCAAACCTTAAATGTCAGAATGGTTATTGGTTATTCATTGTGTATGAAAGTATTATGAATATGGTGTGTAAGGGAAGGATTTCATAAAGAAAAGCACAGAAAGACAAGACTAGATATTTATTATTTCAATTAGACTTGTCAATAATTATTCATGTTTAATGAGAAAGCTATTGTCCGTTCGCAAAACTAGGTCTTCATGGAGAAGAAGGACAAGAAACTCCATGGAAACAGTATTATAGTATTCTATCAACACATTTCTTATATTTCCACAATTTATAGTTATCTCAGACAGTTAATTCTATCACTCAGAATAATAGCAACATAATAACAATATTTAAGGTATAATATGAAATTACATAACTTACATGACACCTGGTAGATATATTTCACATCACAACGGCACTAGCACTAGCCACTTGAACATCCACTGAGCAACTGCCTCGAGAATGTCATTACAACCCTTTTTATATCCTACCACCCCTTCCATTTATCCCTCCCTATCAAACATCAACTGACAGTATTGTATCAATTGTTTCAAACAACCTGTTATATTAAAATAGCAATATAAATTCTAAGATATACTACAGTTTCTATCAAATATTATTTAATTATTTATAGTAATAAAATCTGTACGAATTTGACAAGTTAAGAGTGGTATATTTCGTAAACACAATAACTAATCAAATTAGATACTTCTACATTGGTCTCAAGCTTCGTAAATGTGACAGATGTCAATATCCAACGAAGAGTTATTCTAATAACCTAAAGGTTGTTTTACAATGATTCGATGATTTTAATCACAACCGAACTAACTTCTGGAATCAAGGTAATCTCAAGTATTTATTTTTAAATATTAGACACATAATAATTATATTTATCTAACACAGGCGACACGCAGCTCCCCTGGGGTACACCCGCCAGCACCGGGCGGGCGCCCGAGAGCGCGCCGTCGACCACCACACGGAACGTCCTGTTGGAGAGAAAGTTGGAAACCACCCTGACGACGCGACGGGGCGCATCCGAGGTGGCCAGCTTGTAAACAAGGCCGTCATGCCACACACGGTCGAAGGCCTTCTCCATGTCGAGGAGTACTGCGACCGAGTGCTCCTTCTTGTTCTGTGCAGCTGTGAGTTGGTGCAGTACCCTCGACAGCTGGAGCGTCGTGCTGTGTTCCGCCCGGAACCCAAACTGCTCCGGACGCGGCGCGATGTGAGGTTGGAGGTGTCGCAGCAGGAGTACTTCGAACACCTTGGAAATCGTGGACAGCAGAGTTATCGGCCGATAGCTCTCCGGCTTCAGTATGTTCTTCCCCGCCTTGGGCAGCATGATGACGCGCCCTTCCTTCCACACCGCGGGAAAAAATTACCACGGTATTTCTTTCGAATAAACCGCGTCCCCGGCGGCATTGGCCTTATCGGATCCATCAGTTCTGACATCTCTTTGAAGCACCCGTGGAATACAGCGTGCTGTCGACGCGGGCCTGGTCCTTACCGGACGGCGAGCTGCCCATTGCTAGCTGTCCGCAAACCCGCGCCTACGGTTTCCGGGAATCGACTATAGATTCCCGCCGCCCAGGGCGTCTCCCGCGGTGGCTAGGGGCGTGAGGTTGCCTCTCCCGCACGCGTTCCGCCTCCTCCTTCGCGAGCATTACTGCTTCGCAGAAGGAGGTGACGGCCTCCCATGCACTCTCGCTCCGTACCATGGCCTGAATCAGGTTCGGACACGAGAGATCGCCGCCACCGATCGCCTCCACGAAAACCTTGTTGCGTTTCGTTGCACTAGGGACATTCCCACTTTTGCAACCCAATCCTTGTTATGTTTCGTTACACTAGGGACATTCCCACTTTTGCAACCCAATCCTTGTTACGTTTCGTTACACTTGGGACATTCCTACTTTTGCAACCCAATCCTAGTTACGTTTCGTTGCACTAGGGACATTCCCATTTTTGCAACGCAATCCTTGTTACGTTTCGTTACACTAGGGACATTCCCACTTTTGTAACCCAATCCTTGTTACGTTTCGTTACACTAGGGACATTCCCACTTTTGCAACCCAATCCTTGTTACGTTTCGTTACACTAGGGACATTCCCACTTTTGCAACCCAATCCTTGTTACGTTTCGTTACACTAGGGACATTCCCATTTTTACAACCCAATCCTAGTTACGTTTCGTTACATTAGGGACATTCACACTTTTGCAACCCAATCCTTGTTATGTTTCGTTACACTAGGGACATTCCCACTTTACCTGTACCTGCACCTGTACAGGGTTTGGAAATATTGAAGATATGAAGAACTATGCTTGTTTTTACACGTTTTACTTAATGCTACATAAAAATACGCACGAAAATCTAAGTGTTACCATAGGAACTTATATTTGTATTTCTTGTGACATTCCTTGTTTTCCCCCTGTACCCTTCATATAACATTTGCTCATTTAATACGCCTTCACGCTTTCATTCGTACTCAGAGTAATTTCCCCATGCAAAAGGAAGGCATTGAGCGAAACAGGAATATTACAAAGCCATAAAGAACAATCTGACATTAAAAGCGGTAATGGCGAGTTAGAATACGGAATACGTTTAAAATGAGTTATAATGATAAGTGACTCATTTAAAAGCAGCACATGTAGGATAATAGAAGCTGTTTACTTTTGATTAATCGTGTGAGTATTGGGTAATTAGTAATTTTAGTATCAAAAGTCACGCGTGAGAAAAAAAAAGTAAAGGTACTAAAAACTAAACAGTGAACCAAATTCACAAGCTTTAGAATACTAAAATGTGTGTAAAGCGCTTTAGACTAGAAGGTACACACAACTCGTGTGTTTCCATTTAACCTAATTCCTTGAAGACCTGAACAAACCGCTACATTTTGCCTCAGGTACAAACATCACAATACGATGTATTACATACATAACATAACGCCTTTAAACCCCGAAAGGTTAAGCAGAAGTGTAATTAGTAACAGGGGTGAGTAGGTATGTAGAGGTTTGATGCTTTGATCATGTCTCGACAATGTTATACTGGCTGACATTCAATCATTCAAATATGGAATGTATTCTAGAAAGAAAAACGAACCTCGTTTTTCTTTGTAGGATGACAGATAGATTCTGGTAGGGCTCCGCTTAGAACGAATTTAGTTAAGGAGCGTGAATTATAATTTATATGAAGCTTATAAATACAGAGGGCACCAGCCCCATTTAACTAGAGTCCCTCGCGTTTCATTATTAGTATAGCCACTTGCGCGCCCGCGGGAAGTTTGTTCCCCAACAGTAGATGTCCGTGGGAACAAAGTTCCCAAGATAATCTTTTTTTACTTTTAACCTTGTTCCACCACTATTAAGTAGTAATATCCAATTCCATGCATTTACTGTGATAGATTATCTGTGTCCGAACCTTTTGAGATACGACAACACTCACTGAACTAGTCTATGACTTTGAAAAATTATTAATATTAATTTCGCTGACATAAAATCGAAAGTAAACAATAACAAGTTTTTGTCTCAACTTCGGAAGCTTGTAAATAATGAATATTGTACTGTGGTAAGTGGTTTTATGTATGTTTCACGTTAAGAGTTAACACAGCATGCATTTTAAACCATAAAAATATAGGTCATCGCTTGTTTTTTCTTTGTAGAAAATCTAGAAATCTAGAATCTAGAAATCTGAAACTAACTGTGTTTGCTGTTTACATATCTATTTTTGTGATTTTTATACGATCATACATTGAAACGAAACATACACTACAATAGAGTCCAGTTCTCTGGCATCCATTAAAACATTCGAGCATTACAAGTGTGCAGCGAGTGTGGACTGTATGATGTACGTGTGCTGTTTAGACGAAACTCCTCTGGTTCCAGGATGGCGACAGCTCTGTATAGGTACCTGTTTCTGTAGCGGTTCGCTGGGGGCTCCAAGAGAGGGTTCTTATTGGGATTTGTTCAAATAAACTGCCAATTTAGTATATTATACGGAACTGAGACTCTCAATCACCTACTTCTCGGGTGCCAGACGGGCATAGTGACTTCTTGATTTGACTGACTTTTCGGAATGAATCGACTGTTTTTTTTTTTTTTTTTTTTTTTGGAATGGCATCTCGTAGTGTGACCATGAGAGGTCCCGACTACTTAACCGGACTTTCCTGTGGGTGCCTTTAAGCGAGCTCAAAAGCCTCCAGCCAGGGGCATAAAATACTAACTAAATTATAAACTAAACGACTGCGCACTAAGGGCACCCCCTGTGGGGTACGGACCTCGGCTTAGGGAGTCGTTGTCATTGACCAATGATATACAAGGCAAAGCAATAGGCTGGATCAAGTTAGGGGAATTATTATTCCCAGGGGAGTTTAAAGCTACAGGCTCAGCTACGCCACCAGCTGGCTCGATTAAACCGATCAAGGGACATGAATTTACATTTACGTTAGATGGTCTTAACCCACCGAGGCCCACCGGCCTCGGCGGCGAGGCCGGAATGTAGATCTGTGTTTGTGTTGGACTGTGCTAGTGTCCCTACTACTTTCCTGGAGGAGGGTGATAGGGTCATCGGGTTCAGTGAGGGCATGTCGCGGACGGCGGATACTACTGATTCTACTGGGGACATAGCTAGCGGCTTCGACAACCAAGGGGTTGCGATGTTTCACGGCGGAATCAAAGAAACGCTTGGAAAGGCGTTTCAAGTACTGACGGATGGTCGGGACTTTAAGGTCAAGGTGGAGGTCCGCGTTCCGAACGAACCAGGGGGCTCCCGTTACCTTCGGAGGAGACGGTTCTGAAGGGTCTGCATCCTATGGATGAGGTGGGGCTTTGCATGCGCAAAGACTGGGCCCGCATAGGTCATGATAGGTCGAATGCACGCTGTGTAAATACGCAACATGCACTTAAGGGACAACTTGCTGCGTGCATTCAGAACGGAGTGTAAACGGCCGAGAGCAAAGTAGGCCCGCGAACGAACCTGCTTTATGTGCTCTGAAAATGATAAATGACTATCGAGCGTCACACCTAAATATTTGGCTCGCTTTTCCCAAGGGATCTGCTTGCCAAACATGGTGATCGGCCGAGGAGGGGCGGTGAGCCGATTACGCCGTCTCGTAAAGAGAATGGCTTGGCTTTTATCGGGATTGACTTCGATTCTCCACTTTCGAAACCACTTGCCGAGGGCATCGACTGCGGTTTGGAGGGTGCGAGCGATCGAGTCAGGGCGAATTCCCTTGGAGAAAATGGCCGTATCGTCTGCGAACAGCGCCAACTGTGCCTTTTTACTCTTCGGGATATCGCTGGCGAAGAGGATGAATATGAGGGGGGAAAGCACAGAGCCCTGAGGGACTCCTGCGCGAATAGGGTGGGGGGAGGAAAGTGCTCCTTCAATGCGATAGCGAAAGGTGCGGTTTGACAAAAAGTCTCGTAGGATGAGCACGAGACGATCAGGCACACCGAGTTGGTACAGCTTATATAATAAGCCGTTGTGCCAGACTTTGTCAAAGGCTTTCGCTATATCAAAGAAGACAGCACCAGTCATCGCACCGCGTTGGAACCCAACGCTGATGTGCTCGACAATACGGTGGACCTGCTGCACGCAATAGTGCTGGGTTCGAAAACCGAATTGCTCGTCGGGAATGAGACCCTTTGTCTCGGCATAATCTCTGAGACGCTTATAAATAAGCCTCTCATAGATTTTGCCGAAGACGTTGAGCAGACTGATAGGCCGGTAGCTAGAGGGCTCGCTCTTAGGCTTGCCGGGCTTAGGGATACCGATAACGGTAGCCTGTTTCCAGGCGTGAGGAAAGATATTATTACCCATGGCACCATTGAAGATGATGGTCATGAGCATAATCAAACGGGCAGGGAAAAGTTGGAACACCCTATTGGTGATTCCATCTGAGCCGGGGGCTTTACGGTGTTTTAGACCCTTGATTATCTCGTGCACCTCGTCAGGAGTGACGGGAGGCAAGGGACAATCAGGGTCCTCAACGGGGGGAAGGGAGGCTCTACGTTCGACTTCAGCGTCAACCTCAGAGAGGTGGGCTTCGTCTACTGGTTGAGAGCTGGGTGAGCACTGGGCCTCAAGACTATCGGCAAGGCATTCGGCCTTGTCGATATCATCGAAAGCGATGGTATTGTCTGGGCGTACTAAGGGGGGCATAGAAGCTGTCTCTGAGGACCTGAGTTTCCTCTGTAGGTGCCAGAAGGCCTGATGAGTTGGCTCGAGCTCACTCAACATCTTGTCCCAACGCGTGGAACGCAGTTCCTCTATGCGTTTCTTTACAGATTTCTGCAAATAGCGCATATGGACTTTGTTCAAGCGGCAGGGAAAGCTGCTGTAGGCACGGACAGCCGCGTTCTTCTCATTCATCAGGGCACGTACATCGTCCGGCAGCTTCCAGCGATGGTCATCCACCGCTGGAACCTCCCTTGAACAATCGTTCAGGACTGATTGTACGTGCTCCGTGAATGAGTCGATCGCAGCTGTCGTGTCAGCGAGAGAGTCAAACTGATCAGGAATAGAGTCTAAGTGGGGAGATGAGGAGGATTTCAGACATTCGCTTACTTTCCTCCAGTCCGTCACCAACCGGCTGGGGAGAGGTTGAGAGGGATCGCGGAGACCTATGCGGGGGGCCAGATTTAAGATCACGGGACGATGATCAGACGTTAGTTCATGTATCGCTTCTATAGAGTCCAACCGAAGGTTGACATTCTTTAGAAGCGCTACATCAAGTACGTCGGGGGAATGAGCGGGGTCATGGGGATAGTGAGTGGGAGTCATTGGGGCAATGACATCGAAACCCAAAATGGGACAGAGGTCGAACAAGTGTCTTCCTCTAGAAGTGGTGGTGGAACTATTCCAGGAGGTATGTTTGGCAATGAGATCGCCCGCTATGATAACGGAGTCACTCAAGCCGAACAGAATGGTCAGATCGTCAGAGAGGGATTGGAAATCCTCTGAAGTGCGGGGGCCGCGGGGGGGGAGGTAGACCGATACAAAAGTGATCGGCTGGTGACCTGTCATGCCTAAGCGGCAGACAGACACTTCTAATCGCGAGAGAGGGGGAGGGTCCATAGGGATGCAGTATAGGGACGATTTATAATAAATCATAGTACCACCCTTGTGACACCGAGACCTGTCATTGCGAACTATGCGATACTTGGCAATCGACGGACTTCGGTGATGGGGCTTCAAGAACGTTTCCTGTAAGAGGAAAACGTCGATATGGTGGTCGCGGAGAAAAGTGGCGATCTCATCGCGTTGGCCTGCAAAGCCATTCGCGTTGAAAAAGCCTAAGTTTAATGATCGGGGTTTGATCCTAGCTATGATTCCTTTATCCATTATTTATTTGAGTTGTTGGAAAAGGAATTCAAAGCTTGCGTAATCTCGGGATACGCATTGAATATATTGATGATCCTGGGCAAATCGCCGACATTTCTGGCGGCGGTTAGCTCAAGAGCCATCTGTCTAGCGCGGGGGGTATAAAAAGCCATAAAAGTGCCAGCAATAATGCTGAACGAGTCAACATTTTGGCTGAGCACTGGCATGGTTGGGGGTATGGTAGGGGGGGGGGGAGCCAAAGCGGCGGGAGGGGTGGCTTTAGGAGCGGGCGCGGACGCGGGTTTAGGGGGCTGAGAGAGAACGGCTGGAGGAGCGCGGGTTCTCGGATCCCTAGGAGCGAGCGGGGGAGGGGGAGGGGGTTGGGAGTACGCCAATGCAGGGAAAGCCTGCTGGTGGTGTAGGGGAAACCACGGGTTAGGTCGCTGCGGACTTAACCGGGTCGGCATCTGGGAAGATGGGATGGGGAGTAGCGGAGGGCGTTCTCTCTGCTGACGAGCGTCTGCACGCTTGTTCAGCTTCGAGGAGGAGAAGGACTTTGGGGCTTTGGGACAGCCACGGTAGTTGGCTGGGTGCCCAGATTCGCCGCATAGCACACAGCTAGGCAGGTCGGTGCACAGGGTACGATCCTTCGGACGCAAACAGTCCGAAGTGCCGTGGTCCCCCAGGCACTTGACGCACCTGGGTTTCGCGTGGCAGTTCCTCTGCGAGTGGCCATACAATTGGCAGCGGTGACACTGACCAATGATGCCACTCTTCCAGGGTTTCTCGATTTCGAAACCCGTGAGGTTACAGATCGATCTGACCTGGAAGATAGGGTGGTACCCCTCGAAATGGGGACAGATAACGAGGACCATGTCGTATGCTTCTCCTGCCCTGGAGCGGTGCATACGATGGACCTCATCCACCGGGATAGACTGCGACAGAAGGTCGTCTTTGATCTCCTTGACGGAGAGCTCCTTCGGGATCCTGCGGATCACCACTCTAGTCTGGCGCTCCTCAGGGAGAGTATACGTGTGGAAAGACACGTTCCTCGACCTAAGGAGTTTCGTGAGCTCCCTGAAGTCATGAGACGTAGGGATGCTCACTTTGATACCCTGCTGGGTAGATCGTGCGGCGGTGTAATTGATCCTAAGATCGGTACACCAACGCGAGACGTCTGTCCACTTCCCCTTGTCCTGGATGTACACAGGAGGGGGGGAAGGTGCCTTCTTGGGGACAGAAGACGAAACGGGGGGGGTGGCGGTGGGGGCAACTGAGGCCGTGGGATCCGCGGTCGGAGGGGGGGGAGGGATAGCGGTGGAAGCCGCAGAGGGAGGAGTGGGGGAATCACCCACTTTCCTTCCCTTCCTAGATTGAGCAGAAGAATCAACGCGATTCTTCTTCCTCTTCCTCTTACCTTGGACGGTGGCGAAACCATCGTCCTCAGCGGAGGAAGGGGAAGAAGGAGGGCACGAGGAGGCTGGCTGATCCTGAGCAGGTTCAGAGTCGGATGCCTCAGAAACATTTGAGTAGGGAGAGGTGGGTCTCCCGGACACCGGGGAGGTGTCCATAGAGTCACCTGAATCCTCACAAGGAGGGACGGGAGTGGGCTCTAGGGCATCGCTGAAATCAGCGATGCCTGAGACAGAAGGGGAGGGGGAGGGGGGGGGTGGGGCCGGATCGCTGAAAAGCGGCTAGACGCGCCTTGAGGTTCGCGTTCCTCAGGACTGCGTCCAGGAACACATCGGGCTCCTTTAGGAGGAGCTCCTTAATGAAGTCGAAAAGATGCTCTCTATCGAGCGACATGGTCACTGACGCGACAAACCCTATAATCTAACTCCCCGGGTGGGTTGGCCCGGGGATGTGTAAGTCTCCCTGTCGGGTGCAGACGGGGAGGTGTGTACCTAAGGTGTGCCCTAAGCTGTGTGTACCCGTCGCCAATCTTAATGTGCGAACGGGGCCCTAACCAATCTAGCGCGAAGGGTGTAGACACACCCTAAAGACACTAGGTGCAGGCTGTGAAAGGAAGACTGTACACCAGTGCCGACTAGGAGATCCCCCAAGGCCGGTTAACACTGGGACCCGTCCAATTGACTGCCTCACCCCGACGGGGTTCGGCGGGTGTATTGGGTCAACACCCCACTCGGCTTCGTTGGCACCGTAAGGTTTCCACCGAGGACCACGAAACTGTGGATTTGCCCCGAAGGGGCCTAGTGCAGCTAGGCACGTTTCGACGATAACGTTAAAGAAACAATAGTCTTGAAAAAGACTCTTTGGTGATCATAGATCGAGGAATTAATTAAATAAATAATTAATTCCTCGAAGGATCGGACGTAGTCGGGGCGACTACGATGCGCGCCGCGAGAGCGCAGCGCAGTGACGGGTGGGGAGCGATGACTCAGCGAGCCGGGGCAGTGGGAGGGAGCGGCAGCACACAACCGCTCGCAACGGCAGCCAAGCGTCGAATGTCGATGAATCGACCGATGAGATGTCGCGACGCCCCGCAAGGGGCGTGGCGTGCGGAACCGGGGCATATGCCCCCTTGCCGCGGAGGCTATACTGCGGCCCGTAACAACGGGCCTCTCCTTCTGCTTGCCACTGGCAATGGTATATTTGGACGTGCTGCATTAACACGCCCATGTAAACAGTAATCTGTATATGTATCCGTAAGCTCGTCACGACATATGCATACTGCCGCTTTCTTCACCGCGTCCCGGCGGTCAACCCCTACCGGGTGGAACACACACCTACATGCGTGAAGCCCAGCAGAGAGCGACCAGCGACAGAGACGCGGACTCGACGTTCCTACGGATGGGGTGGATGGCTCCCGCCCGCCCCACTTTCAGAGCTAGCCGAGCCTGGCACGGGTTAGGGAGACCGTGTACTGAGTGTATGGGTGACATTGAACTGTGTGACGTCACCCAGGTATCTTACGCGAGTCGCCGCCCGCACGGCGCCTCAACGTGTGTGTCTCTGCGCCTGTTTAGAGGTGAGTGTCTGTAGTTTGTCACGCGACACGCCTAAATTATCCTAGCACGCATCACGTGACAGCGTATGTAATATGTGGTGAAAGCATTAGTGTCACAAGTGAGCCGCGTGTAGCCGGGAGCGACTCACTTGGAGGTCAGTCCGGTGCGCAGATGGGGTCACCGTCCGCAAGTAAATCGCGGGGTAGGGGCCTCGCGTCAGGGGGGCGCGCATGCCACGGCGCTATCTGCTTGACATGGGGCCAAGCAGACGCGTCGGCACGCGCGAACATTCCCTTCGCTAGGCGGCCCACAAACTCGTCCAGGCTCTCAATCCCGAGGTCGCGGTGAAGCACGTCGTTCCTCACGACGCGAGGAGCGTCAACTATCGTCCGCAGCGCGAGACTCTGCTGCGCGCGGAGCGATTTTCGGCTCGACTCGCTTGTGAGGGCGAACCAAGCGGGGGCGGCATAGGTCAAGATTGGGCGAACGTACAACTTGTACACGCCCAACTTGACACTATGAGGGAGGCGGGATGAGAGCACTGGTCTGAGCAGGTTGCGGGCGACCCTACCTTGTGCGGCGACTCTGCGGACGTGTGGCCCCATAGAGAGCCGAAGATCGATGGTCACACCCAAGTACTTGACCTGGGGCGCCCAATCGATGTCGACTCCTTGCAGCTTCAGGGGTGGCGGGAGGCGCGCTCGTCCCGTGACAAGCGCCTGCGTCTTACTCACGTTCACCGACAGCCGCCACTTGGACAGCCAGTCGGGGAGGAGGTCGAGGACGCGCTGCATTTTGACCGCCGCGTACTTCACATTCATTGAAGAAGCGATATACGCGGCGTCGTCGGCGTACAGCGCGAGCATCGTCTCTGCTGTAGTGGGGATGTCGTCCGTGTATCGTGAGTAACACGCAGGCGACACGCAGCTCCCCTGGGGTACACCCGCCAGCACCGGGCGGGCGCCCGAGAGCGCGCCGTCGACCACCACACGGAACGTCCTGTTGGAGAGAAAGTTGGAAACCACCCTGACGACGCGACGGGGCGCATCCGAGGTGGCCAGCTTGTAAACAAGGCCGTCATGCCACACACGGTCGAAGGCCTTCTCCATGTCGAGGAGTACTGCGACCGAGTGCTCCTTCTTGTTCTGTGCAGCTGTGAGTTGGTGCAGTACCCTCGACAGCTGGAGCGTCGTGCTGTGTTCCGCCCGGAACCCAAACTGCTCCGGACGCGGCGCGATGTGAGGTTGGAGGTGTCGCAGCAGGAGTACTTCGAACACCTTGGAAATCGTGGACAGCAGAGTTATCGGCCGATAGCTCTCCGGCTTCAGTATGTTCTTCCCCGCCTTGGGCAGCATGATGACGCGCCCTTCCTTCCACACCGCGGGAAAAAATTACCACGGTATTTCTTTCGAATAAACCGCGTCCCCGGCGGCATTGGCCTTATCGGATCCATCAGTTCTGACATCTCTTTGAAGCACCCGTGGAATACAGCGTGCTGTCGACGCGGGCCTGGTCCTTACCGGACGGCGAGCTGCCCATTGCTAGCTGTCCGCAAACCCGCGCCTACGGTTTCCGGGAATCGACTATAGATTCCCGCCGCCCAGGGCGTCTCCCGCGGTGGCTAGGGGCGTGAGGTTGCCTCTCCCGCACGCGTTCCGCCTCCTCCTTCGCGAGCATTACTGCTTCGCAGAAGGAGGTGACGGCCTCCCATGCACTCTCGCTCCGTACCATGGCCTGAATCAGGTTCGGACACGAGAGATCGCCGCCACCGATCGCCTCCACGAAAACCTTGTTGCGTTTCGTTGCACTAGGGACATTCCCACTTTTGCAACCCAATCCTTGTTATGTTTCGTTACACTAGGGACATTCCCACTTTTGCAACCCAATCCTTGTTACGTTTCGTTACACTTGGGACATTCCTACTTTTGCAACCCAATCCTAGTTACGTTTCGTTGCACTAGGGACATTCCCATTTTTGCAACGCAATCCTTGTTACGTTTCGTTACACTAGGGACATTCCCACTTTTGTAACCCAATCCTTGTTACGTTTCGTTACACTAGGGACATTCCCACTTTTGCAACCCAATCCTTGTTACGTTTCGTTACACTAGGGACATTCCCACTTTTGCAACCCAATCCTTGTTACGTTTCGTTACACTAGGGACATTCCCATTTTTACAACCCAATCCTAGTTACGTTTCGTTACATTAGGGACATTCACACTTTTGCAACCCAATCCTTGTTATGTTTCGTTACACTAGGGACATTCCCACTTTACCTGTACCTGCACCTGTACAGGGTTTGGAAATATTGAAGATATGAAGAACTATGCTTGTTTTTACACGTTTTACTTAATGCTACATAAAAATACGCACGAAAATCTAAGTGTTACCATAGGAACTTATATTTGTATTTCTTGTGACATTCCTTGTTTTCCCCCTGTACCCTTCATATAACATTTGCTCATTTAATACGCCTTCACGCTTTCATTCGTACTCAGAGTAATTTCCCCATGCAAAAGGAAGGCATTGAGCGAAACAGGAATATTACAAAGCCATAAAGAACAATCTGACATTAAAAGCGGTAATGGCGAGTTAGAATACGGAATACGTTTAAAATGAGTTATAATGATAAGTGACTCATTTAAAAGCAGCACATGTAGGATAATAGAAGCTGTTTACTTTTGATTAATCGTGTGAGTATTGGGTAATTAGTAATTTTAGTATCAAAAGTCACGCGTGAGAAAAAAAAAGTAAAGGTACTAAAAACTAAACAGTGAACCAAATTCACAAGCTTTAGAATACTAAAATGTGTGTAAAGCGCTTTAGACTAGAAGGTACACACAACTCGTGTGTTTCCATTTAACCTAATTCCTTGAAGACCTGAACAAACCGCTACATTTTGCCTCAGGTACAAACATCACAATACGATGTATTACATACATAACATAACGCCTTTAAACCCCGAAAGGTTAAGCAGAAGTGTAATTAGTAACAGGGGTGAGTAGGTATGTAGAGGTTTGATGCTTTGATCATGTCTCGACAATGTTATACTGGCTGACATTCAATCATTCAAATATGGAATGTATTCTAGAAAGAAAAACGAACCTCGTTTTTCTTTGTAGGATGACAGATAGATTCTGGTAGGGCTCCGCTTAGAACGAATTTAGTTAAGGAGCGTGAATTATAATTTATATGAAGCTTATAAATACAGAGGGCACCAGCCCCATTTAACTAGAGTCCCTCGCGTTTCATTATTAGTATAGCCACTTGCGCGCCCGCGGGAAGTTTGTTCCCCAACAGTAGATGTCCGTGGGAACAAAGTTCCCAAGATAATCTTTTTTTACTTTTAACCTTGTTCCACCACTATTAAGTAGTAATATCCAATTCCATGCATTTACTGTGATAGATTATCTGTGTCCGAACCTTTTGAGATACGACAACACTCACTGAACTAGTCTATGACTTTGAAAAATTATTAATATTAATTTCGCTGACATAAAATCGAAAGTAAACAATAACAAGTTTTTGTCTCAACTTCGGAAGCTTGTAAATAATGAATATTGTACTGTGGTAAGTGGTTTTATGTATGTTTCACGTTAAGAGTTAACACAGCATGCATTTTAAACCATAAAAATATAGGTCATCGCTTGTTTTTTCTTTGTAGAAAATCTAGAAATCTAGAATCTAGAAATCTGAAACTAACTGTGTTTGCTGTTTACATATCTATTTTTGTGATTTTTATACGATCATACATTGAAACGAAACATACACTACAATAGAGTCCAGTTCTCTGGCATCCATTAAAACATTCGAGCATTACAAGTGTGCAGCGAGTGTGGACTGTATGATGTACGTGTGCTGTTTAGACGAAACTCCTCTGGTTCCAGGATGGCGACAGCTCTGTATAGGTACCTGTTTCTGTAGCGGTTCGCTGGGGGCTCCAAGAGAGGGTTCTTATTGGGATTTGTTCAAATAAACTGCCAATTTAGTATATTATACGGAACTGAGACTCTCAATCACCTACTTCTCGGGTGCCAGACGGGCATAGTGACTTCTTGATTTGACTGACTTTTCGGAATGAATCGACTGGCCAGCGCGTGCCCCTTTATAGTATGACCATTTAGCTTGCCAGAGGACCATTTTAATATTGCACAATTTTTCTGCGGCAAACTCGCGTCTAAGCTCAGAACGTTCGTGATTGGCTATTGAGAGTCCCACCCCTTTTTATTGTTAATATTGGTAAAGAAGTTAAGTTTATGTACATTTAGGAACAATTTGGTTCTACTTTACTATAATTAGTTACAATACAGTTATTACACGACCTTTTACATAATTTATTTTAGCGTGCGACGGTCAGGGTCCCTGGTGCGACGTGTTTTCCCATAACGCTAAACTTATAAATATAACCTACGTACGCGAACCGGGAGCTACCATTACATATTTGACCGTCGCAGCAACAACATCTATCTCTACTTGACATTCATGTTACGTAACATCTGTTACGGTTAAAATATTAGGTAGGTACATAAACAAACAATCAAATTATATATTTATAGGTATCAGCTGTGTGTGGCACAAGTATTCGCGGCGGCGCCGCTCGGGCTACCGTCGTTGTCGTGCACAACAAGATTCCAAGAATCTTCGTCGCTTCAGCATTGTTTGTAAACACGTGCGAAGTGCGGGCTGACGTCACGGTGCGCGTACGCATGACTGTACTACCGACTGTTTTTTGTGTAGAGCCGTTTTCGTATGAGTGGATAGTAAATCTCCTACTGTAAAGTTCGAGCCCTCACATGTGGTGGAGGCGCCGGGTATCGATCCCGGTACATATATTTCTCCAGTTATGTTTAAGTGCCATGTATGCCAGTTATGTGTTATTTATTAATTTAAATGCCTTAAAACTATCAATACAGGTCTTAACCTAATGCGACAGCGAAGTCACACACCCTTAATTAAAATAAAGCACAAAATACATCTAAAGATTATTGTTTGTAACATACACAACATACAACAATAATACTTTTGCGAATTCATCCCAGTGAATTCGCAACCCTGAATATAATTCATGGTGCGAATTGCTCAAGTCAGAGTGGTTTTCGCCAGCAAGTTGGTCATGGCTAATGGTACGCACGGCTACAGATCAATCTATACACCTCCAGTATAAGCTGATCTCGCATTGTATAGGATTTCCTTACAATGAGAGGTCAGTGTATACTGGAAATGTATAGCTTTATGTGTAGCCGTGTGTACGACCAGCAGTGGCGGGGGCCGTTGCCTCTACACAAAATGGTGTTAATGTTGATACCCGGATGGCAATAGGCGGCACAAATCTAAGCTCCGAGTCAGTAGAAGAACTGAGAAATTCCTGTTGGAAGAAACCAATAATACCACCAATAATCCACCTTTGCGAGTGCTGTTTGCTTCAACCAATTATAGGCAAAATTCGTGCGTTGTGCGTGCAAGCAAAAGTTTTAATAAGCTTTGTAAACGGTATGATAGAGATCCGTTCCTGACTAGCGTGTCGTCAGCCAGGAAGTGCTTAAGCCGTAACTTTTTTAACTAAAAAATGTTATGATGGTTGTTATGCAGTGCGAGCAGCATAGCAATTATGCTGTTTACTTAGTAACTGGCTGTGAATGTCCTTAGAATGTAGGTTCTTTTTTTTTCTGTTTTTTTAAAAGTGGAGACCTGTAATTGGCTTTCTGCTTAATGTACTGTCTTTGATCTGTTTTTTTTAGCTGTAAGTCTCCCATATTATTTAAATAAGTAAATAAACACTTTTTCCGACCTAGGAACCGAACCCAGGACCTCTTGCTCGGCAGTAGCGCTTGCAACCACTCAGGCAGCCCATTCAATTTTCTACAATTTTCCATCTTCACTTTCCGTTTCCCAACCTCTTTTTCAATACAAAATTATGAAAGCGCTCAATACGTCCCTTTTATTGTAAGACAACGTTTTCCATAAATGGAATAGAGAGCCCACTAAAGTGGTCTAAATGGGCAAAATTTGTCAAGAAGTTAAGATGTAAGTTATGGTATCCATTGTTATAAGACCCGAGGGGCGTAAGGCGCACTTATCAAGGCCTAACGAAGATTTATATTGTGACGTCCCGTATTTTTATCCCTATGATACTCGTATTTTTTATGGAGACAAAAATGTTGAAAATATTTTTTTGATCCCAGGAAATGTGTGGTTGGATTAGTAATACGTTTGTTTTGCTTGCAGTTTTGTAAGAGAGATTTCCATGTGATTCTGGGGGAGTTAAAGTATTTGTAGCCGAGTTGTAAGTTTAGACACGTGTTTTGTTCTGTTATGTTTTGTTTAAGTAGTTTAAGTGAAGAATGCGAAGTTAACATCCTGTATTTAGGAAACAAACGATCTAAAGCAGTTTTCCAAACAATTTAGCCCACGTTTGCACGGACGTAAAAAATCAAATGGAACAAATAGAAAGCGGTACATCTGTTCGCACGGCCGCGGTTTTTTCCCGCCGCGATTATTAAAATCGCCTAGCGCGATTATATTACGTCTGTAGGTACGTGGGCTTAACCGCTCAAGTAAGTAGTGCAAATGTTGTCTGCAAAAGTGAACCTTACATCATGCACGCTGCTACCTACAAAAGGTTGGTTAAGGCGGGTAAAAGTGAGCAGCTCATCTTTAAATAAATTTAATTAATTCAATATTTTTTCTTATTTCTTTTTTGTGATATAGGAACTCGTAGTACAAGAGTCAGGGCTACGCAGATGTTTGTGACTTTGTAAGCTCAAAAGCTTGAGGAAGTGATGCTGATGACGTCACGCTAAAGAAGTTGCACGAAGGCTGCACTGACGTTCATACTCGGGGTCACCATTATAGAGGCATGAGGAACAGGGTGTAAAGATCACTCATCCTCCATTGATAAGGGAGGACCCTTCGACCAGACGGGTGTCGTGTCTGGTGGGCAACTGCCCGACGTTTGATATCGGGACGTTGTATATATGCTAGTCGCGCGGTAAACTTTGATTGCGCGATGCAGGATTTTTGCGTGACGTCAGATGGTGCGTAGTTTGTATGTGGCGATGTAGATTCCGCCACAGTGTTAATAAAGAATTTATTTTCTTATGTAGCGCCTACCCCATCTCGATTCTGTAGGTACTACTTTTAGTCAAAATGTCAAAAATCCATTGCCTGATGATGGCCTTACCGCGGCTTGGCTACATTCGCTCGTTAAAGCGCTGCCCTAACCGGAACACCGTAAAACGTCCACTTTTCCGTCGCACAGTTAGCCGTATTGCTACTTGTTACAAGCCCAAAAAATACAGTATACGTCAAGTGTACAGAAAAAAAACTTATACAAAGATATCTTCTAAAAACAATCTAGCATCTTAAAAAAAAAACGCAAAAAAGGAGGGGAAAAAACTTTTTCGTCTCAAAATGCGCCATATATTTAGTGACAACAATTTTTTTTTGTAACTGTTAAAAGGAAATTTAATCAACTAGAGAAGTGTGTAAAATTGTTTAGGTTTTCTTTTTTATTAAATTAAAACTGCAAAATAACTTTCAAAATTATGGCGAACACGACATTCAACTAAAATCAAAAGCATCGCCATTTTCAACCGTATTTGTATAACTTTACGATTTGCTACGTGACACTGGAGATTGGCGTCTTACTGCGTCTTAAGGCTCCTATAAATAGGCCCGACTCGCAAAGCGAACTGCGTTCGACACAAAGGCACCGCTCGTCGCGCGACACACGGTACCTTTGTGTCGCGTCGCATGTCGCGCTTGATTCGTAAAACGACTGTTCTCTGTTCTTAATTGTAACTAATCCACAAGCAATTCTTTGAAGAACAGTTCGATACTACGACGCACCATAAAGACAATTAGCCTACAACGTTCCCACAGCTGGGACAATGGCCACCTCTCTGTGAAAGGGATGACTATGAATGAAGTTTATTTTTTCTTAGCTTGCCTTGTCTCCCTCCACTTCTTCCATCTGTCGCGAGCCCGCGTTTCATCCATCCAGTTTGGACGGAACCTATCCAGTTCGTCACGCCATCTCTTACGTGGCCTGCTGTGACCACGTTTTAGGTGTTAGTGCACCAGAGGGCTTAGTGCGAGTTTTATACTTACTCAATCGCGTTTAAGTTAACGTACCTTACGTCAATTTGTATGGAATAATTGTGTTTCCCATTATAGTCACCAGACAGCGCTTACTCAATTTCAGTTGGTAACGCGATCGAGTAAGTAAAAACTCGCACTAAGACCTCAGTTCTCAGTTATGTTGTGCCTACAGTTTGTCCGGTATGCGGCGGACTTATCCTGCCCAGCCCCATTTAAGTTGGGCAGCCTTTAATCATGATCAGTTAAGACGCAGATTTATGTTATTGGCCTTGAGTGGTTAGTTTGCGTGTTCTGTGCTGAGCTCACGCAACGCGTCGTGCGTCCAGCCAGTAATAGGACTCGCCCATCAATGAACGCTGTCCCAAATTAGACGCATTAATAATTTATTAAACATAAAACAAAAGGTATTATAATATTAAAACACGTGTACGTTGAGAGAATGAGAATATACATGTTGATGGATGGAGAGGCATAGGAAGGCCAAAGAAAAGATGGATGGATTGTGTGAGGAATGATATGAAAGAGAAGGGAGTGAATGATAGCGTGACGGTTGACAGGGGAGAATGGAAGAAGAAAACGTGTTGCGCCGACCCCATGTAATATGGGATAAGGGCAGGAAGATGATGATACTAAAAGATAAATAAATAAATTATCTTCAAAATGATGAAGGTTTCATAAAAATACGGTTGATAGTTTTTGCTGCGTAATTCTCAGTTTTTTATCCGCGTTAGACATAACTTTACAAATTAATTACACTATGTAATAAAAACATAATGTAAAATATTCGCATAATCATTAAGTTATTACGAAAATGCACTAATCTAGCATATATTTTTTCCAAATCATTAACACTACTCGTTTAGACGTGATCTTAATTTTAAAATAATTAAAAGTTGGTTGTCGTCGCCTTAATTAACTGAAACCACAATGAAGTTTCAAGGAGTTTCAAGGACATTCTAATTATTCACAGATTGAAACACAAAAATCCACTAACATTCCCAAGAAAGCATAATTAGATTACTGTAACACTTTAACTTAACTAAAGGAAATTTTAATGGAAATTAGTGGTGTCTTATAAATTTTCTACTCGACATAATTACGTTTGTGCTTTCTGTAGTGTCGGCATGTACTTTAATGGGAAGCCTTGCGTTCGTAACTTGTGACATTATTCTTAGCTGGGTAAGTCATCGGGGTAACAGGCGACGCTTGGATGGTGTAAAAGTTGTGTTGTTACACAAAATAACTTGTCTACTTGTTTTAGGTTTCCTTTTTTGAAAGCAAGAAGGCTAGTGTGATAAATTGTATTTCGTGTTATTCTTAGTGGTTTTTTTGAAGAGTGACTCTTCAAAAGCTAAGATTAAAGAAAGAAGGAAAATCTTTTAGTATTAAAGTAATTCACAAAATACATCGGCTTTCTTAAATTTATAGTATAATATGATATATTTATGTTAATCTTTTAAGTACGAGCAAAATAAGGTGACAAAAAATTAGACAAAAGGAAAAGCAAATTGCAAAAGCAGTATAGATATACAGATCGGCGTATTGTATTTTTTCCTACTCACATGGGGAAAATACGTGAGTTTATATATAAACGATGTTATGTTAAAAGTTAGAGTGTAGTCATTCTAGGCAAAGATATAATTTAACCGGTACAGTAATTAAAATCAAAATAATGCATAATTTAGTTATACATTTTTAGAATTATAATAGCAGTGGTGGCCTAGTGGTAAAGACTTACGAGTTGTAGGTCGTAGGTTCGGACCCTGACAAGCGCTTTACTTTGTATAAATTATTTCATCACGACTACTCTCAAAGCGGTGAAGGAAAACAACGTGAGGAAACCGGCATGTCTCAGGCCTCTGCCTCGAATTTTGCGGGCAGCGGGGCGGCAGCGGCGGCGGCGCGTCTCGCATTGTCCCGCCCCGCTTCCGCGCCGCTGTTTTCGAGGCCCGGTCCATTTGTTTTTACGCATAAAATCCGGCCGCTCCCACGCCGCCGCCGCTGCCGCCCCGCTGCCCGCAAAATTCGAGGCAGAGGCCTTAGAGCCAAACATCCGAAAACATGTGACATATACCTACCAACCCGCACTGGGCCCACTCCCTCTCACTGAGAGGAGACTTGGGCCATGGGAACATTACAGACTGATTATGCTTATGTCGGAGGAGAATGTCAGCGTTCGTTGCCGGACTGGTCGTCTTCCATTGTTGTAGCCGAAATAAGACTCAATATGCACTCTACAGTTATGATTAGATCGATTTAACAAACAATCAGTTATAAAGTAGCACACACGAATCGGATGGAACTGGATTCGTATCGGAACGCGGCGAGGTCGGGGCGAGGTTGGTAGCGCATGTCCGTTCAGTTCGGTGTCTAACCTCGTCAAGTACAGGAACCTTGAATGACAGCCATCATCTGTCACCGTTATTTTTCCCCGCAAACTCAAAATGACATTGACAGCTCGCACAGTGATGCCAACCCCCGTTTCCGAACACACCCAAGTCGGTACAACTTGACGTTCCGTTCAAAATCCACGACATATACATTAGCCTTCATCATAATTTCATCATCATCATCATTTCAGCTGAAAGACGTTTATCGCTGCACTGAGGCCTGCCTCAAACGTCAACAATTTATGTACCAAAAGTCAATTGAGAAACCTCAAAAACTAACATAAAATTCAGAGCAATATCGCAAAGTAATAATTAATTGTATATTTAACTGCGTAAAATCACCGATACTGTGAAACTTCGAGGGTTTGCTTACAAAAACACAATTTAAACAGCCACATTAATTACAATTTAATATAAATTTTGGTGGAGAAGTTAAGATAAACGCTGGAGGAGAGATTAAGAGGTTAATAAACGATGAATTTTAATATTATTCATAAAACTGTTTGTAATGATAATAAAGACTTGCGTTAACTCGTTCATGTATTTTTTGACAGTTCAGACAGGTGTAGTATTAAGGCTAGCGCAGATTGGGGCGGGCCGCAACGCAACGCATTGCAAAAATCCTCATTCATTCCTTTCGTACATTTTCTATGAACCAACGCAGAATACAGGCGGGTCGCACTGCACTTTTTTGCATCTGTTGCGGCTGCGCTTGACTTTAACTTATATAATGTATTTTTAGCATTAAATTAATAATACCAGCCTATTACCACAGTATTACATCATACAGTCGTCCGACGAAGCCCCAGCTGCATACGAATTTCGGCGAACTACGTAAGCAGCTCGGGTTCTCGTCGGACGACTGTATGATGTATAGACTATGCTATTACATTGATGACTCGGAAAACTTCACACAATTGAGACACTCTCATTGGGCAGCTGGATTAAGGGCTGGTTTGTTACGCTTTCACAATAAAACAAAACACACAACGAAACAGCTGAACGAATTTGGATGAAATTTGGCACATGGATTGACCAAGACCTAGATCAGGACATATAATACTTTTTATCTCGATAGTACGTTCTCGTAATATAATTTCGGGCCTGCATACGGATGGAGCCGAGCGCAATAACTAGTAAAAAATAAATGTCAGGATGTGTCGTGGGACACCCGGTTGGAAAGAAGATTCTTTCGCTGTATATTATGTACTAGCTGCGCCCCGCGATTTTACCTGAGTAGGCTGAGATAAAAGTAGCCTATGTGTTAATCCTGGGTATAAGCTATCTACATACCAAATTCATCCAAATCAGTCCAGCCGTTTGAGCGTGACGAAGTAACAAACATAAAAACACACAAACACACGCACACTCACAAACTTTCGCCTATATAATATTAGTGTGATTAATACAGAGCGATCTAGTATAAATTTTTAGGAGCCACTAAAAAAAACACAAAATTTTTACGCAATCGATAAGTGCAATAAAATGCATTTAAATTTTACATTTTCAAATTTCGCGCGAAAATGCTGGACGCGGTGGACGCCATATTGCTCTGTGGTTATGACGTCAGTTGGCTGTGCAAACAAACACTTTTTACACGCTGATCAGTTGACAGTTGACACTGACACTTTTTAATTTACACATCAGTATGACGTAATAACATGGCGGCTACTTTCATGGTGTTAGAAAACAGATTAGAAAAACTTAAAACTTCGAATTGAATTTTAAAATTTATATTGTTATTTTATGAACTAAAACTAACATTTTCCGACTGCTTTTTGCCTAAGCTATCTAAATAATATATTTTTAGATTTTTTCTCATATAGAGTAAAATACCGTATTTCTACCAGTCAACTCTTACCGGGAGCTGCGTTAAAGAACTTCGTTCCAATAAACAACGTCAAATATTGCGGTGCTTACTTCGCGAACTTAAATAGGTAATTCGTCTCCGCGTTGAATTGCAGTATGGCTTTTTAAAAATTCAAGAAATCCAACCGGGGTGATGCAGACTGGCTACCACTTTCTACTCACGGTTTTTAAGTTTGGCAAACAGATTCGAAGTATTTTATTTAAGTTCTGAGTTTAATTATGATAAAATTTCCCAGGATGTGAAGTTTAATTCAAACTCAAACTCAAGCATTTATTTCAATTAAACCAATTACATGCACTTTTTAATTGTCAAAGAGTTGGTCAGTTAGTCAGAAAGTTGAAGCTAGATGCCCATTCCAAAACGTAGATCTCAATGGAGAAGAACGGGCAAGAAACTCCACGGACACTCTTTTAAATCAAGATAAGTAATACAACATCCTGGGTACATTATTTTTGTTGCTTCTACATGTGAGAACAATGTAAAAAAAAATTAAAAATACTTAAAAACAAGTCAGAATATAAAATTAAAAAATGTCCTGGCAGATAAGAGATGACCAGTCTCAACTGACGGTGCCCGTTCACGAACATGACTCGTGGATCAGCACCATCCAGCTCAACCATTTTGTAGGGAACCGAATGATGCAACACACGTGCCATATTCCTTCGTTTCCCAGACTAAACAATAGTTTTAGAAATAAGGACTAGTGCAGTAATTTTTAATTTATCCTACTTTGGGTAGTTGGAGCGGTTTCTTACAAAGTTTTTATTTAGTTGAACAGCGTCGAACGTAGCTGTCTACGCCGTTCTCGTAGCCGTCTACGTCGTCCTCGTAGCTGTCTACGCGGTTCTCGTAGCCGCTACGTGTGATGTAGAAGCTTCTGGCCAGTTAGAAATGACGCGCGACGTTCAATAGATTTATGTCTACCTACTATATATATATATATTATGTAATTACTAATATTACTAATTACTAATAATTACTCATTTCTGAAATGCGAAAGTTTTGATGGATGGATGTTTGTTACTCGATTACGCCAGAATGACTAAATGAATAAATATGTTAAGGGCTTCATTTGAGAGCAGTGGTAGTCCAGTGGTAGCGGCCGCGACTTACGAGTTGTAGGTTCAAACCCAGACAGGCGCTTTACTTTATGTAAATTATTTCATCACCACTGCTCTCAAAACGGTGAAGAGAAACATCTTGAGGAAACCGGCATGTCTTAGAACCAAAAATTCGAAGTATTGTGACAGATGTCAGGCCTGCATGGTGGATTACGGCCCACTCCTTCTCACAGAGAGGAGGCCTGTGTCCCAGCAGTGGGAACAATACAAGCTGATCATGCTTATGCAAGGCCTTATACCCTGGATTACCAGGGTATAAGCTATCTACATACCAAATTTCAACCGACCGGAACCGGACCGGACCGGCGTAGACTGGAATAAAAAGAAACCTATGTGGTAATCCACATAGGTTTCTTTTTATTCCGGTCTACGCGGGTGAAACAGCGGGGCGCAGCTAGTACTTTAATAAATATCAGATATTTTTATGAGTATCTAAATAAAACAACGAAAAATAACATTATATTATTTCACTTCATAAACAGCAGGTTCAAAACATCATTTATACCATTTCCCCTGTAAAAAGCTTATTTTATTCTCTGAAAACAGTGAATAAAAAGCACTTTTAATCACTATTTTGGTGTTTGAATTTAGAGCACACCAATATAGGTCGAATAGACCGATATTGGTGTGTTCTAAATTCAATTTGATTTGTCGACATTTTCGACAAGGAGTTTAGCATTAGAATAAAAACTGTTTTGTGTTCTTTGTTGTCATTAGTAAATTGACGCTATTTTGAATACTGTAAGTTGTACGAACACAAAGTTTAGTATTACTTTATTGAGCTGTTTACTTAGCGGTGTTTTATTAAAGCTTATAATAATAAATCGATTAGAAATGCATTCAAGTGATGAACAAGATGTGTTAACACCTGAGTTTATGAAAGAGAAGGCGGCCGATATAGTAGAAACTTGCTACCCAACAAATCACGGCTGGTTTACATCAAAGCCAATTTAACCTTCCTATTTCTTTATTAAATGACTATTTTCGTTTAAATCTTTCTTTTTCTCGTAGTCATGGTATAAAGTATAGTACGCAACTCTTGAATGAAACGGATTTATATCGAGGCCCATGAATCACTCGCGTCGCTCAGGATTCTAACACTTGAATCACTCGCTACGCTCGTGATTCAATCGTCATGGATCCCTCCCTGCGGTCGCGATTCAGTCGTTAGAATCCTTCACTAGCTCGTGATTCATCTATGGTCCTCGCTTTAAATCCGTCCTTTATTCACTAATTGCATATTATAACTATTAGAATAAATCTATGCCAGATTTTCCAAATATTATTAGCCCTAATATAACTGTTGAAATGTGGGTAAAACTCTACCCTATCCTCCGGGAAAAACAGGCGTTATGTTATGTTTATATATACGAGTAATATCCCTAACAAAGTTCACTTAACTAAAACACTGTAAGTAGTACAGTCATTTGAATACTTCCCCGCCGACGGAAATAAGACTAGGAATTTCACGTCGTTAACTAAATCTTTAACGTCAACATAAAATGTAGGTAACTACTGGGCTTCTGAGGTTTTCAAACGTAGTTAATCCATTCGATAGTGATTATTGGTTCAACATCGTGTTGCTGAACACTTCTTAAAGAAGAATTTAGCTATAAAGTCGAGTGTATTACTATCGAAGGTTCTCTGAGGACCTCGAAAGCCAAACATAAGGAAAGAATTCACTAAAATAGATAATTTTGTCGAATCATTAGCAATTAAGGGCTAATTTGACCATAGTCGGATATCTTTTATCCGTGGAATAAAATTGACGATTGACAGTTTTAGTATGGAGAAACTGTCAAAAATTCTTTATTCGAAGGTTAAGACTTTTAAGTACTGGGTTTAGAAGTTTGGTCAAATTCACCCTAAGAGTTTAAACTCCGTTTAAGAATTCTTCAGAAACCGAGCATAAGACTTAATATAATGAGACATTAGGCTCCTTGTAGTACTTATCATGACGGCTGTTTGCCCCGTAGGGTTAGGCAAAGGTTCTCCAGCCACCATAAGGAGGGGCCTGCGGGCGGCGAAATTGGGCCGGTGTCGCCACTCAAGCAGACAGGCTCAAAGAGGTGGCACGCATAACATGCGCGCCTTAATGGGAAGACGTGCGGTCGTGTGATCGGCCGCACTTGGTGAAGGGGCCCGCTAGGCAGGGCGGGCTGATACCAGTCGGGGGTGCGGTGAATGTACAAGTATCTCCCGGGCCCCCGACTCATGGTGCTAGAAGGAACAGTGGGGTTTTAGTCGGTAAAAGTCCGACATAACCCTCCGTTGTTCCCAGACGGAGGGTATCCATGAGGATTTCCCCACGAAAAAAAAAAAAAAAAAAAAAGGGTTAGGCAAAGGTGACGTATACTACGTAGCTACAGCCACATTCCGCTAGGTATGTTTATTCCCATTAAAAAGGGGCGAGCCTGTTACCAACACGGGTGCAAATCCAGACTTTGGGCTGTTATTGAGAAATAAAAACCAATAACACTTTCCCCGATCTCGGACTAACCCAGGGTCTCATGCTCAGAAGTAGCGCAATGAGACCTAGACCAATGGATACCAGCCACCAGTCTACGAGTTTATTTTGTTTATTGTAGTAGGTACAGTATTTTTCTTATTCTCACGAAGCGACACGCACTTTACTTGTGCTAACCAAGTGCACAGTGGGCTGCATCTATTGGGTACCCAATTGATGCAGCCCACTGTACATACACGCTGTGAATGTGTGCGTGATCACGAGTAGCGTCAGCACATAACACACAAATCAAATCTTCAGAATCAGTGCTATACAAAAAGCAACTTTAAGGTGTAAATGCGTTCGTTTTGTTTTACGTTGCGCACAAAAAAGTTTCATCACTTTTGAGTAACCGCTTGTATTTCACTCCTCATAAAATTTCCTTACCGGGGGCCTTATATTAAAATCGATTCTTAAGGAGTCAATAATGGTCCTCCAGACCAAATTTCGGCTATGGCGACCAATCTCAGCGAGGAACAGCCTTCGGCGCGGGAGGTATTATATTGCACAAGTGTGTGCGCAGACACAGGTGCACTCTCTCTTCCCTCACTCTCATAGGACGACAATCCGACACGACCGGAGAGAGATCAGGCGCAGGGCTAACGACATTTCGTGATTTCCGAGACACGGGGGTATCATACCGCCAACTTCCAAACTCCGGGCTTTTACCACAGAATATATAATAGTACAAGTACAGAAGATTCACTCCGCAAAATCATTAAAATAAATAGCGACTCTTCCTACGACACAATAAAGTGCAATTCAGGTCGCACAGCGATAATTGCCTACAGTTACATTCACCTAGAAGTTGCCTCTCTTTCTATCGCGTAACTCACCTTCTGACTCGTTAGGGTTGTGTTATTTTATGACGCGGCGCGTGAGTATTGAAATAACGTGCGAGCCGGCCGGTGCGCGGCAGCCCACACTGAATTAGCTCGACATGTCGAGTCCGCCGCCTTGTTGGCTTCATACCTAAAATACGGAGTGTGCCTGGCTTGCTTTTATTTTTTGCAATAAATAAGATTACGTACACGTATTACAACATTTTAATTAAAGCTTAATGTTACACTTTTATTCAACACTCTTGATTTATGCTATTAAAAAAGTTACAGAACATTGTTCCGCTGAACCACGTTGTTGCCTCATAAAAATAAATACAGGCTTAATTAAAATAAGCTTTTATTTTAATAGTAAGTGCGTGTTAGTAAACGTTTAATTTTTATTTTCATTATTTCTTTTTGAAATTCGTCCGGAAAAATGTTATTACTTTATTACAGAGCTGGACCTTGAAAACAGTGGGCTTAATTTTATAAGCAGACAATTTCAACACACATTATAAGTATATTATAGGCATTATACTTTATATTATCCCATGGGTTTTTAAAAATTGAGAGGGGCTTCTGGCTAAGTAACAATAGCCACAAGAGTCGATCGCTTACATTAAGCTACGCTTGCCGCGGTCGGTCCGTTTATGGGTTCCGTCAGTGCGACTATCTTTACCCACCAATATCCCACCACCAATATCCCACGGGAACGTACTACCAGGAATTCCTTCCTTATTCTTTGTCTACATTATAAAGGGAACCTCTGTGCAAAATTTCAGCTTTCCAAGTCCAAGGATTTGGGCTGGGCGTTAAAGTGTCAGTCAATCAGTCAGCCAGTCAGCCAGGACTTCTCTTTTTATTTATTTATATATAGATAAATTAACAGGTAAATTAATAGGGATTTCATTGCTGGCCAAGCGGAACACGTCATACTTCTATAAGTATGTATACTTATACTGTTAACATTAACATGTCGGTGATGCGAAACTCATAAGATTTTCCCCTATCAAAAATTGCTCAACTTGCCTAGAAATTTTCAATTCAAAAATAATACGTACGGAGTACTGTAGACGTAAGTAGTAGAGCTATTTGGTTTACAATGGTCAAATGTCAGTTATCTCATGTAAAATACGATACTAGATCGTATCTAGTTCACTGAAAGCCGACCTCAATATCAGGGCCTAGGCGCCTCACATTTAAAAACCCTTTTCACAGATGAATAATTGCAAAAATATTTCACTTGTCAAAAATCCTTAGTTATAATTTATTAATGAGTAATGTCAACGTATAATGGGGTGAAAAGTTATGAAAGAAGACGCGGTTTACTTCTTTTAAAAATAACGTTTTATTTAATCATCTTGCTATTTATAATTGCTTTGTTAGATCGGGTTGTCCATTGTTTTTGTTTTATTATTTCAAAAATGCTACTTTTAAACAATATGGGCTCTTTTACAATTTTTCAATGTTACTTTTGTTTCTAGGTAATAACAGCCGCACGGGTCGATCCATCAGGTTAAGCTACGCTTGCCGGGGTTGGTCAGTGGATGGGTCCATCTTTACATACCGAGACGTTGGTCCCGGCTGTCATTCGTGGATCTGACAGTCGTAACGGGTCGTCAGAAGCCCGAAAGTCTGACAACCAGTCTTACCAAGGGGTATCTTATTACCCTGTTACTGATTCTGGAGGTCAGATAGGCAGTCGCTCCATGTAAAATACTAGTATTCAGCTACATCTGGTAAGACTGGAAGCTGACCACAACATAGTTGAGAAAAGGCTAGGCAGATTGATTGACTTTTGTTTTATTTTAAACCATTATCTATAAAATGGGCAGCTACCAACCTCATGGGCAGAGCCAAAATATACTTTCGTACCAAAAAATCGTAAAAAACCTAAGATAAACAGAGCACGCAAAGGACTTTCGTAAATAAAGCACTGACGTTCCAATATCCGTTCGTATTTGATTCAATCGGGTTTGTGCTTTGTGTGACCGATTAATCAAAAATTGACTTGGACGTTTATTTTTTTATTTAAATGCATATGTACGACAGTTAATGTTATTTATTATTACCTAAAAATATTAAGGTGAAGACATCTGGCTTTTATTCTTCTACCCATCTCGCCACGTATATATACGTAGAATAGCGACCCGGCCCTGCTTCGCACGGTTTTTACGACTTGACAAAATATGAAAGGTTTCTATGCTGTATGTAAGTAAAATATTAATGTATTACACTTGTACATATAAATCTTTCGGAATAAATTCTCTAAATGACAATGTAAACCGCATCAAAATCCATTGCGCAGTTTAGAAGAACAACGCAGCCACACAGACAGTCACGAAAAGCGACTTTATTTAACTAGCTTTTGCCCGCAGCTTCGAACGCGTGGATGTCGGGAAATATCCCACGGGAACTTTATTACCGGAAATTCCTTCCTTATTCTTTGCCTACTTGTTAAAATTTCAGCCTTCTAGGTCCAAGGGCGTTGATAAGTCAGTCAGTCAGTCAGGACTTCTCTTTTTATTTATATAGATCGATAGCTTCTGCGAAAATTCTGCAATTCATTGCTGCTGATGTATTGCCTGCCCACGCTATTATTTCGTTTTTGCTTAGCGTTCTTTCTGACTTTTTGCTTTTTGCGTCCTAGAGTGATGTTAAATATGCCTATAGCCTTCCTTAAGAATTGGGCTATCAAACGCAAAAATAATTATTAAAGTCCGCCTGGTAGGTCCATAGATTAGCGCGTTGAAACAAACAAAAAAAGTGTGTATCAGCTTCGACGCAGACTGGAGTTTACTCCTTTTTTTTGTGCCGACTTTCTAATCCTCCTCTCACCCCCATCCCCTTTTCTCTCACCCTCCTCTATCATCCCCCTCACCGCCCCCTGTCACCCCCTCACCCACCCCATCCCCTCTCCCTCTCACCCCCTCACCACAACCCCTTCCCGTTAACCTCCCCCTCCCCCTTTTACCCCCTTTCACTCCTACTCCTCTCCCTCTAATCCTCCTCTCACCCCTTCCCTTCCCTCCCCTCTAATCCCCTCTCACTCTCTCCTTTCCACCTCTCACCACCCCTCTCTTTTCCCCTCTTCCCCCTCTCCACCTCCTTCCCCCTCACACCCTCCTATCCCTCTTCCCCTCCCTTCATCATCCTCTCCTTTTCCCTCCTCACCACACCCTCCCCTTCCTCCTTGCCCTCCTCAGTACCCCCTCCCCTTCCCCCTTTCCCTCCTCACCAACCCCTCTCCTGCTCCCCTAACTCTGTACTCTTCCCTCTGGAGGAAAAACTATGAATGACAAATTTTATTACTTGCTTAGGCAAGTATTTGTGCCAAGTTTCAAGTTAATTAACTAAATGAATAAGATATTTCATATAAACCATATTCCCTGTTCAATGTTTCCCGGGTGGAATTTAAAAAAAAACGCTTGGGATATTTCCGTAAGTTGACTGAAAGATATTTTCGAGTTAATCAAGCGCCACAGTAAAACTTGCCCTGTAAAATTGACTACCCCTCTTCACCCCCTTAGTGGTAGATTTTCGATAAACCCTGATACACGTTATTCTTCATTTTTGATCTCAAGTATAAATACTGAATTTCGAGTTAATCGGACCGCGCGTTAAAATTACTCCATATAAACTTTGCCATCCCCTATATCCCTTTTTAGGGGGTAATTTAGGAAAACTAAAGATGACAAACTTTATAATTTACTAAGATAAAAATATTCGCGCCAAGTGTTCTGTATTTATCCCATGGTTGGACAAATTTGACAATGAATGTCTGTGTGCACTCGCTAAGTCGGCATGCGATTGGCTGTCCCGTACCCACGAGCTGCTGCACATATTCGCGATAACGTGACAAGCGCGCCATCTTCAAGAAGCGTGGTGTGCACGCGGAGCCGGCAAGTCTGTCGTCCGCCATTGACCCATGAACTAGCTAATTTTCAACTCCGTGAGTGAAAATTGATAAAACAAGGACAAATTCTGCATTACCGTGTGGTGTCACTCGTGCCAGTTTCCGTGGTAAACGGTCCACTCAAAAGACCGTTCAGATCTAGTGGGAGCCAGCCGCAGCAGGAGAAAAGGTGAGTCGTACTCAGTCATCTCTGTTGAATTTGTTCCTGGATTGGGGTGAACGGCGAACTCCGTTCGTACAGAACTACCTATTTTTTTCTTTCTAGAACCAGCGTAATTTCTTACAGTCCACTCCTCTATTCCACACCAAGTTTCAAGTCTATTAACTCAAGGAATAAGATTTTTCATACAAACTTTGGACCCCCGTTTCGCCCCATTAGTGGGTGAATTTTGAAAAACCCTTTCTTATTGCACCCTAGACCTTATAAGGAACCTACGTGCCAAATTTGGAATCTCTAGACCTAGCGGTTTGGGCTTTGCGTTGATATGTCAGTCAGTCAGTCAGTTTCTTGTTTTATATATTTAGACTAGCTTTTCCCCACGGCTTAGCCCGCGTGGATGTCGGAAAATATCCCACGGGAACGTACTACCAAGAAATCCTTCCTTATTTCTTGTATACTTATTAAAGAGAACCTGTGTGTCAGCTTTCTAGGTTCAAGGCCGCCGCCGGTGTCACAGGTTGTTCGAAAGAGATACCGTGGCTCTGGCACGGGCAACTGAAGGAACACGGGTGGGTTTTAGTCAGTAAAAGTCTGACACGCCCTCCCGCTCCGCCCAGAGCGAGAGAAGTCGTTGATGACTTCCCATCCACAAAAAAAAAAACGGGTTTGGGCTGGGCGTTGATGAGTTAGTCAGTCAGGGCTTCTCTTTTCAACCGACTTCAAAAAGAAGGAGGTTCTCAATTCGTTTGTATTTTCTTTTTTAATCGATTTTGACGACACGGTTGGCGCAGTGGTTGAGCGATTGACTGCTGCGCAGCATGTCACGGGTTCGATTCCCGCACGGAACAAATATTTGTACGACCTACAAGTATTTGTTCCGAGTCTGGGTGTTTTTCTATCTATAATATGTATGTATTTACAAAAAAAAAAATGTATATAAGTAGTTTATCAGCCATCTCGTTACCATAACACAAGCATTAGGTTGCTTAGCTTGGGGCTAGATGGCGTTGTGTGATATGTCCAAACATATTTATTTATTTATTTATTATTTATTTATTTATTATTTATTTATTTGGAAAATTCTTTTTTTCTTTGAAATAATATACTTCCAGATTGGTCCCATTTTTATCAAAATCTAGTTCTGATGATAGGATCCATGAGGAATTGAGGGAACTCCTCAAAAATTATAGGCATACATATAGCGATTTTGGTATAATCATCAAAAAATCAAGCATTTGCATCCAGAAACTAGCATATGGTGAAGTGGAACTGATGAAGAAGACCACAGATGGCCACGGGAACTTCTCAATGATAATAAGTATTTCACGGGTGGCGATAAGATGTCTCGATTAAGACAGTTAATCGACTATGAAGAAGCTTTAAATAAATGGTTCTGATGAAAATGGTACCATCGAACCGATCTGATGAAGAAGCCGGAAGGTAGGCACCGGAACTCAGTAACAAAACAATGTATTCTAGCCGTGTTTGGGCTTATTGGAATTGTCATGAGGTGCACTTTGGCTATAAATAATTTTAGAAAGAAAAAGAAAGAAAGAAAGGAAGAAAGATTTTAATGGTAATTATATGCTGCTTCAAATTGCGCTACTTGAGTTGTATGTTATGTGTGGCCTCGATTGTCAGAAGTCAGATTTCGTAGCCTCGTTATCTCCGTCAACATAAAACTACGCCTTCCAAACTTCTGACACGGCTTAGCGCGACGTATATTTGCCTTTTTGCAAAATTTTTATTTGAGATGGTTGCATATAAATATCTTCAAGTTCTGATGAGTGGCTTTTGAGTTAGATTTAATCATTTAATACGTATTTTTCCCACATAGTCTATGTGAATACTGCTCTATTTTATTTTGCAGAGTGGTATTCGATGTGTGGGGTAGGCACCACTAAAAAGTGAAAAATAAAAACTTTTTACAAAAAAAAATACAACCGACTCCCAAAAAAAAAACACTACAAAGTGAAAAATAACTTTAATTTCGGAAGTCGGTGGCAAAAAATGAATCTAAAAAGAAACCAAAGACACCGACTTCCGAAATTAAAGTTATTTTTCACTTTGTAGTTTTTTTTTGGAAGTCGGTTGTATTTTTTTTGTAAAAAGTTTTTTTTATTTATATAGATAGCTAGATAAGTTTATAAGATAAGTCCAGGTTTCCTCACAATGTTTTCATTCACCAATATCTGTAAAATCTAAAATAAACTTAAAATAGAAAGTACATGTGAATTGAAAAAGTCACATTAAAAAAAAATGTTTATTAGGTACAATCGGTAATTAATTAACATTTAAAATTCAGCCTGCCTCGTTGGTCTAGTGGACGCAAGCGCTACTGCTGAGCATGAGGTCTTGGGTTCGATTCCCGGGTCGGGCAAAGTGTTATTGGGTTTTTCCATCAGGAATTTATCAGTAGCAGTCCGGAGTCTGGATTTGCGGCCGGTTGATGGCAATAGACTGGCCTCCTATTACTTGGGACTGGACATCACTGGCAAAATGTGGGTGTATTATAGGTACGCTTCTACTTAACTCTTCGGGAATATAGGCGTGATATTATTTTATGTTATATAATTTACAACTCATAAAATACTTTTTTCCAAAAAAGCAACCGACTTCCAAAAAAATACTACAAAGTGAAAAATAACTATAATTTCGCAAGTCGGTGTCTTTGGATCTGTATTTTAGCTTTTTGCCACCGACTTCCGAAATTATAGTTTTTTTTTTACTTTGTACTTAGTATTTTTTTGAAAGTCGATTGTTTTTATTGTAAAAAAGTTTTTTATTTTTAACTTTTTAGTGGGTCAGTCTGTAATTCATCTAAGTTACAATAGCCTCATCATCTTTTACAAAATATTGCTTTTCCCGATACAAGGGCGTTAATTTTTGAGGAGTTCTTCCAGTAAGGAACCAGGAGAACTGGAACTGATGGTGAAGTCACTATCAGCTCCATTTTAACATATGTAATGTGACGAGCATAAATTGCTTAGCAATAATCGAATCGCAACCCGTGAAATACGTATTATTACGTAATTCCGATGGCCATCTCTGGTCTTCTTCATCAGTTGCACTTCACTAAATGGTGCTTTTCGGGAGCAAACAAACGAGTTACTATAAAAAATACCCAAATCTCTATAGGTGTGCCTATAAAATTTGAAGGGGATCCTTCAAATTTTTTCTCTGGGATGCCATCATCAGATCCTGGTTTCTTTCACTCTTGGGATATCTCCTTTCCAACAAAAAAAAAATCTTTCTTCTTTTTCTTTCTCTTCTTTCTTCTCTTTTATTTACTTAAGTACTGATTTTTAACTACTCTGTTTACCTTACCCACAAATCCAAAGTAGAATAATTATGTGTATGTATCTACTTTGGATTTATTAAAAGTTTCCAGTTTTTTTTTTTTTGTATTTAATTTTTATTTATTTAAATGTAATATAAACATAACCTAAAAATAACAAAATTATATCCTAACAACTAAAACTATTAAAAAACTAAAATATGGCATCGAAAAATTCCTCCGCATCGTTGTCGACTGGTAGAGTACCCAAGAGACTGGCAGCATTGCCACGTTGTATGGCAATGCTAAGCCTCTGGTCAAGGTAAAAGCCAGCCCTTGGGTCATGGGAAGTGTCAACCAGCCGCTTGGAGATTTGGTTGAATAAACCATGAGCACTCGGACCCCACGGCCCAAGGGTTTCAACCCCAAACTCTGCAGCAGAGCAGTTTGGGGTTACCTTATCGGTAATTACCGATAAGGTTATTATACTTCCGCCGCTTGAGGTTTTCCGCAGCCGCAGCAGCAGTGCCAGCACAGCACCCAGAGCCGGGATGATGGGATGGCGCAAGAGTATCGACGCACGTTGCGTCCCACACTAAAGGCCTTCCCACCTTCCATGGAAATAAAGACATGCCGTCCGGTCTCTTGCCATCGTCGCGTGCCAAGCCATTGGGACACCATACAGCTGGAACGCCGACGGCGACAAGGGCTCGTCGGATGATGTCATTGATGTTCGCGTGCCGCGCAAAGCGATCCGCACTTCGGCTGCAAGACAGGCCGTGGTGTCCGAGGCTGTTGACAACTTCACCACAGTGACAGCGATGAGGAGAACAAGAACTAGCTCCTAGTCGCAATGAAGCAGCGAGGCGGAAAGTAGTGTCGTTGAACAAAGTGCCTATGTTCGACAACCATGAAGCCACAGACCCGACTCCCACTTACCCACAGCCAGTAGCCGCGCACGCTTCACAGTAGTAGCAGACGTATCAAGTAAATTGTTCTGTACTACTCTGCAGAGCGGCTCATCCCACCGTCTCTGGGAAGATGGATTGTCGGGTGGATCTGAATTTGGGCAAGCAAGTTTCCAGGCATCCATAGCCTCGGTGAAACAAGGCTCATCAAAATTAACCAGTGTGGAGGCTAGGATTTTCCTTATTAATTTCTCTGTGCCGTGGACCGAGGATATGAATGCCGGTAAACTAATACTAGAAATTTTGCGGACGCCGAGACCTTCCACATGAATGGGAAGAGTAGCTTGTGCCTAAGCGCGGTCGTCCATGGCCACATTTAAGATCGAAGATAAAGTATGCCGGATAATTTTGCCCATTTTGTCTATTGTCTAAAAGGTGAGTGTGCTTCCATAAATGGGAAGCGCGGAGGAAATATGATAATTTAGGTCCGAAACAGCAGTAACGGATTAATGTTATGGCCGAATGCATGTTCATTTGGAGCAATCTTTCCGAAACGTCATTGAAATTTTGAATATTCCTTTTCTAGTTTCTGCCAGCAAGGTGTCCCTATTAACAGAATTGAAGGCATTCTTTATGTCAACCTTTAGGATGACTTCACCTTTACCAGAATTTAGGTAGGTCGATAAGGCGTGTAGGGCAGCCTCACAGCCCCCTTTGGAGCCGTAACCTAGCTGCAGGGGCTGCAGTTTTTCCGAAACAACCTCGCCATAAAATTTACAGCAAGTCTTGGCTGCCATACGACGGTAAATAGTTCCCACGGCAATGGGACGGATGCCGCCATCCCTTTTACGCAGGGCACATAGATTGGCCTCTTATAGAACGTCGATGACGGCCTCGTTCACCTTGCAGGAGAGCATGAGGTTAGTCAGAGCCGTAAGCTCCTTTAAGAGCAACTCACCAGCTGCCCCGGCGCCGCCTGAACAGATAAGGTCCTTAAGGTGCTGAGGACTCAGGCCGTCGAGGCCACTAGCGGAGCCGCTCCGGAAGGAGCAAACGGCTGTGACCAACTCTCGACCTGTATTGGTGAGGGAGTGATTATCCAGATTAGGGGGGTCGGGAAAAGAAAGGCCATCCGCTGGGGCAGGGTGTTTGCTCTCCAGAGCTGCGAGTGTTTCTGGAGAACACGGTGCCACCACATCACTACTAAAAAGAATCCTGGCTGCTCCGCTATTGTCACCTACCCCTAACTTGGATTCTACCAGATGGGATATAGCTCTTAAAGAGGTATGTCTCTGTGTCGGTAATTTGGAATCTAAATTATGAGCCGAAATATGACAGTTTTCTTTATTTGTGCAGTTAAAGTCTTTTTGGTTGCCAAATTCTTTTGTACATGTAGAATTCTATAAGGGAAGGTGAGCAGCTGTTTCCAAGCACTTTGTGAATTCTCCCGGGTGGCAAGACGAACGCAACCTGCTAAGTGTTGTGCCACTAGAGATCTAGCGCCGCAGGGAACTCGCTTCAAAATAGGAATAAAGTTTTTGAATTTTGAAAGAGTTTTCCAAAACGGGTCAAAAGTGGAAGTACCTGGTGATGTAGGTGTATCTGTTGAGACAGGGTCTCAACAGTGAATGTGAGTGCATTATGTGGTCTGTGCACCTTTCCTATATGCACATTCAGATCCCGCTTACCTTTAAAAAACCGTGCCTGGGTACGGTTTTTTTACGGTACGTAGTTTCCGGTTTATATTTTCCTAAAACATACGATATAATGCTTTTTGTTAAAAAAAGTGAGCATATTTTCTGGCCAGCTTTTCCTATTGTACGAACAATTTCTGTGAACAATTAACAGGTGAACTTTTGCTTCAGACAAAATTTTAAATATTAATTATTATGTTGGTAAATAGTTTTTGTAGGATAAAATCAGAAATGAAGTTATTCGGAAAAGTACAGGAGTTACCGACATAGCTTGCAGAGTAAGCAAACTGAAGTGGCAGTGGGCTGGCCATGTTTGTCAAAAGACCGATAGCCGGTGAAGCAGACGAGTCCTGGGGTGGAGACCTCTATCGGCAAGCGTTGTGTGGGAAGCCCCCCAGTTAGATGGATGGACGACCATAAAAAGGTGGCTGGGACAGAATGGATGCAGATGGTGGAGGACAGGGTGTTGTGGCGCAGCCTGGGAGAGGCCCCTGTCTAGCAATGGACTGCGATAGGCTGAGTTGAAATTATTGTTTAAGAGACCATATATAAAATGCCGATTTCACTGGTTTACGTGATTTTACAGATGTGATTTTACAGTTAAAAAACTGTATTTATATAAGTTTTATTGCACAACTTGAAAGATCATCATCATCTTTTAATAACGATAATCATTACAATGACATATTAGGTTGGGGAAAAAGTGTTTTCGCATTTTAGTATGTATGAACTTAAAATAAAATCTCTTTGGCTATACTATTTGTATCTGGCTGGTTTTGGTATCATTGAAAGTTTAAATTTTAACGAACATAATTCCAAATTCAAATTAGGAAAATGTGTGATTTTCATTTGTTTTTCGTACTGTCAAGATGAGTGAATCTAATGAAGAAATTCGATACATTTTAAAATTTTACTACAAAAAAAATTAAACATGCAACGCAAGCCGAGAAAAATATTTGCGATGTTTATGGACCCAGTGCAGTGTCTGTGAGAGTAGCACAAATTTGGTTTAAGCGTTTTCAATCCGGAAATTTTGATGTCAAAGATGCACGTCGCTCTGGTCGCCCTATTACGGATAAAATTGATGCCATTTTAGAAAAAGTGGAGCAAGATCGGCATATCAGTAGTTACGACGTAGCCGAAGAACTGGGAATTGACCACAAAACAGTTTTGGCGCATTTTAAAAAAACTGGGTACACAAAAAACCTCGATATTTGGGTACCTCACGAGCTCACTGAAAGAAACCTAATAAACCGTGTACTCATTTGTGATTCTTTATTACGACATAATGAAACCGAACCATTTTTGAAGAAGCTGATAACTGGTGATGAAAAGTGGATCACGTACGACAAGAACGTGCGAAAAAGGTCGTGGTCAAAGGCCGGTCAGGCTTCACAGACTGTGGCGAAACCCGGGTTAACTCGCAACAAGGTGATGCTGTGTGTGTGGTGGGATTGGAAGGGCATTATTCATTATGAGCTGTTACCACCAGGCAGGACCATCGATTCTGAACTCTACTGCGAACAACTGATGAGATTAAAGCAAGAAGTTGAGAGAAAGCGGCCGGAATTAATCAACAGAAGGGGTGTGGTTTTTCATAATGATAACGCTAGACCTCACACGTCTTTAGCCACTCAGCAAAAATTAAGAGAGATTGGCTGGGAGGTGATAATGCATCCACCGTATAGTCCTGACCTTGCACCTTCAGATTTCCACCTGTTTCGATGTCTTCAGAATTCTTTAGGCAGTGTCAGGTTAACATCACGAGAGGACTGCCAAAACCACTTGTCGCGGTATTTTGATCAGAAGTCCCAAAATTTCTATAGCAATGGGATTATGTCCCTACCTACAAGATGTCAAAAAGTTATCGAACAAAATTGTACCTACATACTTTAGATAAATGTAAATAATGTATATTAAAAAATGTTTTGAGTTTTCCTAAAAAATGCGAAGAAACTTTTTCCCCAACCTATTACTTTTGTTTTAGGAAAATAGACAATATTTCCTTGGTAAAATTAAGCAATCGTTCAAGAAAATGGATGCAATAAGTAGATGGTTAAGTAATTTTATGATATTTTACAAAGTGGATTAGCCACTTATGTAATAAGTTTGAAATTAAGTCAATTGTTAAAACAAGATTGGAAGTAGGTTAATAGATAAAGTTATTAGTAATTATTTGTTTTTATCACAAGGTTAAGTTGTATCGTTTTAGTTATCAGTAATTTTGTATTAATGTACTAGTGTGTAATTGTTAGTAATGTAAGGTTATTTTAAATAGTTAATAATTATTACAAGTAGTCTTAGCTATCGCATTAGGTTCGTAACCTGTAATGATAGTATAAGAGTTTTAAATAAATACATAAATAAATAAATCACGCTATCTGCCGTAACTTTGCCAGGACGGATTCGGAATATACTCGTACCAATATTTAGAACTACGAGTATCACGCTGTAAGTTCAAACGTCTAACAATAAAGAAATCATCGTGAATATTTAATTTTATTTATTAAGTGATATGGTTTCTTTTTTAAAGTATCGGTCATAGTAAGTAGTCCATGCATTTTTTGGCTCGAAAAAAAGTATGAAGTTTATCAACATGTTGCACAAGAGTTGGCACTAAGTAAAAATATTGATATGGGCAATATTTCGAAGTTTTATTACTAACGAAACTAATCTACAATAAAAGTCCAATCCATTAGAAACACTGACATTTAATATAATTAAATTTAAAACTTTAAATTAAAATAATAATGTTCATTTCGAAACTTCATCTAATAAATTATTTAATTTAATTATTAGATAAGTTTTACAGTTCACAATCGCTTTGCCTGAAATTATAGTTAAATTTTGTCTATTCATGGGTACTTAATTCTGAAAATAAGTCCTTTTCATCCCTATTTTAAAATACAGTGACTTAATAAGCCTGGAGTAAAATTTATGAAAATAGCTTTCGATATTCAATAAGGATTTTTTTAACAAACGTGACTTAACTGGAGACTAAAAAATAAACTCAATACTCAAAGTATAAATTTCAATACTAGCTTCAGACGGCGACTTCGTCCGCATTCTCCCGACTTACCCCGCGCATCGCATCGCCTGCCCGCGCTATTACTTCGTATATACTTAGCGTTCTTTTTGCTTGGCTCTTAAGAGTCCTAGCGTAATGTTAAATAGCGTAGCCTTTCTCAAAAATAAAGCTATCAAATCTTAAAAGAATAGGAATAATCGAATCGATCGATCGGATTATTTGCATCGATATCGAACATCTTAGGGGAAATCCAAAAGAAAAATCCAAAGGGAAATCCAAAGGGTGGAAGCACTGATTATTTGTTTTTACTTTTTTGACAGCAGACAATCTGTCACAGATTTGACGACTAAGGGCGAAGTTCACCGACTTTTAAAACGGCTGTTTAGTTAATCAGTTCTTTCCTTAGGAAAGACAAAAACCAACTGTTTAAATACGTAAACGGTGGTTTAAATGTTGGTGGGATAATAATGATGACATCTCTCGAGCCGCCATTACTGTGTGCCCCGTTTTGAATACGAAACTAAAATTGAGTTTTATATAATGAAAAATTTGTATTGTTAATGCTAGTATTTTGATGAAATATTCATGTTTTAATGAAAATAGACCACAAGGAACATTTTTAATTGTTTTTCTAAAAACTGTCAACTAGCCTATTATATATTACATTTTTATTCATTAATGAGTATGAATTTTTATTTAATCGTTTGCTTTGGAAATCAAACCACAAACACCTTTTCAATAACTTAGTCAATTATTTCAGAAATAAATATTTTACAAATGGGTCTTTGCGCATTGTAATTAATTATAGCCTCTTTAGTTCTAACATCGTTAACGAACCCTGACCCATTTGAGCGAAAAAGTTCCTTCTAATTTAAATATGAATTATATGAAAAGTTCTTTAATAGTTCTATTAATAATTTTGAGTACTTAATATTAGTTATCTTGGCTAATTACTAAATGGGTCAACCATTTGTAAAAATTAAAAAAAATTGATTAAAAATGAAACTAGGTATTAAGTTTAGAAAATTGCAATCAAATTATGGATCTCGGCTAATTTATTAAGTAAGTACCTAGTTTTAGAAAACGAAAAAAAAAAATTATTTTATTTTATTTAAGTACCAGATACCTATTTCGTTACGTATCTATGTATATGGAAAATTGTTGCAACTTTTAAGTGGAGAGTGATAACTGAAAAGAAACGTCTGCTTCACTAACTAGGTTAATTTTTATTGTCTTTACAATCAAGGTGGTATGGAAGGTGGTATGTTATCCGTTCTTTTCCTTTGAAAAGAACGGATAACATACCACCTTCACCTAGAAGCCGGTAATAAAATCAAATGAAACAAACACCCACATAAAAAGAAACCAGCTCAAGTGATCTTAGAGACGAGAATAAAACGAATGAAAAGTAAAGCTGACATTTGATAAATTGCAAGAAATAAATATTTCCTCTGCAATTTTCCTCAAAAGCCCGCGTTTAATCGGGGACATGCAATTTCCTCGCAACACCATACATTTTCCTAGCAATGCTGCATTTCTCTGAGGCGACATTTTTTTGTTGAACTTTTAAAATTAACACCACTGCGGTGGCCCGAACTACATGTCGCGAAACTTGGTACACCCTGTATACACTTTCCCAACTTAATTTCGTTAACAGAAAAATGTTTCTAAAGAACTTTTTTGCTGAAACAATAAGGTTTAAAATCGCTTGTGAAATTTAGTTGCTATTGGAGTTACTTTCTATAACAAATCCTCTTTCCTGAAGCTATTTACTGCTTGGACTGCTTTTTACCGGTTTACTTAACAACATGACTGCGTTGTAAGAAAAAAATATGAAACCTGTATACATGGTCGCTATCTCAGTTAACCGTATTACGAGTACACGAAAAGACTTGATGTTTACGGAATTATTCCGTGTTCCTTCGTTTTAAACGTCCATGTAGTGAATTAAATTGTGTTCTAAGCATCGTATTTAAATTCTTTAGCAAATGTTTGGGGTTTCTTGGTGACCTTGTTTTTCATGTCTGGCTTTGTGATTCTGTCTTTAGACTTTTGATACGGGATGTTAAGTAACCGAGCCGACAGAACCGAGAGATAATTTCTAATCCTTTTTTGTGTGTGAGTGAAGGCAGACCAAGTCAAGGGCCAGGATAAATAATTCCATAGAAAAGGAGAGGTCAAGCTATTTAGACAGCTGCGCTAAAGCTGCGTTTTCACCTGACGAGCGAAGATTTTGTTCAGAGCAAATGTTTGCTGTACTGCCGATGTTCGCTCAAAATAAAAAAACATCTGTTTTTACTACAACGAGAAAACAAACGCTTGCTCGCCGTAACGTCATTTCACTAAAAGAGTGAGCGAGTGAGCATTCGTTTGCAGAGTCCAACTGATCATCACTGAACAAACATGTTCGCTCGCTCAAGTGTTTTCATTTACCGCGCGAACAAAACGTTGCTCGCTCAGAACTGTTCAGAACGCTAAGTGAAAACACAGCTTTAGAAGGCTCAGACTTTTTTTCTAATGAAGATTTAGCACAAATTATTTAACAAAAATGGAACGATTAAAAACATGCTGTTTTCAAAGATATTTTTGAGTATTTTCATTATGATTCCTTTAACAAAACTCTTCATTTTGTATTCAAAGTACTTTACATTTTTAAAAGGTCCCGGTGTTGCCTCATTATCATTTGCCTCAAACGATAATAATTATGCTGAAAGTATATTGAGGTAAATTTGACTTGCTTAACTGCCTTCTTGAACCAAACAATATTGAAGCAAAAAACTCGTCTTACCAGTTTTGGAAACCTAAAACCATTAATTTGTCAGGCAAGGGTTTCACAGGGGTTACTGCATCAAATTGACCTTATCTTTCAGTAACTCTTACGTCACTGATAAGATGACAAGGGGTGTCTTAAACTTAGCATTGGATGAAATGGGATGAAGATCAAAATTTAGCCATAAAAACAACGTGTCAGTTCATGGTTAGTATAAAATTGGCTGTGAAACGTGAGATTTTGAGTTCGGTCTCCTGTTAACGAATAGTATTTTTAGGGTTTCGTACCCGAAGAGTACCAAACGGAACCCTATTACTAAGCCTCCGATGTCCGTCCGTCCGTCCATCTGTCTGTCAGCGGGCTGTATCTCATTAACCGTAATAGGTAGACAGTTGAAATGTTCACAAATTGTGTATTTCTATTATGGATATAAGAACAAATAATAAAAATAAACTAAAGTTAAATATTAAACGGGGTCTCCATACAATAAACAATACATTTTGAAAAAAAAAAATCTTACCGTAGCATGTCGGGAGTCATTGTCTAGAACTCATCGAGTAGAGCACAAATATACATATATTTTTTTTATCTTCAAAAATGAAGAAATATGTGGCCGTTAAAGTTGTCAATTTTAGTCCATTTTTGTACGAGCTCTATCGCAACAATTAAACAAACTAGGAATTTGAAACTTCTGTATATCATATACCATAATACTGTATTTAATCAACAAATACTAAAAACGCCGATTCATATGATATTTTGTAAATATGGGTGATTTTCTGTAACTACGAAAAATAACCTTGTAATTCACAATATCATTATGAAATACAAAGTTATCTTTGCGATTGTTAAACATATATGGTACGGAACCCTTCGTGCGAGTGCGACTCGCACTTGGCCGGTTTTTTTTCATGAAATCATTTACTAGATAACTTGACCGATACCTTTCTGCAGGTTTGTTCCCTAAGATGTCGTTGTTTGTATTCGATGTAATCGTGTTTGTAATCGATCCTCTATTAGTTCATGCATGTTTGTAATCGATCCTCATGTTAGTAATCATGCATGTTTGTAATGCATGTATGTAATCGATCCTCTATTAGTTCCCATTTCACGCTCCTACAATATTATTGAACACTCTAATATAATGATTGCGCCTCTTTTTGTGAACCTCAATTAATGCCTATATTGAGGTTCTAGAAATACTAATTAGCCAAGAAACTGCGACGTGGCACCGCTTTTTCCGCTCGCTTGGCTCGCGGGTGGTTGGTTACTCTTCTAATCTAACCTAAGCCATTAGCTCGGGGTACCCTTGCTTAGTAACTGCGACCAATTCGGTTCGCGCGTGGTTGGTCACACTTCCAACCTAACCTAACCCGTCTAGTCGGGGTACCCTAGCTTAGTTACTGCGATCAACTGTGAGAAAAGGGCAGAAAGTTAAAAAGACGCTCAATTATCTAAAAAAAAGTGTGCATAATTAGAAGCGCAAAAAGTTTTTAGAGGTGTATTAATTTAAAAATTGTCTATTATTAGAAGGCCAGTAAGTTTTAAAAGGATTAGTTAAATATTTTGGTGAAAATTTCGTGTAGATCGTAGGTATAATAAATATTCCACATCACTGTTTGCCCTTCTGAAAATACAAGTATCTTGGTTAAAGTTTGGCGGCTTGCTTGACATACTGGCTAACCAATTGGCTTCTAGGGAATTGAACTCGTAAATATTATTTTGTAGACAGCTTTTCCGGGATTGGTATACCCCTGTGACAGTACCAATGTTCAAAAGATAAGGTCTTCGAAATCAAATAATTTAATACAAAAAATAAAAGTTAAGGCGAGTTACCTGCTAACTAGCGCCACCATTACCTAAGAAAAAAACAATAAGTCTGAAGATATGGAACATTTTGAAATATCATAAGCTCACATTTTTAGACAAATGAGGTAGCATTTTTGGTATCAAAAAATCTACTAAACCTCCTAGGTTCGAAGGCTTAGCAGTTAACGCCCAAAAACGGCCGTTTTCAAAAATCTACTTCATCTAACTAAAAATGTGAGCATAGGAAATTTCAAAATGTTCCATATCTTCAGACTTATTATATTTTTTCTCAATCGTGGCGGCTAGTTGGCACATCTACTCGCCTTAACTTTTTTTGTTCAACATATGTTTTTTCTCATGTTATATGAAAAAACTTTTTTACAAAAAAATACAACCGACTTCCAAAAACAACACTACAAAGTGAAAAATAACTTTAATTTCGGAAGTCGGTGTCTGGTTAAATGTATTTTCGTTTTTTGCCACCGACTTCCGAAATTAAAGTTATTTTTCACTTTGTAGTGTTGATTTTGGAAGCCGGTTGTATTTTTTTGTAAAAAAGTTTTTATTTTTCACTTTTTAGTTGTGTACCTACTTCACACAAATTCAAATACCACTACCTGCAAAACAAACTAGAACATCATCGATATAAAGTGGGGAAAAATACGTATTATTGAAGCTAACTCAAAAACTACCAAAGCAAAGTTAATCAATTTTATTACCAACAATTTAGGACCAACTGTGATGTATGCACTCTCGAACAAAACAAAAAAAATCCAAATCGGTCCAGCCATCTTCGAGTAATCGGGGAACATACATAAAAAAAAAATATAAAAAATAAAATAAAAAAAAAAGGTTCCGACGAATTGAGAACCTCCTCCTTTTTGAAGTCGGTTAAAAATCAACTCACTTAGTATTACTTAAATTTTCAAAAGCCGGCGATGTACCCAAATGCCTTAAAGGACTTAAAAGTCTAGAAAGTAGAACTTAATACTTTTACTCAGCAAACACCTGGGCTTCGATATGGGCTTAATAAATGGATAAAGTATCGCAAGTAACTTGGATCTGAAAATGTGTGTTTATCCTTTCAAGGATACCTACTTTGATACTTTTAAATTGATACTGGAATTTCAACGCGGTTTTTCCTACAAATTGAATTATTTTCCAAGCCAGAGGGTTCAGACAAAGTGACATTCTGTCAGCGATTCCAAAGATACACATATTACAAAGATACGTCAAAAACCAGCCAAATACGTGTCGGACACGCAGAATTAAGGGTTCCGTAGTTGGGATTAATCTTAACAACATACTTAACTTTGTAGTTGAAAAAATTTTCTTCCATACATCGATACAAGTCATGGTCAATTCTCCAACTGCAAAGGAAAGTTGGTAATAGCAAAAAAAAATATGTTTTTATGTACCTGTAAGTAAGTACCGGTAAGTATGTACAAATTAACAATTTTCGGACTTTTTCCTTTTCTTGTGCTGTGAGACCTGTGTGTGTGTGCAAATTTCATGATTCTAGAACAACGGGAAATACCTTATAGGTTCTAATTTATTTGCGAGTATCAAAAAAAAAAAAGGTCAGGTGCGTAATACCCGCAACCGGCGTGCGTGTATGACCAGATGTATTCCACGTAAACGAGGCAAAAGGAGTATGTAATGTATGTTTCTGCCTACCCCCCATGGGAAGAAGCCATGAGCTTATGTATGTATGTATCAAAATAAATGTCGCATAAATGGCCCATTTTGTTTATTGCGTTGACTGAGACGCTTGATTTTTTTAGAGCACCAAGGGTCCGTAGACCTACGTGTTACATATTAATTTCAACTTGATACCTTCAGACGTCCCTGAGATAAAGGGTCTTGACAGAGAGACAGACTATAAGGGTTTCGGTTTTTCCTTTTGAGGTACGAAACCCTGAAAATGTATTGGATTGGCATCAGCTAACGATAAACTTTGGTATGTCCATTGAGGTTCAATGAAAACTAAGAGCAGACACCGAGAACAAAATTTTTGCGCAACATTTTGTTATCCCAAACTAAAGATGTGTGTACCGCGGATGTCAAACCACACTGTATGGACATTTGTTGTCCCAGGCAACAACATGTTGCGCAAAAATTTTGTTCGCGGTGTTTCTAGTTTACATTGAACTTCATTGGGTATGTCAATCCTGTTGAAAGTCGATGTATGAATACAGAACGCTTTGAAAGAGATTACCGCTGGTACCAATCATTTCATACCGAGATCTTTCCTTGCCTTGGAAAGCATGTTCCTCTGATATTCGTTATGACATGTGTGGTCAGAAGCCTGAAAGTTTGACAATCAGATTTACCAAGGGGTATAGTGTAGTCAAGTAGATAATTACTTCATGCACAATATGAACCTACTAGCATTCACCTGCAACCAATAAAACGGGACATCGTCACTAATGTAGTTGGGGAAAGGCTAGGCAGATCATGAACACACAAACACGTGTCTAGTATTTTTATGTAAAGAATCTATGTGCAAAATTTCAAAACTGTATCATGAAAAATCACAAAGTTATAAGCTGGTTATGTTACCTGGTTGTCCGTACAAAAACATGATCACCACGCGGCGCCCGCTGTGCACCCGTGCCTAGTGCCGCTATGACCTGCAGTGACTTGTGTTCGTCGCGCGGTGTCCATATTGTAACCCTAAAGATTTTTCGGGCAAAATATAACACGGTATAAAAATTATTAGAAACGATTCAGTTATTTATTCTGAACAAACTAATTCAGGTTTCGCATATACTAAAAATAATGTTGTATTACTTTTGTTGTTAAAGCAGCCATAGTAGAATACACTCAGAAAATTTCAAGTTTCTATATATTATGGTTCAAAAGATACAGCCCTGTGACAGATGGACGGACGGACAGCGAAGCCTTAGTTGGCACCCTTTTAAAAAAAAAAATAAAAAAATAATAAGGTTTATTCACAAGATAAAAATACAGAAACACATTTAAAATGTACATTACAGTTCATAAAATTTCAAAATCTGTATAAAAAGTATATAAACCCTGTCTCCTAGACTAGGATAGCCTGTATTCTAAAAGACAGTGTTCGGCCAAATAATTATTTTTAAACAAATAAATACAATATAATATGAACGGTGTTGATGCTATTAAGCTTCTGTAATTTTGCCATGTGTAGTGAAAGAAAAGTTATGTATGTATGGTGTGTGTTATGTACGTGTGTTAACACACACGTACATAACACACACCAACGACAACGACAACGTAACACGACATTTAATTTAATTTCATTTAACAATGAAATTCAATTAAATGTCGTGTTACGTTTCAGTTTATGATTGGGGAATATAAGAGCCTAACTGTGTGTGTTTTTTTAGTATAAAAGGTGTCAGACTACTACTGCCTAGGTATTGGATTACTAGGTGATGTATGTAAGCAAAGACTCCGTGTAGGCATAGTCCTTTTGTACTAGCCACTCTGTTACTAAGGATTTTACTTTGAATTTCCTTTGGGTACGGAATCCTAAAAAGAAAAAAATATATAAAGGAAGATCGGAAAACCAGTGTGTTTTTCTTCATTCACCACAGTCTTACACACGTAGGGAGATTGAAAAAGATAAAAGTTTATTTTCTGCAAAAGTTTGAGCAACGTATATCTGTAGATTCATAAATATTTTATCATGTTTGAAAGCTAACGTTTTGCTGATTGAAAAAGTTCTATTCACTTTACACTTTGTACCTTTTTAATGGAGTTTCTTTTTAATTCCGGGTTTGTTAGTATACCGGAATGATAGAGACTTGATAATTTAGACCTTCGAACATAATGTTATTAAAGGATGTATATGATAGGCAAATATACGCAAACAGAAAATATATACAGCAAACAGAACTAACAAACAAATACACAATAAACAACAAACAAACAACAACCTTACAAATACAAAACAGAACACAATTACTAACAACATAACAAATACAAACCCAACACAAACAAACAAATGCAAAACAAACAAATAGCATTTACTTTTGGTTCCTAGTATTGGGGTAGGCAGAAACTACAGAACGCCACCTGCTGGCTATCCTTGCACACTACTTTTGCCTCGTTTACGTTCATACACGCACGCCGGTTGCGAGTACTGACCTGAGGCCTTGTGCGAGTTTTTATACTTACTCGATCGCCTTTACGCTAACGTTAACTTACGTCAATTTGTATGGAATAATTGTGTTTCCCATTATAGTCACCAGACGGCGCTTATTCAGTTTCAGTACAAATTGAAGTTTACGTTAACGTGATCGAGTAAGTATAAAAACTCGCACTAAGGCCACAGCTCTATGCCAGTATTTTACATGGAGCGACTGCCTTTTTTTTTTTTTTTTTGACGCTGAGAAATGCTTTATGCATCCCCGCTCGTGGGGGACGAGACGGGGTATGTGGGACTCCTGTCAGAATTACAGTATACCCACTAAAACTCAGCAGTGTTCCCACATCGCCGTGATGGGAGGGCCATGGGAAACCGGCTCAGCCTTTACGTCCACAACCCTCCCGGCGCATGCCCGCCTAGCTGGCGGGCCCCGCGTGCCCCCCCGAATGGGGCTACGGGAATGACCGGGAACACCTGGCCATTCCCATCCGACACTGGTGGGGGCCTGTGCAATACAGGCAAGGATGCCCCCACATCCGTTGCCTGCTGGCCCCCACCTGGGAGGAGTCGTCTGCTCCGACCCCTCCTCCGCCTTCGGAGCGGCGCCGCGTGAGGGTCGTCCTCCCGCGCGCGCTCCGCCGCCATTTCGGCCGCAGAGGATAGGGAGAGCGGCCGACGTCATACCGACACTCCTCTTCCCCTGCGGCCCCACCGCGTCCGCCATCAAACGGTGGCGGCCCCGTCAAGGCCGCGGAAGGTAGGGAGAGCGGCGCACCGCAATACCGGCACTCCTCTCCCGCCGCGGCCTCCAATCCTCAGCCGCGATGCCTCCCATAAGACACCGCGGCCCGCCTCAGTTGCGGTGTCGCCCATACGGCCACCGCAACCTACTCGCTGGCCGCTACGTCGTCGGCTTATCGGCAAAAGCCCTGACGAGCGGCCCCCGCCTCGGGTTCCTCTTCGCTTCACCGTGGGTGACCAAGCCACGGCTACTGAGCCCCCCACATATACATGCCCCAGTATTTACATGGAGCGACTGCCTATCTAACCTCCACAACCCAGTTGCTGGGTAACACAATACCCTTTGGTAAGACTGGCTGTCAAACTTTTAGGCTGCTGACTACCCGAACGCACTGTCAAAGATGTAGGAATTGCAGCCGGGACCAACGGCCTAACATCACCAATAAGGTCACTATGTCTTCCTAGGGCGTTTATTTTTTTAAATTATGAAGATAAACATTTTATTATAACATACGCTTGTAAACTCACAAATACTATAGCAAAAGTAATCATCGGGTTGAGTCCCTCGCTGAATTGGATAAGATTGCGCCGAATCCCAGTCAGCCCCAGCAGAGTGATCCAGTATCGGCTGTGCCGGCCTCTGTCCCGGTCGCTGCTGCTGCGAAGACCGCTAGGTTGAAGCGTGCTACTGCTTTGAAGAAGTGATTTCCTGATGTTTTTATTCAAAGTCCGGGTAATTTCATGTTTTGTTGTTTTTTTTTTATGTACCTTCAGATAATTTTTAATGTATTTTCAATTTTATTTTCTTGAATGCTTGTCTGAAACGAATGTCAGTGTCACAATGTTGTTACTGTCAGTGTCAGACTGTCATCAGTCACTTCATGTCCGTTTCATTTGGTGCGTTCCGTTTTTAGTGACGGTGCACTGGCGGACTGCTTGGCACGTCTTAATAATATTATTTTTTGTTTTTTTTTAATATTTTGTTTTTATTTAGTTTTCTTGTCTAACATAACTAAAACTATTAAAAAAAAAAAAAACTAAAATATGGCGTCGAAAAATTCCTCCGCATCGCTGTCGACTGGTAAAGTACCCAAGAGACTGGCGGCATTGCCACGTTGTATGGCAATGCTAAGCCGCTGGCCAAGATAAAAGCCAGCCCTTGGGTCACGGGAAGTGTCAACCAGCCGTTTGGAGATTTCGTTGAACAAACTATGAGCACTCGGACCCCACGGCCCAAGGGTTTCAACCCCAAACGGCTCGAAAATATAATTACCGATAAAGTTATTATACTTCCGCCGCTTGAGGTTTTCCGCAGCGGCAGCAGCAGTGCCAGCACAGCACGCAGAGCCAGGAAGATGGGATGGCGCAAGAGTATCGACACACGTTGCGTCCCACACTAAAGGCCTTCCCAACTTCCATGGAAATAAAGACATGCCGTCCGGTCTCTTGCCATCGTCGCGTGCCAAGCCATTGGGTTCTAATACAGCTGGAACGCCGACGGTGACAAGGGCTCGTCGGATGATGTCATTGATGTTCGCGTGCCGTGCTAAGCGACCCGCACTTCGGCTGCAAGACAGGCCGTGGTGTCCGAGGCTGTTGACAACTTCGCCACAGTGACAGCGATGAGGAGAACAAGAAGGAGCTCCTAGTCGCAGGGAAGCAGCGAGGCGGAAAGTAGTGTCGTCGAACAAAGTGCCTATGTTCGACGACGGTAGTGCATGAAGCCACAGACCCGACTCCCACTTACCCACAGCCAGCAGACGCGCACGCTCCGCAGTAGTAGCAGACGTGTCAAGTAAATTGTTCTGTACTACTCTGCAGAGCGGCTCATCCCACCGTCTCTGGGAAAATGGATTGTCGGGTGGGTCTGAATTCGGGCAAGCGAGTCTCCAGGCATCTATAGCCTCGGTGAAACAAGGCACATCAAAATTAACCAGTGTGGAGGCTAGGATTTTCCTGATTAATTTATCTGTGCCGTGGACCGAGGATATGAATGCCGGTAAACTAATACTAGAAATTTTGCGGACGCCGAGGCCTCCCATACGAATGGGGAGAGTAGCTTGTGCCCAAGCGCGGTCGTCCAAGGCCACATTTAAGATCGAAGTTAAAGTTTGTCGGATAATTTTGTCAATTTTATCTAAAAGGTGAGTGTGCTTCCATAAATGGGAAGCACGAAGGAAATATGTTAATTTAGGGCCGAAACAGCAGTAACGGATTAATGTTATGGCCGAGTGCATGTTAATTTGGAACAATCTTTCCGAAACGTCATTGAAATTTTGAATTTTTTCTTCAATAAAAACAGGAAAAGAATTTTCATAGATAGGAGACCCAAGGAGACGAAGAGAGTTTTTTTCAATAATTTTGATTTCCGGGGCTATTGCGTTAAATTTGGGAAGTGTTAGATGTCTGTCGGTACCGTCCGCTAAGAACAGTTCACATTTCGAAAGGTTGAGATCAAGGCCAATGGAATAAAGTTCATTTTTTAAGAATTGAAGGTCATTTAAAACAGTTTCTACATCGCCTCCCAAGGTTCCGTCGTCAAGATACCAAACGTTAAATTTGGAATTTAGCTGTCGAATAATTGGGTGAATGGCTAAACTAAAAATCACTGGCCCGAGGGGGTCACCTTGTTGACAGCCAACAGCAGATTCCAGAAGGTTGTCCCGATACAGTAATTTAGAAGGGTGTCTGTAACATTGCCAAAGGAAACTATAAATTTGGGGTATTTCTTTTCTAGTTTCTGCCAGCAAGGTGTCCCTATTAACAGAATTGAAGGCATTCTTTATGTCAACCTTCAGGATGACCTCACCTTTGCCAGAATTTAGGTAGGTCGATAAGGCGTGTACGGCAGCCTCACAGCCCCCTTTGCAGCCGTAACCTAGCTGCAGGGGCTGCAATTTTTCCGAAACAACCTCACCATAAAATTTACAGCAAATCTTGGCTGCCATACGACGGTAAGTAGTTCCCACGGCAATGGGACGAATGCCGCCATCCCTTTTACGCAGGGCGCATAGATTGGCCCCGTATAGAACGTCAATGACGGCCTCGTTCACCTTGCCGGAGAGCATGAGGTTAATCAGAGCCGTAAGGTCCTTCAAGAGCAACTCACCAGCTGCCCCGGCGCCTGAACAAATAAGGTCCTTAAGGTGCTGAGGACTCAGGCCGTCGAGGCCACCAGCGGAGCCGCTCCGGAAGGAGCAAACGGCTGTGACCAACTCTCGACCTGTAATGGTGAGGGAGTGATTATCCAGATCAGGGGGGTCGGGAAAAGAAAGGCCATCCGCTGGGGCAGGGTGTTTGCTCTCCAGAGCTGCGAGTGTTTCTGGAGAACACGGTGCCACCACATCACTACTAAAAAGAATCCTGGCTGCTCCACTAATGTCACCTTCCCCTAACTTGGATTCTACCAGATGGGATATACCTCTTAAAGAGGTATATCTCTGTGTCGGTAATTTTGAATCTAAATTATGAGCCGAAACATTACAGTTTTCTTTAATTTGTGCAGTTAAAGTCTTTTTGGTTGCCAAATTCTTTTGTACATGTAGAATTCTGTAAGGGAAGGTGAGCAGCTGTTCCCAAGCACTTTGTGAGTTCTCCCGGACGGCGAGACGAACGCAACCTGCTAAGTGTTGTGCCACTAAAGGTCTAGCGCCGCGGGGAACTCGCTTCAAAACATGAATAGAGTTTTTGAATTTTGAAAGAGTTTTCCAAAACGGGTCAAAAGTGGAAGTACCTGGTGTTGTAGGTGTAGCTGTTGAGACGGGGTCTGATGTGATTGCATTATGTGGTCTGTGCACCTTGCCGATATGCACATTCAGACCCCGCTTACCTTTAAAAAACCGTGCCTGGGTACATAGCGGACATCTCTCCAGGATGCTCAGTGATGTCGAAGGTTGACTAGCACTAACACTATTATCCACCACATCACTGCTGCCACTGAACATGTATTTATATAGTTTAAACTTACAAAATTAAATTAAATAACAACAAAAACTAAATTATTAAAACACACTAAAACGTCGAAAAAGTCTATGTGACACCGATGACAAGTGACGGGAGTGACGCAGTCGCTTTGGCGGCCTAGGGCGCCGCACCGCCAATACATGTCACCGCAGCCCTGGCAACCGTGGCCGGGTGACAGACGGACTGGCGTGGCGTCTTCAGCGCCGTGATGATTTTGATTTAATCCTCTTCTACACTTTTGATCCCTCTCTTCTCCTTCCTTCTTGGGGGTGTTTGATTAGGGTTATTTTAGGATTAATAATTCAGCATTTTTTGTTCTTTTTCGGAAAATATATATTTTTTAAATTCAGAATAGAGTCCAACTTGATGAAGAGCTTAGTTATTATCAGTTTCAATAAAAGCCCTGTTTCTGTTTTCCTGCCACTGCTATCATGACATTGTCATGGTTTCACCATTAAATTAACATAAATCCAAAATACCTAGTAATTTATCAAAACTATAAATAAATTAAATAATAAAATTGTCGTTCTGTTTTACTGCTTGTACTGACAGCTGCCAAAAAAGAATGAGTGTTAAATTAACCCTTGGGCCGTGGGGTCCGAGTGCTCATAGTTTGTTCAACGAAATCTCCAAACGGCTGGTTGACACTTCCCGTGACCCAAGGGCTGGCTTTTATCTTGGCCAGCGGCTTAGCATTGCCATACAACGTGGCAATGCCGCCAGTCTCTTGGGTACTTTACCAGTCGACAGCGATGCGGAGGAATTTTTCGACGCCATATTTTAGTTTTTTTTTTTTTTAATAGTTTTAGTTATGTTAGTATATAATTTTGTTATTTTTAGGTTATGTTTACAGTTAAAATAAAATACACCTCACAAACCAGTTTTCTTGTCTCCTGAAATGTTTCAAATTTTTATTTTGTATTACCCGGACTGCGTGTAAGTTTTATTTAGGTATTTTGAGTTAATAGCGCTACCGGCAGGTTGACTATTTATACGGTTAATTTCTTTTTTAATTGTATTATTAGAATTATTTTAAGTATATTTATATTATTATTATTTTTTTTATATATTATTTGAGGTAATTATTTATATGTCTATTGATGAAAGCAGTGATAATAGTAGTTTTTTCTCTATAACAAGCAACGACGACAGTTTCGTGAGTATTCCTTCTCTTGCAGACAGTCTTACAGCGCAGTTTTCTGATGTTCCTAAGAATTTTAATGTTGTACATATTAACGCTCAGAGCATTCCGGCTCATTTCCACGATATGCTGGCAAGCTTTGATTGTAAGAACGTACATGCTATTCTTATTTCAGAGTCATGGCTTAAACCTTGTCTTCCTTCAACAAGTTACTCTCTTCCTGGCTTCCAGCTTATAAGAAACGACCGGTCGGTTGGTGGTGGTGGTGGTGTTGCCATATATCTCCGTACGCATATTCCCTACTCTGTTGTTGATGTGTCAGCACAGCCGCCGCCATCCAGTGCTGGTGAACATCTCTTCCTTGAAGTCGAACTACACCATTCAAAGTTACTTCTTGGCGTCTATTATTGTCCCTCTCTACGCGTTAATTTCTTTTCATCTTTTGAAAATCTCTTAGAAAAGCTGATTCCTTCTTACAGTCATAGTATAATCATGGGTGACTTTAATACTTGTCTTCTGAAAAAAGACCATCGCTCTTCTTCTCTGACTAATATTTTGGCTTCCAGTAATCTTTTCATTCTTCCATTGAATGCCACTCACCATTTTCCTAACTCTACTCCTTCACTACTTGACTTGATTTCTGTCTCTTCTCTTGATCATGTCGCTAAGCATGGCCAATGTTCAGCCGATGCCTTTTCCTATCATGACCTGATTTTTCTGTCATACAAAATTCGGCCGCCTAAGGCCAAGGCTAAGATTCTCATGCAACGCAATTTTGGTGGAATGAACCTTGACAGTCTTTGTATGGATGCCAGCGGTATAGATTGGTCTGCTCTGTTTGCCTCTGCATCAGTCGATGAGCAAGTTAATATTTTTACGATTAAACTTATTGAGCTTTACGATCATCATGCACCTGTTCGAGCAGTTAAGGTTAGGCATTTGCCGGCGCCGTGGCTCACAAATGAGATTAAAACGCTAATGCACAAGAAAGTTACGGCAAAGTCTAAGTTCAAGCGTAGGGCTAATGACGCTAACAGGGAAAGATACCTCTCAATCCGTAATCACTGCAATAAGGTGTGTAGGAATGCTAATCGCCGCCACATTCATTCTTCTGTCCAAAATGGGGACCCATCCAAAGTTTGGAAATTTTTTAGATCATTGGGGGTCGGTAAAACTCGAGAAGAGACAATCCCAAAAGACATAGACATTGAGGCAATGAATAATCATTTTACTGCGTCGTCCAATTTTGATAGGACAATAAAATTTAACACACTGAATTATCTCTCTTCACTTCCGACTCCCAGTTATTCTCCATATGTTTTTGGTCAGTTCTCCGCATGTGATGTTAAGAAAAGCATACTATCGATTACTTCAAATGCAGTAGGAAGTGACTGTATCAGCCGTAATATGTTAGTCCCTGTGCTGGATGTTATCCTTCCCGTCATTTGTCACATCCTCAATTTTTCTGCATCTAGTGGTGTCTTTCCATGCTCATGGAAAGATGCTCAAATAATTCCTTTACCTAAAAAGTCTAATCCCACATCATTTTCTGAATACCGTCCTATATCCGTCTTGCCGTTCCTATCCAAAGTCCTTGAACGGTTAATTCACGATCAAATAAGCACTTTCCTCTCTAAAAATAATCTCCTCAACCCCTTCCAGTCTGGCTTCCGTCCTGGTCATAGCACCACCACTGCGCTTCTGAACATTACGGATGATATAAGGTCAGCCATGGAACAAGGTAATCTTACGGTCCTAGCTTTGCTAGATTTCAGTAATGCCTTTAATACTGTTGATTTTGATGTTTTGCTTGGCATTTTATGCTCTCTTAACATATCTCCATCGGTAATTGACTGGTTTCGTACTTACCTGTTCGGTCGCCGGCAACGTATTTGCATTGGAGAGATCTTGTCTTCCTGGTGTAATATTTCTGCCGGTGTACCTCAGGGTGGCGTTCTATCCCCTTTACTTTTCGCAGTTTTCATTAACTCAATTTCCGACGAAATTATTTCTTCCTACCATCTTTATGCAGATGATTTACAAATTTACTCGCGAGCCCCTCTTGGAAATCTGTCTGAGGCTATCTTAATGATTAATAGTGATCTGGCCCGTATATGCGAGTGGAGCAAGAGGTATGGACTTATGGTCAACCCCATAAAGACGCAGGTTGTGGTGGTAGGCAGTTCTAGGACGGTCTCAAGGATCGACTGGATGACTCTTCCCCAGGTTTCTTTTGACAATTCAGTTATTCCGTTCAGTGAGAAAGTTAAAAACTTGGGGATATTCATAGATAAGAATTTCTCTTGGACTGCGCAGCTGCGGGAAGTTAGCCGCAGGCTATTTGCATCTGCTGCATCTTTGAAGAGATTACGTAATTTTCTACCGACTGCCACCAAGATTGCGCTTGCACAATCGCTTCTTCTTCCCATCCTTGACTATGCTGATGCCAGCTATCTTGACCTTACCCAAGACCAACTCGATAAACTTGAGCGGCTTCAAAATGTTTGTATAAGGTTCATATTCGGTTTGCGCAAATATGACCATGTTTCTGAATTTCGTGTGAAGCTCAAGTGGTTACCAATTCGCCATCGCCGGAATGCTCATATCCTTTCCCTTTTGTATAATGTGCTCTTTTCCCCTACCACCCCTCTCTATCTCAAGAAACGTTTCCAGTTTCTTTGCGACTCCCACACGAAATTTTTAAGGTCATCTGATAATTTAAAGCTCAAAATGCCTATGCATTCCACAACTTTCCTCGATAAATCCTTTACTGTCCAGGCTGCTCGTTTGTGGAATGCATTGCCAGTTCAAATAAAACGCGCGCAGTCGTTACCTATGTTTAAAAGGCTCGTAAAGGAACATTATTTGTCGTTGTGATCGTGTTCACGTAACTGTAAATATCTTTAGTCTTCATTTGTTTTCGTTGCTTATATTTAGTATGTATGTATTTATGTATCTATTATTTAGGTTATGTATGTATCTATTTTAGTATAATATTGTAAGTAGGCACTTATTATTTGCACCAAAGACAGCCCCATTTCATATCCAGGCAAATCACTGTCCATTCTATGGTTGCCTGGAAGAGATTGCAGAAAGCGATAAGGCCGCCCATTGTATATTTTGTAGTTTGTGTCTTTTTTTTTGTTATGTATTTTTGTGGTGTACAATAAAGTATATATAAATAAATAAAAATAAATAAAAGTGTCGTGACGATGAAAATGTTACACTTCTTTCAGTCTAGCTCTCATTTGCCAAGTGTGCAGAGTGGTATAATGTGCGATACTGAACTTCACTCCAAAAACAACATGACAAGTGAATCTGTAAAATGTGAAACAAGCTGATTTTAATCAACAATAGGGATAATGTCAAAAGTTTTTTTTGTACGTCATTCATGACGTTCAAAAAAAATTTAAATTAAATTAATTAATTAATTATTTTTTTTTATTAATTTTAATTATTTTTTTTTCATTTAATTTCTTTTTTTTTTTACATAATTAAAACATTACGGCGATACATTGAGTTAAAATGTGGCATGACGTCACGCCTAGCAAGATTTTATACGTAGAAGTGACGTAGTGAGCCCCTACTCCCCAACATTAATGCGTATTATCTAAGTATTTTTTTATTAATATGATAAAGCAAAAAATATGTGTCAAATATTTTTTTATGATCTGACAGACCAAATAGTTGTTTTTTTTTTCACAGGCATCATCCATATTTGTGCTCTGAACATCACTTTAATACTAGTGTTCCAGATTCCCATTACAGTCTAAACCTATTTAAGCACCTAATTTTACATCAAACGCCTGTCGAACTTGTCAGGTCCAGCTGATGTAGGTTAAAACAGAAACTACAATGAACTAATTACACTGGATTGCTAACTTACCACATCACGGGTTTGATTCCAATATACGGTACAATAAACTTGTGGAGCCTCAAATATTTGATCAGGAGAATAGAATCGAAGTAAACTGTCGAGTAAATAAACTGGCACAGAAATATCTGTGTGAAGGATGTATTTTACTTAGACGAGATAAACAGAACAGTAGTGCTATTCTGTAAACTTCTCACCGTGATAACTTAGATGAAGTGAGCGTGAAGTGAACCGTCATTTCACCTGTAGTGCTATTCCGTAAATATCTCACCGTGAAAACATAGGTGAAGTGATCTTAAAGTGAGCTGTCAATAGTGTCAACCAGGTGGAATGACGACTCACATGTTTACTGAATAGCACTACTGATGCTAGGGGTTGATAAAATTGACAGCTCACTTTAAGATCACTTCACCTAAGTTTTCAAGGTGAAATTTTTACAGAATAGACTAGCAGGTTTGTGATTTCTTTTGAACAGTGAATCTGATTACAGGATGATAATTAGAGATGAGTCTATTTTATTTTTTATTTTATTTTATTTTCCACCTAGCTGAATTGCCATTTAGACGGTCGATTTTAGCCGCGCGGCAAAAATCGTGCGGCTTTAGTCACCCGTGTAAACCCCATTTTATTTATTTATTTAAACTTCACGTACACAAATAAGGTACAAAGGCGGACTTAATGCCTTAGGCATTCTCCACCAGGGGAGGTGAGGAGATGAGATGGCAGGTGCTCTGTTTGAGAGGAACCTTTTCGGCCTTCTCGGCCATTTCGATTTATAATCTAAATACTCGTATATACCTACATAGTTAGTATTAATATTGCTTTCTCATTATAAAAATCCAGATTACAACTTGCCTATCAGAGAATTAATTGGTTAGTCCGTGTATTCTTGATCGAAGGATAGCTCGATTATTAAAATTGTGTAGTTAAATATCAAAACCCGGTATGTCCACTCTATAGTATGTAAAAAGTGGGAAATGAAAGAAGTATGTTTTTGTCTATAGATTATTAAGTGATGAGGTTTTTTATTAAACGATCACTCAAACTCAAACTCAAACTCAAAGCATTTATTTCAAATAAACCAATTACAGGCACTTTTGAATTGTCAATGGGTCGGTCAGTCAGAAAGATGAAGCTAGTTGCCCATTCCAAAGCGTAGTAGATCCCTATGGAGAAGAACGGGCAAGAAACTCCACGGACACTCTTTTAAATCATAATATTTTTACAAAATATTGGTTACATCGTTCATGTTGAAAATATACATGTGAGAACAATGTAGAAAGACGTGCACGTTAAAAAGCGTCCGTAATAAAAAGATAAAAACTAAAACAACTGAATTAAATATTAAAACCAAAAATAAGCCATGGCAGCTAAGAGACGACCAGTCCCAACTGACGGCGCCCGTTCACGAACATGACGCATGGATCAGCACTCGTGTAAGAGATTGTGTATAAAAGAATAAAAATAATATATCGGTAAACAGGCTCACCCAACAGACGTTGTCCTGTCCAAATTTCAATAATTCATACAAAATTCCCACAGAAAATGCATTAACAGTTTTCCCGAATTTTCCAATTTTCCCGGGAAATTTTCTAATTTTTCTCTTCATCCTCCTCCACTACTGCCACCTTCCTCGGAAATGATATTTGAAAAAAAAAATTGCCGAATTGGTCCAGCCTTTCTCGAGTTTTGCGCTTAGCAACACATTTAGCCATTCATTTTTGTTTATATAGATAAAAATCTGGTTAAATTAAGGATATACCGTTGTTAATAAACTAGCGAAACGTAACGGAGTTTAAAAAAATCACTTTGAACTTGCCGACTTCACTCCCAAAATAACTCATGGAAATGACAGCAATCGTGGAACTTTACACTGATTGGTCGTCGCGGACGTGCTTGACTTTGATAAACACATGGCGGACATACCGGGCAAACAAATTATCGATTTTAACCGTTATTTTAGTAGGTAGTGATTGGGAAAACACAAACATAATTTATTTTTAAATTTTACCCCATTCACAGCTCAATTTCGAGTAGGGGTGTGACTTATCGGACTTATATTACACATTATTTGACCGCAAGAGTTGATTTGGTTTCTACCTAAATGCATACCTGCACAAAGCGAAGTCGTCGACACGATGTTTTGCAATGAAATTATCAATATTATTCGAATCAGAAGCCCGAAAATGTGTGATTGATAATGAAGCCTTGATAATACTCAATGCAGTTAAATAATAATTGATATTCAGCCGCATCTTGAGTCTAAAATTTTTTGAATATTATTTAAGAAAAGGCGAGGTAAATGATGTTGAACATAAAATACAATTGAAGCATTAGCAAAGCTTCTTTCTTCTGCTACAAAAAACTTAACTATTAAGTAAGTACAACATTAAACTATAAATACTCTTCAAGAAACTGTCGCCACTAAGTGCTCGGAAAAAATTTACTCGTATTTACTCTTTTATAAAAAGCTTCATAAAAGTATCTTAGTATATAATATAAAACATCTAAAGTAATCCTAACTAACTACCCTAGGACTTTCAGTTTTTTTTATTTATTTTGTTTTTTGTTTTCAAACTTTTTTTATTGTGTTTTAGTTTAGTTGGTGATCCTCCTGTACGAGTCACAATAAATACTTTTTCTTTCTTTCTTTCTTTCTTTTTCTAATATTATAAACACGAAAGTAAGTTTGTTTGTTACCTTTTCACGCCGAAACCACTGAACCGATCATCCTGAAATTTTGCATATACGTTGTCAGGTGTACAGAAACGGACATAGAGTACCTTTCATCCCGAAAAAAATTACTGTTCCCGAGGAAAATAACAATAACGTTCTTATGATAATAGAATACTGGTATTCAGCTGCATCTGGTTTGACTGGAAGCCAACCCGAACATAGTTGGGAAATGGCTAAGCATCAGATAATGATTTGTATAAAACTAGATCAATCAAGCAGTGGCTTTCTATTTGCAAGTTGCAAGTTTGTTTAGCGTGTTCAATGACGAGTTCCTATTGCTAACAATCGGTTATTATCGAAGCGTAGTTTCCTGATAATGTATCAGACCATTTCATCCATTCTTACCATTTATACACAGTTTGGCAATACGGGTTTTGTCATTAATTACTGTCATTAGCAAAAGAAGTAAACCAAGCAATAATAGGTAGTTATGGTCGGACTTTTAATTAGCTGCAGTAAAATGACACTTCTACTGTCATTTCTACTGTCATGTCGCTATCAAATGGGAGCATTTTTTTAATGAAATGACAGTTAAGAAGTGTCATTTTACTGCAGCTAATTAAAAATCCAAACATAGTTAAATGTTCCCTAGGAATAGCAAAACCTGTCGTGTAGGAAACTATTAAAGTCATCATAGTTAGCTTTTTAACTTTTTCTCACCGGAAAAATACCGAAATCAACACTGCACCCTTAATCAAAATCCACAAAAAAAAAAAACTTAAAAAAAAAAACATTTATTTTAAACAAAAAACATACACCAAAAATGTTTCATTAATTTAGATAAACTATTATCAACATTTTTTATAAAATTACAGAAGCCGATAAACGCAACTATAACGTATAATTTTGGTTTCGCGCGTGATTACACAATATAGCGTTCCATGACGCTAACACGAAGATATAAGTGGAAACTAGATACAACACATCCCCGACGTAAAATGATGGATTGATGGATTGGGTTGATTGGTTGGATTACCTGTGATAAAAGATTTCTAGGAAGCCTCAAGAGTCTTGAGCTATAAGGGCAGCTAGGAAATGAGAACAAAATACCCATTTAGGAAATACCTTTTTCACTGACGCTCCTATTCATAGAGAATTGTCATCGCTAACAATAACGCCTGCTTCAAGCCTATAGAACTAATGTTATAAATGCGAAAGTGAGTTTGTTTGTTTGTTACGCTTTCACGCTAAAACGGCTGAACGGATTTGAATGAAATTTGATACATCGGTAGACCATGATTTGGATTAGGACACAGGATACTTTTTATTTATTTATAATAAGCACACCAACAGCACAGTCACTTACAAATTCAAATTAAAATAACATAAAAAATTGGCATTTTAGTAACTATGCAAATAACAGGTATGCATGACTCTCACATACGAAATATTACCCAGTATTTATCCCGGTAGTACGTTCCCGTGAGATGATTACCGACCTCCACGCGGGTGAAACCGCGGGCAAAAGCTAGTTCCCCATAAAGGGAAATAAACGTGACCAGTTATAGTACGGGTTGAGCCTATTGTCACTAACCATGTACGAATCCAGACTCCGGGTTGCTTCTGAGAATTTTGTAATGGATAACACAATATATTATATTTGAATAACTTCGGCCCGCGACTTCATCCTAGTGAAATTTCTTGTACCTGCAGCATTGCGGAGTGTCATTCTATTACACTCGGCAATACTGTAGCTTCCCATTAGCGAAAGAATTTTCGGGATCGGATCAGTAGTTCCGAAGATTACACACAAACTCAAAAATTTTACGTCTTTATAAGTTTATTAAGTATAAGAGGAGCTCGTGGCTAAGTAATAACAACCGCATGGGTCGATCGACCAGGTTAAGCTACGCTTGCCGGGGTTGGTCCGTGGATGGGTGACCATTTTTACATACCGAGACTCCTCCGTGCCTCGGAAAGTACGTTAAGCCGTTGGTCCCGGCTGTCATTCGTGGATCTTTGACAGTCGTTACGGGTCGTCAGAAGTCCGAAAGTCTGACAAACCAGTCTTACCAAGGGGTATCGTATTACCCAGTTACTGGGTTGTGGAGGTCAGATAGGCAGTCGCTCCATGTAAAATACTGGTATTCAGCTGCATCCGGTTAGACTGGAAGCCGACCCCAACGTAGTTGGGAAAAGGCTAGGCAGATGATGATAAGTTTATTAAGTATAGAAGATCTAGCGCTCACTACTTGCACTTGAGACCATTAGATCAACGACATAAAAGGGATTGTTTAGTTGAGGATTCAATTATAAGCCATTAATCCTCATTACAAATGATTATCCTTAATTTTTTACCTACCTCATTGGCCTCTTAATAAGTACGAGTAAGTTACTACAAATCAGAATTCTTAATTAAGACGCAGATATATGCCAATGGCGTTAGTGGTTAGCTTGCATGTTCTGTGCTACGCTCACGCAACGTGTCGTACGTCTAACCAGTAATAGGACTCACCCATCAAGGAGCGCTGTCTCAAATTAGACGCTTTATTAATTAATTATACATAAAACTAAAGGAACTTTAATAAAACACGTATACTAAAAGATAAATCTTTAATGGTGAAGGTTGCATAAACATACGCTTGATAGTTTTTAATTGATTCTCAGTTTTGTATCCGCATTAGACATAACTTTACAAATTAATTACACAATGTAATATACACTTAATCATTCACAGATTACGTTAAATGTTCTAATGTAACATATACAACGTGTAACGTTAAATGCGCAAAACCTCTTAAGGGGTCGTTGTACTCATCATTACGAATTTTTTTTTCTATGGGACCAAATCAGAAATCGCGAAAAAAAATCAGCTGTTCAGTATAAACTTTGACGAATTATGCGAACATAAATGTATTGAACAGCTGATTTTTGTTCGCGATTTCAGGTTTGGTACCACAGTAAAAGTTGTTCATAATGATGTACAATGACTTCGCATTTAACGTTACACGTTGTATGTTTTCCGCTACTACTTGTTTAGATGTGATCTTCAGTATAAAATCTTTAAAAGTCGGTTATCGTCGCCTTAACAAATTACGTTCACGTCTGTACGCAAGAGTTCAATCCACTGCTGTCGCCAGTCTCTTGGTCCCAACAATGGATAGAATAGTTTCCATTGTATAACTTTGACCACGAAGTTGGTGTACCACTTGTGTTTACACGAAATGCTAACAAATTGACTTGTAAGTTTACGCCTCTACTGTACTGTGGTTGAGTTTCTTGTAATTGCATACAAGTAATTAGGAAACAGGTTGTTTGGATCAGTGAGTTTGATTTATTTAGTTATAAAATTAGTGAAGTTCAGTTTAGTGGAAATAAAGGAATAGGTAAGTATTTCGATTTACAAAAGTAGTCTACAAAGCTAGGAGCTAGCAAGGAGCTCGTGCCTAAGTTTATTAACCGCACGGGTCGATCCGTCAGATTAAGCTGTGCTTGCCGAGGTTGGTTCGTGGATGGGTGACCATCTTTACATACCGAGACTCCTCCGTGCCTCGGAAAGCACGTTAAGCTGTTGGTCCTGGCTGTCATTCGCGGATCTTTAAAAGTCGTTACGGGTCGTCAGAAGCCCGAACGTCTGACAACCAGTCTTACCAAGGGATATCGCATTACCCAGTTACTGGGTTGTGGAGGTCAGATAGGCAGTCGCTCCGTGTAAAATACTGGTATTCAGCTACATCTGGTTAGATTGGAAGCCGACCCCAACATAGTTGGGAAAAGGCTAGGCAGATTGAGTCTACAAAGAAAGTTATAGTCAAACTCTAGTTCAATAAAAAAGCCGATTAACTAAAATAATGCTTTGGATTATTCTCGTGATTGCAGTTTCGTGTGAATGATTGCGAATAGTTGTATCTTTCCATTGTCATCGTAATACATGGTTAAATTAAATTGGCAAGCTAAACTCCGCAGACGGGATATCTAAACATGATAACGCGAAAATAAATTAAATAGATTTTTTTATGGAGTAGGTATCGAGCGCAGTTATTGTAGTCACTAGACATATCAGATTTAAAAAATCTGATTTTTGTGTAAACTTCACAGCCGTGATTGGTATCGATATACAGGGTGTCCCGTAAATAATGGATAACCTCTTAAGGGGTCATTGTACTCATCATTATGAACAACTTTTACTATGGGACTAAACCTGAAATCACGAAAAAAAAATCAGTTGTTCCATACATTTATGTTCGCGTAACTCGTCTAAATGTAGGGAACAGCAGATTTTTTTCGCGATTTCAGGTTTGTCCTAAAGTAAAAGTTGTTTATAATGATGAGTACAACAACCCCTTAAAAGGTTATCCTTTATTTACGGGACACCCTGTATAAATACGATAAAATATAAGAAAACAGTTTTTCTCAACTCATACTTCAAGTAATAAAATCAAAAAATCGAAATATTTTATTTCACATAAACCTACATGGGCACTTATGAAACGTCAGAAGCTAGGTGCACAGTTCCAAGTTAGTCGTTTCCTATGGGGAAGAGCCGGCAAGAAACTCCATGGTTACTCTTTTAAAAAAAATTATTGGCTTTTACAATATTTTCAAATAACAGTGTTAATATGTATGGGAGGACAATTATAGGCTTTTCAACACCTACCAGGTACTTAACAAAATAGAAAACAGTCTACTAGGCCTGCAACGTTCTCACATTCACAAAATAGAAAATAATCTATTTAGAAGATTAATAAAAGAATAAAAATAAAAACCTATGATATGACACAAATGACAATGACGTGGTAATGTTGCCAGCCTTTTGGGCACTTTTCCCATTGACAGCGATGTAGACGAATTTTTTGATGCCCTTATGATCTCTTCCTCTTTTTATTTTTTATTATATACTTGTACATAATATATATATTTTAGTGTTAGCTTGTACATTGTAATTAAGGTAAATAATTATGTTATCTATAAATCAAATGACATGATTACAACTACAGTAACAATCCGTTGTTAGTGTTGGCCTCCCTAAAAAAATATAAAATCTTTTTATTTTATCGTGTTGATATTGTTACTAATCTCGAGGAGAGCTCGTGGCTAAGTAATAACAGCCGCACGGGTCGATCCATCAGGTTAAGCTACGCTTGCCGGGGTTGGTCCGTGGATGGGTGACCATCTTTACATACCGAGACTCCTCCGTGCCTCGGAAAGCACGTTAAGCCGTTGGTTCCGGCTGTCATTCGTGGATCTTTGACAGTCGTTACGGGTCGTCAGAAGCCCGAAAGTCTGACAAACAGTCTTACCAAGGGGTATCGTATTACCCAGTTAATGGGTTGTGGAGGTCAGATAAGCAGTCGCTCCATGTAAAATAATGGTATTCAGCTGCATCCGGTTAGACTGGAAGCCGACCCCAACATAGTTGGGAAAAGGCTAGGCAGATTGATAGATATTGATACCAATCGCGTCTGCGGGGTTTAGCTAGCCAATTTAATTTAACTCTGTAAAATAATATCTGACCAACAGAAAAAGAGAATCAGGTTGAATTTTAACAGGAAATCACACAGCATATTTTCAGGATAAAAAATTGCACCCACCGAAAATTATTTTTTATCACCTGCTGCTACCACTACAATCGGGTTGGCAACGCAGAGACTGAAAACAGGACGCATTAAAATGAAAAATAGCCAGGCTTATCTAAAAATACTGGACCACCTGATGAGGGAGTAATGCAAATGAATCACCTTGCCCAGATTTAAGCACTTTGTCACTGAGAAAGAACATTTTGTTTTTCACAGCTTTTTTGTATCAGGTGTCACTAAGATAAAAGAGCTGAGTCAGGAAAAGGTAAGTAAAAAACACGCGTGATGGATGTCGCCTACGAAACTAAAAAGGTAGAGGTTTTCACATTGTTTTATTTTAGCAACGGCGGTGGCGATCTTGTGAACTACATTCGTTCTAGATTCAGACTTTGTTGTTAAATGCACGGATAAACTACGTATTTGTACTATTTTATCTGTTTATTTTACCGTTCGGGAAGAACCATAGCGTGTGATATTATGTGTTTTTTTTTAAAGATAACAGTTTTTATTATATTTAAATGAAATTAGAAATTATTTTGTTAAATGAAATGTCACGCTTTAGAGTCAATTCATACTAGCGCAGAGTCGAAGCGCAGTTTAGCGTAAATCTAAAAGATAATATAGCAAGTTCATCATTATCTCTACAACGTAATGCACTTAGTTCTATCGAGATAAAAAAAACGCGCGTATTCGCGCACATTCCACTGAATACGCGCGTTTTCGAGCGGCCAGCGCTGATTGGTGCGCACGCGTTTGCGGAGCACCGAGCTTTTTATACACACAAACGTTTATACACGATAGTTTTTTATTTAAGAGCATTATGATGAAAATAACAACGAAAAACATTGAAAAAGTGCAAAAGTGTGGTTATTTTCTTTACTCTTTACACGTAAAGAAAAAGACAGAGACGAAGGTAAAAGCTAGGTGCGCCCTTAAGCGCCTAACCATCGTCAGCCAGATGCAAAGCCAACCGGTAACTGTACGTCATTCGCTACTAAACGTAAAAAGGCACAAATGCGCGCGAATAGTTTTTTTTCGGGGGTAGGTGTTAAAAAAGTATAGACGTTTTTGAATATGGAATTTTATTTAAAATATAATTAATTGAAAATACTAAGTTTACATAAGTACTTAGTCTACATTAGTTAAATAACAAGTACTCACGTTCGTGGCACATTTATGTGACACAGACCATTATTATAAACACCACCTGCCAGCTGATCAACTGAACTATCACACATGTGTCAGCACTTCACATCACAGAATCTCTCAACTTGCCAAAGTCCTTGCTGCACAGAAAATCCTCGAGGAGAACTTTTTAAAGAAGATGGGCGAGCTTGAAGCACAAATCCAGTGCGCTGGTCCTGCCAAGGACACAGTAGCTAAAATAGCTGAAGAGTTCCGCAGCTTCCGTGAGCTAATATTTTATATGCTTGGTCTGCTCCGAAGTCAGATCAGTGAGTGTGCCAAACAAATTGATGCATTGGAGACCAGGCAACGGCGGAAAGCATTGGTTTTCTAAGGCCTTGCTGAAACGGAGAATGAAGACAGCACATCGGTAATTTTAGATGTTCTCAATACTAAGCTTGCCCTCAAGAATATGTCAGCGTCCTCAATTATAGCCTGTCACAGGCTTGGAGGCCTCAGTAAGGAGCATCACAGGTCTATCCTCGTTAGGTTTGCCAGCATGGACATCAAGGCCTCAGTTTGGAAGGCAAAGACTGGCTTGAAAGGCTCCAAAATTTCAGTGAAGGAGTTCTTGACCAGTGCCAGGCAATCTGTCTTCGGAAAGGCGCGCGAGCATTTTAGCATGCAGTCGTGTTGAACTCAAGACGGCGTCATCTTCATAAAGGCCTCTGATGGAAGTCGGCACAAGGTTACTTCCATCGACGAGCTGAAGCCCTTGATAGCCAAGTACCCGAAGGCGCCGGGCGTGACTCCGTCAGCGAAATGAAGAAGTGTCGATGATGCTGGGAGTCTGAAAAACACAATTCTTAAATAGGTATATTATGTGAATATTTAATTTGATGTCCTGTTGTTGCTTGTAATTTATGTAGTTTCATAGTTTCGTAATTTTTTTACTTACCGTTTTGTCCTGTCAACTAGTTATCTTTCTTTTGTTTTGTGTCCCAAGTGTTTACTATCTTTGTTAGGTATAATATTCAATTGAGGTAATGGTTTCTTGATACCCTCAACAATGTTTATTTTTATACCTTCAATTCATTTTGCGTTGTAGTCTCGATTGTCAAATTGAAGTTAGCAATATCATATGACGTTGACATTAAAAGTATACGTTCTGAAATCGGGCATTGTACTATAATTTCGTTCATAGGTTATACTATTGCTAACGTTTCATTCCATGTTGTGGTTCATTTACATCTGTAGTGCTATTCTGTAAACATCTCACCGTGATAACTCAGGTGAAGTGAGCGTGAAGTGAGCCGTCATTGCACCTAGAGGGCTAGGGGTTGACACTATTGACAGCTCACTTTAAGATCACTTCACTCATGTTTTCACGGTGAGATATATACAGAATAGCATTACAGTAGTTGAGTGTGCCATTTGTTGATTATTTTCTGTACTTTTTTTTTCTATTTGTTATTATTTAATTTACTCTCTATTTTTGTGTCTTTGGCTTTTTATATTTTGAAAACTACGGTTTTCACTTTGCTTCTAGTAGAGTAGACAAAAATGTGAACTCGGATTTTGTGTGTTTAATTATTATGTGTTGAATACCTTGTTTATTTTTGCTTTTAATGTTTGTGTTAGCTGGCGGGTGGTGCAGTGTTTTGCACCTGTTAGCTGCTCTTTTTTTTTGCAATTATTTAGCATAATTTATTATATTTATATATATTACATATTTATATATATATTACATATTTATATTAATATCAACTTAATAACTACTTACTATTTATGTCAGACAATGAGTCTTATTTTTCTGCCGTCGAATCTACTGCCTCTTCAAGCGATGAAAGCTTTTGTTCTTTCAGACCCTTGGTGACTTTTTGCAACAAAATTTCAATGATTTCAAAGTCTTATCAGTTGATAAATGTGTGTCACATTAATGCTCAAAGTGTTCCAAGCCACTACAGCGAGCTGTACGACGCTTTTAATAACAGCAATGTTCATGCTATCCTGATCTCCGAAACTTGGCTAAAACCGCATCTCCTGTCGACTACTTACCCTCTTACTGGTTTCGTTCTTATACGGAATGATCGGATTGATAAAGGAGGGGGTAGTGTGGCCATATACCTTCGCAGTAACTTTCCTTATAAAATACTCGCTACTTCCTCTTCACATTATTCTTCTTCTGCAGAGTTTATTTTTCTTGAAGTCTATGTCAAATGAGTCAAAACCATTATTGGTGTTGTCTATTGTCCTCCTTCTGTTGATTACTTCACTGAATTCGAATCGGTACTAGAATCTTTGGGTTCGGAGTATGCACATCACATCATCATGGGTGATTTCAACACAAACCTCCTTGCCCGCAACTCCCCTCGATCCCGTAAACTCCTTCACCTTATCGAGTCAGCTAGTCTGCACGTGTTGCCGCTCCGTCCTACTCATCACAACACTGTTGGAGATGACACCTGGCTCGATCTAATCCTCATCTCTAATCCCTCCCTCGTTTCCTCCCATGGCCAACATGACGCCCCTGGCTTTTCTCATCACGACATGGTTTTCCTTTCATATATCCTGAAACCTCCCAAACTTAAACCCAAGGATCTGTACAGGCGTTGTTTTGCACGGATGAACATCAGAAAGCTCTGTGGTCGATTGGAAGCCTATGATGGAAGTCACTTCAGTTGACGACAAGGTTGCCATCTTCAATGATGTTGTAGTCAACCTTTATAACATCCATGCTCCTGTCAAAAAAGTAAAATTAAAACGCCCACCTGCACCATGGATGACAAGAGGAATACAGATGGCAATACGACGTAGGGACCGCGCGTTCCGTAAAATTAAAAGGGATCGTTCTGATGAGAACTGGACATCATTCAAGGCTGCAAGGAATAGATGCAATCAGATGATACGCAATGCTAAACGCCGCGACATTCTGGATACTATCAATTCTTCTTCTTCTGCCGATATTTGGAAATTTCTTAGAACTCTTGGTGTCGGCAAACCGCGACATTTAGACCTTCCTAATTCAATTGACTTAGCCGATCTCAACCGTCATTTCTCCATAGTGTCTACCATGGATCGTCTAACCAAGCAACAAACTCTGTCTCTTATCTCTGGTCTGACGCGTCCTCAAATTAGTCCTTTCAGTTTCATTCCAGTTGAACCGGGAGAGATCAGAAAGATCATTCTCTCCATCAAATCGAAAGCGGTGGGATGTGACAATATCACCCGTGGTATGATAATAACTATTCTGATAATAACTTCACTTTTAAATTTATGTTAAGATTTTGACACTTCGATGCGCTTCGACTCTGCGCTAATATGAATTGACCCTGCAAGATTTTCAAAGATAGAGGTACTTTTAAAACAAATTAAACTTAAATCTTGACACTACTTAAACAATAGATTCCTCTGCCAACTAAGAACTCACAGTAATAAATAAGCTATGAACAAATATTTTTAAAACAACATTGAGAACGGGTCTTCTCGCGATACTCGTATTCCTTTTTCCTGTTTCCCGACGTTTCGACCGCCTTGCAGCGATCGTGGTCACGGGAGAACTGATGACAGCTCAGCTCAGCTCTTTTTACCTCGTAAAAAGGAATATCGCAAGAAGACCCGTTCTTAATGTTGTTTTATAATGTGTACAAATCGCGAAAGTTTAAAAGTTTAAATATTTTTAAATCTGAACACAGAAAACGATTTCCTAAGCTTCGAAGTAGAGGCCAAGTCACGGGGTTAAATGGAGTCCCATTTAATTATGCTAACTTGTGGTTTTGACAGCTGTTCCATCCACTGGTCACAGGGGTATTTTTTATTTACATCTTTTTTAGTTTTTTTTTAGTTTTAGTAAACCTTCTTAAACTAATTAATCTTGATAACTGAACACAAGAGCTACATTGTAAGCTATACGCAAGTTAAAATATTCACAACTTCTTGAGCCAGTCACAGATGACGCTGTAAACAAAAACATTGTTTTCTTGTTTATTTTACAACATTTGATATTCCGCAGCGCACATGGACAATGCTGCTTTGGGTTTTCTTGATAAATAACCTTTGTTGTGGCATGTGTTTAAACTTAGAGTACTTAAAAATACCACGCACAATGGTTCACATGAAGGACTAAGTGCGGAAACCAAATCCTTAACATACTCGTAGAACAGAATATCCACAAGGAGAGCAGTATGTCCATTGCATCTTAGACAATGAAACCCTCTGCCATATTGCTGACTGGCTACTTTTTTACCATGGCATATAGGTATTCTCACATAGTTTGTGTTCTCACCTTCTCTGCTCTCGTCACACAAAGTGTCTCAGGTATTCCTTTCTCGTCGATACCAGATAAGAAGAATTTAGTCATGTCATGAGCAGAAGGTTTGCAGGTTTAGTCTTTGGGAAAATTACGATTAGCATTTCGTTTGCTGTGTACTCCATGCCCTGAGCCAACGCCAAGATTGTCCTAACAAACTTGTTGACAATACATAGCCCCCGAGATATCTTAGCTCTCTAGTTATTTTATTTACTTTTAGCTGCATATTGGAGTTGGAAAAGAAAATACGGGATATGTGTCCTGATTTTAGTATTTTATACTATTGTACTAGTTCGTGAGCAGTGGTGGCCCAGTAGTAACGGCCCCGACTTACAAGTTGCAGGTCGTGGTTCGAACCTAGGCAGGCGCTTTACTTTGTGTAATAATTTCATCACCACTGCTCTCAAAACGGTGAAGGAAAACGTCGTGAGGAAACCGGCATGTCCAAGAACCAAGAATTCAAAGACATGTGGCATCTACCAACCAGCACTGGGTCGGCGAGGAGATTACAGCCCACTCCATCTCGAAGAGAGGAGGCCTGTGTCCCAACAGTGGTAACATTATAGGCTGATTATGTGTTATGTGGTCTAGTTTGTGCGTATTTCATTGCGGAGAATACTACTTACCCTAAATGTAAATAGCACAAAAAGGCGCAATCGTTGATCCCCTGTCGATTGCGTTTTGGCAGCTAAAGGATACAGACGGAGTTTTCCTAATATTTTTGCGGACTTTTCACAAAGACATGCGATATGATGAATCAAGATTTTATTTTTGACGGATTGAAGCTTTGGACGTCTCTGTTAGGGTTCACGATTCGTAAGTGTGTGAATATGGTTGTTGAAGTTTCAGGGCCACTTAACAAAATAATAACAATTCATCAAAAATCTTGCGTAGTCTGACTTATGTTTAAAAAAAGATTAAAAGCAGAGTAAAGTGACAGAGAGAGAGAGTGAGTAGAGTGCAGAGTGAAGTGTGAGTAGAGTGAGTGAGTGAGTGAGTGAGTGAGTGAGAGTGAGTGAGTATACCTAACCGGCTTCCGCCCGCGGCTTTGCCCGCGTGGTATGACGCTAAAGAGTAGCCTATATCCTTTGCCAGGTCATTGTCTACCCATGTGCAAAAATTTATCCAAATCCGTTTAGCCATTTTAGCGTGAAAGCGTAACTAACAAACAAACTCACTTTCGCATTTATAATATTAAGATCGTAATGTCTGTAATAGTAAGTTCTCGTATACCTATTCCAGAAGAAAATCCACATTAATTAAGTTCCTAGTGTAACGAAAACAGAAAATAGGTGTTAAATCCTGAAGGAATTCTTTTTCCAGAGCAAGGATTAAGACGAGAAGCTGTGAGCGTAAGATTCTGATCAGACGTTGATTGATGAATCGCGTGTTTTTGTTGATAAACTCTCCCTTTAAAATATCGAAGTCAATGCTTTCGATTATAAGGGAAATTTCCACTTTTATTTTCTTATTACTTTCCAGGCCGTGAAAGTTTAAACTAGCATTGCATGTGAGTGTGCATGATGGTTCAGTCTTGTATGCTAATTCATCTTCAACAGTATATAAAGCAAAATAGAATGTTAATACAAAAACTCATTCTGAAAAATGCTATGAAAAGTAAGTGTTGAAGTGGTGTAGGTATTTATATTCTTGAAGTTTAACTCAACAAATAAAGCCAAACGTTAGTTCTCAATATCTACGGCTATATAGACCACCCCTAAAATCTTAAATTAGATATCTACTAACGCAATTTATCACAGTTTCTAGTAGATTGTTTACCTAAAGTCCTTGCGAGAATTTTGAGAGCAAACCAAGTTTCTGTAGAGGTAAACGCTAAACAACATGGCTTACTCTACAAAGTGGTAGGTACTGTCCTGAGACTGCCCACCATACACTAAAGTGCAGTAACAGCAAAATCACGATTTCGAGTAAAACGCATTTAAAGTTAAGAATTGATTTTAAAAAATCAACAGAATGTATAAGCAAAAAAATTTGAATGCAGAAAGGTTGTAAAGGCATAGGTTCACACGTTAAAGCAATAAAAAAAAATATATCTTAATAACTGAATTTATTATGGCCATTTATTCTTTTTGGTGCCTATTACTGCATAGCCTTTTTTGTAAAAAATACCATTTTAAACTTAGTAAAATGCAGCAAAAAGCCCTATTACTGCGTTTGGATCAGTTATTTTGTCAAGAAACCCAACTAACATGCAGTAAGGTCAAAAAAATACTGCATTTTAGTTAGTTTTTTAAGAAAAAAGTGTTCAATTTACTAGTGCAGTAAGAAAAATAGCTAGTTCACATTTTAAAGACCGTTTATTTCTTATTATTTAATCACAATAATTCAACTCACTTATGTAAAATTTACATATCAAAAATAAAAAAAAACATCTAATTAATAAAGGACCCTGCGCAGAATGCACAACCTCCTTTGACAGTTTTCTCTTAATATTAACATATATAACATAATGTATCTTTATGTTTAACAATAAAATATAGATACAAATATAGAAACAATAAAATGCAGTATTTAAAACATTAACTGCACTTTAGCTAGGAATAATCATATCTGTGTCATTATGCTATCCAAACTAATCTGCAGTAATGCTGTATTTTACTGCGTGTTAGTCAGTTTATAATGATAAAAGAATGTTAAGTATTCACAACTAAAATGCGACAAGCTTTGATTTTACTGCATTTTAGTTGGGAGTTCGTGACAATAAATTGTATTTTCTTAATTTGCAGTAAAAATAGCTTGTATGGCGGTAAATTTTACTGCGTATTAATTTTTTTTTTTAATTTTTTTCCAGAAATATAAAACTATCTAAAGAACTGTAAAATTATATTGCTTACTGCATTTTAGTTATGAAACCTTAAAATTTAATCTGCAGTATAATTTATACTGTATTTTAGTTGGGAAATCACGCCAAATTGTTAATTTTTTTCGTTTGCAGTAAGTGAAAACTGTTAAATAAAAACCATTCTAATAGTCTTAGAAATAAGTAAGTTAATTCAATAGAAAGCTTAAGAAACCCGCTTTCAGAATCACTAATAAAACGAAAAATCACAAAAGGGCTGTTACTGCTCTTTAGTCTCTGGTGGGCAGAGATTGTTGTAACAAGAACGATAACTAAGTCAGATTACCAAATGACGGATTGAATGAAAATATTCCTATGTGTATCGTCTAGTTTTGTTTTAGAACACATTTCATATTTATTTAATATCCTTTCTCTTCTTTTTAGGGTTCCGTACCAAAATGGTAAAAAGGAACCCTCATGGTGCGACTCAGTCTGTCTGTCTGTCCGTCTGTCACAGCTGGATAACTCAAGAACTACTAATTAATAACTTGAAATTTGGAACAGTTTTGAATGACGTTTGTCGAACTATTTTGAAAATAAGAAAAAAACAAAAACATTTTTTTTTACAACAAGGACTGAAAGGTGGTCTTAAAAATTCGAAGTGGGGCTACTAGGTCATGTGGGGTATCATATAAAAGAGCGCTGTTTGCGCATTCTCAAAATTATTTTTTATTTTTTTTTTAGGCCGCAGAGTTTTTGACTGTTGATGAAAAATGTAAAAAAAATACCATACAAATCTGAAATTATTCTATGTGATAGAAGTTTATGTAAAGATTACAGGAAAAATAAAACGATGTCTCTAAATAGCACACTTTTTCAGAAATCGTCTACAAAAATTACATAGTAAAACTTGGCAATACGCCCTAGGTGACAAAACGCCCCACCGCTCTAGCACTCGCCTAACAAAGTTACGCCGCTCGTAACTAGATGCGCGGGGAGCCACTAGCCAAACAACATGGCCGACGTGTGAACATAGTTTATGATGTCTGTTTAAAAAATATTGCGAAATCTGTTTTTATAGGCGTGAAACAATTTGTGGTGAGTTTCCAAGAAATTCATATATATTGATACTTTTAGATTTTGTGTTAAAATGACCCATACTATCGTAAAATAGATAAAATTACCTTTCTCTTTTTATTTTGTCGAACGTTATATCCTTGAATCTTGTGTTTTGACTTCGAAATCGAATTTGACAATAAAGCCAGTTTTTTAAAACGCCTCAGTATTTGAACTGTGTTAAAGTACTTGTTGCGTATTATTATTACAGGGAAGTATCAAAGAATGACACTATGAGCATCATGGAGTGCAGGCGACTTAGACAAAGCTATGGGTGCGTAGTGTACTAATCAAAGTAATGAGGGTTAATGAGTAATCCAAAAACTTTGGCATACCCAGTCTCGAACCCTAAGAAGACACATTTTATCAGGAAAATCAAAGGGCCCTCTAAGACGCAAACCAGTATTTTCAGTAGAGTACGAAAAAAACTACTTGCTCTTGTAAAGAAATTGGACAGGGGCAAATCAAACTTGGATTTGCCCCTGACAGAAAAGAAACAAATTATTAGTGAAGTAAACATTAGAAACAACTACAAAAGACCGATAATAAACTTATTTTTTAGGCAATGAGCCTAAACATAAACAAAGAAAAGGTACACGCAATAGAACAAAAGCACCAAATATTCCTTTTAGATTTTATTGCTATCAGTTTATGGAATTTCAATTTAGATTAGTCATTAATTTTACTAATTTCGAGTTACGGAGTAAGCGTGTTAAAATTCTAATTTTCCAGTATATATTGTTATATGCGTTCAACGAAAGGGAATGGCAATTATTTTCATCTTACTGATAGTCTATAGTTAGCAGAAATATAAATGGTTAATACACTGTGGCATTTTATAATACGAGTAAGAGTGAGTCATATTAGTCAACGATCACATTACAAAACGCCCTACGTTAGATTACAAAAAAAAATATAAATTATATTGTATCCTTAGTTTCTATTAAGATTACCATTTTTAATGTTATTGTCACAAGACTAAATATTGTTCTAAAATAAAAATTTTGATTATATCTTGTAAGATTTAAAAAAAAATTGCAATTTAAAAAAAAAGAGGGCGTATTACCAAGTCTTATCCTATATGATGGTACGGAACCCTCGGTGCACGAGTCGGATGAGGGTCATTGTAGGTACTCATAACTCATAAAAACATATTAACATATTAACTCATCATTATGAACAACTTTTACTATGGGACCAAACCTGAAATCGCGAAGAAAAAACAGTTCTCTACATTTTGACGACGTATGCGAACATAAAATCCGAATCAAAAGTCATTTATTCAAAAATCTGAGAATGCTTTGCTTTGCTTTTCAAATGTCAAAATTACATAAGACAGTCACATAAAACGCCCGCTCTTCACCACTTTCTAGAGCTTCAGCTGAGAAGAAGAAGTGGCGCAACAAACTCCCCAGCAGCATAAATGTAGGAAACAGAAATGAAAATGTTTTTATTTCGCGGTTGGTAGGTAGGTTGCGCGTTAAGTTACACCTTGTACAAACAACAACAACAACACAAAAAAAAACAACGTGAAAATAATTATTTTCACGTTGTTTTTGTTTTTTTGCTATTTATGTTTTGTGTCACGAACTGTGTCCAAATTCTTTCTTTCTTTTACATAGTCGACCTCGTGTTGCTTTATAAATTTTAACAATGATCCCCACAAAATTTTGTCTTCACTGAGGTTGAAACTATCACATAGACAAATAGACCTAAACCTTGACCTTGTTTTATGACGTGACAGTTACACTGACCTCTCATTGTAAGGAAAACCTATACAATGCTTATACTGGAAGTGTATAGCTTGATCTATAGCCGTGCGTGCAAATATATAAAAAAGGAGGGGAAATAATCAAAAAATTCGTCCGCATCGCTGTCGACAGGAAAAGTGCCCAAAAGGCTGGGACAGCATTGCCACGTTGTATGGCAATACTAATTGTTTGGCTAAAAATAGGCCAGCCCTTTGGTCACGTGTAGAGTCGACCAACCAATGTAAAGTTAACAAGAGATATCTAGGTAGGGTATACTAACATATTTGTATGTGAATTGCTTCACGTTCAATTTTATATATATTATTTTGTCTTTGCAATACACCTACATACACACTAACACAAAATTGTATATTTTCACGACATTAAACATGAAGCAATTCACATACAATTAAGTTAGTATAACATGTCTAGATATCTCTTTTGTTGACTGTACATAATAAAAAATAAACTAAGCAAATTGAAATAATTCTGTAGGTGTGAAATACCAGCTAGCACGTAGACTTCTTCAATCAACTCACCACAACTTCTAGAAATATTTATTACAATTCTACCACCAGTTCTAAACTACAATTTATAAACGTTGCACGTATCCACATAACTCTAACATCGGTATTGTTTGAAAGTTTAATTCAAGCGTGAGTAACACATATTGATAACAATGCTACAAAAATAAACAGAACGTGTTCCTTTTCTGTACATTCGTGAAATTTTAAGCACACTCAGTGTTTAAGGGGCCTTGTTCTTTTTTTTTTTTTTTTTTTTTGGGTGGGAAATCAAATGACTACTCCCGCTCGGGACGGAGCGGGAGGGCGTCAGACTTTTACTGACTAAAACCCACCCGTGTTGCCCGTGTTGCAGGGCCACGGTATCTCTTTCGAACTACCCGCGACCCCGGCGGCATCGGCCCTATTGGACCCCGTCACTGCTGACATCTCTTTGAGGCGCGCGTGGAACACAACGCGCCGTCGACACGGCTAGCGGTGTTTAAGTGGCCTTAGAGACAAAAGTAGTGTACTTTTCAATTTTTTTTTTGCAGGATTGGCTTTTTTCAAAACGTCCATATAAAATGTGCGCCTGATGCGAAGTTGTGTTCTAGCGTCACCAATTATACACTGGCGTGGGACAAAAACATTAAGGCTTCTACAAACAGGCGCGACACGGGAGTGTAGTGTGAATGACAGTAAGTTCATAGTAGCTTATTCTATTGGTTGAAATTCCGCTTCTACTGAGAATTTCCAAACAAAAAATTGCAATAACACTAAATATATTAATGTAAAAATATAAGATAAGTTTTAACAATAAAATCTGGGAGCTTTCGCTGCTAATTTGTGCACAACATTGTAAAAACTTTTGCCAAATGAAAGTTGTTCCGAAACTGTGGACACCGGATTCGAAGTTATTAATTTCACCTACATTAATTTTAGTTTTTGAAACTGTCGCAAATTCTGCTATAGCAATGCGATATGGGTGAACTTTTTACATTTACTCTTTTATTCGTTTTAATTTTAATACTGTTATGTCGGTACAACCACAATGAATCTTATATCAAAATGAGAGCATTGTTTCGGCTGCTGCTTTTGTGGAAAGGCTTCGAACAAAATAATGAAGATGGCATGGCAGTAGTAAGTCCTGCCATAGTAGGCCAACTGACGGCGGCGCCACGGCGCGGCGGGGCCGTAACGGAAGTACATTTAAATGCTTTTTCTTTCATTTCATACTCCAAATTTTATTGCAGTTGATGCTTTTATTTTTCTGTTAAGTCTAGAAGACCAGTTTCTTTACATGATTAAACAAACTATTTTTTAAATAAAGTTTACAATGCATGTGCTTGAAAAGAGCGTTTCCAAGCAGCCAAATTGTGCGGAAAAAGCCACTTTTTCGCACTAGTGCTTTTTACTTTTCAGTTTTTTTATAATTTTTAACTCCGTCATCAGCCCGACCCAAACTGTCTTATTACAAAACAAGGTTCATCTTCAAACCCAGGTTTAAACCATAGACCCCTTTTTGAATTTTGAACTTTATTCCGAAACATTAAGATGTCAGTTTTACAAAACTGACAACTTAGTACCGGATTAAGTTATCAGTTTTGTATAAAGAACTGTATTTCTATTACAGCTAGGTTCTTATTACAAAAACTGGCTCGATGGTTTAAACCATGACAGAAGAAAAACCTCGTTTTGTAATAAGACCGATAGAGTTTTTATCATTTGAGAAAAGTTTTACAAATTAGTCAAGGACAGATTATTCTTAACAAAACTAATACTTCATTAAACGTGATATTAATTACTCTGGATTTAGATTTTGATCAATAAATTAATTTTAAATATTTATAAATATGTTTGGCTGAACGTATATTTTGCTCGTGCCGCCATTTTACAAATTTATTGCTTAGTTCGGAGGCGATCTGTGTAAACCTGATAAAAATGTCGAGTTCAAGTGACGAACCAATTAATTTATTCCGGAAAAATATTATTCAAGAAGCATAAATGCCAACAATAGCCTCTTACCGGCTAAATCAAAAGAAAAATATTTTTTCAACATATATATTTTTATTTCGTAAAACGTTGCATGATACATGTGCGTAAGATGATTGATTTGAATGAAATCACCTATTTTCCACACTTGTAGCATAAATAAATATAACAGTAAATTTTGAAACCATATTAATAATAGATACATATCAAGCTATAAATTTCCAGTATAAGCTGATCTCGCATTGTATAGGATTTCCGTACAATGCGAGGTCAGTTTATACTGGAAAAGTATAGGTTGATATGTAGCGGTGTGTACAAGTTTGTCTGCATCGGTTATGGTAGCTACACGTTAATATGTACATACCTAATACACGACCGCCTAGAATAACGTAATAATATGACTTAGGTTATTAACATGTGGTCCAATTGAAAAGCAAACGGCATCATTTTATCAAATGAAAATGAATCATGAGGTTATAATTTGAGAAGAACCCTGACATTCTTAAGAAACTTAGAAGGACTCTATAGCCCCATTATTGATCTATTTTAGATGCTTCTTTGCACAACATTGCACAGGACACCAATTTTGCACATACTCAAGAAGCTTCCACTATTTTTTTACCGACTTTAAAGAAGGAGGTTCTGTGTTTGAACCGCCTGTATGTGTATGTCCGAGATATTATTACCTACAATATAAGAATGAGGGAGGAATGATCTGATATGGCAATTTTGCGGTTTAAAAGAAGTAGTGACAACAACTGAAAAGAGTATGTTTAGATGGTTTGGTCATATTGAGAGGATGAATGAAAGGTGACTAACAAAAGGTATTTACAAGGCAGATGTGAGTGGAAACGCCGGGAGGAGACCTTATTGGTGATGTTCTTCAGAAAGGTCAGGTGCGTAGTACTCGCAGCCGGCGTGCGTGTATGCCCAGATGTATGAACGTAAATGAAGCAGAAGGAGTTCTGTAGTTTTTGCCTTCACCAATGGGAAGAAGGCGTAGATTTATGTATGTGTGTGATGCGTAGAATTAGGTATAATTACCTGCTTTTGTGACTCATGCATATGGTAGGTTTTTCTATTCATCATTTCTTGGTCCTGTATACAGTCGCTAGCGCTTATAAATCGTTGTACAAAAGCACGCAGTCGCATAGGTGATTTGGCAGAAAGCCCGGGTGTTTACGAGCTACGTCTGAAATACAGTCCGCTAGTAGTCTAGGATATCCCTACTATTTAACCGTGCAAGTTGAGTTTTATTGTCTTTTAGAAGAGATGTATCTATTTTGTATGAATATTGAGATAGTTGCTCAGACTAAATTGTTTTCTTGTTAATTGTAATTGTATCACATTATAAAGTTGAAAGTTTGTGAGTGTGTGTATGTTTTTACTTCTTCACGTTCAAATGGCGCGACCAATTTGGATGAAATTTGGTATGTAGCTTATACCCTGGATTAACTCCTAAAATGTCGATTGCACACCATGTGTACAGATAACAATAGAATTTCTATTGTGTCTGCTAATTAGCGCGCGACGAGTTAACACATAGGCTACTTTTATCCCGGTCTACGCGGGTAAAACCGCGGGGCACAGCTAGTTACATATAAAATAAAATAATGTCAATAAATGTTTTTATTAATAACATTGTCTAATGTGCCCATTTAAATGATAAATTTTTAGGGGTCCGTACCTCAAAAGGGAAAAACGGAACCCTTATAGGATTACTTCTTTGTCCGTCTGTCTGTCCGTCTGTCTGTCTGTTTGTTAGTCTGTCAAGACCCTTTTTCTCAGGAACGCGTGGAAGTATTAAGTTGAAATTAATATCAAACACGTAAGTCTATGGTTTCTTGGTGTCCTAAAAAACTCAAGCTTCTAAGTCAACGCAATAAAAAATACGGCCATTTCGCGACACATTTTGATACTCGCAACTGTCGCAAGTAAATCAAAACCTATAGGGTACTTCCCGTTGACCTAGAATAATGAAATTTGGCAAGAAGCAAGCTCTCATGGCACAAGTAAAGGATAAAGTCCGAAAATTATTCATTTGTAATTCTATCATATAAAAAAAAATTCAACTCTGTCATTCTGTCATAACCATTATTCTCAGGGACGCGTGGAGATATCAAGTTGAAATTAATATCATAAGTATACGTAAATCTATGGTTCCTTAGAGCTCTAAAAACTTGTTAAAAAAAAAAAACAAGAGATTCCCAAAAAACACTACAAAGTGAAAAATAAATTTAATTTCGGAAGTGGGTTTCGTTGGTTTTTTAGTTTCGTTTTTTGCCACCGACTTCCGAAATTAAAGTAATGTTTCACGTTGTAGTGTTTTTTTTTGGAGTCCATTGTTTTCTTTTTGTAAAAAGTTTTTATTTTTCAGTTTTTAGTGGTGCCAACCCCAAATAAATTCGAATACCAGTCTGCAAAATAAATTAGAGCATCATTCACATAGACAATGTGGGAAAAATACGTATTAAATTATTGAAGCTAACTCAAAAGCCACACATCAGAACTTGAAGATATTTATATATGTATATATATATTTATATATCTCAGGAGTAAAATTTACCATTTCAAATTAAAACAATCAAGGCCACACATAACATACAACTCAAGTAGCATAATTGAAAGCGGCATATAATTACCATTAAAATCATTTTTAACCAGAGTGCACCTCATGACAATTCCAATAAGCCCAAACACGGCTAGAATACATTGTTTTATTACTGAGTTCCGGTGCCTACCTTCCGGATTCTTCATCAGATCGGTTCGATGGTACCTACCATTACCAAAGAACCATTTATTTAAAACTTCGTCATAATCGCTTAACTATCTTAATCAAGATATCTTATCGCCACCCGTAAAATACTTACTATCGTTGAGAAGTTCCCGTGGCCATCTGTGGTCTTCTTCATCAGTTCCACTTCACCAGATGCTACTTTCTGAATGCAAATGCTTGATTTGTTGATGAAAATACCAAAATCGCTATATGGATGCCTATAATTTTTGAGGAGTACCCTCAATTCCTCATGGATCCCAACATCAGAGCTAGATTTTGATAAAAAAAAAAAAAAAAAAAAAAATACTTTCAAATAAAAAAAAGAATTTTCTAAATCGGTTTATAAATGACGGAGTTCTGAGGTAACAAAAATAAAAAAATACAACCGAATTGAGAACCGCCTCCTTTTTTTGAAGTCGGTTAAAATCAAGCTTCTAAGAATAAAAAATACGGTCATTTATGCGACATATTTTGATACTCGCAAGTAAATCAAAACCTTTGAGGGTTCTTCCCGTTGTCCTAGAATAATGAAATTTGGCAAGAAGCAAGGTCTCACACAAGTAAAGGAAAAAGTCCGAAAATTGTTAATTTGTAGTTTTATGAAATAAAATTTATTTTTTTGGGATCCATCGTTACGTTTCTTTTTGGGATAAATTCTTTTCAACTACGGAACCCTTCATTGTGCGTGTTCCGACACGCACTTGGCCGGTTTTTTTATAAAGTGTAGGTACCTAACATATTTGAAAATTTGTCGTAACTACATTAAAACTAAAGAGGTCAGTCAATCTAGCCTTTTAAACTAATACTCGACCTATATTAAACTCGGTTCGCACTCATTCATAACGCTCTTGGGAGGACCACCCTCATAATTCATCCTTTTAAAGGCAATCTCAAACAATATCAGCCGAGAGCTCCTAGTCTATATAGGCCTGAATACCGACACGCATTTTCTCACTTCATTTATCTATATAAAAGTAAGTCGAACCTCATTGTAACAAACTTAACTTGCCATTAAAGCCGAGCGAATGGCGCGTTAAAAAGAGCGGCAAAAATATGGTGTAAAACAAATGTGACAAAGTTTACGGTGAATAAAAACCCCATAGGAAAGAAGGGTTATAAATTTTTCTCCATAAAAATAAGTACAACAAAGAAAGATACAGAGGGCTAGGATATAAAATGTCAATATAAACGAGACTGTATTACGTGTATGGAATCAGGCTTTGCTTTGTCAAGTGTGAAAATAAGGTGAGATATTTGAAGATACGGGTCAATAATTTGGACGCACCATTATTTTAAAATTTTTCACATAGTCTTTCCTATGAAAATGGTTTCCTATGAAACTCACGCCTTTTCCCATAAAAGGTAGGTAGAAACTACAAAACGCCACCTGCTACGACCCTTACATACTCCTTTTGCTTCGTTTACGTCCATTTATCTGGTTATACACGCACACCTGTTGCGACTTGACTTCTTTAAAAATGGTTCTCTTAGTTTTAAATCAAGGCTATCTCTATGTTATATTTTAGAGGATTTGGTTCCATCATGTGGACCATTGTGCGTGGTAAATCTAGGCTTTGCTAAATTATATTACCTTCATTTATTTATTTCTGACTAATGTACCGAAAGTTTGGAGCTCATAACCGTTGAAATAACAAGCATATATCCTCTCCCAAAAACCTTGTGAATTTACACACAGCAAATAAAAAATAGATGTTCTATTGACGATTGAATCGTGTGGTCGGCATTAGATACTCGTAGCTAGAGAATGTTTGTACATCCATGAGTTTTAAAAGGCTTGAAATTTTTTTTCGAGTTTCGAGAAAATTCGTTACGTAGATTTTAGGCTGCAATAATAGGTACTGTAGGTATAATTATGTTTGAATTAAAGCATGATTTACACGATACAAGGTTTTGAAACATTCAATAATTGTGTGCCTTAAAGTATATACAATATTTACTGTTCAAGAATTGTAATTAAGTGTTTATACGTGTGCGATGTCCATAAAATTGCACGATACAAGATTTTGGAACATTCAATAATTGTGTGCCTTAAAGTAATAATATATACAATATTTACTGTTCAAGAATTGTAATCAAGTGTTTATACGTGTGCGATGTCCATAAAATTGCATAAAATAATTGAACTCATGTTTTGCTATACAGGTACACACTCCTGAGTTGCATTGCAACCATGCTCGCCTTGAAATCAGATTCACTAACTCAAAAGAATGAATAACATATAATTATCATTGCGTTCACAATTAATTTTATTATGGTGGAGTAACTTAGAACTCTCTAACAGGCAGCAAATTAAGGCGTTATGCAAGCCTAAACGTAAGTGGGAAAGTCGCTTTTATCTAATTGATTTCATAGCGTGTGAAGTGTGTCCTTCAACCCCGTATGTTTCCATCACAAAGAATATTTTCTAGCAGCACCTCCAGGTGTATCCGTGACCGCATTGCCAACGTGTGCTCATATGTTGCCCATTCTCTTTCGGCACGTGAGTAAAATAAACTTTTATACAACTTTTACTTAAGAATTCCCTTGCAGACCTCTTTGTGGTTTACAAAACGAATAGATTGGTAACGGGTTTACGCCAATAGAAAAAAAAAGGATTTTTTATTTCAAGGTTTAAAAGTTGAGTTGGATAGTGTGGAATCTACATTGTAGATTTAAGTAAATTACAATTTTCTTATTTATCTTTTACAAACAATATAATACAAGTTAACACTATTTACACTAGGTACTAAATTAAATGACTAACTAACTAACTGTACCAATAAATACAAAACAAAAGGACACTTAGGCGTCGAAGTACTCGTCCGCATCGATGTCATCCGGAAACGTGCCCAGAAGACTGGCAGCATTGCCACGTTGAATGGCAATGCTAATTCTTTGGCCAAAGAACGAGCCAGCCCTCTGGTCACGTGAAGTCTCGACCAGTCGGCGAGAAATTTCCTTGAAAAGTAGACGCGCACTCGGGCGTATTGGTATTTTAATAGTAGTAGTAGTAGTAGTAGTAGTAGTATATTACTATTTTATAACGATAGGGTTTTGTCCATCCAGAAAGTTGTATGACACATAAGAATATGCGGTTAACATTGTTACAATTAAAATTATTTTGTGAAATTCCTACGTATTTGTATTCTCAGTCAAAATAATTATTAATTTGTTACTCTGAAGGATTAAGGGCTGATTGTTCAATAGGGCAGATAACTTTTACCTGAAGAATAAATGTGACAGTTTGACATATTTTCAATACAAAAGCTGTCAAACCGCCATATTTATTCCTCAAATAAAAATTATCTGACCATTGAACCATCAGCCCTAAAACGTATAAAACCTTGAAAAAACTGTTATTTTCCAATCAAATTCCTCGCTTTTAAAGAACTCTTATGTACTATGACCGTAATATTTTATTTCTTGCATGTAACTAAAATGTTAATCGGCTGGTTCCCAGCTCGTGAAAACTTGCAGGCTAAGGGAAAACTTGCAACTTTTAACGATGCATCTGACGTGCGTCTAGCTAGCTCCACCGACTTTTACCGTATTTTGCAATATCGAGTAACAAGTTTTGGTACCTTCGATATTAAGTTGCTTGGAGTCTTGGCTATTAATTTCAGTAAGCAAAATATATCGCTGCTCTTAATGAATTTACAAATTTACTTATTTGCTTTGTAAACATTATCATTATCTGCCTATCCTTTTCCCGACTATTTTGGGGTCGGCTTTCAGTCTTACCGGATGCAGCTGAATACCAGTATTTACATGGAAAGACTGCCTATCTGACCTCCACAACCTAGTTACTGGGTAATACGATACGCCTTGGTAAGACTGGTTGTTAGACTTTCGGATTTCTGACGACCCGTAACCACTGTCAAAGATCCACGAATACAATTAGCTACATAAGAATTAAAAACAAAATACCTATTTGCTTTGTAAACATTATCATCATCTTAATTTCAACCAAAGACGTCGACTGCAGACAGACCTGCGTCGCCACATCGACCGCTGTTATGCTTCTCGAATCCAACGGATCCCCACGATTTTCACTAGGACATAGGTCCACCTTCCACCATAGCCTATCATTATTTACAACAGCAGTGCCATTCTTTAAAAATCTCTCCGTGAAAACATAGATAAAGTGAGTCAAAGTCAATTAATTTATTTCAAATATGCACATAAACGGCACATTTGAATGTCACAATTTTCAAAAAAATAGTATTGATTCTAGTCGCCCCTTCCATAAAGTAGTTTCGTCATCATCATTCTCCTGCCCTTATCCCAATCTATTTGGGGTCGGCGCAACATGTCATGTTTTCCATACTTCTATATTATTCGTACCTCAATCTAAATTCTCTCACACTTCGGGCTTGCGTCTTACGTCGCACCCGCCCGTTCTGGTGCGACAACCCTTGTCCATTTCCCACAGAAGCCGGGTGCTGCCCCTGTGCGTCGCCTGTGGGGTACGCCCTAGCCCTATCGCGCATCATATTATTTCCACTCATGTTGCATGTTGGTTTTGGCAAAGTTTTATAGTCGGCCGCCAGCCTGACACCAACCCTCTTTGGGAATGCTTTTGTTGGTGGTTTGCCCGCCACCGTGCGGGTGATCCAAGGTACTTCTGTGGTATGCACTAGGTCTCCAGTTCCCTTAGTCGCCTCCTACAACACTCACGGGATGAGATGGGGTGGCCATATTCTTAATCCGGGACCACACGGAATCCATAAGGTAGTTTCGTATGGAGAAGAATGGGCAAGAAACTCCACCGTTACTCTTTTAATGAAATTGAAAATAGTGTTAACAAATCGTTAATAGCATCAAGTGGAAATGACACTCACCTAACTTTTTAGTGTGAGATTTTTTCAGAATAGACGCCGCAGATACGCTCGATACCACAAAAACAATACGATCAACATTTTTACCCACCACACTTGTAAAGGCATCCATAAAGGTCACATTCCCAAAACGCAAACTTTTAAACTTTAATTGCCCACAGTCTCAATTCAGTCGTATCACGTACCAAAATAACTGCCCAAACAACAGGTATCCTAATCTCTTTATTTACCCTCCTAAGTGTCTTATTGTTCAATTTTACTTCTATTGTCCAACTTTCCTCAACGCCATTGTGACGTCGAATTCGAAAGTGACGTCATTACGAGGAAAATGGGGAGTTTAACCCCTTTTATGATGTCAAACATCTTTGTGATAGAGATAATCCGGTTTCTATTGTCTTGGGTTATTTCTGTAAGTCTTTACTTATTGTTTAAAGTTAAGTGAATGAGAAAATCGTCGTAGTCATAAGAATGAGTTTCAAATGGCAGTGATTGACAACTTCGATGACGGAGTTACATCGATTGTATTTATGGTGTGAGTTAGTGTGTAAGAACTTACAACAGTACAGTTAGATATCAACATATTTCTGCTATCTTTTATTATTTGGATTGTCCAAATTTAAATTTCGATTTTTCTGCTGTTCTTTTGGGTTTTCCTTAATTTTTCTTTTTACCTAAACCACTCTAGTAATGAGGCGAACAAAACAAAAACAATAAAAATTCAAATCAGTCGAGCCATTTTCGAGATTTTGCGAGACTAATGCACAGCAATTGATTTTTATATGTATAGATTATCCTTTCAAATTTTCAATCCTATTTTTTAGCTTATATAAAATAGAGGCCCTGCCAGGCGATTTTGGCCTTTTTCACGGATGGGTAATCTATAACCAGTAAATCAACCAATATATACCTACCTAATCTATCATTTAAGCAGAAGTTACGAGTAGGTAGTAACATTAATCAAAATTCACAGATTATATCGTGGTTATTGTTTATTTTATTTTGTATATCTCCGACCTTTTCAGCCCCTTTTACAAGGATCGTGGACAAGCCAAGGGTAGGCCGAATGAATAATGTTTGCATAAATACTACACAGTTACAAAGCCTGCCTATATTATACCCTTAACATTGCTAGTTAACATTTAAAGTAGGTACCTTTTATATGAATTTGTTTTTTTTTTTGTACCTATGGAATATTGCTACAGAGGACCTAAACTCGTACTTTAGTCAACAAAGTTCCTTATCGCAAGATAAACTCGCAGATAGCACACTCGGCGAATGAGAGCTAGGCCGAAAAAAGTGTAACATTTTGACCGTGACAATCAAAATGTTACACTTTTGCTCTATTGTAACACCTCGAAATAGCTTGGATAAACAGTGAATCTGCGTAAAATATCGTTTAGCGTAATAAAAAAAACTGGAATCAGACTTTCACGTCCAAGAATTTCCAGTTTATAACAAACATGTCGTTACGCTCAGTGTTACACTTTTTTCGGTCTAGCTCTCAATCGCCAAGTGTGCAAAAGCGAAAGGAACTTTGATGTAACCAGGTGCGCCACAACACCGCTGTTTGTTAACCTCCTATGTTTTTCATAAAATATTTGTATTTTCCTGGTTTTGTTAATCTTAATAATTTAATTTGTATATCCTCAACAGTTCTACTGCTCATAGCTATAAATCCAAAGACGATGAGCTCAAACCTTTTCTATCTTACAAGCTCAAACGAACGTACCTGTTGTGTTGTGAAGTTTGATGATTTTAATTATGCGGAATGCTTTGTTCGAAGACATGTCTCAAATTGTAAAGGTTGCAAATTTCAATTGCTTATGAATGGAAAAGGCTGCAAATGTTAATATTATATCGAGAACGAGGCATACATACATACATAAACTCACGCCTTCTTCCCATAGGAGTAGGCAGACAGACCCTACGACCCTCACCCCTCTACCTGCTACGATCCTCATTTTTTTGCCTCATTTACGTTCTTACATCTGGTCATACACGCACGCCGGTGGCAACTACTACGCACCTGACCTTTCTGAAGACATCACCAATGAGGTCACTATATATCTTCCTAGGGTGTTTCCTCCCGGCCTTTCCACTCACATCTGCCTTATCAATACCTTTTGTAAGTCGCCTTTCATTCATCCTCTCAACATGACTAAACCATCTAAGCATACTCTTTTCAATTTTTGTCACTACATCTTCTTTTAAACCGCACCGTTGCCTTATCACATCATTCCTTAGTCTATCATTCATAGTCACACCACACATGCTTCGCTAGGAATACATTTCCACTGCACCAAGCATAATTTTAGTTTAAGTTTTGCCCATTTATACCATATCGCTTATAACAAAAAGATGTAAGAGTTTATTTCGTTCCAACTCTTACACAAGTACGATTTGTCTTGACGTCCTAAGGTTATGAACAAATGGCTCACGTTTTATCTCCAGAACCAGGCTTTTTTTCGATATTGAGTACCGCAATTCGTCAAAGCTTTTCGAGGCCGTAATTATGTCATAACTAAGTTGACAGCATCGACCGCTTGATCCTGCCTAGCCTTTTCCCAACTATGTTTGGGTCGGCTTCCAGTCTAACCGGATGCAGCTGAATACCAGTACTTAACATGGAGCGGCTACCTATCTGACCTCCACGACCCATTAACTGGGTAATACGATACCCCTTGGTAAGACTGGTTGTCAGACTTTCGGGGTTCTGACGACCCGTAACGACTGTCAAACATCCACGAATGACAGTCGGGACCAACGGCTTAACGTGCTTTCCGAGGCACGAAGGAGTCTCGGTATGTAAAGTTGGTCACCCATCCACGGGCCGACCCCGGCAAGCGTAGCTTAACCTGATGGATCGACCCGTTTGGCTGTTATTACTTAGCCACGAGCTCCTTCGCTTGATACTGAGTATACAGGGTCAAATTAAATTAGCTAGCGAAATTCCGCCGAAATAATAAAGATTTGATGATTTTTTTTTTGGGGTCAATGACCGCTGGTAGTTTTGTTACTTGAAGTGAGAGTTAATAAATCTGTTTTATCGTGTTGAAATATCGATACCCATCACGTCTCTGAAATTTACACATATTTTGTGAAGTTTAGATATTTTAAGTGACCACACTGCCGGCGGTGTTTGATGACCCCAAAAAAACAACATCAAATTAATTTATTTTTATTTTATCATGTTTAAATATCGATGACAGTCACGTATGCGGAGTTTCGCTACCTGATTTAATTTGATCCTGTATATGGTCGATCCATTCATACACAAAATCTCTTAAGGGGTCATTGTACTCATCATTATGAACAACTTTTACTATTAGACCAAACCTGAAATCGTGAAAAAAAATCAGCTGTTCAGTTATGCGAACAAAAAAAACATACGTTTCGAATTGAGAACCTCCTCCTTTTTTCGTCGGTTAATAAATGAAGAGAACAGCTGATTTTTTACGCGATTTCTGTTTGTTCCCTTATGAGAGTTCGTGTATGAATAAATAGACCTTATTTAATTTAATGTTGTTCCATTTTCCTCCATTGAGCCTGTTACAAAGGGCGTAACCAAAAGGTGTCCATGTCAAACGCAAAATAAACATGCAGCATTTGCAAATAATTGATTGCAGTCGCTCCGAAAAGAAATAATATACACACCTCATCAAAATATGAATACTATTCTGCCTGAGTGAATAATTATGAATCCTATATTCTTATATTTAATATCTCATCAAAATATGTATAAAAATTAAAATGCAACGCAAGATTTTTAATAATTTATAAAGAAAGAAAGAAAGAAAAATATTTTATGACTCCAAAACCACTATTACAATAATGTTAAACATGGAAGTTAGTATAAGCAAGGTAAATTTTCTACACTCAACCTATTTACAGCAAACTCCAACCAAGCGTCCATTTTATTTTATTCTAAAAAAAAAAGAAACAGGTCTGCATTCGACGGCCATCATTCTCGTCGTCTCGGTAATAGCAGATTTCTTTTTTGCCGATTGTCTTATTACGGGCAATTTCCTTAAGTGGCAACCATCTTAGATCTTTGTGTTCGTATTTTCTCGCCTGGGCCCTTCGAAGAAAATGGTATCGTCTGGTTCGAATGGATTAGGACCCTCGTACATTAATTAAACATGTTTGTCTTTTATTGTTATATTTTATAAAAATGCATGTTCTGTTATTTTGTTACCGGATTTGTAGGGTATTTGATTTTTTCGTGATTTATGTCTTTCGGGGATTTTGCTTGCCCTTAAGTGCCGTTTGGATTGCTTTATTATTATTTATGAGTACCAATTATATTCGTTATTGAACTTCAAAAAAGATTAAACTGGAGCATTATTTTTCTGAATTATAAAGGTGTTAAAAATGAACTCTAAAAACTTTAAGTAGTGTTTTAGACCATTAAACTGAATAACTTTTACTAAAGGACTAACTTTGAAACTCGAAAAAAAAAATCTGCTGTTCCGTACATTTTGACGAGATAGGCGAACGTAAATAATGTAGGAAAAAGTTGTTTTTTTGTTTCTCGATTTCAAAGTTGGTCCCACAGTAAAAGTTATTCAGTTTGATGGTCTAAGGAGAGTTGATTTTTTAACACCTATAACACATTTTTTAACACCTTATATTTTAAGACCATCATTTAGAATTGGTAAGAATGGTTAGGCATGCAGTGTTGCATACATGCTAATTCTTACTTCACTATATTTTAAGTTCACATTCGCTATATAAGGAACTCTTCTGCACTTCATGCTTTTTAACCGACGAAAAACAAGGAGGAGGTTCTAAATTCGACACGTTTTTTTTATTTTTTTTTTTTATGTACCTATAACTTTTTACAGGGTCGTCCGATTTGAAAAACAATATTTTATCCGGGAGGGTATACATCAAAGTTGGTCCCATATAAAATTGATTAACTTTGCTTGGGTAGTTTTTGAGTTGGCTTCAATAATACGTATTTTTTCCCCACTTTATATGGATGATGTTCTAGTTTGTTTTGCAGGTAGTGGTATTAGAATTTGTGTGGGGTAGGTACCACAACTAAAAAGTGAAAAACTTCCAAAAACAACACTACAAAGTGAAAAATAGCTTTAATTTCGGAAGTCGGTGGTAAAAAACGAAAATACATTTAACCAGACACCGACTTCCGAAATTAAAGTTATTTTTCTCTTTGTAGTGTTGTTTTTGGAAGTCGGTTGTATTTTTTTGTAAAAAACTTTTTTAGACCTTGCGATTTAGGCTGTGCGTTGTCTATTAGTAAATTATTGAATGAATTAAGATCTTTGATTATTAGATAGGTCGCCTTTGAGTTACAATCAAACAAAGAACTGATTTATATCTCAACAATTTGTGACATCAATATGAATAATATTTCAACAAATCTCCAAAGACCGCCCTCATTCGAATAAACGATTTCAAACATGGTATTTATGTTGTCGTTCAGGTTTTCTGAGAAATATACGATATCTAGCGAGACTTGAAGTTCCGAGTCATAAAAGTGGTGCACTTAATGCTTTCTGGCGTCTCAGATAAAGTGTTTCCTAGACTTGTTTTTAACGTTCCCCTTAAATGAACTGTGAGTAACGACATGCTATTGGCGGAGTCTCTATTAAGGATTAAGTTTTACGGAGCAGTAAAATGGTGTAGATATTGACGTTAAAAAATTATAATGAAACGATATTGTGTTTATTGCCGCATAATTTAATAGACTTTCCATTAGACTTCTTGCAGGATGAACCTGCAGGTATAGTGTACCTAACTTATAACTAAGATTTCATTAATTATAGAGACTAAGCAGAACTTAGTGTACCTAAAGCTCAGTGTGACCAGTTAAAAGAAACGAGGCTATTTTATTAAGTTTAAAAAAGTCCTGCATTATCTTATAATGGTTATGGCCAAAAATCAACTTCTGAAGTATAATTACCAAAAATGTTGACAGCACCAAAACAGAGGTATGCCCGTTAGGTTCACCCACGTTTGAGTAATGTCAGTTGACATAATTCTATTCGCATTCATGCGTCCTATTCCCAGTATCACGTAGGGTACAAAGGATTTCCTAAAGTTCTGTCCACATTAATATTTATAATATGAGCTTACCTTTGTACATGTATGTTGTTTTATTCACTTTTAGCTACAACCAAAATAATAAAGGGGCACATGCACCCTGATTCTTACTTGTATAACAAATAAAACATATTTCATTTTCATTTTTCATTTTCATTCTGAAATTAAATTTGTCTTTTTTTGTTCGTCTTGTAAAGGACAAAACGAACTTTATGCTTGTTAAAATTTTGAATCGTTTTGTGCGTTATAATTTTCTTAGTAATAGTTTAAAGCCACCTTTCCATTAGAATTAATCTTATTATTTGTAATATTAGTAATAAGTATTAGTATAGATTATAATAAATTAGTAACGAAGAATTTTTTTTTGTTTTTTTTTGTGTTTGTTTTTGTGTTTTTTTTTTTTTGTTTTTGTGTTTTTTGAATTTTTGTTAGGATGTATGTTCAGGATTGACGCAAAAACGACTAAACGGATTTGGATGTTTGGCACACAAATAGTTTATATCCTAGATTAATACATAGGGTATAGGTACTTTATAATCCTGGTGGTACGGTATTTTCCGACATCCTCGCGGGTGAAGCGGCGGGGATGTTGATGATTAAGCTGTTGAGGTATTTATGATAGGTTCTAATAATTAGAGCTTACCGCTCTAGGTACCACCGGGATCCTGTAAACCTATGTACGTCTTGAACTGTACCTAAATTAGTATGTCTCGCTGAAAACCAATGTCATCGGCTTCCAACGAAGCTTATACCCCTATTCAAAATCGATTCAACAGTTTAAAAGTTCACAGCCAAAATACAACCACGACAATGTAAATTTCAGTCAATCACCTAAGCTGTTGTCTAGACAACAGTGAAAACCCTATTAAAATTGTACTGTCATCGAACTTTGAGCAATTAGTTTTGCGATACTTGTGTCATAGTGCTCAAGGTTGTCACAAACCAATAATTAAATTGATGCTTGAATAGTCAGTACTATTTTGGGCGGGATGGTCATTGAATTTTTGGCATTAAAATCACAATTTACCAATTAAAGCTGTTTGTCAATTTATGAAATCAAGGTTTCTGTTTTAATGACTACTTAAAAATACTTGTTCGTACGTAGCCGTATTAATAAAATGGCGTGTTAAAATTTTTTTAACCGACTTCAAAAAAAGGAGGTTTGTTAATTCGACCGTATATATATATATATATATTTTTTATGTGTGTTCGCGGATAACTTCGTCGTTTATGAACCGATTTTAATGATTTTTTTTTTTTGTTGTAGGTAAAGGTGATAATCCCAAGGGTGGTACCATGATACGGAAACCAGGATCTGATGATGGCATCCTAGAGAAATCGAGGGGAAACTTAAAATTTTATAGGCACACTCATAACGATTTGGATATTTTTTATAGTAACTCGTGAATTTGCTCCCGGAAAGCACCATTCGGTGAAGTGGAACTGATGAGGAAGACCACAGATGGCCATCGGAACTACACAATAATAAGTGTTTCACGGGTTGCGATTCGATTATTATTAAGCAATTTAAAATGCTCGTCACAATACATATGTTGAAGTGAAGCTGATGGTGATTTCACCATCAGTTACAGTTCTCCTGGTTCCTTACTCAGAGAACTCCTCAACAATTAACGTCCTTGTATCGGGAAAAGCAATATTTTGTAAAATGTGATGAGCAGTTGACATTAGGCTATTGTAACTTAGATAAATTACAGACTGACCCACTAAAAAGTGAAAAATAAAAAACTTTTTTACAAAAAAAAAAAACAACCGACTTCCAAAAAAATACTACAAAGTAAAAAATAACTTTAATTTCGGAAGTCGGTGGCAAAAAGCTAAAATGCAGATCTAAAGACACCGACTTCTGAAATTAAAGTTATTTTTTACTTTGTAGTATTTTTTTTGGAACTCTGTTGTTTTTTTTTTTGTAAAAAACTTTTTTATAGCGTATGATCATTTTTGTCGCAAAGCGTAATCAAAAATCCTTCCTAATTTACTATATTATGTCCTTACCCCAATTTATTTGGCGTCGGCACGACATTGTCTTCTTTTTCCATATTTCTCTACTAGTCATCATGTCAGTAGTCACCTCCAGAAATCTTTATTTACTATTTATCCATCGCATGTCGTAGTTACAGAAACAATTAAAATTGTGCGTGAACTATGGGGTTCATACGACACGCGTACAGGAAAAGAAAGGACTTATCAACAGATTTCGTAAAATCTATCTAATTATGCCATTCGATTCCTTATAAAAGGGCCTTTCATTTAATTTATTCAGAACAGTATTAAAAGAGCCCATTGTAAGGATAATCCACAAGCAAAAAAGTCCACAAACGACTAAAAGGATCCCATGGCAGCTCAAACTTAACAATAAGGTATAAATTGCATGCAAAACCGATAAAAAAGTTTCTCATTGTCTAGATTAAATTTTAAGAACGCGTCCATTACGCGGCCATCTTTTGTAATTTGTCATCTGTCAATTACTAAAATTTAACATTTAATTATGTTGCCATTATCTCTGAATATTTTTTTTTTTTGTTGATGAGCCCGATGAGCCCCTTCTTTTCCTGTGCCCTTCATATATAACTACAGAATAAGAATAAGCATACTTTCTGTAATCTACTTAGGCAAGCTACCCGCTCACACGAACGCGGTGTGAATCGGGTCCGTGGATCATTTTATATAATATTGTACGTGGTATGAGTTCTATACCAAGAAAATATTTTTTTATTATTATCGTTGTTCCATCACTATTAAGTACTAATATCGAATTCATTTAATTTGATGCGTTATCTATTTCCGAACGATTTAAGATACGTCAACACTGACTGAGACTTGTCTATGACATTAAAAAATATTTTTTTCTCTGACATGTCATTGTTCGGTCCGTCGACTGTGAAAGTGTTTTACTCAGTTAATAGTTTAATTGTACTGTGGTAAGTGGGTTTATTTATGTTTCATGTTAAGAATTAACACACCATGCATTTTAAACCTTAAAACATATAGGTCATCGCTTGTTTTTTCTTACTAGAGCCATTTCTTTGAAATCTGAAGCTAAATTGTCTTTGTTCGTCTTTTTAACCATTTCTAGAAATGTAAACAATAACAAATTCAAACGAAACACAATATAATAGTGGGTTTAGCCCAAAGGTTTCCAAAGAAACGAATTGGAGCTACAGAATTCTTAGAAATTATGCCGCTAGCGCATTATGTAAACAAACGCGCGCCGCCGGCCGAATGACGTCAGCGGGTCGTACACTTGACTAGTTTTTTAAGCGGGCGTACCTGCCGTGTGAGCGGCTACAAAAGAGCACTAACGAGATTACAATGCATTTTCATTTTAACAGCTAAGTGAGAGGGGAAAGACGATTTCAACCTGTAGGTAAATAGCATTTAAAGGCAGTAACAACCCGTAACGCAGGTCTTAAAAACGAATGATCAGGAAAACTAAGACTAAGTTTGGATCAATTGCTTAGAATGGACTTTGCTAAGTAACAAGATTCCCTAGGTAGAAATTCCTGTAATATTGCAAATTGCTCTCGCACTTGCAGATGTGTGCATTCTAACGCGCTCTAGTAACTTTAAGACACCTGTCCCACCACTCAACTAGCGAGAAGCGAGTAGAGATAGCAACTAAAAACAAGTTGACGGGCAATGCGGCCGCAAGTGCGCGACACCGATGAGCGATTACTCGCTGGTACGCGTATGTACAGTAATCGCCACGCAAGTTGGCAAAAAAGTAGGACTACCGTAGTGCGCAATATGTTTGCCAACATATTTAGTGGCTAATGTACCAAGCGTGTCTCTCAGTGAGTGTCTGCCAATTGAGCGGCGCTGAGCGAGTACTCTCTTTGATAGCTCTTGTCGCTGCGATAAAAAGAAAGAAAAGAAAAAAAGAAAGAAAAATATTAAAAACGATAAAAGATAACTCGCCGGCTTCACACGAACAGTCAGCAAAAAACTATTAATATACACACTGCTTTTTTATTGGCTAGGGAGCTGCCACGATAGTGTTGTACTCATCATTCATGAGCAACTTTTATTAAGGGACCAAACCTGAAATCGCGAAAATAAAATCAGTTATTCCCTACATTTTGACGAGTTATGCGAACATAAATGTAGGGAACCGCTGATTTTTTTTCACGATTTCATGTTTGGCCCCATAGTAAAAGTTTTGTATCTGATAACACTATCGTGGCAGCTCCCTAGCCAATAAAAAAGTAGCGTGTAGGTATATGTATCTATTTTACTCACACGGTACCTTAGATAATCTTTTGTACGTTTCTTGAGCGAGAAAATCGTTGATTTGTAAATCGCTGCCTCGTTGGCGGTGGGACAGATGCCTTAGAACCTCCCCAGTGGTCGCTGGTCCATTTGGTAATAATTTTTATTTGAATAATTTGAATTTGTATGCGTTCGTTTTAGTTTATGTAAATGTAATTGGTACACATTTATAGAGTATTAATAATTATGTCGTTCTTGTTGTTATTTACGTAAATGCCGTATCTTTTTTATTACCTATTTTTTCTTTTACATAAATAAATTAAAAAAAAAAAAATTCGCCCACAAAAATTGGTTGGTTATCACAATTAGTTAGTATACACACAACTTAGAAACTGGTGCTATAACTAGTAGGTACTATTAATGGTTGCACATTTTAATTTTAAAAATAACAACGCGCCAGTAAACTCCAAAGGGTTAGGCAGAGTTGCACCTAATAGTAACACCCACATTTCGCCAATTATGGTCAGTCAACAAAAGAGATATCTGGGCAGGGTATACTAACATATTTGTATGTGAATTGCTTCATGTTCAATTTCGTGAAAATATACAATTTTGTGTTGGTGTGTTTGCATCAAACATGAAGCAATTCACATACAAATATGGGGTCTACCCTTGATAGCAGAACTTTTTATGTCATAATATTATTTTGCATAACAGCTGATAGCATAAGCTGCATAAGCATAAACTTCATTTCGCAGAAAATCGTTTGGCATACACTCATTCAAAACTCATAATTTTGTAAGTCAAAATCATCTTTTGGCATAAATTTCATATCCATAATAATTAAAAAATAGAACGATCATATCGCAGTATGCTCACACTCAGAATCGTCTTTTGGCATACATTTCATATCGATAGTCATTAAAAGGAAGAACTATCATCATTACAGAAAATTCATAGTTAGAACACTGATTTGTTTTCGCCACGCACATACAGCAAAAAAGCAGCATGCAAACAAAAATACACCATGCATGCCAGCATGCAGCAAACATGCAGCATGCAACAAGCATACTCCATGCATGCAGCATGCATGCAAACAAGCATACACCATGCATGCAGCAGGCATGGTTTCTGTCACGGCTCCGGCGCTGCGGGGCTCAGGCGGTCCCACGCGAGCTTATCGTCGCAGATGGTTTTAACGCTCACCACCGCAGCTTCGGCTCTTCGGCAACCTAAGCCACAGCGGCGAACGTTACAAAACTCTGTGGTTACAAACTACCTGCTCCTCAGCTCACGGGCCGCCTCGCTCCTCCGTGCCTACGCGGGCTTAAATTACACTCTAGGGTAGGGATGACAAGACTAGGTGGAGTCGGTTTTGCAGCGATTCGTTTCTGTCAATAACTTTTGTGGCACAACATATTGACTTTTTATGACAGTATTTTAAAGGGGTTACCATTGTTTCATCGAAAAGAAATTGACAAATTATCACTTCCCAAACAATTTTCCGCATAATTTCATATTTTGCCAAATTATTACTTAGCAAAAAATCTTATCACAAATAATTGTAACGCAAAACTAATGTTTGGCAAAACAATAACTTGTTTAACAACTAGGACTTTTACCAATTTTTATGTAGTCAAATATTTCAGTTTGAATAACACATTTTACGCAAAATAAAATAAGCCAAATATTTTTTTTCCATATTTTTTTCTATAATGTAGTCGTTTCTGGCACTCGCCGGCCGCTACAGCGGCATTGCTCGCTTCGCTCGCTCGGCTCGTGCGTAGGAGGTCACAGTTTTAACCTAACCTAACCTAACCATTTTTTTGTCATAACAAATCCTTTGACCAAAAGACCAAACGTTTATTGTCTAAAGATTGTTTGCTGTAATAAATCATTTGATTAAAGACCAAATGTCTTAATGACATAATCCTTGGTAATATTCTGCCAAGTAAAAATTTTACCAAATGAAAATGTGCGTACTAAAATCATTCCAAATATTGCATTGGTATAAAAAAAGGTTCCATTTTATAGAAATGGCAATATGCCTAATAAAATTATTCCAAATGAAATTTGGCCATCTTCATAGTATTCCAAGTGAAATTGTACCAAATAATCATCGCTCTAAATAAAAGTTATGCTACAAGAAATTATGCGGAGTTTTTACTTTGCCAAAGGTAATTATGCCAAATAAAATTCTGCCATCTTAAAAGTACGCCATTGTAAATTCGGACATATAAACATTCGGCCAAACAATAATTATATTAAATAATTTTTATGCCTTAAAAACATTCGTTTAAAGAAGATTATGCCAAGTGTGTTATGCCAAATAAATTTCGGAGCATCAAGATTCTGCCAGATAGAGGGAACCCACAAATATGTTAGTAACTATACCCTGCCTAGATATCTCTTTGCCTATAAAAAGTTAGAAATTATTTAGTTAAAATTAGTTCATCACTTTTAACCCCTTTTCATTTATTACTTGGAGACATACAACATTGAGTTCCAAACTTACGAACCATGATGAACTGTATTGTTAAACTAGCAGTTCCAACTAGCAACTCCACACAAATGCCAACAAAGTTACGAATCTAAGAAAATATGACATACTCGTAAAGTAGCATTTTATTATAAGAGAAAAACCAACAAAAATCTTCAGCATAATAAATAACTCTTCGACGCCAAGATTTAACTTTTTAATAGAATTTATAATAGCAAGCTTGTTGCAAATTTAACTGTTGGTTTAAAAATTAAGGGAGCTTATAAAGTGGGTAGGGAGTTTAAATCTTTTAAGAAGTCACTTCCTTTCTATAATTAAGAAATTCTTAGCTTCACTTACCTACTTTTTTATTTAATGCTTTTCAAAAACAAAACCTAAATTGCACAGTGGGATAAACTTTGGAAAATCAAAAAAAAAAAAAAATTACGATCGTAATTTTTTTTTTCGACGGGTCGGGCACCGTGGCCACTTTTTTCTTAATATCGGTGAAAGTGCAATTTTCCACACGGCATGCCACAATGGTATAAAACCTTGGTATTCTTCCTGAAGGGAAGTCGACGGTTGTAGGAATGTTATCTTTATTTTTAGCTATCTTTTCCTTTACGTCGTGATTTTTCCACTTCGCTTCTTGGACGTAGGCACTTATTATGCCAGTTTTATCTAAGTACTAGCGACCCACCCCTGCTTCGCACGGTTTTTACGACTTAGGAAGTATAATATTATTAATGTATTATACCTATAAACCTTTTGAAATAAATTTTCTACATGATGGTGAAATTCGCATCAAAATCCATTCCGTAGTTTAGAAAAAAAAAAACGCGGTCACACAAACAGCCATGAAAAGTGACTTAAATTTATAATATATTAGCTGCGTCCCGCGGTTTCATCCGCATTGACCGGATTAAAAGTAGCTTATGTATTAATCCAGGGTATAAGCTATCTACATACAAAATTTCATCTAAATCGATCCAGCCGTTTGGGCGTGAAGAAGTAACAAACATACGCATACACTCACAAACTTTCGCCTTTATAATATTAGTGTGACTGACCCGGCCCTGTTTCGCATGGCTTTTACGACTTGACAAAACATGAAGGTTTCTTTATTTATTATAAAATAAATGTAAATGGAAATAAACATATAAATGTTCCGGAATAAATTCTCTAAATGATAGTGAAAATTGCACCAAAATCCGTTGCGTAGTTTAAAAGAACAAAGCAACACAAACAGACATCAAATGCGACTTTATTTTATTTAATAAGTACTAGCGAGCCGGCCTTGCAGTGCTATTCTGTACAAATCTCACCGTGAAAACTTAGGTGAAGTGAGCGTGGAGTGAGCTGTCAATAGTGTCAATCCAATCTAGCATTGTAGAATTGTCATTCTACAATTCTACACGGTGAGATTTGTACAGAATAGCACTGCTGCTTCGCACGGTTTTTACGACTTGACAAAACATGAAGGTTTCTGTATTATATAGAAGTTAAATATTAGTGTAAATAAAAACCTTCCGGAAAAAAATCTCTAAATTATAGTGCAAACCGCATCAAAATCCGTTGCGTAGTTTAGAAGAACAACGCGGCCACACAGACAGACACGAAAAGCGACTTTATTTTATAATAAGTATAGATAGATTCAAAAATACAATCTATACCGTGCTCTCGTTTGAAATATTGGATTTTGTAATCATAGGTATTTTATGAATTAAAATTAAATTGCGGTCTGTTGCATTAATTCCGTTTTATTGAAACCGCAATTCCTATTTTGAGTATTTTGAGTTTATTATTATACTGATTAGTGATTTAATTAGATGAAATTAATGTTTTTCTAGTCAAACTTAATTATTTTTGGCAAGCGTAGGTATAAATGAGTGCTGTTGCAGATATTGAATTTCACATAAATTTCCATAAATAGCAATTTTCACAGTTTCAGGACGTTTCCTAATATAAGCAATCGTCCCGCCAACAGAGGGCGCGTTCCGATTATCCGAATAAATGAGTGATAAATGAACTCGACGATCACGTGTTCGTGCAATCCCCGACTAAGGGTGCTAGACACACGTTATAATGCGGCATAGCCGGGTGGCTAAATCAAATATGTACCAAATTGTGCCGTGGCGACCCGAACACGTTTAAGCGAGGGTAGAATATGCCGAATGAAGTTTTCCGATCGGTACGAGCCAAATGAAAGCAGACTCTGCTTTCATTCGGCACACACATTGCAATTGCCACACATTGTGTAGTAATTCTCCGAGTTGACTTTTTTGTGCAACAAATAATGCCGAATCGAATGCGCCGACCCGAACGTACTGGTATATGTTACAGAAAGACAAAACAAAGAACATATTATTGTGTGTTGCACCTACCACAGACGAAAATAGATGTTACGATATTAAATAAACTGCAATCATTTTAGCAAGCCAATTTAAGATGACTTGTGTTATCGACGTCGGTTGCTGCGGTGTTGGAATGGGCTGCGTGACGTCACGTCCGTCTGTGACGGCCCGCCGCGCGGCTGACGGTCGAAAGTTGAGAAAAAGGCATTTCACGAGTGGATTGCTCTCAGTCGGTGTAGTTTCAGTTCTCAGCGAGTCCACAACTGTCTACAAGAATTCACCTACAGTCTGTGTAGAAGAGTAACAAGTATCAAAGTGTGGCGCATAAGTCCTATTTTTAAATTAAAGGAAAATTAGTATATTATGATCAGAGATGTTATTCTTGATGTATTTTGATAACAAACCACCTAACCTATATGTTTATATTAAATGAATACTCGTATTATACAAATCTGTGATGATCTCATTGACTGATGTATGAACGTAAACGAGGCATAAGGAGCAGCATGTGGCGTTCTGTAGTTTCTGCCTACCGCCATGGAAAGAAGGCGTGAGTTTGTGTTTGTACACTAATCTGAGTTTTTTCTCACAGATGCACAAACTAATCCCATTCACAAAGTAAAAAGGCAAAGTGACAATTTAACGATGTTAAAAGTTCGTTACAATTAGGCCAAACAGAAATGTGCTTTCATATTATGATACGGACATTTTTCGCGACTGAAAATAGCTTACTGCTGCAATCACACTAAACCTTCGCGTGCTCGTGACATTTTAGTACCCTGCGGCCAGTAAAAAGTTGAATTTATGAAATGTATTGCAGAATTTAAAGAATTAAAGAAAGAAAAAAAAGAAGAATTAAAGAATTTATTTATTTTTATTTATTTATTTATTTAAACGCTGAAAATGGGTGCTTTCAGTTCATTCTGGATAGTTTCTTATTATAACTTTATTATAAGCAGATTATAACATGTAATTACGCCGGTATTCCCAGAAAGCTTAAAGACATTTTGCTGAAATTCTGACATTAAGATGAAAAGTCATAGTGAATAAGTTTCCTCTCGCTGATGGCGGCGCGTGTTTTGAATCATTCGGTTCCCTACAAAAAACTTTTTTACAAAAAAATACAACCGACTTCCAAAAACAACACTACAAAGTGAAAAATAACTTTAATTTCGGAAGTCGGTGTCTGGTTAAATGTATTTTCGGTTTTTGCCACCGACTTCCGAAAATATTTTTATTTTTCACTTTTCAGTTGTGGTGCCTACCCCACACAAATCCTAATACCACAACTTGCAAAAGAAACTAGAACATCATCCATATAAAAGTGGGGGAAAAATACGTACTATTGAAGCTAACTCAAAAACTACCCAAGCAAAGTTAATCAATTTTATATGGGACCAACTTTGAGGTACCCTCTCGAATAAAACAATTTTTTTTTACATCGGACGACTCTGTAAAAAGTTATGCGTGGTCATACATAAAAAAAAGGTACGTGTCGAATTGAGGACTTCTTCCTTTTTTTTAGTCGGTTAAAAATGGTTGATCTGGATAGTACTGATCCACGCGTTATGTTCGTGAAAGGGCACAGAGCTTATTTTTAATTTTATATAATGACTAAAAAAAATACATTGTTCTCAATAAAGAAGCAACAAGAATAATGGATTTAGTAATATATTTCTTGATTTAAAAGTTCTTATTCATAGAGATCTACGTTTTGGAATGGGCCACTAGCTTCAACTTTCTAACTGACAGTCTCTTCGACAGTTCAAAATTGCCTGTAATAGGTTTAATTGAAATATTTAATGCTTTGAGCTTGAGTTTGAGTACCTAATTTCAACCAATAAGCGCTCAAATTGACCATGGAGGAGTAATTACCATCACTGTAAATTTTATAAGTAGAGTTTTGGTAAGTTAGTAAGTAGGCATAATTAGTCTAATATTTATACTACCTATTTTAGTAGTTCGCATCAGTTCTATTTTAAGCTAGCGCCACCTATTCTTCTAAACATGTACTTGCCAGCATACAACTTACAAAACGCTGCTTCCGAGCGAGTTGGTAAAACCTCTCTTTTACAAGACTGGCTAAGAAGACAGTAACTGTACACAGTAACAGAGGGCGCTGTTGCAAATATGCTATGAAATTAAAGATGGAATTAGTTTAAAAGGCCTAATATCAAGTTATAAAATTAATAAAAATCCATTTAATCCTTCCAGAAACTTGGGTAGTACTTGATCATTGAATCAATCATAAAATAAAAATTCTGCCATTCTGATGAATAATTGTTATAAAGAAAGAAAGAAAAAGTATTTATTGTGACTCGCCCAGGAAGATCACCCAAACGAAACGAAATGAAACGGTTATGAATCGTTTTTCTCTAAAACTGATAGTTTGCCCGGAAAAAATACACTTCTGGACACATCTTTTGGCCCACCTTGTATTTTCAGTTTCGTTTGGTCCTAGCTAAAATTTTATATTAGGTCGAGCAAAAAGTTTTTATGCAGTTTTGAACCTGGCACATTCACAATTTCATTCAATAGTCTTTTTTTGAATTTCGAACACAGAATTTAAAGAAACGAAAGACAATTTGGAGCCTGTTTATTGACATCAAACAATCGAATACTAAGAAAACTTGGTTTTATTGGTTTACTTGGATTTAATTCTTGAAAAAGTGATTGATATCTTTGGTTTTGCAACAAACATTACTTATTCTTAACATTAAGGTGAGGTTCTATCAATAATCTATGGATACTTCACCTGAAGTCGCCGCCCAAGCTGTGGCACTTATTCAGGCCGGACACAGCCAAAGAAACGTGAGTGCTCAACTTAATTTAAGTCGATCTGCGGTCCGAAATGTTTTGTCGGAGGTACCTAGAGACTGGCGGCTTTGTTCGTCGCCAAGGAAGGCCACGATCTCGGGTCACAACTGAAAGGCAGGATCGATTCATCGTGACGACCAGCTTGAGAAATCGTCACCTTACCTCCATTGAGATACAAAACCAACTTCGCGACTTCCACGGAGTATCTGTGAGCGCTCGAACTGTTCGGAGAAGGTTAAAAGAACACGATATGGTACCACACAAGCCAGCTTATGGCCCCAAACTAACGCGAGCCCACCGAACAGCGCGCCTTCATTTCGCACGCAGTCATTTAAATTGGACACAGCAAGATTGGAGCCGTGTACTCTTTTCTGATGAGTCTAAAATTGTGTTACATGGCAATGATGGAAGGAAGAAGGTCTACCGACGTAAGGGAGAGCGTTTCGCACAATGCTGCTTTGAAGAGAGGGTTGCTTATGGCGGTGGCTCATGGACTGTCTGGGGCGGTATATCCGCGAGCGGAAAAACTCAACTTGAGGTTGTTACAGGACCACGGCTGCCAACATTAAATGCTGAAAGGTACATTCGTGAGTGCTTAGAACCTCACGTGATACCATACGCGGACTATGTGGGCCCAAATTTCCTTTTTATGCATGATAATGCAAGAGCCCATGCGGCCGGCATCGTCAGGGAATATCTTCGGGATGTGAACATCACAGTTATGGTCTGGCCAGCCAGAAGCCCAAACATGAACCCCATTGAGCACATGTGGGACGAGCTAAAAAGACGTGTTAGGGCTCGTCAGCCAGTTGCCCAGACGATGCAGGAGTTGAAAACTGCCATAGAAGAGGAATGGGAGATGATCCCTCAAAATTTCATAGAGCGGTTGATAAACTCTATGCCTAATCGTATGAGAGCTGTGGTAGATGCCCATGGAGGCAACACGCGTTATTAAATTAAACCTTTATTTGATAAAACATGTTTTTTATTCAAAAATCAATTGCCTTTAACAAGGCGCATATCCGACTTGTTAGGCGTAGCTCCATGTCGTATGGTATTCTGAATTCAAATTTAAAACAATACGATCGAAAAAGATGGTAAAATGTATCAGGTTTAAAACTGCATCAACAGTTTTTGTTCAATCTAGCAATCATATTTCGGTAGGGGCCATCGAAACCTAAACTCTAAGGTGGGCCAATAGATGTGTCCAGAAGTGTATTTTCAATTTTTGTTCTATGGAATGAAACGAAATCTTGTGTATGTGTGTGTCATGCATCATGTCAAACTTGAGGCGACAACAGCGCCATAACTGATAGTGTTGGAACTAAGCAAATTCGACTGTCACATCTGTAGCTTGCTACATAATACTAATCTGTGGTTGTGTCGTCTACGTACGCCATTGAAATACTCAGTACTTCGACGATCTGGCTAGCCATTGGTGATTTGAGCTGGTAACTGTTTACTTTTGAGTAGGTAGCCTCGTGAACGATGGAATTTTGTACCTCACGCAGTTATGGTATCGGCTACACGGTTTTTAATAGCATCCATAAATACTGGCCGCACATATACACTTATTGAAGCATAAAGTGTCGATTCTGTACATAAAGAGGAAAACCGTTCTTATCCTACAACTATATATATTATAAGTAATTTTCTTACGTATTTCAGTCTGCCTGTACATGAGTGTAAAAATGGACGTCAAAGTATTGTCCTGTATTTTATTAGTTTTTATTACTCTGGAACTTCAAAATACGTCAGGTATATTTTAAAACTATTTAACACTTTCCTACGTCCATATACTTAACGGCAAGCACACCTGGGTAAAAAAAAAACCGGCCAAGTGTGTATCTAACCACGCACAATGAAGGGTTCAGTCAATTTTCAAATGAAAATAATTTATCCCAAAAACAAACTTAACATTGTAGTTGAAAAAGTAGAAATCTCAAAAAAAAAAAACTAGATTTCTGCTTATGCAACTACTTTTTTATGCGACAAAATTACAAATTAACAATTTTTGGACTTTTTCCTTTACTTTTGTTGTGAGACCTTGCTTCAAGCCAAATTTCGTGATTCTAGGTCAACGGTTAGGGCCTGTTTCACCACCGACGATTAAGTTCATATTAACTTACTTGGCAGATCATTTCATACAAATTCTGTTCCATTTTTGAATTTATTCGGTGAGTAGTGGCTATTCGGACATCATGAAATAGGCCCGTATCCTATAAGTTTTGATTTACTTGCGAGTATCAAAATATGTCGCATAATTGGCCGTATTTTTTTACTGCGATGATTTAGAAGCTTGCATTTTGTAGAGCTTCAAGGGACCATAGATCTCAGTATTTGTTATTAATTTCAACTTGATACCCCCACGCGTTTTTGAGAAAAAAGGTCTTGACAGACTGACATACAGACAGACGGACAACGAAGTGATCCTATAAGGGTTCCGTTTCTTCCTTTTGAGGTACGGAAACCTAAAAATTAATCAATCATTTCTCACCAACTGTGAAAGAGCTTCTGAAATGGTCAAATTAAATATTAAAATGATGGTGTCTGGTGGCTATGATGAGTAACGCTTTTTATTTTGTTGCAGCACTTTTGGGAATCACATCAGTAAGTAAAATACTCATTTAATTTAACTGCACTAAAAACTACTACTTGTACTAAAAACACTTCTTAAGTTTGGCAGTTCTTCCGGCTACATCGGTTATTATACAGGGTCAATAATTGAATTAGCTTGCGAAACTCCGCAGTTGTGATGTCGATGTCTAAACATGATCAAACAACAATCCTATTATTTAGAAAATGTTCTTTTTAAAGCAAGCTTTTCTGTCTGGATATCAATTAGGACCAGAGTCCTTGTCAAAACGAATCAAACGAGCGCAAACTTGATAGGGTTGCGTCGTTTTATTACTGAGTTCCCATGGCCACTTTCCGGCTTCATCAGCAGATCAGCTCTATGTTATAATAATATTGCATTGTCAATCGATTTTCATAAGCATGTAAAACAGCTCAATTCGATTACAGACAGACACCGAGACAGGTGAAACTAAATAATATAAAAGCTTTTAAAAAGAAATTAATGTGAGAGTATTTTTTTAGTAGTAGTGTAGATAGTCACTTGAAATTAATAGAGATGTTTTGCATTAAAACAAAACAGTTATTATGTTATGAAAAACGCAATAATACTCGTAGAAGAAAGCATCTCAATTATTGCCTTATATACTATAAATAGTTAAGATATACGTACTTACATTCCCTTTTAGTTACCTGTGTTCTTTCAACATGTAAGAAATCTTGCGGTGACTATGGTCTTAGCGAGCTCGAGTTGTCACTGTCAAGTGTCATTCATAGAAGTCTTCAAAATTCAACAGCAAGCGCCTTACTCGAGTATTATTGTGTTTTTCATAACATAATAACTGTTTTGTTTTAATGCAAAACATCTCTATTATGTTTCTTTCAAAACACAATAATACTCGTAGAAGACCTGTTTGATATCTGCTGGTGAAAGAATACCTTTTTTTTTTTTTTTTTTGTGGATGGGAAATCATCAAATGACTTCTCCCGCTCTGGGCAGAGGCGGGAGGGCGTGTCAGACTTTTACTGACTAAAACCCACCCATGTTCCTTCAGCTGCCCGTGCCAGGGCCACGGTATCTCTTTCGAACTACCCGCGACCCCGGCGGCATCGGCCCAATTGACCCCGTCACTGCTGACATCTCTTTGAGGCGCGCGTGGAACACAACGCGCCGTCGACCCGGGCCTGGTCCTTACCGGACGGCGAGCTGCCCATTACTCGTCGTCCGCAAGCCCGCGCCTACGGTGGCCGGGAATCGGCAATCGATTCCCGCCGCCCAGGGCGTCTCCTACGGCGGCTAGGGGCGCGAGGGCGCGGCTGTTGCCTCTCCCTCACGCGTTCCGCTTCCTCCTTCGCGAGCATTACTGCTTCGCAGAAGGAGGTGACGGCTTCCCATGCACTCTCGCTCCGCACCATGGCCTGGACCAGGTTTGGACGCGAGAGATCGCCGCCGCCGATCGCCTCCGTGAGAACACGGCGGTGCTCCGCCCAAGCCGGGCAGACCTCCACTGTATGCTCCACCGTGTCCTCCGGGCGATCCACACAATGGTGACACCCGGGCGTTTCCTCCCGCCTTATCCGAAACAGGAACCTCCCGAAACAACCGTGTCCGGTGAGGACCTGCGTCAGGCGGAAGGTGAGGACGCCGTGGCGCCTCTCCAACCACTCCTCAAAGAGGGGACTTATCGCCGCAATTGTGGCGTGCCCAGCGCTGGGTTGCGACAATCGCACTCTCCATGCCGCCATGAGATCCCGCCGGAGCTCTGTCCGCTGTACCGTGATTTCTCGCGGCAGCGGAGTTACGCCCCGGCGTTTCACCTCCTCGCGCCACTCCCACACGTGCGCGAGGACTTTTGCCTCCAGATCCCATGGCGGTAATCCGGCAAGGAGGCACGCCGCCTCACAGGAGACCGTGCGGTATCCCCGGACTAGCCGGATGGCCATGACCCTCTGGGACGCGTTCAACCGGCGGGCTGGTCGCAGCCTCAGGGAACGCGCCCACACCGGTGCCCCGTAAAGGGCCATGGACCGCACGACCCCCGCGTAAAGCCTCCGGCAGGAGGCGTTTGGACCCCCCAGATTGGGCAGGAGCCGCTTCAAGGCAGCCCCGGCCCGCTCCAGTCTGGGAGCCAAACGTCGGAAGTGCTCCACGAAGTTCCACCGGCTGTCGAGGACGAGTCCCAGGTACTTCATCGTCGACTCAACCCCGATGTGAACCCCTCCTACCGTTATTTGGGAACCCGACGGTGGCGCGTTCCGAGGACCATGAAAACACATGACCTCGGACTTGTGCAGGGCCACCTCGAGTCCCAACTGCCGGATCCTCTCTACGATTGTCGCAACCCCGCGTGTCGCTAGTTCAGCCGCCGCCTGGTGCGACCTCCCCTGCGCCAGGACCAGCGTGTCGTCAGCGTAACATACAACGCTGACGCCGCTAGGGAGGTCGGCGCGCAGCACCCAGTCGTACCCGATGTCCCACAGATGTGGCCCCAGGACCGATCCCTGTGGGACACCGCACGACATCCCTCGCCGGTTCCACTCTCCCTGATGACCGGGGTAGATGACGGCCCTGTCCGTCAAATAGGCCTCGACCACTCGACGGAGGTGGGTTGGCACCCGGTGATACCGGAGTGCCTCCCTGATGCAACTCCAGGGCAGGGTATTGAAGGCGTTGGCGATGTCTAGAGACACCGCCAAGACGACCCCACCCCGGGCCACAGCATCCCCCGTCGTGAGGGCTCGCACGCGCATGATGGCGTCCACCGTAGAGCGCCCCCTGCGGAAACCAAACTGGCTCTCCGCCAAATCCGGCCCCTCCTGCACCAGCCACCCGACGAGGCGGTCTGCAATGACTCTTTCAAAGAGCTTGCCCACCTCGTCGAGCAGCACGATGGGCCGGTAAGCGGACGGAGAGTCCGCAGGGCGCCCCGGCTTCTTAATGAGGACCAGTTTCCCTGTCTTCCAACGAAGTGGGAACTGGCCCCTCTCCAAGCATGCGCTTAGGAGGCCCCCTAGTCGAGGCCCGAGAGCCCCAAAGGCCAGAACCCAAGCTCTTCCTGGCAAGCCGTCGGGTCCTGGGGCGGTATTTTTGGCACTCAGCCTACGTACCGCCGCTCTCAGCTCTACCTCGGTCGTGAAAGAATACCTGAAGGATGTAGACGCTATGTGAATTATAATATTATAATGGAATGATCGAATATTTCGGTCTGTAGGTATTCATCAATATTCAAATAAATAATTAAGAGTTTTCCATCTATTTATCCTAGAAACTGCAAAAATGAACAAATCCCATGAAATGTTATAGAAACGTTCAACTGTCATGCTATGAGACACAATTTAATCACTATATTGTTGTTACCAACCTCTATGAGGTTGGTCGACAGTTGAATCAAATCTATTTAAGTACCTTATTTAAGGTGAACATGAATTATCAAGCTTTAATGATAATCCAAAATCAATAAGATCTAAAACTGAATTAAAATCATAATCTCATTACTAAAGGATAATTGGATCACTCAGATACTTAATTAACACAAGTTAGGTAATGTTGGATATGAGTACTTAGAAGTTATGAGATCAATCAACAAATATTTCTGAATCTCATAATTTTATAAAGATGTGGAAAAACAAAATCAATGTCATTCATGCATGACACAGTTAAAATTCCATTGAAACTAAAATATATTTAGGACCCTTCTTTACACTAAGTACTTTGGTCAACAGATTAGTCTAAGTAGTAGACACATGTAAATGATCTAAGAAGGAATTCTAGTATAAGTCTCTTCATTTATCAATTAAAATGTCTTGAAATGTGAATCATGTACCTCTACACAAATATATTTAAAAAATATTATAAATATTTTCATAGGGAATTAATAATTATCATAATGATAAACCCTATTCTCTCACAGAGAGGTGACCTTTGTCCCAAAAGTGGGAATCTTATAGGCTGGGCATTCTAAATTATCTTGAGAGGTAACCATCTCCTTTACTACTTTACAAAAGTAATAATTCTGTAAGCCTAGTGGCTCTTCCAGTTTGATTTCATTTGATGAACTATTCTCCAGTCAGCCTCCCGAAGGCTACCACAGACTACTTTATGTACCTCCAGAAGGCTTTTCGTAACTTAGTCTGTTTAAAAATATTTCAAGCAAGCTTAGCCACACACGTTATTGTAAATCAAAATCAACAACGATTATGGTAGATTTTAAGTAAACTTCTTGATTGAACCACACCTTGGTTGCACTGTTATTCAACATTTAAAAGCTGTGACTTACAATATTAGAGTATGTAAAACTCTTCTGGCAGCCTCATCATTCTGGAATTAATTTCATTTCATGACTTTCTGGGTAGTGGTTTAGCTAAGGATAATGCTTTTGAAACAATGGACACAAAACTGTTTAGATCTAACATCTGTTGGTTGGTACCATAATTATGTGCTTTATGCGTAAATATAAATAAATTGGGATCAGATTATTTATGACTAATGCCATGCACTCTACACTATGACATTCACCTCTGAATAGGAGCTTTATAAGTAATTACTGTAGATTATCTCCAATTACACTTTAGCAAGGTTCTTGTCTACCAAGCCTTGCAACCTGATTGCCCCCCTCCCCCCCAACTTTCCAGGGTAGGAGTTGCAGCTTATCAGGTCTAAGACGATCTTACATAGATCTTATACTGGTACTGACTCTCCGAGGCCTTCTCCAAATACGGGAGCCAGTCACATTGGGTTCAGTATGGGGCGATTTCTACATAGTACGTCCCCGTCCCATTTCCGAGTTCACATGACTGAGCACTCTCTCTTAAGTCGGGCGAAGAAAAACCCATGCTAGTTGATGCTGTCACCTCTGACTGAAAGCATCGCAGAAGCTTGCCTGCCATCATTTGAGTCCCATATGACGTACTGTCGCACAAACGGCCGGTTTATCTGACGTGAAAACGTCGACGCCGGGGACGCCCCACTTTGTAACATGGCCTCCGAGGCCTGGGGCCTGGAGCAACAGGAGCCACTTCTGCTGGTCTGTTCCTAGATAAGCGGTCGGCTAACCCGTTGTTACACTTTTAACCTCCCCGGGAGGTAAACCGCTAACAGAGTGTTCAGCTAATCTGCTAACTTCCATCTTGCAAATTAGGTTCAGAAATGCTAGGGGACGTATCCCTCGCTCATCTTAAATGTGCGACAAATGGTCTGTTGTCGGATTGAACTCTGAATCTAATATGTGCACTCTGAAAACTGGCTTTTTGGCAATACTGCATATATGGCAAACATCTCTCGCAAGTTCAAGTACAATTTTTTTCTGGTTTGGTCAAGTTCCTGACTAGAGTAGGATATAATAGAATATTCTTTATTATGTACACCTTACCACTAGGGTGACACAATGGGCAGTCTTATCACTAAAAGCGATATTTTAAAGACATCCTTTGGACTCCCTTTGCATGAATATATTAGCCCGTTCATGTAGGCTCCTTACCCTTCCTCCACGGAAAGTGTGGACAGGAAGTGGGTTACTCTACCCCTGTGTAAGTGAACTGAGCTGTGGTCTATCAGTAGCCTCTGGCCACCACATTAACTCTATGCAAACCAGCGGGGCAACCTTTTTCCATTTGTCCTGGTCTGCCCTTCTCAAATATTTGTCTGGCAACAAGCATTCCCATACAGGGATAACAACATTTTTGTGTTAATGAACTATGAACTTGTTTCAGGGAACAAAGTGTTGATATTATTATCTTCCTTTCAACCTTGCCTGCAGGCCGGGCCTTGTGATTGGTAGCAGTGCTCAAAAGAAGGCCTACCTATTGTAGCTCCTGATTGAGGTTTAGAATTGACTTAGGAAATTCACTCGTCACCCAAGCTTTGTTAGGACCCAGAGTCTCCGGGACAGAAATCAAAAATGCATCTTTTCCTAGTGGACCAGTAGGAAATTATCTAAACTAAATAAACAAGAATGCAGATACCACAGGCTCTCAAATTCTCTGTCATTCAGTTGCCCACCGCTTCACATAACCAGGGCACTGAAGAAATGTCAAAAGGGTGTTCTGTCAACTCGTGTGAACAATTTCCCTTCATTAACATATCATTGCTTCCGTCTTACTTTTTAGTAATAACAGAGTGTAAACAATAGGCTATTTGATTATGATCATAATCTTAGATTTCTGCATAGACTATTATAGATTTAATTTGTATTAATTATTTTAACTAGTAGCTTTATTACTTAATATATATAGCTCAAAGTAGAATTGTATTGAATGTTAATATTTTCAGTATTTCATTTCCTGTTATGATCTTCAGGAACAGAAACAGGTTTGCAGTCTTTCATTCCCAAGCTTTTACATGGTTCCTTAGGCAGCCTGAATCTTGTCAAAATTATGAATCTTGGCCTAGTTATTGTTGCTATGATCCAATTTATCATGTTTTTAAAATAATCAAAGAACTATTCCTGCTCTAAATAATATCTTGTCAGTTTTAAATTGTTTGGTGGCTGTATTTGTTCCATTTCTAATTTTGATAGAGCACTTATGATCCTGCTCATAATTATAAGATTTCCATAATTATTACAAAATATAGAAAAAATATACAGTATACCATTTTAAATTATATTTTTTTTTTTTTTTTTTTTTTTTATTTAGTACTGCTTATTAGTTAAGTACCTATAAAACTTGATGTAAACTTTATTTAGTAGTATTTTAATGTTCTAATTGCAGATTAGAGTTCATAAGAGGTGCTGAACCTCTTTAATTAATTTATTTATTTATACACTTCTGGACACATCTTTTGGCCCACCTTGTATTTTCAGTTTCGTTTGGTCCTAGCTGAAATTTTATATTAGGTCGAGCAAAAAGTTTTTATGCAGTTTTGAACCTGGCACATTCACAATTTCATTCAATAGTCTTTTTTTGAATTTCGAACACAGAATTTAAAGAAACAAAAGACAATTTGGAGCCTGTTTGTTGATATCAAACAATCGAATACTAAGAAAACTTGGTTTTATTGGTTTACTTGGATTTAATTCTTGAAAAAGTGATTGATATCTTTGGTTTTGCAACAAACATTACTTATTCTTAACATTAAGGTGAGGTTCTATCAATAATCTATGGATACTTCACCTGAAGTCGCCGCCCAAGCTGTGGCACTTATTCAGGCCGGACACAGCCAAAGAAACGTGAGTGCTCAACTTAATTTAAGTCGATCTGCGGTCCGAAATGTTTATCGGAGGTACCTAGAGACTGGCGGCTTTGTTCGTCGCCAAGGAAGGCCACGATCTCGGGTCACAACGGAAAGGCAGGATCGATTCATCGTGACGACCAGCTTGAGAAATCGTCACCTTACCTCCATTGAGATACAAAACCAACTTCGCGACTTCCACGGAGTATCTGTGAGCACTCGAACTGTTCGGAGAAGGTTAAAAGAACGCGATATGGTACCACACAAGCCAGGTAATGGCCCCAAACTAACGCGAGCCCACCGAACAGCGCGCCTTCATTTCGCACGCAGTCATTTAAATTGGACACAGCAAGATTGGAGCCGTGTACTCTTTTCTGATGAGTCTAAAATTGTGTTACATGGCAATGATGGAAGGAATAAGGTCTACCGACGTAAGGGAGAGCGTTTCGCACAATGCTGCTTTGAAGAGAGGGTTGCTTATGGCGTTGGCTCATGGACTGTCTGGGGCGGTATATCCGCGAGCGGCAAAACTCAACTTGAGGTTGTTACAGGACCACGGCTGCCAACATTAAATGCTGAAACGTACATTCGTGAGTGCTTAGAACCTCACGTGATACCATACGCGGACTATGTGGGCCCAAATTTCCTTTTTATGCATGATAATGCAAGAGCCCATGCGGCCGGCATCGTCAGGGAATATCTTCGGGATGTGAACATCACAGTTATGGACTGGCCAGCCAGAAGCCCAGACATGAACCCCATTGAGCACATGTGGGACGAGCTAAAAAGACGTGTTAGGGCTCGTCAGCCAGTTGCCCAGACGATGCAGGAGTTGAAAACTGCCATAGAAGAGGAATGGGAGATGATCCCTCAAAATTTCATAGAGCGGTTGATAAACTCTATGCCTAATCGTATGAGAGCTGTGGTAGATGCCCATGGAGGCAACACGCGTTATTAATTTAAACCTTTATTTGATAAAACATGTTTTTTATTCAAAAATCAATTGCCTTTAACAAGGCGCATATCCGACTTGTTAGGCGTAGCTCCATGTCGTATGGTATTCTGAATTCAAATTTAAAACAATACGATCGAAAAAGATGGTAAAATGTATCAGGTTTAAAACTGCATCAACAGTTTTTGTTCAATCTAGCAATCATATTTCGGTAGGGGCCATCGAAACCTAAACTCTAAGGTGGGCCAATAGATGTGTCCAGAAGTGTATATAGGTACTCCAACAACTTATGCATTAATAACATATTACAAAAGAACTTTATTTTATTAGTGTGGTGAGTTTGTCACTTAAAAAGTACACAGCTTAACCAGAAATAGTAAATATATACAAATAATTATTTTAAAGTGATTTAAAAAACTAACTTATCTTTTGTTACAATGAAAGTAACAATTGCATACCACCTGCAAGCATAAACAATAAAATTGTAATTTAAATACACTTCTCGATGGGAGTGTTTGGACTTCCGAAAGGGAAAGTAGGATACAATTGTAGTGGGTAGGTTGCTGCCCAAATAACAAGTCCCTGTAGACCTTACTTTAGCAGCTAGCTCTGCCTGCTCTAGACCTACATTAGAAATCCCAGCCAAAACTCCCTCCGCGGGGGCTAAATAGTAGGATTTAGTTTTGTTGAGTGGCATAAGTACTCATTTACTTCTAATGCACTGTGTGAAACACATGGGGTGAGTGAGCATAAATGTAAGGTTTTCTTATAACGGATTATAACTTTTCATGGTTGAATGTCAAAAACTGCTTGAATAGCTTTAGCTCCTCTAGACATTCTGCATTTGCTTTAGGAATTACTACCTAATTATCATAATTTGCACTGAAATCTTTAAGTTGTAATATTTCTGTCTATTTAGTTAGACACAACCGGGTTGTTTAGAAAACAACAATGCGCTTCTAATGTAAATAATAGCAAGAAGCAGGTTAGAAGTTTATGGATAATGTGTCTGAGTAAGGTCAGTGGGTCGTCTTAGTAAGGTTTGGTGATATAATGTGGAAATTGTGTCATGTTAGCAGAAACTTAACACTTACTTGGCTACTCTTAGTACTCATTCGGTTGTAGGTAAGTGCATAGAGTAGGTCGGTCTTACAGGAAATCATTTCGATCTCATTACCCTGGTTTTAGCCGGTAGGAAGAGCATTCTTCCCCATTACAGCACTTAGGAGAATCGAAATACAAACGGTTGCTCTCCAAAGGCACTGGCGACCATGTAAATATTTTGAGGTATCGATCTCCACTTCGGCACTTCGCTGACTCACGATCAGCGTAACACTATATATCACTTACCACAAGCAGTATTCTTATTCACTTTTAATAAAGTTTTAACTGAAACTTTACTCATTTTCGATTAAAATTATCGAGCGAAAATATTTTACGTATACATTGGCGGCAAAAATTTAGACGCTATGAATGACACTTGACAGTGACAACTCTAGCTCGCTAAGACCATAGTCACCGCAAGATTTCTTACATGTTGAAAGAACACAGGTAACTAAAAGGGAATGTAAGTACGTATATCTTAACTATTTATAGTATATAAGGCAATAATTGAGATGCTTTCTTCTACGAGTATTATTGTGTTTTGAAAGAAACATAATATCAGATTTTAAAATCACTATTCTTTGTGTAAACTTCACAGACGTGATGGGTGTTGATGTATAAACACGATAAAACATAAAAAAAAATACAGATTTTCTCAACTCATACTTCAAGTAACAACACCAGAAACAGCCGTTGACCCCAAAAAAAATCATATTTTTTTTTGTCGTGTGTAGATAAATCGATACCCATCACGGCTGCGAAGTTTCTCTAGCTAATTTTATTTCACCATGTATATTTATTTAATACTTCCAGCACTAAAATGTACAGAGGCGAACTTGTTGATGTTAGAAAATAGAAAATTGAGAGGACATGAGTAGCTTAAAATGGCTATGTCTATGGCTGTAGGTAATATTTTAAGCTCTTAAAAAAGTGTCTCTCTTAAAAAAGGAGGACTCCGCGCCACGCGTATCGAAAGTGAAGCACCGTACCGATCTATGTGTGCGTGATTTGACAAAGACGTCATGTCACATAATGGCGGTCGGCATACTATGATGTTAATGTGTGCGTGAGGCGCATGTTTTTACAAACGGTTCCGGCATACTGTGCTTCACTTTCGATATGCGTTAATTATTATTATGCCCTTAAGATGATTAATTAAATATTTTTGACAAACGATTTTGTTTTAGACAGATAAACCAATTACCGTGCGTGGTCCAAAAGGTGAAGCTGGACGTCCTGTAAGTAGCCATTATTTTATCCTAGAAAAGCAAGGATTTTTCTTATAGTATACATCTAGAGCGCTTTAGGCTATCACTAAAATGTTTATATTGTTGTACATAAAGAAAAAGAAAAGAAATAAAAAAAACAATAAAGTATATATAAATAAATAAATATAAATAAAAGAAATAAAGAAATAGTAATTTATGTTGCATAATGAGGAGTACCTACCTACCTAGTTATGTGCAGTTTTATACACTACTTTTTCTACTCTCATACATATTGGGATTGAATCTAATCGCGCCGCCGTCGCCGTGAGTTCATGTCGACGCGTCGCCGCCGAGTGCAGCACGCGGCGCGCCGTCGCGGCTACTCACAACTGGCTTTCTCGCTCGCACGCGCGGCCCGACCGCGTTAGTTCGCCTAGTCGTTTCGGCACACTCGTCGCTTACGCAGTCGAGTTCAATATTTTACCGAGTAAACGTGTATTTTTGTGTTGTGTTAACGATGGCAGCAACTTTGAGATGAGATGAGAGAGAAATGATTATTTTTCAGTAAACGTGATCTCCAATTATTATTAAGAAGACTGTAAAATTGTAACTAATAAATACGTTCCTTTATAAAGCTTTTTTTTGGTAATAACAATATGGTTTTCTTTATGTTATTTTTAAGAAAACTCTCCCTGATAAAAAAAAAACAGGCCCACCACGACCGGCCACGCCACGCCGCCGCCGCTGTGGATATTAACAGGCCACGCCGCCGCCGTGGAATTGGCCATCGGCGCTCATATCTGAATCTACTAAATAAAAGATCTGAGTGAAACTCAGTACAACAGAACTTATGAATGGCCGCAAAACCCAGCACATCACCGCGCATGCGCTAAAGCGTGCGCTGCTACAGTAAAAATTGGAATCAAAACTTTTTTGTACCGCGCCACGCATATGCGTTCCATTAGAAAAAATAATTGATGGAAACTACTTGGTGATATTAACTTCTTGGATTTACCCTGCATTGTATTGGTCAAATAGTAGTTTATGATAGTGTTACATAATGAGGGGTATTAAAACACGAGTGTAGGCGAGGTTTTTAATAGTATCACACGAGTGTTTTAATACCTAGCTATGTGCAGTTTCATACACTACTTTATCTACACTCATGCAATAGGTTACCTATAGTTACCTATTTATAAATAAAAACCAAAGTTAGCAAAAAGTAAACAAACACAATAATGGCTCCGAAACCATCACAGACTTTAAAGGGATATGAAAAAAGGAAAGAAAACCAGCGTGACATTGATTACGTTACTATGGTTACGGGGCTAGCATTGGTCAACCGCGCATGCGCCCTAGCGCGATCCCCATATACAATGATAAAAATCGAATCGAAAACTCCTTCGGTCGATCCGAAGTGTACTTTAATAGAAAAATTGTTATTTTATAGCATTGTCATGTTAAGGAATCTGTATCATAATAAAATTTTTTAATTTTATTTCAGTTGTACATGCATATAGTCTTGAAAAAGGATCTTGACAGACTGACAGACAGACAGACTGACAACGAAATGATCCTTTATGGGTTCCGTTTTTCCTTTTGAGGTACGGGACCCTAAAAACAAATACTGAAATCAAATTATTTTAGGGTTTGAATGGACCTCGAGGACTGGCCGGTGAAAAGGGACACCAGGGATTATCGGTGAGTAATTTTTGTTATTTTTCTGAAGTGAAAACAATACATCAACGTTAGCCAAATAGTTACCTATTATAGTTAGTATCCCATCGTTTCAACCTATATTACTTACATAAATGCGGAAGTGAGTTTATGTGTTTGTTACGCTTTCACGCTGAGACGGCTGAAGAGATTTGATATTTAGCACATGGGTAGACCATGACCTGGATGGGCATAGGATACTTTTTATCCCGGTAAAAAGTCTCCGTGGGATAACTTCCGAACTCCGCGCGGGGGAAGCCGCGGGCAAAAGCTACTAACATTATAAAGAGGTAAAAGAGAGTTTACTACAGATCAGTTTCCGAAAAATCTTTCAATAGTGGAAGTACACTATTGCCGTATGTCATAAAATATATTATATTATTTTAATGTTAAAACAAAACATTTCACACGGACTTTGTCGCGACCTGCCATGTTTTTCAACTATAAGTTTGTTCTTAAGATAAATTCATCCCAACTACGGAACCCTTCATTGTGCGTGGTCCGACACGCACTTGGCCGGTTTTTTTTTTTTAACTATTTTAACTAGACAACGATTCGTCACGTACTAACAGCGGTTAGCATGGTTTTAGTAGAATAAGTTTGCGTGAGCGTGTATTTCACTTGCAGGAGCACAGTTTTGTGTCTTCACTTTTGATGTTCTCGGCGGGTTCTTGTGATCTTCCTTTTTTTGTTGATCTGAGAATAATTTATATAAAGTACATAATGTATGTGACTGGATGCGGAAGGCGGAGGACAGGGTGTTGTGGCGCAACCTTGGAGAGGCCTATGTCCAGCAGTGGACTGCGATTGGCTGAGTTGATTGATTGACATAATGTATTTAATGTTTTATGTTGCAGGTTACTATTATCTAGGACCAAAAAACAACGCTTACGAGGTATTCTGTAACATGACCAGCCGAGAGACGTGTATAAGGAGAAATACAAAAACCCCAGTGGTTAATCATAATTCTGAAAATGGACTATTTTGGTTGAGCACAAAAGGAGTTGGCATGAAAGAGATATTGTATAATGTAAGTTGTGTTCTAAACCTACTTATGACGAGTAGTGTTGAGGTTTCAGGTGACTATTCTCTTATGAATGGGTACTTGAGAATATTAAAAACTAAACAATTAAATCTATATTGCTACCTACTGCAAATAATAGACATTGGTAGTATTGGTACAGAAAACTATTTTCGCAATGTCCGATTTGCCGAGGGACATTAAGAGAATAGTTACTTTTAGTACTCTACAATATTATTTTGTTCGCTTGATACCACAGGCTTAAATACATAATAATAAAAGTAAACAGCGGGGTAAATGCGTAACACAACTGTAATGCCATTTTGACAATTAAAATTCTGTGAAATTTTAAATACATCATTATAAATAATAATAATAATAAACAATTTATTTCAGGCGACACGCCCACCTTAACCTAAACATACATATTTGAATATAAACAAAACTTGTGTTAATAAAATAGGCTTAAGACTATGTTAGTAGCACTCCTCTTTGCACTAGCTTGACCTTAAGTGCTGCCCTGTGGAACTTGTCCGCGGAAGCGACGGAACACCACGTCCTGCGGCCAAAAGTCTTCCTCCATGACGAGGGGCAGGTAACAGTTCGGTACACGCACCACAAACGCCTTGAAGTTGACGTTGCGGCGCGACTCCAGTAACTGCACCCTCGGCGTGTACCTAGTCTTCTGGCGCACGTACTCCACGATGTCCTCCGCCTTAGTGGTGTAGTGCAGGCGGGAGATGAACACCGGTGTATTCGGCTTTGCGGCACGCAAGCTCACTTCGGGCTCCGCAGGAGCTTTGCCGCAACGGTTCTTATTAATTCTTTATAAATAAAGCAATGAATTAGGAATTTGCTTTAAAATCCTTCTGATTAGGGTAGAAAAGGGTTAGTTAAGCAGGTTGCAGACCAAAATCAAATCAAATAATTTATTTGCCTGAATATGGGTAGTACAATAAGGTGATACATAATTACAATACAGATCTTTAAACCATATCCTACCTTAATAGGTGTGCTAATATCTAAAACAATTAAAATAAACATACATAAACTCACGCCTTCCTCCCCTGAGTTAGGCAGAGAAATAAAGAACACCTTGTTTAAGTTCATACATCTGGTAGTACACTACACGCACGCCCGTTGCGAGACTAAGCAGACTAAGAAAAGCTAAGCTAAGTTAGTTAGTTTATCTTAGTTCACATAGCTGGCGTAGTTTTTCATACTTCTGTGCAGACCGCAAACTATGAACACATATGAAAACTTACCCCAGCTATACGGGCTAAGTTAAACTAACTTAGCTTCGCTGTTGGTGACCGGCTTTAATTGGGGTGCAAGTTTGATGTGTGAAAAAATTCACGGTAGTAGTATTACTACCGTGAATTTTTTCACACATCCAAAACTAACCGTTTAGCTGGCAACACACACTTGACTCTAACAAAAATTTGCATATTAAAGCTCAATATTTCAGAAACGGATCACTAAATTGAAAAATTGTTTACACAAACCCGCAATATTTTTGAAAGACCCATCCAACAACACCCCACACCATGGGGTAGGCAAGAAAAAAAAACATCCCCAATTTACGTGTTGACCCTGAAAACATTTTTTTTTTATGATTTTATTTTATCACTTTGTTGGCGTGATAAATATGTATATCGATGCAAAATTACAGCTTTCTAGTACTAAGAGTCTCAGAGCTAAGCTGCGGTCGGACAGACGGACGGACATAGCGAAACTATAAGGGTTACTTGTTTACTACGAAACCCTAAAAATTATGATTTAATAAGGATCCAAACAATTTAATAAATTACCAAAAGACATCAAAGGATCCAAATCCATGATTACTTTTAAAAAGCAATTACATCATAAAAATTCACAATTATTCACAATTACATCATAAAAATTCACAATCTCTCTTTTAGCTACGCATAACAGTGTTGTACGGAAACTATATATAAACTAGGTTATATATACATATAACGAAGTTAAAAGGAAAACTATCACAGCTAAGTAGGCTTTTCAAGCTTTCAAACTTACGAGTAATAGTGAACCTCGGAACCCTTCATTCTGAGTGGTCCGACACACACTTAGCCTTTTTTTTCTTCAGTAGTTTGTGCGGGGTGGGTATAATTGTAGAAGATCTAGTTCACGTCTCAATTTCACTTTCTTTTATTTTTTACTTTTCGTGAAGGTATTGTATGTTTATGTCTGCTAATTGGCGTGCGACGGGTTAAGGGCAGTGGTACAAGCCCATACATGCTTCATTTCATAAAATAATTGCAGGCAGGACAAGCGTTTTAAACTAAAACAAACGAGTACACTGGTAGTTGTGTACTAGGCTAGTCAACAGTGTGTGAAGCGTGTGCTTCCAATGAAATGGGTTCTAGTAAGTAACCCCGCGTCTTGACCAAAACGACGACGATGCGTTCGGGTTCGCCAAACAAAATGAACGCGAAGATCGCGTGTTCGCGAGCCGATCGCTTTGGTTAGGACACGACAACAAATTACAATATAATTATTTCACTACATCGTTTTATTTGTTTCAGGTTACACCATGGCAAATTATTTGGCTGCGAATGCAATCAACACACGTTCGTCAACCGTTAAAATACAACTGTCTGGATGAGTCCAGACAGTCCACACAGTCAGGGAACTGAGGTTCCATTCCCTAAACATAAATTGTCGTCAGCAATGAAGTTGTTAACTTGGTATGACGTAGTGATTGGGCCATACCCAACTACCAAATCACCTTTCTTTTATTCCGTACCAGTTGATACCGATGAATGTGAGGTAAGATTCGTTTGATCATGGTTTCATCCTTCGCCAGTTATGTTTAAGCCTCCTGTAATAGGGGGCGAGCCTATTACCATTAGCCTGGCTCAAATCTATAATTCGGACTGCTACAGAGAAGTTCTTGACGGAAAAACCCAATAACACTTTGCTCGACCTGGGTATCGAACCAAGGACCTCATGATCAGCAGTAGCGCTTGCAACCTCTAGACCAACGAGGCATCCTAAATTCTGTAGGCCTTTATTCCTAAATAGATTTGCTTTATGATAATCGAAGTATTTGGAGAATAATGGTACCTTTTGGTACCTTGTTGGTGTAGTCAATCTTGTTCGATCGCCGGGTCGAGCGAAATGGCATAGGGTTTCGCTGTTTTGAAATTTTCATTAGTAGTTCGCATATCTGCTCGTGGAGAGGAGGAGTAAGCTCTTGGCTAAGTAATAACAGCCGCAAGGGTCGATCTATTACCCCCCGGTGGGTTCCCGCATTGTCGAGGCAGGAGAAGAGTGCCGGTATTGCGGTGCGCCGCTCTCCCTATCTTCTGCGGCCGAAAATTGGCTAGCGGCGGAGCCAACGACCTGACCCCTCGCAGGGGGACCAAGGGTGCCCAGACACGAGGTCATCTGGCGCCCATGTGCTGGTTTTGTCCCTGGGGTAGTCACGGCGTGCAATGTGTTCTGGTGCGCCAGTGATGGGGAGTACTCCCCAGAGGAGGGTCCAGTAACGGACAGCCACGGCGGGTTCACGGATGAGTGCTAACGCGTGCCCGTGTTCCCGCCGTAAGTGGCAGAAGAGGACACCGTGGAGTTTTAGTGGGTTAGAGTCCCACATAACTGCACTATCTCCCCGTGGTAGTGCAGTAAGCATGAGCATTTTTCCACGATAAAAAAAAAAAGATCCATCATGTTACAATATACGCTTGCCGGGGTTAGTCTGTGGATGGGCGACAATCTTTAAATATCGAAACTCCTCCGTACCTCGGAAAGCACGTTAAGCCGTTACGGTTGGTCTCGGCTGTCATTCGTGGATCTTTGACTGTCGCTATGGGTCGTCAGAAGCCCGAAAGTCTCAAAAAATCACGAAAGACAGCTAGGAGGCTATCATTCGTGAATCTTTGACAGTCGCGTCGTTACGGGTCGTCAGAAGCCCGATAAGGTCTGACAACCAGTCTTACCAAGGGGCACCGTATTACCCAGTTGTAATGTTTTGCGTGCGTTACATTATACACTACCGTACCCACACACAAGTCCCGCCCTTCGCGTGACCCCCCGGCAAAATGTCCTGGAATATTTTTTTGCCGTGTGGCGGGGTGCCGGCCGACCTACTTATTCACGACTTGTAAACAAAAAAATTCTATGAACTGATAGTAAACTTAAGACTGTTTCCTCAAGTGGACAGACCAGGCTACATTCCGCAACTTATTTTGTAACTTTAAATGACTTTGTTTTTTTGTTTTATTTATTTGTTTTTAATACGCCATTCAAAATCTAAAGCGATAAACCTATTTTTTAAAATTCAAATATAGCCATTGTTCATAATGGAGGAGGAGGAGCTCGTGTCTTAGTAATAACAGCCGCATTGGTCGATCCATCAGGTTAAGCTACACTTGCCGGGGTCGGTCCGTGGATGCGTGACCATCTTTACATACCGAGACTCCTCCGTGCCTCGGAAAGCACGTTGAGCCGTTGGTCCCGGCTGTCATTCGTGGATCTTTGACAGTCGTTACGGGTCGTCAGAAGCCCGAAACTCTGAAAATCATTCATACCAAGAGGTCAGATAGGCAGTCGCTCCATCTAAAATACTGGTATTCAGCTGCATCAGGTTAGTCTGGAAGCTGACCCCAACGTAGTTGGGAAAAGGCAAGGCAGATAGCCATTGTTCATAATATTCATCATTATTATGAACATCTTTTACTATAGGACCGAACCTGAAATCGCGAAAAAAAATCTGGTGTTCCTTACATTTTGACGAGTTATGCCCCATAATAAAAGTTGGTCATAATGATGAGTACAATGACCCCTTAAGAGATTCCGTGTATGAATAGATATACCTTATAGGTTTAGGACATGCAAATAAAATATTTTAAAACAAATAATTAATGGTTCAGGAAGGAAGTACTGACTGGAAAAGTACTATCATAGAACTACAAAGTTCAGATGTAATATATTCAGGCTACCAATAGTTGATTTGTGGATAGGAGATATTCGTAATGCAGATCAAAGGATGAGCGTTGAAAGTGTTGAAGTGTGTTTTGGATGAATTTAACCATTTGCATTAGGATTTTTTTGTACTATTTCATGTTTACGAATACCTAATAAAAGTTTGCAAGTTTTTAATTAAATAATATATAATGAAATATTAAGATATTTTATTACAACTCTCCTCCATACCTGGGGGCCAACCACCACTTCTTGAAGCAGTATTGTTTTAATGTTACTTCAGTGTGAGAAAGAGATGGAGCTATACAGGACGTCTAGCTCCATCTCTTTCCCACACTCACGTAAGATTAAAATAATACTGCTTTAAGAGGTGGTGGTCTAGCTCCTGTTCCTATTATAAAGACGATAAGAATTTACACCGCAATACTTACTGGTTAATGTCACTTTTATAAATAGATCTCTTAAGGAAAACCAAAATCAACGAGGACGCTTATTTTCCTATTCATGTCAGTCTGTCTGTGGAGATTTCAAAAATGGACGTTAAATTGTCCCCATTCATTATATTTTTTGTTTGTGTAACTCTTGGACTTCAAAATGCATCAGGTAACTAATTTTATTTATGACATAATCTTTTTTAAAAAACCAAGGTCCTGCCCGTGACTTCGCCCGCATTTTAGTAAGCTATAGTATAAAACATACCCTCTGGCACTAGGCCCTAGTGTGGCTTTCTGCCAGTCACAGAGTACTTTTTTATCTGCCAGTGAAAGAATTTTAGAAATCGGATTAGATTACCCCCAGAGATTACCTCCTACATGCAAACTTACCTACATACTTACGAACTTTACCTCTTTATAATTTCAGTGTACATAAAAGACAGTGAGTCCTCCTGAGTTAGTAAGCCTTTAGCGTGGTTTACAGTCAGCCACAAAACACTCGCTTAATAGAATACTGGCATAACTTAAAAAATAGATTTTTGGATTAATGTTTAGCATTCGGGATCTAGTCGGCTTATTAACCAATATAAATAAATATGTAATGAACGGTTAAATATAAAAATATATATTACTTTTTCTTTTCAAAAACAATTAAATCTGTGCAAAAAAATTGCAGAAATCCTAACTTTCTCTGACTCAAGTTTTAATAGGTCAGCATTCTATCATGTGTGCGAAACTCCTTTAATCATTCCATTAAAAAAAAATTTGCAGTCATGGGGACCGCCGACTGAAGTGAAAACTTAAACGGAAAACATGTCAAGGTGTCGCGGTGACGCAGTGACGCGAACTCGTAAGATTTCCCCCTACCAAAATAGTTTAAAAATCCTAACTTTATTCTAACTAATACTCGTATTATAAAATGCGAAAGTAAGTTTGTTTGTTTGTTACGCTTTCACGCTAAAACGGCTGAATGGATTTGGATGAAATTTGGCACAAGGGTAGACCATGACCTGGATTAGGACATATTATACTTTTATCCCGGTATTACGTTCCCGTGGGATAACTTCCAACATGCACGCGGGTGAAGCCGCTGCCTGGCGAAAGCTAAAAAAAAATCTAAAAAAAAAATAAAAATCTAAAATAAAAAAAAAAAATAAAAAAAATAAAAAAAAATGTTTATTTCAATTACAGAGTGCTTTGTCACAAATGTATTGGAGATCTCCTTTTAAGCAATAGTTGCTTGTGTTAGGAGACTCCGCTCTTCCGCTAGGATTTTAACTATAATTGCAATTGAGCACATGATAAACAAGAAAGAAAAATAAAAAATCTAAATTAATAAACTTTTACGAAGAAAAAGGTAACAATGCGCGTGTATGTGTGGTGTAAACAAGTGAGTGTGAGTGTATGAGAGTGTGAGGATGTATACTGATTGAATTAAAAAAAAATCAAATAATTAGCACGACTATAGAAATAAAATTAAGTGTTAGTATAAGTATTAGTTAAGTTTAAATTTAAGTCTAAGTTTAAGATTAAGTTAGCCCTACGACGGAGTCTTGGGATCAGAAAAAGTCTATTACAACTCCTTCCACTAACAATATAAACTGTAACACGTCTATAGTAATAAATTATTGAAAAGTAGATACAATAGTCTCAATATCATCGTATGTGCTGGACTTAAGCCATTCTGTAATTACTTTTTTACAGTCTCGGAGCTTCAGGGGGTGTATACTAAGCTTTTTATTTATCAAATTGTATATCTGGGAAGATTGCCTTGGGTACTGCCTTTTAGCAAAAACAGACCTGACCGCAACAGTTGGAGCGACTAAGTAGCTCCTTCTGCTTCTTGGCTTAGAGTGATCATACGGGAGGGATGCGTGCATTCTTAGAATGAGTTGAAGCAAATAAAGTTTTCTAACAGACAGAACGTCAGATAGTATATAAAGGTTCTGGGTAGGGAATCTGAAAGGTTTAAAGAACATGACCTTAAGCAAAGTTCTTTGCGCCCTCTCAAGCTCCAAAAATTTTATTTTTGATAACCCACCCCAACATGGCAAACAATATGTGAGGATCGATTGGGCCAAAGATACATATACTTGCTTCAGTAGTTGCTTTGAGGCAATATGCCGCAATGTTTTAAATGTCCAAATCATTCTCCTAACTCTTTTCATAAGTAGTTCTGTGTGCATGTGCCAGGACAGACGCTGGTCTATCATAACCCCTAGGTATTTAGTATGCTGTAACCTGTCGATTTTTACACATAAGCAGTCGGGGATTGAGGGGTTGGGACAGTTATGAATTTGAATTTGGAATTCTAGCGACGGTTGTGAATTGCTATACTTCGTGAAGCAGATGTAGTTGGATTTAGAAGCATTTAGAGTGAGAAGATTATGGTTTAACCAGGTTGTTATCACCGCCAGCCCACGCTCAGCCAACCTTCCAAAAATAAATTCTATTTAGTCCGTCTCAGTCAGATAATAAATTACTTAGATAACACACATTAAAGCTGGGGAGTGGGGGCTCGCTACGTCACTTCAACATATAAAATCTAGGTAGGCGTGACGTCATGCCGTATTATTTTAACTCAATGTATCGCCGTCATCTTTTTATTACGTAAAAAAATAAAAAATACCTATCCAATGTTTTTTTAATAATCTAAATGACTGACTAAAAAAAATTTTAGTCATCATCCCTATTCAAGTGGCTGTTGTCAGTTTAATTGAAATAAATGGTTTGAGTTTGTGTTTTATTGATTATACCAAAGAAAGTGTTGTTTGCTCTACTAGAAACTAGCATAATTAATTACGCTTTTTAAATTTTGTTTCAGCAAAAACAGGAGAAATAACACTTGTAAGTAATTCATATTTATACCATACTAGTACCATATATAAAGATATTTATTGAAAAAAAAAAAATAATGATTTACGTTTTTTTATTTTATGAAAGTATTTAAATGCACACTACTCCACCATCTTTTGAATTTGACTTTATTTTTATTTCAGACAACGGATGATGGCGATAACACATGCACGACAAAGTATAGTAAGTAGAATTAATGTATCTACTTTCCATTAATATGGCAGGTAAAGACAATTAAAAAAAATATGTAATACTAGCTAACCCGATAGACTTTGTTCTTTCCAAATTTCAATAATGTATACAAAAAAACCCATAGTTATAAGTTTTTCCCGAATTTGAACATTTCCCGGAAAGCTTTTCCAATTTTGCTGTCCATAAAAACCTAATTCGGACATTTCTAAGGCAGCATTTCATTTTTAGGGTTCCGTACCACAAAAGGGAATAACGGAACCCGTATAGGATCCCTTCGTTGTCCGTCTGCCTGTCAGGCAGTCTGTCAAGACCCTTTTTCTCAGGAACGCGTGGAGGTATCGGGTTGGAATTAATATCAAATACGTAAGTCTATGGTCCCTTAGAGTTCTAAAAAATTCAAGCTTCTAAGTCAACGCAATAAAAAAATACGGCCATTTATGCAACATATTTGATACTCGCAAGTAAATCAAAACCCGTTGTCTTCGTATCATGAAATTTGACAAGAAGCAAGGTCTCACAGCACAAGTAAAGGAAAAAGTCTGAAAATATTATTGTTAATGTGTAATTCTATCACTTAAAAAAACATTTTTAGGGATTACAATGCTCTTTGTTTTGGGATAAATTCATTTCAACTACAGAACCACTTAGCTGGTTTTTTTTTTGTGTCTACGGTGACTGGTATCTATTAGGAACCCAATTCTGGACGTTTGCAGCCTAGCCGTGATAATGATAACTCAACATTCAATAACAATATTATGACAACATGTGGTTTACATTATGGTCCCAATATCTAACAGGAACATTTTAATGATGCTGTACAGTCAGGATGCTGTATAATGCTCAGGAAACCCAAAATGTATTAATTATCGCGAGTTATTCTCGTTTACCCGTCAACATGAAATATTGTCCTCCTTCCTATTATGCCCATTGTAGTAGATTGTCCTCCTAAATTAAATCACAACAGAAACAAATAAAATTCTAGATGTTTCATTGTTTTTTAGGGTTCCGTACCTAAAGGGTAGAACGGGACCCTATTACTAAGACTCCGCTGTCCGTCCGTCTGTCTGTCTCATGAACCGTGATAGTTAGACAGTTGAAATTTTTACAGATTTCTGATGTATTTCTGTTGCCGCTATAACAACAAATACTAAAACACAGAATAAAAAAAAATATTTAAGGGGGCTCCCATACAACAGACATGATTTTTTTGCAGTTTTTATAGATAATGGTACTTGGCCGGTTTTTTTTTGTTGAATACACATTATAACGCCTGTTTTCCCCGAACGGTTAGGCAGGGGTGTACTTATATTTCACCCACGTTTGACTGGCATAACTATTCACAACCATTCGAAACGCTTTCGAGTCGAAAATTACACATTTCGGTTACCTACCTGATTTACCTAGTCTCCGAACGCAAATAGCCGTCGGAAGAATAGTGGTCTTCTTTGCTGTATTTGGTTTAAAACTGTCAAAATTTATGGATTTCGGATTTGTGAACAGCGTTTAGAGGACTCCTTCGGAAACATTGATTGATAGATAGATACCTACTTAAAACATTTTTTCAGTGCACACAAAATGTCTTTTGTGTGTACTCGTAGGACAACACACAAAAGCATACTAAGATGATAACAAATTACACGAATATAATTTAAAAACAAGGTGTCAAAATACAAAAATGAACAACTACACACTAGATTTAACACACACACACACCTCCCTCACACACACACACACACCCACACTATACTACACTAAGGGCTGATTGTTTAATAGTCAGATAATTTTTATTTGAGGAATAAATATGGCGGTTTGACAGCTTTTGTATTGAAAATATGTCAAACTGTCACATTTATTCTTCACGTAAAAGTTATCTGCCTATTGAACAATCAGCCCTTAAAGAAATAAAAGTGACACTATGACATGCTTCAAATCAAATTGATTGAAGTTCGATTCGGCACGGAAGCGTCTGTAATATTGTAAATATCTATGGTTGTAATAGGGGGCGAGTCTTTTTCCATCAACCAGATAAAAATCCAGGCTCCAGGCTGCTACTGAGATATTCCTGATGTGATAGAAAAGCTCTTTATCACTTTCCGAACTGGAACCCAGGACACTACTGTAAATAAACCCAACGCAAAGCTGAGTCGCTTAATCTTCTCGAGATTCCTACGATTATGCTTTTGTATTGAATCATACGGCGAGAACCGATTGCTAGTGAGATAATAATAATAAAAAAAAAAAAAAAATTATTGAATTCATACATTTTTTTTTAAATAATTTGAAAAATGTCTAATTTTATACGTTTTTCACGAAACTAGTTTTAAAAGGACTGATGAATGACCAATGAGGATAGGTCTAGTGCTCGCAAGTGCTTCTGCTGAGCACGACGACGTCCAGGGTTAGATTTCCAGATTGGGTAATGTGTTAATGAGTTTTCCATTACTATTTTTTTATTTTTTATTTATTTAACGTTATACAAAAGAATACAGGATTAAATTATATAGCAACCAAAAACCACTAAGGTTTAAACTTGTGCTATCATGTGTCTATCTCAATATCGTACTCTACAACGATGCATTTAATATGTATGCGTTATTGTCGATATGATTACTTAATAATTGTAATTATTATCTCAGTATCAGCCTGGACTGTGGATTTGTGCCTTGTTGATGGCAATAGGCTCGTCCCCTGTTACATGTGACTGCCAAAATGCGGTTATAGGTACCTATAACCACATTTTAGCAGTTATATTTTGTAGCTATAGTAACTATAGTTAAGTAGGTAGTTAACTATAGTTACACCTCTGACTAACTACCAAGGAAAACCGGCGTTATGTTATGTGTAAGTTTAAAAATTTAACTAAACTTTTAATATGTAATAAATAAATAATAAAAGTTTATTAGGAACATAGTCAGGTACTTAAAACTTCACAAATTAAAAGACACGAAGATGCAAATTAAAATACTGTGGCGCAGCTATTAACGCCAACACAAAACACATAGAAGACATTTTTGTTCCAGACTTTCACATCTTTAACGAAGTCTAAGTGTAATATTTAGTGGTATTTCAAGTTTAAGTGCAAAGACCTCTTCTTTTGAACCTCTAATTTCATAATGTACCAAAATTTTCAAAGATTTCTTTTTTTTCAGCTACCTGCAGTTTGACTTTCGTAAGTAACTGATATAAAATTATATATACAGCTTCTAAACATTCTTAAATTCCTCTAATAAGGACTGGATAAGGTGTTTCAGGAAAGCGCTAGTGTCAAATACAAATTGTAGGCAAATCTATACAATCAATCTGCCTACCTTTTTCCCAACTATGTTGGGGTCGGCTCCCAGTGTTGTCGGATGCAGCTAGATACCAGTATTTTACTTGGAGCGGCTGCCTATCTGACCTCCACAACCCAGTTACTGGGTAACTCCGATATCTCTTTGTCAGACTGATTGCTAGATTGATGGGCTTCCGACTAACTGTAACGACTGTTAAAGATCTATGAATGACAGCTGGGACTAACGGTAAGAGTACACAAGTTCCTATAATATAATTGTTAAGCACGCATAGCAGGCTTCAGGTCGAACACGAAAATAAATCAAAAGATGTCGGTAACATCTGTAAACTCTGCAACTTTGCATCCACAGACTATAAAAAAATATTACACTTCTTCTTTCTCCTTGTTCTTTGTCCTAGCCATTTCCCATTATTTGGGGTCGGCTCTCCTCGTTCTGCGGCGCCAGGACAGTCTGTCGGGTTGTCGAAACATTTTTTTGGGCAAGCTCTAAGTCCTTGGCCACCGTGGACCACCAGGTGGCCAGTGGGCGTCCTCTAGTTTTCTTATTATGTGGCAGTGCTAAGGCCTGTTTTATGACATGGTCTTCGGAGCGTCTCATGACATGACCGAACCATTGTAGGCGGCTCTCAGTGAGTTTTTCTGCTATAGGCGCGACCTTGAAACTCCCTCTGTTGTGCTCGTTTCGCACTTTATCGAGTCGGATTACACCTGCTGCCCATCTTACTCGTAGCATCTTCATCTCACTTACGTGCATTTTCTGTACGTGGGCTTTCTCTATGGCCCAGCACTCGGCACCGTACTTCATGGCTGGTCTGACTGCGGTTTTGTAGATCTTGCCTTTGGTTTTAATTGGCATTCTTGTGTCACATAAAACCCCCGTTAAAGCACTCCACCTCTGCCATTCCACGCTAATTCTATGGGTAACATCGGCCTCAATGGTCCCGTCGGCTGTTAGCATCGCACCAAGATACTTGAATTGGAATACCTTTGGCAGTGGATTCTCGTCGATATGAATGGAGTTGGGGAAAAAAAAGAAAGAAAGAAAAACTGTTTATTCACATGACTGTTGACTGTTTATTATGATGATGATGATGGGGTTGTCGGTGTTATAAAAAAATATTACACAATGATGACAAATGATGATTTTGACAAATTATGTTTTTTTTTAGAATGGTAAGCCAGCTATGGAGCGTGGTGAGAAAGGTGACGATGGAAGGCCAGTAAGTACTATTATAAATAGAGTCATTGTAAGTTGTACACACGGCTACGTGTATCAAGCTATATTTTCCAGTATAAGCTAACCTGTGGTTGTACAGAAATCCTATACAATGCGAGATGAGCTTATACTGGATGTAGCCGTGTGTACAAGGATATTTGTAAAACTAAAGTAAGCACAGGAAGTACTAAAGTTATCTACATAATGTGATGAAATATTCAGAAATAAACTATGACTGTGTGGAGCACACGGAAATTTCTGTGTTATTCGTAAGTTTATATTGCTCAATATGCTGCACCACAGGTGCAAACTCTAGTATTCTCGTTTGCTTGTCACTGCGTTAATAAAGAATTCCTTGGGCATCCGTGATCCGTTTGCTTTAATTGTAGCTATGGTAACAAATGTTATCTATGACCTCTTTAATTTTTAGGGTTCCGTACCTCAAAAGGAAAAACGGAACCCTTATAGGGTTACTTCGTTGTCCGTCTGTCTGTCTGTCTGTCTGTCAGTCTGTCAAGACACTTTTTCTGAGGAACGCGTGGAGGTATCAAGTTAAAATTATTATTTAATACGTAAGTCTATAGTCTCTTGGAGTCCTAAAAAACTCAAGCTTCTAAGTCTACGCAATAAAAACCTACGGCCATTTATGCGACATATTTTGATACTCGCAAGTAAATCAAAACCTTTAGGGTACTTCCCGCTGTCCTAGAATCATGAAATTTGGCAAGAAACAAGCTCTCACAGCACAAATAAAGAAAAAAGTCCGAAAATTGTTAATTTATAATTCTATCATATAAAAAAAAATTAACTCTGTCAGTCTGTCATGACCCTTTTTCTCAGGGACGCGTGGAGATATCAAGTTGAAATTAATATCGAATACGTAAGTCTATGGTGCCTTAGAGTTCTAAAAAAATCAAGCTTCTAAATCAACGCAATAAAAAAATACGGCCATTTTGCGACACGTTTTGATATTCGCAACAGTCGCAAGTAAATCAAAACCTACAGGGTACTTCCCGTTGACCTAGAATAATGAAATTTGGCAAGTAGCAAGGTCTCATAGCACAAGTAAAGGAAAAAGTCAGAAAAATGTTAATTTGTAATTATATCGCATAAAAAAATTCAAGTCTGTCAGTCTGTCAAGACCCTTTTTCTCAAGGACGCGTGGAGATATCAAGTTGAAATTAATATCGAATACGTAAGTCTATAGTGCCTTAGAGTTCTAAAAAAATCAAGCTTCTAAATCAACGCAATAAAAAAATACGGCCATTTTGCGACACGTTTTGATATTCGCAACAGTCGCAAGTAAATCAAAACCTACAGGGTACTTCCCGTTGACCTAGAATAATGAAATTTGGCAAGTAGCAAGGTCTCATAGCACAAGTAAAGGAAAAAGTCAGAAAAATGTTAATTTGTAATTATATCGCATAAAAAAATTCAAGTCTGTCAGTCTGTCAAGACCCTTTTTCTCAAGGACGCGTGAAGATATCAAGTCGATATTGATATCAAATACGGAAGTCTATGGTTTCTTAGACTTCGAAAAAAGTCTAGCTTCTATGTCAACGCAATAAAAAAATACGTCCATTTTGCGGCACATTTTGAAACTCGCAACTGTCGCAAATATATCAAAACCTATAGGGTACTTTCCGTTGGCCTAGAATCATGAAATTTGGCAAGAAGCAAGGTCTTAAAGCACAAATAAAGGAAAAAGTCTGAAAATTGTTAATTTGTAATTCTATCACATAAAAAAATATTTTCAAGATTGTCAGCCTGTCAAGACCCTTTTTCTCAGGAACGCGTGGAGGTATCAAGTTGAAATTACTGTCAAACACGTAGGTCTATTAAGGTCCTTTACAGTTCTAAAAAAATCAATCTTCTAAGTCAACGCAATAAAAAAATACAGCGATACTCGCAAGTAAATCAAAACCTAAGGGGTACTTCCCGTTGACCTAGAATAATGAAATTTGCCAAGAAGTAAGGTCTCAAAGCACAAATAGAGGAAAACGTCAGAAAATTGTTAACTTTTAATTTTATCCCATAAAAAAACTGTTTTTTGGATTACAATGTTAAGACGCCGTATATACAAAATTTTGTTAATTTAGCTATTTAAGTACGTGATTTTACAGACGTAATTTTACGGTTAAAATACTGTATTTCTTTATTTGTAGTTTTAATGCACAACATGAAAAATCATTTCAATTATGATCTAATGAATGAGCTACATTTTTATTTTGCGTCGAGTTTATAGATGCGAGAATTAGGTTGTTTTAAAATATTTTTAATATTTTGCCTTTTTTTTAGGAAATGGATTGATTTTGAACTGAAGTTTATTTCTGTTGTTTTAATTTTATGAACAAGAGTTCTAAGTAGCTGAAATCAAAAGCAATTCTTTGCCCATTTTCTTTATAGTTTGACTCAGTTAAATACTTTTTTACTCAAAAATTTTATATGAAAGTAGTAAAAAGTGATTCACGCATTGTATAAACAATTTTCACACAAAAATATTGTAATTCATCCATACCCATTAGAAGTCAAAACAATTCGTAAATATGTGATATTCTAAACCTCTTTCTTACACCGAAAATTCATAAAACAGTCGCCGGTTTAGGTCGATTAATCAAAATTAAATAATAAAAATAAAAAAGTAGCTCTTAAATTAGATCATAATTGAAATGCTCATTGATATAGTGCATTAAAACTTATAGAAATACTGTAAAATCACGTAAATCAGCGAAATCGACAAAATTTCGTGTACGGCCTCTTATGTTTGTTTTTGGGATAAATTCTTTTCAACTACGGAACCCTTCATTGTGCGTGGTCCGACACGCACTTGGCCGGTTTTTTTAAATAAGCCTGCTATGCAGGTACCTACTTGAAAATGTTAAGTTGTCACAGTTACAATTTTTCGCAAACAGTTTGGTGGCAATGTCCTTCACGCAAGTCCACAATATATTTTGAAGTCATCTGTGTTTTAGGGACGCGATGGAATACCTGGAATTGCCGGTGAAAAAGGAGACAAGGGAATTTCAGTGAGTAATATCAGTTCGAATTTCAAAAGCTAATTCTTGATCAATAAAAATATTACGTCATATCAACTTTTGATACTACCTAATTAACAAAACCAGGGAAGCTTGATATAAAAGGGGGAGGCCTATACTCAGCAGTGGCTGGCAATGATAATGACAGAAACTGGACATGATTTTTTTCTATTCAGTCCATCAATGAATTACTTGTTATATTACTGGTTATAAAACCGCTACTGTTTCTTAAAACATATGTACCTACTTCATTTCAATGGTTCAATGTTACTCTTATGGTCTACAGAATATTTTAAATTCATATCACCCACTAACTATAATATTAACTGTTACTTTAAGGGACTTCAAGGCAAACCTGGTCCTCCAGGAGAAAGAGGTGACATAGGTCCTCCTGTAAGTACATACTTAGTTGTCTTATCTATATTATAAATAACTAGTTACCCGCCCCTGCATCGCACGGTTTTTACGATTTGATAAAACATTGTCTTTATTAAAATATCGACAGCCGCAAAGTATATAGTTAAGTCACCGTATGATTATGAATTTCGTTAGTTTATAATCTATCTTGCGAGATTATAAATTATCGAAAAATTGTGAACTTCAACCAACCATTTACAATTTAACGCATTATTTTTCGATAGTTTATAGTCTATTCATGGCAAACCGATAAATTGTGAACTGGTATCAAAGCATGCGACGAACGCACCTTGCGCTAATACTAAATAGCTAAGTAACTGCGACCAACTTCGCTTTGCGCTCGCCGGCCACTACCGCGGCACCACTCGCTTCGCTCGTTCGGCTCGCACGCGGTTTGTCACAGATCTGACCCAACCTAACCCATTTGGTCGGGGTGCCCCGGCTTAGTTATGGCTACCAATTCGGCTACCGCCAAGACCTTCACAATTTTACGAATGATAAAATTGGACAGATTGTGAACCCTATTGGTAAGTGCAATGCAAAATTGACGGTTTGACATGAATAGATTGTAAACTATCGAAAATTATTATTATTATCTTACTATAGCCACTTGCGCGCCCGCGGAAAGTTTGTTCCCCAACAGTAGATTGTCCGTGGGAACAAAGGTCCCAAGACATTTTTTTTAACTTTTAACCTTGTTCCACCACTATTAAGTAGTAATATCCAACTCCATGCATTTACTGTGATAGATTATCTGTGTCCGAACCTTTTGAGATACGACAACACTCACTGAACTAGTCTATGACATTAAAAGAATATTATTTTCGCTGTCATAAAATCGAAAGTAAAAATAACAAGTTTTTGTCTCAACTTCAGAAGCTTGTAAATAATGAATATTGTACTGTAGTAAGTGGCTTTATATATGTTTCACGTTTAAAGTTAACACAGCATACATTTTAAATCATAAAAAATATAGGTCATCGCTTGTTTTTTCTTTGTAGAAAATCTAGAAATCTAGAATTTAGAAATCTGAAACTAACTATGTTTGCTCTTTACATACCTATTTTTGTAAATTTTATACGAAAATACATTCAAACGAAACATACACTACGATAGAGTGCAGTTCTCTGGCATCCATAAACCCATTCGAGCGTTACAAGATTCCAAGAATCTTTGTCGCTTTGGCATTGTTTGTAAACACGTGCGAAGTGCGGGCTGACGTCATGGTGCGCATACGCATGACTGTACTACCGACTGTTTTTTTGTGTAGAGCCGCTTTCGTACGAGTGCATAAGTGTATCGGCATCGGTATCAGTATCGGTGTCATTTTTATAAGAGTATCGGTGTCGGTACCGTATCGGCAAAAACGCGTAACGATGCATCCCTTACGGTGACTTACACGGTTATCTACAAAATGATGAATTTAAACTGTGATTAATAGAAGAACAAAGCTACGTATCTTCTTCTAGTTTTCAACATTTAGTTAATAGGGCCTAACTAAGGCAATAGACTGTAATATATATTTTTTTCCAAAATACGGTAGACATCTACCGTAGAACTTAAATACTAAATACTTCAAGTAGACTAAAACGAGTCAACTGCCATATCCGCTCTAATTTATTTAATTTAATTTTAGGGATACAATGGAAGTCCTGGACTTCGCGGTGCAAAGGGGGACCACGGAAAGGAAGTGAGTAATATCAGTTCGAATTTCAATAGCAAATTCTTGATCAATAAAAATATTATGTCATTATATATTTTGATAACACCTAGTTACACAAACATCTACTTTTCACAAAGTGACGAAGTAGACACCGACATAATATAATAATTTTGTCGAAAATGAGTTATATACACAGCTTGACTCAGAATTTCTTGCGCTATCGATTGGTATATTATTATTTAAAATCTCGATAAAAAAATCGTCCCTTACAGTAAGTACATATTCCACAGGGTTAGATATTTTTTTTTTTTTATTTAAAACTTGTTGTATAGAAAGAACATTTCAAATTGATATTTGTAAAAAAATATATAATGTATTATATATATGTATAATGCTCTATTTACACGGTGCTAGTTTATTGCATGTGGCATACCATAAAAATACATGGCAATTAAATGAAACCGTCTAAACAACACGGACAGTATTACGATACGGACACCATTACGATACGATACGGGCAAGTCAGTTGCCAATCAAAACTGGAATAGGCGCAAACAGCACGTACAATAATATTGCACGTACAATAAAATCACACGTACAATAAAATCGCATTCAATTCTGGTTTGAAAATTTTCTATCATTCAAACATCAGCGAACGAAACAAGACGTTCAATAGAGTGGAATAAAATACATGGAAGCACATATGGATAATACTTGAATTAAATGTAATAGGACGTGCAACTCTATTTTTAGACGAGGCAAAACTTGCATGCAACAATCGCTTTGCAATTTTATTGCCTTGGTGTAAGTTGCATGCAATTTTGTTGAATGGCAATTTATGGAAATCGCTAGTGTGTAAACACTTCTTTTTTCTAATAATAATTCTTGAATGCCAATAAAATTTAACGCGCTTTATGGCATGCGATTATTGCTCTTGAACATTCCAGAAACTTGCACCGTGTAAGTGGAGCTTAAGTCTCTTTCCACACAGTATTTTGTCTTTACATCGAAACACAGACGAGTACATTTTAACAACATATCACTTAAGTTAGGTACTCCATAATTTGAGTATTTTTATAGTTTTTTTCCATACATTACTGTTCACTGAACAGGTAAAAAAATAGCAAGTTCCTTACTTTATATTTATATTGTGAATCATTGTGACTTAGTTTATCGTAGTGAATTGATCTTTACGTTAATTTTTCAATATCGAAAACAATTTACCTGTGTTTTACATCACAAGGAACCTCCGACGCTCATAACAGCTTTAATATAAAACATTTTTCCAAAAAAAAAAAAAAAACAACCGACTTCCAACAAAAACACTACAAAGTGAATAATAACTTTAATTTCGGAATTAGGTGTCTTTAATTTTTTATCACTGACTACCAAAATAAAGTAATTTTTCACTTTGTAGTGTTTTTTCTGGAAGTCGGTTGATTTTTTTTTCTTTTTGTTTGCATCCTCTAACCAATTATTATTTTTTTTTTAAATCGGTCCACATTTGTTGAAGATATCGATGAACACGAATAAAAAAATATTAATAATAATAATACATACAGACGAACATGTAACGATATAACCTTCTCCTTTTTCGAAGTTGGTTAAAAATAGTTTTCTGTAATTATGAATAAATATTGACACCAAAAAATACAGCAAAAATAACTAAAGTAAACAAAAGTTCTAAAATAATCAATCAAAAAGCAACCATAGGCTCGTCTTTTCTATAGAGAACTTGTACGAGTATCAGTCTCTTAATTTTTTTTTGTGCAAAGTACTTACGAACGAACTATCTAACGAAGTTTCAAGTCTAGGAAATACATTCTTTCTGAAATAAAAAACTTTGATAACATATCCAAAACCTTTGTACTATTTTATTGCTTTTTACGTAATGTTGACAGGTGTGGACCACTCACATGAACCGCCATCCGCGCGATCCCCCGGTGAAATATCCAGGAACATATTTTTTGCCACGAGGCGGAATGCCGCCGACCAACATATACATGGCCACAGAATACATTATAGTTGTCACGGCTTGATAAAAATAATCTATGAACTGATAGTAAACTAATGACTGTTTCCTCAAGTGACAGACCAGGCAACACTACACGATTTGTTTTATATATTTAAATTAGTTGTTTTCGTTCCGGTCTACTTTCGTGCATAGATCATGTCAGGTCCATTGGTTATTATGAGCTTTAGGAGACGTTAATGGGGATTAGTGGAAGAAAAGTTAAACAAATTCTCATTGATGGTGAATGTCTATGGGGATTAGTGGATTAACCAAAAATGGTACGGTCAGCAACAGAAGTCGGTTAACGCTGCTACTTTTGACATCATCTAAATTAACACAAAATGATTCGATAAACAGCTTTTTTTTTCGTTTAAACGTTAACAGTTGACGTTCTTAAAATTATAAGTACGTCTGTTCCGATTTGAATTAAATATTTCGTTTAATAATTAGATTAAAAAACTGTAAGTGTTCATCGACTTTTGTTGCTGACTGTACCGTGACTAGAATGTTAATAATCAAATGTTCAAAGAACGTCATGTTCATTTAATGAAATAACCTCATCGCCACTTTGTATACATTCAATGTAAAGAGAGTATCCTAGAAGCGTTGTCATCTTTTTCTTAGGGTGTCAATGGCATTGTTTGAAAAAAGTTTTTTTTTTTTCGCCCGGTACTTGATACGGCAACGCTGATACAGTTCGCTAACGTACATAAGACCCTCACGTGTAAGGTGACAGGGCATCCGAGCAAGATGAAAGATATTCCATGGTTTGCAAGGAGACGCATAATACATTGAAGATCGGAACCATCCAAATATAAGCTTTGACATTCCAAAGACAAACAAATCCAAAAATTACATTTAATGTAATGGTTAACGGATTGTTATTTTCAGGGACCTCAAGGCCCACGCGGTGCTGAAGGAGTACGAGGATCGCCAGGTTACGATGTAAGTCTTGCACAAAAATAAAAAAATACACTAAATAATGAATGAATGGCATGCTAGAATGGATATCGTGATAGCCCAGTGGTTAAGGCCTCGCCTCTCATTCACGAGGTTTGTGGGTTCAAATCCGGGCAAATACCAAGGTGACATTTTCAATTCAAAATCTACTTTCTGAGTTTATCTTGGACATTACTGACAACAGGGGCTCGTGGCTAAATAATAACAGCCACACGGCCACGGTTGCCGTGGTCTGTGCGTAGATGGGTGACCATCATCTATATAAATAAAAAAAGAGAAGTCCTGATCGACTGACTGACTGATTCATCAACGCCCAGCCCTGGAAATCTGAAATTTTGCACAGAGGTTCCTTTTATAATGTTGACAAGGAATGAGGAAGGATTTCCCGGTAGTACATTCCCGTGACATATTTTCCGACATCCACATATTTTTCTTTTACATATCGAGACTCCTTCTTGCCTCTGAAAGCGCGCTAAGCCGTTGGCCCCGGCTGTCATTCGTAGATCTTTGACAGTGCCTAGTGCCAGTGGTAGTCAGCAGCCCAAAATTTTGACAACCAGTCTTACCAAAGAGTATCGTACTACCCAGCAACTGGGTTGTGGAGGTTAGATAGGCAGTTGCTCCATGTAAAATACTGGATACATTTGCATCCTGCTAGACTGAAAGCCAACCCCAACATATAGTTGGGAAAAGGCTAGGCAGATTGATTACTGATATCAGTGAAGGACTCTGTATGAGTAGCGGCCTTTGCCCTGCAGTGCGACATTAATAAGCTGGAATTATTATTAAATCACACTTCTATTAATCTTCTCATTAAAAAGGCAAAAGTTTGTGAGTTTGTATGTGTGTATTTCTATGTTTGTTACTTCTTCACGCTAAAACGGCTAGACGGATTTAGATGAAATTTGTTATGTAGATAGCTCATATCCTGGGTGACCAGATAGGCTACTTTTTATCCCGTTCTACGTGGATGAAACTGCGGGGCGCAGCTAGTTATTATAATGCTAGAATGGTTAAGAAAACGAATGCTACCTTGCTACCTACGAATGCTATGGGTAAGACCCAGGCTACACGCATTAGCTTGCTTGCGCAATAACGGCATACGATAAAACAGTATACCATGTAAATGGTTTGCTATGGAGAGGTTGCTACCATGCTGTTTATAGAAACTGTTGTAGCTTACAAGCTGCTGCTTGTGCCCGAGGCACTAAGTTAAACAGACACAGCAGAGAGAAAAAAATCAAGGATGAATAAGCGCTTGTGGTACACGAATACATCTAACATCGACCTTCTATTATAATATGTATGTCTTCCAAATAAAAATAATTTCTTATCAAACTAACAAACATAATCACTGTTCTTTGTGGGTTGCATATATAGATAGATATAATACTCTTTACAATGTAAACCATAAGTACTTATTACTGATGTAAACGTAGAAATAAATAAGTGTGGCGTGCATATGTACTTACATATGTTTTTTTTTTTATTTTACAGGGCCTACCTGGAATTAATGGTACAAAAGGAGAGCCTGGTGTAAATGGGATAATGGTAAGAAATATTATGTGTTCTGACAGTAAATAAAGTACTACGAATGTTAGCAATATTTGTTTTTTCAACACACTTGCTCGAAAACTGGATCTTATTGTACCGCGTTTGGGTTCACGATTCAGTGCATTGAACACGCGTGCCTTTTACGCTCTAGAGCTGGATAGTACGCTACAGATATACTATAGCAAAGAATCTTTATGCCTTTTTATACTTGAAAATCGTGTTAATATTTAAATTAAATTATAATATTTTATAGTTTAAATATTCACAAAAAAAAATCAAACATTGACGAGATTATTTTATATTTATCAAAAAAATAACATTAATTAGTGTTCTATAAATACAAACAATTAGTATTTTTAGTTTTGCTGTTTAGCAACTAAGTTTAAGGTACAAAAAAACCATGACCCCATTTCACATTGTCACAAATGTTTGTTACAAAATATGTTGTTGTTGTGTTTGTGTGATATTTTGTAACAAACATTTGTGACAATGTGTCTCTTTGGAAAATCGTCGTTTTATGCGCGTGATTGTCATTGCATTCTCCGCTGCCTTTAGCCCTTGTTTTCGGTTTGGGTAGCAACAGCAATCCCGACTCGAGTGCAATGCCATACTTTGTACACTTGCATCAAAATGTACTACATATTTTTGCACCTAAATTGTGGACACTAAGATGAACGTTGTGTAACTTCTGTAGGGACCTGCGGGGCCAATAGGGTTGCCTGGGCCAGTGGGCCCTCCTGGAGCTCCTGGAAGTCATGGAGCTTGCCCTTGCCTTAACACTCCAAATAGTAAGTATTAACATTTTTTGGCAACTAAACCTATGAATTGAGAACTCATTGGTGCAGCTGTATTTTAAGTGCCAGCGCAAAATGTGCAGCTTGTCGCTGCAACAAGACGCAGAGTATGCGATTAGACGCAGAGCTGTTGTTCGCGTCTAGATGTTACGACAGACGTCATGCAGGAAGCGATAATTTTCTTTGAGTATTTGAGAGATACGGTCTTGTGAGTGAATATGGAGCCTCTAGTTGCACTTAGTGCTTATCATGCGAAAGAAAAGGCGCAATACAAAAACACGTGCAACTTCCTCATCGCTCACAGCAAGTCCTGACGCTGACCTGTCGCATTCGATTGTCGTCAGGTGCGCACACCTGATGACAATCGCATCTCGTGACGACTGACAACAATCGTGTCTTTCATTAGACAGATTTGTTATTTTGCATGTTTTTCGCTTTTTATTTTACATACACATAGGCAGGTACACATATGTTTTAAAAATAACTAAAGTGAAAGTCAATTTTTATATACAGTGGGCTGCATCAATTGGGTACCCCAGTTGTATTAAAATTGTAATACAACTGGGGCTAGTGGGCTGCATCAATTGGGTACCCCAGTTGTATTAAAATTGTAATACAACTGGGGTACCCAAGTGATGCAGCCCAGTGTACATAAAAATTCACTTTCACATTAGTTATTTTTTTACCCCACTACGACAAAGCCAAAAACAAGGGTTATGATTTTAGTAGTCTATGTATGTATGTAAGTATGTATGTATATAAGTATGTATTTACGTGTGTTCCACCGTAGCGCCTAAATTACTGAACCGATTTTAATGAATGAGGTATCAATCTGCCTAGCCTTCTCACAACAATGTTGGGGTCGACTTCCAGTCTAACCGGATGCAGCTGAATACCAGTATTTTACATGGAGTGACTGCCTATCTGACCTCCACAACCCAGTAACTGGGTAATACGATACCCCTTGGTAAGACTGGTTGTTAGACTTTCGGGCTTCTGACGACCCGTTACGACTGTCAAAGATCCACAAATGACAGCCGGAACCAACGGCTTAACGTGCTTTCCGAGGCACGGAGGAGTCTCGCTATGTAAAAGCGGTCACCCATCCACTGACCAACCCCGGCAAGCGTAGCTTAACCTAATGGATCGACCCGTGCGGCTGATATTACTTAGCCACGAGCTCGTATCAATAGATTTGTAATAATGTTCCGGGTGACATAGGCTATATAAATTCTCCCTAAATAAGAGAGTAAATAAAATATATTTTGCATGGTGTCTTTCATTACACACATTTGTTATTTTGCATATTTATTCGCTTTTTATTTTACTTACAATTAGGTACATAAAAATTCACTTTCACTTTAGTTATTTTTTTACCCGACTACGACAAAACCAAAAAGAAGGGTTATGATTTTAGTAGTCTATGTATGTATGTATGTATATAAGTATGTATTTACGTGTGTTCCACCGTAGCGCCTAAGTTACTGAACCGATTTTAATGAATGAGGTATCAATAGATTTGTAATAATGGTCCGGGTGACATAGCTTATATAAATTCTCCCTAAATTTAATATGGTGGACTTTACACGTAAATTTCTGACCACGAAAAAATTCATTTGAGATAATAATGACATGTTTGGTGTCAAAAGAAAGGTCTTGACGAGCACATTGCAAATATGTATATATGTCACATTGTTTAAGTAAATAAATATGTTTAAATTGTTAAAAATAAGTAAACGTGGAGGTAAAAAATAAATAATTAAAAAAATTAAAAACACGACTGCCGTGCCAAAAAACGTACTAAAAAGTGAAAAGCAAGTTGTATTCCCTGACTAAAGAGATAAATAAAATTGTCATTGCAGTCGCGGGGCCTCTTAGTTTAAAAATTATTCTACAGAATGGTCCCTCGACTGCAATGACAATTTTATTTATCTGTTTAGTCAGGGAATACAACTTGCTTTTTACTTTTTATTTCGTTTTTTGGCAGGGCAGTCGTGTTTTTTATTTTTTTTAATTATTTATTTTTATTTTATACATTTTAGTGACAATGTATACATTCGCAGTCTTACTAAAGCCTGACTAAATCATATAAAGACATGGCATCATCCATTTTGACCCAAACGCCAAAAACTTTTCTGCCTAAGCATTTCTTACTATGGCACCGAAGTTTATGGACCATTGCTCTTGGTTTTATTTGAGTTCAAAAATTGACCTTTTTTGTTGAATGAAAAAACCCATTTTTAACTTATTTGGAATAATAATAATAATAATAATAATAATAATAATCACATTGTACTGGGATCGATCCATCATCACTGACAGGACTATTGTTGCCAATAAGCCTGATATAGTGGTGGTGGATCGAACAGAGCGGCGCACAATGATTATTGACATAACAGTCCCGCATGACGGGAACCTCGTGAAAGCCGAGAAAGATAAACAAATCAAGTATCTTGACTTGGCTCGCGAGGTTGTCGACATGTGGGATGTGGACTCAGCGATCATTGTGCCGATAGTCGTATCAGCCAATGGCTTAATCGCTAAGAGCCTCGACCAACATCTAAGGAGGCTCTCGTTGGGCAGCTGGATTAAGGGCCTGATTCAGAGAGCGGTACTTCTGGACACGGCGCGCATTGTTAGGAGGTTCCTCTCTCTGGAGCCCTGACCGCCGGTAGCTTGGACCCTGTTCCCGATACCGGTGGGCTACTATGTTTTATATTTTTAAATGTTTTTTTTTTTTTATTTCATGTTTTTATAAAAAAATATTTAAAAATGTGAAATATATGTATATAAATGGAATAAAGGAAATAATAATAATGTTTTATTTTCCAAAGACATAGATTAAGCACAGTGATAGTTACTAAAATTAAAAGGCTACAAAAATCTATATAAACAAAAATTATAAACCCTGTCTCTTAAACTAGGAGGCCTGTATCTTAAGAGACAGTGTTCGGCCAGATGGTTGCGTAAATTAAGTTGCACCCTTTATGAGTGAAATTATGCCGATCTATCCAACTATCATTACATAATGAACAACATTATATTCTATAGATTAAACATTTCATGTGAACACTTCCTGCAGTTGTGATTGAATTAAATCTGTTTGAAGTGTGCTGTATGTGTGGAAAAAGAGTGTATGGTGTGTGCAACGTTGTATGTATATATGTATATGTTAGGTATAATAATATTATGTAGATGTTTGTGTTGTTGTTACTTTTATTAGTGATATATCATAATTTCAAGCGATGTAAGTTAATAGAGATTCTGTTTTTGCATAGTCCTGCTGAATGAGCCATTCTGTAATTTTTGTTTTAACTTTAAATTTATTTAAGTTTATTATGTCTAGTTCCTTTTGTATTTTTTTAAAGACGTGAAAGCTTAGAACATAGTATTGGTGTCTTGCAAACGAGGTTTTATGTTGTACGCCGGGGGTAACGTATGTTCGCTTCGTTGGATCAGACGGAGGCAAGCAGCCATGTGTTCTGAGCACAGACCGAAGGACATAGAGCTGTCGAACCGTCAGGACTTGGCAGTCAGCGTATAATTGCGTTGTAGGGTACCTGTAGGGTTTCTTCGTCATGACTTTTAGTACAGCCCTTTGGGCCCTCTCTGCTCTCAAGAAATAAGTCTTCGCTGCTCCACCCCATACTGTTATGCAATATCCCACTATCGATTGGCATAAAGTGAAATACACCATTTTGAGAATTTCGATACTACCACATTCCCGGAGAGATTTAAAGATGTGAATGAGACGAAGTGTTCGAGTAGTTAATGTATCGAGTTGTTTGTCCCATCTTAACCCGTCGTCTATATGCACACCCAGGTATTTAACGCTATCAGTTTCAGCAATAGTAGGACATGAGCACGATGTTTGCTGATTCTGACACGAGTGGGCTGTTATGGTGAAAGTATTTGCGGGCTTAGTGTTACGTCGGATTGCAAAGGGTAGAAAGTAGGTTTTTGTCAGATTTAGTGTCAGCAAGTTCTGGTTAAGCCAGTTCATTACTGAGGACAGTGCAGATTCCGCATTAATTTTGACATCTTCCCATGTAGGTCCATGAACTAATATCGCTGTGTCGTCAGCATATGCATATATCTTGCAAGCTGGTATCGACATTCTACAAAGGTCGTCTATGTAGATTTGAAAGAGCGTGGGTCCCAATATGCTTCCTTGTGGCACACCGTATGACACAATTTCTTCGTCACTGTAATTTGAGTCTATTTTAACTCGCTGGCTACGATTTTTTAGGTAATCTCTGAAGATTTCTAGAGGTATACCCCGTACGTCACGTGTACGTACGTACGTCGTAGATATTAGCCTAGGAACAGAAACTGTGTCGAAGGCCTTCGAGAGGTCCAAAAATATACTAAGGCACTTCGTTCTACTGTCCATAGTCTTAGCAATGGATTGGGTTAGGTCGAGAACAGCATCTTCAGTGGAGACCCCAGATCGAAAGCCGAACTGATTGTCTGCTATAAGTTTATGCTTATCCAAAAAACTTCTAAGATTATTGTTAAGAATCTTTTCCAGTATTTTTGAGAACGACGTCAAAACTGATATTGGCCTATAATTATCAACACAGTTTCTGCTTCCACCCTTGTGAATTGGATGAACTATAGCCTTCTTCAGAGAATCCGGGAATACTCCCGTCTCAATGCAAAGATTGCAGATATATGTTATCGGCGGTACCAACACATTACGGCATATCTTAAGAAGCGAGGATGATATTCCATCCCAACCTACGGCACAGTCATTTCGTAGCTGAAGCATAATAGATTCCACGTCACTTTCGTCAACTTTATGTATAACGAGTGAATTGGCAGGCGACTTCAGTGTCTTATTTGCATCAACACGAGGCTTGTCAGGGTTAGATGGCGTTTTATTTGGGTCATTTAGTATTTGGGTCGAATTTTTGTCAAGTGTAAAATACAACAAAAATAAAGACGTATTTTATATTTGTAATATAGGTAAAATAAAGCTTCGAGAAAATATTACATAGTATCTTTTTTTAATGTATAATAAAAAGAAAAGTCCTGACTGATTGACTGACTCGTCAACGCCCAGCCCATTGGACCTAGAAAGCTGAAATTTTACACAGAGGTACCCTTTGTAATGTAGACAAGGAATAATGAAGGATATTCGTTCCCGTGGGATATTTTCGGACATCCACGCGGGCGAAGCCGCGCGGAAAGTGCTAGTTGTTGTACAAATATACATATACACACCTATAGTAATGACATTGAAATATAATACTGGCGTATCTTTCACTCAAGCCATTTAATGATTTATTAAAATGTTAACAATTTATCAATCTAGCTCTTAGGGTTGTTTAGACTTAGAGATCTGTCTATTGAGCCACCGGTACTTCAGCGCATCGTCGGAAGGCTGCAGGATCATCTCGTGCCTCTCCTCCTTATGCTGTAAAGTAGCATCAGAGAGCTTCTTGTTTCAATTTGTACGACGGGTCTTGAAGATCTTAGACCCGACCGCATGGATAGTTTCACGAATCAATCGTTATAATCGTCCAAAAAATTCGCTAGGCATTCGAAACGATTCTGAAGTTCAAGCTGAAACCTTTCGGGGTCTTGGATTTGGATCGGTGCTGGACGGAGCGTAGACTTGACCAGTCGAGATCTTTCCAGCTTGATATTTAAGTTCAATGTGCCTCTTACTATGCGGTGATGACTTCTGGTTCACACCACCTTGTTCACAGAGAAATTATTGAATACTTGATCTTCGTCGACTTATTGAAGTCAATCTCATTTTTCGTTGCACCACCAGGCTCTGCCAGATCCAATTTCTGTCGCATTCTCACGTTATGTCCCGTTTTTTTAAGAAGGAGTTCATTATAAAGAGGCCTTCCTTCTTCATAAAACTTACCAGTAGGTGACCCTGGTGGTTGCGACGTTATCATCGTCTCGTTTGGCCAGTTTTGCGTTGAAGTCCCCTATGACAACATTAAACTGAGTTTAGAGCCATGCATGGCTCTGGAAACATGCTCATTCATGGTCTCCACCTCATCATGGGGGTGCGACGAAGTTGGGGCGTAAACCTGTATGACCTTCAACAAACATCTTGCAGATATTCTGAGTATAAGGTACGCCACCCTGGTCGACCCACTCTCAATCTTCACCATGTTGCTCACAAGGGACGTTATGGACAAGAAACCCGACACCACCTTGGGACTGCTGATCTCCCTCTATGCCTATCTATACCTATCTGATCTCCCTCTCTCCCGGAAATAGAGCAAGTTCCCGGATTTGAGGATTATCGAGTCCTTCTCCTCTCTTCAAACTTCAGAGAACCCTATCGTAACCTGCTCAATTCTTCCTCGAGCTCTGTGATCTTCTCGTCGGTCCAGAGCGTACGCGTGTTGTATGTACATAATATGTCTAGCTCTGACTGGCGGGATTGCAAAATACTTATTATTGTTTGTGTGGTATTTTCGGGTGTGTGGATATGATGATAGGCTAGGTATGCACAACAATATATTTCTATAATTTATTTTACACCTAAAAAAACCAAAAAGAGGCTTAAAACCATTTCATTGAATCGAAAAACGATAGATTTTTGTATTCAAATAAAACCAAGGGAAATTATTTGACAGCTTCAGTTCCATAATAAGAAATGCTCAGTCTGTCAAATTCTAATAGAATATAGCACAATCTTTGTTTGGCTTTTGACTTTCAATTTGGACCAAAAATGTATGAAACGTGGTTGATGTCCTTCATGCCAATACATTATATTTTATTTTTTAGAATTTGCTGTTCAAGGCTTTTCTTCAATTTGATACTCATATTGTAATAATTGAAGAAACTTTTTTTTTTCACTTTTCAAAATGGAGCCATACTGCCGCCATATTGATATTTTTCAACAAAATATATAGCCAGCGTCACTCGGAATGATGTAAGGATTCTAACGATACCTCATACATCCAAATCTGTTCAGGCATTTTAAAGTTATGGTGGAATAAAGAAATTCACATACAAACATACATCATCCCACTCCGTTGGGCAGTCGTGTAATAATATTTATTAATTTAATTGGTTACAGACCGACCGCGGCGAGCGTGACTTTTCAGTACCTGGCCCACTAATGATTGTTTTTTTTATTAAGTTCACGAGTAACAATAATATTATTATTGTACTTATGTACCTAAGTATATATTTCCAGCGCTTCCTGGGCATTCAGCCCTGCGCCTTACCTTGCGCTGAGTAATGCTCAGGCCAAACTGAAGTGAATCCCGCGCGGAATGCAGAACATTCACTCGCGCCGATTGTGTCAACTAACTTGTATGGCGTTCGAACTGGCGCGAATAGTCGTGAGACTTCCTAATCACTGGAACAATCGACGCGTTCCAAGCGGGATTCGCGTCAATGTGACCAGAGCTTTAGGTCAAGATTATGCTTAGGTAAGATTAGGGTCATGTTTGGACCCCCGTGGGTTTCGGCATTATTGAGGCGGTAGGCTCAGTAGCTGTGACTTGGTCACCCACGGTGAAGCGAAGAGGAACCCGAGGAGGCGGCCGCTCGTCAGGGCTTTTGCCGATAAGCCGACGACGTAGCAGCCAACAAGTAGGTTGCGGTGCCGCTTGGGCGACATCGTAACTGAGGCGGGCCGTGATGTATATGGGAGGCATCGCGACTGAGGGTTGGAGGCCGCGGCAGGAGAAAATTGAGGTGCGCCGCTCGCCCTACCTTCCGCGGCCTTGACGGTGTCGCCACCGTCTGATGGCGGACGCGGTGGGGCTGCAGGGGAGTAGGAGTGTCGGTATGACGTTGGCCGCTCTCCCTATCCTCTGCGGCTGAAAAGTGGCTGGCGGCGGGGCCAATGACCTGACCCGTGGCAGGGGGACCAAGGGTGCGTAAACTCGGGTTCGTCTGCCGCCCATGTGCTGGTTTGGTCCCTGGGATGGTCACGGCGTGCAATGTGTTCTGGTACGCCGGTGATAAGGAATACTCCCCAGAGGAGAGTCCGGTGGCGGACAGCCGCGGCTGGTTCACGGATAAGTGCTAACACGTGCTCGTATTCCCGCCGTAAGCGGCAGAGAGGAGGACACCGTGGAGTTTTAGTGGGCTAGAGTCCCACATAACTGCACTATCTCCCCGTGGTAGTGCAGAATGCATGAGCATTTCTCCACAATAAAAAAAAGGGTTAGGTTTGGAGCTTTTGATTTTGAGTTATTCAAGTCGGTTCGTCTATATTCCTTACCTGTTTTCTTAAGTGTTTGTTATATTTTATTACAGTTATGCCTCCGGGCGACCTGTACGCTGAGTTTTGGTCAGAAGATTCTCCAGGAGAAGTTCCTTGTAAATCAGCACATCCCAGCTTAAAAAGTGGTGAGAAGAGTAGCTATTTTCAGTGCAGCATTTATAAAAGTTCTTCAAATTAAATGTGATAGGTTCTCTTAGGTTCACCTTATCATTTCACCGTTTTTAGGGTTCCGTACCTCATAAGGAATAAAAAACGCAACCATTATAAGATCACTTCGTTGTCCATCTGTCTGCCTGCTATCAAGACCCATTTTCTCAAGAACGGGTGAAGGTACAGTCCGCGAGGCCTAAGCTGAGCTTTTCATTTGTGTGACTGATCCATCAAAATGGTACGAGAGCCCATGACCAATTTTTTTTTCTTATAGACCAAAACCGTATAAAAGCAATAGTAATTATTCTGAATCCAAAAATTTTAATTTCAGAAATTTTCCACGTCACGTCTGACCTGACCGCATTCAAAAAATATTACCGAACTATTTCATAGAAATCTGTCTGGTTTTCAAAATGTAGTTGAATGATAGATTTTACATACCGAAAACACGATTTTCAGAAACTAGTAGCGTTACACGTACCCAGGCGACGTTTTTTGAGAAAATGAAAAATGAGGCAGAAAAAAACAACCATAGCAACCCGTATGAAAATTTTGTTTTCAGGTGTACATTGATCAGTTGATGCGAATAAAACAATTTTCATAAGTAAGTGTGAGCATCGTATGTGTTGAAACCATTTTGAACGTGTCAAAAAATTTTACTGATCAATAACTTAGCAATATGTCTGAAAACTGTTCGGCATGATGAAAATGGTTGCCCAAATGCATAGCCCAAATGTAGAAAAAAATGATATCAGATAATTTTAGTATCGCACCTTACTAATGAGACAATTGTTCTTTCAGTTAAAATTATAAAAAAATCGTATTGCGGCGTAGTTACGTCTATCGAGCAAATGAATAAGTTGCAACTCTAAAATTCCTATGTCCGTTTCAACACCATGTGGTAAATCAATGTCGGAGTAAATTAATTTCCTCGCAAAATGCTTTTTACTCCGATAGCCTGGTACATACTTCTGTACACTTTTGCAAATTGTCATGTGTAAATGTAAAAAAAAAAGATATAAAAAAGAGAAAGTGAAGACTTTCTTTTTTTATATCTTTGCAAAAAACACAGATCAGGTTAGGCATTTTTTATACAAGACCACACAGTAATATAACCAGTAGTAGTGTATATATAATGTCAATATAACCTTACAAACGGTGGGAACAACCTGCCGACGCTTTCGCTAGTGAAGCGAGGGACAAGAGCGTAACAAGCACCGCGCGTTTGTCGGGCGACTCCGAAATTTTCGTTTGGTTTTTGGAATTAAGGTGACATTTAAAATTTCTGAAAACACGTTTTTGGTAACCTAGGTAATTAAAAAAAAGATTCAAATAGAGATTGAACCAGTTTGCTAAGAGACAGGTCGGTTAAATTTTTTGACATTTGAAAATGCGCTCACGCCACTTGTAACGTGTAAAATGTCTGTAAGCAAACTTTTTCGTAATAAAATTACAAAACCTGACCGGTGCTACTCACTGAGTCGGGTTCAGAATCATCTGGCATAACGATTTTACACGGTTTTGGCCGTAAAACGATGCGACATGGTTTTGGTCATGGCCTCTCGTAATTAAAGATCAAAAGAAGCGGAGTTGCGTCGCGAGAGGGACGTATCGCGCCTCAGGCCGATTGCCAAAAAGCGGTATAAACCGGTCTTAAACCAAGCAAAGGACGCGTCGCGCTCTAGGCCGGACGTCACACCTACACTATATATGTACACTCACACAAATGCAAAGCTCAGCTTAGGCCTCGAGGACTGTATCAAGTTGAAATGAATATCAAATACGTACGTAACGTAGCTATATGGTCCCTTAGAGCTCTAAAAAAATCAAGTTTATAGGTCAACGCAATAAAAAAATACAGCCATTTATGCGACATATTTTGATACTCGCAAGTAAATCAAAACATAAAGGATACTTTCCGTTGACCTAGAATTATGAAATTTGGCAAGAAGCAAGGTCAGGTCAGGCAGCAGAAGTAAAGGTAAAATCCAGAAATTGTTAATTTGTAGTTTTATCGCATAATAAAATAGTTGTTTGCGAATACAAACTTAAATTTGCAGTTGAAGAATTGACGGTGACGTATATCAATTGTTATGGGTGTGAACCTGTTATGATAGTGTAAGATTGTATAAATAAATAAGTAAAAATAAATAAATAAAAAAAATGTTATTCAACTACATTGTTGAGTATGTTTTTGGGATAAATTCTTTTCAGCTACGGAACTCTTCATTGTGCGTGGTCCGACATGTACTTAACCAGTTTTGTATACAAGGTGTAATTTCAATAATGCACAACTATTTGTTCTCATGATAATGAACATCTTTCACTATGGGACCAAACCTGAAATCGTGAAAAAAATTTCAGCTGTTCCCTTTATTTATGTTCGCATAAATCACCAAAATGTAGGGAACAACCGATTTTTTCGCGAAATATCCCATAGTAAACGTTATTTATAATATTGAGTACAAATTACATCCTGTATAATTATATTTGTAGTTATCATTGAATTTTTATTTGTAACAAACTTATTAGTCTCAATAAATAATTTATTTATTTATTTTATATCCAAGTTACGATAACTGATCGGCCATAAAATAAAGTTTTTGTTAAGACGAGAGGTGTCCATTGTCTATAATATGTCTAGGAGCGAGTAGGTGGTATACTATGGGACTACGGTTCACCCTTCATTCATATAAATTTGTTGCAGGCACCTATTATTTGGGACCACCAGGGAAAGCAATGGAAGTGTTCTGCAATATGACAAGCCTGGAGACATGTATAAGAATAAAGAATACAACTTCTGAGTGTAATCATAATCCGAGCAGAGGAGCCTTCTGGTTGAACGAAATGGGCGTTGATATGAAAGAATTATATAATAACGTAAGTTACTTTTAGAAATCTGTAGGAATTCTATTTAACTCAAACTCAAACTCAAACTCAAAGCATTTATTTCAATTAAACCAATTACAGGCACTTTTGAATTGTCAAGGGGTCGGTCAGTCAGAAAGATGAAGCTAGGCGCCCATTCCAAAGCATAGTAGGTACCTATGGAGAAGAACGGGCAAGAAACTCCACGGACACTCTTTTAAATCAAGATATGGTTACAAAATAATGGTTACATCATTCATGTTGAAATTTCATATGTGAGAACGATGCAGAACGTTAAAAGCGTCCTTAAAAAAAAACAATTCAAATATTTAAATTAAATTAAAATAAGCCCTGACCGCTAAGGTATGCCCAGCCTTCACTGACAGCGCTTATTCACGAACCTGACGCATGGATTGGCTAAATGATCCAACACGCGCCACCATCAGCGAGACATTAGTGTGAGCGTCACATACTCTCAGTCGCCAGGGCACATTCAAGTCAAACAAAGACGTACCCAGTAAATGGTAGCTTTAGAGTATGTACATAGTACTCACACATGTGCTATGCAATTATATAATACAAAGGAGATTGAGTCTATACAATGCAATGATAACGCTTTGAAGGACACAAACGAGACACATTAGAAGTTTTATTGTTATTACTGCTATGGCCGTAAAGTTTCCTATAAAGTGTTAAAAATATATTCTCATAACGCGGAACTTATTGTTTGAGTAACCAAAAGTTTGGATGGGACAAAAGCAAAACTGTAGAAAAATCGCAATGGAAATCTGGTCTAGTAACGCTAGTCCATTTTACAACTTGAGGTCCGATTATTCCTTTTCTTCTACACTTACTTACATCTCTGTTAGCCTCAGTGTTCATTTCTTCCCAAGCCCTTTATTTTAGGGTTCCGTAGTTAAAAAGGAACCCATATAGTTACGCTATGTCCGTCCGTCTATCCGTCTGTCCGTCCGCGGCTTAGCTCAGAGACTCTTAGTACTAGAAAGCTATAATTTAGCATGGGTATACACGTTCATCACGACGACAAAGTGGTAAACAAAAATCATGAAAAATTTTTTTTTTTTACAGTACCTTCTGTGCACGTGAAGTGGAGACGTTTTTTTTTTTCTCGTCTACCCCATGGTGGGGGGTTTTGTTGGTCTTTCAAAAATATTGCGGGTTTTTGAAAACAATTTTTGGATTTAGGGACCGTTTCTGAAATATTAAATATATTTATACTTATTATTTATACTGCTTTAAATTGCAAATTTTTGTTAGAGTCAAGTCCCCCCCCCCCCTCCGCTAGCTAAACGGTTAGTTTTGGATGGGTGAAAAAATTCACGATAGTAGTATATATAACGAAGTTAAAAGAAAAACTTGATAGTTTTCCTTAACTAAGCTAAGTAGGTTTAACTTAGCTAAGTAGGCTTTTCAAGTTTACGAGTTATAGTCACCCAACTTGTAAACTGTACTTGGAACAGTAAAAATTTCGTAAAAAATCCATTAATAATTAGTTATGTAACGTTGTTAGTTGTGTAAAACAGGTAGTAAATATAAGTTTGTAGACCATGTAAAAATATACAAAAATAAAATCATAACATTCTTATTAATAACTAGCTTGTTCCCGCGGCTTCGCCCGCGTGGATATCGGAAAATGTTCCACGAGAACAAAAACCCGTCTACTAAAGGGAACCTTTGTTCAAAATTTCAGCTTTATAGGTCCAAGGGTTTGGGTTGGGCATTGATGGGTCAGTCAGTCAGTCAGGTCTTTTCTTATTATATATTGAGATAGCTTTTGCCAAAATTCTGAAATTCCTTGCTGCTGAAATTTTTTGTTCCCCCGACCCAACCCAAAAAATAATTATTAAAGTCCGCCTCGTAGTTCCAGAGATTAGCGCGTTCAAACAAACAAAAAAAAAGTGTGTGTGTCAGCTCCGACGCACGACTGGAATTTACTCCTGTTTATTTTGTGACGTTTCCGACTTTAAATTTTTCGGTCGTGTCTGTCGGGCTATGTTTCTTTACTGAATCAATGCTATACAAAAAGCAACTTTAAGGTGTAAAGGTACTCGTCGCCTCCCCTTTTACCCCTGCCCCTCCCCTCTCACCCTTCCTCCTCTCCCTCTAAACAAAAATGAAAAACTTTATAATTTACTTACTTACTTATATTCGTGCCAAGTTTCAAGTCTATTAACTCAAGGAATAAGATTTATCATACAAAATTTGGGCCCCCGTTTCACCCCTTTAGAGGGTGAATTTTGAAAAATCCTTTCTTAATGCACCCTTAGACCTCATAAGAAACCTACGTGCCAAATTTGGAATCTCTAGACCCAGCGGTTTGGGCTGTGCGTTGATATGTCAGTCAGTCAGTCAGTTTTTTCTTTTATATATTTTGATGATTTCTAAATTAATAATATTTACGCTCGAATAACGACGGGCGCCGGCGTGCACTACGGAACCCTATTACTACGCGTGGCCATACACGCACTTGGCCGGTTTTTTTCTTAGGAATAGGTACTCTTTCCAACGATTTATTTTACTTTTGACATAAAGCTCCTTATTTATTGATAGGCAACCATAGACGAAAAAATGCAATACTTCATGGACGCTACCAATATCAGTTTATATGTTTCAGATATCAGCAGAACAATTAATATGGTTGCGCGATCGATCAGACTCCGTTCGCCAAACGCTAAAATATAACTGCCTGGATTCAGTTCCATACTCCAAACACAACATGTCTTCGTCAGTGAAATTGTGGGCTTGGAATGATGTGGTGATCGGACCGTACCCGACTAACCAATCACCTATCTTTTATTCCGTACCAAGCGCTACCGACGAATGCAAGGTACCTAAGATACTTATATATAGATATTATACATCTGTTTACTCTGTGTGTATATATTTAGGCCTTATTTCTGACAAGATTTGGATATTTCTGATATGATGAGGGTCTTGTGGCTAAATGATAACAGCCGCACGGGTCGATCGACGAAGATCGTGATCGGGTCGGGAAGCTACGCTTGCCGCGATTGGTCCTCGGTACCTCGGAAAGCAAACTAAGCCGTTGGTCCTAGCTGCCATTCGTAGATCTTTGACAGTCGTTACGAGTAGTTAGAAACCCAAAAGTCTGACAACCAGTCTTACCAAGGGTTATCATGTTACCCAGTAACAAAGAAAATAGGCAGTCACTCTATGTTATAGTACTGGTATTCAGCTGCATCCGGTTAGACAATAAGCCGACCCCAGCATCTTGGGAAAAGACTAGCAGACTGATCGATAAAAGGCAGATTGATCTGATAAGATTTGCAGTTTTGTTGGAAGTATTTTATTTGCAGCGCAATATTAATGATGATAATATAATGCTTAAAATAGGTGTATTAAACGCCTACCCCAGTAGTCCATAGTAATCATCATCACCCTTTAAAAGTGCACTGCAAGACATAAGCCTCTTCAATCCACTCCATTGAACTGAATCTCGGAAACACTCATCCAGCAGCAGTCACCCAGTGCATCCAGTCATCTTGCGAAGATCTTTACCTCCTCACCCATCTTATATTTGCCAAATGAAGGTCTATTCAGATATAAGCGATATATCGCTTTCGCGCTCGGCAGCGATACTGATCCGCCTTCTTGTTAGTGAGTTTGTATCAGCATCGCTACCAAGAGCGACAGCGATATCGGTTATATCTGAATAGGCTTTGAAAGAAACATAGAAAGAAAAAGTAATAATTAGGACTCACTTGGGATTCGCGGTCTCTACTCAAGAACACGGTTTTCCCTACGGGCATGGGCTCTGCTGCTAATATGGCGCCGTATTGCCAATTCAGCTTCTTGTCACCTTAGTTTATCTCTACTAAGGAATTCTAAATGTATACTTAGACATTAAATCGTATTTAGTAACTTGGCAGTAGAAGGGAGTTCCTGACAATAAAAAAGAAATGAGTTGAAAAAAATAATAAGCGAAACTACCTTGATGTGTTTTAATTGAAACATGTTATAATAGTTTATACCATAATAATAGGTCTTTACCTATGAAATTGCCGTTTTGTATGAAAAAATTTAAACGAATTTTTTTCATGCATTTTTTATTTGTATTAATCGAAGTAATCACCCATGCAATCAATGCATCTTTGCCAACGCAGTGGCAGTTTATTGATGCCCTTCTTAAAGAAATCAGCTGGACGGGAGGCAACAAATTCTTCAAACGCATTTTGTACTGCCTCTCGGGTATTGAATTTTTTTCCCGCCAAGAAGTTATCCAAATTCTGGAAAAAGTAGTAGTCTGTAGGCGCAAGGTCTGGTGAGTAGGGCGGATGACGGAGAGCTTCCAACCCCAGTTCTTGCAACTTGGAGACCGTCTGCTGTGCAGTATGAGGTCGCGCGTTGTCGTGCAGGAGCAGCGGAGACGAGCGATTGACCAATGCTGGTTGGAGATGTGCCAGCTTCTCCATCATTGTGTTCAGTTCTTCACAGTACACATCTGAAGTAATGCTCACCCCGTTTGGTAAGAAGCTGTGATGAATCACACCGGCGCTAGACCACCAAACAGTGACCATCACTTTTCTAGGGGTAAGTTTTCGTTTAGGGCATTGTTTAGGTGCTGAACCAGGATCCAACCAACTTGCTGAGCGCTTGCAGTTATCAAACAGAATCCATTTTTCATCGCAGGTAACAATGCGGTTCAAAATTCCTTCATTTGTGTGTCTGTTGAGCAGTGCAAAGCACGTCTCGACGCGTACTTCGCGCTGGCGATCATTGCGTTCGTGGGGCACCCATTTGTCAAGCTTTTTTACCTTGCCAATTTGACGCAAATGGACCAATATTGTTTTGACGCTAACGTCGAAAGCTGCTGCTAATTCAGCCGTAGATTGTGTATCATCAGCTTCCACAATCGCCTTTAATTCGTCATTGTCGACCAAAGTCTTCGGACGACCGCGAGGTTCATTTTTCAGGTCGAAATTTCCAGAACGGAAGCGAGCAAACCAATAACAAGTGGTGCGTTGGTTTGTAGTGTTAGCTCCGTAAACGTCGTTGATGTTGCGTGCCGCTTGTGCCGCGTTGCTGCCACGACGGTACTCATATTCCATAATTACTCGAATTTTTAACGTATCCATGATGACGAAAAAGATTGAAATGCAATGAAAATGTAACACTAATCAATAAACAAATGACTACTTTTGGAAAAAAAAATCCATGTTTTTAAAATAAAATTAATTTGAAATTAGAATTCTTAGCCAAACAAAATTATTTTGATTTGAAATGGCCAATACTGCAGAACGGCAATTTCATAGGTAAAGACCTAATATATAAATATAAACGATAAGTAATTTAACTACGAAAATTATTTTGCTTCGAACTGTCAAGTTACAGTATACAATTAAAACTCCAAGAATAGTTGAATAATAACAATAATATAGGAACAAGTGGATATGATCTAACATACCTACTCTTTCGGCAAGTTTAAGAAAATAAATGAATCCAAATAATTAATGTTTCAGGAAGGAGGTTTGGAATGGAAAAGTACTATCATAGAACTACAAAGTTCTAACGTATACAGACTACCAATAGTTAATATGTGGATCGGAGATATTCGTAATGCAGAACAACAGATGAGCATCGAAAGTGTTGAATTGTGTTTTGGATGACTTTATCCAGAATATAGTGTCTATTTCATATACAAGAGTATTTTTTTTAAATCAACTCTAAGTTCCATGATACTTTTTGACTACCTTCTGTTGGCATGTCTAATTTGTAATAATTTAGAGATTAATGATGTTGATGATTGATAATTAACCTAATTTGATTTTGACATACCTGATTATGACACTGTTTCAATTTATTTAGTTTTATTCCTATCGTATTGTAGATATTTAAATAAATGTTTAACTATATAAATGTACCGTTTCGACTATTGTTCCCGTAGTTACCTCAAAAATAATTTTGCTATGTCATCATTGCATCTTAATAATAATAATAATAAAGTAAGCTGGCAACACTGACGTCAACAAGTCACAAGATTTGTTTTCATAATTATCTTAGTTTTATTTATTTTAGACGCAGTTTTTCATTTTATCAGAAACCCCAATTAAATGTAGAAGTCCATAAATCAATATACAACCTAAAAATATTGAAATCAACCTACTTATATAATGTAATCATCAAATAATGCCGAATCGGAGGTGACATGACAGATGTCACCAAACAACAAAACAAAATGAAATAAAGAAAACTAAGGATGAAAATATACTAGTATAAATGTTGACAAGATCAGCTACACGAAGAGCACGCCTACCACCTCCGGACTCGTCGCTCAGCTCCGCCTCGCCGCCGCCGGTACCCAGCCCCATTGTATGCGCTGTGACGACACCGGCCGCGGTAGCTGCGTCGAGCTCGAGCGACGAATACTTCTCCCCGCCCACGACGCCACCACCCGCTCGCCGACGGGGAGGACGCCGGCCGCCGGATGGCTTAGGATCTCGAGGCCCACCGGCCTCTGAAAGGGTCCCAGCTCCCGGCGGAAGTGTGCAGCGCATGAGATGGACGCCATCCATTAATGAGAACGTCATGCGCTCATACTATGGGGCTACAGAGGGAGGAAACAATCTGACCGCGTACCGTGTTCGGATGCTCTCTCTTTTTCAGGTGCTTGAACCAGCTGTCAACGTTTCGGCACAACGACTGTCGGATCAGGTGCGGGTCATCCAGCGTAATCATATGTTGGATGACACTGTACTTGATCGCCTGCGAATTGAAATGCAGAGTAGCCATGTCATTGCCCCCCCGCCGTCGCAGACTAATATAATACCACCACAGTCTGACACAAACCGAGTTGACGAGGGAAGTGATGACAGGGCTACAAACGTAAGTACCCAGTGCAATGAAGAATTGAGGAGTGCTTTGGAAGATGCGATTCGGGAATATCGATTCATGTCTCCCGAACTTAGACCACGCTTACCTCGTTTGCCCATGCATAACAAAAATAGGGCGCTTATGGCGGCTCTGGATTCGCAGTTGTCAAACTATTTTGATGACTGCGAAGACCTCACCGATACTCATTCGATTCTGTACTGCGCGGCTGTAGCGGCATGTCGTGTAGCTCACGTCAAATTTGCTAATGACTCTAGAGCTACACGACCGAAACCAGCCGTACCAGCTTGGCAGTGCAGAATTGAGCGCCGTATTGGTGGGGCCAGAGCGCTCATCGGCAAACTAACCTGCTTCAGGGAGGGCAATACTCGCCCTAGAGTGATGCGCTTTGTGAGGCGGGCGTTCTCAGGGACTGATGTCAGCCCTCAGGACTATATGTCCCGTGTCACAGAGCGCATCGACTTCCTGAAGCAGAAAGTCTATGCATGGGCAAACCGTATTCGTAGGTATAAGCGGCGAGTGGACCGATACACTCAGAATCGCACCTTCCAGAGCGATGAAAGGTGGGTTTATAGGGGTTGGGAGCGACCGGACCAAGGTGTGACTGACACGCGCCTGCCGGATGATGATGCCATGTGTTCTTTCTGGCGCAGTATCTGGTCGGCGCCTGTCAGTCACACCGAAGGTGATTGGGCTCGGGAAGTCGAGCGAGCCTGCGATCCAATACCAGAAATGGGGGCTATTACCATCTGTCCCCAAGATGTAGCTCGTGCAATCCGTCCGTTACCTAACTGGAAGTCTCCAGGGCCGGACGGACTGCACAACTTCTGGATCAAATGGTTTCTTCGGTCGCACGCTCGCTTGGCGGCTCAGTACCAGTCTGCTTTAGAATCTGGTTCGCTACCCCAGTTCCTAACGACAGGAGTTACCCACCTGCTCCATAAATCAGGTAGCACCGCGGAACCCAAAAATTATAGACCGATCACGTGTTTACCGACGGTCTATAAAGTTCTTACATCCATTTTGAGAGCTAAAATTAACGAACATATAGACAACAACTCCATCATGTCTGCCTCTCAAAATGGATGTAGGAATGGGTCCCGTGGTACTAAGGAGCTACTCCTCATTGATATGGCCATAAGCCAACAGGTTCGTCGTTCCCGAAAGGATCTGTCGACATGTTGGATAGACTACAAGAAGGCCTATGACTCGGTGCCACATACATGGCTCATGAGGGTGTTGGAGTTGTATAAAGTAGATGCAACTCTGCGCACCTTCCTGATGTCATGTATGGGGCAATGGAGGACGGTCCTTCGCTATCCAGGATGTCGAAATATCCAGAGGAACAGCGAACCGATAAGGATCGAGCGAGGCATATTTCAGGGCGATAGTTTGAGTCCGCTTTGGTTCTGCTTAGCCTTGAATCCTCTAAGCACACTGCTGGAGGATTCAGGTCTAGGCTATCGGCTGCGGAGAGGTGGTCAGGTTATATCCCACCTCCTCTACATGGATGACCTAAAACTCTTTGCCCCCAACAATTTGCAACTGATGAAGCTACTGAAAGTAACTGAAACTTTCAGTAGCGCCATCAGGATGGAATTTGGTGTGGACAAATGTGCGGTCATGCATGTAAAGCGAGGAGAGATTGTGGAATCCGTGGGAACCCAACTCTCGGATTCCATAAACCTTAGAGCCCTCTCCGCATCCGAAACCTATAAGTATTTGGGTATGTCGGAAGCGTTGGGCATCAATGTTACTGACATGAAGCAATCGTTGAAGGAGCGCTTCTTTGGCCGCCTGAAGAAAGTATTTAATAGTCTTCTATCAGGCGGAAACAAGGTGCGCGCCTTCAACGGTTGGGTCATGCCGGTTTTGATGTACTCTTTCGGCGTACTCAAATGGACTCAGACGGAACTCGACGCCCTTGATCGGAGGGTCCGTACGCTGTTGACTGCATATCGAATGCATCACCCACGGTCATCGGTAATGAGACTGTATATCCCGCGCAAGTGTGGAGGCCGAGGCTTTTTAAACGCTAAGACTCTCCACAACCGCGAGATATGCAGTCTCAGGGAATATTTCCTAGAAGCCGACGTGGGGATGCATCGCGATGTGGTCGCGGTGGACAAGGGCCTCACTCCGCTCTCCTTGGCTAAAGAGAACTGGCGCAAACCTATAGTGCTTAACATTAACGATCGCAGGGAGGTATGGCAGAGTAAAGAGCTTCACGGACGCTTTTTCCGGGCCCTATATGAACCCGATGTAGATTTGTTAGCGTCCGTAGCCTGGCTGCGTTCCGGTGACCTCTTTGGGGAAACCGAAGGTTTTGTCTGTGCAATTATGGACGAAGTTATGATGACGAACAACTACCGGAAATATATTGTGAAGGACGGTACGGTTGACATCTGTCGGGCATGCCACCGTCCGGGAGAATCAATCCGACACATTATCTCCGGATGTTCTCGTCTTGCTAACGAAGAGTACTTGCATAGACACAACCTTGTAGCCAGGATTATCCATCAGCAACTTGCACTGAAATACAACCTTGCGGAATCGGAAGTGCCGTACTACAGGTATGTGCCCGACCCAGTTCTCGAAAATGGAAATATCACATTGTACTGGGATCGATCCATCATCACTGACAGGACTATTGTTGCCAATAAGCCTGATATAGTGGTGGTGGATCGAATAGAGCGGCGCGCAATGATTATTGACGTAACAGTCCCACATGACGGGAACCTCGTGAAAGCCGAGAAAGATAAACAAATCAAGTATCTTGACTTGGCTCGCGAGGTTGTCGACATGTGGGATGTGGACTCAGCAATCATTGTGCCGATAGTTGTATCAGCCAATGGTTTAATTGCCAAGAGCCTCAACCAACACCTAAGGAGGCTCTCGTTAGGTGGCTGGATCAAGGACCTGATTCAGAAAGCAGTACTTCTGGACACGGCCCGCATTGTTAGGAGGTTCCTCTCTCTGGAGCCCTGACCGCCGGTAGCTTGGACCCTGTTCCTGATACCGGTGGGCTACTATTTTTTATATTTTTAAATGTTTTTTATATATTTTTTAAGAAATATTTAAAAATGTATTTGATAAGAAGAAAAATTAATAAACGAAATAATAATAAATGACCATGTCACTTTGTACTGGGATCGGTCTATCATTACTGACAGGACTATTGTCGCCAATAAGCCTGATATAGTAGTGATAGATCGGTTAGTGCGCCACGCAATGATAGTCGATGTTACCATTCCACATGACGAGAACCTCGTGAAAGCTGAGAAAGAGAAACAAATAAAATATCTCGACTTAGCTCACGAGGTTGTTGATATGTGGAATGTGAGCTCGGCTGTCATTGTGCCGATTGTCGTAACGGCCAATGGCCTGATGGCCGAAAGCCTCGAACAACATCTCTCGAGGCTATCATTAGGCGGTTGGATCAAGGGCCTGATTCAGAAGGCAGTACTCCTTGATACGGCTCGCATTGTGAGAAGGTTCCTGTCTCTGCAGCCCTAACCACCGGTAGCTTGGACCCTGCTCCCGACACCGGCGGACCTCTATTTTTTTATATTTTTAAATGTTTTTTTTTATATCCTTTTTTTAAGAAATATTTAAAAATGTAAATAGATAAGAAATAAAATGAATAAACGACATAATAATAATAATTTCTAAATAATAATAATTTTTATTATTATTTATAGACATGGGCATTATTGCTATTTTAAGAAAATCTATTGTATAAGGAGACGAGTGTGTGTAGCCACAATTGAATTGTTAGTTAATCATATGAGCGTTTTGGATAGTATGTCTGTTAGCTCGTAAGACCAATTGAATAAACAAATAAACTGATCTTCAAAATAAACTAATCTTATTTTATATTAATTCAAACATTTTATAATATTTATTTATTTATAAAAACTTACACTATCATAACAGGTTCACACCCAATGCGATAATGTAATTAAATGATTATCATTTATTAGTTAATAAATCGAGAGTCACCCTCACGAATTCCGCCAATGTTCAGCTAAAAATGTCAATCCTTTGTGAGGCGCTGCTTATTAACCTTAGCGCTCTTGCAACCGGTGCGAATTTACCTACGTTAGTGCGAGCCACTGGAACGTCGAAAAGCCGTGCCTTCGGTGCCTGCCGCAGCCTGGTGTTTGGAACGAGCAGCCTCAATGAATCTAATGTACTAGGATTATTTAATCTACCACGAAACACTTCAAATATATATTTCGCTAACGCTAAGTTACGCCTTACCTCCAACTTATAGTACCCAACCATCCCTATAACAAAGAGGGTCGGATACATAAGCGGCTAATAAGGGTAAACTCCATACTGCTTAAGATACAAATACCGGATAAATTTGTTCTGCATTTTTTCCACCATGAGACTATATTTAGCCTTATAACCAACCTACTCCTAACCATATAGGGATTTTACAGCTTCTGTGTTATTATATTCCCGTGTTTCGCGCATTATAAAGCTTAGACTCTTAAATGCCTCCCTACACACTTGCTCAATATGTCTACGGAACGTCAAGCCCTTAGTAAACTGAACCCCTAGGTTACGCACCGAATCAACCCGCGGAATGGCTACACCTTCCATCTGGTATTTATAGTGTAGCGGCACCACAGCACGGCGTCAAAGACATGACGTTGCACTTTGAGACATTAAACCGCAGCTTATTATTCCGGCTCCATTCTACCACTTCATCAATGTCCGACTGCAACTTCAAGCAGTCTGTCTCGTCATTAATCCGAAGGAACAATTTAAGATCAACAGCAAAGAGCAAACAACTTGCATTCCGCGTTACCTCCGGTAGGTCATTTACCATTATGACAAATTCCAACGGGCCCAAATTGGTACCCTGGCTGACTCCTGAAAGTGTCAAGCAAGGGCTCGAAAAGTAACCGCCGTGCTCTACATATTGCCTAAGATTACCCAAGTAACTTGCAAAGAATTGCAAGAGGTCCGGAGTCAAACCCGCCAATGCAAACTTCAACAAAAGAACGTCATTATCCACACTATCGAAGGCCTTTTTAAAGTCAAAATATGCGACGTCCGGCTGAGCACCAGCTTCAGAGTCAAGCACAGGTGCCGCATGATTCATGAAGCACATTAAGTTGGTATTCATGTTGCGGCCCGCTCGGAACTCGTGCACACACAAAGGTGTGCACTCACCTGCGGCATAATTTACGCACATAACGCTGACTCAAAGACCTACGCGAATGTGGACAATACCGCTACTGGTCTATACCCACTGATTTCCGAACTTGCAGTACCTTTTGGCACAGGAGTCACTAGTCAGCTTCCAGCCTTCCGGGTACATACATTCCTTTAAACAAAGTTTGAACAAGTGGCAAAGAGGCTTCGCTAACACCATCCTACAATCCTTAGCAATATAAGGAGGGACCCCGTCTGGGCCCACTACCCGCTTGGGCTTTAGCCGCATTAGGGCAGCTAGTACGTCATTCAGCGACAGTTGGCCCACGTGAACACGCGTGCCGCGCTCCGGCGTCGCTCGGGCCGCAGAAGCCGCATCCAAGCACGGCGTCTCCTCCCCATACACTGAGAGGAAGTAGTTAGCAAACTCCTGTGCACACTTACTTTCCATTAACGGAGTGCCGTTCTTTACTAGCCGGTTTTTGCTTCTTTTTGAACGCCTACTTCCAAAGAAACCCCAAAACGACCTTGGCTCCTTAACAAACTGCGATTCAATACGACTTTGGTAGTCACAATAGGAAGCCTCGATTTTTCTTTTAACGAGTGAGCGATAGTAGGAAAACCTCTCATAATTGCTATTCGCCCCACTTATTTTTATAAACTTTATGCCAATAAGCTTTACTGTTAATGTCGCCTATGAGTTCAGCCGTGTACCACTCTGGGTAATTATACCTAGAGTGGCCGATTTCAGGCTTTTTCTTGGGAGTGCTATCATCTACTATACCATAAAATAGGTATACTGTAAAAATTATCATATGCATCATTGGCGCTGCTCGTATCGTACAGCGCGCTCCAGTCCGCCCTCGCCAACAATGAATACATCTTGTAAAAATCAGCCTTAGCACAATTCCATCGCGTGGGGGGGGTCCGTTTCGTAAGCGGTGGCGGGGGCGGCGCAGGCGCAGGGTCCAAGCAGGCGTCGTCAGTCCCACGCGCTCGCAGCATACTAACACACAGTGGCGGGTGCTGCCGGTGGATGCGAGACAAACAATCCTTTTTCTCACTTACTGTTATTTCGCTCTCGGGCAAAGTAGATAAAACAACATCGAGATTGCGACTATTACAATTAAGCACTTCTTTATACTGGCGGAATCCGCAATAGGTGACAAAATACTGATCGCAACATTTTACGTCCTGATTTGCGGAGTACATATTGAAGTCGGCAACAAGTATTACCTTATCATATTGGATATACAATTGTTCTAGCAGGTAAAACATATACATATTATATACTCTCTTTCAGCCGTTCTAGGTGGAATATACGCAACACAACACAAAAATAAAAACTTATTATTACGAAACACTGTTGCACACACAAGCTCAAAAAGATTATTGTCTAACTCGACATTGCCAGGCAGCGACACTCTCCGTATCTAGAGTCCGCGGCGCAGGGCAGCAGCTAGCAACACCCCTCCCTGCTTGCGACCATCTGTGCGGTCGCACTGGAGCACTACGTAACCAATCGGTATCAGTTCTCCATCGTGTATTGATGCGCTCAACCCACTCTCCGTAATGGCAATTAAATCGGCCGAGGATCCTTATACGTTTTTGTAAAACGTTTTCAATTTCGTACGCAACCCTTGAACATTTTGATAATACAGTTTCATACTATATTTAGATTGCCTCTTTTTCGGTTGTCCTGCGAGGGTTCCGAAACCAAAGCCATTCACTGAGCCGTGTGTTCACCGGCCATACTTCCGCATTGGCTACTTCTCCATATTTACTTTCCGGTATTCCTATTTTAAACGATGAGTAATTACGCTCTGTTCTCGGGATTATCTTATGTACACTAATAACGTCCTTATTTACGCTACAAATGCTGGTTACATGGTCCATTACCGCATTAATCGACGTATCAGAACGCAATGACCATACGTGAAGATTCTTTTTCTTTTCTATAGCCTGTAATGTGCTTATCTGACTATTTTCTCCTCTCATCACAGATGCCCTGTTACTTTTTCTTTCATTATTCTTGTTTGTCACCTTTTTCCAACCTCCTCCTGCCTCTTCTTCCTGCTCTTCAGTCTGTGTACTATTAATTCTATTTTTGTATTGCATTTCCTTTCTTTCTTTTTGCTGCCTTTGCGTATTAATCTGAGAACTAGCCTGGCCAACATCAACTTGCCCAGCACTGTCCAAACCAACTGAGGCATCCGGCGCTTTTATAGTAGTTCCAACCTTACTATACTGCTGATTCTTATTCGGAACTTTCATCGGCTGGGTGTTCTGCTCTTACGACCTCTTTGACCGACCGCCCTCTTTGCATTCTTTGTCTGCTAAGTTAGCAGCTATCATTTTGTGTTCGTTGGAACATGCGTTCACCAGTTCCTTTAATTTACTAATTTCAGTCTGTAGTTTATCTAACTACCTCAATACTATCTTCTGCATTGAACATTCTACTGCCGCTGTAATTTCTTGCCTAATAATGATTCTCAACTTCTCCTCAGACAATCCTATCCAAGTACTAGTTTCGTCGGTTAGCTGCCTCTCCTCATCTCCATTATCGTCCCTACTGACCCACATTCCTGTAACTTGACGCTTACTCCTCACGGTGACACTATCCAGGGGCTCGCCTATGGTGTCAACAGTAACGGAAGGCTCTTCAGTATGCGACTCCATTAGTTGTCGAACGGGAGTATTCAAATTATTAGCCTTAGGTTGTTTATTGCGACAGTCCGGGTATTTCCATTGGGCCTTAATAATGCTGCATGCCTGCATCAGGTAGATTGTACAAGGATCACTGATATTTTAACTGTTACATCTTATTTACTGTACATAGAAGCTAATTTAAATTAGAGCAAATAAATGTTTACTTACTTACATAATAAAGTCCAAATGCATTTTATTTCATACTACCTATACGACGCAGCTGTACATTTTGCGTCTGTATCACTCCACAAGCATTGAGGAAGTCATTCAGTATTTAAAAGTGAAGACCGGCTGGACTCTGAGGGTCGAAAGGTTGGAATCGCGCCACAACATCAACTTTACGTCGTTCGTGGTACGAGTTCCAACCCACCATCTACAGACCTTTGGACTTTTGGCCGAAAGATGTCTTATTTCGACGTTTCCGAGAACGGTTACGCGACACCACACAGCGAAACGACGCGAACATTACGTGTATAAGTATAGTTTTAATAAGGTTTATTAATAGTATTAGTTTATTATTGTTTTAAGAAATTTTTATGTATTTTATGTATGAGCCTAGTTGCCTAATAATAAAATGATTATGATTATACAGCTACATTAAGGTGGATGCGCTAAGGTAGCCCGCGGAATTCAAATTTTCTTACGTTTTTTGCAATTTGCAGGTCAGTGTCAGGTTATAAATGTTGATTAAAATATGAGACGCGGCCGTAGCTAATATGGCTGTTCAGAATTATAATCATTAGAATCAGCAATACAACTCCATAAGTTAGAATTGACCTCAAATCTAGCGATTTCATGAAATCATGAAATTTGAGGTCAATTCTAACTTACGGAGTTGTATTGCTGATTCTAATGATTATAATTCTGGAAAGCCATATTAGCTACGGCCGCGTCTCATATTTTAATCAACATACAACCTGACACTGACCTGCAAATTGCAAAAAACCTAAGAAAATTTCATCACACCTTCGTTTTGGCGTTGCTGACAATTGACAGATGCTGTGATGCTATACGGCCTAAATGAAGCCTCTTGGCGGGTTGGCCTTGGCATGAATTTGGACAAGATGAAAATCATGTACAATTCGCACTCCAATCCACGTCGAAGGGTCGCTTCTTGAAGTTGTACAGGGGTACGTCTACCTAGGCCAAGTTATTCTGTTCGGTAGGCACAACTTTGAGAAAGAAGCCGACAAGAGGATCCATTTGGGTTAGGCAGCGTTTGGACAACTTCGTCAAGTCTTCTCCTCGCCTATCCTACCCCGCAATGTATGAAGACTAAGGTCTGCAACCAGTGCGTCCTGCCCGTTATGACATACTGTACCGACACATGGACACTGACAATTGGGTTGGTCCACAAATTCAAGGTCGCTCAGCGCGCTATAGATCGGGCAATGCTCGGAGTTTCTTTAAAGGATAAGATCAGAAATGAAGGTATCTGGAAAAGAACCGAAGTTACGTTAAGCAAGCTGAAATGGCAGTGGGCTGGCCATGTTTGTCGAAGGACTGATGGCCGGTGGAGCAAACGAGTCCTGGAGTAGAGACCGCGTATCGGCAAACGTAGTGTGGGATGCCCCCACGTAGATGGGCCGACGACCTTAGAAAGTTGGCTAGGACAGACTGGATGCGGAAGGTAGAGGACAGGAAGACAATATTAAAATTTTATTACAGAATGAGCAAAAAACACCTTTGAAATACATACTATAAAAATACTATACAAACGATCGGCATAAAAACTAAACGATACACACATAATACTTCCCATGGGGAAGGCAGAAAGTACAGAACGCCACCTGCTACGATCCTTACATACTCCTTTTGCCTCGTTTACGTTCATACATCTGGTCATCCACGAACGCCTGTTGCAAATACTACGCACCTGACTTATTTGAAGATCATCACCTATAAGGCACTATAATGTCCTCTTAGGGCGACGGCGTTTCCACTCACATCACATGACTCATTTCTAGTCTCTTTTAAATAACTACTGCCGTGAATTTTTTCACATATCCAAAAGCAACCATTTAGCTGGTGGTTGCCGGGGAGGACGACACTTAACTGTATCAAAAATTATCACTTTACATCTTAATATTACGCAAACGGATCCCTGAATCGAAAAATGGTTTGACAGACTCGCAATATTTTTGAAAGGGCTATCTAACGATAGAAAAAAAATATCATCCCCACTTGAAGTGCAAAGAAGGTATCAATCAATCAATCTGCCTAGCCTTTTCCCAACTATGTTGGGGTCGGCTTCCAGTCTAAGCGGATGTAGCTGGATACCAGTATTTTAATATATATGGAGCGACTGCCTATCTGACCTCTACAACCGATTAACTGGGTAAAGGGGCAGTGGCGTGCACAGAGATTTTAGACAGGATATGCACGGTTAAAATGAAAAAATAAAACTTAAACAAGCTGAAACTAGTTTTTCAGCTTTATTTTTCCCCGACCGTTTGTTTTACCTAATCCCACCTACCCTACGTTACTCTTACCCTGACTCTTACCGCACGGCGCCATTGGCTTCGCATGATGTTTGTTTACGACCACCACGAATTTCTAAATTATTTTAATCTGAATATTCAATAAAGGTACAAACATTACATTATTATGATTTGTAAACAAAAAGCAAGGGATACAATAGAATGTGTTCACATACATGTGAACCGGTACACCAACAAAACCTTATTCACACACCTGTCGAAGCGGCAGATTTTAATTTACACACAGGTCTCACAGGTATAATTTTATTTTTTTTACAATACTTATTAAAATAATTATTTAGACAGTCAATCAATTGATTGACAAGAAAAACAATCAAAACACTAAGGCGAAAGAACAAACAAACAAATATTGCAAGTTGAAAAGCTTGTAAAACCTTTGCAATTACAAACTAATACGAACAAATTTTGGTCAATCTGACTAAAAAAAGTCGTCCCTCTGTAATCAACAACTAAGCGGTACTTTTACGGCTTCTCAATTTGGACGGGTTGCAATGTAAGGGTCAGCGCAGACCGAACTGCAAAATACTCGCGCATGGTCGACCAAAATTTTTACTGCTCGAGCATGCAGACGGCATGCTCGACCATGCGCCAGCCATCTCTGTTAAATATGGTCTGGGTTGCCCGGCGGGCGTGCTTGATCAGTTTGATGCCAAACGTTGATGAAGGCAGACGTATTCAATAGGGTTGATTGGGACTTAGTGATCATCGCCCTTTTGGCAGAGGAAGAAGAAGACGAATATGCCAATAAAATGAGACGTCATAAAATGAGAAGATCAGTATGGGTAGAAGAAACGTCCCATTTCTTGGGAGATTCTTTCCCAAGCATTGGCTTTTAACATCCGATCGCTGTATATTGAACTCGATATATTGTACAAACATTCAAAACGTTGCACCAAACCGATCAACTTTTCTTCGTCCATTTTCGTAGGTTCCGTTCCGTAGGTTGATAGTCATACGTCCGAAAGGTTTTCTCGCTGCGGCAACACTGACTGGCTGGCGCGAGCGGCGCGCGGCGGCGCGCCGCTGCTCGAGCGCGCTCGCGCATGTAGAATGCACACTCGAACACGCAGTTGGCTTGCTCGAGCATGGTCGAGCATCAAATTTGGGCGTTTATTAAATTTTGCGAAGTATGATAATAATCATAAGATATTTTTTTCAATAATCTCAGAAAATGCTCTGCTCTGCTCTGCTCTTGGTGTGCGCTGACCCTAAGCTGTGCTTCCAGAACTCAAACACGCGCACATTTTCACGCACACAGTCACACTTCTGCTGTGTACTACACGAGATGAGTTGTATGAAGAATAAGCAAGGCGTAGTAGTGCTTTTGCTCACGGTAGCGCTGCCTGCGCGGTGTTCGCCACTCGCTCCAACAAGTTAGTTCCAAAAAAAAACTAATAGATGGCGCGTAAATCGCGTTATAAACGGTGCACAGCGGTTAGATGGTGAATAAGTTAGATTTACATAATAATTACCATGATTTTTCTTGAGTTATAGTTATTTATCATTTAGTTAGAGGGTCATTCATGTATCGGACTACAGGGTATGCAGAGCTTATTTGCATGTATGGAGTGCACGCCACTGCCAAGGGGTATCGTATTACCCACTGTTAGACTGATTGTCAGACTTTCAAGCTTCTGACGACCCGTAACGACTGTCAAAGATTCACGAATGACAGCCGGGACCAACGGCTTAGCATGCTTTGCGAGGCACAGAGGAGTCTCGTTATGTAAAGATGGTCATCCACGGACCAGCCCAAGCGTAGCTTAACCTGATGGATCGACCCATGTGGCTGTTATTACTTAGCCACGAGCTTCTCAGTGAGCTGGAAGTGCAAAGGAAGTACTTACCCAAGCAATAATTTTTTCAAGATTTCATGTTACCATTTTAAGATAAGATAAGATAAGTCTTTATTTGCCTTAAACATGGTATAAAGTTGTTACAGTGGTTTAGATATAATGTCCTCATGTTTAGCTATACAGTCAATTGTATCAATTGCATGCAAAATAATTAATAAAACATATTAGGTTGGGGAAAAAGTCTTTTCGCATTATAGTATGTATGAACTTAAAATAAAATCTCTTTGGCTATACTATTTGTATCTGGCTGGTTTTGGTATCATTGAAAGGTTACATTTTAAAGAACATAATTCCAAATTCAAATTAGGAAAATGTGTGATTTTAATTTGTTTTTCGTACTGTCAAGATGAGTGAATCTAATGAAGAAATTCGATACATTTAAAAATTTTACTACAAAAAAGGTAAAAATGCAACGCAAGCCGCGAAAAAAATTTGCGATATTTATGGACCCAGTGCAGTGTCTGTGAGAGTAGCACAAATTTGGTTTAAGCGTTTTCAATCCGAAAATTTTGATGTCAAAGATGCACGTCGCTCTGGTCGCCTTATTACGGATAAAACGGATGCCATTTTTGAAAAAGTGGAGCAAGATTGGCATATCAGTAATTACGACGTAGCTGAAGAACTGGGAATTGACCAAAAAACAGTTTTGGCGCATTTGAAAAAAACTGGGTACACAAAAATGCCCGATATTTGGGTACCTCACGAGCTCACTGAAAGAAACCTAATGAACCGTGTACGCATTTGTGATTCTTTATTACGACGTAATGAAACCGAACCATTTTTGAAGAAGCTGATAACTGGTGATGAAAAATGGATCACGTACGACAAGAACGTGCAAAAAAGGTCGTGGTCAAAGGCCGGTCAGGCTTCACAGACTGTGGCGAAACCCGGGTTAACTCGCAACAAGGTGATGCTGTGTGTATGGTGGGATTGGAAGGGCATTATTCATTATGAGCTGTTACCACCAGGCAGGACCATCGATTCTGAACTCTACTGCGAACAACTGATGAGATTAAAGCAAGAAGTTGAGAGAAAGCGGCCGGAATTAATCAACAGAAGGGGTGTGGTTGTTCATCATGATAACGCTAGACCTCACACATCTTTAGCTACTCAGCAAAAATTAAGAGAGTTTGGCTGGGAGGTGTTAATGCATCCGCCGTATAGTCCTGACCTTGCACCTTCAGATTTCTACCTGTTTCGGTCTCTTCAGAATTCTTTAGGCAGTGTCAGGTTAACATCACGAGAGGACTGCCAAAACCACTTCTCGCGGTATTTTAATCAGAAGTCCCAAAATTTCTATAGCAATGGGATCATGTCCCTACCTACAAGATGGCAAAAAGTTATCGAACAAAATGGTACCTACAAACTTTAGATAAATGTAAATAATGTATATTAAAAAATGTTTTGAATTTTCTTAAAAAATGCGAAGAAACTTTTTCCCCAACCTATTATTAAATTCAGAATTATAGAATGTCACAGATTAATTGATAATAATAGTCTTTCAAATCATTCATCACAAACATTTTCGTTAAAACCTATAAGTAGGTACATACATATACATTTTATATTTTCAAGTTAAAGAAATCTGTAATGTCATAAAAGTTATGTCCATTCAGCCATTTATACAGTTTATTTTTAAATAAGTTAACATTATTTAATAATCTTAGTTTTTTTTATTTTATTATATATACGTACACATCACAAGGCAGCTTTTAGCATACTTGGCTGACTTAGGATTATCTTTAAATATAAGTCTGAGTGGATCCCTTGTGGGTCGAGAGATTACTTCACAGGCTTTTTTGAACAATCCCTTATTACCGTACCCAAATTTACAGATTTCGTTTATGTAAAGTGAGGGAAGTGGTAATAAACCTAGCTTTTTAAAATACGGTTCGCAGGACTCATCTGGTTTAGTCCACAGATGGCCCTGATGCATTTTTTCTGTGCAATAAATGCTCGATGTTTATCCGTACTATTCCCCCATATAATAAGCCCTAATTTTGTCGGCGTGATTAGTATTTATACCCATGCCAACTTACAACTCTCTAGTACTAAGAGTCTCTGAGCTAAGCCGCGGACAGACAGACAGACAGACGGACGGACGAACAGACGAATATGGCGAAACTAAACTATAAGGGTTCCTTGTTGACTACGGAACCCTAAAAACACGCAATAAAGTCAGACAAACGTGTACAAGAGGCTGTAATAGTCCACTGCACCCCCAAAACGGTCCCTTGGGCACAAAGATTTAAGTGTCTCATAGTTGTAGTGTCACTTTGTTACTATATATATATATATATATATTTTATATTGACCTTTAATTTTCTTTATATTCATGTACCTAACTCGTTATTTTTTAATTGTGAATTTGTGGTGTGCTATTTCTTTTGTGCGCACCAAATAAATGAATGGTGTATCAATCCAGCAAAAAGTATTCTTTTTCTGTTTAAAGTATGTTTGGCCCTTTTAGCTACGCGAACTCCACTACTTTTATCATCCTGTATTTTATTTATAAGGAAAACCGTATCTAACCTTAAATAAAATAAGCAATTTTCTTAGATATTTTAGTGTGCCATTGGACAATCGCAAAAATGGACGTCAAACTATGCTCATACATTTTGTTAGTTTTCGTTTCTCTTGAACTACAAAAAACTACAGGTGAGTCTTAAATAATACTTAAATACGTTGGATAAAGACAAACAGCCTTTTCAAATTAATAATAACATTTTTAACGTCAATTAAGTGCCTGTTTCACAACCTACGTTTAGTTCCTATTAAATTACTTGGCAGATAATTTCATACGAAATCTATTCCATTTTTTCAATTTATTCGGTAAGTAGTGGCTACATAGACATCGTAAAATAGGCCTTTAGAGTATTTGGTCTATCAGAAACTGACAAAAATTAAATTAGTTTTCTATTGTTTCTGTTTCAGCAACAATTCCAGAGATTACATTGGTGAGCGAAAATTCTACATACTTATTTTACATTCCTTTATCTATAAATCTGTACTACATTTTATAAAAAGTCTGTTTTTGTGTCTTTCTTTGTGACCGCGTTGTTGTTCTTAACTGTGCAACGGATTTTGATGCGGTTTTCATAAACATAAAGATATATTTATTGCATAGCCGTGTACATCAGTGCTTAGTTTTCAGTCTATACATGTCATATATGCAATAGTATATAAGGCAATAAAATTCAAAATAAATTACAAAACAAATTATAAATAAATTAGATAGGTACGAACATTATTTTTTCTCAAAAAACTCATGCAAATTATAAAAAAAACGTTATCAATACAAAAAAAAAAAGTTATGTGCTTAATAGTGATAACCGGTTTTATATGGTAAGGTAATTAAAGTTATTAATAATTTTTTATCAGTATTAATAATTACCTCATGATTTGGTAAATGATGATTTTATTTTATTACTTTTACCGACGAGAGTAGTGACTCTCGTCGGTAAAAGTAATAAAATAATACTCGAAGTTATTTGTCCAGTAGGTATTTATTCATAATACCACAGTACTTACATATACATAATTAAAAAAAGAAATATATTTGCAAAATCGTTTATTCTTTGGTTTTGCTTAAATCAAACAAGAAGATTAATACAATCATAAACTCCGTAAAATCATCATTAAAAATCAAAATCTTTCTTCTATTTCTTTTTTCATTTTTTATTAATCTTTTCGATATGTGCCTTCCAGTTTAAATATTGATCTATTGTATCTCCTAAGAAATTTGTGTCTTTTTAACCGACGAAAAAAAAGGAGGAGGTTCTCAATTTGTCACATTTTTTTTTTTTTTTGTATATGACCACGCATAACTTTTTACAGTCGTCGGATTTGAAAAAAAAAAATTTGTTCCAGAGGGTATATATACACCTCTCAATTGGTCTCATATAAAATGTATTAACTTTGCTTAGGTAATTTTTGAGTTAGCTTCAATAATACGTATTTTTTCCCCACTTTTTATGTGGATGATGTTCTAGTTTCTTTTGCAGGTAGTGGTATTAGAATTTGTGTGGGGGTAAATACCACATCTAAAAAGTGAAAAATAAAAACTTTGTTACAAAAAAATACAACCGACTTACGAAAACGACACTACAAAGTGAGAAATAACTTTAATTTCGGAAGTCGGTGGCAAAAACGTAAAATACATTTAACCAGACACCTACTTCTGAAATTAAAGTTATTTCTCACTTTGTAGTGTTGTTTTTGGAAGTCGGTTTTTTTTTTTGTAAAAAAGTTTTTTTACTTCTTCAATCGCTCAGTTACGATTACATTCAGTTTCGTAGGTTTGCTTTTGTAATGTCTAAGTTGAACTGATTTAGTTTTTGAAAGGTTAACTTTTAAATTTATTGACTGCAACCAATCAGTTACTGTTATTAACGTATTATTTATTTCATTTTCGTAAATAAAATCATTAGAAAATTAATTTGTAATAAATCTAGTAACATTATCAGCATACAATACGCGAAGGTGGTTAATTATGTTTGGAAGCCCGTTAATATACAGTAGGAATAATGGGGGCCCCTATATACTGCCTTGCGGTATTCCTAGTATTTCTCATTTAGAAAATTTATTCCGGAAGATTTATGTATATAAAATATTAATATTATTCTAAATGCTGAGCATGTGGTCCTGGGTTTAAATCCCGGGTAGGGCAAAGTATTCTTGGAATGTTCCACCTGGGATTTCTCAGTAGCAGCCCGGAGTCCTGGATTTGTGCCTGGTTTGTGCAATAGGCTCGCCCCTGTACTCAAACATTACTGGCAAAAGGTGGGTGTACTGTAGATTAAACTCTGCCCAACCCTTGGGGGAATACAGGCGTGTTGTAATGTTATCAGAGCAGTAGCCAGGGGTTCACTTCGTTGAGGAGTTAGGGTGAAGAAATAAGAATTTCTGATTTCAGAGGAGGTGAATAAAGAGTACAGATTTACAATACTGCATTGTTTGTTATTTTTGCGGACCATATATTATATGCAACATTATATTTTTAAATAATTTTCTGAATTTGTTTTACAAATAGATGAAGACTTTATTTATCATCAATTTCAATAAAGCCCTGTATCTCTTTTCCTGTCACTTTGTAAGTCTTTGTTAATTTAAGGCCACTTTAGGATAATAGGGATGCTATGGAGAATACAGGATACAAGAGCGAGCGAAGCTAGCTTGAAATTGTTAACACTCCGCTTCGAATAAGTCAGGTTTTATTTGACCGTTCATATAGAAATAGAAGTAACGGTATCGACTTATTCATAAAAGTTTGAGAAAAAGTATGATGCAAGTGCGAGCGAAGCGTGCTCGAACATTTCTGCATCCCACCTGGTATAGGCTAGACTCGGAGAATGCTGAAGTTGCAGGAATTCACTCAATTCAAAGTCAGAGTTAATAAAATAGACTATGGCTTTTGTTGAATAAAAGTACGCCTATAAGAGATAGAGGACAATTCTCTATATTAGAGGACGCGGTACCCTAGGGAGGGTCCAGCTCTAAGATCAGGGACATTAAGGAACAACTTAGTTTTAAACTAATTAAATAGCCGCAATAAGTATTAATAATTAATAATACGTAATTTTACATATTAATATTATTACACTAATTGAATTAAAAGGCAACTGAAGTGAAAGATCATCATAAAACACGTGAGAATGATCTCTGGATAGAGATTCTGGTTTTTCACATTACGGGGGGGGTTTTGAATCCCCAACCCCTTGGCTACGTCCCTGAATGTTATGTTATGTTATAAAACTAACATCTCAATGTTTTGTCAAGTCGTAAGAATCGTGCTGAGTCGTGGTGAGTGGCTAGTTGTTATTATATAATTAATATACGGACAGTATATTTTAAATTGTGTTATATATTTTTACAAATGCCCAAATAACATAAAAGTTAAATTTTAAATTTAAAAAACCCCCAACACAAAATTACCCTCATTTCTTTTGCTCCTCCGTGATCAGACCCTGGAACACCATCTATATATTTAATCTATTAATTGAGATCATTCCACTCAGCTCAAACACGATACTCATCATAATGAACAACTTTTACTATGGGACCGCGCAACTTTTACTACGGAGAAAATGATGGGACTCGTACTTACAGTATTTTTAATTAATTAAAGCCTGGACATTTAACTAGGCAATACAGTATACAGGCAAGGTAGTTTTTTTAAGGAGTTATTGTACTCATATCAAACCTGAAATCGCGAAAAAAAATCAAGTACATTTTGAAGAGCGATGCGAACATAAATGTACGGAACAGCAGATTAACAGTAACAGTTAGGTTGCCTAACTTTTTCTGGCCCTACCCTACCTCACCTGCAACCCGGTAATAGGGACCAGAAAAACGTAGGCAATCTAACTGTTATATGTTTAGTTTGCTTTGTACTTTCAATTGGAATCTAATTCGTTTGGTAAACAAGTCAGAGAAATATAAAACATAAAAAAATGAGACTCGATGACCTTGTGAAGGCCGCAAGAATCCACCAGATGCGGGAAACAAAGAACCGTTCGAAGTGGTGGTGCTTGGGAGAGGCCTATATCCAGGAGTGAACGTCTTTCGGCTGAAATGATGACGATGGTGATGATGGGACTCGTGGCAAAATGATAACAGCCGCACGGGTCGATCGTAGGTTAAGCTATGCTTGCCGCGGTCGGTTCGCGGGTACTAACCATCCATTGCATATCGTGGCATATTCCGTGTCTCAGAAAGCACGTTACATCCCATTCGTAGATCTTTGACAGCCGTTACGGGTAGGTACCAAGGGGTATCGTGTTACCCAGTAACTGGGTTGTGGAAGTCAGACAGGCAGTCGCTTCAAGTAAATACTGGTATTCAGCAGCATCTGGTTAGACTGGAAGCCGACCTGAACATAGTTGGGGAAAGGCTAGGCAGATACTAAACAACTTTCCATATGAATCTCGTAGTAATCAGATTCGTTAAAAAAATAAAACTGATTTTGAACTCCATAGAATATTTTAATCTGGGCCTTTTTAATTATTGTATCTGTGATAAAAATACATTATTTACTTTATTTTCAGATCATAAGCGATGGCGGAAATCGAGGAGATAAACCCACAGGTAAGAAGAAGATAATAAAAAAAGAAGTAAAATCATGAAATAATTTGCTTTCTTTAAAGAATAAAATGGTACTTAGCCACTTCCTAAACTGTTGTGCTATTCTGTAAACGTGTGAGACGTTTACAGAATAGCACAACAGTTTATAACTTAGGTGAAGTGAGCGTGAAATGAGCCGGCATTCCACCTGATGCTAGGGATTGACGCTATTGACAGTTCACTTTAAAATCACTTCACCTAAGTTTTCACGGTGAGATTTTTACAGAATAGACCGGCTATTTCGCCCATAACATAACACAATATTCTTTTCTTTTAACCTACTTCAACAAAAGCAGGACGTTCTTAATTCATCGAAATCTTGTTTTAATGTATGTTCAGCAATAATTTTTTGCCACGTGGGCCGATTCCGATTATTCTTATTTAATTTTATTAGAAACTAGCTGACCTGACAGACGTTGTCCTGTCCAATAATTCATACAAAATTCCCATAGAAAATGCACTTTCAGTTTTCCCATATTCACTTTTCCAATTTTTCTCTACATTAGAGCCTTCCTCGATTAAAGCACGTTAAGCCGTTGGTCCCGGCTGTCATTCGTGGATCTTTGACAGTCGTTACGGGTCGTCAGAAGCCCGAAAGTCTGACAACCAGTCTTACCAAGGGGTATCGTATTACCCAGTAACTGGGTTGCGGAGGTCAGATAGGCAGTCGCTCCATGTAAAATACTGGTATTCAGCTGCATCCGGTTAGACTGGAAGCCGACCACAACATAGTTGGGAAAAGGCTAAGCAGATGATGATTAGAGCCTTCCTCGGACTTAAACGAATATTTGAAAAAAATATATAGCCGGATTGGTCCAGCCGTTCTCGAGTTTTGCGCTTAGCAACACATTTAGCCATTCATTTTTATTTAGATAGATAGTTAGTTACAGTACTTACCTTAGGGGTCCCGTAATAAGGTTCTAGTTCTAATGAGTGGTTATTGACTTAGATTCAATAATATGGTCGTTATAAATCCACTTCATCTATATCGTTGATGTTTATAAAACTAGGTATACGTTCTATTAGTTCACGTCACGTAAAAATGGTATGTTGTCGTTGTGCCAGGTTGGCCAGCGCTCTTTTCACGTGACACGAACTATAACTTACTAAAAAAATAAATACGAAAATAAAAGTACACTTAGGTGTCGAAGTACTCGTAAAACTAATTATATTCGGGATTTCTGTGCTCATTTTCTGTCCACTCCAATTTTTTGCGATACGTATTTTCATTGCGTTGCGTTATGAACTTCATCGCTGACTCGACTCTAAAAGAAACCCTTTTGTGTGAATTTTGAGGTCTTAGAACCACAAAACCGTTGCAGCTAAAATAGTAAATGGTCAATCTGGCTAGCCTTTTTCCAACTATGTTAGGGATCGGTTTCTAAAATAATAAATATTAGTTATGTTAATACTTAAACAGGAAATCCAATTAATGTCATTCTTTTAGCAGTTGATTAACAAACATCGATAATTATAATTATTAATTAAAGAATTCAAGGCGATAATCGTATCGCCTTGAATTCACTAATTAGTTATAATAAGTTCATTTCAACCACAATACTATAATTATCTTGAGGAAAAAAAATTAAAATTTTGATATCGCTGCAGGTAAATAAGTAAATAAAAATGTAAAAACATCAATCAACATACTAATTAACAATTTTTTGTTGCTTGTTATTCAGGAGTTAAAATTATTAAGTTCTAATATATAAAAAAACAACCGACTTATAAGAATAAGAACGTGTGAATAGATAAGAACGCACAATGAGATTATAAGATATCAAACATTAATAATGTGCACTTTTTTCAGCTACCTGCACTTTGAAAATGGTAAGTCATTTAAACGCAGATGCATTTGATGAAAATAAAAAAGAAATGCTGTTTCTACTGCCGACGGTTTAGGTGCTGGTGTGAGGCTCATGAGTCCATTCCATGACTCTGGATGGAGAATGGCAACGCCTGTCATGAGCAGATGTCCAATATACGGTGACCTCTTATCATCATCAGCATCATAGTCATCATCATCATCATATCATCTCATATCACAAGTGAGCCGTTGGATTGTTTGCCATCCAATAACATAAAACAAGCTTGCATAAAAAACAAGAATAATTGTATTACTAGTTACATTCATTTACAATTAACTAGCTTTTGCCCGCGGCTTTGCCTGCGTGGCTGTCGGAAGATGTCCCACGGGAACTTACTGCCGGGATTAATAGCACCCTATGTTTTAATCCAGGTAAACAATGTCTTCTCACACTGTTTATTACAGTAGTGCTATTCTGTAAATATCTCACCGTGAAAACTTACGTGAAGTGATCTTAAAGTGAGCTGTCAATAGTGTCATCCCCTAGCATCAGGTGAAATGACGACTCACTTCACGCTCACTTCACCTAAGTTATTACGGTGAGATGTTTACAGAATAGCACTACAGTATCTAATAAGCGGCGCACGGATTGAGATATGATTGCTGTAGGTAAAAATATAAACCTAACAATAGTAACGGAATATAAAACGAATGGAAAATTACCTACCTGCATGCCTGAAGGTAACTTTAAAGCGAATAATATAGATCCTTCTTATTTCCATACGGGAATTTGGTAAAAAATTATTAGGTACCTAAATAATTACAGGTTCAGACTTAGTAAAGTTATTGTCCTCTGAATTACTAAAGTGTCAAGAGATGGCGAAAGTCGATGTGAACGATGATGAGTAGGTAAGGATTTTTAACCCCCTGGAGGACGATTTTCCAAAAAACGCCAAAACACGTCATTTGTAATTTATTTCAACCTCTATTTCACCTAATTAGAGGAAAATGATTTCTTCTTGGGTTATAAGAGAGAAAAAGATGGAAATAACTTAAATTAAGTTGAGTATGTGCACAACAAAATCGGTGCAATATCTTGTGAAAAAGCTTTAACAAGTATATTATCTTATTTAAGGATGATGTGATGTCTTCTACTACTACGTCGCGTGATGAAAACGATATCTACATCTCTGTAAGTATTTCTTGATTAAAATTAAATCCGTAATGTATGGTAACGGTTAACGGTCACAATCGTACCAAATAAAAATTGTCATCCAGAAAGAAAAAAGTAACTGATTCTAGATTAGAGGAAATAATGAGCTGAATATGTTTCACAAGGAACACTTAAGAATAAATCCTAAGCTGCCATGTGAGTTTGAAAATACGAAAAATCTTTTATTTGCCAAAAGCTACGGTTTCCTAGAAGAGAGTTACCGCCACATAACCGCAGTGACAGCTGTCATGAAAATGATTTTCATGACAGCCGTCACATTTTTTTGACACAGTAAAGTCAAAACTTTACGGTGTCAAAAAAGCTCTCTAAGAAAACGCACCAAGTTACTATAACGTTTCAGTTATCTGTTTGTCTCTGTAGTTTCAAACCGAAAGTTCAAAAAACGCTCAAACGATTTTAATTTGTATTTACAACACATGAAAGTCCTATACAGTACTACGTGGCTTTTTTCTATTATTATTCATCAACTAATTTTAATTTTCTAATTTTACATACATACATAAACTCATGTCTTCTTCCCATGGGAGTAGGCGAAATTTTGGTTTAACATAATTAATTATAAATTTTTAGCTACATATTTTTGAATATCCAATCAATATACTAATACAACTTAACTTACTGATACATATTTTTAATACTTTTAAAAGTTTTACATATCTAAAAGTTGACGTGTAAGTAGATCTAATAATTTGGATACTTTACCTTTTGATTTTTACATAATAGATTATTTAATACTCCTTTGCCTGTTCATGTTGTTTGCAAGAAGATCGTGTGAAATTACAACATAATGAAGCAAAACAACAAACTTTGTTGTTACGCGGTAATCACTCACTGTGTGTGTGTGTAACCAGAACTGATTATTGGTAAATTCCAGGTGGAATAAATGAAGAATTAAAACCTAATCTTCAAGCTGAATATAAACAAAATAACCTATCAAAAATAAAAATAAAACAACTACTTATATCAATTTTTTTATTTATATTTTTTTTTATTTGTATTATATTATTTATTTTATTTTTTATATTATTTTTTTATTATTTTGTTATTTAAAGATTTTCAAATACATTTTTTTCACTTATGCGAGTAAGTGTGACCAGATCTACCTACTCGTTTAAATAGGTATTTTGCACATTTAAAATATTAATTTAAAAATTAAATGAAGCAACGCAAAATATGTCAAAAATCAATATAATAATTATAATTATTATTTGAAACTGGTATTTCGTAAGTTGATATTGCTCAATGTTGTACCAGCTTAGTGGCGTAAACTCTAGAATTCTCGTTTGCTTGTCCCTGCGATAAAGAATTCCTTACGCAACCGTGATCCGTTTGCATGCTTTGATTGTAGCTCTAGTAACAAATGTTATATATGACCTCTTTATTTTTTTAACTAAGCCAGCTATGTGCTTGAAAATTTTAAGTTGTCACAATGTTTGGCAAACGGATTGGTGGAAATGTCCTTTAGACAAGTCCACATTATTTGAAGTCATTTAGTAAATTAAAAACTACTTAATTGATTAATTATACCAAACTTCTTTAAATTTTATACCTGGTACGGCTGAGAGATACATATGATGCCTATTATACCTATACGTTTTTTACGGGCACACTGGGATATAACTTAAATTTTATTATGCAAATAAATAAACTTTACTTTTTTACTTTTACCATATTCATAAAAAACTAAAACGCTATAGAAGTGTTTTCTCTTTCTTTCAAACTCAAATCATAATTCAAAAGATATTTACAAACACTTCATTAACTATAATAGGTTTATAGAGCAGTTTAGTTTTTTTAATGAATAAGGCTAAAAATGCTAACAGATTGTTTTTATAATTTTAGAGACGCGATGAAATTGGCGGTGAAAAAGGGGAAATGGGATTGCCAGTGAGTAATACTCGTATCAGTTCGAATTTCAAAAGCTAATTCTTGGTACTGCGGTGACATTTGGTTATCCAAAATCAAGATTTTACAGGAGAGCGTTTTGAACGCAAAACTGTGATAATTAATAGAAGAACAAAGCTACGTATCTTTTTCTATTACACAACATTTAATTAATAGGGTATCACCATCACATTATATGGTTAAGGCCAATTCATTAATTGGACTTACCTAACATATATTTTTTTCCAAAATACGGTAGACAGTAGTAGATTTGCTCTAATTTTTTTTAAATAATTTTAGGGATTCATTGGACTTCCTGGATTTAACAGGGCAAAGGGGGACCAGGGAATGCCAGAGATATTATCAGTTCGAATTTCAAAAGCAAAAGCAATATATCCTTAGATAATACTTAATTTACACCACCTGGGAAGCATGACACAAAAGAGAGGCCTATACTCAGCAGTGGCTGGCAATGATGATGACACAAACGGGACATGATTTTTTTCTATTCAGTTCATCAATGAATTATATGGTATATTACTGGATAAAAAACCGCTATTGTTTCTTAAAACAAATGTATTTCATTTCAATGCATCACATGCATGCATGCTCTTATGGTCTACAGAATATTTAAAATTCCTATCATCCACTAACTATAATAATAATTGATTGTTACTTTAAGGGATTTGCAGGCGTACCCGGAAAAAAAGGAGATCCAGGTATTTCCGTAAGTCTTGCACAAAAATCCATACTTGCTTGTTTTAATATTATAAATAAGATTATTTAAAATAACTAGTTATCCGCCCCTTTTTTTTATTTTCGCGGGGAAACTCATGGTTACCCTCCGTCTGTATGATTATAAACTTCGTTAGTTCCTATTCTATCTTCCGAGATTATAAATTATCCAAAAATTGAGAACTGCAACAAACTATTTACAATTTAATGCATTATTGTAGAATTTAGTGCCTGCGTGGTTTGGCACTAATTTCTGAGTTGGTTGATATGATAGTTGATTTTATATTTGACTGGTTAATGATACGAAATAGTTAAGGTTTTAAAGACTATATTGATTATTGAACATTGGTTATAACAATTAAATGGTAAATCTAAGCTAAATTCTAAGATGGTTTGATTGGTTATGGTTTGAGTTACGCGATTGGTATCCGAATACGTACTGTAGTGCTATTCTGTAAACATCTCACCGTGATATCTTAGGTGAAGTGAGCGTGAAGTGAGCCGTCATTCCACCTGATGCTATGGGTTGACACTATTGACAGTTCACTTTAAGATCACTTCACCTAAGTTTTCACGGTGAGATTTTTACAGAATAGACCGGCTGACTCGTGATCGTAGCGATACATGCATTTATGGAAATGCATGCAGGCAAAAGTGCTGAGCTGTTCGGTTGCAAGCATTGTACCGAACAATCTGTTTTTCACAAAGTGACGAAGTAGACACCGACATAATATACGATGCCTCCCACGTACGTTGTTGTAACCCATAAACTGCAATTTTACAGGAGAGCGTTTCAAAGATACTATTGGCAATAAAAACTGCATTTTTCAAGTAATCTTTATAAAATTCAATATGTGAATATAGTTATTAATACTTTAGCGTTTACTTCATGACTTTATTTAAAAATACCAAAGGTTTCAGAGATTTTGCTGTTACAACACTTTACCGCGGCATATGGCCTTTGCAAATTGTTGTATTTGTCACTTACATTAATTGGAACATTGGAACACAAGAGTCACATTTATACGTATATGCTAGTTACAATAATTTACGCCAAATGAAAAAAATAAAAGGGTCTGGTATGTATAGCATTATTAGACATTATAAAATAAAAACAAACTTTTTTCTGCGAAATTTTGTTTATTGTCCATCCTACACCTACCCTACCTACAATACTGTTTCGTGCATACGTTACTAAACCAATAAAAAATCGTTAAATAACTAAAAAAATTCTGTCGAAATTATTAAGAGGCATATTACATTTCGACCGTGATTTTTGAGCGAAATGGCCAACTGTGGCGTTCTTATTCGGAAAAACTGAAAGACTTCGACCACTTTGACTTATTGAGTGGTGGGGAATAGTTATTAGTACGAGTATAGTTTATAACGGCCTCGCATTTCGCAATTTTCTTATCTATATAAAATAAAGCCAAAATTCCGAAGCAAGTTTTTCAAAAACTGCACGACTGCATTTTTGAGCACGTGAATTGACTACTGTACATAAGCAAATGAAATGAAAAATATATAATAATATCTCTTTAATAATGGTTTATTTCATAGTGCGCTCAGAATTTCGAAATATGTATGGAATAATAGCTAAAAAAAAAATCCCATTCAAAACCAAAACTACCAAAAACACTCAGAATTAACTGTAAATTTCTCCTTAAGTACCTACTACATTAATACTATTACGCTAAATTTATACCAGAATAAACGTTAGTTCATAAGAAATTAAAATTTCATACTTTAAACACAAAAAGTTGAATATAACACTCAAAATGAACGTAATTACAACTGCCAAATTGCTACTTATTGTGATGCGTCGCCGTGCTTTCAATATACCTAATCAGTCAAAACGTAATTTTATGATAGGCCGTTGTATCTAAATTTATCTAGGGTCGTATTGGTAACTTAATCACTGACAGAGATGGTACTCAAAAAGTGTTTTTTACACACATCTACATAAAGTTTCGTCACCGGCAACTGGCAATTTGTATTTTAAAGTACCGATACTCACGTCTCGAAACATTATCAGTAGGTATATACATTCAACGTTTAGTCTTCCTTGTAAGTATATTAGGCGCATGCATCCACTGCTTCTCCCTATCTCCTAATTTCCAAAAACTTTCAAAAATATTCTTCCTCTCTTCCTCGTTTAATTTATTAAAACATTGCATACCACAGTGACACGATGGACCCATTTTTCTACTGACTTTTAATACTCTTTTTCTAGAAAGGTAGTATTTTCCCAAATTCCTTAAAGTCTTTCTTTTCACATTTAGCCAGACTTTTACATGTCTTCTTCTTACATTACCTTTGTCTTTCCTTACACGTGGACTATTACTAGAAATAACAGATAGAGGACTATTAGCTTGAGGAGTCTGAGATCTACGCAGGTGATGGCTGAGCTAGTGGTTTTTGATCTAATATGGGTCAATTTTCTTTTTCGACGTAAGACGGGCTAAAAATGGATGTCACAGTCGGAATCAAGTGGGAGTTCAGTTAGGAGATGGGTGAGCAGTTCCAAGATAAGAGTGATCTGCAGTATCAGTGTCTAAAGTTGTTCCGAAAAACTAGCCACTTCAAATATCACAGATTCATTAAAATTGACGGGTAAGGATGGTGGTAAATAAGATGTGAATATAATTTCAATGGAGTAGAAAATCTCATAAACATCCTTAAAACACCCACGAAGTTCAATGATTAATTATGCATAAGTTTGATTACATCTGGAAACGTCAAATATTACTTACATACAACATAGGTATGTCAGTGATTAGCAACGTTGATTGTTGTATGTATTACTTATTAACCATAAAACAGTTAATACTGCAACGTAAACCGTTGAATGTTATCTTACAATTTAGTTTAGTATAACTAATTCCAAAGTAAAATGTTGTATGTATTACTTAACATAAAATACTTCTAAATTCAGCAAAGTTTATTGCTGTATGTAATCTATACCACATTTTAAATCACCATCACTATAATTACGAAAAGTATTGCCATACAGATACTAAATTTAACAAATACTTCAATATTTCGGAAAAATTAATCATGGAAATCGATATGTTCAATTTGATTTATTGTGATATCGTCATTTTCGATGGATTCCTCAATGTAATTTTTGTGTATGTTGACATTATTGACTGTATCACATTGTTTTTGTCCTCTGATTTGTATTGGTAATGTTTCAATATGGTATAATATGAAAATATTTAAGTGATAGTGTTATTTATTACGCAAATATTAAATCAACACCAAAAAAACGCGCGTGACGTACAGGCGACAGCGAGTTCCAGCGTAGCCTGTTGTATGTGACTCATACGCGGTGTCTTTGCGCTCTTCAGCCGCCACCCCACCCGCCGTAAGCCATTGCAAATAGTTTGCCGCGCTAGCGATATAAGCAGTAAGGGCAATTTTTGACAAAATGAGTTAAATATTAATCCCGAATCAGCGCAATGAGCTCTACAAGATTAACAGCTGTTTTATTAGAATCCCGGGAACCTGTTAATTTTGTTATGGATAAAGGCAGTAAGTGCAATAAATGAGAAATCTTCCTTAATATAATAACAACAGTAAGTATAGTTACCCCGGGATTTTCGTCATTTAAAAATATTCTAATATATATATAAAATTTTATAGAGTGAAGAATATAAAAGCGCTTTACTTGGGCTACATGTTTCAATCATCACAATTAATATACCTAAGTTGAAAAAAAAACTGAAGTCCGGAAACCAATCCGGAAACACAATATTGTAGGTAACAAAAACTTTGCGCGCCAATCACTCAAAACTATGCAAAACATACTTACTGCTCTTATCGCCAGCGCGGCAGTAGTAATACTGTAATCTACGCCGGAATAGTTTAGAACTTACGATATTATACGTCTCAGAACTACCTAAAATTATAGTTTTTTGGATTTGATTTATTTTGAACAGGATAATATATATAAAATTAGACACTTTTGCGTGAAAAACACAAAATAGCAATTTTGTGGCTTACAACAACTTACGTGGAAGGCATGGTATATATTATATACCATTAGTCCATGTCATAGAAATATAATTCTTATATCTATGGTCCGTGTATTTCCACAAATCCCCATCGAAGTGTCATAGAGCTCATAATGGGGATTTGTGGAAAAAAGAACCATTCAAATATAAGTGTTGACATTCCAAACACAAATAAATCCATATAATTATAATTTAATGGTTAATTAACTGATTGTTATTTTCAGGGATTTCCAGGCCCACGCGGTTTTAAAGGAGAAAGAGGAGCACCAGGTTACGATGTAAGTCTTGCAAAAAAATTATAAAATACACTGAATAATGAATGAATGATATGCTAGAAAAGATGTCGTGATGGCCCAGTGGTTAAGGCCTCGCCTCTAATGAGAGGCGAAAGAAACCTCGTGAATGCACGAGGTTTGTGGGTTCAAATCCGGGCAAATACCAAGGCGACATTTTCAATTCAAAATGTACTTTCTGAGTTTATCTTGGACATTACTGACATCAGGGGCTCGTGGCTAAATAATATTATCAGCCGCACGGCCACGCTTGCCGTGGTTTGTGTGTAGATGGGTGACCATCATCTATATAAATAAAAAAACTTTTTTACAAAAAAATACAACCGACTTCCAAAAACAACACTACAAAGTGAAAAATAACTTTAATTTCGGAAGTCGGTGTCTGGTTAAATGTATTTTCGTTTTTTGACACCGACTTCCGAAATTAAAGTTATTTTTCACTTTGTAGTGTTGTTTTTGGAAGTCGGATGTATTTTTTCGTAAAAAAGTTTTTATTTTTCACTTTTTAGTTGTGGTACCTACCCCACACAAATTCCAATACCACTACCTGCAAAACAAACTAGAACATCATCCATATAAAACGGGAAAAAATACGTATTATTGAAGCTACCTCAAAAACTACCAAAGTTAATCAATTTTGGGACCAACTTTGATGTATATCCTCTCGTATAAAACAAAAAAAAAATCAAATCGGACGACTCTGTAAAAAGTTATGCGTGGTCATACATAAAAAAAAACAAAAAAATAAATATACGTGTCGAATTGAGAACCTCCACCTTTTTTTTCGTCAGTTAAAAAGAGAAGTCATGATTAACTGACTGTCTGATTCATCAACGCCCAGCCCTAGAAAGCTGAAATTTTGCACAGAGGTTCCTTATAATGTAGACAAGCAATGAGGAAGGATTTCCCGGTAGTACATTCCCGTGGCATATCTTCCGACATCCACGCGGGCGAAGCCGCGGGTAAAAGCTAGTTCTTTTACAAATCGAGACTCCTCCTTGCCTCGGAAAGCGCGTTAAGCCGTTGGCCCCGGCTGTCATTCGTATATCTTTGGCAATGCCTCATGTCAGTGGTACGAGTAGTCAGCACCCCAAAAGTTTGACAGCCAGTCTTACCAAAGGGTATCGTATTACCCAGACACTGGGTTGTGGAGGTTAGATAGGTAGTCGCTCCATGTAAAATACCGGTATACATTTGCATCCTGCTAGACTTAAACCCAACTCCAACATATAGAACCGTTTGCGGTACTTTAAAAATACTTGGTAGTCAGATATATTGCCATATTTTTCCATTTTTACCAAGCATTCTCTTTATTTTTAAAAATGCGAATAAGGGCAGGGCTGAATAACAACGGAAAATGGGAATTCCTGGGACGAGTAAGAGGAACATGTTATTTTATTGTGCTGTAGATAGCATCATAAAAGGCGTTAACAGATTGTTCGGCGGAAAGATTACTAATTTGTTCCAGTCTATTTTGTTAAGTTAGCTATTAATTGTTTCGTAATTTGTTTTATAAAAGTTGTATTTCATGGTTGAGTGGTGTCTCAAGGGAGTAGTTTTAGTATTTAATGGTGACGAAACACATAAAGGTGGGCGATGTGAGATTGGCACGCACGTCATGGGTTGACAGCCTACGTTGGACAAAAACAGGTCCAGTATGCGGCTCAGGTTATTTCTTAATGTATTAAATTGAAGGGCATTTGTAAGACACATGAAGTTGCATAAATAATGACTTATTGGGGTAGTAGGTTGAGGTATAACATAATTGTAATCACCACCGTTCGCGTTGACCGGTAATATGATGACGTCATACAAAAAAGAAAAATATTCATGAATAGTGTATGTAGTTTTGTACGCAGCCCGCGGCAATTCTGATAATAGAAAGATATATTGTATTTATCCATTTATTATACAATAAGTAAATACTAATCTTAGAAGCCCAACCGTATATTATTGTTTTTTTTTTGTTATTTATAATATAAACAACCAAACGCAGCAATCACCGGTGGGGTGAATTCCTACGAGAACGCGGGTATAACCGTAGGTGCCAATTCTCTTGTACACCGAACCTAACCTAACCTAACCTAATTAAACTCTCACTTAAATTTCTTACCTTTTTTGGCTAAGAGAATCTTAGAGCTATTCTGTAAAAAAAAACCTCTAAATTAAAAAACAATTTTGACACAAATAATATCGAGTTTGACAATCGTGACTCCGCGTGGTATAGTGCCCGTAGAATATAATATAGTGCCCGTATAATAGGACCCGGTGGCTTTAATTGGGACTAATGAAATTACTATGAACAGTGACAAGGCTTGTCATATTTAGTTCACCTAGCAGAGAGGGGGGTAGCGTCAACGTGTTTTTTATGGAATTTTTTTTTTGTACCTACATGTTGCGGTTTAGGGGTTTAGGAGTTTTAAAAAGGGGGGCCAAATTTTCATTATTTTTGCGATAGGACACACCGTTTCCGAGATATAAGCAAAAGAAAAAAAAATACAGTACTGTTTTTGCATTTGAAGTCAAGATGTTAGTGTGAATTTTAGTTCATGACAGCTAATTTTATTCCACACCTTTTTAATCGCGATTAAAAATAGTCTGATTTAGTTTGACAATTAAAATTTTAGGTGACAACAGTGAAATTCAGAATAGCAAAATTGCCATTTTCACTAAACTATTATCTCGGTACAATCTTAGTGCTGTCAAACTAAACTAGAGTTAAGTTGTGTCACTTTAGTCAATTTCAGAATGGGAAACCGTCGTTTGACACGAATAAACTAAATTTTAGTGATTTTTAGTCTAGTTTAGTGGCATTTGTGACAAGAGAATCAGCACCAATAACTAGTGAAATATAAGCAGTAAGATGACATATAATTAACACAGACTTTGAATCAAGCTACAGGTAAATAATTAACAACAAGTTGTGATATTATGTGAGATAGTGGTAAACAGAAGGCGTAATTAACTTTATTATAAATAAGGTAGACCCAAAAAGTAGTTTGTTGTAACGTTACATTATAAGTGCATGTTCTGTACCTAATGGCTGTCTGTAATGCTGCATAGGAGCAAGTATATTGCTTACATATAGTAGTTGTACAAGAATATTGTTTTGTATTGAAATACGTAATTGCACCACACTTAAGTGAAAGTATATATTCTGAACTATAGATAATACAATAATAAATGAAATAAAAGAAACAAACTTCGCAGTTCATTGTGCGAAAAGTTAGAATTGTGAGCGTAACTTGGAAACAAATGCAAATCTTATGTGTACAGAGTAGTGAATGAAACAGAGCGCATGCACTAATAACGTTACCTGGAACAAGCTTTAGAATATTGTGTATTCGGTAGACGTTTAGAGAAATATTCTTGATTAGGTTTGGAATATGGTTTGATTTTCGATAAATCATGTTCGGATCTAATGGTGAATGCGGACTCTGGAACATCTGCCCGAACAAGGATAACTCCATGTTTGATCGAAATGAAGCGATATCCATACCGCTTGGCAGCTTCTCTGGCTTGACAAAACAATGTTTTAGTCTTATTATGTGAGATGCTCATTGATGTAAACTTTGTTCGATGTTCCGTTAATCTGTAACTCTTCGGACGTGATGACCTTCTCTAGCCGTGCTGCTGTTAAGAAGTTATCGCGCAATACTTGACTTGTGAGTTTTACTATGATGTTTTAGGCCAATTAATATTAACATTCATTTGCGGAACCCGGTGTTGGTGGTTGTATTGTATTGTACGAGGCGATAACGGCTGTTTGATGACATTCGAGATAGTCTCAATAATGGCCATAAGGTTCTCGCCGCGTTTCTCTGGCAGATTGCTTAATTCAATGTTGTTACTACGGGATCTTTGTTCCATGGCTTCTAGTTTTGCTTCAAGCACAGCAATTCGTTAGTCACTGGCCAGAGGTGACGAAAGTTTTTTTTTCAAGCCCGTGAGCGCGTGAGGCAATGTCCCGCGATTTCTTCTCCAATTCGTCATATTTGTCGCTCATGAACTGAATGGAGGACTTCACACCTTCGAATTCGGAGAGGTTCACGGTGCATTTCTCATCTTGTTTTGTGAACCAGCTGTCGAGCATGCCTTTTATGTCCGTTCGCAGCTTATTCAAATCATCGCGATAGGTCTCACGCAGGTTTGCATCGTTGATATGTGATATACCGATTCTGTTTCTATAAGTGACCCATCGACACACATCTCACCAGACGTGGGTGGGTGGTCGGTGTCACTTGTGCAGTCGAAGGTGGTATTTATATTATCCATAGTTTTCGAGATTAGGTGTAGTCTCTGTCAGCAACACTAATTTGTGTCGAGCGGAGTGAATCACACACGATGTCGCAAGTCGCTCGAGTGCCGATAGTTCAGCTATTGATTGAACGCACGCGAATGGTTACGCACACATAGAAGTGACTAAAAAGGCTTGCAGCTAGAGTGACGACTGGACAACCGGTTTGCCCCGAGGCGCCTAACCAGATGCAGCTGAATACCAGTATTTTACATGGAGCGACTGCCTATCTGACCTCCAAAACCCAGTCACTGGGTAATACGATACCCCTTGGTAAGACTGGTTGTCAGACTTTCGGGCTTCTGACGACCCGTAACGACTGTCAAAGATCCACGAATGATAGTCGGGACCAACGGCTTAAAGTACTTTCCGAGACACGGAGGAGTCTTAGTGTGTAAAGATGGTCACCCATCGACGGAAATCCCCGGCAAGCATAGCTTAACCTCATAGATTGACCCGTGCGGCTGTTATTACTTAGCCACAAGCTCCTCTTAATAGGTATGTCTTCCAAATGAAAATAATTTCTTATCAAACTTTTGTTAGTTTAGAGGGTGTGTGTGTGAGGAGCTCGTGGCTAAGTAATAACAGCCGCACGGGACGATCCATCAGGTTAAGCTACGCTTGCCGGGGTTGGTCCGTGGATGGGTAACCATCTTTATATACCGAGAGTCCTCCGTGCCTCGGAAAGCACGTTAAGCCGTTGGTCCCGACTGTCATTCGTGGATCTTTGACAGTCGTTACGGGTCGTCAGAAGCCCGAGTCTGAGAATCAGTCTTACCAAGGGGTATCGTATTACCCAGTTAATGGGTTGTGGAGGTGAGATAGGCAGTCGCTCCATGTAAAATAATGGTATTCAGCTGCATCCGGTTAGACTGGAAGCCGACCCCAACATAGTTGGGAAAAAGCTAGGCAGATTGATTGTGTGCGTGTGTATGTACTTACATATGTTTTTTTTTACAAGGCGTACCTGGAATTAATGGACCGCCTGGGCTAATGGTAAGAAATATTATATGTTCTGACAGTAAATAAAGTACTACGAATGTTAGCAATAACTGTTTTTTCAACACACTTGCTCGAAAACTGGATCTTATTGTACCGCGTTTGGGTTCACGATTCAGTGCATTGAACTCGCGTGCCTTTTACGCTCTAGAGCTGGATAGTACGCTACAGATATACTATAGCAAAGAACCTTTATGCCTTCTTATACCAAGCACGTTAAGCCGTTGGTCCCGACTGTCATTCATGGATCTTTGACAGTCGTTACGAGTCGTCAGAAGCCCGAAAGTCTGAGAATCAGTCTTACCAAGGGGGATACCTCTTGGTAAGACTGATTCTCCACAACCCATTAACTGGGTAATACGATAGTATTACCCAGTTAATGGGTTGTGGAGGTCAGATAAGCAGTCAATCAATCTGCCTAGCCTTTTCCCAACTATGTTGGGGTCGGCTTCCAGTCTAACCGGATGCAGCTGAATACCAGTATTTTACATGGAGCGACTGCCTATCTGACCTCCACAACCCAGTAATTGGGTAATACGATACCCCTTGGTAAGACTGGTTGTCAGACTTTCGGGCTTCTGACGACCCGTAACGACTGTCAAAGATCCACGAATGACAGCCGGGACCAACGGCTTAACGTGCTTTCCGAGGCACGGAGGAGTCTCGGTATGTAAAGGTGGTCACCCATCCACGGACAACCCCGGCAAGCGTAGCTTAACCTGTTGGATCGACCCGTGCGGCTGTTATTACTTAGCCACAAGCTCCTCAGGTCAGATAGGCAGTCGCTCCATGTAAAATAATGGTATTCAGCTGCATCCGGTTAGACTGGAAGCCGATCCCAACATAGTTGGGAAAAAGCTAGGCAGATTGATTGTGTGCGTGTGTATGTACTTACATATGTTTTTTTTTTACAGGGCGTACCTGGAATGAATGGAGCGCCTGGGCTAATGGTAAGAAATATTATGTGTTCTGACAGTAAATAAAGAACTACGAATGTTAGCAATATTTGTTTTTTCAACACACTTGCTCGAAAACTGGATCTTATTGTACCGCGTTTGGGTTCACGATTCAGTGCATTGAACACGCGAGCCTTTTACGCTCTAGAGCCGGATAGTACGCTACAGATATACTATAGCAAAGAACCTTTATGCCTTCTTATACCAAAAAACCGTGTGAATATTTAAATTAAATTATAATATTTTATAGTTTAAACATTCACAAAAAAAATTCAAACATTAACGTTGTTATAAATAAATATTATATTTTACGAGATTATTTTATGTTTATCAAGAAAATAACATTAATTGGTGTTCTAAAATATAAACAATTAGTATTTTTAGTTTTGCTGTTTGGCAACTAGGTTTAAGGCACAAAAAAAAAACCACGAATTTCACATTTTTGTCACAAATGTTTGTTACAAAAGATGTTAAGCAAATTTTATTTATATTTCTTTTGAAAATCGTTGTTTTATTATGCGCGTGATTGACATTGCATTCTCGGCTCCCTTTAGCCCTCGTTTTCGGTTTGGGAGCAACAACAATCCCGACTAGAGTGCAATGCCATACTTTGTACACTTGCATCAAAATGTTCTGTTTTTGTATCTGAATTTTTGACACTAAGATGAACGTTGTGTAACTTCTGTAGGGACCTGCGGGGCCAATAGGGTTGCCTGGGCCAGTGGGCCCTCCTGGAGCTCCTGGAAGTCATGGAGTTTGCCCTTGCCTTAACACTCCAAATAGTAAGTATTAACATTTTTTGGCAACTAAACCTATGAATTGAGAACTCATTGGTGCAGCTGTATTTTAAGTGCCAGCGCAAAATGTGCAGCTTGTCGCTGCAACAAGACGCAGAGTATGCGATTAGACGCAGAGCTGTTGTTCGCGTCTAGATGTTACGACAGACGTCATGCAGGAAGCGATAATTTTCTTTGAGTATTTGAGAGATACGGTCTTGTGAGTGAATATGGAGCCTCTAGTTGCACTTAGTGCTTATCATGCAAAGGAAAAGGCGCAATACAAACACTCGTGCACCTTCTTCAGCGCTCACAGCAAGTCTGACGCTGACCTGTCGCATGCGATTGTCGTCAGGTGTGCGCGTACACTGTGCGTTTAGTTACTGTGACAAGTAGCGAAAGCGTGCAACTCCCCTAGCCTGTCGCTGCGACTCTGCAACTCGACGCCTAGTGCGCAGAGCTTTTGAACAAAATATATTTGATAGAAATTGTCAGCGCAGTCCGTCGTTACGTCTAGTAACCAAGCTGTCACAGTCACTAGTCGCATAGTGTCTTAAAGGCCGTGGAAACTGTGTGTCTAGTTGCTGCGTCGATAGATGCTGCAGCAAGATGCAGAGTTTTTGAATTACTTTTTAGTTTTTTAAGAGTTATACGTGCATAAAAAAAGAAGAAAAAGACGTGTAGCGCCGACCCATTTGGGGACGGCGCTAGATGTATTTTTCTTCCAATTGGGATAGAATTGATGATGCACCTGCATAAATAAGAGAGTAAATAAAATACACACATCAAAAGTGTCTAGGGATCAACATATATTTTTGCAATAACTTTTCTCCTGATTGATATTAATTAAAATTTTCTTTAAGGATTCATCAAATAAAGTGTTTTCGTTTGTCACAGTAACGATAAACCAAGTCACCTTTGCATTAATAAAGAAATTTGCCATTTTCCTAATAAAGGGATTTTTGACATTTGAACCACTAACATTAAAGTTCGAAAAAAAGACTGAAATAACAGTTTTCTTTAAAATTTTATTGGGTAACTTAAACAATTAATAATTCGTGTTTCTACCGCGAACACTAACAACACAAGAACATCGGTTTGGCATACTCAAAATGAGTTCATCCAAATCACGCTGTGGAATGGCCGCCCATGTTCGTTGCAACAACAAAAAAAGGTCTTCTTGCGACTGGATACCCTCCATATTCGGCAGAGCTCTTCTCTGTAGCATATCCCATGCATGCTCAATCGGGTTCAAGTCTGGCGACTGAGCAGGCCAGGGCAGGACATTGATGTTAGCTGCGGCGAGAGTCTGTCTTACAACTCTTGCGGTGTGCGGTCGTGCATTATCATGCATTAACTGAAATAAGGGACCGATTTGCACTTGTAGAGGAACGATGACGTCTGATACAATCGTCTCAGCATAAATTTGAGCGTTGAGGTTGCCTCTGATCCAAATCAACTCAGTTCTTCCGCCGATCCAAATACCCGCCCATACCATGATGGTTCCACCACTATAAGGATGGACTTCCTGGCAGGATTTTAATCGCTGTTGGCGTCCAGGGGTTCTCCAGTGTCGTATACGTCTTGTATCCGGTCTCATACCAAAACGAGACTCATCAGAAAAGCACACGAAACGCCATTGTTCTTCTGCCCAATTTCTGTGTTCAAGAGCCCATTGATATCGAATCCTACGTATTGTGCATTGCTATAGGTGGTACCCGTAGCGGTCTTCGGGAATGAAGGTTCACTTCATGCAAGCGGTTTCTGACTGTTTGGTCGCTAATTAAGTTCCCTGAAGAGTGATGAAGCCTCACGGCTAACATCATGGCGGTTATAGTTGGAGCTCTTCGAGTTAAGATTTGAATGTATCGGTCTTGTCTCCGTGTGGTGCAGCGATACCGTCCTCCATGGCGCTCAGCCACGGTACCAGTGCTTCGGTAACGTGTCCAAAGTCGACTGATAACACTCTGACTTGTATTCAGAGCTAAAGCCACAGTACGTTGCCGGGAACCAGCTTCTATCATTCCCACGGCTCTGAGCATTTCTTCCCTGCTTAAATGACGTCGCCGCTCCATAATAACGTTGGTTTTAATCAGTAGTAGGGAAACAGTAGCACTAATAATGTCTTCAATGCGTTGTATGTTTTTATAGGGAAAATATTGACAGCTGATTTTCATCTTTTACTCGAATTTGATTCACAGTTCCTGATTCAAATTATGAAATGCACCAAAAAGGATCCATATAAATTTATAAAATCATAAATTTATTACAAAGCCACATCTCAATCTCAAGAAATCCGCATAAAAATGCTTGATCCCTAGACACTTTTGATGTGTGTATATTTTGCATGGTGTCTTTCATTAGACACATTTGTTATTTTGCATGTTTTCCGCTTTTTAAATGCCGCTTTTTATTTAACATTAACATAGGTACATAAAAATCCACTTTTACTTTAGTTATTTTTTTATTTTTACCCGACTACGACTAAGCCAAAAAGAAGGGTTATGATTTTAGCAGTCTATGTATGTACGTAAGTACATACTTACGTACATACATAGACATCATTAAAATCGGTTCAGTAATTTAGGCGCGGTGGAACACACGTAAATACATATATTACTAATATACATACATACATACATATGTATGTATGTATATTAGTATGTATTTACGTGTGTTCCACCGCGCCTAAATTACTGAACCGATTTTAATGAATGAGGTATCAATAGATTCGTAATAATGGTCCGTGTGACGTAGGCTACATAAATTCTCCCTAAATTTAATATGGTGGACTTTACACGTAAATTTCTGACCACAGCAGAAAGCTGAAATTTTGCACAGAGGTACCCTTTATAATGTAGACAAGGAATAAGGACGGCTATTCGTTTCCGTGGGATATTTTCTGACATCCACGCGGGCGAAGCCGCGCGGAAAGTGCTAGTTGTTGTACAAATATACATATACACACTCATAGTAATGAAATTGAAATATAATACTGGGGTTTCTTTCATTGAAGCCATTTAATGATTTATTAAAATGTTAACAATTTATCAATCTAGCTCTTAGGGTTGTTTAGACTTTGGGCACGCCACAATTGCGGCGATAAGTCCCCTCTTTGAGGAGTGGTTGGAGAGGTGCCACGGCGTCCTCACCTTCCGCCTGACGCAGGTCCTCACCGGACACGGTTGTTTCGGGAGGTTCCTGTTTCGGATAAGGCGGGAGGAAACGCCCGGGTGTCACCATTGTGTGGATCGCCCGGAGGACACGGTGGAGCATACAGTGGAGGTCTGCCCGGCTTGGGCGGAGCACCGCCGTGTTCTCACGGAGGCGATCGGTGGCGGCAATCTCTCGCGTCCAAACCTGGTCCAGGCCATGGTGCGGAGCGAGAGTGCATGGGAAGCCGTCACCTCCTTCTGCGAAGCAGTAATGCTCGCGAAGGAGGAAGCGGAACGCGTGAGGGAGAGGCAACAGCCGCGCCCTCGCGCCCCTAGCCGCCGTAGGAGACGCTCTGGGCGGCGGGAATCGATTGCCGATTCCCGGCCACCGTAGGCGCAGGCTTGCGGACGACGAGTAATGGGCAGCTCGCCGTCCGGTAAGGACCAGGCCCGGGTCGACGGCGCGTTGTGTTCCACGCGCGCCTCAAAGAGATGTCAGCAGTGACGGGGTCAATTGGGCCGATGCCGCCGGGGTCGCGGGTAGTTCGAAAGAGATACCGTGGCCCTGGCACGGGCAACTGAAGGATCATGGGTGGGTTTTAGTCAGTAAAAGTCTGACACGCCCTCCCGCTCTGCCCAGAGCGGGAGAAGTCATTTGATAATTTCCCATCCACAAAAAAAAAAAAAAAAAAAAAGGGTTGTTTAGACTTAGAGATCTGTCTATTGAGCCACCGGTACTTCAGCGCATCGTCAGAAGGCTGCAAGATCATCTCGTGCCTGTCCACCATAAGCTGTAAAGTAGCATCAGAGAGCTTCTTGTTTCAATTTGTACGACGGGTCTTGAAGATCTTAGACCCGACCGCATGGACAGTTTTCACGACTCGCTAGGCATTCGAAACGATTCTGAAGCTCGAGCTGAAAGCTTTCGGGGTCTTGGATTTGGATCGGTGCTGGACGGAGCGTAGACTTGACCAGTCGAGATCTTTCCAGCTTGATGTTTAAGTTCAATGTGCCTCTTACCATGTGGTGATCACTTCTGGTTCACACCACGTTGATCACAGAGACATTATTGGATACTCGCTTCTTCGTTGACATAATGAAGTCAATCTCATTTTTCGTTGCACCACCAGGGCTCTGCCAGTTACAATTTCTGTCACATTCTCACGTTAAGTCACGGTTTTTGAAGAAGGAGTTCTCTTTCTCCATAAAACTTGCCAGTAGGTGACCCTGGTGGTTGCGATGTCATCATCGTCTCATTTGAACAGTTTCGCGTTGAAGCCCCCAATAACAACGGTAAACTGAGTTTTAGAGCCATGTATGGCTCTGAAAACATCCACCTGTGTGACGAGGTCGGGGCGTAAACCTGTATGACCTTCAACAAATATCTTGCAGATATTCTGTGTATAAGGTACGCCACCCTGGTCGACACACTCTCACTCTTCACCATGTTGCTCACAAGGGATGTTATGGAATTATGGTGGAATAAAAAAAACTCACATACATACATACATCAACCCTGAAAACATGACACTCCTTTGGGCAGTCGTGTAATAATATTAATTTAATTGGTTACAGACCGACCGCGGCGAGCGTGATTTTTCAGTAGTCGAGTTTTAGTTTTTGAACTTACGATTTATTCATCACTTATTTCTTTCTCAACTTGCGACCAGTAGGGCTAACATGACAAGCACGAGAAGACGAGATATCACGATTTGTCGAAAATTGTCGTCGATTCTGACGTTATTCTAATGCCTAACATGACCGTTAAGCTCGAGTAAATTCGAAAAAGGCACTTTGACACTGCTCTGCCTCGCGACGAGAGAACGATGTAGCAAGTTTTTAAAAACAAATCATTTTTATCATAGCAACATCGGCTTGAGGTTCCGTTTCATTCACTCGATTTTTTAGTTTTTTGCATGGAATTGGTATGTACTATAATGATTTTACATGCACCTCTTGTAATATTTATGTTTGTATCTTTGGCATGCCGAAATTAAAATGTTCTCGCTGCTTGGACACAGGCGTAGGCGTCCACTAGGCGAGAAGGAGTGGGCCGTAATCCACCACGCGGGCCCAGTGCGGGTTGGTAGATGGCACATGTCTTCGAATTTTTGGTTCTAGGACCATGCCGGTTTCCTCACAATGTTTTCCTTCTGAAAGTAAAGTGCCTGTCGGGGTTCGAACCTACGACGACCTACAACTCGTAAGTCGGGGGCTTTACCATTGGGCCACCACTGCTATACTACACTTACTTGATAATCACCACAAATGACATGGGCTGAAGATCAGATTGAGTAATCAGCCATATCACACATTATTCATGCACCTCATTCTATATATTATCATATCACATCAAATCACAAACACCACATTCACATCACAACATACATCACATTCATATCACAACACACAATACTGTAACTTCACACACACCACTTCACGTTACAACACACACCTCACCTCACGCTACACATCACGCTTAATTTAGATAACTATACCATTGTTATGGAAGAGCGGAGCCTTCTAACACAGGCATTATCTGCCTAAAAGGAGACTTCGAATACAAATTTGTAACTATTTGCTGATTTATGACAATAAACAATTTTTTATTTTATTTTTTTTTTATTTTACAATTTGACAAAACGAAGGTTTAGAACCGATTATGTTGCAAAGTTTGTTAATCACCACCCTTAGGATTTTAGTCATTATATTGCTAGATTTCGTTAGTCATCATAATTGGCAAAGTGACTCGTTATTACCTACTGAAAGTGAAACTAATCCAATTTTCATTATTAGGATAATAAAAAAGAATCTACGTGTAATTATGCGACTGCCATGTCATTTTAGTTTTTTTTTTTTTTGTATCATAATTTTGTCTACTCGTCTCGTCGTCAAAATCGAGGACGACTAAACGAGAGAAGAATCGGAGATTATTCCGTGTTGAATTGTCGAAATTCGAGATAACTTAGGTGTCATGTTAGGGTTTGTCGAGAAAACGTCAAGTTTGACAGAACATTGTATGGCAGCGCTGTCAGAAAACGAGAAAAGTGTTGAGCTGTCTTAAAATTACTCACGCGAGAGCGAGTAATTGTCGCGAGTGTCATGTTAGGCCTGCTGGCCACTAATGATTGTTTCTTTTATTAAGTTCACGAGTAACAATAATATTATTATTAGTATGTACCTAAGTATATATTTCCAGCGCTTCCTGGGCATTCTCTCCACAATAAAAAAAAGGGTTAGGTTTGGAGCTTTAGGTTTTGAGTTATTCAAGTCGATTCGTCTAAATTCTTTACCATGTTTGTTATATTTTATTACAGTTATGTCTCCAGGCGACCTATACGCTGAGTTCGGGTCAGTAGATTCTCCAGCAGAAGTTCCTTGTAAATCAGCAGATCCCGGCTTAAAAAGTGGTGAGAAGAGTAGCTATTTTAAGTGTAGCATTTATAAAAGTTCTTCAAAATAAATGTGATAGGTTCTCCTAGGTTCACCTTATCATTTCACCGTTTTTAGGGTTCCGTACCTCATAAAGAATAAAAAACGCAGTCATTATAGGATCACTTCGTTGTCCATCTGTCTGCCTGCTGTCAAGACCCATTTTCTCAAGAACGGGTGAAGGTAGAGTCCGCGAACTGAGCTTTACAATTTGTGCGAGTGATCACCAAAATGGTAGGAGAGCCCATGACCAAAATGTTTGTCTTATAGACTAAAACCGTGTAATAGCAATGGATTTGGTTATTCTGAATCTAAAAATCTCAATTTCAGAAATTCCCCGCGTCACGCCTGACCGGTTAGGTTAGGTTAGGTTAGCATTCAAAAAATATTACCGAACTATTTCATAGCAATCTGTCTGATTTTCAGAATGTAGTTGAATGATAGATTTTACATAGTACCGAAAACACAATTTTCAGAAACTAGTAGCGTCACACATACCCAGGTGAGAATTTTTAAGAAAATGGAAAATGAGGCACAAAAAATATTCATAGCAACCTGTATGAAAATCTTGTTTTCAGGGTACACCTGAAAACAAGAGTTTCATACGGGTTGCTCAGTTGATCAGTTGATGCGAATAAAACAATTTTCAGAAGTAAGTGTGAGCATCGTATGTGTTGAAACCATTTTGAACGTGTCAAAAAATTTTACTGATCAGTAACTTACCAATATGTCTGAAAATTGTTCGGCATGATGAAAAAGGTAGCCCAAATGTAGAAAAAAATGATAACAGACAATTTTAATATCGCACCTTATTAATCAGACAATTTTTCTTTCAGTCAATATTATTAAAAAAAAAACGTCTTGCGGCGTAGTTACGTCTATAGAGCAAATGAATAAGTTGCAACTCTAAAATTCCTATATTGGTTTCAACACCATGTGGTAAATCAATGTCGGAGTAAATCAATTTCCTCGCAAAATGCTTTTTACTCCGATAGTCAGCTACTTCTGTACACTTTTGCAAATTGTCATGTGTAAATGTCTTCACTTTCTCAATTTTTTATATCTTTGCAAAACACAAAGATCAGGTTAGCCATTTTTCATATAAGACCACACAGTATACATTATGTCAATATAACCTTACAAACGGTGGGAACAACCTGCCGACGCTTGCGCTAGTGAAGCGAGGGATAAGAGCGTAACAAGCACCGCGCGTTTGTCGGGCGACTCCGAAATTTTCGTTTGGTTTTTGGAATTAAGGTGACATTTAAAATATCTGAAAACAGGTTTTTGGAAAAAAACAAAAGAAAAGATTAAAAAAGAAATTGAACCAGTTTGCTAAGAGACAGGTCGGTTAAATGTTTTGACATTTGAAAATGCGCTCACGCCACATGTGACGTGCAAAATGTTTGTAAACAAACTTTTTCGTAATAAAATTACAAAACCTGTGTACAGTTTTAATATAAGGTCTTTACCTATGGAATTGCCGTTCTGCAGTACTGGCCATTTCAAATCAAAATAATTTTTGTTTGGCTAAGAATTCTAATTTCAAATTAATTTTATTTTAAAAACATGGATTTTTTTTTTCCAAAAGTAGTCATTTGTTTATTGATTAGTGTTACATTTTCATCGCATTTCAATCTTTTTCGTCATCATGGATACGTTAAAAATTCGAGTAATTATGGAATATGAGTACCGTCGTGGCAGCACCGCGGCACAAGCGGCACGCAACATCAACGACGTTTACGGAGCCAACACTACAAACCAACGCACCACTTGTTATTGGTTTGCTCGCTTCCGTTCTGGAAATTTCGACCTGAAGAATGAACCTCGCGGTCGTCCGAAGACTTTGGTCGACAATGACGAATTAAAGGCGATTGTGGAAGCTGATGATACACAATCTACGGCTTAATTAGCAGCAGCTTTCGACGTTAGCGTCAAAACAATATTGGTCCATTTGCGTCAAATTGGCAAGGTAAAAAAGCTTGACAAATGGGTGCCCCACGAACTCGATGATCGCCAGCGCGAAGTACGCGTCGAGACGTGCCTTGCACTGCTCAACAGACACACAAATGAAGGAATTTTGAACCGCATTGTTACCTGCGATGAAAAATGGATTCTGTTTGATAACCGCAAGCGCTCATCAAGTTGGTTGGATCCTGGTTCAGCACCTAAACAATGCCCTAAACGAAAACTTACCCCTAGAAAAGTGATGGTCACTGTTTGGTGGTCTAGCGCCGGTGTGACTCATCACAGCTTCTTACCAAACGGGGTGAGCATTACTTCAGATGTGTACTGTGAAGAACTGAACACAATGATGGAGAAGCTGGCACATCTCCAACCAGCATTGGTCAGTCGCTCGTCTCCGCTGCTCCTGCACGACAACGCGCGACCTCATACTACACAGCAGACGGTCTCCAAGTTACAAGAACTGGGGTTGGAAGCTCTCCGTCATCCGCCCTACTCACCAGACCTTGCGCCTACAGACTACTACTTTTTCCAGAATTTGGATAACTTCTTGGCGGGAAAAAAATTCAATACCCGAGAGGCAGTACAAAATGCCTTTGAAGAATTTGTTGCCTCCCGTCCAGCTGATTTCTTTAAGAAGGGCATCAATAAACTGCCACTGCGTTGGCAAAGATGTATTGATTGCATGGGTGATTACTTCGATTAATACAAATAAAAAATGCATGAAAAAAATTCGTTTAAATTTTTTCATACAAAACGGCAATTTCATAGGTAAAGACCTATTATCAGGTAAATTGTGATAAATCTATTTTTTTTTTGACTTATCAGAAATGGACTCGCATAAAACTGTGACGTTTCTGACCGGTGCTACCCACTGAGTCGGGTTCAGAATCATCTGACATAACGATTTTATACGGTTTTGGCCGTAAAACGATGCGACATGGTTTTGGTCATGGCCTCTCTTAATATAAGATCAAAAGAAGCGGAGTTGCGTCGCGCGAGGGACGTACCGCACCTCAGGCCGATTGCCAAAAAGCGGTATAAACCGGTCTTAAACCAAGCAAAGGACGCGTCGCGCTCTAGGCCGGACGTCACACCTACACTATCTATGTACACTCACACAAATGCAAAGCTCAGCTTAGGCCTCGAGGACTGTATCAAGTAAGTTGAAATGAATATCAAATACGTACGTAACGTAGGTATATGGTCCCTTAGAGCTCTAAAAAAATCAAGTTTATAGGTCAACGCAAAAAAAATACAGCCATTTATGCGACATATTTTGATACTCGCAAGTAAATCAAAACATAAAGAGTACTTTCCGTTGACCTAGAATTATTAAATTTGGCGAGAAGCAAGGTCTCACAGCAGAAATAAAGGAAAAATCCAGAAATTGTTAATTTGTAGTTTTATCGCATAAAAAAATAGTTGTTTGCGAATACAAACTTAAATTTGCAATTGAAGAATTGACCGTGACGTATATCAATTGTTATGGGTGTGAACCTGTTATGATAGTGTAAGATTGTATAAAAAAATGTTTCTCAACTAGAATTATGAGTTTGTTTCTGGGATAAATTCTTTTCAACTACGGAATCCTTCATTGTGCGTAGTCCGACATGCACGTTGCCAGTTTTTTAAACAAGGTGTAAATACAATAATGCATAACCTGTTAAGGGCTCATTGTTCTCATGATTATGAACAACTTTCAGTATGGAACCAAACCTGAAATCGTGAAAAAAAGAATATCAGCTGTTCCCTACATTTATGTTCGCATAACTCGTCAAAATGTAGGGAACAGCTGATTTTTTTCGCGATTAATCCCTAAGTAAACGTTATTCTTAAGGTTGAGTACAAATTAAACCTTGTATATATTTTAAATCCAAGTTACGATAACTGATCGGCCATAAAATAAAGTTTTTGTTAAGACGTGAGGTGTCCATTGTCTATAATATGTCTAGGAGCGAGTAGGTGGAATACGATGGGACTACGGTTCACCATTCATTCATATAAATTTGTTGCAGGCACCTATTATTTGGGACCACTAGGGAAACCAATGGAAGTGTTCTGCAATATGACAAGCCTGGAGACATGTATAAGGATAAAGAATACAACTCCTGAGACTAATAATAATCGAAGAACAAGAGCCTTCTGGTTGAACGAAATAGGCGTTGATATGAAAGAATTATATAATAATGTAAGTTACATTTAGAAATCTGTAGGAATTCTATTTAACACTTTGAAGGACACAAACGAGACACAGTTGAAGTTTTATTGTTATTACTGTTATGGCCGTAAAGTGTCCTATAAAGCGTTAAAATCATTTTTGTTTTCTCACAACGCGGAACTTCTTGTTTGAGTTACCAAATGTTTGGATGGCACAAAATCAAAAATGTAGTAAAATCGCAATAGAAATCTGGTCTAGTAACGCTAGTCCATTTTACAACTTGAGGTCCGATTATTCCTTTTCTTCCACACTTACTTACGTTTGTGTTAGCCTCAGTGTTCACTTTTTCCCAATTCTTTTTTTTTTTTCTTAGGAATAGGTACTCTCCAACGATTTATTTTACTTTTGACATAAAGCTCCTTATTTATTGACAGTCAACCATAGACGAAAAAATGCAATGCTTCATGGACGCTACCAATATTAGTTTATTTGTTTCAGATATCAGCAGAACAATTAATATGGTTGCGCGACCGATCAGACTCCGTTCGCCAAACGCTAAAATATAACTGCCTGGACTCAGTTCCATACTCCAAACACAACATGTCTTCGTCAGTGAAATTGTGGGCTTGGAATGATGTGGTGATCGGACCGTACCCGAGTAACCAATCACCTATTTTTTATTCCGTACCAACAGCTACCGATGAATGTGAGGTAAGATTCCTTTGATCATGGTTTCATCCTAAATTTTACTCGTGGCTAAATGATAACAGCCGCACGGGTCGATCGAAGAAGATCGTGACCGGGTCGGGAAGCTACGCTTGCCGCGGTTGCTCCTCGGTGCCTCGGAAAACACATTAAGCCATTGATCCTAGCTGTCATTCGTAGATCTTTGACAGTCGTTACGAGTAGTTAGAAGCCCAAAAGTCTCACAACCAGTCTTACCAAGGGTTATCATGTTACCCAGTAACAAAGGAGATTGTCAGTAGCTCCATGTAAAGTACTGGTATTCAGCTGCATCCGGTTAGACAGTAAGCCGACCGCAGCATGTTGGGAAAAGACTAGAAAGATTGATCTGATAAGATTTGCAGTTTTGTTGCAGGTATTTTATTTGCAGCAGAATATTAATGATGATAATATAATATTAATACTACGAGTACAATGCTTAAATTAGGTGTATTAAACACCTACCCCAGTAGTCCATTATGTCATCATCATCACCCTATAAATGCAGGACATAGGCCTCTTCAATCCACTCCATTGAACTGAATCTCGGAAACACTCATCCAGCTGCAGTCACCCAGTGCATCCAGTCACCTTGTGAAGATTGTCACCTCACCCACTTTATATTTGTCAATAATAATAATAACCCTACCGCCGTATCTCTACTTTGACGTCGTGGTGGGGCTTGCGCGCTCCGAACTCTGGGTCTGTGCCGATGGAGTTTACTTTGCCGAAACAGGTCTAGGGTGAGGAGCCAGACCAAGAGAGATACGTGAACCCGCAAGGCAGCATGTGGCATGCTGTTAGGCAGTAGCGACCCCACAGACCCTATTTCCCGGGAGAAGTCTTGTTCTTCACCTCTGGCTTGCCCTTGCCTGACGGAAACAGAGCTCCCATCTCATTTTTGCCTTTATTGGCCGGCTTGAGTGGAAATTCGCAAGAGCAAACGCGCTCGGAGGAAGGAAGTATTCCAGTAAGTGCTTGTAGGGATCTAGACCATCTCCGAGCTCTGGGATTGTTCTGAGAGCCGAGGAATACCTCTCCACGCTTCAAGCACCTCAGGACATGTTGCCCCTTGTCGCTACATCACTACGTGCTAGCGACCGTTTCCTGGGGCTCATTATTGAGTGTGCAAGTCACCCCCTGCCAATTTATCTGTGTATATTATATAACATTGGTCAGGCAGGGGATATAGTTCTTCCATAGTTCAAGGTACCCAATCCACTAAAGCCACCCAAACCCATAGGCCTAATGTGTTTTGTTTCCATTTTCTGCAATAGTTCTGCACCAACCCGGGGTTGCCCTTGGGTGCAATTGCATAGTACATACAGGGATAATCGTCGGCTGGTGCCATCTTTTCATTTATAATTGTCTAAGGGGCCTCTGCGAGTTGGCATCGGCTCCTCGTACGCCTTCCAAAGGTCCGGGACCCCAGGGTCCCGCGATATGTCAAAGACAATTTAAATAATAATAATAAACCATTTATTTCAGGCGACACTGGCCCATAGATAAATACCTTATTCTAAACATACATATTTGAATATAAACAAAATTTGTGTGAATAAAATAGGCTTAAGACTATGTTAGTAGCACTCCTCTTTGCACTAGCTTGACTTTAAGTGCTGACCTGTGGATCTTGTCCGCGGAAGCGACGGAACACCACGTCCTGCGGCCAAAAGTCTTCTTCCACGACGAGGGGCAGGTAACAGTTCGGTACACGCACCACGAACGCCTTGAAGGTGACGTTGCGGCGCGACTCCAGTAACTGCACCCTCGGCGTGTACCTAGTCTTTGGGCGCACGTACTCCACGATATCCTCCACCTTAGTGGTGTAGTGCAGACGGGAGATGTACACCGGTGTATTCGGCTTTGCAGCACGCAAGCTCACTTCGGACTCCGCAGGAGCTTTGCCGCAGCGATTCTTATTAATTCGCGATCAGCGCTTCCTCCTGTGCACCTTCACGAAAGCCTCATCATTATCAGCCTTGTTCGACGCCTTTTCAGGCATAGGCTCCATCCTTAGAGCACCAGGGACGCTCGCGGTGACGCTAGCGAAATTCTAATTTTAATTCCTATTGAAGGTCTATTCAGGTATAAGCGGGTCTGTTCAGATATAAGCGGGTCTATTCAGATATAAGCGGGTCTGTTCAGATATAAGCGATATGTCGCTGTCGCGCTGGTCCACCTTCTGGTTAGTCAGTTTGGACCAGTATCTACCAAGAGCGACAGCGATATCGGTTATATCTGAATATGCTTTGAAAGAAACAGAAAGAAAAAGTATTAATTAGGACTCGCTTGGGATTCGCGGTCTCTACTTAAGAACACGACTTTCCCCACGGGCATGGGCTCTGCTGCTAATATGGCGCTGTATTGTCACTTCAGCTTCTTGTCACCTTAGTTTATCTCTACTAAGGAATGCTAAATGTTTCCTTGGACATTTAATTGTATTTTGTAACTTGGCAGTAGAAGGGAGTTCCTGACAATAAAAAAAAAAATTTGTTGAAAAAAATAATTAGCGAAACTACCGTGATGTGTTTTAATTGAAACATATTATATTAGTTTATACCATAATTTAAACGATAAGTTATTTAACTACGAAAATTATTTTGCTTCGAACTGTCAAGTTACTGAATACAATTAAAACTCCAAGAATAGTTGAATAATAACAATAATATAGGAACAAGTGGACATGATCTAACTTAAATACTCTTTCGGCAAGTTTAAGAAAATAAATGAATCCAAATAATTAATGTTTCAGGAAGGGGGTTTGGAATGGAAAAGTACTATCATAGAACTACAAAGTTCTAACGTATACAGACTACCAATAGTTAATATGTGGATCGGAGATATTCGTAATGCAGAACAACAGATGAGCATCGAAAGTGTTGAATTGTGTTTTGGATGACTTTATCCAGAATAAAGAGTGTCTATTTGTGTGTGTAAAAGAGTTTTTTTTTTTTTAAATGAACCCTAAGTTCCATCACACTTTTTGACTTCTGTTAGCATGTCTAATTTGTAATAATTTAGAGTTAATGATGTTGATGATTGATATTGTGAAATACCTAAATATGACATTGTTTTGACTTACTTATTTAATTGTATTCCTTTTGTATTGCAAAAAATTATATAAATATATTATTTTACGAATGTGTACCATGCCAACTAATGTTCTTATACATCAATAATATTTAAACGTCATCATTGAATCTTTTTTTATATATTTACTCATTTTTTAATAATGTTGCAGCAAGCAGATTTAATATCACATCTTATGTAGGTACTACCCCTACAATAAATGAAAACATGTTTACTTACTCAATAAAGTCCAAATTGTTGACTATCGCATTTCATTTCATACTACCTACAGCTACATTAATACTACATAGCCAGATAGCGAACTACAAGTTGCAGATGATGATATCACTGATGTCGCATAATTCTAAATGGCACAACTATGCTTCACCTAGATTCTAGACTGTGTGATAGATAGATTGATTCATTTATTTGCATGAGATATGCTATTTTTACCAGATATAACACACACACAATAGTTCATTGATTCATCATTACGAGTATTCAACATAACATTAACTGGCGTACCTCGCCTCAACAAATATTGAAATATGTAAAAAGCATTAGCTTCGGTGAACCCTCTTGCACTATAGCTAAGCTAAACTATCGGGTAAGGTTAATCAATATAAGTCACAATTACACACGACTCGCTACGCAGCTTAGCGCGACTTTTGTGAAAATGCAGCCTTAAGTTGCGCGTCCATTGGTTCGGAATCGGAGCGTATGCACAGTACGGAGCATCCGGATTTGCAAAATTGTCCACTACATTTGGATAATGCATCGGCAATATCAACCAGTGTTACCACTTTTAAGGATTTTAACATTGGAAATGTTTTTCGATCGCTCTGGTATAGTATTTTCAAGAAAAGTGCGACATGGCCGATACTTCCGTTATTCAAGCGTTCTTCGAGCGTAAAGAGACATTTTCTTTTCTGTTTTTGTTATAGTGAATAGTGCTTCATATGATTTAACTACATGTGGAAACTTGTAATTGGCCTTATTTTGTTTGAATTTTTACTTACTGTATCTTTTAGCTGTAAGTTTTCCTAAAATTAATAAAATAAAATAAAATAAATAAAATAAATTTCTAAGTCAATATAGGTAGTTAATTGAGGTGGCAAAATGAGGTGTTATGAACAAGTCTACAATGATACATGTAGGATCCTTACACCTTTTAATGATGATAGTTGAGTGATACGCAATAATACGTAATATTGAATTTTATTGATTGAATGATAATGAGTGCACGCGATTTGAATGATATTTGTGTACTAAACTATAGACCGCGCGTAGCAAGTAAAGTGCTGACACAATGATGTCAAATTTGTACGTGCTTACACTGTACATGCTCCGGGGCCCGATAAGATGTGAATGAGATTATGGATAATGATTTACAAGATGATAACTAACAAATTGTGCTTAGAAACTTAAATAAACTAAGCTTAAGGTATTTCATTAAATTGAGTTCGAACGGACGGCGAAGACCCTCTGTTGGTGGTGGCGATGGTGGGGCGACACGTAGCGGTGGCGGCGGGAGCTACATAGCTCACGCTAGCCTCTGCATGCTCTGTTGTGGGAGTTGCGGGCGCTGGACGCGGCCGGCGCGCTCTCACGCGTCGCCATGCGTACAAGATGGCACAAGCCACGAAGACCCCAGCCAAGACGTAGATGGCGACATAATGGTGAATGTCATGGAATGTCACTCCATCCGCCAGTTCCTGGTTGATTTTCATCTCTTTGAGTGCCTTTTCAATCGCCTTTATGTCTTCTCGTTGCTCGGTGATATCATCTGTCTCATTCAGTGGAGTGATGAGAGGTATAGACAGATTAATTATGTGATTTATTGGTGGAATCTCTGTGTTGATAACATCGATCTTCGTTTTAATTGTGTTTGATAAAGATTTGTGTGCGTAGATCGTAAACATTCTGTCCTTAATGACGCAACTGTCTCCCAGTGTAATGACACCTGTTTTGCTGAGTTGTTCGTTCGTAATATCGGCATCGCATATGACTCGCACACTGCATTGTCCACAACAAAAGTATAGGTAAGAATTAAATAAATTCAATTCAGTCCAGTAATCTCGACATATTAGATAGATATGGGGGACATGAACGATCGAAGTGTAAATGAATGTTGGAATGAAATGGCGGGGTATATTAGGAGTACAGCGAAATATATTTTGGGAGAGACGAAAGGAAAGGGTACTATAGATAGGGATACATGGTGGTGGTCGACAGAAATACAGAATATGTTACGGGATAAGAAGAGAAAGTTCAAGGAATGGCAGAGTGTAGAAAATGAGAACGTTAGTTTGAAAGCAGAAAAAAAGAGTGAGTATGATGCTCTAAAGAGAAAAGCCAAGAAAGCTGTAGCCATAGCGAGAGCAAAGGCCCAGGACAAGCTTTATGACACACTGGATAATCCAGCAGGCCAAAAACATCTATACCGGCTTGCTAGAGCTAGAGAGAGGAAGACGAGGGATGTCTGTCAGATAAAGTGTATAAGGGATGAAACTGGAACAGTTCTTTCGGATGATGAGAAAATTAAGGATAGGTGGAAGGGCTATTTTGAAAGACTGATGAATGAGGAGAATGACTGGAGTGGTGTGCTTGAGAATAAACCAGTAAATGAGGGGTTAGTGAGAATTATTAGTATGGATGACGTGAGAATAGCAGTTAATGGGATGAAGAATGGTAAAGCAATAGGTCCGGATGGAATACCAGTCGAAGTATGGAAGTTATTACGGGTAGATGGATGGACGTGGTTAGCTTTATTCTTCAATAAGTTGTTGCTGGAAGAAGCCATACCTGACGAATGGTGCAACAGTTCGCTGGTGCCCATCTTTAAAAACAAAGGTGATGTGCTGGAGTGCAACAACTATAGAGGAATAAAGCTAATGTCACATAGTATGAAGGCTTGGGAGAAAGTTATTGAAAGGCGACTAAGAGAAGAGAGTGAAATTTCGCAAAACCAATTCGGTTTTATGCCTAGTCGAGGAACAGCAGATGCCATCTTTGCTATCCGCCAGCTGTGCGAGAAATACAGAGGTGCGCATAAAAACTTGCACATGGTATTTGTTGACCTCGAAAAGGCATACGACCGAGTGCCTCGTGAAGTTTTGTGGTGGGCACTTAAGGAAAAATGTGTACCAGGGAAGTATGTGCAGTTGATTCGCGCGATGTACAGTCGATGCAGTACCCAAGTCCGGTCTACAGTGGGCACTACTGACAGCTTCGATGTAGCTGTCGGCTTGCACCAGGGGTCTGCACTCAGCCCTTACCTCTTTGTGCTGATAATGGATGCTCTTTCTTCGGATATCCAGGAAGAGGCTCCCTGGTGTATGCTGTTCGCCGATGACATTGTGCTGGTTGCCGAGAGTGGCTTAGAGGTCCAGAGCAGATTGGAGGTGTGGTGGAAAAGACTGGAGACCGTTGGCCTGAGAGTAAGTCGGACCAAAACAGAGTATTTGTTTTGTGATTTTGGCGGACTCTCCGGTCCTGTGCCCATATCTCTTGCCGGAACGCCCTTACCGATCTGCTCCGACTTTCGGTACCTCGGGTCGCTTGTCCAAGGGGATGGCGAAGTAGACCGAGACATAACGCACCGGATCAACGCAGGATGGATGAAATGGCGACAGGTTACAGGAACAACTTGCGACCCACGGATGCCCCTCAAGTTGAAGGGGAAAATTTACAAGTCCGTGATAAGGCCTGTCGTACTTTATGGATCGGAATGCTGGACAGTGAAGAAGACGGATGAAAAAAAATTGCATGCAGCGGAGATGAGAATGTTGAGATGGATGTGTGGAGTGACAAGAATGGATAAAGTGAGAAATGAGTATATAAGAGGAAGTTTGAAAGTGGCGCCAGTGACAGAAAAGTTGAAAGGAAATCGTTTGTCTTGGTATGGGCATGTAATGAGGAGAGACGAAACGCATGTGACTAAAAGAGTGATGAATATAGATGTTGATGGATGGAGAGGCAGAGGAAGGCCAAAGAAAAGATGGATGGATTGTGTGAGGAATGATATGAAAGAGAAGGGAGTGAATGATAGCGTGACGGTTGACAGGGGAGAATGGAAGAAGAAAACGTGTTGCGCCGACCCCAAGTAATATGGGATAAGGGCAGGAAGATGATGAATCTCGACATACTTTTGTCTCAGTCTGACATTGATTAGAGGCTTGATGTTTCAGACATAGGTTGGTGTCTGACGTCATCTGATAGACGGGTCTTTTCAGTTGACAAATGTACTCGTCGGTATCGTAAGGAACGCATCTTTGTAAATCAGATAAAAACACCGGAATGTAAGAGTCTTTGTGTTTGTTGATAGCCAGGTAGTTTGCTACAGGCACTATGTTGACCATGCTTTCGTTAGCTTGTTGTGGAATTGGTATGAGGTTGTATAGCTCATAGTCTTCCCTGCTCACAAGAGGAATTCTTACTTCAAAAATCAGATATTCCCTGGTAGCTCTCGCTTTCACTTTCAATAGGTGATATATCTTCGCCAAATCTGTCTGAATATTATTAATCGGTAAGGCTAATTCCTCTGATCTGTCCGGTTATAATATTCAGTTCGTTTCTCAACTGTGCTGGTGTTAACAAGTGAAAGTTAAACTTCTCATAGAAAATGTTGGCCACTGTATCAACTAACGTCTCCTGGATTTCTTTAAGATTGGTCATGATGTTATTGGCTATGAGTGTTGATAATGTAAATTCTGCTTTAATGTCGGTGTGTTGGATTTCCTCTTTCAGTTTTCTCAAGTCCGCGTTGCATCTGGTAATGTATTGGTTGATTATTTTGTGCTGCTTGTCCAAAGTATTTTCAATTCTTTTGATAACATTTAGCTCAGCCTCCACAACTGACGTCTGGTTTCTCCACAGCTTGCTAAGATGTTTTTGATTCTGTCTGATTAAGTCAATATCTTTCTGATATTGTTCAGCGAATGTTTCGTCCAAAACTCCGAACAAACTATGTGCGACGTAGCCAATGCCGTTGATAAGCCCGCGACGTCGGCGAACTTGACCTTGCTGACCAAGTAAAACGTTGTTGTAGTGTTCAAGTTCGTTGTACCCGTGACGCAGTTGTAATCGGACTACGTCGCATTGTGATATTTGATCCTTTGAACATATGTTGTCCAGACGAGTGACAAACTTGTCCAGTAGGTTAATGCCTTGCCAATACGGGGCCATATCGCAATAAACGATGAGTTTCCATTCTTCACGTTCCAATTTCATGTTTGCTAGTTTATCGAAAAATATGTTTTTATTTTCTGCAACTTTGGAAATTTTATGCTCGCATGTTCCTGAGCAAATAACCATTAGAAGTATGAGTGTTGTAAATATGAAGTTGCATAATTTTGATGAAGCTGGCTTAGAATATTTACTGTCTGTTGTTTGACCTTCTTGGTTTGCCTTTTCTGTGTCGTGGCTTTGATTGTTGTCGCTGATCGGCAAAACGGATAATTTCGTGATTGGTCTCTTGAGCGTTCCATTTTTCGTCCGTAGGGTCACTACTCTGACGTATCCGTCTTTCCCTGGATGAAGTTCAATAACTCTGCCCATGGGCCATTTTCCCGGGGGCAGATTAATGTCGTGAATGATGACGATGTCATTGATCTTCATATTCTGATGAGGTTGGCGCCACTTACTGCGAGCTGATAGTTGGCACAGATACTCAGCTCGCCATCTCTTCCACAGGTCATCAAATATTTTTTGTGTGAGCTGCCATCTTGTCCGTAGATCTCTCTCTGTCTCGATGATAGTTAACGTCGGGCCGCTTGCTAAAAAGTGAGATGGTGTGAGACAGTCTAAATCTTCAGGATCTTCGCTGAGTGCGCATAATGGACGGCTATTCAAACATGCTTCTATCTGAGCTAGCAAAGTCGCATATTCTTCAAATGTCAACTTCTGATCTCCTATCACTCGTTTGAGATGATGCTTCAAACTCTTGACGGCAGCTTCCCAGAGGCCTCCGGCACTGGGCCAGGAAGGGGCATTAAAATGCCAGGTAATCTCCATACTGGTAATAGCCTCGAAAAAATTGTCGTCCAAAGTGTCTTGAATGTTTATGAATTCTTCGTTGAGAATTCTACTCGCTCCAACAAAATTCGTGCCATTGTCGCTATAGACATGGCCTGGAGTGCCTCTTCGAGCTGCCATTCTCAGCAAAGCCGCTAGAAACGATGAGGAGGTCAGGTCTGAAACTAGCTCGATGTGTACAGCCTTGGTTGCCATACAAACGAACACTGCGATGTACCCTTTCGTGGTTTTGATACCTCGGCCCTTGTTTGCTTTCACGTCGATAAACCCGGTAAAATCCACCCCTGTGTGGTAAAATGGTCGTGTCGGATTACTGCGTGCAGAAGGTAGATCGCCCATCAGTTGTTCATGTGTGATTGGATCGTGTCTGCGGCACTTGACGCAGTTTCGAAGATACTTCTTGACAGCTCGATTTCCTCCCAGAATCCAATATTTCTGACGTAGCCAGGCTTGAGTAACTCTTGCTCCCCCATGAAGTGTCATATGATGTCCTTGGTCGATCAGTAAGTCACTGAGATGGGTGTTATTGGGAATGATGAGAGGATGCTTCATGTTCTGACTCATCTTCGCGTTGTTCAGTCTGCCACCGACCCTCAGTAGTCCTTCTTGATCCAAGAACGGGTTCAGCTTTAGCAATTTGCTCTTCGCGTCTATTTGTTTCTGATCTCGGAGACTGGTCATCTCTTCCTTAAATACCGACAGCTGCACTTGTTTGATTAAAAAATGTTTAGCGATTTTTATTTCGCTGACAGTCAAATACTTCGGTTTGTGTTGATTGCGAGATATGGCGTGCAAAGTCCAAGCAAGTACGCGCGCTGCTTGATCGAAGTTGCTGTGTTTATTCAATAATTTTAAAACAATGTCCTCATTTTGTTGAACTACATTGCTTATTGCTGACTTTCTGATTTCTTCATACGTGACATAAGTTGGTAGATCTTGATTGTTATTTTCTTTGAATGTTGATAGCCAAGTTGGTCCATGCCACCAAAGAGTATGTTGTTGCAGTTGTTCCGCTGATAAACCTCGGCTCGCGCAATCAGCTGGATTTTCAGCCGATTTCACATAGCGCCAGCTATTTGTTGGTATTATCTCCGTTATTTGTGTTACTCTGTTCGCCACGAATGGTTTCCAGCGATTCGGATCACCCTGTAGCCAACCTAGTACTGCCGTCGAATCAGACCAGCCGTATATTCGGATGTTATTGCTTGATAAACAGTTCTGGACAACTTTCATCAGTGTTGATAACAAATGTGCTGCGCAAAGCTCCAATCTTGGCAAAGATATTGAATTGTTGACAGGCACGAGCTTTGATTTTCCTGCTACTATGATCACAGGGGATTGACACTCTGCCTTTTCCTGACTGATAATCCTGCCATAAATTACGCATGCGTAGGCCTTTACTGATGAGTCACAGAACCCATGCAACTCTATGTTTGCATTTTTTGGCGTTTGAAGCCACCTTGGGACGTTCATATGTTCGATTGCTGGTAACTCCTTCTTTATTTTGAGCCATTCTTCATTGATGTTTGTAGGTACTGCGTCATCCCATTGAAGATTCAAGGACCATACCTTTTGAAACAATAGTTTCAGTTTGGTAGAGACTGGAGACAGCCAGCCAAGTGGATCGAATATCTTTGAAATATCCGACAGTAATGATCTCTTTGTGGATGGTGCCAATGAGGATGTGTCTATCTTCAGCTGGAACTTGAATTGATCGTCCTGGGGGTGCCAACGCAGTCCCAAAGTTTTGGTTGATTCTTGATGCCTGAATTCGAATGCTTGTTCCTTGTCTGATATTGCGTCATCCTTTGTGTCGATTTTATTTGATGACCATTTTCGCAAATTAAAACCGCCAGATTTCAGCAAATTAATAAGGTCAGCCTTGAGTTGTTTGGCTTCCCTTAGGCTGTGATGTCCAGCCAAAAGGTCATCCATGTAAAAGCACTGTTCAAGTACAGCTGACGCTGCAGGATACCTTGAACGTTCGTCTTCTGCTAAACGTTTTAATGTCATCATGGCTAGGAATGGTGCCGCTTTGGTGCCATAGGTGACTGTTGTCAACTCATACTCTCTTAGCACTTGACTAGGTGAGTCACGCCAGACGATTTTCTGATACTGTTGATCCTTTTCACTACAGAAGATCTGTCTGAATATCTTCTCGATGTCGGCTGTGATTGCATATTCGTACTGTCGCCATTTCAGAATTAGTGTGAACAAATCCTGTTGTAGATTCGGACCGTTATACATTAAATCATTTAGACTGTAGCCTGTCGATGTTTTTGCTGATGCATTAAATACCACCCGCAACGCTGTTGTTGCCGAGTCCGGGCGTAAAACGCAATGGTGAGGTAAAATGCAATCCGGCAAATTCTTCCGTGTGCACTTGCGCATGTGACCCAGTTTGATGTACTCGTTAATGAATGATGTGTAATCTTCGGAAATGTTTTTGTTTCTTGAAAATTTTCTTTCCAGTTGATGAAATTGTGCCACGGCTCTTTGTTTCGATTCTCCCAATTTTTCCTTGATATCTGGCTTTAGTGGCATTCTAACCACGTATCTGCCGTCATCTCGTCGCATTGTTTCCGAATTATATTGCTGAAGGCACTGATAGTCTTCAGAGGACATGTTAGTGTCGGGATCGGTGACATCTTCAATGCTCCAAAACCTTTGTATGTCTTCTATATTATTCATGATAACATTACATTGATAGGACTTGACATTGCCGCTTAAAATCCAGCCAATCTGAGTCTGCTGTGCTATTGGTAGAGATGAATTTTCCTTGATTATGCCTGCCATGATGATTTCCGAGTAAACCTCTGCCCCCAGCAATAAGTCGATTGGCCGACAAACGTTGAAATCTGGATCTGCTAGCTGGATGTTTTTAAGATATTCCCACGATGGTTTTGAGAAACTATGATTTGGCAAGTTGTTAATTAATTTCTTCATTACAACAGCTTCTGCTTGGAATGTGTAATTGGAGTGTAGTGAGGATGCCACCAGACTGATAACTCCCTTACAATTGGTTTGATTGGCACTGACTCCAACTATGACGCCTTTGCATGCTCGGCGGGGGAGTTTCAGGGTTTGAGCTGCGTTCTCAGTGATGAGGGAGGCTTGAGAGCCTTGATCTATGAGAGCCCTCATTGTGTGATATTCCCCATTAGCCCCTTGTATACGGATAAGCGCTGTTGCAAGCAGAATTTCAATAGTAGTTTCCTTTGAAACATGCGTCACATTACTTTGTGTTTCGTCTTCACGTGACGTAGACGGTGACGTACTCATGTTACTGGACACCGTGTTTGTCTGTATGGCATCGTGTAGCACGGTGTTATGAGTTCCTTGACACACCCTGCACCTTGATTCAGAACGGCATGATTTGTTTTTGTGATCAACCAGGCAATTTTTACACAAGTTCAACCTTTGAACTGTGTTTCTTTTCTCCTCTGACCCAGACATCAAAAATGGTCTGCAGTAGAATAGTCCGTGGCTTTCGTCGTTGCATAGTGGGCAATATTGTGTCCTCATTGCACAACTTTTAGCAGCGTTACTGCGTAAAAACGGTTTATTGGAATCGTTTTTGTTGTTGAAATAATTTGATTTTGATTGATTCTTTTTGTTGAATTGATGTTCTGATTCTTTGCTCTTACTCGGAGATGACGACGATGATGGTTTAGATGTATGGTGCTTGCGCCGTATTGATTCGAGAGCAGTATACTTGTTCTCTAAAAATCTAAGAAAATCTGCTAGAACAGGCAGGGCTCTAGGATTTTCTAATGATTGAGTGTATTCACTGAGCGTCTGAGTATCTAGCTTCAGCGTAAGTAAATGGACAACCGTTGGCCCCATGGCGGTTACGTCTATACCAAGGTTTCTCAAGGCGTTGATGCATTCATTGATGGTGTCGAACATGTTCTTGATCTGTGTGTCGACTTGGTTTTGCATTGTAGGTATTGACAGCAGTATGTTCATGTGCGAGGTAAAAATTAGCCTGTCATTGTTATACCTATGATTCAAGATGTCCCAGCAGATTTGGTAATTCTCAGAACTGATATTGAGGTGTTGAATGATCCTTTCTGCTTCGCCTTTCAGTTTACTTTTTAATAACTGCATCTTCTGGGCACTTGGAATGGATTTGTTGTTATGGACTGCTTCTTGGAATAAGTCCTTGAATGATATCCATTTGTGATAGTTCCCGGAGAAGGTAGGAATATCAATTTTCGGTGTAAAACTTTCCCGATATGAAACGGTATACATTTTGCTATTGACCAACTTTTTGATGTCAACATACAGTTGTTCGTTCTTGCTATATTCCTGTTCATACTCCTCATCTTCCGAGTACATCTCACTATCAATTTCCCAATGCAGGGAATCGATGGTTGACCATTTTGCTTGAATGGTTCTGGGTACATCTTCGAATTCCCATTTTTCGGAGAGGTTCTCTATGTCCACGCTTTTGATTGCTCGTGTTAAAGCCTTGAAGTTACTCTTCTGCTTGCGCAGCATTTCTTCTAATTTACTGGCATTCCCCCGAGAGACAATCCTCTTGAACAATGATATGGATTGGCTCCCACTAGGCTTGATGTTCGGTTGATCTGGATCCACCGACAATGTGTCCGTTTGCCGTTGCTCACCAGCAGCTTCTTGATTGCTAGCGTCTGATATACGAATTGATGAAGCGCTAGGTGACTTATCCCCTTTCTCCAAACTAATTGGCGGCTTGTATTGTTGAATGATGTCCTTAGCTTCATTATAGAAGATCATTGCCTTATTGTAGAAGTTTTCCGAAAAGTAGGTATAACCACGATCTTCAAACTCACATAATCTAACATGATTCTCTTGAAACTCCCGCCAGTATGTATCCAGGGTTTGCAAACGTTTCTTGATGTTGGTCGGAGTTTTGCGATCTGCAGAATCCTTCTTGAAGTTCCGCAGTTGCTGCTCCATGCCTTGAATGATCTGATCCTGATTGGCCAAAATGTCCTCCATGTTGGCGCTCATGATTGTTGTTGGTTGAGTTTCAGCAGACGGACGTTACTCTGTCCACAGGTCGTAGCCGCAGGAGCTGTACTTTCACGCCGACAGCTTATTCACACTGTTAAGAACGCGAAATAGTCCCGCCTATACGGAAGCTCGAAGGACCATAAAGATGTAGGATCCTTACACCTTTTAATGATGATAGTTGAGTGATACGCAATAATACGTAATATTGAATTTTATTGATTGAATGATAATGAGTGCACGCGATTTGAATGATATTTGTGTACTAAACTATAGACCGCGCGTAGCAAGTAAAGTGCTGACACAATGATGTCAAATTTGTACGTGCTTACACTGTACAATACAAAAAGTAAAATTGATTTAGTTATACAGGGTGTTTGGTAGATGGGTGCAAAGCCTGAAGGGGGTGATATCTTAGACCATTTAGAACTTATTAAGCTAAACTTGTCTTAGACGAAGTCTGTTCCTTGTATTTTTTTTTTAAACTCTAAGGTTTTTAAGAATAATACCCATTCTTTTTCAATAAATGGTTAATAGTGTCCAGTTAAAGCTGTTATGTTATTATTTTTTATTTATTTATGTAATGCGTGATTACTCAAACAAAATTATTCCCAAGCATCTGTGTCATCAGAGAAACATTCTACGTAATATTCAAGTTTAAGAAACTTTTAAAAATCAAGAAAATGTTTTGTTTACGGCATAATAAAAAAATAAAAAAAATATCCTGAGTTGTTCAAATCTTTTTAAAAACATGCTTCGTTATTGCCCTTTCTTTTGAGGTACTATTTACGCAGATGTCTCATCAACTCTTGGAATTAGGATGTACAAAGCAAATTGAGGTCGAATATTTAATTTTTAAACAGACCAAAATAATGCAACATTTTTGCTAATGCACTATTGTTTTTTGTTAGAACTGATAACTGATTCATTCTTAGAATTATGGTGCACGCACAACTTCTGGGAACTCGCATAACAAAAGCCGCCGCGCGACGATAGCAAACATGCCCTTCTTTCGACTCTCGGTTAGCGTCTACTGAACTGCTATTATTCAATAGAAAAATCAGCTTAGTTGCTGAGGATGTAAAGTCGTTATTTATTTACACTAATACTAGTACCCGAATAGTCGGGTGAACTCGTCACATCTTCGGACCATCAGTTAGTCAAGTAACGACTGCCCTTGTGACTAGACATTTTAATTGCAAATTCGTGTTTACACAATTCACCGCATGAAGTTGTGCGCTCCTTCACGTGTTGATTTTGGAGGTGTTTAAGGTATTGAGCCTAGCCCTAGCTGTGAGCTCCTTCACTGATTTTGGATTTTATTTGTGTGATCAATCGACTATGGCTACTTTTTCGAATGAAGAATATGCGGATATCGTCTTCATGTATGGCAGAGCTGACGGTAATGGATCTTTGGCGCGACGGATGTACCAAGAGAGATATCCGAATTGCAGATTACCTAATGTCAGAGTGTTTTACAACACATTTCGTCGGCTTTCTGATGTTGGAATCCATCACGCGGAATCTGGACTCAACCCGGGAAGACATCACGCAAGTATCGAGGAAGACATTATTGCAGCTTTTGATGCAGATCCTACTACGAGCGTCAGAGTAGTAGCTCGAAACCTCAACATTTCGGTATGGAAGGTGTGGAATACGATGCATCGAGAAAACAAATATCCTTTCCACGGCACGGGTGTACAAGGTTTGGAAAATGAAGATCCCCCACGAAGGATTCAGTTCTGTCGCTTTTTGTTAAATAGTGACATTGAAGATGCATGGTTATTAAAATCCATATTGTGGACCGATGAGTCAAAATTTTCGAAAGAAGGAATTACCAATTTTCATAATCTTCATCGATGGACCGACAAGGAGAGCAATCCACACTGGAAGAAGCAAGTGTCGTTCCAAAGGAAATTTTCAGTTAACGTGTGGGCAGAAGTAATCGGCCGAACGTTGATTGGTCCCCACTTCCTACCAGATAATTTAAATGGAGAAAATTACCTGGAATTCCTCCAAAACTATCTCCCAGAGCTTCTAGACGAGACCGAAATACCAATATTGGCAATGAGAAGACCACTGATTTTTCAACAAGATGGTTGTCCAGCACATTGGACCCTAAACGTGACAGAACATTTAAATAATTGTTTTCCAGAGAGCTGGATTGGCAGAGACGGGCCCATCCCTTGGCCACCTCGATCACCCGATTTAACTCCTGTGGATTGTTACGCCAAGCCTCAGCCAATGACAGCGCGCCACGCCAAGCCCCGGCCAATCACAGCGCGCCTGTCAAGCCAGCCAATGCCTAGCCTAGCCAGCCGAGCCACGTCATCCCAACTCCACCGCCAAGCGTGCCAGCCAGGAGGGGATGAAGCCTTAAATAGCCCAGCGAGCTCATTTTAGAATGTCTTTTTCTGTTGTGTGCACTGAATAGGGGAAACCTATGCCCAATTGCGATTTTGTAACTTAATTTAAAATACAATAAAAAAGTGATCAGTTGTCGATTTGTTTCCTTCATCGTCGTAACAAGTCAGAAGTGGTCTACGAAGGTAAGAATAACTAGATATGAAGCGTCAGCATTCCGATGATTCTAGACGTCTGGTTCGCCCGCCTGGATGGACCGAGGCCATGGCCGACGACGTGCTTGACGAGAATGAAGAAGAGACTCCGCCTGCTAGAAAAATTCTCAGAAGACTCTTAGAAAATGAGGTACAAAAAGCTATGTACGAGTTGAATGCGGAGGTAGGTACAGTCTTTAAAACAAAAGAACACCGAGGAGCCTCACTAATTCCAGAGTTTGACCCTGACAATGAAGAGTGTACTACGGTGAAAGCTTGGCTCAAAAAAATCGATCAACTTGGCGAGATCAACGGATGGAGCGAGAACACAAAAGCATTCCATCTGCAAGATAAGTTACGTGGCCAGGCTAGAAGGTGGTACAATAGGTTAGATGATTATAATTATACGTGGGAACAATGGAAGCAGATGTTGTTGCGTGCTTTCCCCAGACATCGGGATTATGGTAATTTACTCGACGAAATGATGAGCAGGAGAAAACTACCCTCCGAATCGATGACTAAGTATTATCAGGATAAAGTCGCCATGTGCTTTCGGTGCAAGTTGTCAGATAATGCGACCGTCTCTTGCATAATTCGTGGCTTGCCACCTTCTCTGCAAGCCAATGCGAGAGCATACCAGTGCGAGCGACCGGAAGAGCTATATGAGGGGTTCCTTTGTGCATTAGACGACTACCAACAGCCGACACCCTCTGGCACACGAGTACCAAGTAAGGAAATTTCTCGACAGTTATGTGAAAAGAAAACCTTAATTAACCCAGATGTAGACCCATGCCCGCGCTGCAAAAAAACGGGACACATATTGCGCAACTGCCCACACCCAGACACGAGAACATGTTTTAAATGTGGTAAACAAGGGCATATTGCTACGCGCTGTGCTAATCCTACTAGTCCGACATCAGTGTCATTGCTTGCTCATAAGATCAGAGAAATTAAGCTTGTGCAGAACTATAATAAAATTTACGAAAAAACGGTCAAAATTAATGGCATTCATGTAAAATCGTACCTAGATACTGGAAGCCAAGTCAATGTGATGTCGGTTCATGTCTCGAGAATGCTTAAACTCGAAGTTTCTCCATCAGACGTAATTTTCAAAGGGTTTTCTGGAGGTCTTGCACCCAGCTTTGGAGAAGTAAAGTTCCAAATAGAAATTGACGGAATACCTATGCATTGTAAGGCCGAACTGACCGATGTTGATATGGGATGCGTTAACCTTTTAGTTGGTCAGCCAATAATTAACCAAGATGGCATGTCTTTAATTGTCAAAAATGGCAAAGCTACTATAGAACAAGATAATGATTTCACAAAAGTGATAGATGTTGTTGAAGAACGCACTCGATTTAACGTTGTCACTGTGCAAAATGAGTGCTTGCCTCCTGGTATTTCCATCATCAAGGTCAATGTGCTTGATAATAACCACGAAAATAATGTTGTGTCTACGCCGCAACATTTCGAGTTGCAGGGTGTCAGCTACTCGATTCCAGCCACCTTGCTGCGTGGCGCCTTCGGCTACATCAAGGTCGTCAACACCGGGTCCAAGGATGTCATCTGGCAACAAGGCGATGTGCTGACTAGAGCCGATAGCTGCAGCGAGCCACCCGCATCGGAAGATATTCAGGTTAGCCAAACAGCCAATACTATGCCATTATTTACTCCGATAGCCAAAGCCAGTAATAGCCAACCTATTTCGCTTATCTCTTCCATTTTGCATACAAGCATAGCCGAAACTTGCACCAAAATTAGTGTTATAGGGGGTGTAAAAATAAGTGATATTAAGACAGGCCCTCTAAATAAAAACGACCATGATAATTTGATAAATTTATTGTCAAGTTACAGCGATTGTTTTGCAAGTATAACTCGAGAGCTAGGTTGCACAGATTTATTACAAATGAAAATAAATTTAACTAGTGAACAGCCCATATATCGTCAGCCATACCGTATGTCGCATAGTGAGCAGGAAATCGTTAGATCCAAAGTTTCCGAACTACTAGAAGCAGGTATAATTCGCGAGTCGGAGTCGTGTTTCGCTTCCCCTGTCATTCTTGTGAAGAAAAAGAACGGCGATAGTAGACTCTGCGTTGATTACCGAGCGCTTAACTCCATAACTGTCAAAGATAGGTATCCTTTACCCCACATCGATGACCATATTTCAAAATTAGCTGGTAAAACATTTTTCACGAGCCTTGATTTAGCACAAGGTTATCACCAGGTTAAAATTTGTCCAGACGATACACACAAAACAGCTTTCGTCACTTCACAAGGTCAATTCGAGTACACACGTGTCCCCTATGGATTGGCCAATGCACCTTCTGTTTTTATGCGGTTAATGAATAAAATTGTAGATTCAATACAGAATTCTAAACATACCGCTAGTCCACAAACCGGCCAAAGTACTCAAAGTGCATATTCCCTCACTGACGTTCACAAGTTTTCAAACAAACAACACGAAGTGTTGGCATTTTTAGACGATTTACTACTACCCTCACATGACATTCAATCAGGCTTCGATATTTTAGAAAAAGTTTTAGATAAATTTAGATCGGAAAATTTAAAACTTAACATGAGTAAATGTTCATTTTTGCAAAGTAAAATAACATATTTAGGGTACGATATCTCGGCAGACGGTGTTCAACCGAGTGATTCAAAACTGTCAGCAGTATCTCAGTTTCCCATCCCTAGTAACGTACATGAAGTACGTCAGTTTATCGGACTATGTAGTTACTTCAGAAAGTTCATAAAGAACTTCGCATTGATCGCACGTCCATTAACTGATCTTACTAAGAAAAATGCAATTTGGATTTGGGGCAGCGATCAGAGCGAAAGTTTTGAAGAGTTAAAAAAGTGTTTGTGTACAAAACCTATTTTGGCCTTGTATGACCCTGCTTTGCCCATTGAGATTCACACGGATGCGTGCAAATCAGGTATTGCAGGAATTTTATTACAAAAACAGAGTGATAACTCGTTGCGACCCGTAATGTATTTCAGTAGGGTTACCAGTAAGGAAGAGAGCATGTATCACAGTTACGAGTTGGAGACTCTTGCGGTTGTTGAATCGTTAAGAAGGTTTAGAGTGTATATTGTGGGTAAACATGTTTTGGTGGTTACTGACTGCACTGCAGTTCGTGCAACTCTCACTAAGCGTGACATGATACCACGCATCGCTCGATGGTGGTTGTCAATACAAGATTTTGATATCAGTATTGAATATAGGCCAGGAAATCGCATGCAACACGTAGATGCCCTGAGTAGGAACCCGGTCGATACAATCAACATCAATCGTCTTGATGTAGTTGATTGGTTTTACACTGTTCAATGTCAGGATGAAAAAGTAAAGCGAATCATCGATCAACTCAGAGACGGTTCAGCTGCTAACGATATTACTAATAACTATGATTTCCAAAACGATAGGTTGTATCGTAAGACGATATATGGGAACCGTCTTGTGGTTCCAGCATCAGCTAGGTGGAAGATAGTTCAGATGCACCATGACGACATTGGTCACGTAGGATTGCAAAAATGTATGGACTTGATAAAGAAAGTTTATTGGTTCCCTAAGATGAGTCGTTTCATCCGTAAATATGTGAACGCTTGTCTCCATTGTGCCTATGGGAATGGTGAGTCCGGAAGGAAAGAAGGAAAGTTGTTTCCAATACCTAAACCTACTGACCCTATGCACATGGTACATGTTGATCATTTAGGGCCGTTTAGTCGAACCATTAGGGGTTATCAGTACATGCTGGTTCTTACAGATGCCTTTTCAAAATTTGTAATTGCTGAGCCTACGCGGACAGTTAATTCCATAGAAACCATAAGGGCCCTCAAGAAAATATTTAGCTTATTCGGTTATCCTAACCGGGTTGTTAGCGATCATGGGAAAGCATTCACCAGTAGGTATTTCAAAAAGTTTTCTAATGACAAGCAGTTTAGGCACATATTAACAGCTATTGCATGCCCACGCGCCAATGGTCAGGTGGAACGTACTAATAGAACTATTCTAAATGCTTTGCGTGCTACCGATCCCAGCGAAGCCTCCAACAACTGGGCTAATTGCTTACCTGATGTCCTTTGGGGAATTAATAATACCCCCAATGAAAGCACCACCTACAAACCTTTCGACTTGTTGTTCGCTCGGAGTTCTAGACCACGCTGTGATGTTGCTACTAGTGATGCTAGTGAGGCTGTTGAAGTTAGACGCGAAAAAGCTAGTGCAAAACTGAAAGTAGCGAGTGATAGTATGAAACGCAATTTTGATAAGAAGCGAAAACAAAGTCACATCTACAAAAAAGGGGATCTGGTTTTGTGGAAAGAAGCGCCTACTAGTAGTGCTTCAAAAGTAAACACAAAACTTGATGACATATATTCTGGGCCATACATCATTCATCAAGTTGTTGGCAATGACAGATACAGGATACGGAGTATCAAAGGGCTTAGAGGGTACAAGTCCTTTACTGGCCTAGTAGCAGTGGATTCCCTACGGCCTTACCGCAGTACGGTTCCAGAATCTGACAGTGCCAGCAGCTCAGATGAACAACTTGAGACAGAAGATCTAATAGATTTACTTGAAAGCTAACATGTTCCTCTCGCATTGCGGGAGCAATCATTGTTTCAGGACGGCCGAATGTTACGCCAAGCCTCAGCCAATGACAGCGCGCCACGCCAAGCCCCGGCCAATCACAGCGCGCCTGTCAAGCCAGCCAATGCCTAGCCTAGCCAGCCGAGCCACGTCATCCCAACTCCACCGCCAAGCGTGCCAGCCAGGAGGGGATGAAGCCTTAAATAGCCCAGCGAGCTCATTTTAGAATGTCTTGCGACGCTCGCGCTGTATGCCGACGACGCCGCGTTCATCACCACTTCGCTGAACGCGAAGCACGCGGCGCGTAAAATGCAGCGCGCCCTCGACCTCCTCCCCGACTGGCTGTCTAAGTGGCGGCTGTCGGTGAACGTGGGTAAGACGCAGGCGATGGTCTCAGGGGCCGCGCGTCTGCCACCACCTCTGAGGCTACAGGGGGCCGACGTCGAGTGGTCGTCCCGGGTCAAGTACCTGGGGGTCACCATCGACCGTCGGCTCACTATGGGGCCACACGTCCGCAGAGTCGCCGCACAGGGCAGGGTCGCCCGCAACCTGCTCAAACCAGTGCTCTCGTCCCGCCTCCCGCATCGGGTCAAGTTGGGTGTGTACAAGTTGTACGTGCGCCCAATCTTGACCTATGCCGCCCCAGCATGGTTCGCCCTCACGAGCGAGGTGAACCGGAAGATGCTCCGCGCGCAGCAAAACTTTGCGTTGCGGACGATAGTCCACGCGCCTCGCTTCGTGAGGAACGACGTGCTCCACCGCGACCTCGGGATTGAGAGCCTGGATGAGTTTGTGGGCCGCCTGGCGAAGGGGATGTTCGCGCGTGCCGACGCGTCTGCTTGGCCTCATGTCAAGCAGATTGCGCCCTGGCATACGCGCCCCCCTGACGCTAGGCCCCTTCCCCGCGACTTGCTTGCGGACGGTGACCCCATCTCCGCGCCGGACTGACCTCCAGGTGGGCCGCTCCCGGCTACACGCGGTCCACTTGTGACACTAACGCTTCCACTACAAATAACATACGCTGTCACGTGATGCGTGCTAGGATAATTTAGGCGTGTCACGTGACAAACCCCAGACATGCACCTCTAAACAGGCACCAGAACTCACATACGAGGGCGCTGCGCGGGCGGCGACTCGTAAACGACGCCGGGTGACGCCACACAGTTCAATGTCACCCTCACACTCATGACACGGTCTCCCTACCCCGTGCCAGGCTCGGCTAGCTCTGAAAGTGGGGCGGGCGGGAGCCACTCACCCTATCCGTAGGAACGTCGAGTCCGTATCCCTGTCGCTGGTCGCCATCTGCTGGGCTTCCCCCATGTAGGTGGGGGTTCCACCTGGTAGGGGTTGACCGCCGGGGTACGGTGAAGAAAGCGGCAGTATGCATATGTCGTGACGAGCTTACGGACACAGATAGAGACACTATTTTCATGGGCGCGAAAATGCAGCGCGCCCAACCTTTTACTCGCCAGAGGCGATATACGATGAGAGGCCCGTGGTAACGGGTCGCCGTAAGGCATCCGCGGGAGGGGGGCTTCGCCCCGAAACCGCCACGTCACGCCCCTTACGGGGCGTAGCGACATCCCACAGTTTAGAATGTCTTTTTCTGTTGTGTGCACTGAATAGGGGAAACCTATGCCCAATTGCGATTTTGTAACTTAATTTAAAATACAATAAAAAAGTGATCAGTTGTCGATTTGTTTCCTTCATCGTCGTAACAGGATTTTTTCGTTTGGGGACGGGCCAAGGAGCTCGTCTACACGCACGTTGAAATTTCAACTAGAGAAGAATTAATAGAAAGAATCCAAACGGCTTTTCAAGTCATGAAGCAGGAGATGAAATTAAAAATCACGACTACAGAAGTGAGAAGACGGGCACGTGCTTGTATAAGAAACCGCGGTCAACATTTTGAACATGAACAATAAATTATTTTAACAAAAATGTTGTTTTATTGATCTGTTCGAAAATAACAATTTTCATACTCAATTTGCTTTGTACATCCTAATTCCAAGAGTTGATGAGACATCTGCGTAAATAGTACCTCAAAAGAAAGGGCACTAACCAAGCATGTTTTCAAAAAGGTTTGAACAACTGAGGCTATTTTTTTAATTTTTTTATTATGCCGTAAACAAAACATTTTCTTGATTTTTAAAAGTTTCTTAAACTTGAATATTACGTAAAATGTTTCTCTGATGACACAGATGCTTGGGAATAATTTTGTTTGAGTAATCACACATTACATAAATAAAAAATAATAACATAACAGCTTTTACTGGACACTATTAACCATTTATTGAAAAAAAATGGGTATTATTGTTAAAAACCTTAGAATTTAAAAAAAAAATACAAGGAACAGACTTCGTCTAAGACAAGTTTAGCTTAATAAGTTCTAAATGGTCTAAGATATCACCACCTTCAGGCTTTGCACCCATCTACCAAACACCCTGTATATGTTGGAGGAGAATGTCGGCGTTCGTTGCCGGACTGGTCGTCGTCCATTGTTGTAGCCGAAATAAGACTCAATATGCACTCTACAGTTGTAATTAGATCGATTTAACAAATAATCAGTTAAAAAGTAGCACACACGAATCGGATGGAACTGGATTCGTATCGGAACGCGGCGAGGTCGGGGCGAGGTTGGTAGCGCATGTCCGTTCAGTTCGGTGTCTAATCACGAACTCCCCGTCAAGTACAGGAACCTTGAATTACAGCCGTCATCTGTCACCGTTAATTTCCCCCGCAAACTCAAACTGACATTGACAGCTCGCACAGTGATGCCAACCCCCGTTTCCGAACACACCCAAGTCGGTACAACTTGACGTTCCGTAGAATCCACGACATACTCGTATATATCTTTACAAATAAAAAAATGGCTCTAATATGGTCATATTTTGGGGTCCCTAATATACCCAACATCAACCCTTTTTATGAATAAATAAATCTACATGAGCATGTTCAGAAAAATTGTACCTCCGTCTGTTTTTCGAAATTAAAAAAAAATAATAATTTTAAGATCTAGGTGGGAGCGTCTCGGGCGCGCGTCTGAAGTAATGTATTCGGGGTTTTGCTAGCTAAAGTACCTATTCATAATATTTCTGTAATTCTGTTTTTTGTTAATTTACAAATTTTTCAAAAACAATATTTTTTTAAGTACATATAAGATTTAATAATGTCACTTGTGAAACCAGTTTTTAAGAAAGTTATTTAACGTTTACAACCATTAAATTAATATTATTCTTAATAATTATAATTTCAATAAATAAGTCTTTTATTACTAGGCGTCACACCCGTAGTTCAACTGCTGGGCGCTAATTATCACGTGAAAATGATTAAGCTGTTTAGGCCAGTGGTTTCGGCTGTGCGTTGAAAAGGCTGGCTTACCTATAACAGGTAGGTACTTATAAAATGTTTCTGAAACTCTGAAAAATCTTTGAACATCTGGAACGCTAAATACGTTAAAACTGCTTTTAATACAATCTCTTAAGGGACCAATCCGGAGACGTAATCTATCAAAAAAAGAATCATCAAAATAGGCAAAAAAAAAAACAATCGAATTGAGAACCTCCTTACGGGTGAAACATGTACCGTACAAAATATAAATTAATATTGTGACATCCTGCATGCATAATTTGCACGTATACGCATGTTTTTGACAAATAAAATGATCTTTATCTTTATCTTTAACCTCCTTTCTGAAATCGGTTAAAATTTTTTTATCACGCAATTTAAAAACTAATCCCCTAAACACTTAAAAATGATACTACTTATCTGTCACAAACAAAAGATTCAGCCGCGCTATTCCCTTCTCCTTCACCCCCGCACCGTGCGCGTCTATACCCGTGCACTTTGTTTGAGCACAAAATACACACAAATACTTTTTTGTCTCATAAACTGCAGCGAAAGGGTTATTTGTACAACAAAGCTGTAGAAGCCTTAGTGTTAGTGTACCTAGCATTAGTGATATTGAAACGTCTATATTTTCTATAGATATCCGTGATATTTTCTATAACAATTAAAATAAAATGTTTTGATAAATATAAATAAAATATTTCTACATGTTTGTTTTCCGTGGCTAAGTATTAACAGCCCCATGGATCGATCGATCAGGCTTCTCGCGGTCGGTCTGTGGATGAATGACTATTTTTACATACCGACACCCCCCCGTGCCTCGAAAGCACGCTAAGCCGTTGGTCCCGGACTCCACCAAAGCGGAGAGGAGAGGACATGTGTTTTCAGAACCAATAGAATTTAATTATTCACGCATCTCGTCTCCATTCAGCTCAAGTAAGGAAATCTGATTGGTTGTTAAAACACATCTCCTCTCCTCTCCGCTTTGGTGGAGTCCGGGCCTCATTCGTGGATCTTTGGCAGACATTACGGGTCGTCAAAAGCCCGAAAGTCTGACAACCAGTCTTACCACGGGGATCGTATTATACAGTAACTGTGGAGGTGTTACCGGCAGTAGTTTCATGTAATATACTGGTATTCAGCTGCACCCGGTTAGACTGGAAGGCAACTCCAACATAGTTAAATTCCATTCAATTCAATTCAATTTATTCAAGGTTTTACAATTTCATGATAATAAAAATGAATACATAATCTTATTCTTGGTCAATAAAATACATGTGCCTGAACTAGGTAATCCTGTGTTTCAGGTAATATGGGCTAAGCTTAAACTATGCAAAATAATCACTAATTAATACTTACAAATAAAACAGTAATGTATAGTCGGCAAACACAAAAAATAATACATAAATTGCATACGAATTAGTTACCCTACTCTCTAGTCTAGTCTAGTTAGTTAGTTAGTTATAAGTTGACCTACTTAATACAATTATGAAATAGTAATTATTGGGAAAATGCTAGGCAGACGATGATGATGTTTGTTTCTTTTGTATTACCGAAGTTCATTTCCAATGCTATTTGAAGGTCATTGGTGCATGAGATCTGTGAATTTTTCCCTTTTTATGGTTCTGTACCTCAAAAGGAAAAAACGGAACCCTTATAGGATCACTTCGTTGTCCGTCTGTCTGTCTGTCAGTCTGTCAAGACCCTTTTTCTCAGGAACGCGTGGAGGTATCAAGTTCAAATTAATATCAAATATGTAGGTCTATGGTCCCTTGGAGTTCTAAAACATTCAAGCTTCTAAGTCAACGCAATAAAAAAATACGGCCATTTATGTGACATATTTTGATACTCGCAAGTAAATCAAAACCTATATAGTACTTCCCGTTGTCCAAAAAACATGAAATTTGGCAAGAAGCAAGGTCTCATAGCACAAGTAAAGGAAAAAGTCCGAAAATTGTTAATTTGTAATTTTATCACATAAAAAAATATTTCTATGTCTATCAGTGTGTCAAGACCGTTTTTCTCAAGAACGCGTGGAGGTATGAAGTAGAAATTAATATCAAATACGTGGTTTCATAGAGTTCTAAAAAAATCAAGCTTCTAAGTCAACGCAATAAAAAAATACGGCCATATATGCGACATATTTTGATACTCGCGAGTAAATCAAAATCTATAGGGTACTTCCCGTTGTCCTAGTTTAGGGTAAAATTACCAATATTATGCATGGCTTAGGGCTGTTTCACGCCCCTAGTCGCCGCAGGAGACGCCCTGGGCGGCGGGAATCCGTAGCTCATTTCCGGCCACCGTAGGCGTAGGTTTGCGGACGGCGAGCAATGGTTAGCTCGTCGTCCGGTAAGGACCAGACCCAGGTCGACGGCGCGTCCTGTTCCACGCGCACCTCAAAGAGATGTCAGCAATTATGGGGTCCGATAGGGCCGATGCCGCCGGGGTCGCGGGTTGTTCGAAAGAGATACCGTGGCGCTGGCACAGGCAACTGAAGGAACACGGGTGGGTTTTAGTCAGAAAAGTCTGACACGCCCTCCCGCTGCGCCCAGAGCGGGAGAAGTCATTTGATGATTTTCCATCCAAAAAAAAAGGCTATTTTATTTTGACAGGGATTTATATGTACCTAGAGTTGTCTGCATTGCGACAGGTCGCTGAACAATAGCGACAAAATATTGTTGAGTGTTCTATGAGGGCCGGTTTCCTCATCCGTAGTTAACTCAACCTACAGTTAAAAAGAGACTAATGGTTAAATTTTGGCAAATTGTGAACGAAATTTAACCATTAGTTACTATTTTTAACTATTGGTTGAGTTGACCACGGATCAAGAAAACGACCCTTAGTTATTCGATTGAAAGTAATTTTAATTAGAAATGTTTTGTTTGTTATTCAATTCAATTTGCGCATCAATGTGCATCAATCACGTAAAAATTGACAATTGCAATTGATTGTTTCGGGGACCTTTAAACCATGTACCTGGTAACACTGGGCGCGTACACTGCTGATGACGTCATCGGCAAAAATACCGGTCTTTGACGCAGATTTGCCGATCTAGTGCACGCAGTACCATAGAAATTAATACGAAGCAACAAATCCGTACGGTGCGGATGGACCGATTCCGACCCGGTGGACTCGCAACTTTAGGCCTGTATAAATACTCCAGCACTACTTTCACACGCCTAGTTCAGCTGCGGATGCTCATTCTCTTATTTATTTAAACTGTAAGCCTAATTTTGTAAGAATGTACTGTACCTACCTACTGTTTTTGAGTAAATAAATAAATATTATTATTATTATTATTACTTTCGGTGTCAACCAATCAAATAGCTTTAAACTAGTTTTAAGTAATGATTTAAGTCTTGAGTGAGGTTCTGTAATACGGGCCTTAGTATTCGAAACTCAAGCAACACTACACCAGCTAGCTAGTGCATATCGTTAAAGAAAAAAAAAAATCGCCCAAGTGCGTATGGGACCACGCACAATGAAGGGTTCCTTATGTAGTTGGGATGAATTTATCCCAATAACAAACATAATATTTTAGTTGAAAAACGTGTTCAAGAGCTTGCTTGCATTACCTTGTTTCCACCTCTTTTTTTATGAGTGGCCAGTTTCTAAAACGTGGCCAATTACTACAGCAGCTACCCTACGTCACGGTTAATTTCTCCAAATCAATGTAAGTTTGCAATCGCAAAAAAAAAAAAAATGTGACACAACTAAGTACATATTTTCGGACTTTTTCCTTTACTTGTGCTGTAAGACCTTGCTTCATGCCAAATTTCATGATTCTAGGTCAACGGGAAGTACCTTATAGGTTTTGATTTATTTGCGAGTATCAAAAAATGTGGCATAAATGGCCGTTGACTTAGAAGCTTGATTTTTTTATAACTTCAAGGGACTATAGTCCTACGTATTTGATATTAATTTCAACTTCACGCGCGTCACTGAAAAAAGGGTCTTGATAGACAGACAGACAAACGGACAACCAGTGATCCTATAAGGGTTCCATGTTTTCTTTTTGAGGTACGGAACCCTAAAAAGCATCGGACAATGTAAAGGTCTACCTCGAGAAATGGTGTGTAAATGAGCGGAAAATGGCAACACTTTTCTCCCGCCTAGAGCATTAATTATTCATCTTGGCTAAAATTTATTAGTACAAAAGAATGCCTCATGAAAGTAGCGATGAGCGTACGATATTCATTTGTTTTCATTAGCAGACTCGCGGCGCTACCACGAAGATAATATGGGACGTCAACACCTCACTCGATTACCGGAATACTTGTGTAAAAGTGTTTTTTATTTTATTTTGTGCCAGAGTTTCTTTATGGAGACCGTGAAGCTCAGATATCCTTTAATTAGACCACAAAAGCGGTTAAAAATTTATGTCCATAGAGAGGTGGGAACCAACTCAACCAACTGGATACCCTCCAACAGCTCAAAATAGAAATCGATAAGAACAGCACCCTAATTGCGTAACACACTATCAATCGGAATCGGTTTCATTTTGACAGTTCAACAACATTCATTGCGTTATTTACGTTGTTGAGAAGACAAATTTTTCGAACATATGTAGCAATGGATTAGCAATTTACTTCAAAATGATCCAAATTCCGATCGATAGCGTGGATTATGGTGCTGTATGGTTAAAGCTGGCTAAAAATGATAATGATTTATGGACTCCACCAGTCCTCTCTAGGTTTATGTTACAATACGTTTAAATTGTAAAAGCCAGTGTTATTTACTAAGTTTTGAACTCTTATCCTAACGAAAAAGAAAAAAAAGAATTGCGCGTGCAGCACCGCGTACACACGGCTACATATCAAACTCCCGTTGTACGTAAATCCTACACAATGCGAGATCACCTTGTACTGGAAATGTATAGCTTGATATGTAGCCGTGTGTACGTGCACGTGTTAAAAGTGAGACTTCTTAAAAAATGAAGAATAAGAGAGATGTGTGACAGACAAAGAGAGTCATATCTTTCTTCTCTCTCATGTAAAAAAATGTGCATAAACATGACGCGTCATTGAAATTCCATTTTCAATTCTCGTTCAATTTATGGAAACGCCGCCTAAGAAGTTTCACTTCAAAAACTCACTTTGCTAGCTCATTCTTCTCGCCATTCCCTTTCAGACGCGGTGAAAAAACGTTTCGTGGTTCCGCTGCTCTGCAAGCGAGATTAATAGCTTATTACTCCTTTGTTTACTGGTAGTCATTATTCAATTAAATATCACGGCCAACCGTAAACCATTGTGTTTACGCGCCAATATCATAACCGTTTTACGTCCCCGTTTATTATTAAATTGAAAGTTTGATGAGAAGGTAAAGAAGAGAAATATTATATTTATTAATATTTGAAAAAGGAAGGAATTCTCTTAACGCGTTCCGGAATACTGAACGTCATAAGACGTAAAAACAATAATATGTGTATTAAGTTAGAGAAATACAGCCTCATCTATGAGTCATGTGTCATGCAAATTGATTTAATAAATAATAATAATGCCAGCCTATTACTGTTCCACTGCAGGGCAAAGGCCTCTTCTCATTCAGAGAAGGCACGAGCATTGATCACTACGCTTGTTCAAGGTGGATTGGTTTTCAATTTGTTAAGATGGAATTGTAGAATGGGAGAGTCTGTAGCTAATGAATCTCTATTGGGTGAATATTTTAATTAAAATAATGATAAGCTCAGCTTTTACGCTCAGTAGGAACTTGCCATATTAAATCCAACTTATGTGTCATGTCTTGTGTATATCACTTGTTGGAAATACGGTACTAAATACAAAATAAAATGAGTCATTATAAGAAACACCATGTCGTGACACCACCCCTCATTATCTATACTTCCATACTAATATTATAAATAAAAATAAATATAAATAAAAATGTTTATTTCTTCACTTAAGGATATAACTATGTTAGGTTTGGAGTCACCTTTTAAGCAAAGATTTGCTTGTATTAGGTGGTTCCGCTCCTCCAGTTTACAATCAATCTACAGATGTGAGGAATAAGCAAAAAGCAAAAATAAGCAAAAAGATTCATTTAAGACTAATTAACATTTTATAATTCATATATCAGTGAGGGAGCGCACTGGGTGTAGAATATGTTTGTGAGTGTATGTATGTATGTGGGTTCGTTTGTGTGTAAGTGTGTGTTTGTATAGGTGGCGGGATGTAGTGGGTGGGGCATGTGTGCGAGATATGTGGTATGTGTAGCGCGAGGATGTGTGCGTGTTGTGTGTATATGTGTACAAATTAAATGTGTTTCTTATTTATGTGATCTTGTGTAGGATATCTTCGGTTTCTTCGTAACTTTTACTCTTGAGCCATTCAGTTCGTGTTTTTTTGCAGTCGTGGTATGTCATAGAGTAGATGGCACATTGTTCATTGAGAGCGTTAAATATACGGGAAGATTGTTTAATAAATTGTCTTGTAACAAATGTAGTATTCACTGGACAATCTTCAGCTACTTTATTTTTCCTCCTAGAATGTGTCTTGGAAGTAGTGAAGGGAAGAGATTTGTGTTTTTTTAATGCGGTCTGAAGGACGTAGAGTTTCCTAACTGACAAAAGGTTCGAGGTTGAGTATAAACTTTCCGTAGGGAATCTAATCGGTTTAAAGTAAGTAGTCTTATATATTAGTAAGTGTATGTATGTGTATTATTGGTTTATAACCTATTTATGTGCTTGTATAAAGTCTATTTATAATTAATTATGATATATTTTTAGTGTTCTTTTTATAAGTAGGTATTCCTCTCATACTGAGCACCTGCCATCTAATCTCTTCACCACCCTACACATAAAGACATAAATTTGCTGGATAAGATCCTTAGTGGTCACGTGGCGAAGAGATTTGAACGTCCAAATTAATTTCCTAGCTCTGTTAATTAATAGTTCTAGGTGCAAGTGCCACGATAGCCTTTGATCAAGCATAACACCAAGGTATTTAGTACTGGATACTTTATTTATTTTTAAACAAGAGCAGGTGGTATTAGTGGAGCTGGAGCAGGTATGGATTTTAATATGAAGATCTTGTGATGGCTGGGTACGGTTAAATATGGAGAAGCAGATGTAATTTTTCTTAGAAATATTCAAAGTTAAAAGGTTCCGATCGAGCCAGGTAGCTATTGTAGACAGGCCACGTTCGGTGAAGCGATCAACGCTGTCCCACGTTTCTCCCGAGAAAACAATTGCTGTATCGTCAGCATAAGAGAATATGTGGGCACCTTATTATACCACCTTATGAGTATAGACTCATGTTACATAGGCTGTTTATATAAATGAGAAACAGCGGCGGCCCGAGCACACTACCTTGTCCTACTCCGTAAGTCACTATTTCTTCGGAACTAGTGACTGATCCTATTTTAACTACGTACCTGCGCTCACTTAGGTTTTCCGTGAAAAGTTTAAGTGGTACTCCTCTTATACTAATGTCTTCTAGCCTATGTAAAAGCGTAGGGACAGAGACTGTGTCGAAGGTTTTTTTGATGTCTAGAAAGACGACCAGACTCTTTTCTCGATTGTTCACTTTTTCAGTGACAATAGAGGTCAGCGCTAGGACCGCGTCTTCAGTAGACTTTCCCTGTCTAAAGCCAAACTGTGAGGGTGAAATTAGTTTATGTTTTGTTAAATATGTACTTAATCATTGGTTTATTAATCTTTCGACAATTTTAGACAGGGACGGGAGGATGGATATCGGCCTATAGTTAGACGGATCAACTCTGTCACCACACTTATGCACAGGTGTTATTACAGCTTGCTTCAGGGCCGTGGGAAAGCATCCTTGTTCAAAAAATAGGTCAATAAGGTGTGAAATTATTGGTGAAATAATTAAGTTAGCAGATTTTAAAAAACTTACGGGGATTTTGTCCCAGCCAGTAGCACTGTCGGATTTTAGGCTCGTAATTACAGTTGCTACTTCTTCAGCGTCAGAGTTGAGCAGTACAAACGATGAGACCGGCTGGTTTGGAACGTACGTTGGTATGATGGGGTCGTTGTTAGCCTGTCTCTCAGGATTATTTAGTATTTCGTCAGCAAGATGCTTTCCAACGGTTGAGAAGTATTCATTTACTTTATTCACCGTATCGAGAGGGGTAGCGGATGATTCCAGTAATTCTATGTTTTGTGTCTTCGTTGGGAAATATTGTTTATTGTTTGCCATAGCTTTTTAGAGTTTTTGTGCGTCTTATAAAGCTGTTCGCGATCGTATTTTCGTTTTTGTTTCTTAATGGCACTGTTGCAGTAGTTCCTGTATCAGGAGATCAAAAACTAAAAATCACTTACAGGAGTAAGTGATTTTTAGTATCTCATTATGGGGTTCTAGCTCGAGTGAATATTCTACGTTAATAGAGGTTTTAGTTTTAAAAGATTTTTGTTTGGTCATCAATTCAGACAATTTTAGGAAAATCATAGAGCGATCGGTGATAGTGGTCTCGATAATTGCTATGAATGCAGATTTTTTATTAAGTCTAAGCTTGAGAATGAAATGATCTAGACAGCTTTTGTTGCGAGTGGGATGCGTATGTCCAGGTAGTAGGCCGTGCATTGCTAACATGTTTAAATAATTAAGTCGATTCGATCTTCCGTATGATTGCTCTTCTTGCTTGTGTATTAAATTTATATTGATATCACCCGTAACAATTACATTTTTATTTGAAGAGAGGGTAGCTAAGTGTTGAGATAAGGATTTTATGAAATCATCTGCATTTGCCTTTGATGGAGAGCGATATATCCCTATGACTATGAGATCGGGTTTAATTTCAACCTGTAAACAAGAAGCGTGAGTTAATTTTATCTCTTTTATTTTAAAGATGTACCTGTTACTATCAAAGACGACGACACCGTCAGCATAAATACTAATATTATAAATTCGAAAGTAACTCTGTCTGTCTGTCTGTCTGTCTGTCCGTCCGTCCGTCTGTCCATCTGTATGTCTGTCTGTTACCTTTTCACGTCTAAAGCGGTAAACGGATTTCAATAAAATTTAGCCAGGCTATAGATGGCATCCTGGGGAAGGACATAGGCTACTTTTTGTCTCGAATATAATCCTACAGGGGATGATATAGGGTATGAAAGTTTGTATGGGAAACCCAGCATTTCTTAAGTTAGGGTTATGAAAATTCTAATTTATGCTTTTGGTGGGTAATAAAGATATATGTGGTTCAAAGTTTATGGAAAATCATCCCCTAAGGGGGTAAAATAGGGGTTGATTTTAAAATTCACAAAACTGCATGGATATCGATAAAATTTGGCAAGGCTATTATATTGCATCCTGGAAAAAGACTTAGGGCTACATTTTGTCTCAAAATAATCATACAGGGGATTATATAGTAGGGGATAAAAGTTTTATGGGAAACCCAGCATTTCTTAAGTTAGGGATATGAAAATACAAATGTATGCTTTTGATTTATGAAAAATCATCCCCTAGGGTAAACTAGGGGTTGATTTTAAAATGCACAAATAAATTAAAAATTTTGTGTACCTATTTTTAGAGATATACGAGTAAGATTGGAAATGTAGTCATAGTTAGTATCTTGAAGTAACAATTAGTCTTAATTTTTTTTTAAGTCCCCATGGGATAGGGAATAAAGAAGATTTATTTTCGCTTTATAGTTGCCTTCAAAGGCATGCGAGTTTGTAATTTTCCGTTTCGTACTATTGTTAGGTTTTAGAATGTAATATCCTCCAGCAATCATATTTTATCACTATTTGACTGTATAAGCAGTGCGAGAAGACATTGTTGACTTGGATTAACACTTTAATCCCCATATTACATTCCTGTGGAATATTTTCCGACATCCACGCGGGCGAAGCCGCGGGCAAAAGCTAGTCTATTTATAAGTACAGACGCCAGCACATCAAGCTACCCCAATCTGTCAAATATTGAATATGAACTTTATTCCTTTGTAGTAAAGTTGAAAATTGGGGTAGCTTAATGCTTTTCTGTAACAATAGGTTGTTCCCACGCAGTTTACGTAGAACAAAAAAAAAAAACAAAATCACCATTGTATTCCAAAAAACAGAAATTACATACATTCATAAACTCACGCTGTCAGCTGTCATTCGTGAATCTTTGTCAGTCGTTCCGGGTCTTCAGAAGCCCGAAAGTCTGACAACTAGTCTTACCAAGAGGTATCGTATTACCCAGTTAATAGGTTGTGGAGGTCAGATAGGCAGTCGCTGCATGTATTGCACTAGTATTCAGCTGCATCCGGTTAGACTGGAAGCCGACCCCATCATAGTTGGGAAAAGGCTAGGCAGATTGATACATGAACGCACGCCTTCTTCCCATGTAGGTGAGCAGAAACTTCAGAACGCCACCTGCTACGATCTCCTTTTCCCTCTTTTACGTTCATACATCGTCATACCGCACGCCGTTTGCGAGTACTACGCACCTGACCTTTCTGAAGAACATCACCAATAAGGTCCTCCTAGGGCGACCCCTGCGGCGTTTCCACACACATCTGTCTTGTAAATTAGTGACTCCAAAAACAAGATTAAATTAAAAAACACGTAATAAAGTCAGATAAACGTTTACAAGAAGAGGCTGTAATAGTTAATTGCACCTTAAAATGGTCCCTTGGGCACAAAGCATAACAAATTGTATAATTAATTGCCACAACAGCTCATCCCTTCTTCAACTGAAGAAATATTGCAACCATTTGTCACTGGTCGCACACGAACCTTTATTATTCATATTTTTCCCGGAATAAATAAGTATATTATAAGTTGGTTTCAAGATTTTGTTGAAAGAAAAAGAAATTTAGATGTGAGATGTGAGAGAGTTTACAAAGAGATTGAAATTGGAAAGGATTCTACTTTATGTTAAATGAACACAAAAAAGTCTTTGTGATTTTGGTAAAAAATATCGAATTGAACAATATATTTTTGTTTTTTTCAGTTATAACATGAATAAACATAGATATCTACAATTAATAAATAATTGGAGGACACAGAAAAAAATAATAAAAATGCAGATAAAAGTTTTAATTACAACAACATCTTCAGGATGCTGATGCGCCGGCCTCGCTATTGTAGTGCGTCCGGAATGTTTGCGGAGGCGCGAACGGACGGTTTTCATACGGTGATACGGAAGAAAGTGGCCTCTTTTTTGCAACGCGTGCGAGGCAGTAGCAACAGTATCCTGCAGATGGTTGTATCTCGTGCGGATTGCCCTATCCAGAATAAATGGATGCATATCATGATGGGTGTTGACTAACATAGTGCATAAGAATAGTGTTTTTTACTAACACAATAGGTACTTATAATTTATTGTTTGACGCCTTTGTATTTTATTTCTCTATATTTTGATAATTTGTAATTGTATGGATATATTTTATCTGAAATAAACTGATTAATAATATACCAAAGTTTTTATTTCAAAATCGTAAATGGTACGTGTGCATCGAAAATTCTCATTCTAGCTTAAAATCTTGATTCTGGACAGGAAAACGTACTGTCACCCACAACGGAATTTAGTTGGGCCACAAACAGCCTCCATTAGAGGAGACATCACGACAACATGTTGCTACCTGTCCAGCGTGATATATCGCGACCCGCGCCTAATTGCTTGTCTTTTTGTAGTACATTGTGTATTCTGCCATATTCATGATGTTGGACCTAATTGCAGACTTTTTACTGAAGAAAAAGAGGCTATGTGATAAAAAACCGGCGAAGTGCTTGTCGGAGTACGCACAATGAAGGGTTCCGTCAGTTGGGATTGGTCGTATTTTAGCTGCCACGGCTTATTTTTAATTTAGTTGTTTTTAGTTTTTATCTTTTAATTACGGACGCTTTTAACGTACACGTCTTTCTACATTGTCTTTGTACCTTATATTTTCAACATGAATGATGTAACCAATATTTTGTAATAATATTTTGATTTAAAAGAGGTCCGTGGAGTTTCTTGCCCGTTTTTCTCCAATGGTACCTACTACGCTTTGGAATGGGCAACTAGCTTCATCTTTCTGACTGACCGACTCCTTGACAATTATTCAAAAGTGCCTGTAATTGGTTTATTTGAATTCGAGTTCGAGTTTGAGTTTTGCCCGCGGCTTCGCCCGCATGGATGTCGGAAAATATTCCACGAACCAGAACTAAAAGTATGAAAGTTAAAAATCTGATGAACGACGTCCGCAAAGGTGAAGATGGGAGGACGACTGCCGCCGGGGGCCCTTGGCGGTGGCGCGTTGCGAAGTCACGACGCGGGCGCGTTCTGCCTCGCGGTATGGCTACGCGCAGGCTCGGTATTAGTACGTCCTGCCATGCGACGTCTGGCGGCGGCGGCAGAGCGGCCGTAACAGTACCCTTTGTGTTAATCCAGGTTATAAACTATTTGTGACCCAAATTTCGTCCGCAGTTTTTGCGCCAATCCAGAACATGCATCCAGATAAAAACAGACAAATGGACAAAAATACTAATATCTGTATTTTCAGCATCAGACTCGTTCTCACAGATACCGTAGGTCCGTGGCCCTGGCACGGGCAACTGAAAGAACACGGGTGGGTTTTAACACACCCTCACCTCGTAGCAATTACTTTTTTTTATAAATATTCAGTGTACAGTTTGAGTTCGTTACTATTTTATTATAATTGTATATGTAAGCCTGTTTTTCCGACAGTCTCACCGCAGGGCAAAGACCTCCCTTCAGTCTTTCCACTTACACGCTGCGATTGCGGGCCAATCCTAGCTCATCCCGTGATCACTTTCTAGGCCTGTCGCGTAGTCGTTTCCTGCTATTTGGGATCCACTGACGACTATAAAGCACGCTGACAATTTGTTGGTCAGCATACAATGTATATACCTACTTGTCTATGAACAAAAATATAATTATTAATTATTAGCTTACTTTATCATTTACCTACATTTTTACGTATCTGAAATATTTGCATATACTGCATGAACACCCCATATTTAGGGTAGCGCCCATGTGGAATTGAATCGGTCCACACTTGGTCGTTAGCGCAGCGGGTTAATGACTGAAATGGTCCGGTGACATAATGACCTTTACTACTGATTTGGCTCAGTACGATTCAAGTGCAGGTGACCGTTACATGAATGTGGAATTCTAATCATCACAGTGATTTAAATAGAAATAATTGGTGTAACCATACTATCAGGTTTGGTTTTTATCTTGTTTGTAAATTTTACTTGCTGTTGCCCGTGACTTCGTCTGTTATCTAGGATGAAAAGTAGCTTATATCCTTCTCCAGGTCATGGTCTACCCATGAGCCAAATTTCATCCAAATCTGTTCAGCCGTTTAGAAAGCGTAACAAACAAAAAAATAAAGAAACTCACTTTTGCATTTATAATATTAGTTAGGATTATATGTAGTTTGCTTAGCTTAATTAAGTTATACCTACTAACACATTTATTATGTAAAAATATCATTGCATTAATTGCTAAACGAGAACAATTGCCGGTTTACTGTTATGCAGTTTGGCAGACTTAATAAATATTTAAACAGTTTAAAGAATAAGATAATTATGAATAATGCTCGCAGTAATCAATGCACGTGTCTTCTCTGTATGAGAAGAGGCCTTTGCCCTGTAGAGGGACAGTGATAGGCTGGTACTATTATTAATAATACTGAGACTAGTAAGAGAAGTAAGAATAGAAATTATTATTTAAATGCCCTATTACCAATCCTGAGAAGATAGTTGGAGTATTCGACTTTTATTCTTGTAAGTCAAATAATAAAGAGTTTATTAACTGTGTATTATTATGATTTAATAAAGCAATAAAACTAAGAGCAGACCATAACTTCAACACTGTTCTTTTTCTTTAAGGAGGATGCGCTGTGGTAGCCTGGGAAATTAATATTTTTTTGCGTTTTATGCAATTTACAGGTCCGTGTCAAGTTGTATCTTGATCAAAATATGATACGCGGAAATAAAACATATGTATTTACTTATTTTTAACCATAAAAATCATCAATACATCTCACTAAGTTAGATTTCGTGCAGATTCGTCGAACGAACGAAATCTAACGACGAACCTGCAAATTGCAAAAAACCAACAAAAATAATAATTTCGCGGGCTACCACAACGTAACCCCCTTAAAATAAATTACTAGATTATGATTTCCAAACGATGACATTAGGATTTTTCACCCTCATTATGTGAGATGATTAACAGCTCACATTCCTTCACAAGTCATCGGAACGCCCGGAATACGGGGCTATTCAAAAAATTAAAAAAGGAACCCAAGGATCCCGCGATAAAATTAATCGACAGCGGCATACCATTGGCCCTTGTATTAAAAAGCGGAAAAACGACCCACAAATTTATTGATTATACACCCGACAAGTTCCAAAGTTTGACAAATAACCTTAAAAAACTCTTTTCTTATTCTTTCACTAGATGACTCAACAGAAGCTGTCCTGTCCAAATTTCAACATGTTCTTGAGTTAATACAAAATTCCAATAGAAAATGCCCTACTTTTCCCGAATTTTCCAATTTTCCCGGCAACTCTTCATATTTTTCTTTCCGTAAGAACCTGATGATTGTCACGATCATTTTAAAATAAAAATTTGCTGAATCGGTCTAGCCCATGGAAGTCCCTCGTGGCTTATCAACCTGAGCAACTCATAAAAACTGTGGGTCAGGGAAACTTCAGTATCCCAAATTTGCCCTTTAATGAGGCAGGTATACGTAGAGCTACAACAGATTACGATTTTATCCTATAACAATCAACCTGCCTTTCCCCAACTATGCTGGGTTCGGCTTCCAGCTGAATACCAGTATTTTACATGGAAGGACTTCCTATCTGATCTCCACAACTCAGTAACTGGGTAATACGATACTGCTTGGTAAAACTGGTTGTCAGACTTTCGGGCTTCTGACGACCCGTAACGTCTGTCAAAGATGTGACCGAGGCACGGAGGAGTCTCGGTATGTAAAGATGGTTACCCATCCACTGATTATGGTTACAGACGGTTTTATTCTATAGGTACAGTCAGCGTCAAAAATATCGGGACGAACAGACTGTTCAAAATGATCTCAACAACTATGAAAATTGAACTTTATCTCAATTGGATAAAGTTGACAGAATGACAGTTGCTGTGTGCTGTCTCCATTCTGAAACATTCTTTGTGTTATTGAATTAATAGTTCATTTTCATAGTTGTTTAGATGAATTCGAACAGTCTGTTCGTCCCGATATTATTGACGCTGGCTGTACTGCAAAAATCTAATTTCTTACTCAATCACGCAAAAACGGCTGAACGGATTTGTATGAAATTTGGCACACAAGTAGTTCATAGCCTGGATTAACACAAAGTATACTTTTTATTCCGGTAGTAGGTTCCCGTGAGATAATTTCCGACATCCACGCGGGTGAAGCCTCGGATAAAGGCTGGTGGGCAATAAATATTACAGCTTTGTCTGTTGTTGCAATGCTCTACCATTTACTATCAGGTGGGCCGACAGTTTGCTTGTTATCCAATAATCTAAAAAATACCATCAATTCAATTTTATCCGTTTTCAGGGTTCCGTACCTCAAAAGGGAAAAGAACCCTTACAGGATCACTTCGTTGTACGTGATATGTCTATCGGTCTGTCAGTGTATCAAGGCCTTTTTCTCAGGAACGCATAGAGGTATCAGGTTGAAATTAAATACTTAATACGTAGGTATATGGTCCCTTGGAGCTCTAAAAAAATCAGGCTTCTAAGTTATCGCAATAAAAATACGGCCATTTATGCGACATATTTTGATATTCACAAGTAAATCAAAACCTATAGGGTACTTACCGGTGACCTAGAGTCATGAAATTTCGGCAAGAAGCAAGGTTTCACAGCAAAAGTAAAGGAAAAAGTCCGAATATCGTTAATTTGTAGCTTTATTACATAAAAACATTTTTTTTTGCGATTACAGTGTTAAGTTTGTTTTTGGGATAAATTCTTCTTAACTACGGAACCCTTCATTGTGCGTGGTCCAACATGCACTTGGCCGGTTTTTTGACATCATCATTCTCCTGCCCTTATTCAAAATTATGCGGGGTCGGCGCAACATCTATTTTTCTTCCATTGCATACTGCTCTATTAGTCACCATCTCGGTAGTCATTCCCTTTCTAGCCATATCATCTTTCACACAGTCCATCCATCGTTTCTTTTGTCTTCCCTATTATACTCAAAACTTTCCTGCCGACTGTTTTCTCATTCGTCTGCATAACATGCATTATAACCGATTTTAACACAACTTTTCAGTCACCGGTGCTGGTGTCACTTTCAAACTTCGTCTTATATACTCACTAGCAACCCGGCCCTGCTTCGCACGGTTTTTACGACTTGACAAAACATGAAGGTTTCTATAATACATATGTTAAATATTAATGAATTATACATATAGACCTTCCGGTATAAATTCTCTAAATGATAGTTAAACCTGCATCAAAATCCGTTGAGTAGTTTAGAGAACAACGCGGCCACACAGACAGACACGAAACGCGACTTTTTTTATAATAAGTATAGATGTCTTTTTATACCCATTAGCGTAACACCACACATCCCTCTTAGCATTCTCATCTCAGCTGCTTTTATGGCCCAACATTCTGATCCATACATACATTCTCTCCTTAAGTTTCAGGGGAATTATTATTCCCGAGAGCTGCCGCCATTTCGTCCATCTAGTGTTAATTCTGTGCATAACAGTCCGATCTACTTCGCCATCGCTCTACACAAGTGAATCGAGATGCCGAAGACAAATAGAGGCGAACAATAACGGAATAAAATAATTATATCAGCATATAAAAATGTTCTCAGAATTTTAATCAATACCAGAGGCAAATCAATTACAAAGTCAGCAACAGTATATAATGTTAAGTTTTCCACCTTCTTCGATAGATGGCGTTGTTAGCTTTTCTGAATCGCGCTATGGTTTCGTTACATGGCCGAGTATAAGATGTCTCGAGTGACATAGCTTTTCCTACCTACGGGAAGGAAAAACATCGTATTTTTTGAGAATCCCGCGGTATAACATCCGTGAGGTTTTGATTAATAATTATTATACTTATTCGTGTTCATTTAGTATAATACTATAAACAATATAATCATCGAACGATATTATTTTAACCTTGAAGTTGAATGCGTCAATGCAATTATTAGAAAATTAGCATGTAGGTAAAAAAAGTCAGGGTTTATTGTTCATCAAAATTCAGTAGATTCCGTATGCTTAAGCAAATTATTATTATTATAGGACCCGGCAATACACAAGCAAGAGATATTTTGTTGTTTTTTGTCATTTATTTTTTTGTTCTTTTATTTGATTTTGCCCTGACTCTGACTACAGCTAACGTTTGCTATCAGTTTGTAAATATTTTAAGTTGTAATCTGTGAAAAATGTAGTAGGTATCATCACATATTTGTTAAGTTATTATCCGACTGCCAAGGAAAGGTTATGGTTTTCGCGCGTATCGTGTATGTATGTATGAAAATTTCTTTATTACCTCATATCTTCCAAACGGCTGGATGTATTTCGATAGATTCGTGGAAAATGTAGTGGGTATTATATTTGTCAAGTTATTTCTGTTTATTTTTAATATACTCTTTCTATCACAACTGAAGCTATGACACGGAAAGATGACGTAGTGTGTCAATTTGATTAACAATCAATTTCTCTGACTGAATGATATGCTAACAAAAAAAAAAAAAATTACTATGATAATAAAATAATTGTTTCATAATGAGTGTATTCTACAGACGACTTTTTGCTTCTTCCCTCGTTCTCCTGGCCCGTGAAAGAGCGCTTCAAGAATATCTAACGTGGCATTACTACCGTAGAGCGAACGTCTATAAAATGTATAAAATTTTAAAAGTGTCTTTATATATTTCCTCCCCCGTAGTATCGTGATGCCGCATGCCGTGATAAAATCGTGGACGTTTACGATAATATATCGTCGCTTTGAAATTATACAAGCGCACATTTTTCCACTTGAGTCTCATATCTTATCAGCTGCAATGCTCAACAAACATAATCTACAGTACTACACACACAGTTTACAATAATCTCTGCCCGCGTAGGTGCTTACTACGGTGGAACATAATACATAATTCTGTAAGTACCATACATAGGGGAATACTAAAGTTGAGTGCGACAGGACGGTCGGCACTGCCCCGTGCAATGAATAATTTAGACGAGCCGAGCTATGTAGGTGAAATATTGTAAGGCGGGTGTCTCACAGGATAGGACGCTTTTGAACGAAGACCCTATTGATGCTTGAGAAAGTTGTCAAAGATAGTTCGGTGTAATCAATCTTGAGTTTTACAATGGATGAGAATGATTATTATCGTGGCTTGAGTGTATGCTGCTAGTAATCTGCCAAATGAAGTTTAAGGGTCAAAGCGGAGAAATGAGATATTCAGCAACGTAGGCAACTCACCATTTTGTTTTTGTTCGCTTAAAGATGGGACATTGTCTTTAGTTACGACCCCGAAATTCTTCTGAAATGGTTACTGTAACAATGAAACACATTCAAACGTCAATAGGCAAACAGTTAAGATGTGCCGTTGTATTGAGTTAACCACCAGCGTGCCACATGTGGTACACACGATATTAGCCGTTATTTATAAGTAATAATAGAGATTAAAGCCGCGTGAATCCGCCGTACCAAGTGTACGCTGGGCGTTTTAGATGTAGGGATCAAAACGTAGCCGTTGCAAACACAATTTAGAAACTCGGTTTTGGTTATATCACATGAAATCTCATAAGCAATTTTCAACCTACTTTTTGCATAACATAACATAATACCACGCATGTATTTGTTAATAGGCAGAGCTGCCGGTCTATTCTGTGAACATCTCACCATGAAAACTTAGGTGAAGTGATCTTAAAGTGAACTGTCAATAGTGTCAACCCCTAGCATCAGGTGGAATGACGACTCAGTTCACGCTCACTTCACTTAAGTTATCACGGTGAGATGTTTACAGAATAGCACTACTGCACCTTACACCCACATTTCGCCAGTTATGTTTAAGTCCCATGTAAGAGGAAGCGATCCTATTGTTGTTAACCGGACACAAATCCAGTCTCTAGGCTGCTACTAAGAAACTCCAGATGAAAAAACCCTACATTGTTTCAAACTTAAAATATAAAAAAACGGGAACATTTTAATTTAATAATCAATTTATCAGCCACGGTGCGTTAAAATAGCATGACCTGGTGGTCAAATATAAAAAGAGACCTCAGGAAAGCCAGAACCGACAACCCAAGATAGAATCACTTGGCGCAGGAAAGTGAGGAGACCCGACCCCAAATAACGGGACCTGCGACGAAAGAAGAAGGTGCGTTAAAATAGCACCACCATATAGCATGCATTGTACACTTCACCATCATCTTGCTGCCCTAATCCTATATTACGTAGGGTCGGCGCAACACGTTTTCTTCTTCCTTTCTCCCCTGTCAACCACTATCATTCACTCCCTTCTCTTTCATATCATTCCTCACACAATCCATCCATATTTTCTTGGGCCTTCCTCTCCCTCTCTATCCATCAACATGTATAACCATCACTCTTTAGTCACATGCGTTTCGTCCCTTCTCATCACATGCCCATACCAAGCCAAACGATTTCTTTCAACTTTTCTGCCACTGTCGCCACTTTCAAACTTCCACTTATATACTCATTTCTTACTTTATCCATTCTCGTCACTTCACACATCCATCTCAACATTCTCATCTCCGCTGCATGCAATCTTTTTTCATCCGTCTTCTTCACTGCAATAATAATTGTTTATCAAATTGACACATTTCGCCAATTTTCCATGACAACTGTCACAAAACTGTCAAAGTTGTGGTTTGAATATATGGGTTGGTAGTCGACATCGGCTCAGTTGCAGAGAAGAAAAAAAAAGTTAGTAGTCGAAATTCCAAAACAATTGGTTTCCCGACTTTACCTGAATCCGTTTTGCTATTTCCCAAAAATTTCGGGAAATATCAGACCTACACTTTATACCCAAGAAAACATTAAGTTCCTTACAAAAACGAAAGTGCTAGAGCAGGCTATCAGGATGCAAGAAACGAAACTTGGCATGAGTATGATCGTGATTATTTCTAAATTATTACTATAGCATGACATTTTCGTACGCGTTCATGTAAACGATAACTGTTATAATAGTACGTGGTACTGCTTATTGATCGAAATACTAGAGACTTTAATGATACTACAGCATTCTTTGTTACGAGTAGATACTTTCGAAATATGAAGTATCTAAAGCTCCATTTACACGGTACAAGTTTATTGTCTGTAGCATACCATAAATTTGAAGGGCAATTAACTGGCACCGTCTAAACAACACGTACAATTAAGTCACATGTGATTTTATGAAATGGCAAAACTTGCATTCAATTATTTTGTGTGCCATTTTATAGAGTCGCACGCGTATAAACACTTGCATGCAATTCTTGAATGGCTATACATTTAACGTGCTTTATGGCATGCGATTATTGCTCTTGAACTTTCCAGAAACTTGTACTGTGTAAACAGAGCTTTAGTTTCTTAAATTGCATCTTAAAACACATACTCACATAATTTTGTGTGTTCTTTGTAGTGTAGTTCTAGTTCTAGTTAGAGGGTCCATACCCTCTAACTAAAACCCAAACTAACCTAACCTAGACTAAGTGCGGAAACCATTTTCCGCACGTAGTCCTTCATGTGGACCTTGTGCGTGAGCCATAGCGGCCATGGGGGGGGGGGGGGGGTTATTCCAACCAGTCCACCTCATTCCAGCAGTCGATCAAGTCTCCAAGTCTATTCAAAACATCCGCGAAAGAAAGATCTGGGTGTTCCAAGAGTTCCTGTTCTAATCTGGGTGACGCCTGTGCATTCAAAGAGCACATGCGTTACGATTTCCTCAGCCTCCAGGCAGGCCCTGCGCAGAGGACTGTCCATTATTCCCATTGTGTGGAAGTGTTTGTTTAGTGAGCAGTGTCTTGTGATAGTTCCCGTCACCAGGCGCAAACTATGCCTGTCCAGACGTAACAGACGTCTGGTTAGCTTGCCATCTATAGATGGCATAGCCTCCCTACACTGCTTGCATCCCGGTGTCGAGGACCACCAACTCTTCGCCTGTGTATAAGTGGACTCCCGTAGCCACTTGCGTAACTGGTTGAAGGGGATGGGTACAATTGGTTCAGGTCCACAGACCGACGTGCTAGATGCTCTCCTAGCTAAATCGTCAGCTGCGTCGTTACCCAGTGATCTGCTGTGTCCTTTTATCCATTGCAGTGTCACTGTATTGTGGTTAGAAACCGCTATACGCTCTAGTGCAATGTGACATTCTAGTGTAAGTCTCGAGGAAATGTGTTTTCTCTGTAAGGATTGGAGTACGGAGGCACTGTCGGAGAGTATACGTATACGAGTATCCGTAACTCTCCTTGCTTCTATGGCGTAAGCAGCTTGTATAATGCCCACACACTCGGCTTGGTAGACAGTGTTGAACATTCCCAGCGGGCGAGGTCGTATGAGAAGACTCCGACTCCGGTTCCGGAGTCGGTCTTAGATCCGTCGGTGTATACTCTTAGCTCTTGCGGGACTGAGTAGTCACACCGTTCTTCTGTGAGTATTATGTTATAATTCTTTTGAAAGTAGTGTTGATTCGGGGCTCTATCGCATGATGACGCCATCATTGGTTGTCGTTTGATCGCATCCTCCTTTATGCGTGTATGCTTGATTCTAGAATCGCGTAGCGCGTAGGTTTTCCGTTCCCCCTGAGCGGAGTGAACCCTCACACGTTTGGTGTCCCCTTGGATCGTACGCGGAGAGGCCGTGTTGTCGGGGCGCTCCTTCTTTACCGGTCCCGGACCGCATGGTCCAGGCTGCGACTCAGAGGTGCTTGGCAAGGTATTGGCTGCCAACATCCTCTTGTGCGAGGCTCCACCCCGCCTTTTCCTCCTGTGTCTGGGTCGAGTTAGGTCATGGGTCCTATCCGTAGACTCGGGTCGACTGGCGACCCTGGCAGACTCTGTCGTGTTCAGGGACTTTTCGCGCCGGGTTTCCCCTACGCGTACTTGTCCCTGTCCACTTATCTCCACGAGCGGGGACTTATCGCGTCGGGTTTCCCTTACGCGGACTTGCCCCCGCTCACTTGGTTCCGCGTCCAGCCGCTTTTCGCGCTGGGTTTCCCCCTCGCGTACTTGCGGCCGGTCGCGTACCTCCCCTTCGGCATCCGATTGCGCTTCGCGCCGGCTAGTGCCTACGCGGATTTTGCGCTTTCGGTCGCCTAATTCCTTCTCCCGGGTCAAGATTTTTCCGCGCTTTTGATGCAGCAGGCGTACTTCATCAACCGGGAGAGTGGTAGAGCTGCCAGGCCCGTCCTCCTTCCCAGTCCTTCTCTATGCGTGTGTCAAGTCGTCTAGCCTGACTTCGATCCTCTCACGCTGGAGTGCCAGCGTGAGAAGTTCGCTGTCTAGGCTCACGATAGTTGCTTTGTCTTGATCGTTGTCTGGGTTATAGGTGACGCTCTTTCTCACGATGCTCTGTTGCCAGAGGCTCATGGACGTCGTAGGTGCGTGAGTCACAACCGAAGTTGGAATTTGTTGGCGCGTTGGTCTCAGCCGTGGTTATGGTTGTTGGCGCGTATGTCGCAGCCTGAGTTGTTGGCGCTTGTTCAGCAGTCGGCCACGCTGTAGAGCACGGCACCAATTTGCAGTGGGGTGCGCCCCCCCATATTACGTTGGGAGCTGACCGCCATGGCGGTGTAGGATTCCCTGGCTTGGCCGGGACCCACCTGGGTAGTGAATTTGTCCTGCTGCTTCATGGTTTTGGGGGGTGGGCTTTTGGATGAGAGGTTACCCCTCCTCTGGGACCGACAGGATATAGGGATGTTAAGGAGGGGCAATTCAAGGATAAAGAGGTCAAGGGTTGTAAGGTTACCCAAGCCTGGACTTTGGACTTTTTTTGGACTTGACTGTCGATCCCGCAGCCGGAGTTGGGCTATCCGCAACCTGCCCACCCGCTCGGTTGCAGGAGAAGAAGTGCCTGGCAGGCTGGGTCGTCCCACCGCTGATGCACGTATGCATAAGCTTTGGGACGGTACCGCACACCCCGAGGCTCTTTGTAGTTACGTAGGTCCAAATATTATGATAACACAGATTTTTTTAATACAAACGGTACTTAGCCAACATGCCCAAACGTCAAACAGCCGGATTTGTCGGCGTATAAATGACACAAACGCGCGACAGAGCGAACGTGTCGTTCCATACAAAGCGCATGCTCCCCGCCGTACAATGTTGTTACCTGGACTGATCGCACGATTAGTTGACCTCTAAGTGCGGCGGCGAGACCATATTGATAGTAAAGTCGCCGCACGCACACAAATAAAGTGTTGCAATAAGTATTTCCTCCCACACATTGAAATAATTACGTTTTGTGGAGGGGCGTTCATTTTTACAATGGTTCATCTTTACCATTTTAGATTTCAAACAAAATAAGACCTTTACGCTAACATGAGTGTATAATATATAGGTATATTTTAATAAATATCTAATTATGAATGCGATAAATATAATGAGAGTTAGCTACAACAAAACACAAGGTACAAGTCATCATCTGCATCCAACTAAAATGTATCAACTATTCCAATATAAATAAAATCCATAGCGACATTAACATTGAGACCCGTTCACATGTAAAGTTTAATTTCCTGGGACTTGCTTCAGCAGTTGCTTTTGTCTTTGTTAGTCATTGGATTCAGCTTCATTCTCTTTGCTTTGTTCAAATAGATTTGCAGTGGTTTCTATGTTCAGTGAATGTTAATGCGAAATTGTGATAGATTTTCGTTTTCTTTCCAAAAAACTCAAAAAATTCATAACCGATTTTAAAAATTACATACACCTACATTATCAGCAAGTGACATTATTGCTGTATTTTATCGATTTCTACGCGAATGAAATCGCAGGCAGAAGCTTTTTTTAAATTTAATTTTTACATAAATATTCATTTAAATTTTATTATGTGTAATTAGATTAAATGTTTTGAAATCATTTACATGACATAATAAAAATTTAGGAGCTCGTGGCTAAGTAATAACAGCCGCACGGGTCGATCCATAGCTGCCGGGGTTTGTCCGTGGGTGGGTGACCATCTTTACATACCGAGACTCCTCCGTGCCTCGGAAAGCACGTTAAGCCGTTGGTCCCGGCTGTCATTCGTGGATCTTTGACAATCGTTACGGGTCGTCAAAATCCCGAAAGTCTGACAACCAGTCTTACCAATCGTATTACTCAATTACTGGGTTGTGGAGGTCAGGTAGGCAGTCGCTCCATGTAAAATACTGGTATTCAGCTGCATCCAGTTAGACTGGAAGCCGACCCCAACATAGTTGGGAAAAGGCTAGGCAGATGTTGACACATAATAAAATTCACCGATGCATAATCATCAATTGGTCAACGTCGATAATCGAAGTCAACATCATTCTTGATTTACTTCCAACACGACCCCCATCACTAGCTAAGTTGTTGCCGTTAAGCACCTACCGCTTCGAGCTGCTGCCGATAAGCACGTAAGTCTTTGCATACATTTTAAGAATGTGGACGTTGACGTCCACGACAATAACGTTACGTAAGTTTCCGTCACCGTGACTTACGTGCTTAATTTATTACCTATAGTGGCATAATGATAATATCGACTTTTGACTTCATAGCCCAGTCAATAACAACATCAAACATCGCAAACGCGCATGTAGCTACGATTTTTTTATGTGTTGTTAGATCCCCTGAGAGCAGTTTGTACCCAAGTTTGCAACACTGAAAACCTTCTGCTACTCCCATGGTGCTCGAAAAACTGCGAAATTCTGGCACTTGTTTCAGTTTTTTTGGAAAGTATACTTAAGGTCGCGTTTTAAGTATCTTTAGTTTAGTTAAGCAAACTAAATTTGGTACAATTTGATCCCAACTCAATCACTCTATGTCTATTGGTTTATCTATCTATCCTTGTGGAATCTAAATTACGGTCTAGTATACTTTTCTGGGCAGGTAGCTACCAGTATAACATTGATAAAGCTTTTATTGCTCAAAAACGTGCCGTTAGAACTATGGTACGAATAAAACAAGTAGAATCGTGTCGGGAGCATTTTATAAAATAAAAAATTTTGACTGTGCCTAGTTTATATGTAATGGTTTTGTTAATGAACTTGGCTAAAAATATTGACAAAATCGAAACACACGAGGAAAGAATAAAAAGGGAGAAAACGAGAAGACTTGATCTGTCGTCAAATATAACACCCCACCTCAAAGTAGTGAGTCATTGTTCCGAAATTAATGGAATAGAATTGTATAATAAATTGCCTACTTCATTAAAACAGGAATTGTATAGCAGTACTTTTAAAGCCAGTCTTAAAGCGTTTCTTTTAGAAAAGTGTTTATACTCAGTCGGTGATCTCTAATTTGTATGTATTTTGAGTAGGAATTTGCAATTATAATAATTTTGACATTATTTTATTATTTAAATTATGAGAATCTTTTATTATTATTAATTTATTATATACTTGGTAATTTTGATAATTATGACAATGTAATGATTTTATTTATATTAGAATTTAAATTAATCTAGTTTTAAGGACATATTTATAATTATCTATCTGTTCGACACAATTATGTTGTTATTAATAAAGATACTACTACTACTACTATTGGTTGCGAAGATACAGTTAGTCAAAGATGGGCACTTTTTTCCAAAAAGTGAAAATTTTTCGATAGGGTCATTTGCCAAGACACGTACCGGCTGAACTAATGGTGCTAGAGAAAAGTCATCAACTAAGAATTTGTAGAAAATTGAATTAGGAAAATGCTGGTGAGGTATATCCTCTCAGAGTTCTTTTTTAGAACGTTGCACCACTTCATCTTGCCTTGCCAGAGAAGGGCAGAGGTGATGTCATACCTAGTGATGCCACTATGCAGGAACAAAACCATCCCTCGTGGAACCTGCATTTCTCCACATGTGAAGTACCTAATTTGCTGGATATTGGACGCACTCAGATTCACCTCCGCCTCCTTTCTGAAAGTACACGTTCATCTGTCCAGAGCTTATTTTTAAAGAAACTATGAAGCCTTTAGAATTAACTTAGAGCTAATTTAATTTACAAATTATTTTTTGATGACTTTTCTCTAGGACCTTAGTTCAGCCGGTACGTGTCTTGGCAAAACTGAAACAAGTGCCAGAATTTCGCAGTTTTTCGAGCACCATGGGAGTAGCACAAGGTTTTCAGTGTTGCAAACTTGGGTATAGACTACTCTCAGGGGACGTAACAACTGATAAAAGAATCGTAGTTACATGCGCGTTTGCGTTGTTTGCATTTATTTGTGTCGATCAGGACTGGGCTATCATGGTGGAAATAATGTGAAGTAATACAAAATGACTAGACTTGCCAACCTACATACATTCGAACCCATAGCCAGTTCAACAAATAATCTCCCTTTAGCTTGCACAAAAAAGCCAAAATATTCTTTTTTTAATACGAATTCTTTACAATTGACCTTTTTTAAAGAGGAATCGGGGATTTGAGGTATCTTCACACCGTTCGAGAAGATTTTGTCGGATTATGTTAAAACATTTTTTTCGGAGGATAATACCTTCGTGACAGGAAGAAGGCTCATTTTGTTGCGTACCCTGAAAGTGTTTTAATTTCTATAATATTTTCTCGTTTTTCCTAATCTTCGCACTTGTTTTTCTTTTTTTTTTTTTTTTGTAGTGAATTTGGTCTAACCGATTTATTTTTAAAAACATTGTTGCTATGTAAAAGCGTTAACTTTTATTTTTTCATACTTCAATTGAACTTGTAGATTGTTCCATTGTCTTGGTAACTTTTATCTTCATACTAGTTGTGCCCCGCGGTTTCACCCGCGTAGAGCGGGATAAAAAGTAGCCTATGTGTGAATCCAGGATATGAAGCTATCTACATATCAAATTTCATCCAAATCGGTCCAGCCATTTGATTGTGAAGAAGTAACAAACATACACACACACACAAACTTTCGACTTTATAATATTAGTGTGATTATAGTGTGATGATGTGATATTATGTCTGAACTGCAACGTCAAATAGTCAGTTGATTCATGCATGAATGAACTTAACATACCTGCTACCGTCTTAGCTATTTAATAAAATTGAAAACTTATATTATAATAGACGTCCTTTACCGATAGGTAATACAACGCAAAACAGACAGCAGATAGCGCCACTTTGACGCGAGGAAGGTACACAAAGCAAACTGAAAGGCTCGCGGCAATGTTTTTCGACGTTTTTCAATATTATTTCAGCTTTATTTCATCCTTGTTTCATATTTTTAGGTTAAAATAATAGCAAAAGGTCAAAAATATGCATGTAAGAATTTTAAACATATTTGTTTGTGTGATATTGAACTACTTTACAATATAATTTAGTTTACGTTATTCATTTATATCGTTGTTTTTTTTTTCGTTATCCCGCTTAAAACTATAAAGGTTTCATTACCTAATGCGATAGTACGGTCTCATAAAATGCATTTAATATTAAAATGATTTACACTTTACTAAAACCTTTTTTTTAAGCTATTGCAATTTGCAATAGTGCCCTCTAGCGGGAGAAATTGGCAGAAAGGTTCTCTATTATACAGCGTGTTTCAAAAAGGTGTGGTCAAATTGAAGGGTGTGGTACAGATCATCAAATTGAACAACTTTATTCATGGGACCAACATCGTAATCGGAAAAAAATAATCAGTTGTAGACTCTGTACTTTTACAGATAATCTAGTAATAGTTTAAATATGAAGAATTAACTAATATTCAGGTTCATGGCTTTCAAAAATAAGGTTTTAGAAATAATAGAAACATGTTAATGTACTTACTTAGTGTATTTCCCAAACACACAAAATCAAATATACTTTTACAATCACCACTCGGTATCCTTGAAACACAGCTAGAGATTAACACTCGTTTCTCGACGACTTATGCACGACTAAGTTTGCAGGATGGGCACGACAACCAAGATGGCGTTTTCCCCCGCCATTCTTATCCCCGCCTTTTTGCGATACGCTGTGATTGGTTAGTCGTGCCATCTACAAACTCAGTCGGTACTAAAATAGTCAATACAATACTTTTAATATTAGAACAGATATAATTTTAACATAGCTAATTGAATAAAATACGATATTATTTATTATTGATAACAGTCGGCCATCCAAGGTACATTTATACGTCCTCGTGTAAAGAAAGCACAAAAAAATACCAACAAAACAAATAAAATTATAGCTGAATCATCAATCAATAGCTGATCAACGACAAAAATAATTATAACAAAAACAGTAGCACAATACATCATCACTGTGGAGTACCTGTTACGAAAAGTGTAAAGAAAATAAATGTAGGATTTACTAAACAATTGTTAACAACACTGATTATTAATTGAATTTTGGACATTATTTCATGGCCCTCTACAATTAATAACGAGCGTTGTTTCATGGCTCGATGTACTTATACGGGCATTATTTCATGGCCCATTTTAAGTATCTGGCATTATTTCATAGCCAGAGTTATTTATTTATTTAAATCTCCCTTACAACTATCATTACAGGCATCCACCTAATGTGACAGTGCGGTCATTTTACAAATCTATACCAACTTATTTAAAATTTAAGTTCAATAAGGACTAAAACAATCATCTAAAAAGTAATAGGAACGTTAATATTATTATAATTGACCTCAGTGGACATTATTTCATGGTCTAAGGGTCTGGAAAGGTTGTGTATTAATTTTGGGCATTATTTCATGGCCCACTATAGTTAATAACGAGCGTTGTTTCATGGCTCGATGTACTTAAACGGGCATTATTTCATGGCCCATTTTAAGTATCTGGCATTATTTCATAGCCAGAGTTGACCTTAGTAGACATTATTTCATGGTCTAAGGGTCTGAAAAGGTTGTGTATTAATTTTAGGCATTATTTCATGGCCCACTATAATTAATAACGAGCTTTGTTTCATGGCTCGATGTACTTATACGGGCATTATTTCATGGCCCATTTTAAGTATCTGGCATTATTTCATAGCCAGAGTTGACCTCAGTAGACATTATTTCATGGTCTAAGGGTCTGAAAAGGTTGTGTATTAATTTTGGGCATTATTTCATGGCCCACTATAATTAATAACGAGCTTTGTTTCATGGCTCGATGTACTTATACGGGCATTATTTCATGGCCCATTCTAAGTATCTGGCATTATTTCATAGCCAGAGTTGACCTCAGTAGACATTATTTCATGGTCTAAGGGTCTGAAAAGGAAAATCTGTAGGTAAAACTGAAATATATATGAAGATTTGTTAAACTCAAATTGAATACTTAATGATATTCACATTTTAGGTTATTCGCTGTTATTGCCAGACGATTTGAGAAAGGATATCAGAAGAGATGTCACAGAAATACTGATAACCCATGTCTCAGTGACGCCATCTAGCATAATATAGCAAAATTAGCAAAGTTTGACCAGGTACACTCTTACCGACATAAACCTTTGATTAACAACTGTCAGATAGTTTGACTTATCTATGAAAGTTATTTTAATTTATCGAAATATTCGGTAATTTATAAAATACTAACGAAATAAGCCAAAGTTAGGTCCAGTCGTTTTACCATAACGAGATTTGGAATATTGTATTGCTCAACTCTGCATTTTTCTTAGAAAATATGTTTTTTTTTTTTTTTGTGGATACGAATGCGACTTGACATGCAGACGTACAACACTAGCTCAGAACACTAGTCTGAGCGACTTCTACCCACTAGGACCTATTTATCGGATTACGATTTTGTTCGCTTTATGTAAATAATTTTACGGCTTGCAGTATTAAAAGTCAACCAGGCCTTAATTTTGTCACAAGTTGAAACAGCTGTCAAATATGACTGGCTAGCATCCAGGGGAGTATCTTCAATTAATTTCTATTGGGTAAAATTTTTAATTTGTGACAGGTCTTGACTGTTAGAAAAAAAAACAGAAAAGCCGTCTGTCAGTTCGGATATAGGCTAGTGACAGTAAGAAAAATACGTTATAAATTTTAGTATGTAGAATGGTTGCGAGCTAAGCTAAAAGTATCAAAGTTCAACTTAGTTTTATAAATGATTTTAGGTTAAGTATTAAATATTTTTAAGCAATAATTACATAAAATAAACCAATTGAACTTGAATCGAACAAGTGAAATTGAATGCACAACAGAGCGCGATACGTTACGACTAAAGACGATGAAGTCACTCGAGCCGCCATTACTGTGTGCCCCGTTTTGACTAAGTATAAAAATTAAATTGAGTTTTAAATATTCAAAATTATTTTTGTTTTAATAAATGATTTATGTTTTAAGGTAACTAGACTGCAAGGAACTTATTCGGTTTCCTAAAGAATTGTCAACTAGCCTGTTCAGCATTCACTAAGCTTGGACCCGATAGTCTAATACCGAATAGAACCTCTGGTGGTGTTCGATGTATGCCCTTGTTAAACGTGTTGTTCATGCCCCATTGAACATCAGCTACTTGGATACTCATTCCATTTATTTTCAGGGGAGCCAACACACTTCATCTTACAATTTGATTTAACGTCATAAAACTGAGGATCTTTTAGAATAGAATACCCACTCTTTATTATGTACACCATACGAATTATAGATATACCTAAATGTAGAAACGACAATAAATGCTAATTTTGTTGTTGTGTTCATAATGTAGAATTCCAACTATCCCGACCATACTATCATGAGCCTGCTGCAGGGATGATGACCTCATACAATCCCATTGCTACAAGCTTACCTTCGGAGCAACAACTACTTGAGTTTAATATTACTAAATAATTTAAGTTTATTTATTTCGTAATCAACAGTTTTTAACACATCCATTTTAGAGGCTTTCTTTAAAATATGGAGATATAGATATACCTGTAACAGAAGACCTCCCTCTTCCATGACTATGTGTATACAAACAAAGCCTGTTTGTTAATGACAGAATCAATAACAAAATAAGTACAAAGAGATTTAATAATTTAATATAGTAGGTACATACATAGTCACATTACAGGTATTTAATCCACCATAAGAAAAACCTTGCAAAAACGCGTTCCTATTCTAACTACGGGATCCTAAGTCGCGAACCCAGTTGTTCTGACGACAACAGTGCCAAGAAGCCGCACATTGTGTGTCAGAAGTGTAGTTCCGATCACACTACTTCGCGCACTCTTCGGTGGCAATCGGAGGTTCCGAAACACTACGTTAGCTACGGTGCATGGTGAATCTTTTTCTTTTTTTTTTTTTTTTGAACGAGTTATTACCGGGGCAAAAAGAGAAAAATGCGTAGGCGAGAACTAGATGGAATGAGGTGTTTTTAACCTTTTGCATTTGATTATTTACTCGTATAACATCATTTTAGAATAAATTTTAAATTGGCTGTTTTTCAGAAATAGAACTACATATAATCGATAGTACCTATTATAGTATTATTTCTGTAAAACATTGATAATTTTATTTTCATAGATGATGAATGACTTAGTGAGGTATTAAATTTTGATGTAATCTAGGAGTTTATGAGAACTGAACAATTTTTTTTGGCTTGTCTGCTAGGAAAGTTGTAGCTTCGCTACTGTTGTACTTGAAGATTATTAAGACTAACTCGAGTCTAGAAGTATATTTTGATTGACACTAAGTATAACTTGAACCTACATTTCGAAATGTTAACAACGTAATTGATGAGCATTGACTTCCAAAATCTTTGAACGTTATGGATAAATCGTTTTTCGACAACGGGGTAGTTTTCAACCGTGCCTACATCACTCCTATCCTTTACTCACGTGACCTTTCTCTCTTCAGTGGTCGGAAGTTTACCATAGCGCTGTTCCGCCACATGACCAGCTTGACCTAAGTATTGTAATAAATTGCTAAGTCACGTAAATGATGACGAATATGCCAATTCAATAGATAGCTAACTAAGATCAGTTTTAATAGAAAAATGTTATTACACAGTACCTAGACTGTGTAAACAAGCATATTACAAATTAGAGAAATAATATCCAAGATAAGAATGCTTGGAAACATGCTGGTCCTGCTCCATAGGACAATCTAGATTCTAGAGTCAGACAAAATCAAACTGGTTGCTAATCTAATTTAATCTAATGTTCACCAACTCAACAGCACTAGAGGAGCTCGTGGCTAAGTAATAACAGCCGCACGAGTCAATCCATCAGGCCAAGCTACGCTTGCCCGGGGTTGGTGAGTTATGGGCGATCATCTTTACATACAAAAACTCCTTGGCGCCCCGGAAAGCACGTTTAATCCGTTGGTCCCGGCAGTCATTCGTGGATCTTTTACAGTCGTTACGGGTCGTCAGAAGCCCGAAAGTCTGACAATCAGTCCTACCAAGACGTATTACCCAGTTATTGGGTTGTGGAGGTCAGATAGGCAGTCGCTCCATGTAAAATACTGATATTCAGCTGCATCCGGTTAGACTGGAAGCCGACCCCAACATAGTTGCTATAGGCAGATTAATTAACCGCTTAAGGACGTGGCGGTGAACGGGTACAACAGCAAACCAACTTTGTGCTTTTTAGTGCCCTGATTTGTAAAATGTGTAATGTGCATGACAGCAAATAAATAAATATAATACGCTCGTTGTTGAATTTTGTATTTCGAGCATTTCATAAATACGAAAGGAGTTTGTTATGGTTATCAAACAGCTGGCTCAGCACCTATAATCTAGCCAACCTTTCGTCGATGCCACGGAAAATGCACTCGACTTTATGAAGCCACCTGTCATTGTCTGATCCCGTTTACTTGGGTCAAACTGGGGAATCGTGTTGTTCAGGGAACTTATTTATCTGCACCATCATTCTAAATTTTAAAACAACAAGTTCCGAAAGAGTATAATCCTACTGAAGAAGTCGACTCACCTGTGGTCTTATCTTCAACTGTGGCTTGCACATCTCTCACCATGCTGGCTCGCGGGTGCCGTACTGAGCTACGCGAACGGCAGCTGTTACGACTTCTTGGCGACTTGCAACTCGCACGGCCAGAAGAGACATGTCCTAATGCTCTGCAGGGCAGTCCGCACGACTCGTTGCTCGGCGGCTTGCAGGGCTCGATGCTTGATGGCCCGCAGGGCTCGTTGATCGGTGGTACGACCGGCTTGATGCTCGGCGGTGCGCCGGCTCGATGCTCGACGGTGCGCCAGCTCGATGCTCGACGGTGCGCCAGCTCGATGCTCGACGGTGCGCCGGCTCGATGCTCGAAGGTGCGCCGGCTCGATACTCGACGGTGCGCCGGCTCGATGCTCGACGGTGCGCCGGCTCGATGCTCGACGGTGCGCCGGCTCGATGCTCGACGGTGCGCCGGCTCGATGCTCGACGGTGCGCCGGCTCGATGCTCGACGGTGCGCCGGCTCGATGCTCGACGGTGCGCCGGCTCGATGCTCGACGGTGCGCCGGCTCGATGCTCGACGGTGCGCCGGCTCGATGCTTGACGGTGCGCCAGCTCGAGGCTCGACGGTGTTCCGGCTCGATGCTCGACGGTGTGCCGGCTCGATGTTCGGCGGTGCGCCGGCTCGATGTTCGGCGGTCCACTCGGCTCGATGCGCGGCGGTTCGCAGGGTTCGATGCTCGGCGGTCTGCTCGCCTCGATGTTCGGTGATCCACCCGGCTGGATGCTCGGTGATCCACCCGGCTCGATGCTCGGCGGTCCGCGGTGGCGTGTATGAAAGTAACATAACAATCGTAATGAGTTAATATTGCAAACACCAAATACCTCCAATGTTGAAACATCCACCTAATATTACACCTCGTGGTTGTACAAAATAAAACTTTAAAGTAGAACAATTGAAACAGACCATTTCCTATTGTATATTTATAGGTCTGTATGCGTTTGCATATGCTTTTCCGGTCGAAGCGTACTGAACGAGACAATAGAAATTTTGTTAATACGTCTGGGGACGTTTAGTGTAGTGTGAAAGTGTTAAGAAAAATTCTAATAGCATAGTTAAGCAGCGTTTTATTACAACACAATAAAAAAAACAGCATTTCAAATTGTTTTTACTTTAAATAAGAATTTCAAATGCAATTTTACAGCCAAGAACCAAAACAATTGTTAACGTAGGTAGCAGTATATATATTATATTTTTCATTATCATTCATCATTATTTTTTTATCAAGAGGACAAATAAAATATCACAATGGTTTAATACTCAGGCATAATAATAGATAATTAATTAAGGATAGGTACAAAAAATATTTAACTGGCCAAAACAGGAATCTTGATCCCACTTCTGAGATGTAGACTCTGTACTTTTACAGATAATCTAGTAATAGTTTAAATATGAAGAATTAACTAATATTCAGGTTCATGGCTTTCAAAAATAAGGTTTTAGAAATAATAGAAACATGTTAATGTACTTACTTAGTGTATTTCCCAAACACACAAAATCAAATATACTTTTACAATCACCACTCGGTATCCTTGAAACACAGCTAGAGATTAACACTCGTTTCTCGACGACTTATGCACGACTAAGTTTGCAGGATGGGCACGACAACCAAGATGGCGTTTTCCCCCGCCATTCTTATCCCCGCCTTTTTGCGATACGCTGTGATTGGTTAGTCGTGCCATCTACAAACTCAGTCGGTACTAAAATAGTCAATACAATACTTTTAATATTAGAACAGATATAATTTTAACATAGCTAATTGAATAAAATACGATATTATTTATTATTGATAACACAGTCGTCCCATACATTTGGGTCAAGTAGGTATTAAAGTGTATGGGATGACTTATTATTTTTCGCGATTACGATGTTGGTCCCATGGAGAAAGTGGTTTAGTTTGATGACGAAGATTTCCGAAGGCCTTTGAGGGACACGACCTTCAGTAATGAAGTATGCGACCAAGAAGAAGACCACTTCCTTAATTTTTACCACACCTTTCTGATACACTATAAAAAAAAATACTTGTTTTCATCAAGTCTTTTAGAAGACTTGTCAAAACAAAACATGTCGTGTATAAAACATGTATCATAAAAATGTATTGACGTTGTTTCATACATGTCTTGTTAACTATTTCGTTCACCTTTTTGTAATTTTTGACAAACTTTCTACAAGTTCTGTATTTTTATACTAGTCTCTACAACTTGTTTTAAGTGTAAATGATAAATAAAAACAGTAGGCACTACATGCACTAGGTACATGTTTTATACCTTAAAATAAGGCGAGGTATGAAGCTGCTACACATATAAGACATACATAATATCATACCTACTGCCATTAAGATAGGTAAGTGCACATAAAACAGAATAGACAAGATGGCAGTTGAACCTGAAGCTCGTAATTTTAGCTCATAACCTCGTTGATTGCCGTATAATAAACGTAACATCGATTAACTCGCTACATTTGTTAGGCTATAGCTCTTCTGAACGAATGGGATTTGCTATAAAATACAGCTACAGTTTATGATGAGTAAATGCTCAGTTTAAAGCCACCTAACCTTGCCACATTTAATATATAAAAAAAAATATCTTTGACGATGATGAATGACAACGATGACGATGATGCTTCGATCAATAAACGGGCTATCATCATCATCTTTGTCATTTCAGCTGAGAGGTTTCCACTGATGGACAAGTGGACATAGAAATCCCCGAAGAGGGTCGGCACATCGACCGGTCCTGTGCTTCGGCTTGAAAGCCAAGATGGTTTTGAATGATAATCTAATGTTGGCACATTTCGGCTGTCATCATAATCAGCCTATAATGCTCCCACTGCTGGGACACAGGCCTCCTCTCTGTGAGAGGGAGTGGGCTGTAATCCACGCGGGCCCAGTGCTGGTTGGTAAATGTCAATATCTTCGAATTTTTGGTTCTAGGACATGCCGGTTTCCTCACGATGTTTTCCTTCACCGTTTTGAGAGCAATGGTGATGAAATAAATTACATATAGTAAAGCGCCTGACAGGGTTCACACAGTATTAAGCCATGGTAAATGGCACGACAGTTTACAATATTGCAGGCAATTATCATAATCAGGAAGGAAGTCTAACTAAGGGTTGCTTCGTTCTGACCTTTTCGAGACCATTTACGAATGCAACTAACTAGATAATTTTCAGGTTCAAGGTCAGTTTTAATAGACGATAAAATCAATCTGCCTAGCCTTTTCCCAACTATGTAGGGATCAGCTTCCAGTCTAACCGGATGCAGCTTCATACCAGTATTTTACATGAAGCTACTGCCTATCTGACTTCCACAACCCAGTTACTGGGTAAGATAAGTATGATAATACCGTGGTAAGACTGGTTGGACTGCTGACTACCCGTTTAAGGCAAGAGAAATTTTGTAAAAGATTTGTCAATCTGCTAGGTCTGTAGCGGGTATACTGAGCAAGATTCGCTGGGCATACTTTTACTGGGTGTTTTTCGTTCATTCATTTCTCCAGGCTTCGACTTGGTTCTTATATACCCTTGTTTTTATCGATATTTCAATTAAAAAAATATCACTCACTTAAAAACTCTTCCATATAATACATTTCAAAAACTTTTGCATTATAAACCTCGCAAAATTAATCATATCTTAACCAAAATCGCATGAAGGTTTCATTTACGTAAAACGTTAAAGAGAGATAACAGAAATATTCTAGTACTTACTGCACTTCTACATTAGTCGGATTGGTTTAATTTACAAAATGCTCCTGACATATTTTCCGCGCAAAGCACTAAACACAATGTACGGAGCACAGAATGCGACACGCTCCTACCATTATTTTATGCTCTTCTGCCTATAAGTTTTACTATAGTTTTTCATTAAGAGGGAACTAGAACTCATCGCCAGATGGCACTACTTAAACGCAAGAGCCACGGGCAGCTTATGTAAGAGGACAGTAAATTAATGATAATACTGAGATTTTTCCACACCATTATCATTTTATTAGCTGTAGCGTGTTGCTTACTCGCCTGTGATAATACGATACCTACGTATTAATACAAGAACAAGAAGCAAGTTTTTCGTAGGGCACCCTTTGCTTTCTTTTTAACCGACTTCAAAAAGGAGGAGGTTCTCCCGATTACTCGAAGATGGCTGGACCGATTTGGATTTTTTTTATTTTATTCGAGAGGGTATACATCATAGTTGGTCCCATATAAAATTGATTAACTTTGCTTCGGCAGTTTTTGAGTTAGCTTCAATAATACGTACTTTTTCCCCACTTTTCTAGGGATGATGTTCTAGTTTGTTTTGCAGATAGTGGTATTAGAATTTGTGTGGGGTAGGTACACAACTAAAAAGTGAAAAACAACTTTAATTTCGGAAGTCGGTGGCAAAAAACGAAAATACATTTAACACCGACACCGACTTCCGAAATTAAAGTTATTTTTCACTTTGTAGTGTTGTTTTTGGAAGTCGGTTGTATTTTTTTTGTAAAAAAGTTTTTTCTTTGATATTATTATTAACTAAATAGGTTTCTATGGTCATCTTAAAATGTCATCCTATACACGCGACACTATTCACTGAACGGCTATAAGAGTAGGGGAAGACCAAAGAAACGATATATGGATGGAATGTGTGAAAGATGACATGGCTAGAAATGCGGTGACTACCGAGATGACGAATAATAGAGAAGTATGGAAAAAAAGGACATGATGCGCCGACCCCCAAATAGATTGGGATAAGGACACTGAACTGGTCCCTAGATTTATAATACGAGTATTCATGAGAATATTTGGAGGACACCAAGTGACAAATTTTTATTCTCTGCTTACGCAAGGAAAATTGTCCAATGTTGAGCTACCTATTTGATGTTGAGGCTTGCGTAGCCTAGCTCAACATCGACCTCTTCAAAACCTAATACCGATAGGTAAGAGGTTTACTTAATGAGTTCAGAAGTTGACAACATTTTGTCTGACCCTTTTAACCCTACATCGACAACCCTACAGGTGCAGTTCCGTTCACCAACAATCGCCATTGTGAAAGCCTTAGCTGTCGCTCGCTTGGTGGCTGCAAGATTATCAATCAATCTGTTGATACGACGTTTACTATGGTGAAAATGTTGTTGTTCCCTTCGTGACGTTTGGCCTTTTTTTTTATATTTTATCGCCTACTAACATGGGTTTTTTTTTTAGAAAACTACGTTTATTAAATATAAAGGTACTTTGTTAGGTAGGTCCTAAGAAAGCGGACAACGGTCACGCAATAACGATAACCTTAAGTTCTGAGTTGAGCTGCACGATTACCTACTGACCAATGCGTGCACTGACTGGACAGATCCACTCAATCTGTGTGGTTCTTTCATCAAAAGACCATATCAGATACCAATCTACATGGTCTTCACAGGATCTGACCAAGATTATGTCTGGACTTTAAAAGAGACTGTGACTACTCTGAGAAGAAAGGTCGAAACAAACTCAGAGGCTTGTTTCGGCCTTTCTTCTCAGAGTAGACAAATAGGAAAAAAAATATGATTCACATGTAAAAGTGTTTGTACAAACCAACAGAATTAAAATCATTTATCATTTAACGTCTGTCCAAAATACAGAGCACTGTTTAACAACTTAATGTCAAAATAAATACTGATGAAAATGACAGATTTTCATGACACCGTTATAATATTATGACGGAACCGCTTTCCTAGCATTACTCCTAGAAATAGACACTGCGAGAAAATTTGAATTAATCTCAATGTTTTATGAAAGAGCAGCTCATGATTTTATAGATCATTTCATATAGCGTTTCTAAAACTAAAATTGCTGTTGAAATAACTATAGTTTGGTTTGAAAGACGAAATGAGTTCATAATTTTATTACCTAAATATATATTTTTTTTCTCTTAGCTATCTTTGTCTTCACTTTAATCACCCTTGAAAAAGCTTACGCACCTTGTAAGTCATCTTATGGACCTTCTGTACAATAAGAGGTGAAAAGGCTTTAATTTAACGCCCATCTGGCCTCTTTGTAAACAAAATTTCCATCACAGCTCACTTACCTATATTGATAATTTTCATTTTTTTGGAAAAGTTTTTTCCATTTTTGACTAGCTGTATCTTCGCAAAACTAGAGTGCTTGAGTTAGGCTCAAATTGTACGAAATTTAGTTTGCTTCACCAGAAAATACAACAAAGAATGATCTTCAATCCATTATATTATAATCTAGGATTATTACGCTTGAGCAAAAATTACCATTTTCACCATTAATAGGTACTTATATCCTTTCCAGTTTTATTTACACTTCAAGCTGATAAAAACAAAGTTCCACTTGATAAACAATAAATTGATTAACTATACCAATAGTGATTTCAGGTTAAACCTACGAAGCCACAACGCAGGGGCGGTCAAGACAGGTATTGATGTATCACATGCATAAACGCCTCTTGACCGCCGATGAATCATATATGATGCATTGCTCGACGTCGCGTTCATAATTTAATACCAAAGATCAAACCTAGTTGCAGGTCAACTGCATGTAGTTTGTGTATTAAATAGGGATAACGCCAGGGTATAAAAAATCTATTTAGTCCTTCAATCAGATAATAAAATTAATAAAAAATGTTATGTGCAGACAGTAGTGTCAGGACACGTAGGCTGCATGATAGCCATTCAGCAAGAACAAATAAAACCGGTGAAGTGCGTATCGTACCACGCACAATGAAGACTTCCGTAGTTGGGATGAAATATATGAAATACAAAAACATAAATGTTAGTTTGTATGCAAAATATTGGGAGATTTACCATGTTTTTAAGACCATAGACATCTCATAGATTTTCCTGTAATCTTTAAATAAGTATAGTACAATTTTTTGTATTTTTTTCAAAATTTTAGGCTTAGTAGATTCGGTGATAAGTGGGGAGTGGTATTTTCTTAAATAACTTTAAAAATATTAATTTCAAAATTATAAAAAAAAATTTAGGCACGTGTGACCCCAGAGTAAGCCCTTTCATTTCATATGCTACACGGTACAGTGTGAAAAACTTTTTTTTTCCGATTTGTCTCCCAAAAGTGACCCCCATATTCAAAACTCATTTAGTTACGTAACACGTCCGTGTTCGGGTCACAGAATGTGTACCAAGGACATCAGTCATTTCGTACCAACCCAAAAATTAAAGTGCCGGCCAGAATAAAATAATACTGTTTTCTTATGGGAAATAACATCTTGAAATTTTTTCATATTACAACGAAAGTCTACAATTAAACGCCTTGGCTGCTATTTGAGGTTGAAAATAGCAAAAATCATATTTTACTTATACCGTCTGTTAATAATTGAAAATAACTTTTCTTTCTTCTTCATTCTGAACAATTTTTTGCTACTACAACATAAGTCTACAATTAATTGTATACTTTGTAATAGTAAAAAATATTGACATTGTTATTTTGCATAAGAAAACCGCATTTTTTTGCCAGCACTTTAATTTTTGGGTACAAAATTTTCGACACCTGAACCTGATGTCCTTTCAACTTCGGTCTATTAGATTCGGAGCAGATTGACTGTGACAGACGGATAGACAGACAGATACGCAAGTGATCCTTTAGGGGTTCCGATGGGATCTGGAGGCAAAAGTCCTCGCGCACGTGTGGGAGTGGCGCGAGGAGGCGAAACGCCGGGGCGTAACTCCGCTGCCGCGAGAAATCACGGTACAGCGGACAGAGCTCCGGCGGGATCTCATGGCAACATGGAGAGTGCGATTGTCGCAACCCAGCGCTGGGCACGCCACAATTGCGGCGATAAGTCCCCTCTTTGAGGAGTGGTTGGAGAGGCGCCACGGCGTCCTCACCTTCCGCCTGACGCAGGTCCTCACCGGACACGGTTGTTTCGGGAGGTTCCTGTTTCGCATAAGGCGGGAGGAAACGCCCAGGTGTCACCATTGTGTGGATCGCCCGGAGGACACGGTGGAGCATACAGTGGAGGTCTGCCCGGCTTGGGCGGAGCACCGCCGTGTTCTCACGGAGGCGATCGGCGGCGGCGATCTCTCGCGTCCAAACCTGGTCCAGGCCATGGTGCGGAGCGAGAGTGCATGGGAAGCCGTCACCTCCTTCTGCGTAGCAGTAATGCTCGCGAAGGAGGAAGCGGAACACGTGAGGGAGAGGCAACAGTCGCGCCCTCGCGCCCCTAGCCGCCGTAGGAGTCGCCCTGGGCGGCGGGAATCGATTGCCGATTCCCGGCCACCGTAGGCGCGGGCTTGCGAACGACGAGTAATGGGCAGCTCGCCATCCGGTAAGGACCAGGCCCGGGTCGACGGCGCGTTGTGTTCCACGCGCGCCTCAAAGAGATGTCAGCAGCGACGGGGTCAATTGGGCCGATGACGCCGGGGTCGCGGGTAGTTCGAAAGAGATACCGTGGCCCTGGCACGGGCAGCTGAAGGAACATGGGTGGGTTTTAGTCAGTAAAAGTCTGACACGCCCTCCCGCTCTGCCCAGAGCGGGAGAAGTCATTTGATGATTTCCCATCCACAAAAAAAAATAAAAATAAAAAAAGGGGTTCCGCTTTTCATTCAAACATACGGATCCCTAATTCAGAGAGAATCAGAAGATTGTTAAGCTTAGTTAGTAGCTTGTTTGTTCGAATGTTAAGCTTTCCAAAAAGCAGTGTATTTTCATATAAACAAATCCATATTCATCGAAATATATTTAGCCACAAACATGAAACTCATGACACACAGTTTGACGAGTTAATGAAATAATACTCCTATTATACTCAAATTTAACGCTAAATAATCTGATAAAGCACGCTTCATTTATTATGGGATAACACACTATTTACGGTGTGGTAATGCCCTAGTAAATTATTCTCACACGTTGTTCACAGTATATGGCTACAAAATTTCATTATAATTACCCGTTTTAAGGATTAATGTGCTTTAGGTATACTTATACCGTTCATTGTTGGTTTTAATGGCTGTAAAGCTAAGAAGGGTAGAAATTAGGAGACATTGTTTTAAGCGTTGTTTGGTAAAATATCGCTTCCACTGATCCTATTCGGAATAACAACCCACTTTTTTTGGCTTAAGACTATTTAGGACACAAATAATTTAAATATCACAAATCCCTCCTTTCAAATGTTTGATAATTCCAGATTTGATACATTTTAGTTGCGCGAGTTTTGCATAAAATAATGGCTGACCGCTCAAAAGCCAGTGAAGAGCTATATAATATATAATATAATATATGTTTATACTTGAGATGAGGATACTGAGGATACTGACGGCATGACTTGTGAAACATAATGCAAGTATCTTATAACTTTTATTTACCACGTACCTATACGTAATATACAAGGTTGATATGAGCGAGAGGCATTAAAATAAACCACCTAAACTTTGTATCATTTTCAGCCTCTTTACTAAAAATCAGATAAATAAAAGCAATAGTTTAGTCACAGGATTATTTTTTAGTTTTTTCTTTAGGTACCTACGCATAGTTATCTGGGGTCATACACCTTAAAAAGACAGAATTTTTGACGCGACGTTGCCGGTTTGTTACGCACGTCAGTGGAAATGTCTACAAAGGATGTTTACATTATAATTAGATCATTACGCTGTTCGAAAAAAGTTTTTTCTTATTTTTCTTCTAAACTTTTTTTTAATAGTTCCGAGTTAACACTATGCATCTATAGTACAAGTGGTTTAATTTAATGCCTCTCGCTCATATCAACCTTGTATAACCTATGAGATTTAAAATAATAATATGTACATGGCATATAAAAAAAACCCTAAAAACAAACTTTTTCCTTGGCCAGAGGCTAAGGCTTCATGTAAACGACGCCGTAGCCGCACCGGCGGCGGCGCGGCGCCCTGGACCGCATGTTTGTGTATACGAATGAAAACCGCACAGGCGCCGAACCACCGCCGCACCGGAGCCGCGTCGGAACCGCGTGTAGGTACACCGTATTGATGGGCAGTTAAATAGTAAAGCAACGATCACAGTTCAGTAAAGCATAACCAACGAAACTGTAATATTTTAAACAAAACTGAGAACGGGTCTTCTCGCGATATTCCTTTTTACGTGGTAAACAGGTACCTACTTGTTTCCCGACGTTTCGACCGCCTTGCAGCGATCGTGGTCACGGGGAGGACTGATGACAGCTCAGCGACGTCTTCGTAAAGTGCGGGTATTGGCATCTACCCTCACTTGGTCTTCACAATTTTTATTATTGTCACTGTCGGTACATCTACACAGACCACTAATGTCGTCTACACATTGGCGGACCTCGTCGGACAACCGGCGTTGCTTGCATTTGCTAATGACTGGATTCCAAGTTGTAGGCAGTCAGTATCCATCCTCTCTGTTGTCCTTATTTTTATATTTCCTGTAACATTTTATTTTAATATTGATAAAAATTAATATGATTTTAAGTTTAATCAAAACAAAACAACAAAGTTTTGGCGCAGTATAAAATTACTTTTTTATAAGTTGTTTTTTGCAACTTTGACATGCTGTAACTTTGGATTCCCCTTTGGGTGCGGCGGTTGACTCTCACATGCATGATTTATGAATATTAAAACTACTGGAAATGAAATTTATTTGGTAGTACCTATAAAATTGGTCGCAAAAATCGAGCAGTACCTCCCCACTATTACTGAACTGTGATCGTTGCTTTACTATTATATTTAACTCGGTATTAATGCGGTGTACACGCGGTTCCGGCGCGGCTCCGATGCGGCTTCGATGCGGCGCATGTGCGGTTTCCATTCATAAACACAAACATGCAGCTGAATAAATTTACTTTAAAAAAAGTAAAACCGACTTCAAAACCAAAAACGAATAAAAATAACTTTTGTGTCTTCCATTCTTCAATGCACTTTAGCTTGACACCGAGTTCAGAAGCTTTTAAGTGTTTTATGAAAGTTATTTTTATTCGTTTTTGGTTTTGAAGTCGGTTTTTACTTTTTTTATTAAAGTACATTTTTAAAGTAAATTTTTCGTTTTAGGTTTTGATGTCAGTTTTACTTTTTTTAAAGTAAATTTATTTTTCAATTTTTAGTTGATTATACAATTACATAAGTAGGTAAGCCCAAATCGAACAAAAAGAATCGATTATTCCCGATGTCCACCACTTGTCTGGCCACCACTGGGGGACAGCGAGACAACTTTAAAACATTATTCTCGTTGTCCACCACTGGGGGACAGCGTCACAATTTTGTAAAGTATTTCCATTCGCCACCACTGGTGGACAGCGACACGGATTTTTTAACATTCCCTATGGCCGCCGTTGGGGGACAATGGCACAACTCTTTTGATCCAATTCCCACTGGCCATCAATTTAAATTTTTTAATCTAGAGACCGGTAAAGGATAGCTTATTATACTTACGGATTTGATTTTTAGCAGGGCTAAGGGTGAGACTAATTTAAATATTTCTAAATTATATGGTAGGTAAATAATAGTCATATTCTTGAATCAACTTTTATTAAATGTTTCACTCAAGTATTAAAAAATGATCCTACTACTTACTCGTAGTATAGCTTTGATTGCTTATTTTTTATTGAAGTGGGTAATTAACCGACATAATTTCCACAGCTGGTTGATAGGTTACAATTTTTAAAATCGACTAGAACATTATAATCATAATCACAGTTTTATTATCTTATTCCTCGACGGAGGAATAAAAATTAAATATTATAAACTAATCAACAGTTTTAAAAATCACATATGTAGTTAAACAAAAAGACAATAATAATTTATCACAATATCTAGAAATTGGCCTTTACAAGTTCTATTTGGGTTTCTTGAATTAAACATAATGGTACTACTCAAAAGTCTTAAACACCACATAGTTAAACAAAAAACAATAAGTACTGATTAGTTTCTCATAATTTCTAGAAATTGGCCTACAGATATTTGGCCGTTTACAAGTTCCATTTGGGTTTCTTGAATAAACTGATCGCTGTAAACATACTTTTTTTTTTCGTTTGTAATAATAATAAGTATAGCTAATAATAATAAGCATTAGCAAGAAAATAAAATTTAATTTTAATGAATTAAGTACCTATAATTAATTAAATTAACTATATTATACAAGGAAAGAAATATTATGTCATTATGTAAGCATTAGAATTGGATAAAAGTAATTTCAGCATAAAACCAAATGGTCTCTAAAATAATTGAAATTGATGGCCAGTGGGAATTGGATCAAAAGAGTTGTGCCATTGTCCCCCAACGGCGGCCATAGGGAATGTTAAAAAATCCGTGTCGCTGTCCACCAGTGGTGGCGAATGGAAATACTTTACAAAATTGTGACGCTGTCCCCCAGTGGTGGACAACGAGAATAATGTTTTAAAGTTGTCTCGCTGTCCCCCAGTGGTGGCCAGACAAGTGGTGGACATCGGGAATAATCGAAAAGAATCATCAAAATCCGCTTAGAAATGCTGGAGATGCAGTGCACTTATGCATAATATAACTTTTTAGAGGATTATGTAGGAGCGTGTTAAATTATAGGTACGACGTAGAATAGCGGATAGTGTATTGAATTGATTGATTTAAGTAATACAGAATAGGCAGAAGTCACAGTAGGAAAAGAAACGACTTTAGACTAGAAGAGTTACAGGAGAATGAGTTTGAAAGATTAACAATATAAGCAGTATAAAAAAATACGCGAGCTAAATGATAGTGCGAATTGCGAGCCAAAGCGACGTGGAGTCACGCTGAAGGCCTCTGGCTGACTGTCCGGCGGTCATCGCCGTCTGCGTCTTGAGCGGGCTGCGGAGGCGGTGCAGTGCGCGGCGTCAAGGGCGAGGTAGGCACCGCAGCAGGCAGCGCTCGCGGTGGGGCGCGCGCGCCGCCGCGCCGTGCGCGCACCTTCACGCCAGCAAAAGAAAACAAAGCAGGTAGGCAGCACTGCGAACAAATTGGTGTTATATTAATGTGGGTCTGTTAACGCCACAACTTTATACATAAGCATAATTACATAATGTATTATATACTAAAACCTTTCTGAAAGTATGTAGATCACGTAAGTGAAAGAATCATCAAAATTGGTTCATTAGTTTTTGAGAAAATCGCGGACAAACAAACATACATACATATATACTTACATACTTACTTACATACATACATAGTCATACGAGTCGAATAAAGAACCTCTTTTTTTAAAGTACGGTAATTTTTTTGTAATCGCAGAAAACTATTTTTCTATGAGAAAAAACTACAAATTAACGATATTCGGACTTTTCCTTTACTTGTGCTGTGTGTCCTTGCTTCTTGTCAAATTTCATGATTCTAGGTCAACGGGAAGTACCATAGAAATATAAAAAACAGGAGAAGTGGCATGGAGGCGTGTCTGTGTCCACGCGTTATGCGCACGCTGTGCCTTTACTCGCCGAATGGCCGTTTCCGCGAACTAGTACGCTTTCGACCGTGGTCACGATAAATTATAAAAATGCCGTGTTGTTCAGTGGTTTGCTGCAAAAACCGAAGTGATAATAAAAACTTCGTATCTCACGGAATCACTTACCATATGTAAGTAAAAGTATTTTACTGTATTTATCTTTAAAATCATAAAAAACAACAAATCGTAAAATATTTCTTTCTTTTACTACGTTATTTTTGTTTTCAAATATCGCAGCGGTTGTACTATTTTTGCAGCAAATACATTGCTCCTTAACCACTGTCTTAAGTATGTCGCTAAGCGACTGGACAAGCAATGTAAAAATAACAAAACGATACTTCATTTACGCGGAGCGTCGCATAGTACAGCCGCTGTGTCTTGCGGCGAGATAGTGATGAGGTTAAGATCCACTAAAGTAGGCTATCGATAATAATGTCGAATGCCCAACGAATATTATATTGCTATTATAGTTTATTTTTCAATTTGTCAACCGTTTTAGCCCGGTTGGAACACTTGAAAAGATGACGTTTAAGTACGGTTGGAAAACCTTTGAGAATGTAAAATAATCTTTTTTACTGTTTTTGATTATTTTACCTAGTTGAGAAATGCATAACCAACGGTCGTAAAGTAAGTTTATTTTATATTTTTTAGTTAGTTTAGTTTTTTGGAGTGTTTTTGGGTTTAAATTATCGCATCTTCGTGCTATTTCCTTACTTTTTTTTGGTTTTGGTATTTTACTTCCGCTAAAGTCTTTAACTATGCACCACAAGATTCGAATGCGTTGTAGTAATCGGTATGGTTCAGATAAAATATTAGTGATTTTTGCTTAAAATAAGTCAACATATTCATGCTATTTATTTGTTATGCATGAGTATGGCATGTGTTTGTTTTCATATATTTAACTATTTCTTAACTAAGGGTTTTTTTTTAATAACAAAAGCCTATTCGCCTGTTGCCTGCTACCTGCTTACTCATCGTGAGGTTAAGAAGTATAGACCGCGCGGAACTAGTTGACCGCGCCGGTATGTGAGCGGTGGGATGGAGGAGCGGGGGCGCATTACTCAGTACGTGCGTTGCGAACCGCCGCCTCACCCCTGTCTCAGCGGCCAACTAGTTCCTAGAGACTATAGCTTAAGATACTTATTATGTAAATGATAAATAAGTTCTTATAGTACCTTTTTAGCTTCCCAAAAGATACAAATACAAAAAAAAGAATGGATTGATGCCACAGGAAGGCCACCTAACTGGTTCCCAACAAATTATAGCACCATATGCTCAATTTACTTTAAGAAAACTCGAGCCTCTAAAGAAAACAGGCTTTTTGAATGGGCAATCCCAAAATTAAGAGTACCTACGTCAAGTACTGAACAAATACCTCCACTTTACAGGTCAGTCAGTAAACACATCATAACAGGGTTCAACAATTCCTATGGTTTCACAGCCTAAACCAACTTAACCGGATTGTTTTAATTTATCGATTCGTGTTTTTTTTTAATATACATTTTTTTTTAATTTAAAATATATAATACTTTCTGGACATATCATTTTTTATTTTATTTTCAGGACCCCAAATTTTTCTTGTACTAATAAATGGAAGTATCGATAACTTTCCGATTTAGTCAATCACTAGCGTATATGTAAAATAAATTGCTTTTTGCACAACACAATAATAGCGCCAGATGTTTTTGTGTGAGTAAGTTGTACGGTGCATGGTAAATGCACGCTGTGTGTGACGAGTTAAGGTTTATAATTGATTGTGTAGTATGTTCTGATTTATGAATTGCAAGTGTGTGCGCGACTTTGTATCTATTGCTTTTAGTGAACTACATGTGTAGTAGTGGCGCGGTGGTGGGGCCAACCTAGCGACATCGGGTTCTGATACATTTTCAACTACCGGGCATATCTCCTTCTTTCATATATCTATGGGAAGTACCATAAAGGTTTTGATTTACTTGCGAGTATCAAAATATGCCGTATGGCCATAAATATTGGCCGTATTTTTTTATTGCGTTGACTTTGAAGCTTGCTTTTTTTAGAGCTCTAAGAGACTATAGACCTGCGTATTTGATATTAATTCAACTTGATACTTCCACGCGTTCCTGAAAAAAAGGGTCTTGACAGACTGACAGACAAAGACAGACAGACGGACAACGAAGCGATTCCTATAAGAGTTCCGTTTTTTCCTTTTGAGGTATGGAACCCTAAAAAGGAGGGGCAAGCATCATAGGGCATCATCAAGTTCGTCCACATCGCTGCAACCGGAAAAGTGCCCAAAAGGCTGGCAGCATGGTAATATCGATTCTTTGGCCAAAAAATAGGCCAGCACTCTGGTCACGTCAAGAGTCGACCAACCGCTTAGCTATGTCTTGAAAAACCAAGTGGGCACTCAGACCTCATGGCCCTAGTGTTTTAACCCCAAACGGCTCGAAAATAACCTTATATTTGTGAGAGTACCTACTCTTATTTCATCAAAATACCCACAGGAACCAAAAAACTCATCAAGAGATTTTTGACACAGCCTAGCTTGTCATATTCACAACAAAATCCTTTAGGCACCATACAGTTTAATTACTTAGCCGACAAAATTAAAACACGCCCGTACAACGTCAACGTACACATCATGCTATCTCAAGGAACAAGCATTCTCCATCTAAAAAGTGTTTGGAACAAAAGCAAATGTGAACATGTTTGTGGCGCCCGCATTCCGAACTTTTTCCGTCATATCGCACCAGGGACTTGATGTTCAGCAAAGTTAATATAGGGGAGTTAGTATGTGCTGCTAAATTAAATGTACCTACCTACCTATGTAATAACAGGATTAAAGCTGCGGGTCCACTAACTTAGATTCAAGATAAAGCAGCGTCTAGAAAGTTGGCGTCTTAATTGTGAATGCGGAACTTCCCTTTCCGTGTTTAAATTTCTGGGTCTTAATATTGACAGCAAAGTAAATTGGAAGTCACATATAGAGCAAGTATGCAAAAGGCTTGGTCAGAGCTCTTATGCTCTTTACAGATTGAGGAACACTGTCAGTCAGTCTCCACTACTAACTGTTTATCATGGATATGTTGCTTCAATCATACGATACGGCATCATTTTCTGGGGCAACTCTGTAGAAAAAGAGCGTGCTTTTAGAGCTCAAAAACGTTGTATTAGATCGATGTGCAATATACGCCCAGTGGATTCATGCAGACAACATTTTACAAATTTAAAAATAGTAACGCTACCTAGTGTATACATATATGAAACTGTAATGTTCATAAAATCAAATCCAAGCTTATTTGAATGTTGCACTAGGGCCAGACACAAAGACAAGCTGCGCACCGTAGCCAGTAATACAAAGCTTTTAGACCAAAGCATCTTTTGTATGGGCCCACGTATCCTCAATAAACTTCCAACATTTTTCCGAACTACAAGTTATATAAATACCATAAAAAAAAACTACATGAATTTTTAATAAGTAAATGTTATTATTCAATAAGTGACTTTCTAAATGACAACACAGTAGGTAAATAATTTTGTAACAACTAATTTGTAATTTGACATTCTTAAATATTATACTAATTTAATTATAATGTTTTGCATGATACTAATGATATAATGTATGTAATCTAACTTTAACTGATAATACAAATTTTGTATGCCTCAATGGCGGGACATAGCAGACTTACCTGTAACTAACAAACTCTTATGAACCTGTGATCCACAATAAATGATTTGAATTTGAATTTGTTTGTCTTTAATCTTTGTTTTCAATAGCCTCAGCTTAGGCTGATTTTCCACCAGAGATGTGATATGCTACGTTGCTATGGATGCATTTAATATCCACCAATCATATTCATTGGTCCGCATAACATAGCACTGGTGAAACGGGTTCAACTAAGGTATGTTTTTAACCGACTTAAAAAAGGAGGTTCTGTATTCGACCCCTATGTATGTATGTTTGTTTGTTTGTCCGCGATTTTCTCAAAAACTTATAAGCCAATTTTGATAATTCTTTCACTACCGTAATTTTCATAATTTCAGGAAGGTTTTAGTATATAATACATTAGGTAATTGTTCTTATGTACGAAGTTATATGCATAAATGTACTGTATCTCCGACATTTCTAAGCGGATTATGTGGTGATTCTTATTGTCGTTCGTCTTGTGCTCATGTAATTGTCCTAATTATATATTCAACTAAAAATGGAAAAAAAAAATGTACTTTAAAAAAAGTAAACACCGACTTCAAACCCAATCAACAAGCAATCAATCAAACCAATTGCAAATCTAAAATTCAAATCAAATCAATTATAATTGTGAAAAAATTTGTAACAAAAACTTTTTTACAAAAAAAAAAAAAAAAACAACCGACTTCCAAAAAAATACTACAAACTGAAAAATAACTTTAATTTCGGAAGTCGGTGTCTTTGGATCTGTATCATATTTTTTTTGCCACCGACTTCCGAAGATAAAGTTATTTTTCACTTTTTAATATTTTTTTGGAAGTCGGTTGTTTTTTTTTTTTTTTTGTAAAAAGTTTTTTATTTTTCACTTTTTAGTGGGTCAGTGTGTAATTTATCTAAGTTACAATAGCATAATGTTAACTGCTCGTCACCTTTTACAAACTATTGCTTTTCTCGATACAAGGACGTTAATTGTTGACAAGTTCTCCCAGTAAGGACCAGGAGAACTGGAACTGATGGTGAAAAAGAAAAAAAGAATCATTAAAATCGGTTCATAAATGACGAAGTTATCCGCGAACACACATAAAATAAAATATATATAATAGGGGTTAAAGTATGAAATTGCCGTTTATTGTATTAGGAACTTCACATTCACATAGAACCTTCATGGTTTGAGATTTTTGAGTGAAACTTTTTTCACATGGTACCTATAAAGTTCTTCTTTTAAAAAATGTGCAACATTCGATTATCGACAAACAGCTCGCAATATCAATGTTGCGTTTGGAGAGGGGACTGCTAATGAACGCACCGTGCGATTTTGGTTTAAACGCTTTCGTGATGGAAACTTTGATTTGAAGAACGAACCACGTGGAAGACCGCCCACACAGGTGAATAACAATTAATTGAAAGAGATGGTGGAAGCCATGGATGGCATGGTTTAACGTTACCTTACCAGCAATCACACACACACACATCAGCAGCATCACTCATTTGCGTCAAATCAATAAAATAAAAAAATATGAAAAATGGGTGCCTCATGATTTGACTGATCTGCAGAAAGAAACGCGTGTTGAAACTTGTGTTGCGTTGTTGAATCGATACAGAAATGAAGGAATATTGGATCGAATTGTGACGTGATGAAAAGTGGATTCTTTACGATACCCGTAAGTGAAAAATGCAATGGCTGACCCCAGGTCAAACGCCGCAATAGTGTCCTAAAGCAAAGCTTACCAATAAAAAGGTAATGATAACTGTTTGGTGGTCTCAGCATGGTGTTATTCACTATAGCTTTCTCCGATCTGGTCAAGCAATAACGGCAGTTGTCTACTGTGCCGAACTCCGAACAATGATAGCAAAACCAGCAGTGAAACAGCCCCGACTCATGAATCGATCTTCACCATTATTACTCCATGATAACGCGAGACCTCATACAGCACGAGAAACCGTTTGAACTCTACAGGAACTGCAATTAGAAACCATTCGTCACCCCTTAGTATTCGCCAGACCTTGCTCCAAAGGACTACCATTTTTTTCGTGATTTGGACAATTTTCTACGTGATAAAAAGTTTTTTTCTCAGGAGGCAGTACAAAATGCTTTCACACAGTTTGTCGAATCTAGATCACGAGAGTTCTATCGCAAAGGCTTATAAGACCTTCCTATTAGATGGCAGCAATGGATGGATGGATGGATGGTATAATAATGGTAATTATTTTGATTAAATAAATATGTTAAATTAAAAAAAAAAAACGAATTTCAATTTTTCAGTATAAATCGGAAATTTCATACTTTAACCCCTAATATATACGGTCGAATTGAGTAACCTCTTTTTTTTTTAATCCGTCTTCTTTGCACAAATCAAAGATTAAAGACAGAAAAGAGAGAGAGTACGCTTTTACTCATGATTGGATCCACTAAACTTAGCCTAGATATTACGAGTCTCATTATAGTTGGCTTTTTAGTACTTAATCAAGGGGCACTTCAGTAGACACTTTAAGTGAGATTATACCACAGAGAACGGAATCGCAGCAGTCTAGCAACAGCAGTACTTAAAAAAACTAGCCAAATGCGAGAAGTAAATTTATTTTTCCAGTTGAATATACAATTACATAAGCCCCAGACAAATGGAAAGAAGAATCATCAAAATCCGTTTAAAAATACGGTACATTTATGCATATAAATTCGTACATAAGAATATTACCCAATGTTATCTAAAACCTTCCTGAAAGTATTAACATACTTTCAGGAAAAAGAAAAAAGAAAGAAAGAAAAGAAAAGAAAAGAAAGAAAAACAAAGAAAGAAAGAAAGAAAAAGAATCATCAAAATTGGTTCATTAATTTTTGAGAAAATCGCGGACATACATAATAGTACATACATACGGGTCGAATACAGAACCTCCTTTTTAGCAGCCGATTAATAGTTTAAAAAGGCACAATGCGACATAAAGTACATACCTAAGTAGCGGCCGCCAATGTGTTTTCATGCTCTGTGGACTTCACTAAATTCTTGTTTCGTAAAATGATACTACAAACTTAACTCGTACCAACCGGTTGGTCTCTTTGAGATCCGTTCAAATGAGGTTTCTCTATTAACAGTTTAAGATGAATAGTGCAGTAAATGCCTTTCAGGTTTCTTTCCGTTTTATGTTTTTCCAATGAATAAGAACGTCAATAGTAGTAAACTGAACCTTCTTTTCTGCAGAATCCAATTTACTAAGGCTTTGTAAAAAGAGCTAAGGGTTATAAGAAAATCGAAATCTACCTTGACGGCTTTGATAAATAAGTTAAAGCTTGGTATTTTGCTCGATGCCTTTTTTGTGGAGCGTACGATTTAAGAATCTTCAACAGCAAATAATAATATGAAGACACTGACAGTCAATCTTTTATATTATACGCATTTCCCGTATGGCTTTGCCCGCGTGGAAGTCGGAAAATATCCCACGGAATTTACTACCGCGAAATTCCTTTCTTATTCCTTGTTTACATAATAAAGCGAACCTCTGTGCAATATTTTAGTTTTCTAGGTCCTAAGGTTTGGGCTGGGCGCTGGTCAGTCAATCAGTCAGTCAGGACTTCTCTTATATTTATATAGATAGATTAAAAACTAGTAGATAATCAAGGATCTTGGTCTAATCCGAAACTCTAAACTATATTTAAGAGAGATGACAATATATTTTTCAATTCAGTATGTCAAACATGTAGGTTTTGCTGCCTGAAATCAGAGAGCAAAATGCGATTTTGCTCACTGAGTGAGACCAAGTAACTTTTTATTAATTTTTTTTTCAGTAAGCCGCGAATGTCTTATTCAGCCTTGGGATAATCATACAATTCAAAACATTCACACTCGATCTCTTTCCCGCCATTAGAAAGGGAGAGAGACAAAGACCAGCCCTTTCGAAGTTCCGATTTTGAATTCGACCTCAAAGACAAACACGTTCGGAATTTCGTACTAACTAAAGAAATTTTGCAAAAAGATAATTATGTATATATTTTAATGTAATTTATTGAATTTTTATCTTATTGTTGTATTTAAACGAAAATAAGTATTTACTGCAAATAAAACTGATATTTAACCTGTAAATATTTATTTCTAGTTTCAATAATGTTACGTAATATATTTTGAATAATAAAATAGCATGGGTGCTATTTCCGAGCACGCCTTAATTTAAATAAAAGAGCAGGAATAAAATTTCGTGGCTGGCGTAAAGAGTTGAATAAGTTAAAAAATATTAAAATAATCGTAAAATATGAGTGAAACTAGCGACGAGAACAGTATTTTAACACCGGAAGAGTTAAAACAACAAATTATTAATGCAGAATTAGGTTTCCTACCTGAGAAGTCTCGCGAGAAATATCTGATAGCATACCAACTTCAATGAATGGAGACTAACAAAGGGAGCAAGCAGTTTTTCGGAGACGGTGTTGCTATCTTATTTTTTAGATTTATCACAGACGAGGCGATCATCTACAATGTGGAGTATTTACTCAATGTAGAAAGCTACTTTAAAAACAAAACATAACGTGCATGTTGAAACATACGCAAACCTCGTATCTTTTCTAAAAAGAATGTCAGTTGGGCTTAAGGCTAAAAAATCCAAAATTTTCACGGCCCTTAACATAGAAAAAATTCTTAATGAAGCTCCGGACTGCAATTTTCTTGCCGCTAAAGTAAGTGGTACCTATGAATCTATGTTGTTAGTTATTAAAATTTGTGTGTAGACTGTTATGTATAAAGGTACTTACTGCCTACTACTAATTTTTGAAGGCGCAATGAATCCTAGTCTGGCTTAGCAATACTGTTAAAATATTTATGTAAAAAATGCTGTAAATGTTAAATTATGCATATTAATTATGTAATATTTTCATTACAGGTTGTACTGATCATAGGAATTAGTGGAGCGTGTCGCAATAACAGCTAACAGTTAATAATATCGAAAAGCATTCAGATAAATTACTATTAGTAAAATTGAAAAATACGAAGACGAACCTTGACAGGTCTTTTGTCGTACGCGAAGAATATGTAACTATTGTAGAAAAATACCAAAATTTACGTCCAGCCAATATAAAAACCGACTGATTTTTCATACAATACCATTTTTCCATAATAATAAATGCTCAAGACAGCCTATGGGAGTAAATAAAATAGGTGCTATATCGCGAGAAATTGCCACTTTCTTAAAACTGGAAGAGCCTCAGCTATACACGGGTCACTGCTTTCGGAGAACTTCGGCAACGCTCTTGGCTGATTCCGGAGCCGATCTCACCACTTTAAAACGTCACGGCGGGTGGAAGTCCAATACGGTTGCTGAAGGCTATATTGAAGACTCAATAGAAAATATGTCGAAAATCTGTAAGCGTATAGTGGAAACAATAAGTCTGAATTCGACCTCGGATCCTTGGTCTCACCCACGCCTTCCAACGACGTACAGTGTACTTATACAGAAAACCGATCAGAGTCACCAACGTTCACCGTTGTTCCTTCTCAATCCGCCACCGAAACGGAAACCTTAACCCCAGATAATCAAACTCAACTCAATGCAACTATAAAGTTGCCAAATAAAACTGTTACTTTTAATTTGCAGAATTGCAGTAATTTTACTTTTAACTTTTAAAATGTTCCATTTTATTGAATTGGTACCTCTACCTACAATGTTATTTATTTTGATTCACAATAAATAGTTATTTCAATCTATTCCTGTTTATTATTTTATCTCCTAAAGTGTTCTCGCTGCTGAAGTGAAAATTTATGTGTTACACGAGAGCAAAGTTTTTTTGCATCTCGTGCCTTTGAATCCCTCGCCACACTCAGGATTCAAAATCAGCACTCGCAGCAAAAAACGACTGGGCTCTCTTGTTGCACAAATAACTATTATCTAAGTAACCTTTGACATTATTAATTAATTATTAATAAGGAAGATTTCATTATTTTATTTATTTTGGGTGTATTCCTGAAATTAAAATGATTAGATTTTAGAATTTTTGATATTGATTACCCTTATCTTGAATACCAATTTCTGATGTAAACTACGTAACAACGTAATCTAAAAGGAAAATCATAGAAAATTATTATTAGAAATTGAAAAGTATGCTTAACGTAATCTAAAAGGAAAATCATAGAAAATTATTATTAGAAATTGAAAAGGATGGTTTGGTCTTGTTGAGAGGATGAATGAAAGGTGTCTAACACAAGGCAGATCTGAGTGGAAACGCTGAGAGGAGAAGCCCTAGAACGACCTATATGTAATAACCATATTGTTGTTGTTCTTTCAGACAGGTCAGGTGCGTAGAGGTACTCGCAACCGGCGTGCATGTATGACGATCTGTGAACATAAACAACAAAACAAAAGGAGTATGTAAGGATCGTACCATGGGAAGAAGGCGTGAATTCATATATGTGTATGTATATAACTAGATTTTGGCCGCGTGATTGTCGGAAAATATCCCACGGGAACGTACTACCGGGATAAAAAGTATCATACGTATTAATCTAGGCTAATAACTATCTGTGTTTTCATATAATTCTAGACGATGCGTTTACGTGGCGCACGCCTGTAAAGATTCCAGTCACCAGTAAAGATTTTTTCCGACATCTTCAACAATCATCGTCATATTTCAGCCAATTTACACATAACCTTAATGAATTTTACATATAAAACGTTCCCCATGAATTATCACACCCATTAGTGAAAACCGTATGAAAATCCGTTTGGTAGTTTTTGATTTTATCGCTTTCAGACAATGTTATGATTACAGAAAGAGCCAATGAACGTCAATTCTTTACCTAATCGTGGAACTCAGTTTTATGGAAAAATGTGTCTGTCCATTGACTTCTTAGGGAAAAGTTCTGGAATTAATCTACCCGGAAAATTAGAATCAGTTACCATACAGCTGTTGTATTTCATTTTGGAGTTCTACCTTACCTTTGTTTAATGAACCAAATAAAATTCTGACGAGGAAGTTTTTTTTTTATGTTGTTTACCTTTTCCAGCCAATGTCTTTGACTATGCCGCGGTTAATTGGATTTTCACGTTTTATTTATATGTTTCGAAGCAGCTCAATTAAGGAATGACTTCTTCAGGTAAGATTTTGCTTGTTACCTTTTTTAACCGACTTCAAAAAGGAGGAGGTTCTCAATTCGGCGGAACCGATTACTCGAAGATGGCTGAACCGATTTGGATTTTTTTTTGTTTTATTCGAGACGGTATACATAACAGTTGGTCCCATATAAAATTAATTAACTTTGCTTTGGTAGTTTTGGAGTTAGCTTCAATAATACGAATTATTTCCCCACTTTTATATGGATGATGTTCTAGTTTGTTTTGCAGATAGTGGTATTAGAATTTGTGTGGGATAGGTACACAACTAAAAAGTGAAAAATAAAAACTTTTTTACAAAAAAATACAACCGACTTCCAAAAACATCACTACAAAGTGAAAAATAACTTTAATTTCGGAAGTCGGTGGCAAAAAACGAAAATACATTTAACTAGACACCGACTTCCGAAATTAAAGTTATTTTTCACTTTGTAGTGTTGTTTTTGGAAGTCGGTTGTATTTTTTTGTAAAAAAGTTTTTTTAAGGCCAATTTTGACGAAATGTTAAGGTAGGTACGTTTGTAGTTTCAAAGCTGTTAACTGGAAGAAAAATCAGGATTTAATTCAACCAGAGGGGTACATACGTACTTTTTTTTTATCTTTTTCTTTTACTGCACCCACGGAACAAAATAATGTGGCACACAACGTTCAAATACATACCTACCTCATCTCTCTCATTAGCAAAATATGAAATATCACTTCCACGTGCAATATACTTGCCTTGTCTTAGTTACATAACACGTTCGTATACCTACATAGTAACGTCATAACCTCAGATTAAACCCTCACGAACAATGTCAATGACGCATTAATACTATACAGCGTGTATCAAAAAGGTGTGGACATTATTTAAGGGTGTGGTATATACTATTAAACTGAACAACTTTATCCATAGGACCAACATCATAATCGCGGGAAAAAAATCTGCTGTCACATGCATTTGGGTCGAGTAGGTATTGAAGTTTTGTATGGGATGGCTGATTATTTTTTCGAGAGGCCGTATATGAAATTTTGCCGATTTCGCTGATTTGCGTGATTTTACAGACGTCATTTTACAGTTAAAATACTGTATTTCTATAAGTTTTAATGCACAACATAAAATATTTTTTCTATTATGATCTAATGAATGAGCTACTTTTTTATTTTGCATCGAGTATATAATATAATGCGAGAATTAGGTTGTTTTTAATGCCAAATGTTTTTAATTTTTTTTTCAGGAAATGGTTTGATTTTGAATTGAAGTTTATTTCTATTGTTTTAATTTTATAAATGAGATTCGTTTATTATTTTATTTATTTTTCTTTTTTGTTTTTTATTTTTTTTTTTTTGTTTTTTATTTTTTTTTAACTGATTCAAAAAAGTTTATATTTAAAAATTGTTTTTCAAAATAATGATTTTTGTGGACATACTCGTACAAAATAACTCCCCTGACCCTTTTGTTTGATCTTAGCGAAGAATACATTGTATAGTTTGTTATACTACCAAACCTGGTTACCAGGTTGGCAGGCTACCTGCACCCTAATTGCGTAACACATTATCGATCGGAGGTGGTTTCATTTTGAAACAAATTGCTAATCCATTGCTTCATATGTTCGAAAAATTTGTCTGCTCGACAACTTTAATAACGCAATAAATGTTGTTGAACTGTTAAAATGAAATCAACTCAGATTGATAATGTGTTACGCAATTAGGGTGCTGGTTTGGTGGTTTGGTAGTTTGGTTTGGTTTGGTTTTGTAATCAGTTTCTTTAAATATTTACTTCAGTGACACTTACTACTACTAATAATAAGTTCTAGTTGAGCAAAGTTCAACATCAGTGAACGAATATTAACATGTAACACAGTAAAATAAAGTTGTTGTGATGCAAGCGAGTCTATGTACTTATTCCATGTTATGAAGTTACCTTTATTAATTATAACTAACGTCCATAAAAAAAAAATTAAATTAAAGGAAAGAAAGATGCTAATAAATGAGACATACCTGGTTCAGGTGTTTACCCTATTTCCATTTTTCGATATCCTTCTCAGATCTAACTGTTTGGGTTTTTGAATTTTCATTTTTTTTTTTTTTATGAGCACTGTGCCCCGCTTGCACCACACGAATTGATACAGATTGTCTTTCTTAAGTTCACTTTTAGCCTTCCACAGCAAGAAGGCTGTTGCTGGAGTCAGAGCCTCGCGTATGTAGATCCTTGAACCGTCCTGCTTGCCCAAGTCTCGCGGTGATGGTACAGTCAGCAACAAAAGTCGATTAACACTTGCAGTTTTTTTAATCTTGATTACTAAGCGAAATATTTAATTCAAATCGAAACAGAAGTACTTAAAATTTTAAGAACATTAACTCTTAACAGTTAAACGAAAAAAAGCAGTTTATCGAATCATTTTGTGTTAATTTAGATGATATCAAAAAGTAGAAGTGTTAACCGACTTCTGTTGCTGACCGTACTTGGCTTGGCAGCGTCCATCCAGCTGTTCCGACGTCCTGCCTTCAAGGTCACCACGATACTTGACGATGTACGCTGTTGTGCAGCTGGTGCTACTCGCTCCTTTCTATACGCGTTCAAGATGTCATCCGGATTTTGATGAATTATAGTGGCAACTTTTTGCGTTATTTCTGTGACATTTTCTTGTTCTTCGTTTATGCCACATATTTTAATCATGTCCATTTGACTCTGTTCCATAGAATTCATTTTTTGTTCGAGCGCTTTGTTTTTCAGTTGTAGTTTACAATACTTATTTTGGAGGTCCTTTTCTTGATTTTCAATACGCTTAATTTTGCCCTCATTTCATTGTTTTAATAACTAGAGGAGTTTGTGGCTAAGTAATAACAGCCGCAGGGGTCGATCCATCAGGTTAAGCTACGCTTGCCAGGGTTGTCCGTGAATGGGTGACCATCTTTACATACCAAGACTCCTGCGTGCCTCGGAAAGCACGATAAGCCGCTGGTCCCGGCTGTCATCCGTGGATCTTTGACAGTCGTTATGGGTCGTCAGAAGCCTGAAAGTCTGACAACTAGTGTTACCAAGGGGTATCGTATTACCCATTTACTGGTTTGCAAAGGTCAGATAGGCAGTCGCTCCATGTAAAATACAGCTGCATCAGGTTAGACTGGAAGCCGACCCCAACATAGTTGGGAAAAGGTTAAGCAGATTGATTGAGTTAGCGAATCTTCTCTGTACATTATCATACTGTTCAGAATAGAAGTTTAATGTTTGTTGGACTTCTTCTTTGATTGCTTGTCGGATGTGGCTTCGCAATTCTCGTAAGAATTCAACACTAAAGTTATCTATCATGATAATAACCTGTTCTGAATCGGTATTATCGTCATCATCGACTTCTGGTAGGATGGCAGATAGGCGTTTCGACTTGTACTGGCTTGAGCAGGTCTTGCATTTCCAATCGTCAGTGGAGCAAAGTATACTCAGTTGCTCTTTTGATATCTGAACATAAGACAAATGGTAACACTTAGAGCACTTCCCGCACTGTATGCCAGGGTTTTTTTTCCGATACAAGTTTAATTCACGTAGCACATATTGCCATTTTTGTACATAAAATAGTAAGCTATTGGGTATTTCGAAAAAAACTTTTTTACAAAAAAATACAACCGACTTCCAAAAACAACTACAAAGTGAAAAATAACTTTAATTTCGGAAGTCGGTGTCTAGTTAAATGTATTTTCGTTTTTTGCCACCGACTTCCGAAATTAAAGTTATTTTTCACATTGTAGTTGTTTTTGGAAGTCGGTTGTATTGTTTTGTCAAAAAGTTTTTATTTTTCACTTTTTAGTTGTGGAACCTACCCCACACAAATTCTAATACCACTACCTGCAAAACAAACTAGATCATCATTTTTATAAAAGTGGGGAAAAAATACGTATTATTGAAGCTAACTCAAAAACTACCAAAGCAAAGTTAATCAATTTTATATGGGACCAACTGTGATGTATACCCTCGCGAACAAAACAAAAACAATCCAAATCGGTCTAGCCATCTTCGAGTAATCAGGGAACATACATAAAAAAAAAAAAAAAAAAAAAGGTTCCGACGAATTGGTAACCTCCTCCTTTTTGAAGTCGGTTAAAAAAACACACACACCGTGCGCGCAGTGACATTGTACACGCCCGATCGCTGCGCTTGCGACAAGCTGGCTTCCCACGATGCGTGATTCTGCGGTTTATCACGCACGGCTGACGACCACGGACAGCCACGTACTGCACACAAGGCTTTTCCAACGGAGCGTGTCAGTCCGTGTGGATCCTGAGATTCAAAGACATTTTGTCAGTCCAAAAGGCAAAGTGAAAGAGAAGCTCGCACCGCACCTTTAAAGTTACCGAGTCGCGGCGGTTGCATCGGGGCGGGCTGGTCCGCGTCCTTCCGCAATATCACGCACCGTGGGAAACCTGCTTCAGCCGAACAGAACTGAACCGTAAATAAAAACTTTTTTACAAAAAAATACAACCGACTTCCAAAAACAACACTACAAAGTGAAAAATAACTTTAATTTCGGAAGTCGGTGTCTAGTTAAATGTATTTTCGTTTTTTGCCACCGACTTCCGAAATTAAAGTTATTTTTCACTTTGTAGTGTTGTTTTTGGAAGTCGGTTGTATTTTTTTGTAAAAAAGTTTTTATTTTTCACTTTTTAGTGGTTCAAATGTGCTTACCCCTTCACAGTGTACTGGCGTGATGTTATGTTATGAACTGGTGTGAACAACAAACAGACATGAGATTTCAGCAATCCCAGTCCATTTGCTATCATTTATTGAGGAGTTCCGTTGCCTATCTCAGAAGTTCTTCATCAGATCTTCACCAAATTGAAATGGGACCACTCCAAGAAAGTACTCTTCCAAAAGCTATCCAAATCGCTTCAAGTGTGCCTATAAAATTGGAAGAGTTCTCTCTATTTCTCCAGGATCCCATCATCAGATCCTGACTTGATGATCATGGGACCACCTGGGAAGTATACCCTTTCAAACAAAAAAAAAATAATCCAAATCGGTCCAGCCATCTTCGAGTAATCGGGGAACATACATAAAAAAAAAAAAAAAAAAAAAAAAAAAAAAAAAAAAAAAAAAAAAAAGGTTCCGACGAATTGATAACCTCCTCCTTTTTGAAGTCGGTTAATTAGCGAAATCGGCAAAATTTCGTGTACGGCCTCTTAATCCCATGGAGAAAGTTCAGTATGATGGTATGTACCACCTTTTAAATATGAACACATCTTTCTGATACATGCTGTATTATACGAGAATTGTATGCGAAACGGATTGAAACACGATATGAAGACGCGCCCGAATGCTCTCGAACAATGATCGAGTAGTAGTGCGCACACAAATAATACTCTAATCGATTGGTTTTGAGTGGTATGCAAAGCTGAGATTATTGTTAGAACTTGTATTGCTAATGTTATCGCTGAAGGGTTGAACGGTTGAAATCAACCGTTCAACCCTTCAGCGATAAATTCAGCGAAAATTTGATCCCATGAGAGCGAGAGAGGTGATGAAGTGTGGCAGGTCTCTTAAATAAGAGACCTGCCACACTTCATCACCTCTCTCGCTCTCATGGGATCAAATTTTAAGAATGTTAAGTAAATGAAAAAATGCTTTTTTGAAAAATGTAATATATTATTATTGTTAATAGATAATATTAATTAAATAGGTAATAACTAAAAACACATTTCTATTGTATTATCTAATAAACTTGGTTCAAAAACAGATCGTAATATACTTATTGAGCTGTATTTATTAGACAAAACAATAGAAATGTGATTTAATAATTACCTATTAAATTAATATTATTTATTAACACTAATAAAAAATCAATCTGCTTAGTCTTATCCCTACTATGTTGGGGTCGGCTTCCAGTCTAACTAGATGCAGCTGAATAAACCCAATAACACTACGACGATATACCCCTACCTATTTAAGAGGCCTGTCACATTTTTCACCTCTCTCGCTCACACGGGACCAAATTTTTAACAATGTTAAATGAAAAGATGCGTTTTTGAAAAATGTAATCTATTATTATTGTTACATTATTCAAAAAAGCATCTTTTAATTTAACATTAATAAAAATTTGGTCCCGTGTGAGCGAGAGAGGTGATAAAATGTGACAGGTCTCTTAAATAGGTAGGGGTATACTGTCGTAGTGTTATTGGGTTTTTCATGTGGATGTTCTCAGTAGCATCTTGGATCCTGGATTTGTGCCTGGTTTTAGCAGGCTTGCCCCCTATTACATGGGACTTAAAAATAACTCGCGAAATATGGGTATACTATAGGTATAGTTCGATTCAAACTTAATGGCGGCTCGGAAGTTAGCTGCAAGTGCAGGTATCTAACGATTCAAACTTAATGGAGCTAAACCTTTAACAAATCTTAAATTTAAAAGCCTAAACAATTGTCGACTTGACTGTACCTGCAAGTTCTGCACTTGCAGCTAACTTCCGAGCCGCCATTAAGTTTGAGTCGAACTATACACCTCTGCCTTACCCTTTGGGGATTACAGGCGAGATGTTATGTATGTGTGTGTGATGATATGTGGGTAAACAGCCAGTAAACTGTTTGGATGGAAGTTGTTACAATTATGTTAGGTACTTACAAAAGGAAAAAAAAAATTAAAGTCGGGTCAATTCTACCCGAGAATCAATTGTTTTAACAAAAGATTGCATAAATAAAAAACCTAATTACATATACAGGTGGGTCAAAAATCGTGGATCTAATGAAACAGGGCGATAGTTGGGGTTATTTGCATTGAAAAATATCTCTGTGATCTCCTTAAAAGTTATGAGTAAAATGGGTATGTATTTTAAAACAATAAACGGTGTTTATATAGTTGCTTCTATAATTATCATCACTACAAAAGTGCTTTAATGACAGTGGGTACTATAATTTATGAGTATTGGAACTTTTTTCGATATCTTTTTAAATTATTTTTACCAATTTTTTTTTTTTTTTTTTTCTGCAAATAACCCCAAGTATTGCCATGTTTCGTTTGATCCACGATTTTTGACCCACCCTTTATACACATATAGTATATACATATTATTGATACAAACAAGATTCTTATAATTTTAAAAGCCCATTTGTGTCGTTTATTAGACTGAAGATTGACTAAGGACATTCCTGAATAGAGTTTGAGAAAAACTACTGGCGAACGTACCTAAAGTATTAAACTTTTAATAAAAGGGATAAAATTAATTGTAAACTGTCATCAGTTGTGTTAAACACAAAAAGCAAAAGAAAAACATCATAGCTATGATAATAAAGAGTAAAAGAGTATATTTTTAATTAACTCCCTTTTAACTTTATTTTTAAACGCGAAAGAAAGGGACATAATTAATTTTGCCAGCTAAGGAACAAATTAATTTATATTAATCCTTCTAAATCTCCTATTTGTCAAGTTAATTCTTACTAAAGGGTTCTATTTAAAACAGACAGTCTGCCATTTATGTGAGTTATACTTATAATGAAATAAGGACGTTGTTTGAAAGATGCTTGCGCTTGTCTCACTTACATGGATTCTAGATACACGCACTCATGTAAGGCCATTAACATTAAAAATGCAAAATTCGTAGCTACGAGTATACTACAATTTTTAGTTCACATTATTTATATTACCACTACAGTCTGGCCGTTGAGAAAATGCCTTCCTGACACCTGTCAGTTGGACAAATCTTAGTAATAATAAGGATCAAAATCGCAAAACACGTATTCGTTAGTATGAATCTGACAGGTATCAAGAACGCAAGGGCCGGACTGTATACGTCTACGAGTTAAGGCACGACACACTATATTACAATCGCGCGCGCAACAAAGGCACTGCTCGTCGCGCGACACGCGGTGCCTTTATACGAAATAAAAAATATCCAGGCTAGCTACCTAACGATCGGCTCCGAAGATTAGGCTTTTAAAAGGACAGACAGACTGTCAGAATTATTTTCGTATTTATATATTATTATTATGGATTGAGACGGTTAGAAGACAACCAAACCGAAAACCAGCGAAGTGTTTAAATTACACAAGTTCTTCACTCTCTCAGAGATTACTTATGTATGTACCTAACTGAATACCTCTTGAAGGAGCTAGCTGAAACAGATACTGGGTGTTAGTGGAATGCACTCGCGGTACCCGTCAACTAACGAGTCTAGTAATGCAGGTGTATACTTCACTTGAACCTCGTCCATTAGACACGTACGTGTAGGGAGACCATGATACTATAGTTCCTAACTACAGGATCTTTGTCTTCTACAGTCTGATTTTTAATTCGACGGAATTCTGACAGTCATAATTTTTTGACACTTCAGATATCATAAACCTTTTCTGTCATGTCCTTTTTATAAGTTATTTTATGACTAGAATTTTTTGGATATAAAATAACAAAAAATATGAAAGAAAATGAGATGAAGTAAACTATATGATAATGTAATTAGTGTTTGTTCTGTGCATTCAATGCATACTAACTAAAATATTAATTTAATATGGCTAACTGGAAAAAAGAGTAAAAGAACATATTTTTAAAATTTAAATATTTATTTAGGTATCAATAACACTAATATCATCATCGTTGTCTGTAGTTACAAGAAGCGAAGATTTTACAAACAAAAAGGTATTCCTAAAAAAGGTTTGTAACCTATGGATTTTTGAACAGGGATTCCTGTGAAAGAAGAATAATTACCTGACTAATTATTGTAACTTCAATAATTTGATAATAAATGTGGTTACCATTTTAAAATTATCAGTCAATTTTTAAGTTTTAGTTTTTCTAATTGAAACCTTAAATTCAAGAAAGATTGTTTTTAATTTCGCTTAAATGAGTTCCGTTTATAATAGGATCGTTTTATTATTGTCAACACTTCTGAAATGTCAGAATTCCGTCGAATTAAAAATCAGACTGTAGTTAGCTACCAAAATTGGTTTTTTGAAAAAAGATAGAAATTGACAGAGAAAAACCTAATTAAGAGCCATTTCTGTTTGTTTGTACCTATTGCAGATATCGTAACAATCCCAAACGTATTCATTGCTTTTGTATACATAATAATCATATCTTAAACACTCTTTTGAACCACATAAAAAATCCAGTTTACCTTTCAGATTTAGGGCTGTTTTTTCAGATACTTACTTTTATCAGTAAAATAAAATTCACATCTGACAGTTATTGTTCAGAAAAATTAAAAACTACCAGAAATATTGTCATAAATTCAACATCAAACTTATTCAACGAATAAAAAAGAGAAAAAAGCATGAAATTCGCTTCAACAATAATGTTAATAGCTTTCAAAATATCTATTAATATGTAGATCGCGCATAATTATGAGCTGCGAGCAGTGTTTTGCATTTAAAATTATGATTGGCTTACGCAGCGTCGCGAATCATACGCTGCCGGCGTGCTATAATGTGTGGTGGAGATTATCTTTTGCCATAATTGACTGGGATACAATGATCCTTCCATCGAAATATAAAGAAGTTTTATTAACAAAACATAAAACAGATCAACAATCTGTCCAGATCAGTACGCTGATTCTGTAAAATTCAAACAACAACTCGCATCTCACATCGCTATTCACTCTCACTCGTAAAATAGATGTTTTTTATTTGACACTTTGAATAGAGTTCGAGTGCGAAGGGAGCGTCGAAGTGACGGAGGAATTAGCTTACTAAATGCCACTTCTTACGTCATCTCATACTTTATCTGTCAAGATCTTACGGTCAATTTAATTCAACTAGCTGACACGCTCGCAAGGGTAGCGCTAGTGTAAATTCGAATTATCAACCGAGTTTTTAGAACGCCAATCAAGAAACTCACAGCGGATTCAGCAGGGCTATTCTGTACAAATCTCACCGTGAAAACCTAGGTGAAGTGAGTTGTCACTATACCTTTGACACTATTGACAGCTCACTCCACGCTCACTTCACCTAAGTTTTCACGGTGACATACAGAATAGCACTGCTGATTCGAAGTTTAGAATGAGTTCTTACAGAATCACATGGCAGAGAGAACAAACACTATGTTTCTTATTTTAATTTCCTAACAAATCTTATACCGTTCTTCTTAGCGTGTCGATGGCAAAATAACATATGAAATATATACTTGTCGGAACGTCAGGATTTACTCAGTTAGATTTAGACAGACATTGTGGGCAGAAGATGGGTTTCGTGCAATGAAAACATACTGGGTGCGATACACGGTGTTTAAAATCACAATCTAACACAATCGCCAAGCACAACGAATCGAATACAGTTCCGTGGCGTACCAACCCCGATGTTGCCTCGATGCGATCCGACACTAGACTGTTCTGCTCGCCATGAGGTTAGAACATCACGACTCTGTAGAAGCGCGCTGTAGGCGTGGGCACCTCACGTGATGTCGCCTGTGGCGCGCTTGCGATTCGTTACGCGTCCGTACTATTGACCGGATCCGACATACTTATTAATTTGCTTTCCCCAAAATTCAGCAACGCGGTAAGTACGCGACGCAACCATTAAGTCCTCACTTGTGCAGGTGACAAAGCTGCAGCGCAAGATGGAAGGTGGGCCATTTTTTATGGATAGACACCGCATACTGGAGATCTGAGCCGTCCGTGAGTCCCCACTTGTGGAGATTGTCTTTGCTGCAGCGACTTCGAAGTCAGCCACGGCTACTTGTGTCTGGATGAGAGGCTTTTACTAGTGACGACAGGGTTGCAAGAAGAAACATTAAGTATGATTATAGTGATTTTGAAATCAGGAATGTCCTAAAAGCTGTCGAAGCATGGTAAGCGTTTATAATGTGATACTAGGCAATAAAGCCCTAGCTAAGTGTTCTAGAAAAGTAAGAAGCACTTAACGCTCTTAAGTAAAACGCTGTTTTCACCAGTTTGAATTGTTTTAGAGTTTTTGTTAATTACATTTCTTTATGTCTTCGACTTCGTAGGTACTTAAGTTTTCTTTGTATATCGTTGTTCTTATAGTTATTGTTTATTTTAATTATCGTTAATGTTTCTTTAATTACTGTTCTTTAATTGAAATAAATCAAAATATCTTTGTTTTGACTTAAATAATCTTGGAGACGTTATTGCCCATAGTGCTAGACAACGTAATCATTATCAAAGAAATCTCTTGTGCCTACGTAGTTATACTAGTAGTTTTGCGAACAGTATAAATAAACCTCGAGCATTACCACTAAAGTTATTTTAAACGGGATATTTACCATGTTTCTTGTTCAATAGATCTTCACCAAACTTTTATGTTACCAACCTAAAGTAATTACCTTTCAAATAAAAAAGAACATCGAAATCGGATCTCATAAGGCGGAGATATACAGTAGCCCCCTTTTTCCCCTTTTTGGAGGAAGTATCCCTGCAATCAAAAATCCCCGACGACAAAAAAATATATAAAGTCATAAAATCTGTACAAGTTTCGTCCAGATCTGTTGTAAAATACGACCTGTAGAAATTTTGCCAGACTTGAAGCAGAGACAATTAATTTGTAACTTCTAAAATGGAGCACCAACCAAACATATCATAAAATTTAAGTATGAGTTAGTCTGTTTAGTAACGACCAATTAAATAATAATAACTTTCAGAAATACAAATTAACAACGAAGTCACAAAACTTTTCTTTTAGAGTTCCTTACCAAAATGGTAAGAAGGAACCCTTATGGTGTGACTTAGTCTGTCTGTCTAGACAGACAGACGTCTGTCACAGCTGGATATCTCAAGAACTACAAATGCTATCAATTTGACATTTGGAACAGTTTAAGATGACGTTTGCCCAACTATTTTGCAAATAAGAAAGAAACAATTTTTTTTTTTTTTTTTGCTACAGGGACTGAAAGGGGTCTTAAAAATTCGATGTTTGGTTACTAAGGCATGTGGAAACCCCACATGCCTTCAGTTCAGTTGTAAAATACGAGCTGTAGAAATTTTGCCAGACTTGAAGCAGAGACAATTAATTTGTAACTTCTAAAATGGAGCACCAAGCAAACATATCATGAAATTTAAGTATGAGTTTAGACTGTTTAGTAACGACCAATTAAATAATAATAACTTTCAAAAATACAAATTAACAACGAAATCACAAAACTTTTTTTTTTAGAGTTCCTTACCCAAATGGTAAAAAGGAACCCTTATGGTGTGACTTAGTCTGTCTGTCTGTCTGTCTGTCACAGCTGGATATCTCAAGAACTACTAATGCTATCAATTTGACATTTGGAACAGTTTAAGATGACGTTTGCCCGACTATTTTGCAAATAAGATAGAAATAATTTTTTTTTTTTTCAACAGGGACTGAAAGACGGTCTTAAATATTCAAAGTGGGGTTACTAAGGCATGTGGGGAACATGAAAGAACGCTGTTTGCACATTCTCAAACATTGTTTTTTTTTTTTCGGTCGCATAGTTTTCGACTTTTGAAGAAAAATTAAAAAAAAAATTCCGTTCCCGCCGCTTATCTCCAAAGTTTGCATAGAGAAAAATCTGAAATTATTCGATGTGATAGAAGTTCATGTATATATTATTGGCAAAATAAAACGATGTCTCTAAATAGCACAGTTTTTCAGAAATCATCAACAAAAATTACATATAAATTATGACACGGAACCCTCGGTGCGCGAGTCCGATTCACTCTTGACCGGTTTTTTTAAATGAACCAAACATCGTGTGCTTAAACGCCTTTCTCAGTTAAAATAATAATGTTGTCACCATGTTCAACATGGTGGAAACTTATGTAAATAGCTCGAGCTATCACATAGCGTGTTGCATAATCAGCAGCCGGCCAAGTATAGTCATGAATACTGAGAAATGCTGATAACATTACTGTTTAGCGCCCCGTACCGGAATTTGTGACGCGTGCTGCAAATCTAACCACACGACAAAGCAATCAAAAAAGACCTTACTGTTTAGCGCCCCGTACCGGAATTTGTGACGCGTGCTGCAAATCTAACCACACGACAAAGCAATCAAAAAAGACCTAACTTTGACATTATGCTGTTAATAGACTAACGTTACGCCTCTATTCGAGGATGTTTACACATTACACTTATAACATTTGCGTCTATATAAAGTACTAGCTTTTATCCGCGGCTTCGCCCGCGTGGATGTCGGGAACACACGGGAACGTATTACCGGGAATTCCTTCCTTATTTGATCCCATTGATCATCCCTCCCTTGATCATCCTCCTCTTCTCCCTCCTCACCACCCTCTCCCCTGTTCCCCTCACCCTCTACCCTTCCCTCTGGAGGAAAAACTATGAATGACAAATTGTATTACTTGCTTAGGCAAGTATTTGTGCCAAGTTTCAAGTTAATTAACTAAATTAATAAGATATTTCATATAAACCATATTCCCTGTTTTCACCCTGAATTTATAAAAACCGCTTGGGATATTTCCGTAACTTGACTGAAAGATTATCGAGTTAATCAAGCCCCACAGTAAAACTTGCCCTGTAAAATTGACTACCCCTCCTCACCCCCTTAGGGGTAGATTTTCGAAAAACCCTGATACACGTTATTACTGAATTTTGAGTTAATCGGACCGCGCGTTAAAATTACTTTGACACCCCCTATATCCCTTTTTAGGGGGTAGTTTAGGAAAACTAAAAATGACAAAGCTTAGATAAATAATCGTGTTAAGTTTCAAGTCTATTATCTCAAGGAATAAGATTTTGCATACAAACTTTGGACCCCCGTTTCACACCCTTAGAGGGTGAGTTTTGAAAAATCCTTTCTCATTGCACCCCTATACCTCATAAGGAACCTACGTACCAAATTTGGAATCTCTAGAGTGAGTCAGTCAGTCAGTCAGTCAGTCGGTCGGTTGGTCGGTCGGTCGGTCGGTCGGTCGGTCGGTGGGTCGGTCGGTCGGTCGGTCGGTCGGTCGGTCGGTCGATCGGTCGGTCGGTCGGTAAAAAATAAATAAAATATAAAATTCATTTAATTCGGATAACTTAGATCCATAAAATACAAAAAATACACATTCAATAAAATTAAAAGTTAAGAGGGTTATATTATATAACCCTCTTAACAAAGGATCTCCATAACGGAGAAGAGATCCTGTCAGCTACAGTCTTCAGAATTCCGTTGCAGCTGCCGCGCATTCTGCAGATCAGGGATACAGTTTTCTTGCGGATGACGGCACGAAAGCCATCAGTGCGATACTGCACAAACATCCCCGATGCACTACAGAAGCGAGGCAGCCCCAACATCATCCTAAAGATGTTATTATACTGCACGCGCAGGACATCCAGCGATCTTTTGGTGTAACTGACCCACAGGATCCCGTATAAAAGCTTTGACAATACGCTTTGAACAACGTTCTTTTTACTTGTTCAGAGCAGCGGGAAAATCTGTGGGCCAGCATGTTACCTCTGACCGCTAAAGCCCTGCGCTCCCTCTCAATGTCGTGATCATCATCAAGACCTTCGGTAACAAACTGCCCCAGGTATTTAAACTTCGTGACCCGATTTATGCACAAGCCTTTTAGGGTAATATTAGGTAAGTACTCGGGACATCCACCCGCGGCCCTAAAAACCATATATTCTGACTTTTAGACATTGTATACTAGGCCATGTGCACCAGCATAGGCCTCACACACTCTTAACAACTCTCCGAGACCCCTCCCCGTCGGGCTCAGCAGCACCATGTCGTCCGCGTAGCTAATGTTGTTGACACAGACGCCATCTATCGAACAACCGACACGCTTGCTACTAAGCTCGACGACGAGGTCATTTATGTATAGGTTGAAAAGCTTGGGCGATGTCAAGCCACCCTGTCTCACCCCGCTTTCCAACGTATATGCCTCAGAGAGCGTATTATTCCACCTCACAAAATTGGTTTGGTGAGAATACCAATATTTAAGCATATCTAGCACCCCCACCGGCACACCCGCGCTCCCCAACTTTCTCCAGAGCACATCGTATGATACAAGATCAAATGCTTTGTAGAGGTCAAGGAAACACGCATATACCGGTGTCCTGCGGTCCACATAGTACTGGACAGTATGCTTGAGTCCTACAATGGCAGCTTCCGTGGATAGCCCGGGTCTAAACCCAAACTGCGCATCATGTAATCCGCTACATATGATCCGCTGCAGTAAACAAAAGTCGTAAAAATATAAATCAATCAATCTGCCTAGCCTTTTCCCAACTATGTTGGAGTCGGCTTTCAGTCTAACCGGATGCAGCTGAATACCAGTATTTTATATGGAGCGACGGCCTATCTGACCTCCACAACCCAATTACTGGGAAATACGATACCTCTTGGTAAGACTGGTTGACAGACTTTCCGACTTTCTGACGACCCGTAACGACTAAAGCCAGAAAAATATAATAATATGATATTCTTCAGGATTATGTGCTAGATGGAATATAGTGTGTTGAAAAAATAATACAACTATTTTGTTACGATAGCAGGAAATCACGAAAATACCTCTAAAAATTTATTACACCTACATACAATCATTCAGATTTTTTGTTATATTATTCTACAAGCGACATATTAACGTAATAGTTTTTTATTTTTTTTAATCAATTAATAGATTTTTTGTAAATAGATTGCTTCATATTTTGCAATAAATTACCAGGGTTGTGTCATTGCTATTCTCTTTCTTTTCTAAGCAGTCTGACAGTGACCGCATTAGTAGCAGTTTTATCAGTACTAGCTCGGAATCTAGATTCGAGCCCCGTTAAGGCTGCATTTCCACCAGAAATGAGCGAGGATGCGTAGCGAGGGATGTGTGTAAAACTATCGAATAACATCGCTTCATTTTCACAGCTTGAGCTAAGCTAATGCTCCCATACGCAAAATACGCGCATTGTCGTGGAGTTGCGGATACCAGCCCGTATTACCTAAGCTAATGCTCAATCTTATTGATTAATTTTACACACATCCCTGGCTACGCATCCTCGCTCATTTCTAGTGGAAACGCAGCCTAAGGGGACTACAGGACCTGAAGCAGTGACCGCGCTTTAGGTCCTGTAGTCCCCTTAACCGGGTTTGAATCTAAATTCCGAGCTACTATTATTAAAACTGCTAATATTGACAAAAAATCTATCCTCAATACTTTGCTCGACCTGGGAATTGAACCCAGGACTCCATGCTCGGCAGTCGCGCTTGAGACCACTAGACCAACGAGGTCGTTTATTCATGAATAATTTAACAAAATTATATATTTTAAAAACGAAGAAGTGAAGAGTCTTAAAAGGTGTCATAACATCTCAAGCAAGAAAGCATTGCATAATTTATCGTGAAACGTACTTTAAAGTAAGACCGGAATCTCTTAATTATCCATAATAGACAACAGGGGTTTACCCTGCTTACCCTCCAGTACCAGGGTAAATCATATTATGTAAACTGCGATAAATATACTTAGTTTCGACACTTGATGTTTAAAACTTCATTAATCTTAGACATGCAGTTTGTATAGGTCCTCTTTGAAGATCCTAGTTTTGGACATTAACATCAGGGCATAGATCATGAATGTACACATATAGAAGCGTCACCCGCTCCAAACGAATTGAATAACCGACAATTTTAGAATCTGATGACCATTCGTCACAATAGCCATTTCGTCGCTATCCCTATTAGGTCACATTCACTAATACGTCACCTTGTGCATCTGGTCAGTTTTCTTAACTCGTTTCGTGCTCTATTTCATCTCATTCCCAACTTGTCAGAAATGCGTATTCATTTAGGTATCCACACCACACGGGGTGGATAATCGGAATTCACTTTTGATTGTTCTTCCGACTTTTGACCCCAAGTACAGTCATCATCAACAATACAACAGTAAAATATACTCATGCATACAATCAATCAATCTGTCAAGCCATTTCCCAACTACATTTGAACATTTACATGGAGCGACTGCTATCTGACCTCCACAATCCAGTATCTGGGTAATACAATACCCCTTGGTAAGACTGGTGGTCAGACTTTCGGGCTTCTGACGACCCGTAACCGACTGTCATTCGTGGAACTGTAAGCCGACGTTCGCACGGACGTAAAAATATCGTGGCGGAATTTTATCGTGCACTATCACTATCTATCTATTTTGAACTCTCGTTGTCGAACCGAGCATTGAGAATCCAACTTAACAACAACAGAGTGCATTCTAGCGCGTCGAAAAACACAGTGTTGGATTTTCAACTCTCGGCGCTAAGCAGAGCGTTGAAAATCCAGTGCGCGAAAAAAAATCGTCGTGATATTTTTACGCCCGTGCGAACGTCAGCTAACAGTTCAAAGATCCACGAATGACAGCCGGGACCAACAGCTTAACGTGCTTTCCGAAGCACGGAGGGGTCTTGGTGGTATCTAAAGATGGTTACCTATTCACGGACCAACCGCAGCAAGCGTCAATCGACCCGTGCGACTGTTATTACTTAGCCACAAGCTCCTCAAGCTCAAGGTCAAGTTTCACTTCTGCTCGATGTTCTTATTCTATGACCACGGTCAGACAAAAGCGTTTTCTTGTTCGCCACAATTTGCGGTCACAGCAGGCGACTGTTCGGAACTAAACCGCTTAGACGTCAGTTTCACCCACATCCCGGCAGTGTAAACAATTCGGAAAGTGAATCCTTCAGTCCTTTTGTACGGTCCGATAGACGCGGTCCGTCGCCTTCATAAATTATTATCGGTTGGTCCAATTTTTGAGCGTTTAGCGAAATTTATAAGACTATTGCTGTATGATGATATGTCGCAGTAAGATGGTTAAAGCCGTGATAAAGTTATATCCTCTAGGGATATCTAGGGATATAACTATAAACCGTAATATAGTTATATGGAAGCGGTTCATAACTCAATTAATCAACTCAGCCAATCGCAGTCCACTGCTGGACATAGGCCTCTCCAAGGTTGCGCCATAACACCCTGTCCTCCGCCTTCCGCATCCAGTCTGCCCCAGCCACTTTCTTCAGGTCATCGGTCCATCTAGCTGGGGGGCGTCCCACACTACGCTTACCGATACGCGGTCTCCACTCTAGGACTCGTTAGGTTTATAACTATCTTACTATAAATATAACTGTGATATGAGCAGGATCTAATAATATAACTAATATGCCACTCCGACCAGATAGGTTAGGTTAGGTTAGGTGACGTGTGAGCGGTGTCGAAATTGGTCGCAGTAACAAAATTAGGGCATTCTGATATTTATGTATGAACCGCTTTCACATAACTATTTACGGTATATACCGTATATAATTATATCCTTAGATATCCCTGAGGATATAACTATATCACGGCTTTAACCATCTTACTGCGACGTATACTGGATGACTTTTTTTACCGTCCTGAAAAAAATAGGTATATTCGGTGAACGGAGTAGAAGCCTATGGCATATATAGTTTTTTTTTTTTTTTAATTTAAAAATATCAAAATTCAAATCATAATGCAGGTTGTATATGATTTGAATTTTGATATTTTTAAAGGATTTATTATTTTTTTTTCAAAATTTATGTTTTTATTGTTCTAAAATAAAAAGTTTACATCGAATTTGTAGTATTTATTGATACTTAGATATTTTTTCTGACTAAGCTATTAAAAAAAAAACTAGGTATACCATACGCTTCTACTCCGTTCACCTAATATACCCTATTTTTTTCAAGACGGTAAAAAAAGTCATCCGGCATAGCACATTACTGCATTATTCTTATATTCGCTAACCGTGTGATAGTTACGAGTATATCCCTATATAACTATAACACAGCTGCAACTATCTTATGCAGCTTGTCACTACTTTTATAACCAATGATTATTTTGAAAAGCGTAAAGCGCTTTTAAGTTGTGCGTACTTTTAATTAATATAAAATAAGCGCTCCACGCTTTTTAATTTAATCTTTGGATATTAAAAAAGTGAAAAGCTGCATAGGTTAACTGCATATCCAAACTGATAGAAGTAAATTTCATGATTTTTTAGTTCGTGATAAAAACGTGGTTTTTATTCTTTTTTTAAACTACATATTTTTTTACTTTTTAGTCTAGTATATTCTTTATTTAGTTAATAGGTCTAAAGTCAACGAAGTTATGACTTGACCGGTTTAATAGTAGCCACTGAAAAATTCCACTATCCACCTCCTGGCTCCATCATCAGACCCTCGACACTAAGTGTAGTCTATTGGACTCATCAAAAGGAACCATAAGAGCCTAAACTAGAGGGGTATACTCGTACTAATAGCCACTGAAGAATTCCACTATGCACCGTCTGGCTCCATCATCAGACCCTCTTTTCATTTCATTTCATTTATTCATTGATACTTAAAATTGTGTTGAATATTACATACCTATTAAATAAATTTATCACATGCAGAAACAATACATTTAAAAGCCTAATAAAATTGATGTGAAATGTTTAGAACAAGAGTCAATTAATCCTACTTCCTACTAATATTATAAATGTGAAAGTTTGTGAAGATGTTTGGATATTTGTTACTCAATGACGCAAAAACGGCTGAACGGATTTAGATGAAATTTAGCACACAGATAGTTTGTAGCCTGGATTAACACATAGGATACTTTTTATTACGGTAGTAGGTTCCCGTGGGATAATTTCCGACATCCACGCGGGTGAAGCCGCGGGCAACTGCTAGTTTAAAATATGTCAACAAAGAAATATAATTTCAAATTAATAGCAGGTAAATGTTCAATGTCAAAATATTTTGAGTACAACTTCATCAAGATCCTAGTGATTTTAAAAGTGACTATTTTTATCATTTGACATAAATTCCTATACCAAGTAAAAATATTTTTTCAACAAGAAGGCTTTTAATTTAGTTTTAAAAGAGTGAAAGCTATATATTAATAATTTTATATCAGTCGGTAACCTATTAAGTAGGTAACTCTAATGCACCAAGCATTTAGGGTACCGACTTACAACTCATCTGGAACAATGTTTAGCAATGTTAAAATTTGTTGCCATTTTGTGTTTAAATTCCTTCCTTCTTGTGCTTTCTCTTATACTACGTTCCTCTTGTGATTCATACTCATGAACATACTTAGCAAAGTGATTTATGATTACTAATATATATAAACTTGGTACTGTTAAAATATCAAAATTTTTAAAGTGCTCTTTAAATGAGTCTCTTTGTGAGATTCTTACTATAATCCTTACGTTACATTTCTGTAAAATAAAGGCTTTCTGACAGTTATAACTATAGCTTTTATCCCAAAGCGTTATGCTATTCTAGATTCTACCAGTGCGTTTATCAAGCTCAATCTATAAGACTCAAAATTAATTATATGAGCCCAAACGCGGGGGTGTACTAGTAGCCACTGAAGAATTCCACTATCCATATCCTGGCTCCATCATCAGATCCTCGATTTTTTTATGTGCAATATATTGGACTCGAGCCCAAACTTGCAAGGTTTACTAGAAGCCAATGAAAATTTCCACTATCCACCTCCTGGCTCCATCATGAGATCAGCTCCAAGATACCAAATTATAGTATTGTGTACTAAAAAAGTTTCATCAAAATGAATCATATGACCCCAAACTTGAAGGGTTTACTAGTAGCCACTTAAGAGTTCCTCTATACACCTCCTGGCTCCATCATCAGATCAGCTCCATGTTCCAAATAATAGTATTGTCATCTGAACTGCATAGGTATACATACAATGTTTCATTTCGGTACGACAATAAATTGTAAGTAGGTTAAAATTGACCAACACGATTTTTTTACATTGTTTGATAGTTACAAGTGAAGCTTAGCGTGTTAAAAATGAATGGCTAAATGTGTTGTAAGCGCAAAACTACAGAACGGCTGGAGCAATTCGGCTAGTTTTTTTTTTTTTTTCAAATATTCGTTGAGTCTGAGGAAGGTTCTTATGAAGAGAAAAATTGGAAAAGTAGCTGGGAAAATCGGAAAATTCAGGAAAACTGAAAGTACATTTTCTATGTTTGACAACGTCTTTCGGGTAAGCTAATAGGTACTAATTAAAGGTATGATCCAGCTATCAACTTTTCAGATTTTAAAACATTTCAGCATCGGCAGCGTTCGGTACCAATTTGCTGGTTCATATTATTTATACTCCCTTCATTTTTCACTGCTTTCTAATTTTAAAAGTTTCATCCTGTGAGCTTATAACTTATACTGCTGAGTTTCAACGAATTTCATGCTCCAAATTCGATAATGGACGGAAAGGAGATTTTTTAAATTAAATTTTGTTGCCCAAAGGAATACGTCATCGCGCTGAATATTAATTTACTGTTATTTATATAGCTTTATGCTTGCTGAGGTAACTTTTATCATATTTTTTGTTGATTGGATCATCATATTTTATTTCTTCTGACTTTTCGTCTTGCTCGTTGAATTAGTGGGGCCATGGAAATAAATAAGTACTATTAAATTTTTGCCGTTGTTCTCACTGATGTTCTTTATGGAAACACGGAAGGGCAAACAAACACATTCCAGATGGCTCCACCAGTGGGGCCAGGCGGTGGGGATGGGGTACAACGGGAACACACCAGAGGTAATCATGCAAAAGTTGTCACATCGATCTTTTGGTCTATTTTATTTTCCATTTTCTCGGTAAACCTAAGCTAGAAGTTCATTCAATTTAAAATACTGGCCAAGTGTGTGTCGGATCACGCACAATGAAAGGTTTCGTAGTTGAAAAGAATTTAACCCAAAAACAAACTTAACATTGTAATCCCAACAATTTTTTTATGTGATAAAATTACAAACTAACAATTTTTTTGCTTTTTTACTTGTGCTGTGAGACCTTGCTTCTTGCCAAATGTCTTCTTGTCATTATTCTAGGTCAACGTTGTTTTGATTTACTTGCGAGTATCAAAATATGTCGCATAAAGGGCCGTATTTTTTATTGCATTGACACAGAAGCTTGAATTTTTAGAACTCTAAGGAACCATTGACCTACGTATTTGATATTCATTTCAATTTGATACCTCCACGCGTTCTGGAGAAAAAGGGTCTTGACAGATTGACAGACAGACAGACGGACAACGAAGTGATCCTATAAGGGTTCCGTTTTTTCCTATTGAGGTACGGAACCCTAAAAAATTAAATACTTAGATCTTGCATTGATAGAATCATCAATACCTACCTACCTACTACCTGTAGACCTTTAAATAATTCAGTTTAAACTCAATCTAGATGGAAACGTTTCATAACTTACAAATCGTAGTTTCGGGTCGTTCAGAAGATTCATAACATTACCATAATAACTTGCCACAGCAGATTTAGTATTGAATTACTTACCAGAAACTTAAAGTTCGTTGAGACGAAGGTTTGGGACTGACTATAATTTATTCAGCTCAATTCAGCTTTTGTCCTTAAAAAAAAACCAGCCAAGTGCGTGTTGGACCTCGCTTAATGAAGGGTTCCGTTATTTCATAGTTGAAAAGAATTTATCTCTAAAACAAACTTAATATTGTAGTTTAAAAACATGTTCTGCCATACATTGATACACGCACGGTCAATTCTCCAACTGCAAATTTAAGTTTGTAATCCCAAAACAAGATTTTTAATGTGATAAAATTACAAATTAACAATTTTCGGACTTTTTTCTTTACTTATGCTATGAGACCTTGCTTCTTGCCAAATTTCATGATTTTAGGTAAACAGGAAGTACTCTATAGGTTTTGATTTACTTGCGAGAATCAAAATATGTCACATATTTTAATTGCGTTGACTTAGAAGCTTGATTTTTTTAGAGCTCCAAGGGACCCTTAACTTACGTATTTGATGTTAATTTCAACTTATACCTCCACGTGTTCTTGAGAAAAAGGGTATTGACAGACTGACAGACGGACAACGAAGTGATCCCCTATAAGGGTTCCGTTTTTTCCTTTTGAGGTACGGAACCCTAAAAACAGTTTTGTATGGAACGACGCGGAAAGCTGAACGCATCTCCATACAAAACTGTTTTTATTTTGAATGGATAAAAGCTGAATTGAGCTGATTACGTGTAGTTAATCCCTATTGCAATCGTGTATATATCTTCTATTTATGTTTGGCATATGCCATTGGCATATGTTTTGTGTATAACAGAGTATTATAGAAGTACTTTTATATTATTACCCGGAAGGTTAGAGGTGTATTGTTTAGCTACCTATAAATCTACCCGTTAAATTCATATTCCGTGCTAAATAAGCTCATCTCTCAAATGAGATGTGCTTATTTTCTAGAAAATTGTAATAGTACCTAGGTACTAGATAGCGTGTAGCACGAGCTGATTCGAACCCAGGATATAATAAAATAATAAAAAAAAAATCAAGCATCGTCATAATATGGTAAAAGTGGGATAGTTGCCGAGGATAGACGCTCATAAAGACAAATTGTGACTTGTAAACGTAATATCATCGCAATTAATATTAACACTTATAAGCAAAGAACAACCTAAAATTTACGAGTCTTAATTTGAATTATGGAGCGTCTATCCTCCCAGGGCAACTATCCCACTTTCACTCCATACCTACCAATACAATACAAAGCATATAGCAATCCATTGATGGATATAGGTCTCTAAAATCGCAAGGCTCCTCTTATCCTGTAGTTAACAGCCGCGTTGCGAAGATCGCCGCTCCACCTGCGTATGTTCCAACACTGTTACATAACATAACTTAGCATCACGCCTTTATTCCCCAAAGTGTAAAGGCAGAGGTGTACCTAGAGTACACCCAAATTTCGCCAGTGTTTAAGTTCCATGTAATAGGGGGCGAGTCTTGCTATCAACCCGGCCCAAATCTATACTCCAGGCTGCTACTGAGGCCGCCGGCCTCGCGGGTTGCTTTAAAGAGATACCGTGGCAACTAAAGGAACTCGTGTGGGTTTTAGTCACACGCCCTCCCTCTCCGCCCAGAGCGGGAGAAGTCATTTGATTATTTCCCATCCACAAAAAAAAAAGGCTGCTACTGAAAAATTCCAAACGGAAAAATAACACTTTGCCCGACTCGGGAATCGAACCCAGGAGCTCATGCACATCAGTAGCACTTGCGACCACTAGAAAAATGAGGCAGTCAATCAAGTTATATCAGTACTGCTATTTAAAAGCTACCATAGACGTCGTACGATCTTCAATATATTTGCTAGCAACAGCTGCACATGCGAGAAAACTCAATAAATCTTCGAAGTTATTCGTAACAGTTCATCTACCCCGCTTACGCTAACAAATAATGGATCGGCTCCCTCGTTCCACCGCTTCCATTATGCATAAACCCTAAGTCCGTAGTTCCTCAGAATGTTGCTCAAATGTCCGGCATAATTATATGCAAACTTTGAAGTTTATGTGCTGGCCAAAGGTTCCGTTTCGCCGCCAGCGTTTTGTTTTAAAGCCCGTTCATAGTTGGATGAATACTAACTTATATTCCATTTACAATAAGATTAGACATTTCAACAAACTTCTTTTACAGTCCGTTCAACCGATTTTGACATTTATTGCGTTGGTGGCATGAGAAATGGCAGCTGCAGTAAACAGTTGGTATTGTAACCACTTTTTTTGTCTTTAATGCCATCCTTTAACTTACGGAATAAAAGTCAAAATCGGTTGAACGGACTGTAGAAAAGGTTAGTTTAAATGCCTAATGTTATTGGAAAGAGAGTAATAGGTTTACTTAATTACAAGTTAATTTTGAGAATAATGATTCAGCACAGTGAATGTGAGTGTGATAGTGAGGCATATATTCTGGAATATTCTTGTTGTGTATTATTTTTATGGTTTGCAATATAAAGAGTATTATATAAATCTGTCTACAGCTCGTTATTTGTATGATTGGTTTTTTCTGGGTGATTTTTGACTCATTTTTCTTTCAGACTAATCAGTCACTACGATCAGGGTATCTGCTTTTAATATAATAGACTATTGATTAGAATCATTACAAAACAATATGTTGATTGATCCTATATCTACTATTTCCAAGGCATATTATATAACATCATCATTCTCTTGCCCTTATCCCAATTTATTTCTGGTCACCGCAACATGTTTTCATCTTTCATATACTATTAGTCGTCATCTTAATAGTGATCCCCTATCTAATCCTATCATCTCTCACAAAGTCCATCCATTACCCAACATAACATCCTTAAAAATACAGGCAGCTGCTTCAATCGCTCCTAGACATACATTAATAAGTACCTTTACTGTAAAAGCAAGACCACTGGAACTTAATACTAAGTTACTACGAAGCAAATAATATTATTGTAAAGCTGGTTCTTACTTCATTCAGCCTTTACAATTTCTATTATGTTGAAATTTCTCGAACAAAAGCTGCTACAGTCAATGTTCAGGCATTATGTATTTTATATATCATATTTGAAATTCTCAACTTAAGCTACGCTTGCCGTGGTTGGTACGTGAATGGGTGACCAGCTTTACATACCGAGACTCCCCTCGGAAAGCACGTTAAGCCCCCCCCCCCCCGGCCCCGGTCCCGGCTGTCATTCGTAGATCTTTGACAGTCGTTAAGGGTCGTCAGAAGCCCGAAAGTCTGACAAACAGTCTTACTAAGGGGTATCGTATTATCCAGTTACTGGGTTGTGGAGGTCAGATAGGCAGTTGCTCCATGTAAAATATTGGTATTCAGCTGCATCCGGTTAGACTGAAAGCCGACCCAAACATAGTTGGGAAAAGACTAGGCAAATTAATATTTGTAATTCTCAATAGGTACTAGGAATTGGGCTAATTTATTCCGAAAACTAGTAAATATTATGCAAAACCAATAACCAAATGTTTCGTGAAATTTTGTTGTATGATTTCGGTTTATCGCCTTTGTGACTTCAAAAGGAACTACGAATGTTCGGCCCAAAATTCATCTACGTGAACTCTGCTCACTGACGCAGTCATAAGATCATCAAGTGCACAGGTAAGCCTGGCGTCACAGGGCTATACGCTACAGCCACAAAATGACGCCACCAGCTGGAAGCGGCTACTAAGTAGTGGAAGTACGAGACAGACACTTGTGGTCGGTGGTCGACACCAGTGGTCGGTAGCCGGTACAATGGCGTTAGCGTTTAGTGGTCGGTGGCGGCCACACGAAGCGAGAAGCGGCCTATTGTGGCGTGTAGCAACCACCTGCTTTATCCGTGTGCCGCGAGTTCATAAATATAAAATGTAAGAAAACTGTAGTCTGCAGCTCGGTAGCGGCGTTTTGTGGCTGTAGCGTGTGCCCCGTGTGCGGCAAGGCTAACAGGGCATGCGGCGCAGTATGGAAGGTGGGCCATTGTCTGTGGGGACATGCCGCATACGACCTTGAGATATGAGCCGACCATGAACCTTCATCTGAAGAGAATGGTGCCGATTCTCTTGTGAACGCACTAAACTAAAATTAGAGAATCGCTATCTTTTACTAACAGGCTGCGCGAGAAAAGGACGGCTATAGCTATGAACTAAGTTGAAGATGTCAAACTAGTTCACGCCTTGCGCTTCACCGTGTTTTTTAGTCGACATGTTTTTACGTGTCGTCTAAATGTCTATGGAAAAATTAGTTCTAACTAATTTGACAGCTCTAATTTACTTCCGTCCCTTTCTTGTCATAATAGAGAGAAAAAGTTAGCAATAACCTAAATTAAGTTTAGTTTGTGCACAACAGAATCGGCACCAATGTCTTTCACAACAAAATTATCGTATCGTTTTTTTTTAAACTTGACTATTTTTTTATGCGATGTAGATAATTAAGAAAGTATACAAAAATGCAGTATAAAAAAATATGGGAAAAGGGATTTGATTGTATAGGAGTTCGATTTTGAAATTAGGTTAATGTATTATCATGCTAAAATCTAATCTACCCAAATATATTTCAGAACTTCTAGAAATAACTCCAAAACTTCATAAAGTTCTAGTAAATTAAACCCGTTTCACTTTCTTATCTGACAGTTTTCCTAGGTTCAAAACTCTCAGAGAAATATTCATTTAGATTTTGTTGAGAGGGACTTAAAATCGTGACGTTAACTTCGATCTCTCGATTTCTGCGTGACTTGGATTTTAATGATATTCGTTTTTTGGCCTTAGGTACTTTATGTTTGTATGTCACTCTTTGGTACACGTCCCTCCCGTCACCCCTGGAAACCCTTCGAAGGGATGCCCGAAGGCTTTCACATTTCAATGATGAGTATGGTGGGTTGTTGGTATGCGATTTTCGTCCTTTAATAGGTACCTACATATATTTTCGATCGTGTATGTTGGTTGTTGTGTGGTGTTTTGCTCAATTGACAAGAACTAGAATATTTATTACTATACACACATCAAAAGTGTCTAGGGATCAACATATATTTTTGCAATAACTTTTCTCCTGATTGATATTAATTAAAATTTTCTTTAAGGATTCATCAAATAAAGTGTTTTCGTTTGTCACAGTAACGATAAACCAAGTCACCTTTGCATTAATAAAGAAATTTGCCATTTTCCTAATAAAGGGATTTTTGACATTTGAACCACTAACATTAAAGTTCGAAAAAAAGACTGAAATAACAGTTTTCTTTAAAATTTTATTGGGTAACTTAAACAATTAATAATCCGTGTTTCTACCGCGAACACTAACAACACAAGAACATCGGTTTGGCATACTCAAAATGAGTTCATCCAAATCACGCTGTGGAATGGCCGCCCATGTTCGTTGCAACAACAAAAAAAGGTCTTCTTGCGACTGGATACCCTCCATATTCGGCAGAGCTCTTCTCTGTAGCATATCCCATGCATGCTCAATCGGGTTCAAGTCTGGCGACTGAGCAGGCCAGGGCAGGACATTGATGTTAGCTGCGGCGAGAGTCTGTCTTACAACTCTTGCGGTGTGCGGTCGTGCATTATCATGCATTAACTGAAATAAGGGACCGATTTGCACTTGTAGAGGAACGATGACGTCTGATACAATCGTCTCAGCATAAATTTGAGCGTTGAGGTTGCCTCTGATCCAAATCAACTCAGTTCTTCCGCCGATCCAAATACCCGCCCATACCATGATGGTTCCACCACTATAAGGATGGACTTCCTGGCAGGATTTTAATCGCTGTTGGCGTCCAGGGGTTCTCCAGTGTCGTATACGTCTTGTATCCGGTCTCATACCAAAACGAGACTCATCAGAAAAGCACACGAAACGCCATTGTTCTTCTGCCCAATTTCTGTGTTCAAGAGCCCATTGATATCGAATCCTACGATTGTGCATTGCTATAGGTGGTACCCGTAGCGGTCTTCGGGAATGAAGGTTCACTTCATGCAAGCGGTTTCTGACTGTTTGGTCGCTAATTAAGTTCCCTGAAGAGTGATGAAGCCTCACGGCTAACATCATGGCGGTTATAGTTGGAGCTCTTCGAGTTAAGATTTGAATGTATCGGTCTTGTCTCCGTGTGGTGCAGCGATACCGTCCTCCATGGCGCTCAGCCACGGTACCAGTGCTTCGGTAACGTGTCCAAAGTCGACTGATAACACTCTGACTTGTATTCAGAGCTAAAGCCACAGTACGTTGCCGGGAACCAGCTTCTATCATTCCCACGGCTCTGAGCATTTCTTCCCTGCTTAAATGACGTCGCCGCTCCATAATAACGTTGGTTTTAATCAGTAGTAGGGAAACAGTAGCACTAATAATGTCTTCAATGCGTTGTATGTTTTTATAGGGAAAATATTGACAGCTGATTTTCATCTTTTACTCGAATTTGATTCACAGTTTCTGATTCAAATTATGAAATGCACCAAAAAGGATCCATATAAATTTATAAAATCATAAATTTATTACAAAGCCACATCTCAATCTCAAGAAATCCGCATAAAAATGCTTGATCCCTAGACACTTTTGATGTGTGTATATTTGTTTAACGCAGGGTGACAAATATTGAAAAGAGTATGCTTAGATCAAACCAATTCAAATCAGTTTATTGCAAACATGTTGTACAGAGGTTGGAATAAGATAAAAAAAAAGTATCAAACATGGACCCTGTCAGGGCAAAATGAATAACAAAATGAATAAACATACAATTTCAAATCATGTGACATTTTCCAAAAATCTAATCAATAAAATGGAATAGACATAATTATTATTGTTTAATGTCGCTGTTGTTATCTAATTATATTATTATTATTATAAGTATTAAAGTAAGTTTAGGCTTAGTCAAAATAAAATTAGGTAATTCAAATAAATAAAATAAAATAAATCAATTCAATAAATTAAATAAATAACAATGGTGAGCTATTTAATTATTCCATTACTTTTTATTTACTGCTTTTCTTCAAAAAACTCTTGAAATGTGTAGTAGCACTTCTGGTTCAAAAAAGTGAACAATCTTGTTTTAAATAAATTGTTACTTTTTAATTCTTTTTAACCGACTTCAAAAAGGAGGAGGTTCTCAATTCGTCGGAGTTCCCCGATTACTCGAACATGGCTGGACCGATTTGTATTTTTTTTTGGTTTTATTCGAGGTGGCAAAAAACGAAAATACATTTAACCAGACACCGACTTCGGAAATTAAAGTTATTTTTCACTTTGTAGTGTTGTTTTTGGAAGTCGGTTGTATTTTTTTGTAAAAAAGTTTTTAGATGGTTTGGTCATGTTGAGAGGATGAATGAGAGGTGACTAACAAAAGGTATTTACTATAGGCAGATGAATATGAGTGGAAACGCCGGGAGTGGACGCCCTAGGAAGTCATTAATAGTGACCTTATTGGTGATGTTCTTCTGAAAGGTCAGGCTCTAGTACTCGCAACCGGTGTGCGTGTATGACGTACGAGGCAAAAAGAGTATGTAGGTAAGGATCGTAGCAGGTGGCATTCTGTAGCTTCTGTCTACCCCCATGGGAAGATGGCGTGAGTTTATGTATGTTTGACGTATCACAGGGTCGATGTTTAGGTAAATATTTAAGATGTACAAAAGTTCCAACATTGAAAAAGTCTAATATTAAGTTGAGTAATTATTATTGATTCAGCATAGTACACATTTTCATAAAAAGGGGTGACTTTTTCATCATCATTAATTTCCATAAGTGCCTATCCAATTTTAAATGCATTAAGAGTTGCAAGTAAGCTAGACGTAGGCGTTGATAAAATTAAAACACTTCACAGTAACACTGATATTTTTATTCCATAATTTCTCTCCGATGGTAGGTACAAAGTTACTGTTATTATCACTATCTGATATTCCAAATGACTTTGCACAAACATATAAATATTAGTAATTTTGACGTGCAGCACGTGGTACCTGAAACAACAGTAGAATGAATTAGAAATTATTGTTAATAGAATACCTTTTTTGTAGGAATATATGCTTGACATTGACTTCTGACTACTACAGTCCGGCTTTCGAAAGAATGCGTTCTTCAATGCGTTCGTTCAGTTTCATACTAACGAATATGTGTTTTGCTAATTTGATCCCTATTAGTTACTAAAACTTATAGATTAGACGGAGCGTTAGCCTAAAAAAAAAATCACTTTGTCTCTTTCAAGAGACCACTCTCTAAAAAGATACAAAGTGAATTTGCAGCCAATACCTATACGGCCGGTAGGTACTACTAAATAGACAACTACTGGCCGCAAATTAGCTGTCTCTCTCGTACTTTCCGGTCTGTATTCACTGTACAACTGAATACGGAACGCTCAGTCCACTCTCTATGTCTATGCTAGAAATTGTCCAACTGACAGGTGGTAGGAACGCATTCTCTCAACGGCAGGATTGTTATAGTTAGATAATACATGTAATGCTGGTTGTGTTGGGAATAATAAATAATAACTAGTCATAGTACATACTAGTACTAATAAAAGTGATATTTTAATTTAAATAGATATTAGAAATAGAAGCTGTCATACACGAGGTTGTGGGTTCAAATGTACTTTTTGAGTTTATCTTGGACATTACTGACATCAGTGAAGGGAAAAAATCGTGAGGCATCCTGGACTTATAGTTGACATACGTCTGAAATCGCTAACCCGTCTTGAGCAAGCGTGGTGATCAATGCTTGTGCCTTCACCTGTATAAGAAGAGGCTTTTGCCCTGCAGTGGAACAGTAAATATTATTGTAATTAAAATTGATTTTGTATTCAGAAATATTATAATTGGTCCTTTATTGTGGAAACACGTTTGCATAATAAGGTTTTACTAGATCAGTGATTTTCAATCTAAATCGTAATTTTCTCGCTCTTAACCCCTCACACGAGTTCGGTGTGAATCGGGTCCGAGTAATTTTACCTAATATTGTACGTAGTATGAGTTCTATACCAAGAAAATATTTTTTTATTATTACTTAATAGTGATGGAACAACGTTAATAATAAAAAAAATATTTTCTTGGTATAGAACTCATACTACGTACAATATTAGGTAAAATTACTTCACACCGAACTCGTGTGATACCGCCGCCATTTCTAAATTCATCAGTTTTGTTGCAGGATTGTCCCCAATTCATTTTGCAATCATTACCCTATATCCCTTTAATCCTACCCCATTTACCGGTTACTAAGAGGATTTGCTTAAGCGTTGGGATTGTGACGAGTGCTTGGTTCTAGGTGTATTAATTAATAAGCTCCCCTTGACATAAATTTAATCAATGAATAGTTACAAGATTTTTTTCTGTTTTTAACACCAGGAGCGTAGCTTTATACCGCATTAATTAGACGATGGTATTTTACGTTTATATATTATATATTTTATTTTTACATTATTTTATTTGAGAATGGAAGAAGAAAACGTGCTGCGCCGATCCCAAGTCAATCTGCCTAGCCTTTTCCCAACTATCTTAGGGTCGACTTCCAGTCTAACCGGATGTAGCTGAATACCAGTATTTTACATGGAGCGACTACCAATCTGACCTCCACAACCCATTAACTGGGTAATACGATACTGGCGACCCGTAACGACTGTCAAAGATCCATGAATGGCAGCCGGGACCAACGGCTTCACGTGCTTTCCGAGGCACGCAGGAGTCTCGGTATGTAAAGATGGTCACCCATCCACGGACCGACCCCGGCAAGCGTAGCTTAACCTGATGGATCGACCCGTGCGGCTGTTATTACTTAGCCACGAGCTCCACTACGCTGGTAGTCAAAATTGACTTCTTCCGATCTTTTAGAAAATTTGATTTCATTTTTTTTTTATTTTTTATTTTTTTTTATTTTATCATCGCAAGTATTTGGAAAAACAATGAAGACCATTAAAGAGAGTTTAGAGAAAAGTGATGTTTATGAGGAGCTCGAGGCTAAGTAATAACAGCTGCGCGGGTCGATCCACCAGGTTAAGCTACGCTTGCCACGGTTGGTTCGTGGACCCCAACATAATTGGGAAAAGGCTAGGTAGATTGAGTCAATTTTGACTACATATTGATAAAATTAACATATAGATCCAAAAAACTACCTCTAAAATAAACAAACACGGAGCTAACTGAGCTTAATTTGGTCGTTAAAATTCTCTTGTTGGTCTGCAAAGTAAATTCACACGTCTTTATTGTTAGAGGAACATGAACACAATGGGCATGATTTGAATGGAACTGAAAAGTTATATAGCATTCGGGAGACGGATTACATGCGGCAGTGGCCGAACGTCATCAGATTAAAGGTATTAGAGAAAAAGGTTATAACGATGCTGGTAGTTATCGAGATTCGGTCGGGATTTGATTTGATTTACAGACGTTGGCTGCCATAAGGAAATCCTGGGAAATGCGAATATATTTTCATGTTTCATCAGTCGTTTAAATGAAGTAAAATTACTTATCTATAAGACATATACATACATACATATGTTTATATACATTTTTTATACATTATGTACAGTTTTTGGTTCGCCGCGCCGGTCATTTACACCCGGCGCGGCGCAAATGTAATAATTTTTTCATTGAATCCACGCCGACCATCCAAAATCCAAATCGCCGGTCATCCTTGATAACCATCATTTGAAATAAATAAATAAATAATAAATAAAACATAAATTTTTTGTTTGCTTTCCAATTTAAAATTACTTTGATTTCAGTCTCTGATTTATAATAATAAAAATAATTTAAAAAGTATACTAAGTCTTTAATTTTCATCATATTTTGTTCGATTTGCTACAAAAAGCATTAAACTTAAAAGAAATACGAATATTTTGAGGCTAAGTCATCCAAAATGTTGTTTGAGGCCGCGCCGGCCACTTGTTATGGTATTTTGCGTTTAATGCGTGGCCGTCAGCGAGTAAATGGTGTTCAAATTCACTTTAGTTGTGCCGGTCATTTAGGCCCCCCATGGCCCCAACGCTTCTAACAAGTGCCGGTCATTTTGACCCCCCATGGCAGCCAATTTTGGCTCATGCTTTGGTATTGAAACTAGATAATTACTACATTTTAGAAAAGAGGAAACACTAACAATTTTCTGTCATGGATCATAGTGTAGATATAAATAAAATTTAGGAAAATTGAGATGGTGATGATTTAATTATGAGAGGTGATATTTTTAAACTTATGTACAAATTTTACTACTTACGAGACCATCAAGTTTGAAAAGTGTTGTATGTATACTCTAACTGATTTCAGGCTTCGTACAACCAATCCCTCAAACAACAGTTAAAAAGTTGTTAAGTGTCTTAAATTATTACGTACTCCGGACACTTTACTGCGGTTAAATAATTTCAGTGGACATAAAATGCTTCCCTTCCTAAAATTATTTATTTAGCAAAAGCTGAAACGGACGTATACTGTGTACCTACTACATTTGTATATACTGTTAATATCCAGGGTCAAAGTAAATTAGCTAGCAAAACTCCCCAGACGAGTTAAATCTTGAAGTTTTTTTGGGTCATCCAGCGTCGGTAGTGTGTCACTTGAAATATCAGTTTAAAAATCAGCAACAACACTACCAGCGGTCGTTGACCCCAAAAAAATCATAAAATCTTTTTATTTTGTCGTGTTCAGATATTGAGACGCGTCACGTCTGAGAATTAGATACCCATCTACATAAAGTAAATCTAGAACTTGATACAACAAAAACACCACCTTGGAATGACGTTCCGTATCCTAAAGGAAAACCAGTATCTTCAAAGTTGGACTCGAAACTCGCAAACTAACTTAATCATAAGTAAACACTACGGAACCGTACACGAAGTTGATGGAATAATACGCGTTCTGAATTCGCAGGGTGTGCAAGGAGATGAAACGACTGCCATTGGACAATCGATGGCGTTGCGGCTTGAAGCTTATTGCTCATTGGCTATCTCCCTTGCTTGACTACGAGCAAACGTGCCTTTATCGGCACATTATCACTTCGTTTGTCCTTTTTGTGGCCCTCATTCTCCTGTCCCTAACTCAATTTGTTTGGGTTGGGTGCAGCATGTATTTTTCTTTCATACATCTATTCTATGAGCCGTCATCTCAATAGTCATCATATTTCTAGCCATATCATCCTTTATACAGTTCATCCATCTTTTCTTCGGTCTTACCCTACTCTTATAGCCAAAATAGGTAAAACCGAATACAAACCTTTATCAATAGAATTAGGCATAGTTATACTATGCATTTCGGAGTCTCTTAGAAATAAATAGTTTGCTTTGAATCCTGTAGCATCTAGTCTGTCGTTAGATTTGAAGGTTATTCTTAGAAAATTCTTCTCTGACGTCACTTGGAGCTCTTTTAGTTGACCACAATGCCTGTGGCTTTGTGATTCGATCATTTGACTGAAAAACTGGACGTAATCACTGGCTGATACTGCCTGACACCTGTAATAATAATATTATTATAAATTTAATTTATTTCTAAGCTTTCAAAAAAGACAGCTGTTTTTACATGCTATCTTCTGAGATACAGACCTCGCCTAGTTCAGAACCCTACCCTAGGTTAACCTCTCTTTATCACCAAAAATGCTGCTGGATTATTATTATACAGGGTGAAATTGAATTCATGGGCAATATTTTAAGGGGTCATTGTAGTCATCATTATGATCAACTTTTACTATGGGAACAAACCTGAAATCGGGGAAAAAATCTGCTGTTGCATACATTATGCTCGCATAACTCGTCAAAATGTAGGGAACAGCTGATTTTTTTTTCTCGCGATTTCAGGTTTGTTCCCATAGTAAAAGTTGTTCATAATGATGAGTAAAATGATCCCTTAAAATATTGCCCATGAATTTAATTTCCCCCTGTATAATGTACATGATATTAGTATACAAGTACCTAGTATTATGTACCTTTACTATGTAATCCTTGTTGCTAAGCTGCTGAAAAATAAACTATTTTGTTATTTATTTATTAAATTTTATCAAGATTTTTGAGATAATAAAAACATTATTGACTTTATTTAAAATAACTTTTGGGCTACTTCTAATACTTCATACTTCTGTATTTGAATTTTAAACAGTGGAAAAAAAGTTTTAGAACAAAATGAAAATTTGCACTTCAGTAAGTCCATGTCACGTCCAACCTAGATCACGAGAGATTAGGCATATTTTATCACTAATCTGTACCCTAAGCCAATCTTGGCAGAATAACCCTTATCAAGTACCTACCGCACTCCGATAGTGACGAAAGCTACTTCACGAAAGACTTTTCTAAACCTAATAGTATTCAAATGAATTACTTACGGGACCACACCTTCGACGTCGAAATAAGTGAAATGTAAATGTACTCTCTCGTTTTCGTTGCCGTAGAAAAAGTAATTGCACTCTGTGTCCCTTGGATAGAGGCCAGGGTGGTTTGGTGACGTCACCACCCCCCTCCCCCTCTCACTGCTATTAAATACGAAGGCACATGGAAATTCTAAAAGTTGGCTCCCCGTTGCGATCCCGTAATCTGAAAGTCAAAAACATTTTACTTTTGTTTTTTGGTGTCCGTGGATTTTGGCGTAATTGAGGCTTTCCAGAATGGCAACTTTTGGGTATTAATTTATGATTTCTGACTTAGTTTCACTTAAAATAAACGCAAAGTAAAATTTTCTGACATGCTATTATAATAAGCACCATCTTGGGCATTATGTTATCTGTTTGTCAAAATCCTACATCCTAAAAAACAAAATAACTCACTACTAAAAATCTCATTTTAAAGTTTCTTTCTCCTACATTAAAATAAAGAAAAAACAAAAACGCAACTTCGCCATTTTTGAAATGCGAACATTCAGAAAAATGTGAGAAATTACGCGCAGACAGCATCAAGAATGATGAGGTAGGAATACGTGGTGCTCTGAATTCCAATGTGGAAATGACAAAAGATTTTCAAACCGATGAAAATGTGGTTAAAAGTAATGTGCTAGAAATTAATAAGAAAGAAAAAAGCGATGGTTTTGTCATAGCTACCATTAATATCTAGTTATGTATGTACCTGGGATAATCGAGTCTAGCCATTTACTCATTCTGTCGTTAAATTGTCACTAGCATATTTTGCTATAAGAAAGGGATCAATAACGCTGTTATTAACACAACTAATCACTAAGCTAACAGTCCACATTATACTTTTCAAGGCTTATTGGCAAAGTTTGTACACGGGCAGTCTATGGGTCAATTGTACTAAGAGATCGCTGGATGTCCTGCGCGTCCAATATGACAACGCTTTCAGGATGTTATTGAGGCTGCCTCGTTACTGTAGCGCGTCGGAAATGTTTGCGCAAGCCCGCACCGGCACGGCGTCTATGCAATTATACGCAAAAAAAACTGCATTGCTACTAAGGAGAGTGAGAGGCAGTCAAAACAGCATCCTGAAAACTGTAGCCGAGAGCCTCGGCACTCCGATTGTACAGCAGTTTGTGCGGAGGTTCGTTATTACTAACACTAGGCAATAAGTTATTTTTTGTATGTTACTAACACTATAAAATATGGATATTGTGTGTCCGAAATAAAGCTATTCTATTCTATTCTATACTTAGCACAAACTTTTACGAGCTATTTGTAATGGAGATGTCTTCTATTTATTTGTATTTTCTAAATAAAACAGAAGAGAGACACTGACAGGAAAACACTAGACCGAAGAAATACAAATTGTTATCAATCAATCACAATAAACCAAAGGCATGACCACACATACGAAATTAAGCTAAAACAAAAGAAGTACGTACCTTCAACAAAGGAGTATGATATCTTAAACCCCCTGCTATGTCTCGATGAGTATATTCCACGGAACTCGAGAGATAACTTGGGTCCATTCGACATTATTGGCTTCGGTATATCGTTGCCGCAAAATGATGCCATCTTTTCGAGACGACCGTCTACATACAAAAATACGTCGAGAGAATCCATACTTTCGCAACTGTAACAAAGTAAATTTGCTTATTCGATATCGCTTCGAGTGCTTTGTTTTCGTTCTTTATACTTGTCCATTTTGTTTTGTCAAAGTAATATTGTTATTCTGTGTTGTTGTTGAAATTCATAAAAGCCGTCGTTGGTCGTCAGAAGCCCGAAAGTCTAACAACCAGTCTTACCAAGGGGTATCGTATTACCCAGTTACTGGGTTGTGGAGGTCAGATAGGCAGTCGCTCATCCGGTTAGACTGAAAGTCGACCCCAACATAGTTGGGAAAAGGCTAGGCAGGTTGATTGTTGTTGAATTTCAAAAATAGTTTTACATAAAAGTGCCATGATCATCATCTGAAAGACAAACAGCTTCCAATATTTTTCTTCTATGTCGACACACATTAGACGTTGTCAGTCAGTAAGGTTGACAGAACAACGGACAGTCCTAAGTCGATAATACACCGGATTAATTGACGACTCGATTGACGCAGCAAGCTTTTACCCATAGTTAGAGCTCCAACATAAGCATGACAATAATTAAGCTCTAATTTATGAAATTATAAAATATGTAAATTTTTTAGCTTACTGCAAACTTACTCTATAATATTCTCTGTTATTCGCTGTAAGCTGAAGTCTTCAAATACCAGCCTGACTCTTTCCCTCCCTCGGGCTAGAAAGTCGTAATGACATTGCGTTTTCTGCGGGTATGGGGCCGGGTAGAGAAGGGAAGTCAATTTACCGGTCTTGCTCTTATCACTGCTGAATACTTGATGGCAGGATGACGCTGAAATGAAGGTGTCACATCAATAATGGAATGCGTACATTAGTTCATAATATTACGAAATAGAGTGATGTTATAAGTACATTTGTGGAACGTAATGTGCGAGATGCTTTGTGTATACAATTTGAGTAGATTTATTTGAGTAACTAGCTGACCCGGCAGACTTCGTACTGCCTCAATCGATAAATAAAAGACCTAAACTTTTGTATAAATTAATTTTAAAACAAACAAAACGTATTGAATAAAAAGCATTTTTGTAATGAAGCATGAAGTTTTATTATTATTTTCGACACATGTTGCTTACTTAAAAAAACAGAGTTTACCTGAAATACTGGCTATTTATAAGGTTTAAATTTGATATTAACAGACACACACTGTTATGTTAATCAATTTAAAGCTTTCTCAACTATATTTTTTGTTTTGTTTTGTGGTGCGTAAATAAACAAAGAAGACGGTTTTCCGACGCGCGAACACGCGACGTATAATTTGTCCATGCGCGAAACAGGGAAACTCCAAGATGATTCCGCAAACTTCTAGAGACTGTCCTTGCGATTTATTTATTGTCATTGCAAAGGCCAGACGTACTGGAAATTGTAAGCGTTTAAAATCGAATGGTAAATCCGTTGGAATCATCGGTATTCGAGGCATAAAGACATCCTCTCCTTTGTATTTTCCTTTTATGATTGTTGCCTCAATGACGTTATTCATCAGCTTTTTCACAGCCAGTCTTGTTCCATTGCATAGTCGAGGTTGATTAATGTTACGCAGCATGATGACAACTGATCCTACTTTTAACTGCAAATTGAGGTGGTAATCCAGGCAATTCCAGTGAATTTAAAAACTCCGTGGGATAGTTGACTACATCATCCTGGTTCATAACGGTGTCGACTGATTTGAAGGAAACCAACTGTCCTGGAAGAAAATTCTGAACGGTCGCATTGAGATCCTCGACATCTTTATTTTTCGCTGCCAATATTGCTCGTTCACCCAGCCAATTATGGTTATTGATCTTTTGCGCTATATCTGGGAAAACACGCTGAATAAGCTCCTCTTTTGAATCTGTGATGTGACAGAAATCTGTGGGTAATGTGATGAATCCGGTCGAGGTGTCCATTGCAATTTTATTATTTCCAATGTCTAACAACTGCTTTGCAAACACATTTGCAGTTTCATCATGTTGCAAAAATACTCGCATGTTAGTTGTTAATTGGAGTGTCTTTACGTACCTACTGCCACAAATTCGATGATTTTAGACATGCATTTAGATCATCAGCAACAGTTGATCGGGGAATAACTGGAAGAGTCTGACGAAAATCACCTGACAACAGAATCATGGCCCCACCAAAAATATTTTGGTTGTCACGAAGATCTTTCAATGTTCTGTCCAATGCCTCCAGTGACCTCTTATGGGCCATTGTGCATTCATCCCAAACAATTAATTTGCATACCTGTAGCATCTTGGCCATAGCGCTATTTTTGGCGATGTTGCAAATTGGTGTTTCGGTGATTTGCATGTTTAATGGCAATTTCAAGGCAGAATGCGCAGTTCGCCCGCCTTCTAGCAGAATCGCAGCTATTCTAGATGAAGCCAACGCTAGAGCAACATCATTTCGCGATCTGATCCTCGCCAAAAGCAATGAAAGTAAGAACGTTTTTCCGGTTCCTCCGGGAGCATCAAGGAAATAAATTCCACCAGATCCACTGTTCACAGCTTCTAACAAACTGTCGTACGCAATTCTTTGTTGTTGATTTAATTGTGGAACATTTGTGCGAACTGTTTCGGCCAATGCTTCAATGTCGTACTGTTGTTCCCTTTGCAACTCGTAGTTTAATGCATCGTGCATAATGACGATTGGGTGCTGTCATTCCCAAACACGACAATACTTTATTTGCTATCAATAAACACATATCTTCTATCATGATCAATGTCTCACTGTAAATTTCTTCAGTCATTTGTAGTGTAGGATTCAAAGTTTCACGGCGCACACGATGCAAAACATCCTCAGACATGTCATCTCTATACTTAACCCACAAATGAACTTTATTGAATAGCAATAAAGTTCAAATTGACTCTACATTTTATTTAGAAAACGTTTGTATGGGAAATAGAAAAGGGCTGTTTTTAGGGTTTTCCCGGCAATTATTCGATTTTTTCTCGCCTTTTAAACCTTCCCTAGACCTCCACGAACATTTCAAGACTAAGATAAGATAAATCCGTTCAGCCGTTCTCGAGTTTTAGCGAGACTAACGAACAGCAATTCATTTTTATATATATAGATAAATATTTATGCTGTCAAAATGCAATGAGAATTCTGCTTAGGAATATAAAATACTAGCTGCACCCCGCGGTTTCACCCGCGTAGACCAGGATAAAAAGTAGCCTATCCAGGGTATACCAAATTTCATCCAAATTGGTCCAGCCGTTTGAGCGTGAAGAAGTAACAAACATACAAACACACACACTCACAAACTTTCGCCTTTATAATGTTAGTGTGATTGTAATTATTTGAAACTAGCTTTTGCCCGCAGCTTCGCCCGCGTGGTGCTCGAAAATTATCCCAAGGAAATGTATTACCGGGATAAAAAGTATTAGGTATATGTCCTAACCTAACCTTTTTTTTTTGGACTGGGAAAAATGCATTACGCATACCCACCCATCGGGGGACGGGTGGGGTATGTCTCCCCGGTAAATCCGGTATACCCACTAAACGACCCAGCGGCGCTCCCGCATCGCCGTGACGGGAGGGTCATGGGAAACTGGCTCAGCCTTTACATCTCTCAACCTGCTGGGGGGCAAGTGGGTGGCGGGCCCCGCTTGCCCCCCAGCAGGTTGAGGGGCTACGGGAATGGCCGGGAGCACCTGACCATTCCCGTCCGACACTGGTGGAGGTTCGTGCGATACAGGCAAGGGTGCCCCCGCACCCGTTGCCTGCTGGCCTCCACCTGGGAGGAGTCGTCTGCTCCGACCCATCCTCCGCCTGCGGAGCAGCGCCGCGAGAGGATTGTCCTCCCGCGCGCGCTCCGCCGCCTCCTTCTGGGACATGACGTGTTCGCAGAAGGAGGCGACCGCCGCCCAGGACCTCTCATCCACCAGCATGGCGTTAACCACGCCGGGGAGCGAGAGGTCCGGTCCTATCACCGCGACCAGATCGCGGCGCGTCTCGGACCACGACGGGCACGACCCGAGGGTGTGCTGCGCCGTGTCCTCCGCCGCGCCGCAACCGTGGCACGACGGCGTCTCCTCCCGTCCGATTCGGTGCAGGTACGACCCGAAACAGCCGTGTCCGGACAGCACCTGCGTCAGACGGAAGGAGAGGAACCCGTGCGACCGCTCGATCCAGTCTCGCAGCACTGGCCCGAGCGCGTCGAGGGTCCGGCGGCCAAAGACTGCAGTGGCGAGGTCTCCCGTCCAGTGGACGACGATGGCGTCTCGCGACTCCCGTCGGAGGGCCTCGCGCTCTTCCGGGGCCGGGCGTTCTCCTCTCGCCCTCCGCCCCGCCGTCCAATCGTATACTCTGGCGAGCACCCACGCCTCGAGTTCCCAAGGGGGGGTGCTGGACAGAGCAAGGCCGCCGCAAAACCCACCGTCCGGTAGGCCTGCGCGACCCGCTGGGCTATGGCCCTCTGAGGCGCCCGCAATTCCTAACCTAACCTAGGTTATGATCTACCAACATGCCAAATTTCATTTAAATCCGTTCAGCCGTCTTTGCGTGAAAGCATAACAAACGAACAAACTCACTTTCGCATTTATAATAATTATTAGTTAGGATATAAAAGGGAATTGAGGCTAAACTGATCCAACAAATCTTCTAGTTATTTTTTTTATTTTAATTTAAAAAAATATGGATATTTTCGTCACTTTGAGCACCGTGGTTATGGAAACACATTGGTAATAAAATAAAGTTCAAACAGAAAATTTCTATTCTTTCAGCTGTTAAATCCCGTTTCTCTCTGAAACCACGAGGAATTCTTATCCTCTTGTCTGCTACATAAAGTAACTCTTATGCTTCCGCCTTCGTATTAATAAATTCTCAAGCAATTTGGCACGATTCTATGAACCAAACATTATTTGAGATAAGCTCAATAGAAGATTTAAACTCTACCTTTTGAAAGTCACTGGCACGCGTAGAGCTGTAGAAATCATTACGTCTTTAATTGAAGCCAATTGACCTTTTGGAAGTTATGTTCCCTTGGTTGGTAGCAAAATGATTCTATAAAAGTTACGTAGTTGTTTGACTTCAAAGGTGGCTAAATCGGTACCAATACTATTAAGATACGATCCACCATGGAAAAATGTATGAGTGGAACGTTTCTATTTTAATTTTGTCTCAGTTACTAAATGAACAACTTAAGCAACGAGTTTACTCGTAGTTCGAGTGTAATAATTTAATCTCACGAAGAGGAGGAGGAGCTCGTGGCTAAGTAATAACAGCCGCTCGGGTCGATCCTTCAGGTTAAGCTTCGCTTGCCGGGGTCGGTCCGTGGATGGGTGACCATACCGAGACTCCTCCGTGCCTCGGAAAGCACGTAAAGCCGTTGGTCCCAGCAGTCATTCGTGGATCTGTGACAGTCGTTACGGGTCGTCAGAAGCCCGAAAGTCTGACAACCAGCCTTACCAAGGCCTTGAAGCGGCTCCTGCCCAATCTGGGGGGTCCAAACGCCTCCTGCCGGAGGCTTTACGCGGGGGTCGTGCGGTCCATGGCCCTTTACGGGGCACCGGTGTGGGCGCGTTCCCTGAGGCTGCGACCAGCCCGCCGGTTGAACGCGTCCCAGAAGGTCATGGCCATCCGGCTAGTCCGGGGATACCGCACGGTCTCCTGTGAGGCGGCGTGCCTCCTTGCCGGATTACCGCCATGGGATCTGGAGGCAAAAGTCCTCGCGCACGTGTGGGAGTGGCGCGAGGAGGTGAAACGCCGGGGCGTAACTCCGCTGCCGCGAGAAATCACGGTACAGCGGACAGAGCTCCGGCGGGATCTCATGGCGACATGGAGAGTGCGATTGTCGCAACCCAGTGCTGGGCACGCCACAATTGCGGCGATAAGTCCCCTCTTTGAGGAGTGGTTGGAGAGGCGCCACGGCGTCCTCACCTTCCGCCTGACGCAGGTCCTCACCGGACACGGTTGTTTCGGGAGGTTCCTGTTTCGGATAAGGCGGGAGGAAACGCCCGGGTGTCACCATTGTGTGGATCGCCCGGAGGACACGGTGGAGCATACAGTGGAGGTCTGCCCGGCTTGGGCGGAGCACCGCCGTGTTCTCACGGAGGCGATCGGCGGCGGCGATCTCTCGCGTCCAAACCTGGTCCAGGCCATGGTGCGGAGCGAGAGTGCATGGGAAGCCGTCACCTCCTTCTGCGAAGCAGTAATGCTCGCGAAGGAGGAAGCGGAACGCGTGAGGGAGAGGCAACAGCCGCGCCCTCGCGCCCCTAGCCGCCGTAGGAGACGCCCTGGGCGGCGGGAATCGATTGCCGATTCCCGGCCACCGTAGGCGCGGGCTTGCGGACGACGAGTAATGGGCAGCTCGCCGTCCGGTAAGGACCAGGCCCGGGTCGACGGCGCGTTGTGTTCCACGCGCGCCTCAAAGAGATGTCAGCAGTGACGGGGTCAATTGGGCCGATGCCGCCGGGGTCGCGGGTAGTTCGAAAGAGATACCGTGGCCCTGGCACGGGCAGCTGAAGGAACATGGGTGGGTTTTAGTCAGTAAAAGTCTGACACGCCCTCCCGCTCTGCCCAGAGCGGGAGAAGTCATTTGATGATTTCCCATCCACAAAAAAAAAAAAAAAAAAAAAAAAAAAAGGGGTATCGTATTACCCAGTAAATGGGTTGTGGAGGTCAGATAGGCAGTCGCTCCATGTAAAATACTGGTATTCAACTGCATCTGGTTAGACTGGAAGCCGACCCCAACAGAGTTGGGAAAAGGCTAGGCAGATTGAAGAGACGCGAATTTTACTTGTGGTTACCAAGAGTACGCTATGAATGTGTGTGTAAGTGCAAGAGCTCTTGGTACCGTCCGAGACAATGGCGAAATCAGAAGTATGTCTGTCTGTGTGTATGTGTGTGTATTATGACGCTACTCGTCTTCAAGCACACTTTCACAGCATATTTTTATACTTGGTTAGATATAAACCATATGTTGCGCCGACCCCAAATAGATTGGGATAAGGGCAGGAGAATGATGATGATGATGGTTAGATATAAACCATTCTAAAAATGAACACCACTCCTCGTATACTTAGACGCAACCACGCGTCGATTTCACCGCAAAAGTACGGTCAACAACTAAATAAATACCTTACAGACTAACAAACATAAAAATATACACAATAACACTGAATTTTTCTTATGTAAATGGTACCTACCCGACTTGCCCAAACGCCGAACAGCCGGATTTGTCAGCCAACTATTGTATAAATGGCACACGTTCGACGTTCGCTTGAACGTGTCGTTACATACAAAGCGCACGCTCCCCGCTGTACTACTAATACTAGTACCTGGACTGATCGCATGATTAGTTGACCTCTCAGTGCGACGACGAGTCTATGTTTACAGTAAAGTCGCCGCACGCACACAAGTAAAGTGTTGCAATAAGTATTTCCTCTCACACATTGAAATAATCACGTTTTGTGGAGGGGCGTTCATTTTTAGAATGGTTCATCTTTACTGCAAGTAAAGCGCGTCGCTTCGTGAGATAAAATACTGTACCATGCTGTGTCTTGTATCAGTCTAAGTGTCAGTTTTTCATTGTGAAGTGTCATGTATAGACGTCAAGTTTCAGTACAAACGATGGTAAAGACTTAATTCACTACCTAACTAATGCAATTGCAATTGTAACTCAGCCTTTAATCTGGCAGACACATCGCCTTTACTAAAAAAATCTATAAACACAAAGAAAATGTTAAAAAATCGTCTACAAAGAATCTCACACGAAGATGGCACTCCAAATAATATATGAGGTGATTTTGTTTACAAAAACGCAAACGCTCTGTTTTTAAATGGCGACCTTATTCCAAGTACTTACTGGCCGCGCTTACAGCCGGTCCTAAGCCGGATATTGCCTCCGTTGTACTTGATTTCTTATTAATATCCCCATCTGTTAAGAAGAGAAGATTATTGTGGTTCACTGTATAAAATTTTATCAAGTTTAAAATGAAATAGCAGAGGCTAATAAAAGAGAGATACGGTTGCTCCATAATAAACAAAGAATTCGTTCCTTGTTTATTAAAGAGTAACCGTATCTCTCTAGATAGACGTCCATATTTTTGTATTTTATATTTCCCATACATTTTTTTGAACCGGCTGCCATTTATCTTTGACAGTCGTCACGGGTAGAGGGTCAGAAGCCCCAAAATATGACAACCAGTCTTACCAATGGCTACCACGTTACCCAGTAAACTGGGTTGTATAGATTAGATAGGAAGTCGCTACATGTAAAATACTGGTATTCAGCTGCATCCGGTTAGACTGGAAGCCGACCCCAACATAGTTGGGAAAAGGCTAGGCAGATAAGATGATGATATTTTTTTTGAGATACTGTATCTAAAGCTCCATTTATACGGTGCAGGCTTCTGGAACTTCAACAGCAATAATCGCATGCCATTAAACGTGTTAAATTTTATTGCCACTCAAGAATTGCATGAAAGTGTTTTACACGCGTGCGATTTACATAAAATGGCATGCAATAATTGAATGTAAGTTTTGCCATTCAATAAAATTGATGCGACTTCGCGAAGGCAATAAAATTGCAATGCGATTATTGCATGTAAGTTTTGCTTCGTCTAAACTCAAATCTGCATGTCCTTTTACAATGATTGATTCAAGTACTGCCAAATATAAGATTTTTTTCATCTTGTTTCATTCACTCGTACTTGTAGAGTTGAGTGCGATTTTATTGCACGTGCAATTTTATTGTACGTGCTGTTTACACTTGCCCGTATCGTGCATCAATATTGTACGTGTTGTTTAGACGGTGCCAATTAATAATTGCATTTCAATTTTATATTTATTATTTTATATTTTACATTTTTTTACAGGCAATAAACTTGCACCGCGTAAATGGAGCCATATTTCTTCGGGTTGGCATGATTCGGCAAAATTTTATATTCGATTTTGCCGTTCGCCCGACTGTTCCGAATCATGGCAACCCGGAGAACTGTGTATCACCCCTAATATCAAATGTTTGTGTTAAATATGAAATTGATGCAATTACATCATGTAACATCGGTGAGAGACATTATAAATGTTAAAAGGATTTCAATGTCCCATAGGACATTTGTCCACCGTCGATGTGTCCTTTAGATAAAGGCAAGTCAAAAGAGCCGCAAAAGAGTTCGCACGGACGTAACAATATCACGGTGGTTTCGCGCACTGGATTTTCAACACTCTGCTTTGCGCCGAGAGTTGAAATCCAACACTGTATTTTTTCGACGCACTAGAATGCACTCTGTTGTTGTTCCCGCCGCGAAATTTTTACGTCCGTGAGAACGTCGCCTTATAGTATTCTAAACTTTGTCAGCTCATCATTATATGCAATTAAATCTTATCAACTCAGCAGCAGACAAGGCTGATTCGAAGTCATAGTTTCGGAAACCTGTTCAGCTTATTCTTTTGATTATTCAAGCTATAAAAAACTGGGGGTTCATTTAATCAATTTTCTGATTTTGAACCATATTAACGTCAGCTGATGAGACAATTTATTATGACATGCTTACTAAACCTGCGTTAGGGTCGTCCTCCATTTGGAACTGGTATCTCGCTTTGAATCCTTGGCCTGGTATGTTTGAGTTCGCAGTAAATTGTACCAATAAGTCTGGTCCCGTGGATAGAATCTCATAGCCTGAAGATAAATTTAAAATTATAAAAAAAAAAACTGTTTAAGTATATCTACCTAAGAAAGACAAACAATCAAATTATTGCTCAATTTTTGTCAATATCAAGATAAAAATACACTAAAATAAATCAAGATCCTTTTACAGAAATCCAAAATAATTCGTACCTACAACTTCGTTACAAAGCATCGCTAGAACCGGCGCCGTCGAAGTCCGTCCATCGAACACTTTTATTATGTCAGCACGATTGAGGCAACTGAAAAGTGGAAAAGTTATAACACCAAAAGGCAAAGGACGTATTAGGTATCACAACATAGATAGGGTACAGAAGAACAGGTTTATACAACGAGCAAAAACGTACACACACAGATAAGGCTCATGTAAAGCCAGAGCAAGCGCACTGGTGACTGCGATTAGTTGAAATTACAGTTAGAGATTGCCGTTTGAAAAGCAGATACTTCACTTTTTTTTTTCATTTTTGTCTTTCATTCGGCATCTTTCACGGTAAAACGTCTGAACATAAAAAAATAATCTTGTTGATGAGTTGGTTGCGCCACTTCTTCCTAGCTAATAAAGCCCTAGAAAGTGGTAGAAGACTTATATAATTTTGACGTTCAAAAAGTACTGATTTTCAGCTTAATTTGAATAAATAACTTTGGATTTTGATTTTGAATTAATAATGAAAAATAAATTTATTAGTGAACCAAACCAACAATGTTGGATTTCAGCACTATCGAATGTGATCGTTCAATTGCTCCTTTCATTTGTTTATTGAACATTAATAATATGAATTTATTTTTCATTATTGATTCAAAATCAAAAGTCAAATTAGGCTGAGAAGCAGCACTTTTTGAACGTCTAGTGGCTCGTTATATGGAGCGGATCTTCTGTGCCTATCTATTCTGTGGTACTAAAGAAGTAAACTTCTAAATACCTCTCGTCGCCTTTCTGAAGAAATGATTCTTCGAAAACTAACTTGATCCGTTCGTTGTGCCTAAAACAGTAAGAATCATCATCATCAAGAATTCCGATTATTAAAGTAGGGTACTTAGAAATGTTAGATTAGAGAGAGAATTAGATTTTTGGAAGCACTTGACTTATGACTTAATAATTCTGACTTTGAAGGAAAGTTTTGTAATCTTTTCATTGTAAATGGGGAAGATTATTTGAGCAGTTTATTATAAGAAGATATTTTATGAGCTTATCAGAGTATTAATTTTAAGATGTTTTATGGTGTTTTCGTTAAAGTTATGGCTCAAAATGCTTTGGAAAATACATGGATTATCAACACGATAGTGAACTGCACTGCACTTGAATTACATATCGCCAAGCCTCAAGAAATGACTGTCACATCATTCAAAGACAATGTTCAACAATACAATCATCTTCCACCTGAATAAATTTCAAACTCACCTGGCACTAAAGTGATAAGTACACCTCACATTGCTAGGATAACTCGATGGATATCTGGGGCTATACAACCTTCCGTGAGCAGGTCTGTTCGTCTGCGAGTGGAAGACGTAATCACACCACGTCTCAGCTACTTGTACACCGTCTGTCTCGAAATTTCCTAGGAAACGAGATACAAGTTTTATAAATTGGAAAACTTTAGAAATCGATGAAAGGAAGTCGATCTGTTACGTGAGTGAAATGTTTGTTTGTTTTGTGTTTTGTGTAGGGTTAGGTCTTTTGTCTTCCAGACAAAGTGTTGGAAGGCCTTCCACAAGGTGGACCGATGACCTTGTGAAGGCCGCAGGAATCCTCTTGGGAGAGGCCTATGTCCAACAGTGAACGTCTTTCAGCTGAAATGATGGTCATGATGAAGTCTTTTGTAGGGTGTTATCTGATAGGCATCTGATAAATTTGCTTACGAGAGTAATATCTGGCTGTTTGTTTGTTATATAAATCGTGTAGCCCTTTCATGGAATCGACATTAACGAATTATCTTTTAGAGTAATCCTAATATTATAAATACTAAAATGAGTTTTGGCACATGATCTGGGTAACCCAGCACCCTAATTGCGTAACACACTATCTATCGGAATTTGAATAATTTTAAAACAAATTGCTAATCCATTGCTTCATATGTTCGAAAAATTTGTCTGCTCGACAACGTAAATAACGCAATGAATGTTGTTGAACTGTCAAAATGAATGATAATGTGTTACGCAAATAGGGTGCAGGTCATGGTCTACCCATGTACCGAATTTGACATAGGATACTTTTTATCTCGGTAGTACGTTTCCATGAGACACGAGGGCGAAGCCGCGTGAAAAAGATAGTCAAACAATAAAAGTTCCAACTTCAAAATAAATAACGAATTATCTTATCAAGTGACAAGCTACAGAAATAAAGCCATGGACAATTTTCATGAAACTCATAAACCCTTTGAATCTTCTTGCATTAATTTGTCTAATACCAACATCGCTCAAGCTATTGTAGCTTTAACGAAATTAATTGATATATTTAAGGTAACCAAACCAGACACTGATTTGATCAGACAGAGACGAACAGCCAAGGACGAGAGAGATTGACTGTAATAAGAATTAATGACCACAGAGTAAAAACTTTATGGATCGAACAAATGAAATTAGGAATAAAATGAGACGTTTATTAAAGAATATTTTTGTTCTATGGCACAGCATGAAGTTTTAAGTGGTGTAATTGTTTGATTAATTATTGACTTTCGTGTTTTCTGACTTTTTATGTAGGTACTAGCCATTTGGTTTAAGAGAGGCTCTTAATTTAATGGAATGTGAGAACTGATACGTTATATAATTAAATTCAAAAAGAACAAGATCCATCTCAATATTGGGATCCTATATAAAAAATCCAGCTATTTATTTAGTTTTTTCATCAAATATTACTTCAACTCCCACTTTTTATTCTAATTTATACCGTATTAGCTGCGCCCCACGGTTTCACCTGCGTAAACCGGGATAGAAAAGCCTGTGTGTCAATCCAGGGTAAAAGCTATCTACATTTCAAATTTCATCCAAATCGCTTGAGCCGTTTGAGCGTGAAGAAGTAACAAACATACAAACGCACACACACACAAACATTCGCCTTTATGACACATACTTACTTCTATCAATAAACCTGTAGTTCCCAACGAAACCTGTAGCATTGGTTGCTTTGGCTCCTGTATGCAGTTCCAGGACTAACAAGGGCCCATGGGAGTATAGAGCTGGTGGTGCATCAGCTCGACTGCCGCATAGGACCCTGGACCAGGCGGAGTACTCGTTGACACCAGGTGGCCCAGGACCATGGACCCCTCCTTCGGAGTATACCTTCAGGTAGTCGCCTCGGATGCATCTGTGAGCAGTTTTTTTTTTAATAAAAGACACTAACTTTTTTTTAGCCACTCCAGAGGGCTTAGATGAAGTGACCTTTTATCAACGATAGGGATGATGAAGAAGTCAAAAATGTATTGGATTGACGTAATAAGCTACCGAAAAATCTTACAATGTCAATCCTGTTGAAAGTCGTTGTAGAAATAATACAAGCGCTTTGAAAGCTATTGCCACCTTGTGGAGGCCCACAAACCAACTTTAACGCGTAAAAAAAATCAGCTGCTCCCTAAATTTTGACGAGTTATGCGAACATAAATGTAGGGAACAGCTGATTATTTTTTCGCGATTTCAGGTTTGGTTCCATAGTAAAAGTTGATCATAATAAGGAGTACAATGACCCCTTAAGGGTTTGTGCGTTATTCAAATTACACCTTGTATAATATATAATATAACAAGAATATATTTTAAAAAAACTCTTCATCGTAGGTACTCTGAAAGAAATAAATTCAAGTTCCGTCTTTTATTTACCCTCCGAAATATTTTATATGCACCAATACCCTCAACATTATTAAAATAAAAATATTCCATTATGTAAAGAAAAGAAGGAATTTCGTAATAATTCTATATCAAATCTTCGCGAACAATAGAAATCAAGTCCTCAAAGACTAATTGTTCAAAGAGAACTCATATATTATGTAACAGTAATAAAGTGATTCATTAATTAAAACCCTTGGGCGAATGCAGGTCAAGTGGAAAACTACAGACAAATGATACACATTAACAGGAATGCCTCCAGCAGAAATGTTGGAATTATACTGAAAGATAAACAACTAGTTTCGCTTAAAACATCAGTAAGTTCTGTCATACTTAGGGCCTATTTCACGATGTCCGAATAGCCACTACTCACCGAATAAATTCAAAAATGGAACAGAATTTGTATGAAATTACCTGCCAAGTAAGTTAATAGGAACTTAATCGTAGGTGGTGAAACAGGGCCTTAAACTTTGGACTACAATTAGGGATGATGATTAAAAATTTGTTTTATCAATCATTCATGTAGACTATTAAAAAAATATTGGATACATGTTTATTATTTTTTTACGTAACTAAAAGATTATGGCGATACATTGAGTTGAAATGTGGCATAACGTCACTCCTTGCTAGATTTTATACGTGGTTTGTTAAAGTGTTGTGACGTAACGAGCCATTCCCCAACTTTAATGCGTTTTGTCTAATATTTTTTTTTATTATCTGACTGACGTGACGGACTAAATATATTTTTTTTGTTTTACCAGACATCACCCCTATTGAGTGCTACGAATATTTTGGTGAAACAAAAAAAAAATCTAATAAATTATTTAACAAGCTTAGCTGTTTTTATTACAGCAAATAGCAAATAATTAGATTAGATTTTGTTATTGGAAAGGCCACTTTGGAAAATATCTTATTTACAACACAATTTAATGTCATTAATCAAACCACAATTTGCTAAAATCCCACAGATAAGTGCGAAGTTTAAATTTCAAAGTGACAGAAAATCGACTCGCCCCAACCCTTTTAAAGTTAGGTAGACATCTGTGGACACTGTCACCATAAGCCTAATATAATCCCTTAGTAACTCCCACTACACTTAGGTAGGGTGTCCTATTTTTAGTCCGGGATCATACGAGTAAAGCACACAAATTGCGTTACCATATCCGCTAGATTTTGCAGTCACTAAGTGCGGGCAAAATGTCATTACTTCAGAGAGGAGGTGCAACTTTTAACATAAAACTTACACTAATACACTATGACCGGACAGTTTTAGCCACTAAAGCGTTTAGTACTTGGTAAAACATGCTTAACTTCGCTAAAATCCTGTACATTGTACGGGGTTAGCTGCTGCTTGCTCGTGACTACGACTTCTTATGGCCATTTTGATGGTAGTACACTACTTCCACGTACATTGTTGGGTGTTAAAAGGACCGGTATGTATTAACAAGTTACAAGGCTTTGCTGAGGTGGGCAGAGAGTCACTAAATGAGAAGATACTAACCAGCAAACTTAGGATTTCAATATTTTTTGCAAGAGGCATAATGATGGCATTGAGCTTGAAAGTAGTTCTATTATTAAAATCCATGAAAAAGGAAAAGTTATTAAAACATTACTTTAAAAACATTTTCTGCTTTGATGGTGCGCCTAAATAAAGTACCTACCTACTCTTAAATTTTAAATGAAATTTTTCTTATGTTCTATCGGAATCAGAGAAAGTTTCAATTCATCGTTTTTGCCAATATTGAGAGCAATCCTATAGCATTTTACCTCCTCTCCAAAGGGTAGCAAAATAATTATCGAAATCAAAATGTCGTAGAAGGCGGAGTTTCGTGTTGAAACATTTGTTCGAAGCAATAGTTTTAATGAATTTAGTTTTCGATATCGTGTCCGAAATTTGTATTTCATATTTGGTGCCACATTTTACTATTCTGTAGGGACCTTCTAATTGTTTAGTAATTAAATGTGTACCCTTGTGTTTGTTGATTGGGGTGAGAGGTAAACATGGGGTTTCTCTAGGGAGAAACAAAATTAGTTACCTCCGCTATCTTCCCTTTTATTTGCGCTGAAGGGTAAAAGGAATTTCAGCGCTTTTGTCTTTACAAAATTAAGACAGAATTATTCATAGGAATGTTAGAATTGGAAAGAAAAAATCATCTAATCAAATAGAATTCAAATCCCATCTTCCTAGCTCGGCAGGCAAAACTTTTAGCTCGATGCCTGTTACAAATTTATGTGACGCCCAGTGATATACAAAAAGTCATCAAAATCACTTCCGTTACCGAGATTGAGAGACCAGCGAAAAGTGGTTTTTCAAGCTGGCTGAACACGTTTTCGATCGATTATCTAAGATTCTGTAGCGTTACAAATTCTGAAATAAGGGTGTTTAGCCGTTATATAAAGTGCCTTAATGACCTAGTTAAATGCGAGCTATTTTGAAGATTTGTCCAGTCAGCCTGAGTGACATATTTCATAGAGAGGAGATAATATGAAGAAAGTAGTTAAAAAACTTATGTTTTTTTTTTATTAACTTGCTGATCAGATCACTGTTACCTCCTACTGTATAAAATTAGACTGCAAAGTGATTAACTGGAATTTTTCAATTTTTCTTTCAGTCCATGTCAGACCCTGACCCAAATAAGTTAATGGAGAAAGTGGAGAAAGTATCCATAGTGTGCATATTTATTGGATTAATCATGGGAACCTCGAATTTGTTGGAAGTGAGTTTAAAATTTTTTTTGTTTTTTTCTGTGACGGCTGCTGCAGGTACAAAACTCAAACTCAAACTCAAAGCATTTATTTCAAATAAACCAATTACAGGCACTTTTGAATTGTCAATGGGTCGGTCAGTCAGAAAGATGAAGCTAGTTGCCCATTCCAAAGCGTAGTAGATCCCTATGGAGAAGAACGGGCAAGAAACTCCACGGACACTCTTTTAAATCATAATATTTTTACAAAATATTGGTTACATCGTTCAAGTTGAAAATATACATGTGAGAACAATGTAGAAAGACGTGCACGTTAAAAAGCGTCCGTAATAAAAAGATAATAACTAAAACAACTAAATTAAATATTAAAATTAAAAATAAGCCATGGCAGCTAAGAGACGACCAGTCCCAACTGACGGCGCCCGTTCACGAACATGACGCATGGATCAGCACCATTTAGCTCAACCATTTTGAAGGGAACTTAATGATCCAACACACACGCCACCATCAGCGAGACATTTGAGTGAGCATGACATACTCTCAACCGCCAGGGCACACTCAAGTCAGTGAAAGACGTACCCAGTAAAAGGTAGCTTAATAGTAGCTACATAGTGCTCACACGTGCTATGCAATTATATAATACTAAGAGATTGAATCTAAACAATGCAAAGAAAGTTTTCTCTCATCTTAATCTTCAGCAGGTCCAACAATATATCCGAATGCTAATCAATTAATTAATGCGTCCTTGTGGAGCAGGACAAGCATTCAGCCAAGCATTTTTGTCAGCGATGTAATCCCCCAACTTATAATATGCCTGGCTGCATAGTGTGCGTTTTATACAAGATTTAAATTTCCTTTCATTCAGCTGGAGTATGTGGGGAGGTATTTTATTATAACATTTTAAACAGTACCCCATGAAGGATGAGTCTACTTTAGCCAGTCTGAAACCTGGTTGAACTAATTGGTCCCTATTTCTAGTCCTATAATTGTGTCCTTCACCTCTTTTACCGAAAAGATTTAGATTTTTCCTTACGTACATGATGTTTTCGTAGATATATTGACAAGGTACCGTCATGATGTTAATATCTTTAAACAGTTCCCTTAGAGAATCGCGCCTGCGGAGGCCATATATTGCTCTGATGGCTCTTTTCTGCAGAATAAAAATAGACTCTATGTCTGCAGCCCGTCCCCATAGTAAAATACCGTAAGACATAATACTATGAAAGTAACTGAAATAGACCATCCTTGCGGTGTCTACATCAGTGAATTGACGGATTTTTCTCACCGCATATGCTGCTGAACTTAGCCGTCCTGCAAGAGATGTTAAATGCGGACCCCATTGCAGCCTTGAGTCGAGCGTGATCCCCAGGAAAACAGTTCAGACAGAGAAACACAGTAAAACAGTACAGAAAACCAAACGGCACAAATATAACAATCTCATTGGGTAGTGAGCTTTATGTTTGAGACGCTCGGGGTTGAAACACTAGGGCCGTGGTGTCCGAGAGCTCATCGAGTATTTCAGGAAATACATCAGGCACCCGACCCGATAGGCAGCACCCGAGATGGTGGCGCATAGTGTTCAACGAGCGCCTCTCTAAGACGTAACGGGGGAGTTCAACACCTCACTCCCCCCTATGGGACGTGGCCCGCATGGCGCGGGCCATCACCAGTCCGGGGCAGCAGAAGACACACTCGCACCCGCAGCCCCCAACGCAGGTGTACGAGGGAAAACCGGGGTGGTTTTAGTCAGTATGAGTCTGACAGACCCCTCAGCCCACCTCAGGTGGAGGACATCTATGAAGATTTCCACCACGACAAAAAAAAAACTAGGGCCGTGGTGTCCGAGTGCTCATCGAGTATATCTCCATAGGTACATCTTGACCATACATTCTTCATAGCTGTGTAAACTGTGCATGGTATCAATCAGAACCATGTAAGTATTAAAATATCTTAACGAATTTGTTCACCAAAAATAATCTCTAAATCGAAATTATAAAAAAAAAACTGGCCAAGTGAGTATCGGACCACGCACAATAAAGGGTTCCGTAGTTAGGATGAATTTATCCCAAGAACAAACTCAAAATTTTAGTTGAAAAACATGTTCTCTCATACTTCGTTACTTATAATATGTACTACTGCCATGATATTTTTTACATATCCAAAAATAACCGTTTAGCTGGCAGGCAGACACTTGGCTCTAACAAAAATTAGCACTTTAAAGCTTAATATTTCGCAAACGGATTTCTGATTCGAAAAATGGTTTTCAGACTCCTGATATTTTTTTAAACGGCCTACACCATGGGATAGCCGAGAAAAAAAAGTTATCCCCACTTTATCCTATCATCACTGACAGGACTATTGTTGCCTAGCCAGACATAGTGGTGATCATAGACTGATATATTATATTTATATGGTGATAATAGATCGATTAGAGCGTCGCACAATGATTATTGATGTAGCGGTCCCGCATGACAAGAACCTCGTAAAAGCTGAAAAAGATAAGCGGATTAAGTATTTTGAACTGGCTCGCGAGGTTGTCGACATGTGGGATGTGGATACAGCAATCATTGTGCCGATAGTCGTAACGGCCAATGGTATAATAGCCAAGAGCTTCGATCAATACCTGAGGAGGCTCTTGTTAGACAGCTGGATCAAGGGCTTGATCCAGAAAGTGGTACTTCTGGACACGGCGCGTATCGTTAGGAGGTTCCTTTCTCAGCAGCCCTGACCACCAGTAGCTTGGACCCTGTTCCCGATACCGGATGGCTACTTTTTAAAAAAAAAATTTTTCAAGGTTTTATTTTACCACTTTGACGGCGTAAATTATGTAGTAACATCCTTGTTGACTACGGAACCCTAAAAAATAAGGCTCAGATATTATAAAATAACGCCGAAAACCGAACCAGAGCACTTCCGAGCCGCCATTTTTTAATTAACGAAAAAATCAAAATCAATTTGCGGTTTTATTCCGTATCTGTTTACAACAGTTTTTTAGCGTTGAATAAATCAACGAGTCATGTTGTAACAAGTGAATATTGCCGAAATAAAGTGGATGCGAAATTCTCAGGTATGATATTTTTTAAGGTGACTATTATACAGGGTGTTAGAAAAAACAGCTGTCTCGTACATTTTGATCGCGTAGGTTTTGCACTTTGTAGAGAACAGCTGATTTTCTTTTTCATATTTCAGGGTTAGTTCCACGGTAAAAGTTGTTAATTTTCATGAGTACTACACACCATTAAAGTATGTCCCTCGTTTAACCTAACACCCTGTATAGCTGCTAACAGCGCCACCATTGAGAAAAAAATGAATAAGTCTGGAGATATGGAACATATTGAAATTTCTTATGCTCGCATTTTTAGTCAAATAAGGTAAAACTTTCGTTACATTTTAAATTATGTAAATATAATCGCTTGTTGTATTTGATTCAAAAAATATCGTTTCCTATTCAATGGTCACACCATTCACCTTTAGCCAAATAGGTGCGATCAAAAATAAACCTACCAAGTTGAAGGTCATTTGAGGCCCACATTCGGACATAAAACAACAAAACAGTTCCATGTTGTGTATGTACAACACGCGGTTTAATCTCATAACATGGCGGGCACAAATGAGTTTCTTTTTGTCCCTTTCGTTTCAGCATTCAATTATAACGGTTCGTGTGACGCTGTGTGACGTCAGTAATACGGTTTTGTCGTAGATTTGTGATTTTGTTCATGTTTGCTAAAACGTATGGTTATTTTGCATACGTGGTTTCAAAAACTCATCTATAACCATTTTTTTTAGCCTATAAGTTCCTTAATACACTGGGGTTTGAACTGTACAGATACTAAGTCTAGGTAATTCTTGCCGAATTGCCACATTTGTGATAAAATAGCTTGAATGTTCTGGACCCAGTTCTGGAATTTTGGAATTAGGACTCCATTATTGGAAATTGATTCTGGAGTTGAAATTCTTCCTAAATTGCATCTTCGCAACAAGTTTCAGTCAAAGTGGTATCGGAATCCATATTTCACAGTCTTTTGTTATGTGCACTTGCTTGTGCTTCCGAAATTATATTTTTTAAATACATAGTTCAGACCCAATTCCTTACAAAATAGGTACGAATATTTATTTATTCATTTTTAGCCTATTATGTCCCACTGCAGGGCAAAAGCCTCCCTTTCTCTATTCCACTCCTCGCTGTGTTGAGCTAGTGTGGACCAATCCTGTGCAATCAATCTACCACCATGTGGGTCCTATAATAGGTGCGGCAGACCCAGTAAAAAACACGTCTTGTCATAATAAAAACGTACATTGTGACATTTCATGTAGATTTACTCTTTCATCCTCCAGTAAGTATCTGCAAAGTGGGTACTAACATCTCCTCTATGAAAATGAAGGGGTAAACTTTTATACACCGCTACTTTTCATATAAAGTCGACAGTGACAAAGTTACTGTGAACAAATCATTATTCTTTATGACTGAAATTTACATTGAGAACGCTCGCGGGAGCAAGTAATCTGAACCGTGATTGTCGGTTTTCATGACTGTGACATACGGATGCACAGGTGTAAAAATGTTTATAGTGACGTTTATGATAGAAGCATTTTTGACAGAATATTACTGCTAATCAAAATCCTGCGGGACCTGCGAGCAGGATTTTGTTTTGCTCTTTAGCATAGAAGATGTTATTGTATTCTGTGACCATTAATGTGAAAAAAAATACGCGTCAACTTGAAAACTTCCTCGTTTTTTTTTTTTTAACATCTCGTGATGGCCCCGTAGTTAAGGCCTCTCATGCACGAGGTTGTGGTCTCAAATCCGGGCAAGTACCAATATGAATTTTGAATTCTGTACTTTTTCCGTCTTATTACAAAACAAGGTTCATCTTCAAATCCAGGTTTAAACCATGGATCCTTTTTTGAATTTCGAACTTTATTCCGACACATTAAGATGTCAGTTTTACAAAACTGACAACTTAGTACCGGACTAAGTTGTCAATTTTGTATAAAGAACTGTATTTCTATCACAGCTAGGTTCTTATTACAAAAACTAGCTCGATGATTTAAACCGTGACAGAAGAAAAACCTCGTTTTGTAATAAGACCGTCTGAGTTTATCTTGGACATAGCTGACATCAGTGAAGAAAAAACATCGCGAGGAAACCTGAACTAGTAGTTAATAATTAATAATATAAGTCTGAAATCGCCAACCCGCCTTGAGCAAGCGTGGTGATCAATGCTCGTGCCTTCTCTGTATGAGAAGAGGCATTTGCCCTGCAGTGGGGCAGTAATAGGCTGGCATTATTATTATAAAATACAACATTAACTGAAAATATCGAACAGACCTTATAACAAATTGTAACTCCAGAACAATCCGAAATTCATAGAAAAAATAAATACTTTCACAGGCTGGCATATAATTACAAGGAAAGTCACAAGTCATTAGGTAACAAATAATATAAATTTAAGGTTATAAAACAGTTATTTTAAATGCTGGCAGAAGAAAACATAAGAACTGATGAAAAAAATGATCCAAGAAAACATTTGGATGAAGAAGAAAAATAAATTGGAAGGTGATATGGCGTAAGGATTGCTTTGTTCAGCCCTGGCCAAATTCCACTTTCAGCGAGGGTGAGAGGGCGGAAACGTAATCATTTTCCGTCAGATTATATCCTAATACCCCGCAAGATATAAAATGAGAAAATTAAAAGGAAGTAAGAAAAAAATTTCGAGGCTTGTAACCGCAAACATTCGCAACTGAAAAGGTACGATATTATTATCACATCTCTTTGGTTTGAGGAGAGACAGGGATAGGTATAGAAATTATGTTGAAAATAATGAACCCATTAATGTACTCGTATTTCTCTTTCAGTAAATTCCGCAAAAAGGTATGTTTTCTGGAAGCGATAGGGAAATTTTTGTACATGGATGGGACTGTAGTAGTGGTTATCACCATTTTTTTACATTTCCTTGCACGACGAGTAGAAGGATCCGTAGATTTGGGCTGAAAATATTAGCAAATAGCTTGCAGAGTTATGATCCATAGCAATTTTTACATATATAAATTTACTAACTAAAATCTTGCTTAGCAATCGTTTCAGAACCGCTTGTCAAACTTTCAAGGAATGTGTCTCTAAAAACGTCATAAATTAACACATTACGCGTACATGTTATCAAGTTTCATAGGAATAATGTCTGTTATACATAGTTTGGCGAGTCTCTAGCATTTTATATCAGTTTACAATTATGAAACATTCAGGCTATACGCTAAAAATACTTCAAAAAAATAAAATTAACTCGTAAAAAATTTTACTGAAATAACTATCGCCAATACTCAATTTAATAATCAATATTTAAATTTTACCTTATAACCATTCGGTTTCGGTAATGAAAACTCTCATCCCAAGAGACAGGCTGAGGCATTGTTGTGTAAATGGAATCAGCAAAAATGTGTCAATTAACAATAATATTCAGCACTACCGTCTCTAAATTTGCTGGCTTCAATAAAATTATTCACCATGTATTAAAAGCATGCATTTCCTTTTATCCTAGTAAATAATAATATACATGACTCTTGGCTACTTCCATGGTATGGAGAACCAATCAATACAGTCTACAATTTAAATTGGCACTTATTTGCTGTCAAGCAACACAGTATAAACATTTATTATTTATTTTTGCTGTCCCACAAATTATGTTGCCAACAGCCTGACATGACTATGTAGTATTCACCATAACCATTTTCTGGCATGGAACGGATCATATAAGCATTGTATGTGAATTCATACTCACAACTGTTCTGTTCTATTCAGCACATTATGCACTAGTCCCGTTATTTTGTGTCATTGCACAATGACAGATACAATGCTTATTGTTCGTGTTCCCCTTTGAAAGTAATTTACAGTGACAACCTCGTAGCGGCTATGCCCCCAGATCTATAAATACTTCATACGATATCCGATGATATCCGAAACCTTTCTATCAATCTTTCGCCTGATGTCGGGGTCAATAGTTTTACTGCTAAAACTCTGATATTCTTAATTAAATCCTCACTAATATTATAAATGCGAAAGTGAGTTGGTTTGTTTGTTACGCTTTTACGCTAAAATGGCTAAACAAATTTAGATGAAATTGGGCATATGGGTAGACAATGACTTGAAGAAGGACATAGACTACATTTCATTCTGGATCGCAGACAGAGTCGTGGGTAATATCTAGCATTACATAAATGAAAGTAGTTGGTAGTCAGTTGGTTTTGCTAAAGATATACATACCTATACGTACACTTTTTAAGAACGAAAAATGGACTTTAATTTATAACTTACTAGCTGCGCCCTGCAGTTTCACCCGTGTAGACGGAATAAAAAGTAGATTATGTGTTAATCCAGGGTATAAGCTATCTACTTACCAAATTTTATCCAAATCAGTTCAGCCGTTTGAGCGTGAAGAAGTAACAAACATACAAACACGTTCACACACACTCACAAACTTTCGCCTTTATAATATTAGTGTGATTTTTAAAAAGAATGAGCCTCAGTAGCTTGGATAAACAATATGTGGTGGACAATGACAAAATACTCGAGTCTCACAAATTACTGTCCCAAACCCGAATATACAAGCATGATGATTTATAGTTTTAAGAGCACATCAGCACCCACAAAACAGGAAACCCGTCAACAACATGAAACATTTATTGCTATCCACACATGTTCCTCACAACATCACATAACTTCGCAATCACTACCAATAAAGCTAGATATCGGATTTTATGAAGGTAAACACTGGTACCCCTCTTGTTCAGATGCAGCTTCCTGCAAATTTACGAGATCATATGTCATATCGATAGTCGGTTCCAGGTTCTGTATTTCAAAGCCCTCGATATACATATATGCAGTATTTACTACCATAGTTGTCACATTGTTGCTGGGTGGGTGTAAATAATTGGGGTTCGGATTACTACCTAATATGCGTTGATGTGTCATACATTGTTGCTTCGCTGATTGGAAGGTGGGATAATGTATTGGTGATTATGTTTCTGCACAAGCCGTGAACTTGAGTGGATTTGTTGTGTAGGTAGTTGCGTACTCCTCTATCATTCATTAATCGATAATGATGAGTTTACAATGATATCCATCCTTTATGATGTTCATGAGTGCCCTATAATAGTTTAGTGTACTTTCTGCCTTTCCTATTATCAATAATTCAATTAAATGATCCTCTATTTTCAAAAAACAAGTCTGAATATATATTTTTCAGCTTGAACAGAAATCCAACTTCCTACGCTAAAATGTATGTAATCAGAACACATCAAAACTCAACGAAGATGAATAGTTTCCGTACTTAGTTGTGGCTTCTGACGAAAGTTTCCAAATATAACCCATATTATTGATTTCTTTCGCTCGTTTTCTGGGTATTTGCGAAACTCGGAAGTGACAGAACTAGTTGATGGAATCAAACAAGATACTACCTTAAGGGTTGACAAGCTGCTGTTGAGGGTAATAGTTTAACAAAAAAAAAAAAAAAAAAAGCCTACAAAGAAATCTAATGCAGAAACACAAAATTTTCCAGAAGTATTATCGTGTAAATTTTGCCTAGAGATTAAACTAAAATTATTGCAGCTGAGTCAGAAATAGGAAAGACTAAGACAGAATTCAAAACTGCGGACAGAAGTCAAAACTTAAACATAAAACTATGCATAGCATATTGCGATGTCGCGGTAACGCGGTTACGCGAACCCGTAAGATTTCCCCCTACCAAAAATTGCTCAACGCGCCTAAAGAAGTTTTCACTCCAAAAACTTAAATTAATCTATTAAATTATTTCTAAAAAATGTTTAAACATAGTTTTAAGTTTTGTTTGATGTTTGTCATAAATGTTTATTTTTTTCGTGTTTTTTTTTGTTTTTTTTTTTTGTTTTTGTTAACTCCTATACAGCAGTGAACTTGAATAAAACTATAGCCAGTTTATTTTGGTGTCCAATATGTAATACTATACGTACTATAGTCAAAATTCCTTACTAAAATGTTTAATTAGAGACTAGTCCAATAAAAACCCATACGTGGTCCGCTTGACTCGCACGACTTTTATTTGCCTCCTCTTCAGTTCCTTACTCATTTCCTTTCTAGCAATTCCCTAAGAGTTTTGAAAGAGAGATAAAAAGTTGACCATTGTGTACCTACGCAATTATCAGATCTCGAGGTCCATTGTCAAGTCGGTTACGTAAAAGCCCTCTAGGAATCTAATAATACGAAAGAAAGTTTCCCCGGAAGAGGTTTTGAGAGTACTTTTGTTTATTCTATCAATATTTGTTAACGAGGAGTCCTTTTCGTTCGTGTGTTTTCAAGTTTTTTTTTATTGTTTTATGTTGTGGTGGAATTTGATCTTAAAATTGAGAGTAAATAATAATGTGTCTGACGGATATAATCTACTGCTGATCATGAGGTCCTGGGTTCGATTCTTATGTCGGGAAATTTCTCAGTAGCAGCTCGGAGTCTGGATTTCCGCCCGGTTGATGGCAACAGGCTCGCCCCCTATTACCTACATGAGATTTATACATAAACAGTGAAATATCGGTGTACTATAGGTACAACTCTGCCTAAACCTACGGGAAAAATAGGCGTGATGTTATATTATCTTAAAAGCGGATGGATATATAGCAACTAGAGAAAGGTGTAAATAACATTAAATCACTTAAAATAAATATATAACTACTGTTTCGGTCCTACTCAATCAATCTGCCTAGCCTTTTCCCAACTATATTGAGGTCAGCTTCCAGTCTAACCGGATGCAGCTGAATACCAGTATTTCACATGGAGCGACTGCCTATCTAACCTCCACAACCCATTAACTGGGTAATACGATACCCCTTGGTAAGGCTGGTTGTCAGACTTTCGGGCTTCTGACGACCCATAACGAACGTCAAAAATCCACGAATGATAGTCGGGACCAACGGCTTAACGTGCTTTCCGAGGCACGGAGGAATCTCAGTATGTAAAGATGGTCACCCATCCACGGACCGACCCCGGCAAGCGTAGCTTACCCTGATGGATCGACCCGTGCGGCTGTTATTACTTAGCCACGAGCTCCTCGAGCTGCTTCGGTCCTACTCATAAATGGAAAATGGACCATACCTAATACAGTAGGTATATTAATATTTCCATAATCACGGTTAAATATGGACGTTGGGGAAATACTAAATTGCTGTTTGTTAATTACACGCAGTTGATTGCATCCTATATGTTAACTTTGTAATTGAAACTCGAGGTCAATCTACGTACCTATACTTTTAAGATACTGGAATACTGGAATAAGATACTGGCTTTAGTAAATAATATAATTAGTTAAGCTAAGGTATGGTCAGCAACGGAAGGTGATTGATATTGTTTCTTTTAAATTATAACAAAATGTTTGAATTTGGATTTAAATTGACATTATGATTTTTAAATTACATAGGTACTGTACCAATTTTCCTTTGTTGTTTCGGATATTTTATGATTTTGAAAGCTGAAGTGGTCCAATAAAATTTTAATATAATTTATATCCCCGTGTTTCTAATCAAAGTCAATGTAACTAATTGTACATCAAATACATATTTATATAGATTTATTAGCATGGATTCCGGGAAGGTAATCACGACAAGGGCTTTCAATTAAACATATTTCAAGCTTTTGTAAGTATTATTATTTTAGGTGCTGTATATTGTTAATTGTATCCTTTCAAGTAAAATTAGAAAATTTATTAGATTTTCCTGTTTATGTTGAGAAGGTACCGCTATTTCTATAGTGATTTTGATAATAATTCATCATCACCATCAGAGATTTTGATAAAATGTATTTTTCAAAAAATCTCGATTGTAACACACTTTTTTATAAAAAAATACTTCCAAAATCAACACTACAAAGTGAAAAATAACTTTAATTTCGGAAGTCGGTGTCTGGTCTGGTTAAATGTATTTTACGTTTTTTGCCTCCGACTTCCGAAATTAAAGTTATTTTTCACTTTGTAGTGTTGTTTTTGTAAGTCGGATGTATTTTTTTTGTAAACAAGTTTTTATTTTTGACTTTTTTGTGGTTCACATGTGCTTACCCCTTCACAGCGTACCGGCGTGATGTTATGTTATAAACTGGTGTAAACAATAAACAGACATGAGATTTCAGCAATCCCAGTTCATTTGCTATCATTTATTGATTAGTTCCGTTGCCTATCTCAGAAGTTCTTCATCAGATCTTCACCAAATTGAAATGGGACCACTCCGAAAAGGTACTCTTCCAAATACTATCCAAATCGCTTCAAGAGTGCCGATAAAATTGGAAGATTTCTCTCTATTTCTCCAGGATCCCGTCATCAGATCCTGACTTGATGATCATGGGACCACCTGGGAAGTATACCCTTTCAAACAAAAAAAAAAAAAAAATCCAAATCGTTACAGCCATCTTAGAGTAATCGGGGAACATACGTAAAAAAAAATGGTTCCGACGAATTGAGAACCTCCTCCATTTTAAAGTCGGTTAAAAACGTAATGTAAAAAAAAAGTTGAGAGTCGTGAGACACTCAGTTTGAACTAAATTCCTTTCGCTGTATATTATCTATTTAATAAAAGGCACAATTAAATAAATCAACAACATTTGAGATAAAAAAAAATAAAAAAAAAGTGTGTGTGTGTCAGCTCCCACGCACGACGCACGACGGGAGTTTACATATTAAGAAAATATACATTACATCCTCCTTGTCTTTAAACATAATGGATGTATTGACCGCTACAATGAAGACTGGCCGAAAATAAACAAAACAAGTATACGACTTCAAAGTGAAAGGTGCGCAAGGTAAGCTGCGCAGAAAAACGTGACACAAAACATGACAAGGTTTCAGTTAATGCAAACTTGACAATTTTTCAGTTAACGTTTGTATTTCACTCCTCATATTTTTCCCATACCGCGGGCCTTATATGAAAATCGATTCATAAGAAGTAAACTTCAAAAAAGTATCGTGACAGTCAATGTTGCAGTTTTTTCATCTAGCTATCATGCTACAAATGTGCACTTCGTTCCAATAATAATTGAAACAACCAGCATAAGCTGTGAAACAAATAAAATTCTGAGAAGCAATTTCGCTAATAACCAAACAGCTTACGGTGGCAATGCATGGCCAATTTAATCCGAATATAACACTAAATTAAATGCAGTAGAAGAAAGTTTTTATAACATAGCCAGAAAATATTTCTGGAGATCTGCAAAACAATAAAAATAGGAGGATTTCGATTGCTCGCCACACTCCACCGCAACCCACTCCACCCACTCCCGTGTTTGTAGCAAAGGCCATGTTTCGAAACAGAGGACACTTATTTGGGTATGTAAAAGTTGATGATTTATTGGATTTTGTAGCAATATGGGCAATGGTGCCAGGTTCTGATAATCAAGAAACGTGGTGACACAGCAACTTGCATCGAAAACCTAGTAAGACTAATCAAAATACCTAACATGATTCCTATTTTTCCCGAAGGGTTTAGGCAAAGGTGTTCTTAAAGTAGCTACTCCCACATTTTGCCAGTTATGATTAAGTCTAAATTCGGCGAGCTTAGTGCCATAAACCAGACACAAATTAAGACTCCAGGCGGCTACTGAGAAATTCCTAATGCAAAATCCAAGGCAAGTAATACTAAAGTATTTATAAAATCCATTTCAATGTTGTATAAAATATTTTATTTTATTAATGAAAAAAATTGTCATTACGGTAATGTACGGTACTTTTTTTTTTTTGGGGATGGGAAATCGTCAAATGACTTCTCCCGCTCTGGGCGGGGCGGGAAGGCTGTCAGACTTTTACTGACTAAAACCCACCCGTGTTCCTTCAGTTGCCTGTGTCAGGACCACGGTATCTCTTTCGAACAACCCGCGACCCCGGCGGCCATGTAAGGTACCTATAGGGTCAGCAACGAAAACCGATTACATTTAGCAGATAAGGTTAGGTTTTCTTTCGACTATTGATGCAGAAATAGGAGACACTTTGTCGACAGCAGAAAAACTAGTTTCAGAAGAATAGAGGCGCGGATGATAGATCGAGCGAAGATAGCTCGAAATTTTTGGCACCCTGAATAGTAATTTTCTTTTGATAGTTTACACAGAAATAGGAATTACTTTGTCACCAAAAAAGTACGAAAATGTTGGATGCAAGGATGCAAGAGCGAGCGTAGCAAGCTCGAAAATTTAAGCAACCGTCCCCAGATATGTAAGGTTCTCTTTTGACTATTCGATTACTTTGTCAACTTACGCAAAGAAGTCTGAGAAAAAACAGAATGCCGGTTGCGAGAGCGAGCGAAGCGTGCTCGAACATTTTTGCTCCCTACGTTTATACTTAGAATACGTAGGGGGCCTCCAACTACAACTACAAATTGCCTTTTACTTACTGAACATATTATTTTAGTCTTGTTTGGGATGTAATTAAAAAGTACTTCTCGAGGTTAGGGGCCCCCCAGGATCGAGAACCCGGGGCGGGCCGCACCTGCCGATGCCGCTCCTCCCCCTGTCCCCTTAGTCCGCCAGTGTAGCTTAGTGTTAATATGCCTAAAATGTAACATCTGTTTATTTTAGTATTTTGCTCAATAATTAAAATTACGGTTAGACTGGAAGCCGACCCCAACATAGTTAGGCAAAGGCTAAGTAGATGATGATGATGATGAATTAAAACTAAAACAGTGCTAACTTTTGTTTCTGACCGTACGGACTTACCAGCTCGTCAGTATCGGAATGTTTTATGCGTAAGACTGCAAGTCCAATATAATCTCATTACAAACACCCAAACTCATGAACTTAGCTTGCTATTTTATCTGTTTCGTATAACAACACCCGATAATGAACTGAATTATATTTAAAAAAGTCAATGGGAAAATAAAAAAATCGAATTATAGTCCATTCAGCGGGCGAAGCGACTGTAAATACCTATTTAAAAGACGTAAAACCAACAAAAATAAAAGTTAATGGTAAACCTTAATAGCTTCCTTATTAGCAGTTAAAAGTAAGAGATTAGCGAATGGTTATTTGTTTTGTTTTAGACGTAGGATTAAATTAGCGAAATTAGACTAAGATTATTAAAAACAATGCTATCAAAGTTATTACTTACCAAATGTTTTTGAAATCTTAAAAATAAGCTTCCAAATGTGCACTTTTCCTATTGATGCGGAAGAATTTTTTGATGCCCTATGATTCTTTCCCCTCCCTTTTTTATATAATTGACATATTATTATTTTTAGTACCTACTGGTATTCAGCTGCACCCGGTTAGACTGGAAGCCGACCCCAACATAGTTGGGAAAAGGATAGGCAGATAATGATAGTTATTATTATTTTAAGATTCTTAGCTTTTAAATTATAATACTAGGTTTTGCCACCTGCTTCGCCCGTGTGGAGGTCGGAAATTTTTACACGAGAACGTACTACCGGGATAAAAAAGTATACTATGTCCTAATCCAGGTCATCGTCTACTCATGTACCAAATTTCATTCAAAGCTGTTCAGACGTTTTAGCGTGAAAGAGTAACAAACAAACACACTTTTTCAATTATATTATTAGTCAGTCTTCGAAATTAAAATTTATCGGCTACCAAATGAAAATAACATTAGGTACCTACTGTAAAAAAGAAAATAGCCAATTAGCACTTTCAGAGCAAAAAATAGTCTTCCAAAAATATGTGTACTTGAGAAGACTGTTAAAACAAATGACAGACTATAACTAAAAACCAGCCAAGTGCGTGTCGGACCACGCACAATGAAGGGTTCCGTAGTTGGGATGAATTTATCCCAAGAACAAACTTAACATTGTAGTTGAAAAACATGCTCTCCCATACATTCTAACTGTAAATGTAAGTTTGTACTCACAATATTGAGAGATTAACCATGTTATTTTAAGGCCACAGACTTCTTATAGGTTTTCCTGTAATCTTCAGGTCCGTCTGGATCTGTATTTTTTTCAAAATTTTAGGCTCAGTAGTTTCGGAGATAAGGGGGGGGGGGGTCAATTTTCGTCAATTTCCTAAATAACTTTGAAACAATTAATTTTAAAATGATAAAAAAATATATAGTTGAGACCCTTTCATTTGATATGTCACACGGCCAAACCTTTTTTTTTAATTTTCTTATTTGCCCCCAAAAATGTGTCCCCATATTCAAAATTCATTTATTTACTTTAACCGTCCGTGTTTGGGTCATAGAAATTCATATGTGTACCAAATTTCAACTTAATTTGTCCGTTAGATTCGGAGCAAATTAGCTGTGACAGACGGACAGACACACAAGTGATCCTATAAGGGTTCCGTTTTTTCCTTATGAGGTACGGAACCCTTAAAATTACTGACTACTAATAAATCAGATTATAACAATACCATTAGAGACACCTCTAACAAAACTATTCCTAACAACATTAGTAGGTACGCTAACTTTAATTCATCTCGCTTACACAATCATGTCGTGAAATATGACGGTAGGTATGTTAGTCAAATTACAGCCGCAGGTGTATTCTGTTACTGACGATGACTGATTGACTGATGATGTTCGCGTGACGGATGACGCGTATCGCTTACAAATTATTCATGTAAACTGTACCCACCCATGTTTGGTGGAAAGAATGTGATGTGATATTAAATAAATCAGCAGAATAATGATGGTGGGGTTTAGTATGTGGGGAAGGAAAATGTGTTTAATTAATTATAATAAAGAGTTTAGGACGGAGGAGGAGCTCGTGGCTAAGTAATAACAGCCGCACGGGTCGATCCATCAGGTAAAGCTACGCTTGCCGGGGTTGGTCCGTGGATGGGTGACCATCTTTACATACCGAGACTCCTCCGTGCCTAGAAAAGCACGTTAAGCCGTTGGTCCCGGCTGTCATTTGTGGATCTTTGACAGTCGTTACGGGTCGTCAGAAGCCCGAAAGTCTTACCAAGGGGTATCGTATTACCCAGTCACTGGGTTGTGGAGGTCAGATAGGCAGTCGCTCCATGTAAAATACTGGTATTCAGCTGCGTCCGGTTAGACTGGAAGCCGACCCCAACATAGTTGGGAAAAGGCTAGGGAGATTGATTGAAAGAGTTTAGGACATGGGTTACAGTACCTATCTATAGAAACATACTCGTATTAATGCTTGCGGAAAACAATGGTTAAAGCTATTTTTTTAAATTCATCACACATATGATTACTTGGTACTATTGGTAGCTTCAAGTAGAGTTTTATTAATTAACTAGTGAAAAGCCCCGGCTTCGCACAGTTTCTACGACTTGACACAATATCAACATTTCCTTAATATAATATATCTCCAACGGCGATTGACTGGTTTCGTAGTTACCTGTATGGCCGTCGGCAACGTATATGCATAGAAGAGTTTTGCTCTTCCTGGTGTTACACTTCTGCCGGTGTACCTCAGGGTGGCGTTTTATCTCCTTTACTCTTCGCAATATTTATAAACTCTATTTCCAAAAAACTTCTTTCTTCCTACCACCTTTATGCAGATGATTTACAAATATATAGACAAGCTGCCCTTTCGGATTTGGCTGATGCAATTAATATCATAAACAAGGATTTGGGTTCGATTTGTGAGTGGAGTGAGGCACATGGGTTGCAAGTTAATCCATCGAAGACTCAGGTCATTGTTGTTGGCAGCTCAAGGATGACCCCCAAAATAGACTGGGCGCAGCTTCCCCAAGTTCAATTTAATGGAACTGTTATCCCAGTAAGCGAAAAGGTTAAGAACCTTGGAGTTTGGATCGACAAACATCTTTCTTGGGGTCCCCAGCTACAGGACGTAAGTCGCAAGATTTTTGCATCTGGTAAGTCCCTGAGACGATTGCGGAACTTTCTTCCAGCTGCCACTAAAACTGCGCTTGCGCAATCCCTTTTACTTCCCATCCTTGACTACGCTGATGTCAGTTATCTCGATCTCACTGAGGCACAACTCGATAAACTTGAGCGACTTCAAAATTTTTGCATAAGATTTATATTTGGCCTGCGAAAATATGATCACATTTCTGAATTTCGTATAAAGCTCAAGTGGCTTCCTATACGTCTTCGCCGGAATTCACATATCTTGTTTCAGCTCTACAGTATTCTGTTCAATCCTACAACCCCATCTTATCTTAAAGAGCGTTTCAAGTTCCTTCATGACACACATAATAGATATCTGAGGTCATCGGAAAACTTGAGACTTGAGATGCCGATGCATTCCACCAGCTTTTATGACAAGTCTTTTACAGTTCAAGCAGTACGTTTATGGAATGCCTTGCCAGTGTTGATAAGGCGAGCTCAAACTTTGGCCACTTTTAAAATTCTGGTAAAAAAACACTTCCTCTCTCTTTAAACGTCATTATTACATATATAGTTCCTTGCTCTTGTTTCATGTTTATTATTGTATAAGTATATATATATAAATTTATTAATGTATGTATATGTTGTATATGTATATGGTACACCACGGACTACCTACAGAATTGTCTCTCCTTGTCCCCATACTCCATCCAAAGGTTGTCTGTAAAAGATCGCTTTTAGCGATAAGACCGCCCATTGTGTCACTCGTATGTAAAATTTCAACATTGTAAAATTGTAACCAGTAATAGAATAGAATAGAATAGAATAGAATACTCTTTATTATGCACACCATTTAAATTACTAAACAGTAATTACACACAGTAATTACAGTAGTTACAGTAATTTAAATGGTGTGCATAATAAAGAGTATTCTATTCTATTCTATTCTATAATATGCAAGTTTAATAATAGGCTTTAAGGCTTTTACCTTGGCCAGCGGCTTAGCATTGCCATACAACGTGGCAATGCCGCCAATCTCTTTGGTACTTTACCAGTCGACAACGATGCGGAGGAATTTTTCGACGCCATATTTTAGTTTTTTAATAGTTTTAGTTATGTTAGTTTAATAATAGTGTTATACATCATAAACCTTCCGGATATAAATTATCGAAATAATGGTGGAAATTGCATCAAAATCCGTTGCGCAGTTTAGAAGAAAAATACGACTACACAGACTCGAAAAACGACTTTATTTGTAACTAGCTTCAGCCAGCGGCTTCGCCCGCGTGGATGTCGGAAAATATCCCACGGAAACGTAGTACCGGGAATTCCTTCCTTATTCCTTGTCTACATTGTAAAGGGAACCTCTGTGCAAAATTTCAGCTTTCTAGGTCCAAGGGTTTGGGCTGGGCGTTGATGAGTATTGACTCATCAACGAAACCTTGAAACCCCCTTGAAACCTTGAACCTTGAACCTTGAAAGAGAACTCCTGACTGACTGACTGATTGATTGCAATCAGTCAGTCAGTCAGGAGTTCTCTTTTTATTTATATAGATAGATATATAATATGTATAGTTATAGATATAGACGTAGAACATATTGATGAAAACTTTTTTACAAAAAAAAATACAACCGACTTCCAAAAACAACTACAAAGTGAAAAATAACTTTAATTTTGGAAGTCGGTGTCCAGTTAAATGTATTTTCGTTTTTTGCCACCGACTTCCGAAATTAAAGTTATTTTTCACTTTGTAGTTGTTTTTGGAAGTCGGTTGTATTTTTTTTGTAAAAAAGTTTTTATTTTTCACTTTTTAGTTGTGGAACCTACCCCACACAAATTCTAATACCACTATCTGCAAAACAAACTAGAACATCATCCATATAAAAGTGGGGAAAAAATACGTATTATTGAAGCTAACTCAAAAACTACCCACGCAAAGTTAATCAATTTTATATGGGACCAACTGTGATGTATACCCTCTCGAATAAAACAAAAACAATCCAAATCGGTCCAGCCATCTTTGAGTAATCGGGGCACATACATAAAAAAAAAAGGTTCCGACGAATAGATAACCTCCTCCTTTTTGAAGTCGGTTAAAAACTCATTTCACACGTTTATTCCTAAAACGTAGAAATAACGAAATAAAAGTTTATCACTTTTACAGCAGCTGCATCTGTGATATCGACGTGACTCACGGGCATTCCGCCAGATTACGTGCGCAATATGCACGAGTTGAAACATTCCTATTTCCTTGTGCTTCTAACTTCTTGTTGAATACAATATGCAAACAGAATCACACAGTGTAGACGCAACATGTAGGGTAGCTGCAGTAGTAATTGGCCACACTTTAGTAACTGGCCACTCATAAAAAAAACCGGCCAAGTGCATGTCGGACCACGCACAATGAAGGGTTCCGTAGTTGAGATGAATTTATCTTAAGAATAAACTTAACATTGTAGTTGAAACACATGTTCTCCAATGCATTTCAGCTGTAAATGTAAGTTTGTACTCACAATATTGATAGATTTACCATGTTATTTTAAGACCACAGACTTCTTACAGGTTTTCCTGTAATCTACAGGTAAAGATCTATTTACTGTATTTTTTTCAAAATTTTAGGCTCAGTAGTTTCGGAGATAAGGGGGGAATGGTAAATTTTCGTCTATTTTCTTAAATAACTTTAAAACAATTTATTTTAAAATTATAAAAAAAAAATATTTGAGACCCTCATAGTAAGTAAGCCCTTTCATTTGACATGTCACACGGTGCAAAACTTTTTTTTTTATTTTCTTATTTGCCCCCCAAAAGTGACCCCCATATTCAAAATTCATTTATTTACTTTACCCGTCCGTGTTTGGGTCACAAAAATTCATATGTGTACCAAATTTCAATTTAATCGGTCCATTAGATTCGGAGCAAATTGGCTGTGACAGACGGACAGACAGACAGACAGACACACGAGTGATCCTATAAGGGTTCCGTTTCTTCCTGTTGAGGTGTGGAACCCTAAAAAGAGGTAGAAACAGGAAGAAGAAGCAAACTCATGAATGAAAAGGACGAAAAATATTGCTTGCATTACCATTACCACAAAAAAGGTTTCGCCTGGAACAGGCTCATAACAACTTGAATATCACAGAGATCGCGTTAAAACCACAGAAAAGTTATTCCATTCACGCTTTAATTATTCATTTATTACTCAGCAGAACCCACAATAAAACGCAACGAAAAATAAAACGCTCTTTCGCTCCGCGTATCGCTTTAAAACTACGAAATTATTGTTCGGAATACGGACTTTGACCACGGTTCCGCTTGCTTCCCTGGGCCGTAACGTGTTGTCTTTTATTTTCTTTTCCGACTAGATAAAAGCCGTTTCCCCGATGTTATAGCATTAGGTAAAGCTTCTTTTAAAGTTCAAATTGGCACTGAAATGTGTTCGCGTGAAGTTTCGAATTTGTTTATAGATATGTGAGAAATTGGTTTGCTTGTGTGTGGGTTTAGTGATAACTTTTAGCTCGAACTTGTGGAGAATACAACTGATAGTCTTGAAAAAAATAAATTAAAGTAGTGGTAATGATTGCAATGGATCCTCGCATCTATTATCCCTATTTTATTTTACGGTAGCCGTGAGAGGAACTTACGATAATTGTAAGGTAATTATTATACTCAGTATCTAAGTAGGTATAATTATAGCAAGACGAACAAGACTGAACTTTCCAGCAATAGCTTTAAAGCGCTAAATCGGATATTTAACACTCATTCTATAAACATAAAGCGTATGCATTCATAAGCTAGTAGACCGTATGCTATTCTTGCAACTGTGGAAATTCGTGTTAATCTTCTAAAACAGTTGCAAACCAAGAAACACGATCAACAATAATGACAGAAATTTTGATTTACCACATAAATAACACCTCATGCTAAGAATTATGTTTCCTAGACGATGTGCAACAAATCTCCAGTAGGATAATCCCTACGGTTGCTTACCATAGCGGCTATAATTTTATATGATACACTGTAGTGCTGCAGTATAAATATCTGAGAAAGGATTTATGATTCCCAGCTGATGCAATTCTTCGGTAAGGCCCCTGCGTTTTGACACACACTGGCTGACATAATGACCCCAAAATAAAAGACAGTCTAGGCGCCAGTCACTCACAATCTTCGAAATTTAAAAATTCAATCACTTAAATCGTCTTTACAATGTGAACTCTCTGTCACCTTGTAAAGTTGATCGGTGTAATTTGAGTTTTTAGTGACTGCACCTTCGAAATTCAAAAATTCAATCACTCCGATCAAACTTTTTTTCTCAACACTATTGAATAGTGTCAAACAATGTATACCACAGAGCAAAGGAATAAAACTGTGGTGTAAAACAGGACTCCACTGACAGCAGAATGGGTTTGCACTTTCACTTTATGGAACGGGCTTTTGACAGCATGCACTAGCGTTTGTGGCTTCGCCTTTGAAATGTAGTTTTTGTTTTACACGTTTTTAGATCGTTCATTGGTGCTCGTTTTTGTAGGGTAAATAAAGAATTTAATTGTGTCAGGTTCAGTCATTCAAAATTTAAAGTTCTATTTTGAGCTGACGGTGTGGCTGATATTGAAATGCTATATTACTTTCTTTTAAACTTGAGTTTAAAGACTATCAGACGCATTTATCAACTTTATTTAAACAGATTTCATTAACACGTCATCTAATTAGTCGTTTATTAATTATTAATTAACTAGGTACCGAGACTAAAGTTATTTAAATTAAAATTTTGAAGCACGTTTCTAGCCATTTTCAATTAGCATCGCAGCCAATCCTACAAAAAAAATGTCCGTGTTGAAATCAGAAACGATAAAATAATTGCCCTTCTTAAGGATCTGTTCCAACATTAAAATTAACCTCCAAAACATAATTCGAAGTAGGAAGGTAAACACATCCACCTACACTTCCCCACCTAATAAATTCCCTTGAACAACTCTCTCACACACCAATATATCAAACAGCAGCGTAAAGGCAAGCACACAAAAGCTTCAAACGTACTCCTATTCTACACAAAGTCGTTTGTTAGTTCCATGCGATTAGTCGTACGACGTAACGACAGACGCGTCACTGACGTCACGTGATCTATGAACGCACAGTCGCACACTTTGATGTGGTATTATATGGACGGAATAATTTAGAGGCGAGTTATTTGTCTTAAGTAATGTCTGTAGAATAGGTAACGAGGATTTGTTCTTGCAAGATGCCGCCAAAACTGCGAAAATGTATTTACATAAGAGAGAATCTGTTTACTTAAATATATTATGTTAGTTTTATTGTTCAAGTGTGACACAATATTGCTGGAGTTCCAAGAAACGTAAAATCAGTTTCAATAAAAAAATTCTTAAAGCTCCATTTACACGGTACAAGTTTATTGCCTATGGCATACCATAAAATTTAAGGACAATTAACTGGCACCGTCTAAACAACACGTACTTACAATTAAAAAGCATGAGATTGTCTTGAATGGCAAAACTTGCATTCAATTATTTGATATGCCATTTTATGGAATCGCATGCGTGTAAAAACTTGAATGCAATTCTTGAATGGCAATAAAATTGAACGTGCTTTATAGCATGCGATTATTGCTCTTGAGCGTTCCAGAAACTTGCACCGTGTAAACGGAGCTTTAGACTGTCTTGCAGTATTTACCTAATTGCTACAAAACATCAAATCCATACATAAATCGGTAACATAAATCTTCTATTATATGCAGCTGTTACTACTGACCTATTTTACTAGATCTGTGTCACATATCATTTTAATTATCATGTCAAAGAAAAATGTGAAAAAAAAAACTGACACTTGAATGAATGATGTTACGAGCAGAGATGGTCCCACTGCTCCCGACTAAGGGCCAACAATTTCATGTAAAAAATGTCTTCGAACCCATATTCCTTTGGGGAGTGTCCCGAAATACCCAATAGATTAGGAAGCGTTATTGATGAATTTTAAGGGTAAACGATACATCTAAGTCGTTTCTGAAATTATTTTATTTTGTGACAAACTCACAACTGGATTTTCTATAATAAAACGTTTATGTCTGAGAAATTAGGTAGTATTTAATTATGTGAAAGAGGCCCCCAAAACGCAATGGTCCATGGACACATAGCCTGGGGCGATATTAATCTTTAGTTGAGAATAATATAGAAATCTATTTATTTAAAGAGACTATACATGTCGTGTCGTTTTGTATCCTCGTCAAATTTAGGAATGTGGTGACAATCAAACCGAACAACTTTTTCCATGGCACCAACATCGTAATCGCGAAAAAATAATCAGCCGTCCCATACATTTGCGTCGAGTAGGTAATGAAGTTTTCTATAGGACAGTTGAAAATTTTTTCGCGATTACGATGTTGGTCCCATGGAGGAAGTTGTTCGGTTTGATGTTCTCTATCATAGCCTGAAATTTGACGAGGATGCAAAACGACACGTATAGATTTAAGCTATACCGAATTAATAAACTCTGATACATACATATAAGCAAGTTTTCCTAGTGTAATGTACCTTAGATAAGACTTTAAGTGATCATTTAAAGGGTACCGTACCTCAAAATTAAAAACGGAGCCCTTATAGGATCACTTTGTTGTGCGTCTGTCTGTCTGTCAGTCTGTCAAAACACTTTTTCTAAGGAAGGCGTAGGAGGTATCAAGTTGAAATTATTATCAAATACGTAGGTGGTCCCTTGGAGTTCTAAAAAAATCAAGCTTCTAATTCCATGCCATAAAAAATACGGCCATTTATGTGACATATTTTGATATTCGCAAGTAAATCAAAACCTATAAGGTACTTACCGGTGACGTAGAATCATGAATCTTGGCAAGAAACAAGTTCTCACAGCATAATTAAAGGAAAATATCCGAAAATCATTAATGTCTAGCTTTATCACAAAACAATTTTTTAGCGATTACAAATTTACATTTGCTTTGGAGAATTGACCGTGGCGTATATCAATGTATGGAAGAACATCATTTTTAACTACAATGTTAACTTTGTTTTTGGGATAAATTCATCTCACCTACGGAACCCTTAATTGTGAGTGGTCCGAGACGCACTTGGCCGATTTTTTTTTTATTATAACCTCCTCGTTATTCACCAAAAGCAAGACAAGAGTTCGTTATCATAACCTCCTAAAATACATACTACCAAAATACATACCTATCTACATAAATGCATTATGCATGTATCAACACAAAATTGAATGCCTACAATATTACTAATAATATTTTGGTAACGTTTTAAGCAACCTTCTTCAGCTTTAGACAGTATAGAAGCGACTGGAAACATACTTATCTTGTTAGTATTACATAATCTAATAAAACATTACTACTTGCAGTAGAACGTACGAGTACTTACATAGTAATTCAATTAGGAATTACGACTAGCCGACTCCTCCGGGCCTCATAGAATGAGTAGTTAAACTTGCCAACACCAGTAAAGACTACATCACTAATACAAGTCCCATATCTAAGGCCTACAAGACATACTTACACAAGAGGAAAATTCACGAAAATAATATCATAGAACCTTTATAGCTAATGATAAGCTTGAGAAAGAAATTGGTCAGGAACTAAGTTCCAAAAGATACAGATAAAAGCATTCTAAAGATAAAAGCAATTTAAATCCTTAATGGCAGGGTCCTAAGCGAATTCGTCAAAATTATTCAAAAAGAAAGAGGGTTGGATTTGGCAATCCCGGTATTATTCGCTTAAGCAGGGCTGAAACGGCCTCGATCTAACTGAAATCCATCTTTTCAGAAATATGAATGAATGTACAGCCTCGTATATTTTGCTCACGAGGTGTAAAGCTCTAAAAGCTACGCTTTGAGGTTTGAAATATCGTAATAGCATACTGACATTCTGCAAATCTATTCCTCGCCTGAATTATTTTAAGTTTATCTGTAGATAGTACTAAATTTTAGAATAATAAACTGGCCAAGTGCATATTGGACCACGCACAATGAATTATGTATTAGTAGTAGTTGAAAAGAATTTATTCCAAAAACAAACTTAGCATAGTAATCCCAAAAAAAATGTTTGTGATAAATTTACAAATTAACAATATTTTTACTTTTTCCATTGATTACTTGTGTTATGAGACCTTGCTTCTTGCCACATTTCATTAGTTTAGGCCAACGGGAAGTACCCTAATAGGTTTTGATTTATTTGCGAGTATCAAAATATATCGCATAAATGTCCGTATTTTTTTATTGCGTTGACTTTGAAGCTTGATTTTTTCCAAATAAGTGCTCCGTCTTTTTCTTTTAAGGTACGAAACTCTAAAACTGAAAGCAAATACAGCAAAACAATAATACTGAGTTTAATACTTTGCACATAAAAAATAAGCAGCTCTACAAATCTGTATTTCTTCATCCAAAGATCAATATGGAAACAAAGTTGTAAGTAACAATTGATGCTTAACAAATCATCCTTCCATACTTTATCGCAAACGAATAAAACAAAAGAATAGTAAATCTCTCAACTGATGACAGACAAAGTTGTGAAAATACTTTTTTCTCAGAAAAAAAAAACTACGCGGACAGAAGCACCGATAGTTTATTAAAGTAAAAAGTTTCTGCAAAAAATACGGCAGACTTCGCGAGAACGCGAAACAATTTTGCTTGGCTGTCTGTTCTTTTATTAGATCGTTCATTTTTGACGACTCATACACTGTATTTATATTCGGCGTAGTTAGGAACAAGAATGGTTTCGATAATATTAAAAAGTGAACCAAAATTTTAGAGCTGAGAAACTTGACCATTTAACTTGTGCTTTAATTTGTGCATAATTATATGAACTACAATTCATATATATGCACAAATTAAAGCACAAATTAAATGGTACGTGGTATGGTTTATTAGAATAAAACCATCTCACTATCATAACTTGTGCAATTACACAAATTACATCCACAAAAATATCAAAACTCCAAACAAAAATGTTTGCCAACTATGCTCCTTTTGTAAACAGTGCTTCAGAATTCTTTCGAGACCACCCAACGGTCTTGAACTAAAAAAAACCGGCCAATTCCATGTCGGAACAGCAGAATGAAGGGTTCCGAAAAGAATTTATCCCAAAAACAAACTTAACATTGTAGTTGAAAAGCATGTTACATTTATATCCTCATTAAGGTCAATTCTCCAATTACAAAATGTTTGTAATCCCAAAAAAAAAAAAATTGAATGTGCTAATTTTACAAATTAACTATTTTCAGATTTTTCCTTTACTTGTGCTGTAAGAATTTGCTTCTTGTCAAATTTCATGATTTTAGGCCAACGGGAAGTAATTAAGGTATTGCGAGTATGAAAATATGTCGCAGAAAAGGCCGTATTTTTTATTGCGTTGACTTAGAAGCTTGATTTTATTAGAACTCCAAGGGAGCTATTTGATATTAATTTCAACTTGATTACTCCACGCGTTCCTGTGAAAAAGGTTCTTGACATACTGACAGATAGACAACCAAGTGATCATATCAGGGTTACGTTATTTTCCTTTTGAGTTACGGAACCCTAAAAATACAAACTCTGGTAACAATAAGCGTAGAATCTGCTAAAAATGACATACTTCTGCCGAAAAATATCTTCCTGTCGCCTGCACATTGAACATTTTCCACTTACTTCCACGTGAGAGCGTTTTATTTATGGCTAACAATAGTGCTACCGAGACATGGACAAACGATGGCCGAACAAAAGATAGTTTGTAAGTACCACAGTGATAACCTAAAAGCTTACTTTATAAATGCCAAGAGAAAGTCAAATTGCACACTATTGAAATGATAATAATTTAAAAAGGGAAATATTTTACTGATCTTCTAAATACTTATGGACCTTCTAATGGTGGACACTTTTTTAAATATTTTAAACCTTTTAAACCTTTTTGTGTTTCTAATGATGCACAATTTTTTTAATAATTGAGCCTCTTTTTAAGATTCTGGCCTTATCTCACAGTTGGTCGCAGTAACTAAGCTAGGGTACCCCGACCAAACGGGTAAGGTTAGGTTGGGACTGTGACCAACCACGCCTGAGCCGATTTTTTCGCAGTACGTTCTATGCTAGGGAAAACAGACCAAATGGGTTAGGTTAGGTTAGAGCTGCGAGTAGTTAGCGCGAGAGCGTTACCGCGGCAACGGCCGACGAGCGCTACATCCAAGTTGGTAGCAGATACTTGGCTGTTTAGAATTTTTAGGACTCAAAAATAGGAATTATTTGAGGTTCACAAAAAGAGGCGCAATCATTATATTAGATTGTAAAAATGTGTGATACAGTGATTCTAAACGCACCATGTTAAACTGACCAAAAGTAAATGTAATAAATGTTGCGTGGAAGGCACATCCAATGACACACAATATTTCTGCAGCTGAAAGTATTCTATTATCTAACAGAAAATTGTAATAAACATTATTGTTTTGAAACAAACCTACACTGAAAAACATTTTATCTTTCAGTAAATTGGCAGGAAGCCATAAACTCCGATAGAGAAAAAAATACATTTTTGTACAAAAATAAAAAAAATGTTTTCATAAACCTTATGAATTAAACGTGAGAAATATATGTGTACTTCAAGCGAGTTATATGCGAGAATCGCTAGTAAAAACTCATCCCAACACTGTATATGTAGGGAACATTAATTTCGTCGTAATTGGTTCAGGATACGAAGTGAATAGAGCAATTTCGAGATGAGATTTTTTGTTCCCGATGTATCTATTGTGAGATGAGATTAAAATAACGCCATCAGGAGTATTTAACCGTACGATTTTTTTTTTCCCCATTTCTCCGTTCGCAATTACATTGATTGCCTTGCTTTTAGATATTGGTTCATTATCGGAATTAGAAGTTGGATTCAGAATTCATTTACGGAAATGGAAATTTGTTGCCATTTTTATTTACCGTGCAAAGGTTTGTGTTTGGGATAAGAGATTACTTTGTTCGTTTATTAATGCTTGCTACTTGGATGCTCGTACCTTTTAGAATTAGCTCTTTATAACCTAACCTAACTGGTTTGGAATAAACCAGCAGAGCAATGGTGGCGCAGTGGTAACGTCCCCGACTTACGAGTTGTAGATCGTGGGTTCGAACTCAGGCAGGCGCTTTACATACCTTGTTTAAATAATTTCATTACCGCTGCTCTCAAAACGGTGAAGGAAAACACCGTGAAGAAACCGGCATGTTCTAGAACCAAAAATTCGAAGACATGTGACATTCTACCAACCCACCTGAGCCCGCATGGTGGATTACAGCCCACTCCCTCTCACTGAGAGGAGGCCTGTGTCCCAGCAGTGGGAACGTTATTGTCTGATTATGCTAAAAGAGATGTTTTATAAACTTTACTGACTTGAAGAAAAAGTTAACGTAGCTTCTTTCTCGTAAATATTTTTGGTAGCATCATTACACACTATTCTTTCAAATACGCTCAACAACTTTTTACTCAACATATTGACCGATACGCGAAGCTTTTCTTTTAAATGTTTATCTCTATAGAGAGCGACGTAAAAACACGAACAATAATAAACCCGGTCGTATAATTTGAAAGTCGCGTATTCAGGGATTCCTTACACTTAAATGAGCATTATTGCGCTCCCAAACTGCTGTCTCCAAACGTTTACATCGCCAACTTTATTGCTACAAATGTGACGAAAATGTAAATGCGTCCTTACGTTCATTTCTTAGGACTCGTAGGCTGGTTATTGTCAAGTTTAACTTTAAAGGCAGTAATATTCCACGTTTGCACCCTTTTCATTAAGTTAATGAGCTAGACCATTTTCGTGATTATCTGAGAATGTAAAACATGCTTGGAGTAAATTAGTTTCGTGACATTCAACGTTGAAAGAGTCAGATGAGCTAATGAATTACTTTGATGTATGGATGCTAATACATGAAGTAATAAGGTACAGTCAACAAAAGAGATATCTAGGCAGGGCATACTAACATATTTGTATGTGAATTGCTTCATGTTCAATTTCGTGACAATATACAATTTTGTGTTGGTTTGTTACAAATTTTGTGTTGGTGTGTGAACATGAAGCAATTCACATACAAATATGTTACTATACCCTGCCTAGATATCTTTTTTGTTGACTGTACATGTTTTTTTTTTAATGAAATCAGTCTATAAGCGTACTTTGCACTCTTACTGAACAGTGTTCGAAATTGAACCGTCACGCTCGAGTCGGTGACGCTGAATCGAGCGTATACTCGGCTCATAATAATTTTCACTTTTATCGTGTGGTCATAAGTACACATTATTTTTTTAACCGACTTCCAAAAAGGAGGAGGTTCTCAATTCAACAGTTTATTTTTTTTTTGTGTTTATGTTATCTACGCGATTTCTCCATCAATAATTGTGGACGATTTTGAAAATTATTTTTTGTTTGCAAGGTTATGCTCTCGAGGTGGTCCCATTGTCACTTAGTCAGAATCTGATGAAGGGATTCCATGGAAATTACACCAATATTGATTTGGGTATTTTTTATGGTAACTAATAATAATCTTTATTACATAACTAGCGGTCCCGATAGACGTTGCTAGAACCCGAATTCAGCGCCACCTGCCGGGTACAATTGTATTTTCAAGCCATCCAGGAACCTATAGAAATATACACACAAAATTTCATCAAAATCGGTCCAGCCGTTTAGGAGGAGTTAGGTGACAAACACACGTACAGAAGAATTATATACAACATGTAACGTTAAATGCGCAAAACCTCGTAAGGGGTCATTGTACTCATCATTATGAACAACTTTTACTATGAGACCAAGCCTGAAATCGCGAAAAAAAAATCTGCTGTTCAGTACCTACATTTTGACGAATTAAGCGAATTTATATGTACTGAACAGCAGATTTTTTTATTACATAAGAAAGTGGTTACAAATTGTGTGAAGTTCCTGACACTTGTGCTAGGTAGTTAACCTGTGGTACAAGAGCCAGTGCCCTCCCCCGGGAGGAAATTCTCATGCATTTGCTCTCGGAAAGCACCAATTGGTGAAGTGGAACAGATGATGAAGACCACAGATGGCCATCGGAACTACACAATTATCCTAAGTATTTCACGGGTTGCGATTCGATGACTTTAATATGGTTGTTAAGCAAGTTATGCTACTCACAATGCATATGGGGAAATGGAGCTGATGGTGATTTCACCATCAGCTCCAGTTCTCCTGTTTCTTACTAGGAGAACTCCTTAACAATTAACGACCCTGCATCGGGTAAACCAATATTTTGTAAAAGGTGATGAGTAGTTGACATTAAGGCTACTGTAACTTCGATAAATTACAAATTGACCCAATAAAGTGATTTTTTTTCCGAAAGAAAAAAAAACACTACAAAGTGAAAAACAAGAAAATATTCTCATCTGAAATTAGAAAAAGACAGACAAATTAAAAATCCGGAGTCACACGTACTCAGTTTGATTCATGCCTTCACATGACGTGTGACTCCGGATTTTTAATTTGTCTGTCTTTTTCTAATTTCAGATGAGAATATTTTCTTGTTTCATACTTTTTAGAGCGCGATTTTTCAGTAGTCGAGTAACTTACTTTTTATTTAAATAATTTTGGGGTTATAATTTCGTGACAAAGTATTTGTAGAGCTACTTTACATTTTTAAAGAAGAACAATTATTATAATTATATGTATTTTGGGTAGGTTTGGAGAAAAAATATGATTGGCTCACATCTGAACCGTGATTTTAGAAATTATTCCCAATTATCGGGTGTATGCAAGCAAAGCCGCGAGCAATAGCTAACAATGGTGCCGATTCTCTTGTGAACGCACTAAACTAAAATTAGAGAATCGCTATCTTTTACTAACAGGCAGCGCGAGAAAAGGACGGCTATAGCTATGAACTAAGTTGGAGATGTCAAACTAGTTCACGCCTTGCGCTTCACCGTGTTTTTAGTCGACATGTTTTTACGTGTCGTCTAAATGTCTATGGAAAAATTAGTTCTAACTAATTTGACAGCTCTAATTTACTTCCGTCCCTTTCTTGTCATAATAGAGAGAAAAAGTTAGCAACAGCCTAAATTAAGTTTAGTTTGTGCACAACAGAATCGGCACCAATGGCTACTTATTTTAAAACAATAGACGATGTTTAGTTGCTTCTATAGTTTAGTTGCTTCTATAATTATCACGACTACAAAAGTGCTTTAATGACAGTGGGTACTATGATTTATGAGTCAACTATCTACTTATCTTTTCCAATTATTTTAAACATTTTTTTTTTTTTTTTTTACTGAAAATAACCCCAACTATCGCCATATTTCGTTTGATCCACGATTTTTTACCCATCTGTATATAAGGTCCCATTAAAATAGATGGACAAATTTTAATACAGCGTTCAGTACGTCTAACCAAAGAATTATCCAAGCAAAAAAAAAACAATGATTAAAGTGATTTTATTTTTCCTAATTAAGAAATGTGTTAATTAAGGCCTTTCATTTCCCATACGGCATAATTTAAAAAAAAAGTTTTTTTTTTGTTCATGACTTTATATCCTCTAGAGGGCGCCATATTCAATTTTTGTGACGCCTATAACCAGCGGACGGCCAAGACGCTTCTAACGATTCCTCATTTGTCAAATTATGACAAGTAGTTTCGAAGTTATGAGGCAACAGATGAACATACATACATTCATACATACATACCGGTCAAAATCATAACCCTCCTTTTTTAATTTCGGAAGTCGGTGGCAAAAACCTAAAATGCAAATCCAGAGACACCGACTTCTGAAATTAAAGTTATTTTTCCCTTTGTAGTGTTATGTTTTTTTTTTTTTGGAAATCGGTTGTTTTTCTTCTGTGTAATGACGTGTCTTTATGGCGCACGCTCAGAAATAATTTTCGGGGATAACGGTTTTAGTTTATTTGGGAAAATATTGTTTTGGGTACAAAACTTTCGTGTCAGAATGATTATAGTATTGCCCAGTGTATTATTATAAAGTTCGTAGTTATTACAATGTCTGTATAGTTACTAGAAGTCATCAAATGTTCAGTTACTGTATTCACTGACCAAATAAAGAAAACTCAAATGTCATAGCGATACTACAGATCTAGATTCCAACTTATACTGGTCTCTCCTAAGTCTACCCACAAATTGGTTTCGGTAGCCAGCCTTAATACTGGCTTTAGATTACCACGAAATGGGAAATTTAAAATTCAACGTTAATTTATTCGCAAATTGAAGCGAAATATTGTTTGCACAACATTGTTGAAGTTGTAACATTCGACCGACGGAACTGTGTGATTGTAAGGGTCTTTAAAGCAATTCCAACAATTGATTCGTAGATATGAATTTGCCTTTTTTATTGGATGGATGGAAACAAAACCGTGACTGTCCCATACATATATTAAGTTATGTGCTTTGTATCTACGAGTATACAGGAGCTCGTGGCTAAGTAATAACAGCCGCACGGGTCGGATATAGAATAAAGAATAAAACCGTCTGCAACCATAGAATAAAACCGTCTGTAAAATAAAACCGTCTGTAACCAAAATCAGTGGATGGGTGTCTCGGAAAGCACTTTAAGCCGTTGGTCGCGTCTTTGACAGTCGTTATGGGTCGTCAGAAGCCCGAAAGTCTGACAACCAGTCTTACCAAGAGGTATCGTATTACCCAGTTAATGGGTTGTGGAGGTCAGATAGGCAGTCGCTCCATGTAAAATACTGGTATTCAGCTGCATCCGGTTAGACTGGAAGCCGACCCCAACATAGTTGGGAAAAGGCTAGGCAGATTGATTGATCTACGAGTATAGTGGTGCCGATTCTCTTGTGAACGCACTAAACTAAAATTAGAGAATCGCTATCTTTTACTAACGGCAGCGCGAGAAAAGGACGGCTGTAGCTATGAACTAAGTTGGAGATGTCAAACTAGTTCACACCTTGCGCTTCACGGTGTTTTTTAGTCGACATGTTTTTACGTGTCGTCTAAATGTCTATGGAAAAATTAGTTCTAACTAATTTGACAGCTTTAATTTACTTCCGTCCCTTTCTTGTCATAATAGAGAGAAAAAGTTAGCAATAGCCTAAATTAAGTTTAGTTTGTGCACAACAGAATCAGCACCAGTGGCAATTTTTGTTAACAGTATATAATATCACAAACTAAAACCATTTTTTTATGAAGTTTAATTTTGTTTACCTTTTTGTTTGTCAATTTAACCAAGATATTAATAATGTCGCATTGTTTTCAATTGTAATACAATTTCAACTCTGCAACGAATTGATGGTATTTAAGAATTTCGAAGAAATTGTCTAAAAGTTTTAAAGCAGATACATATTTACAACACTTCCGTGAAAACCAAACATTGTACTGGATGGTGTTGAGATTATGCCGTCAGCTCACTTTTATCCAGCCTATATTTAGTCAAACAAATAAGATTCTAAGCTCACTCAAGATGTCCTTTAAAGATGTCAAAGTCAGTGAAGACGAGCTCGACGATCTCGTGGGGCGCCGCGACGAAGGTGTAGAGGAGGCAGTCGATCCGTGGCGGGTAAGGGCGTGGGTAGTCGGGACTGCTGAACGTGCCGCGCTCCTTGGCGTACGTCGACGTATAGCGGATACACGTGCAACCTGGCAAATGAAATAAATTCTTAAGAAACCAGTGAATCAAAAATATTAAATTACCTATTTTTCCTGTCTTTTAGATATACGTCTGAGTTGTGGATTACAGACAATAAAATACAAGAACAAGTAACATGGTTATATTTTTTTTTATTACAAAGAAACCTTTTTTAGGTAAAATGTGTCTCAGAAAGTTGTGGCGGAAATTAAGGGTGTCCATCAAACTGAACAACTTTTTCCATGGGACCAACATCGAAATCGTGAAAAAAATATCAGTCATCCCATACAAAACTTTAATACCTACGCGACCCAAATGTATGGGATGACTGATAATTTTTTCGCAATTACGATGTTAATGGTCCCATGAAAAAAGTTGTTCAGTTTAATGATCTGTACTACCCTTAATTTTCACCACACTTTTCGGAGACACATTGTATAAACCGATTAGCTCGAATCATTTGTTAAACTTCGTCAACGACTTATGTTAATGTAGAACTGACTTAATAGTAGTAAGATCTTTACATTATGATAATTATACTCGTTTTATTTTTGTATTGATAACCAACAAGATTACGTAATATTATTTTCTAACTGTCAACAAGTTATTCTCACCTTTTTATTTTACAAAAAGCTTTCTGAAATTTATGTTGAATCGAAGATAAGAATATGTTCAATGGCCTTATTTCCCTCAAACAGGAACTTATTTGCCGTCTGGGCGGCTTTACGAGGTAATCTATTTTCTTGATCATTTCAACAACTTTGCCCATCAATGTCACGGTATAGAAGATATTCATTATAATAAAGCTTGAATGTCGCCCCAAATTTTGTTTGAGAATATGTGTTGAATCTTTTAGATAAAATCATTATAATATTATGATTGTGAGTTTAAACTGTAAACGGCGTATTAAAAACGTTAACCCAGTTTATCAAGGCAAAGTCAAACAAAATGGGGACCAAAAAGGTGATTTCGAAAAGAAAAAAAACATATAACCCAAAAATATAACCCATTGTCCTAAACATGTGACATTCGCCATCTCGAAATAAAATAACAAAAAACACAAAAGCCCTCATTGTACAGCATAATTACCTTTCAACGATATAATAAAAGCTATAACGACAATGCTTAATGAAACAGAGGGAACGAATAAACCGTCAAAAAAAGAGGTGACGAATATAGCACGCGATTCGGGGCTTTAGCAATGATGAATATTTTATGTAAAAATTCTCTGGCGCCGACTTACGAGTTCACCGTAATCTGCCACGGTGTCAAATGAGATATTCAAGACGTTATTTTGAGTAAAATTGAAGATAAACTTGTGTTACACCAAATTTATTTGCTGTATAATTTTTTGGGAAAACATCTCGCTGTTTTCTGACGCCCTACCTAGCATAATAGTCTTGGAGCAAATGATATATCTGAATTACATCGGAATGATCCGGTGCTTTTGATGTTTTTTCTAGGAGCACTTTTATAAAACGGAAAAGCGTTTTAAATGACATGCTATTAGCACGGAAGCACGGTAGACTAATGATTATTGTCAGTGTTTAAGCTCATAATATAGTATACCCATTTAGTAATCCATTAACCAACCCATTTGCATTACCAATTATCACAACTAAATTCAATTATATTTCAATAATCAAACGCGGGAGTAATCTGCCGAAAGCAATGGAGCCATGCGCACGTAATCAATTTAGTACGAACACGTTAACATTGTGTCGTGCTTATATACACCCGCCGCGGGCAGCGGAGCTATTAACATAAAGCTTTTTTGAGTGTTTTCCTTTAACTACGAGTGGTATGACCACAGTGACACCCCTACAGCTGGAATTAACGTGTTGAGGTTAAAGTTCACACAAGCGGAATTTATAACAGGACTTTTTGGTATCCTGGTAAATCGTATACCGCTTTATGTGCAAAATGGATTGACGATTCGATTTGAATATATGAAGGCCTGTCTAGCTTAAAGCGCAATTCAGACCGATGCGGTGGCGAGCACAGACATCACATTGTCACTGATGACAATTTAATGTACTGTCTCACATAGGGTCGCGTCTGCCACCGCCTTGGTATGAATAACGTGTTAAACGTTGGGTAATTCTTGTCCATGTTGGGATCAGTACTTGGTTCACAAGAAGTATAACTTCAGCAATTTCGAAGTAAGCTAAGTTTTTGTTGTATAATATTCCTACGATGCTTTTGCTCATCCATGACGAGATACTGAATAAAATTTGGTGACCGAAATATTTCTTGATGTTCATAACTATTCTAACATTAGGTTTAGATAAAAATTCAAACAATATTGATAAATCAACTTTATAATAATGTACATTTTGTACATTGTTGATCACTACTAAATCTTGTATTACACACAGACGTATAAAAAAGGCGGACAGATTCTCGCTAGCAAAAAACTGTGTCTATCGGTGTCAGCCAGCTTGCTGTAGCTACAGGCCCGGCACGCACATATTCACACATTAGTCAACCATTTGTAATATGGTAACGTATTCGTAATATGGTTAGGCTGGTATGGTATGGCTTTTTATATGAGGTAAAAAAACTTTTTTACAAAAAAATACAACCGACTTCCAAAAACAACACTACAAAGTGAAAAATAACTTTAATTTCGGAAGTCGGTGTCTAGTTAAATGTATTTTCGTTTTTTGCCAGCGACTTCCGAAATTAAAGTTATTTTTCACTTTATAGTGTTGTTTTTGGAAGTCGGTTGTATTTTTTTGTAAAAAAGTTTTTATTTTTCACTTTTTAGTTGTGTACCTACCCCACACAAATTCTAATACCACTATCTGCAAAACAAACTAGAACATCATCCATATAAAAGAGGGGAAAAAATACGTATTATTGAAGCTAACTCAAAAACTACCAAAGCAAAGTTAATCAATTTTATATGGGACCAACTGTGATGCCTATTCTCTCGAATTAAACAAAAAAAAATCCAAATCGGTCCAGCCATCTTCGAGTAATCGGGGAACATACATAAAAAAAAAAAATAAAAAAAAAGGTTCCGACGAATTGAGAACCTCCTCCTTTTTGAAGTCGGTTAAAAATACAGCATGTCTTGTGAAATGTGTGCGTATTAGGTACAGCGAGCTGGCTAACTCCGATAGATACAGTTTTTTGTTAGCGAGAATCTGTCCGCCTTTTTTTATACGTCTATGGTATGCATTATCCCGTTAAATTGTATCGCGTGTATTTTGGATCCGGCAATTTGTGCGTGTTTATTTGATTTGCATTTTTACTTCATTGTGTTTGTATAGTGCAGGAACAAAGTGGAAATACATAAAATTATATTAGGATTTGGAGGCTAACCCGAATTGGAGCGTAACCTGCATAACTATTCTTTTTAACTTTCGGTTCAACTGAATATCAACCCCTATTGTTAATCAAAATTGTATATGCGCTATCACTCAATAGTAAACCGCGTGACTGATACATATCAATAATGATAATTCTTTTCTTATTTGAGAAATAGGTAATCTAAGTTGTCTAGTTCCTGTCACATTTGCGATACATCGCGGTATTGAAAGATTCCTACGAGTCTTTTATATCAGCAATAAAAGAGTTCACATTGATGAGAGTATAATCCAGACAAAATTGGATCGTAAAATCTTGTTTGACATCACAAAGTTTATTGAAGGAGGAGTTTGAAATAATGAATGTTTGATGTTTCACCAAGACTATGTCCTTTGATGTAACTTCAATCACTGATATGACATCTATTAGATTTTTTTGTCTTATGTATAGCTTCAAAATGTTGATTTCTTCAATTTCAGCATTGTCTTTATAATTTTGTATAGCTTGATTTGCTATGAAATTGATTTCACCAGAGGAAAAGTCTGTAACAAACGCTGCTCAATAGAAAATCGATAAAAGTAAATCCGGTTCGTTACCACTCACAGTCTGCCGGGACGCGTATAACCTCCAAATAAATACTTTTTGAGACACCAAACAAATTGTGTGGCCACGAAAAACTAGAAATTGAGCCCATTGCAGTTCATTGCCAAACTTGAACCTCTTTTAAGAAAGCTGGTGTATTTATTTATTACAAATTCCACAGCTCTTTAACAATTTTACTTAAATAGATAAAAAGCAATCTTGCAGACAATTATGGATTTACAATTTAAAACAACATTTATTACATGCATCAGAAACAACAGGATGACATACTAGAACCATCTAAGCAAGCATATTAAAGTGTGTAATGTGGGTGGGGGTGTGTGTGTGTGCGTGTGTATGTGAAGTGTTGTAGTGGTGTATGGATTCTTAAATTCAACTCTATTTAGAAATATTAGTCAAATCGTCGCATACAGAAGTTACCAATAGTTTCTTGAATGTACCTTTTTTGGTGTTAAATATATCAAGATGAGAATTTTTTTTGTTAAAGTTTCTTAATATCCTACTAATGACAGAATTTTGAGCGTAGTTTGTACCATTGCGCGGTACATCGAATAACTGATAACTATTAGTTACCTGATATCACCTCAATTGACGCTGTGCCAAATGCAAGTACACACTTGCAAATAAATGAAATAACCAAGGTGGACTCATTGCACTGAAGATGACCCTCAATGCTTTGGCAGTTGGCTGACAAATTGATATTCACCATAAGTCAATCAACACAACTTTGCTAGATGGCAGGGTGCCGCATCCAAGAAAGTTTGTAAAATGCCAAAAAAAAAAAAAAATATATATATCAGCATTTTCGCTGTATATCTAGTAATAAGGCGCTATCCAATATTGATAAAAAAGACAGTAACTTGATACTTTCAATAAAATATTAATTTAGGTAAAAAACCAATCTTGCTCGGCAAAAAATATAATGAAGTCGACGTTCTTTTAATCAAATTGTATTTGGTATCTTTTAAAGCGATATTTCATGCCTCAAGCTGAAATAATATTCGTGTGGTAGATACTGAAATCTAAAATAAGAATTTTTTTTTCTTATTGATGGTAAATTGAGCAATTTAAACCATAACTCAATATGTTTTACCTTAATGCGTGTTAGTGACGAATGAGAGGGGAAAGTAAAGGAGACCTACTTTCTTGACAACTTATCTAAACTAATAATTATTTTTGCATTTCATAGCCTAGTTCTTGAGAAAGGCTATAAGGCTATTTAAAGGCAGGCCGAGAAAAAAGAAAAAAAGTCAGAAAGAACAATAAGCGAAAACGAAGTAACAGCTCGGGCAGGCGATGCCATACGACGGGGTGGGTCGGGGGAACAAGAAATTTCATGCGGACGAAGTCGCGGGCAGAAGCTAGTTTTGAGATAACTAATTAGTATCAAAATTCATGTACGTAGATGATTTTTGAAAATGGTTATTAAGCTTCTTCCTTTAACTTTTAACTGTTTCAAGTCATCCTGTATATTTATAAAAGCAAAAATTATGAAAGTTAGCTAAATGGTGCCGATTCTGTTGTGCACAAACTTATTTAGGCTATTGCTAACTTTTTCTCTCTATAATGACAAGAAAGAGACGGAAGTAAATTAGAGCTGTCAAATTAGTTAGAACTAAATTTCCCATAGACATTTAGACGACACGTAAAAACATGTCGACTAAAAAACACGGTGAAGCGCAAGGCGTGAACTACTTTGACATCTCCAACTTAGTTCATAGCTATAGCTGTCCTTTTCTCGCGCTGCCTCTTAGTAAAAGATAGCGATTCTCTAATTTTAGTTTAGTGCGTTCACAAGACAATCGGCACCAATATCTACCTCAGTTTAGTTAATATTTGACCTAAAGAACGACCTTTTGACCTCTATTGTCTAACTTAACTACACCATCAGCTTTGCTCAGTTTATTCCAAACTAATAACGATATCAAATAAAAAACTTAATCCCGCGCCGATGGACAGACATTTTGAAGGCCCAGAGATTAAGGTTTATGACATTCAAAGAAGCGAAAATCCTCTTTATTATGCCACAAAAGTTACAAATTACGGTCGCAGTAAACAAAATGATAATAAGCTAACAAAGTGAGAGTACTTTTATACTTACTTGGATTTATCGCGTGCCCTTCGTCGACTGTGTGAAGAGATAAGTGAAGGAGAAGGATAAGCGCCGTTGACGTCTGAAATATAAAATACTGGGTTTGAATAGGATCAAGATGTTTGTTTGTTAAAAATAGGTACAGGGTTAAAATAAATTAATTGGGGTAACTTCACAGACATGAGGGGTATATAAAAAAACGGCCAAGTGCGTGTCTTTCCACGCACAATGAAGGGTTCCGTAGTTGGGATGAATTTACCCCAAAAACAAACTTTGTTATGTTTTTTGTTTTGTAGTTGAACACGTATTCTCCTTTATTTATACCGATTTACGTCGTGGTCAATTCTCCAACTGCAAATTTAAGCTTATAATCGCAAAAAAATATTGTTTTATGTGATAAAACCGAAAATTAACAATTTTCGGATTTTTTCCTTTACTTGTGCTGTGAGACCTTGCTTCTTGCCAAATCTCATGATTTTAGGTAAACGGTAAATACTCTACAGGTTTTGATTTATTTGCGAGTATCAAAAGTCGCATAAACAGCCGTATTTTTTATTGCGTTGACTTATAAACTTGATTTTTTTAGAACTCCAAGGGACCATAGACCTTAAGCATTTCATATTAATTTCAACTTGATAACTTCACGCGTTTCTGAGAAATAGAGTCTTGACAGACTGACAGACAGACAGACGGACAACGCAAGTGATCCTATAAGGGTTCCGTTTATTCCTTTAAAGTACGGAACCGTAAAAAACATTTTTTTTTTATTACTTATTTACTGAAATTACAATACAGCGGTGTTTCTTAAATCTAAACTCGCCAAAATTTTACGTTTGATGGCGAGAGGCGCTCTTTTACATTAAAAAAAAAACAATGAAATAATGTAAAAAAAAATAATGATGGCGGGACCAATGCCCTCTCTTACGCGTAGTCACATGAACAATTTTTTTTTGTTTATGATTTTGTTTTTAAAGCTATTAGTTGGCAATTAAATACCCATCACATCTGTGTCACAAGTTTTGCCAATTAATTAAAAACACCCTGGATAATAATACTGAAGCTGAAATGGTGAGCCTAGTAACTAATGATCAGACGGTACATTGTGGTTACCAGGTTCAGTAATTGCGAATTGAAGTGTAAAGCGTAACAATATTCGAACTACAACTCCGTTTGATCCCCTCAGGGTTGGAATTTCAAATAATCATTTCTTAACGAGACCTAGAACTATCCAAGAGAAACAAATAGGTATGCAAAATTCGAAATAGCCTTAAAGTTTTGGAAATCGGCTTGTTGTAAGGATAGGCTACTTTCATCAAAATGTGTCAAATGTACAATATGTAGGTACCTAGAGATTAACTTTTCTAAAAATGAACGCCCCTCCACAAAACTTGATTATTTCAATGTGTGAGAGGAAATACTTATTGCAACACTACTTGTGTGCGTGCGGCGACTTTAATGTAAACATGGACTCGTCGCCGCACTTAGAGGTCAACTAATCGCACGATCAGTCCAGGTACTAAGCATTGTACGGTGGGGAGCGTGCGCTTTGTATGGAACGACACGTTCGCTCTGTAGCGCGTTCATGTCATTTATACACTAGTTGAACGACAAATCTGGCTGTTCAGCATTTAAGCATGTGGTGTAGGTACCGTTTGCATAAAAAAAATTCAGTGTTATTGTGTATATTTTTATGAATTAGTCTGTAAAGTATTTATTTAGTTTAGTTATTGACCGTACTCGCTGGTGAAAGGCCAATTATGTGTATTGCGTCTATACACCTTCTTTGCATGTGAGCGTAACCGCTGTGGAGGGGCGTTCATTTTTATAATGGTTTATCTCTACTTGATTTAAGTACTTGTCGGTATGTTACACAGCTCAAGAACACGTAATATTGGCAAAAGTGGTACAAAAAAGTAAATAAAAGACGAAACAAATATCTACAGATCAACACATCAGTAAACTCGTGACACCATAATTGAATTCATTCGAATGTAATCAGGACAATCCATCTAAACAAGTTGACATACGCAATCAACCGTGCAAGGATACTTCAAGACAAAAGGACTCTTTAGAATCGGAAACGTATTCCTCTCAAAGTCTGGTGTAAGCATTCACACATTCGCCTACATTTTCTGCGTACGTTTCAACCAGGGAAGCCGAAGTGGAACCGAACGCATCAGAAGGCATACGAACGGCTTCATTTGGAATGCGTTGCTTATCGCCTCCATCGGTAGCCTTCATCTGCATTGAAACGATTCTTTTGAGAAATCTCGAATGCCAGGGATATCTTGGACTGTAAGCATTGACGTATATTTTCTTGCTTACCTGCCTTTTTTTTTTTTTTTTTTTGTGGATGGGAAATCATCAAATGACTTCTCCCGCTCTGGGCAGAGGCGTGAGGGCGTGTCAGACTTTTACTGACTAAAACCCACCCGTGTTCCTTCAGCTGCCCGTGCCAGGGCCACGGTATCTCTTTCGAACTACCCGCGACCCCGGCGGCATCGGCCCAATTGACCCCGTCACTGCTGACATCTCTTTGAGGCGCGCGTGGAACACAACGCGCCGTCGACCCGGGCCTGGTCCTTACCGGACGGCGAGCTGCCCATTACTCGTCTTCCGCAAGCCCGCGCCTACGGTGGCCGGGAATCGGCAATCGATTCCCGCCGCCCAGGGCGTCTCCTACGGCGGCTAGGGGCGCGAGGGCGCGGCTGTTGCCTCTCCCTCACGCGTTCCGCTTCCTCCTTCGCGAGCATTACTGCTTCGCAGAAGGAGGTGACGGCTTCCCATGCACTCTCGCTCCGCACCATGGCCTGGACCAGGTTTGGACGCGAGAGATCGCCGCCGCTTGCTTACCTGCCTACGGTTGTTTTTTCTGATTTGAGTCATAAATGATTCAAAATATCAGACGAAAGAATATTTATAAAATAAACAATTCAAACGTTACGACTAACTAAACAGATTTAAGGGGGATGCGCTAAGGTAGCCCGCGAAATTCAAATTTTCTAATGTGTTTTGCAATTTCCAGGTCAGTGTCAGGTTGTATGTTGATTAAAATAGGATTCACGGCCGTAATTAATAAGGTTTTACAGAATTATAATCATTAGAATCAGCAATACAACTCCATATGTTAGAATTGGCCTCAACTCTCATGATTTAATGAAATAGTCATTCAATAAGGTAATACGAACTTAAAAGAGTTGTATTGATGATGTTTATGATTATAATTCTATAAATAAATATTTGATACGGCCGCGAATCATAGTTAGATAAACATACAACCTAATACTGATTTGCAAATTGCAAAAAACGTAAGACATTTTGAATTTCGCGGGCTTCTCTGGCGTTTTCGCCTTAAGGCGCGGACAGACTAAGATTTTAAACGGCACACAACCGCGTAATCTGCTGATACCATTAGCTGGCTTGAAATAAGGTTGAAAATTTATATTTGTGTTGCCGAGATGTGACTAAGCTGCGAATGTGCATTTATTTTCCTTTTCGGTTTTCTTTAGATCACAATAAATTAAATAATTGTCCGGTTAAAGTTTTATAAAAAATGCTAATTCCATTAAATTCTTAAAAAAAGGAATGTCGTTATCGCTGATAATACAGAGATGTTCGACGCCAAAGTTTATTTTTGTGGAACAACTTCCAAATTTTTTATTGGGAATATCAAACTATTTTTTACTATTCTATTCGGTTAAAACCCTTCTCTTCTTTTCTTTAAACCCCTCTCTGTCCACTGTATTTTTTGCGTCGAAAAGTTTCATTGCGGATCCATCAGGTTAAGCTACGCTTGCCGCGGTTGGTCAGTGGATGGGTGACCATCTTTTCATGCCGAGACTCCTCCGTGCCTCGTAAAGCACGTTAAGCCATTGGTCCCGGCTGTTATTCGTGGATCTTTGTCAGTCGTTACGGGTCGTCAGAAGCCCGAAAGTCTGACAACCTGTCTTACCAAGGGGTATCGTATTACCCAGTTACTGGGTTGTGGAGGTCAGATATGGGGATCAATACCAATAAATAATGGGGATCCCTTCTTTTCGCATAATGTTCTTTGTCCTAATATACTTCGGCATAACGATTTTGGCACAATTTGTTTTGGCATAATAATACTTCGGCATAATTTTTTTAGGCATACATTTTATGTTGGCATAATCATCTTGAAGACTAATTTGTTTTGGCATAAATTTGATTCGCATAACGTTAGTAGGACTATTAGCATAATATAGGTTAGGTTAGGTTAAAACTGTGACCTTCTACGCACGAGCCGAGTGAGCAAAGCGAGCGGTGCCGCGGCAGCGGCCGGCGAGTGCCAGAAACGACTAGATTTTACAGAAAAAAAAATGTGGAAAAAAAGAGATTATTTTTAACAGGCTATCAAGAACCGAACTAGTTAGAGGACAACGACTCGTGATTATTTCATTGTTATACCTATGAAAATATGTTTTAATATCATTATGCGTAAATAAATTTATGCTGTAGGATATTATGCTTAAAAAAGTTATGCTTTAGAACTTTATGCTTCATAAATTTATGCTTTAGAATATTATGCTTAATCATTATTATGGTTAGAGAAATTATGCTTAAAAAAATTATGCGTAAGCTGTTATGCGTAATTATATTATGCGAAAATATAATTATGCCAAACAAAATTATGCTAAGTTATATTAGGTCTTAAAATTTTATGCAAATGGATAGGAAACCAAAATAATGGTATTCAGCTGCATCCGGTTAGACTGGAAGCCGACCCCAACATAGTTGGGAAAAGGCTAGGCAGATTGATTTTTGAGTTTCATTGCGTTACGTCATACTCGACAATCTAAGAAACCAATTTTTGTGAATATTGATCTAATTAGGTATCTTAAGTAGGTAGATATTTAGTATGAACCTAGACATCGCCTTATTGACTTCGTGCACGACAGTAGCGACACCTGGCATGCGCAACTATTCGAGATTATATCAAATAAATACATACAAATATTGTATTGTTTTCGAATATTTTGATTAATTAAGAGATAATATGAAGACGATCGTATTTTTAGAGGAATATATTAAAAGCATAACATAGAAATATGGATATGATTATATAAATAGATTTATTAGTACCCTAATTTAAGTTTATATCCTTTACTTTTTCCTTTTTACAGCAACTATCCATTTATTTCTTTGATATAATTTCTAGGCCGCTGTAGCAAAAAATATAAAATTGACACCGACTATTTGTGCCGTAATTTTTGCAGTTCACAACACAACAACAATACGGTATTTTACTCTAGATGAGAAAAAAATCTAAATATATATTATTTAGATAGCTTAGGCAAAAAGCAGTCGGAAAATGTTAGTTTTAGTTCATAAAATATCAATATAAATTTTAAAATTCAATTCAAAGTTTTCAGTTTATTTCTAACACCATGAAAGTAGCCGCCATGTTATTACGTCATACGGCTGTTTAAATTAAAAAGTGTCAATGTCAACCGTCATCAGTTCATCACTATGCCTTTTTATCCGACTGACCCACAAGGAGGGTAATATATTTCGCACGCATGTATGTATGTGGGTATATGTATGTATTTATGTATGTCTGTTCCATTGAGACCTCCTGTAGCTTAAACGGCTTGATGGATGTTATCATAAGAGGTGTCGTTAGATTCGTCTTAATAGGCTAGTTGACAGATTTTAGGAAATCATTAAAAATGTTCCTTGTTTGGTCAACCTTCCCTAAAACATGAATATTTCATCAAAATATTAACATTAGAAATACTAAGTTTTCATTTAAAAAACTCAACTTAATTTTCATAGTCAAAACGGGGCACACAGTACCTAATGAGTGATGTCATCATCTTTAGGCCTGTGCTTCACCAACCGGTTAGGTATTTATACAGTTGGTTTGTGTCAAATTTCCTAAGGAAAGAACTGATTAACTAAGCAGCCGTTTTAACGAGCATTTAAAAAGCCATTGTGTCTCGCGTGGATCCACGTTCGCATACGAAGGAAGTCGGTGAACTCCGCCCTTAGTCGTCAATGATATCTGTGTCAGATTGTCTGCTGTCATACAAGTAAAAACCAATACTTAATCAGTGTTTGCACTCTCTGCTTTCGGATTTCCCCTATGATGTTCGATATCGATTCAAATAATCGATTATTTATTTGTAAGTTTTTTTTTACTATGTGATGAATCTAAAAAAAATCGATATCATCGATTATTACTGTCGAACCAAATCGATTACATGTGATTTCAAAATAAAAAAGTGATCTAAATAGATATTTAGATCACTTTTTTTTTTTTTTTTTAGATAAAACGCAAGCAGAATGGACACTCCATAGCTCGTTTTTCAAAACACATAAATATGACGTTTTTGTTTTGATATTTCATATAATCATACATTTTAATCGTATTTTTTCTGACTATACCTTAAATAAACATACGAATGCTAGTTACTTTTTCTAAAAAAATCCCCTAAATTTAGGGGAAAATATCCTAAGTTGTAAACCCTGAAACAATGTTATTTTGTCAAAGTGACATGACTGAAAGTGAGTCGTGTCGCGTTCTGATTGGCGTCCATGTCGTGACAAATGGTTATATTTTTTCGTAATTATTTCTAAAAATATTATAAATATTATTAATCTAAAATCATTTACAAAACTAAGTTGAATTTTGATACTTATAGCTCACAACCATTCTACATAATAAAATTAATAAGATATTTTCCTTACTGTCAACTAGGTTATTGTAGGAGTGACATAGGCAATATAATATTTATATATTGCATGTGGAAATACAAAAATCAGGGAGGGTAAAGTATTTTTTAAATAAACTGTAACAATATTGGTATCAAATAAAAGCTAGTAATGAGTCAATACCAAATATATAATATTATTAAAACTAAAAAGCTTTTTGTTTTTTAAATAATTTGTTTTATTTCAACAAATTATTTAAAAAAAAACCTCATATGTTAAACTTTATATACTTTTAATTTCATATTTTATTTACATAATTTAAAATCTAACAGTTAAAAAAAATATGTAAAAGTATTAGGTTGGGGAAAAAGTCTTTTCGCATTATAGTATGTATGAACTTAAAATAAAATCTCTTTGGCTATACTATTTGTATCTGGCTGGTTTTGGTATCATTGAAAGTTTAAATTTTAAAGAACATAATTCCAAATTCAAATTAGGAAAATGTGTGATTTTCATTTGTTTTTCGTACTGTCAAGATGAGTGAATCTAATGAAGAAATTCGATACATTTTAAAATTTTACTACAAAAAAGGTAAAAATGCAACGCAAGCCGCGAAAAAAATTTGCGATGTTTATGGACCCAGTGCAGTATCTGTGAGAGTAGCACAAATTTGGTTTAAGCGTTTTCAATCCGGAAATTTTGATGTCAAAGATGCACGTCGCTCTGGTCGCCCTATTACGGATAAAATGGATACCATTTTTGAAAAAGTGGAGCAAGATCGGCATATCAGTAATTACAACGTAGCTGAAGAACTGGGAATTGACTAAAAAACAGTTTTGGCGCATTTGAAAAAAACTGGGTACACAAAAAAGCTCGATATTTGGGTACCTCACGAGCTCACTGAAAGAAACCTAATGCACCGTGTACTCATTTGTGATTCTTTATTGCGACGTAATGAAACCGAACGTTTTTGAAGAACCTGATAACTGGTGATGAAAAGTGGATCACGTACGACAAGAACGTGCGAAAAAGGTCGTGGTCACAGGCCGGTCAGGCTTCACAGACTGTGGCGAAACCCGGGTTAACTCGCAACAAGGTGATGCTGTGTGTGTGGTGGGATTGGAAGGGCATTATTCATTATGAGCTGTTACCACCAGGCAGGACCATTGATTCTGAACTCTACTGCGATCAACTGATGAGATTAAAACAAGAAGTTAAGAGAAAGCGGCCGGAATTAATCAACAAAAGGGGTGTGGTTTTTCATCATGATAACGCTAGACCTCGCACATCTTTAGCCACTCAGCAAAAATTAAGAGAGTTTGGCTGGGAGATGTTAATGCATCCGCCGTATAGTCCTGACCTTGCACCTTCAGATTTCCACCTGTTTCGGTCTCTTCAGAATTCTTTAGGCAGTGTCAGGTTAACATCACGAGAAGACTGCCAAAACCACTTGTCGCGGTATTTTGATCAGAAGTCCCAAAATTTCTATAGCAATGGGATAATGTCCCTACCTAAAAGATGGCAAAAAGTTATCGAACAAAATGGTACCTACATACTTTAGATAAATGTAAATAATGTATAATAAAAAATGTTTTGAATTTTCTTAAAAAATGCGAAGAAACTTTTACCCCAACCTATTGTATAAAAAAGGAGGGGAAATAATCATAGGGCATCAAAAAATTCGTCCGCATCGCTGTCGACAGGAAAAGTGCCCAAAAAGCTGGCAGCATTGCAACTTTATATACTAAACTTTTCATCGTCAACATGTGTAATTTCATAAAATAAATATTATCAAATACATACTTATAACATTGATCATAACGAGAAAATGAGTCCAAATATATAAAACTATATGAGTCATCTTTCCGCTTCCATAACACCCATTCTAAGATAATACACCTTTATTTCAAGATTCGCTCGTAATAAATATTACGAAAAGAAATGTAATTTTAACATCTTTTTTGTTGTAATTCGGTAAAAAGGAATGAGAGCAAGCGTTCAAATAGGACCTTACTTTACCTTGATTCGTAAACGAAATGTGAGCGAAAAGCCGTGTAATCTAATATTTACAGAAGGAAACCACGGACTGTCGTAATTATGATGTACGTACGGAATAAAATTATTTGCACAACGTAGGTAGAGTTGCGTTTATGTATTTTTATAATAAGGGCATTTTGAGGGTTACCTAATGTTTAAAATTAAACCGACCAAAATTACCCACGTTTTAGCCATGATAATAATTAGATCCCATGAAATGAGACCCAAACAAGCTTCGACGCTACTGTCATTTGCCGGTGACAATTCCAAATACCTATAAGGTGCTATGGTTCAAAACTTTCTGTTTAAAAAAATTCAAAATTGTAAGTATTTTTTTTTTCGATTCTAGGTTTAGGTTAAAAAGAATTTATTCTCATAAGAACAATACATAGGTTCACTTACAATGAGATACAAAGTTACTGCATAAATCTAAATGAATACATTTTGCCTCAGGTGCGTGTTGGTGAAGTTATATAAATAAATAATAGGTAGGTAAGAAGTTGCTAACATTAATTGATACGGTATGACTACGTTTGTTGAATATAATTTTTTAGTTTCACTTTGAATGAGTTAATGTTGTTACAATCTTTTACGTCATTTGGCAGGTCATTATACAGCTGTGCTCCCTCGAACAATATGGTTTTTTCGCCATAGTTAGTACGAGCTTGTCTTCGTTGTAGTTTATTTTTATTTCTTAGGTTGTATGATATGGTTTTTTTGTGTAATTGTAAATTGGATTGTAATTCTAATTGAAATAACTAGCTTTTGCCCTCCTCTCCGCCCGCGTGGTGGTCGGAAATTATCTCAAGTAAACGTACTACTGGGATAAAAAGTATCTTGTCCTAACCTAGGTCATGGTCTACCCATGTGCCAAATTTCATCCAAATCCGTTCAGCCGTTTTTACGTAAAAGCGTAACAAACAAAAAAACAAACTCAATTTTACGAGGTAAACAGGTACCTACTTGTTTCCCGACGTTTCGACCGCCTTGCAGCGATCGTGGTCACGGGAGGACTGATGACAGCTCAGCGACGTCTTCGTAAAGTGCGGGTATGGGCATCTACCCTCACTTGGTCTTCACAATTTTTATAATTTTTATTTTTACAATATTAGTTAGGATTATGAATTCATGAAAAAAATTACAAACACTAAGGATGTTCATTTTCACCAACAATTTATGCCTAACGAGTTTTAAATCTTTATCCTCAAAATCGATCATAGTTCTGCAGACGTTTGCATATGACGTAACTCGGTAAACCACGTCAAAACTACGTAGGTAGTTTACATACCTACCTACATAACATAGTTCGTAGAAATACTCGTACATCATATTAACTGGCTAGCCTTTAGCTCTCCACAACGCGTTCCACTAAAGTTGCGTTTTCACTTAGGATTCTGAACAGTTCTAAGCGAGCTAGCGTTTGATGAAAACACTTGAGCGAGCGAACATGTTTGTTCAGTGATGATAGGTTGGACTCGACGAACGAATGCTCGCTCGTTCATTCTTAGCTAGTGAAAACGACGTCACGGCGAGCTAGCATTCGTTTTCTCCTTGTGGTGAAAACAGATGTTTTATGTTTTGAACGATCATTGGCAAAACAGCAATCATGGTCTGAACAAAATGTTTGCTCGGCAGGGTAGTGAAAACGCGGCTTTAAATGATTGACGTTTTACCGCACCTAGTCCCACGAACCATGTAGTTCGTCCATAACTTGAATTGAGTACGTATCCATCAATCACCATGTAGTTCGTCCATAACTTGAATTGAGTACGTATCCATCAATCAACTCAGCCTATCCTAGTCTTCAAGGCGTGTGGTCGATAAAAAAGTAGTACGTTGATCGAAAAATTGTCTTGCACGCCTTGTGAATATGGTTTAAACAAACATTGCAAGTTAAAAGTTTGTAATTAAAATAGAACACTTTTTTTTAAACTGAACTCAGTCTTTTGTTTCTCGAATGATAAATCTTAAAGTACACGGTCAAGTTTATTGCCTTTGGCATACCATAAAATTGAAAGCAATTAACTGGCACCGTCTAAACAACATGTAAAATTAAGTCGCATGCAATTTTATTGAATGGCACAACTTGCATCCAATTATATTGTATGCCATTTATGGAATCGCACGCGTGTAAGCTTGCATGAAAAACATGAATGGCAATAAAATTGAACGTGCTTTGCTTTGAATCGTTTGTCTTGGTATGGGCATGTAATGAGGAGAGACGAAACGCATGTGACTAAAAGAGTGATGAATATACATGTTGATGGATGGAGAGGCAGAGGAAGGCCAAAGAAAAGATGGATGGATTGTGTGAGGAATGATAAGGGAGTGAATGATAGCGTGACAGTTGACAGGGGAGAATGGAAGAAGAAAACGTGTTGCGCCGACCTCAAGCAATATGGGATAAGGGCAGGAAGATGATGATGGTGATGCTTTATGGCATACGATTATTGCTCTTGAACGTTCCAGAAACTTGCACAGTGTAAATCTGCCTAGCCTTTTCCCAACTATGTCGGGTCGGCTTCCAGTCTAACCGGATGCAGCTGAATAGGTACCAGTATTTTACATAGAGCAACTGCCTATCTGACCTCCACAACCCAGTAACTGGGTAATACGATACTGACGACCCGTAACGACTGTCAAAGATCCACGAATGACATCCGGGACCAACGGCTTAACGTGCTTTCCGAGGCACGGAGGAGTCTCGATATGTAAAGATGGTCACCCATCCACGGACCAACCCCAGCAAGCGTAGCTTAACCTGGTGGATCGACCCGTGCGGCTGTTATTACTTAGCCACGAGCTCCTACTTATTTACATAACATTCTCTTAACTTAATACGTTAAGACGCGTTTGAACGCTTCACACCAAATGAAAGGATTTGTATGACAATGTCTTTAATCTCATGAAACTTAATCCTTAAGCACATTCTATTGTGCTATGTTACATTAATTAAGTGATTTAATTAACTATTGTTAGTGTAGTTTTCACGTCGTTTAAGTGTCTTATTTTGTTGTAACTATGTATTTTGTAACAATAGTTTTAGTGAATTGTTTAAAACAGCGACCATTTTGGTTATTCATTGAAAAATATTTCGACAGGGTTTTTCTTAGCCATTTATCACAAACCCATACGATGTAGGTTATCCTTTAAATGACTTTAAAGGACCATTTTGGCTAGCCATTGAAAGATGTTTCGATAGGGTTTTTCTAAGCAGTTAAACAAAAACCCATACGATGTGGGTAACCTTTTGACCAGCTCCCTTTTTAACTCTCTTTTAAACGATAACAGCATAACATTCCGACTCGCAGCAATGTAATATAAAAAAAAAAAAAAAAAAATATTTCAGGTAGGAACCCATATCATACAAAAATATACAAAAATCAAATCACACAACAATAAACACAAACGAATAAATATAACATGAACACACAAATTGGATATATCAAATTCATTACCAATCAAAATTAACTTATAGCTAGCCTCCTACGAGCGACACTATATGTAACACACACACACACACTACACACACACACACACTATGTGTAATGTGACCTCTCGATGATGGGCATACATTGCAAATTGCTAATATGGTTACCCGTACAAACCCTTAATATATAATAGGTTTCCTCAATAAAGGGGGTAACCCTTTCACTGGGTTTCAAGGCTAAAACCCATTCATGGAGTTACACATGATAAAGGTAACCTCATAAACGGTTTACCCCTTCGAAAGACTTAAGTTTTAACCGGGGTTGTACGGTCCCTGGTTTAAAATGGTTTAATAACTGACTACATCTTACTCTTGTTTCAGCGATGTCAGGTCCCTACTGTTCCAGATTCAATTCCCAGTTTGAACAGTATTATTATGATTGGCTGTTCTTTTAGAAATTCTCTGCAGGTAATAAGAAGCTCGAAGTTTGAATTCGTAGTGGTGAAAAAGCAATTTCTGCTTAGCATTCGCGATCTAAAAACTGTGTCTCTGTTCAAATATCGAGTAAATGATCACATCTTTCCTCTCAAATGTGAGAATTTATATATATTATATGTCTATGTTTATATATTTTAGCTTTATGTATTTATTTAATTTTTGTTTTCCTTTATATGAAATGAAATGAAATTTATTTATTTGCCAGAATATACTCGTAGGTACTTATATAATTGGGCACGCCACAATTGCGGCGATAAGTCCCCTCTTTGAGGAGTGGTTGGAGAGGCGCCACGGCGTCCTCACCTTCCGCCTGACGCAGGTCCTCACCGGACACGGTTGTTTCGGGAGGTTCCTGTTTCGGATAAGGCGGGAGGAAACGCCCGGGTGTCACCATTGTGTAGATCGCCCGGAGGACACGGTGGAGCATACAGTGGTGGTCTGCCCGGCTTGGGCGGAGCACCGCCGTGTTCTCACGGAGGCGATCGGCGGCGGCGATCTCTCGCGTCCAAACCTGGTCCAGGCCATGGTGCGGAGCGAGAGTGCATGGGAAGCCGTCACCTCCTTCTGCGAAGCAGTAATGCTCGCGAAGGAGGAAGCGGAACGCGTGAGGGAGAGGCAACAGCCGCGCCCTCGCGCCCCTAGCCGCCGTAGGAGACGCCCTGGGCGGCGGGAATCGATTGCCGATTCCCGGCCACCGTAGGCGCGGGCTTGCGGACGACGAGTAATGGGCAGCTCGCCGTCCGGTAAGGACCAGGCCCGGGTCGACGGCGCGTTGTGTTCCACGCGCGCCTCAAAGAGATGTCAGCAGTGACGGGGTCAATTGGGCCGATGCCGCCGGGGTCGCGGGTAGTTCGAAAGAGATACCGTGGCCCTGGCACGGGCAGCTGAAGGAACATGGGTGGGTTTTAGTCAGTAAAAGTCTGACACGCCCTCCCGCTCTGCCCAGAGCGGGAGAAGTCATTTGATGATTTCCCATCCACAAAAAAAAAAAAAAAAAAAGGTACTTATATAATAAAGGTAAAATTATTTTGGTCTCACTATATTCGACTTATCAGTCCTGCAAATATTTTACGTAGGTACATGCATAACAATATCATTAAATTACATCAATATCATATACATACGTATACAATATAATATACGTGTAGGTATATTTAATACTTTAGTTTAAGACTTCACATATTCATATTTTTCTCTTCTTGCTCTCACACACTATTGTCTACATTTATTTTTCATTTCACCTTTCGCAGGTCTGCTGGAAGAAATTTCTTAAGAAATAAGCAGTACCTTTGTACTCCATATTATAAATATGATGTGCTCTATGTATTTTTCTGTGTGTACTTATATAGTAAAATAAATAAATTGGTTTATTCAAAACCTTATTCTACAATTGACATATACAATTGCCATAAATGAGTATACGTTTGTAGTGTGTTGAATGTCTTTGTTGAAACGTGAATGTAAATTAATAGGTTAACTTTCACGTCTGCCTATTCCTACCTGATTAGTATCGTATTTCAATATATACCCAGCGATAGTTCGAAATGTATGTTTGTATGTAGGTACAGAATCACTGATGGAAGAGTTACAATTAGTTCCATTAGTACGTCAAACCGCGTTTGGCAAATAGGTAGCGAGGTCACCGACTATTTATTAACAAGTACAATGGAAAGCATTTAATCAGTAGCTTTTCAATAGATTAACCAATTTATTTGACGTTCAGATACGTGTTCGTTGCAGACACAGCAGCAGCTAAACGTCAGGCATTAAGTCCGCCTTTGTACAGTATTTTTTTACTTGTGCATAAAGTTTTAATAAATAAATAATAAATAAATAAATAAATAAATAAACGTGACGACTAAGGTGAAGTAGGTAAGCTGTCATTTTACTTGATGCTAGGTATTGTACTTCAAGCTCACGCCACAAATGTCCAATTGAAAGACGTTGTGATAGGTAAAAATTCTCCTGCCCAATTTATTTGGATTCGGCGCAATAAGTCCCTTTTTTCCATACTTCTCTATTAGTCGTCTTCTCGGTAGTCACCCCCTTTCCAGCCATATCATCTTTCACAAAGTCCATCCTGTTAGCGTGCATTGATGACTTGTTGACTTGATTGACTGATTGACTTCCTGTTAACATAACGTTTTAAATACTAAACTGCTGACTTCTGGTTTTCTGTGACATTTTTGTCAGAAATAGCCGCAGGAGCGAAAGATATCGCCTGGACCGATTTGTGAGATTGATGATTACTGTTGAGTACCTACATGTAAAATATTAACTGAAGTCGATTATTAAATACAGCATTAGCAAAGTGATTTGTCTTTTCTATTTGTAATCTACAAGTATATTACACCCGGAGGATATGAGAACGCATACGTTCCAATAATCCATCGTTTCTTTGGTCTTCCCCTACTCTTATAGCCATTGACATACTTAAAACTTTCCTCACAATATTTACCTCATTCCTCCGCATCACATGCCCATACCATGACAACTGATTTCCGCACAACTTTTCAGTCACGGGTGCCACTTTTAAACTTCCTCTTATGTACTAATTTCTTATTCTATCCATTCGAGTAACACCACACATCCCTATTAGCAATCTCATCTCAGCTGCACACAATTGCCTTTCTTCATCCCTTTTGTGGCCCAACATTCTGATCCAAACAAGACAGCAGGTCTAACCATTGCTTTATATATCTTCCCCTTAAGTTTAAGGGGAATGCGGGAGTCGCAGATTGTTCTCGTGAACTGCCGCCATTTCATCCATCCAGTGTTAATTCTGTGCTTAACCGTCCGATCTACTTCGCCATCGCTTTGCACGAGTGAACCGATATACCATACGATGTGATGTGTAAGTACCTACGTCAAAATTTTTGAATAACCGCCCGATAGGATTTCCCATCTACAAAAATGACGAACTTACATGTAAACTTTCTTATCCTATTCAACCCTTTTAGGGGATGAATTTTCAAAGATCCGTCCTTAGCAGTTACCTTTGTTATAATATTATATTTACTCTTGTGCAAAACTTGCTTCTAGACCCAGCGGTTTAGGCTGTGCGTTGATTGTCAGTGAATAAATGAATAAATAAATTCAAGAGTTTTATTAATTAAATTGGAATCGGGTTAATCAGTCATTCAATTTAACTCATCGTCCACTGCTGGACATTAGCTTCTCCTAAGTTGGGCCATCATAATCAGCCAATAATGTTTCAACTACTGGCACACAGGCCTCCTCCTCGGTGTGAGAGGGAGTGGTCCGCTATCCACCACGCGCCGCCCTACGCGGGGCCCAGTGCGGGTTATACGAGTTATGACATGCCGGTTTCCTCACGATGTTTTCCTTCAACATTTTGAGAGCAGTGGTGACGAAATGATTTTATTTTATTTGGGAAACAGACAGATACAATATAATAAGAAAACGGTACAAAATAGCAATACATAATCCAAAACAGTTTCCACACATTATTAATACGAATTTTGACAATTCAGTAAGTTACAACGGCCGCTATCTAAGGGAAAAATATATATCAAAATGATTTAACAATGAAAATGAAAAGAACAACAATATTAAAAATTTACACAAAGTAAAGCGCCTGTCTGGGTTCGAACCCACGATTTACAATTCGTAAGTCGAGGCCGTCACCACTGGGCCACCACTGTTCTGAAGTTGGACTGCTACATCTGATTTTCCCCATGGATTTTGTCTCTGCCACCTTTTTAAGTCCATGATGGTATTTAGTCATGGAGTGTGTCACGCTACATTTACGCTGATTGATATTTACAAACACTATCTGCCCTTAGCATTTTCATGACCATGAAAATATATATCTCATTTTATCTAAGTATAAAGAGAGGACTTTAACAATACTTCAAGACTATAAAATGTGTGAAGACTCCTTCACCTAATATTGATTTCTTAACGTCCATCACGCCTATAGGTATACTCCCAGAAAAGTTAGACAGAGGTGTACCTAATAGTACACCTTTTTTTTTTTTTTTTTTTTTGTGGATGGGAAATCACCAAATGACTTCTCCCGCTCTGGGCAGAGCGGGAGGGCGTGTCAGACTTTTACTGACTAAAACCCACCCATGTTCCTTCAGCTGCCCGTGCCAGGGCCACGGTATCTCTTTCGAACTACCCGCGACCCCGGCGGCATCGGCCCAATTGACCCCGTCACTGCTGACATCTCTTTGAGGCGCGCGTGGAACACAACACGCCATCGACCCGGGCCTGGTCCTTACCGGACGGCGAGCTGCCCATTACTCGTCGTCCGCAAGCCCGCGCCTACGGTGGCCGGGAATCGGCAATCGATTCCCGCCGCCCAGGGCGTTTCCTACGGCGGCTAGGGGCGCGAGGGCGTGGCTGTTGCCTCTCCCTCACGAGTTCCGCTTCCTCCTTCGCGAGCATTACTGCTTCGCAGAAGGAGGTGACGGCTTCCCATGCACTCTCGCTCCGCACCATGGCCTGGACCAGGTTTGGACGCGAGAGATCGCCGCCGCCGATCGCCTCCGTGAGAACACGGCGGTGCTCCGCCCAAGCCGGGCAGACCTCCACTGTATTTTCCACCGTGTCCTCCGGGCGATCCACACAATGGTGACACCCGAGCGTTTCCTCCCGCCTTATCCGAAACAGGAACCTCCCGAAACAACCGTGTCCGGTGAGGACCTGCGTCAGGCGACCTAATAGTACACCTATGGAAGCATGAGGAACAGGGAGTAAAGTTCACTCATCCTCCATAGAAAAGGGAGGATCCTCCGACCAGACGGGTGTCGTGTCTGGTAGGCAACTGCCTGAAGATTGATGTAGGGACGTTGTATACATATTTATTTATTTATTTATTTATTTATTTATTTATTTATTTATTTATTTATTTATTTATTTATTTATTTATTTATTTATTTAGGGAAAACAAACAGTAGCACAATAACAAATAGACAAAATAACTTAAATATTACATTTAACAATTATGCTACCCACTACGTTCTCCACAGATTACAATTTATAAGTAGTAGGTTTTAAAACTAGCTAGTAACACAGTTATATATTGTCCTAGAACTCAAAATGGATTTTTACATTTAAAAAAAAGAAAAAGTAAATTTGTGTGCGTACATCATTATTAAATATTAAACATTACATATACATTACATTATATATGCTAGTTGCGGGGTAAACTCTAATTGCGCGATGCAGGATTTTGCGTGACGTCAGTGTGATGCGTAGTTCGCATGTGGCCATGTAGATGCCGCCACACACCCACATTTCGCCAGTTATGTTTAAGTCCCATGCAATAGGGGGTGAGCCTATTGCCATCAACCGGGTACACATCCAGACTGGGCAGCTACTGAAATTTGCTAATGGAAAAACCCAATAACACTTTGCACGACCTGGTAATCGAACCCAGGATCTCATGCTCGTTATTAAAGCTTGCGACCACTAGATCAACGAGGCTTTTACATGTTCAATATTTGTGTAGGTACTAGCGTCTGCCTGGGACTTCTTCCGCGTAAAATTTCTTGTCCCCCCGACCCACCTCGTCGCATCACATTGCCTGCCCGCGCTATTACTTCCTTTTCGCTTAGCGTTCTTTATGTTTTTTCTTTTTGCTTGGCTCCTAAGGGTAAAAGCGTGATGTTAAATAGTCTAGGTGTAGCCTTTCTAAAGAATTGGGCTATAAAATGCAAATTTTTTTTTTTTCTAATCCGGCTGTTCTAGAGATTAGCGCGTTCAAACAAACAAACAAACTCTTCAACTTTATTATATTTAATAGTATAGATCATCATAAAATCATCTCGTTTATCACACTTCTAAAAGGCCATAGAGGTACCTATCTATTTATACTTACTTATTCGCATATTTCTCAAAGCAAGCGTTAAATATTTATGAATGAATAAATAAGATGTAAATAAAGATGATGAGAATTTATGAGATGTTTGGGTACCTTTTCAGGGTTCCTTGCTTAAAGGGCTTTAAGGAAACCCTATTATTAGTAATAGGGTCCCGTTAGCGCCATTACATCGTTCATCGTATTTTTGAATCAAAATCGTTGCTGTCTGTCTGATTGTTAATCACTTTTAGAAGTAGTATGAATACTTAGCCCAACGATACGAGATAAATACATAAAACTGTAACTTTTTTATTTTTTTTTGTGCAACCTGCATTTATTATTAAATATTGGTAAACAACAAGTGTATGGTAAAATTGTAACTTATACAAATGTCAACTATAAACTAAAGTAATCTAAGTTGAGATTTGTATGAAAAATCTGTCGATAAACGTCATAAGATAATATTATTATTATTATAAGATGCAATGCAAACTGAACCATACGCAATTAAGTTAAAGTTTTTAATCTCAAAGTATGAAATTTATCTCATCTCGCTGGCTTTAATTTATAAGAGTTCTTTGTGAAGGAGCTAGTCATGGTAAATATTAACAACATACAAATTATAATCTGTATGGTGTTAAGGCGAGTAGGGCTGCCAACTAGCGCCATCATTGATAAAAAAAAATAAGTCTGGGGATATGGCACATTTTGAACGTTTTGAAAGGTCGTTTTTGGTGTTAACTGCTAAGGCTTCGAACCTAGGAGGTTTAGTGTTGATTTTTTTTTATGCAAAAATTCTACCTCATTTGACTAAAAATTTGAGCATAGGAAATTTGAAAATGTTCCATATCTTCAGACTTTTTTCTCTATGGTGGCACTAGTTGAAAGCTCCTTGTAAAATAAAGGTATTCAGCTGCATCCAGTTAGACTGGAAGCCGACCCCAACAACCCAACATAGTTGAGAAAAGGCTAGGCATATGATGATGATGGCCATGAGAAATTCCTCTGGTATGAATCAGCTATCCATAAACGGCAGTGACTACTTATCATCAGATGGAAAGGTTGCTGATTCCCAAAACAATAAAAGAATTTTGAATATGCAAAAATTTACTCGCCGACCCGCTGTTTCCAACTAGTTATCATAAATTCTTCTCCTCCCCAGATAAGCGACAAAATGACCAAGATAAATCGTTTGATAAATACGCTAATTATAACAAACGACCTTCATTTCGCTTTAGAAATAATCCTATTACGGATTACTCGTACTAATGTACATATAAACACCTAGAACACGTATTAGTAGGGCTTCGCCTAACGAAGTACCTAATGCATTAGTCGTGTACCTACAGTATCGTGTTATTGGACCATTGATATACGGTTCAAGCGAATTGTAGCATACATTTCGAATTTGGCCGGTTGTAAGATCAGAGCTATTTGAATAGATATCTATATTTAGACATCTATATATGTACATATTATGAATTAAAGTCGCTTTTCGTGTATGTCTATGTGTGTGACCATGTTATTTTTCTAAACTGCACAACGGATTTTGATGCTACTTTGACATTGATGTATAAATTAGGAAGATAAGGTTCGCGTTCCTCGACGTAGACCGCATACATTGAGTTAATCACACACAATTTGACCTTAATCACACTCGAACTGGCGTTTGTATAGCACGTTAGGTAAAATTATCGTAACAAATTAAACAGCAATAAAGATACGTTCATGTGATAGCAAAATGTACAGTGGGCTGCATCATCAATTGGCTACCCAATTGATGCAGCCCATTGAGTACACAAATTTTCAAAAACCAAAAACCAGTTCCACGGGATTACTTTTCACTCGTAAGTACAGGCAAATATGTTAATTTGTTGAAAATTATAATAATATTTATTGTTTGCTTCGCCATGTTTGTGAAAGCGAGATAGACATGCAATCTTATTCATAATCGTAAGCATTCTGCGGCTATCGCGATTTCGCTTGCACAACAGCGCCACCTCCTATGTCTGTCCTTGTCTATTGGTAACTAGGTTTGCGAAAGTGATCACAGAAGTGCTAATTTCGGTGCATGTAGTCGTGCGCCGAGTCCAGGTTTAGTGATTGCGATGTTAGCGCGTAAGCGCTCCTGCACACGATGCCGCCACCGCGCCGTCGCCGCGCTGACGCCGCACAACTACACTGTACATACGAGTCGCGCGAAGACCGCCACCGCGCCGCCGCCGCGCCGCCACCGCGCGCGGTCCCAGTTATTTCATTATCCTGATTCATTCCATTGCCGGCCGCGTATGAACATGCACGTGATAACTTTTTAAGAAATTATCATGGAAAGTTTTGTTTTGGACCGCGCGCGGTGGCGGCGCGGCGGCGGCGCGGTGGCGGTCTTCGCGCGACTCGTATGTACAGTGTAGTTGTGCGGCGTCGGCGCGGCGACGGCGCGGTGGCGGCATCGTGTGCAGGAGCGCTAACGTATCTTCCTCTAATGATATCAATATGCTTTTACCATTATTTAGAAATTTAATCCAGAGGGATTATGTGTTTAAAAAAATGATATTTAACATACATATTAAAAATAAATCTCGATGTTTTGTCAAGTAGTAAACCGTGCGAAGCATGGATCGGTCGCCATTTTACCTAAAACCAGGAAGCCTGGTTGGTTTGTTGAAAGTAAATGAAAAAAAAGCAGGAACGCAATATTCACAAATAACTTTTCGTAAAATATGGATGCTATGCTCTGAACCAATCATCGATGAAAGTATAGAATTTCATTGCAAAGCAAAATACAGTGACACACTTTTATAGAAAAAAATATTGACGGTAACGCCATTTAAATTGTGAAACACTGCATGCAATATTCGCACTTTCTCTTCAGCTCTAATTCCGTGTAGTGGGGAAAGATTGGCCTTTTTGGGTGCTGACTTTTCCATGACGCTAAGAATGACTTTTTTTGTAATAATAAATTTAAAAAAAAATTGACGCCATATTTTAGTTTTTTAATAGTTTCAGTTATGTTAGGATATAATTTTGTTATTTTAAGGTTATGTTTATATTACATTTAATTTTTTTCTTAATAAATATTAATACAAATAAATACAAAAAAAAAAGAATAACTAAATGTAATTCCATTTTCAAGGTTTTAGTTTAACCTGAATTTTAAAAGTCTATTTTAAAATCGTTTGTGATGTTCTTCGGAAAGGTCAGGTGCGTAGTACTCGCAAACGGCCTGCGTGTATAACCGGATGTATGAACTTAATCGAAGCAAAAAGAGTATGTAAGGATCGTAGCAGGTGGCGATCTGTAGATTCTGCCTACCTTTATGGGAAGAAGGTATGAGTTTATGTATATATGTATACGAGTATAGGTACCTGTTTTAAAATGTACCTAATCGGTAACGTTGTAAGTTGATACATACCTAACGTACCAAACCACCTACGTACCTAGAGCACGTAAATTAGGAATAGGTAATGTGTTAGGTACAATGTGCAAGCTTGGAGCTAGCAATATATCACTGAGCACATTTAAACTCAATGCACTGTAATTCAGTTCAAGCAATGCCAATTTGGTGCATAGCATTGGTGTCGCATTTTGATGGAATTAAATCAATCCGCCTAGCCTTTTCCCAAAAAAGTTGGAGTCGGCTTCTAATCTAACCGGATGCAGCTGAATACCAATATTTTACATGGAGCGACTGCCTATATGACCTCCACAACCCGGTTACTGGGGCTGGTTGTCAGACTTTCGGGCTTCTGGCGACCCGTAACGACTGTCAAGATCCAAGAATAACAGCCGGGACCAACGGCTTAACGTGCTTTCCGAGGCACGGCGGGGTTTAGGTATGTAAAGATGGTCACCCATCTATGGACCGACTGCGGCAAGCGTAGCTGAACCTGATCGATCGCCCCGTGCGGCTTTTATTACTTAGCCGCGAGCCCTCGCTTCACTCATTTTGATGGAATTAATTACTACTAATCCAGGAAGGTTACGTATACTAAACATGTTTCGCTGAAAATATATTTTCAGCCATGAAACCTCTTTTTTTAAAAAAAACGACAGAATCTAAAAATAAAATCTCGTTACACGCGGCTCCGGCTGTTTTGATATCAAAAAGAGTTTTTTCGCTCAATCTTTTTGACATTTCTCGGGTTCAACATTCTACTCGATTCTCAGGTAGTAGTAACTACAGACAGTCCATGTTGTATTTATAAAACTGAAAAACACAGTTCAAACATACGATATTCATCATCTGTCTAGCCTTTTTCCAACTATTTTGGGGTCGGCTTCCAGTCTAACCGGATGCAGTCAGTATTTTACATGGAGCGACTGCCTATCTAAACTCCACGACCCAGTTACTGGGTAATATTATACGATACCAAGCGATGCGATACCATATTTAAACGTACAATCTTACCAGTTATAAAAATCATGTAAGTCTTGTTTTGCTTATTCCGATGTATATGTTTTCTGTTATGTTACCTATGTTTTATGTTATACCCAAGAAGTAGACTAGCTGAAAATGTCTTGTGGCGACAAGACCGCCTTATTTAGGGCAACCTATTGTAGCCTGATATAATATATAAACAAATAAATAGTAAATATCTTCTTCTTCTTTTCGAGTCGATGGAGAAAGTATAATAATATTTTATTATGTTATATGAGTGAGCCCCACGTCAGAGGAGCTCGTAGCTAAGTAATAATAGCCGCACGGGTCGATCCATCAGGTTAAGCTACGCTTGCGAGGGTTGGTCAGTGGATGGGTGACTATCTTTACACACCGAGACGTTGGTCCCGGCAGTCATTCATGAATCTTTGACAGTCGTTACGGGTCGTCAGAAGCCTGAAAGTCTGACAACTAGTCTTACCAATGGGTATCTTATTACCCAGTTACTGGGTTGTGGAGGTCAGATAGGCAGTCGCTTCATGTAAAATACTGGTATTCAGCTGCATCCGGTTAGACTGGAAGCCGACCCCAACATAGTTGGGAAAAGACTAGGCCGATTGATTTTGAGTGAGCCCCACGCCAATCGCGACATCGGAGGCGATTTTTAGGTCGTAGTATTCCTATTAAAATTCTAATAGTAGGGTACTATATTATTTTATATATTATATAACCTAACCTAACCTAACCCAAATGATTCACCAACCTTAGGAGAATCACGGATCTTACCTGTTATAAATATTTTAAGTTTATTACTGTGAAAATTTTTACGTTTGGATGTTTGTTACCCAATCACGCATAAACGGCTGAACGGATTTGGATGAAATTTGCCAGATAGATTCCGGTAATATAACTTCCGTGAGATAATTTCAGACCTCCACGCGGGCGACGCTGCGGGCAAAAGCTAGTATTAAATATAAAATCCACACATAAAATAAACTTTTCAACCACAACCCGAACAATTTTTCGTTGTACAACATAGGAGACAGCGTTCGATATCCGAATCCCTCAAAGGCCAAAGGGACTAACTAAGGCATTGTTGGTTTTCGAGGCCAATGTGATGTGAATAAGACCTTCTTACGCGTTCGAGTTTCTCAATTTGAGTCCGTTTGGGGCTTAAGAAAGTTGCTTTGACAATTTGTTTTGAGTTTGCTGACATTGTCTACGGTTCACATTTTATATGGGTTTGCAAAAAAAAAAGAACAAAAAAGCAGGTTTCTTTCATCACACGTTCTGTTTAGTACCTACCCGGTAACTAAACTGAACGCGTTATAAATGGAACCTAGGGGGATAAACGGGAATTGATTTGCGATATAAAAAAAAACAAATATAATATTGAATCAAAACCGTTTTGATGAAAAAATACATTCATAAGTAGGCCTTTTCGACAGCTAAAACTTTCAATATTAGTCAAAACTAATACACAAGAAAACAAAAATAGTTTGTTATTGTTTATAGTCTAAATAATGACAAACTGTTTTTATTTTCTTGATTATTAGTTTCTAAAAAAAATAAACATCTAAGTTTAGATGTTTATTTTTTTTAGAAACTAATAGAAGTTTGTGTTATTTTTTAAGTGAGGTTATTGTGTCAGTGTAATAAAACTACTACACAACATAATTTTATTATACTAAAAACTCCTACATAAAGGTTTGTTTAATTGCAAAAGAAAGAGAAATGAAAATAGGGAAGGGAGGCCTTTGCCCTGCAGTGGGACACAATAGACTCATAATAATCACACTAATAATAGAAATGCGAAAGTTTGTGAGTGTGTGTGGGTGTGTGTGTGTTTGTTACTTCTTCACGCTCAAACGGCTGGACCGGTTTGAATGAAATTTGGTATGCAGATAGCTTACACCCTGGATCAACACATAGACTACTTTTTATCTCGGCCTACGCGGGTGAAACCGCGGGGCGCAGCTAGTAATAAATAATAAAAAGAATCAAATACATAAAAAAAGACAAAAAAAAATAAAAAAAAATATATAAAAATGTAAATGTGTGTGTGTGTGTGTGTGTGTGTATGTATGTGTTATATATAGAAATGTTATTGATGAACATGTATAATCATCCGTACCTAGCGAAGATCCTATCGATTCTATACAAAATTGGACATTTTGAATTACAAAAAGACACAGGGCCAAAGGGTTTTATTACAATCGTGTAAACATAATTGCCAATTTGTAAGATCAAGAGGACCATTATGAACGGTGGACCGAATCAGATCAATGAAGACAATTTCACCATTAACTGACAAATTGGTAGATACTCATTTTATTTTGCTACCCAATTGATGATAGAAAACTCTTTATTAAATGTCAAACTCAAATCATTTATTTCAAACATACCTACACATACAAGGCACTTTTGGACGCCAAAATTTACAAAAAAATAGAATTGATTCTAGTCGCCCCTTCCAAAAGGTAGAGTCGTATGGAGAAGAATATGGCAAGAAACTCCACCGTTACTATTTTAAAATGTACAATAATTATATAATATATAAGACGATGCACCTAGAATAAAATTACTATAGATACCACAATCAATCAATCTGCCTAGCCTTATCCCATCTATGTTGGGGTCGGCTTCCAGTCTAACCGGATGCAGCTGAATACCAGTATTTTACATGGAGCGAATGCCTATCTGACCTCCACAACCCAGTAACTGGTTAATACTATACCTTTTGGTAAGACTGGTTGTCAGACTTTCAAGCTTCTGACCACCCGTAACGGCTGTCAAAGATCCACGAATGACAGCCGGGACCAACGGCTTAACGTGCTTTCCGAGGCACTGAGGAGTCTCGGTATGTAAAGATGGTCATCCATTCACTGACCAACCCCAACAAGCGTAGCGTAACCTGACGGATCGACCCGTGCGGCTGTTATTACTTAGTTACCCATAGGTAAAAATAACATATTTTATGTAAGTATAGAACATATATTATTGTATTTTGCTTCAAAATATGTTAGTATTTCATTTGAATTGGACAAAAGCCCTTTTTCTCTCAAAAGTTATTCGAGATTAGCTCAGACAGGAAAGGTGATGACATATATGCTAAGAAAATACCAGAAGAAGGAACTTGCAGGTATTAATTAGGAACACTGGATGCGAAAGGCGATTTATCAAGTGCTGTGGCGGAACTAGGAAAGGCTTAACGTCTACATTACGCTGATAAATTAACCAAATTACATACCTACTACAGCGTCAATAGTCCCAGAAAGCTGCCTTCGTGATTCACCGTCATCATTCTGTTTTCTGCTGGATATAGACCTTGTGATTTTACCAAACCTTTATTTCGCCAAGATGGACTGTATGTAGATAGTTTGAAAGTATTGGAAAAGCCAATTTTAAAAGAGTAACCCATACCTTACCGTCAAATGTAAAGAGTTTCCTATTCATCTATTTTCGTAAATATCAAACGTAAACGCTCTTTCGCCTCGAAAATCTAATAACAAAATCTAAGTATCGTTACGATAATCATTCAATAATCTTTCAACCACTTGATCCAGTTCAATTTATCATGCTTCCCACCGAAGAAACCGTAACGAAATCCACTCAAGTAATAAATCTTAAACTTAAGTAATATCTGACGACGATAGATAGCGCCACCTGCGAAGTGCTGGAACTAACCGTAAAGTGAATAGATCGAGCGAGGAGAAATTATTTCTATCGGAGACTTGGAACTCGGAGATAAATGCAGAATGAACTAGAAACATGGGGTTTTTACCTGTGTGTACATCTGAATTAAAACTTTTGATGATTAGTTTAGTGAAGTTTTAATATTTTGTAGTAATCTCCTCGCTATTATCTTTGCACATATAAATACTAGGAGTAGTTTAGGACATAATATGCAAACAGCAGCCTAAACATACATAATGCCTGCTTAAATTATGATCCTACATTTGGCTTTGCCGTACTAGTTCGGTAACAAAATAGTTTATGTTTTGATCGCGAATAATCTGTATAAATAAAAATGAATGGCTAAATGTGTTGCTAAGCGCAAAAATCCAGAACAGCTAGACCAATTCGGCAATTTTTTTTTTAATACATTTTTTGGCGTCCGAGGAAGGTTCTTATAAAGAGAAAAATTGGGAAAATTGCACGGGAAAACGTAGAGTCAACATTTTTCTTTTTCCTAGCTGTCAATAATTCTAAGAATGAAAGTCTGATGTAATATAAACTAGTTGAATGCATCCGTAGATTTGTCACTTTCTCTTTCTACGTTATACAGTTTGACAGTTAAATTTGGTCAGGATAACGTCTGATGGGTCAGCTAGTATACAATAAACATCGCAAGTACCTACTATAGATACAAAGATACAAAATATAAAAGATACAAAAGGAAGAAAATAAAAAGAACATCACTACAAAAAAATATCTTCATGACCCACAGACAACGGATTGATGACCATAGTATGTTGTTATTAGCGTGTATGTCACTCGCTACTGTTTGCTGGTAGCCCGCAGCAAACAAGTAAACTATTGGTTACCGGTTTACCCAATGTTAGCTATTCGTTATTGCAAAGCCTATACAATTTATCTATCTATGTATGTACCAACATATATGGCAAACTAACGCCACTGGAATATTGTGAACACCACCAATATCGAGGGGAAAAAAAATACAGGCTTTCCGGCTCAATAATTATTCAAATTGCTTTCTTGTTTTCTAAACAATCTAGGGCAAAAAAATTCGATGAACTCTGAAGGACTAATTAGCGATTTTCATTATACCAAAGCAAAGGAAACTTTGTAACAACGTAAGACGACAACGAGACGAGAAGCTCGCATAATAACCCTTTTCCAAGAAAATCCACATAAGGCCTGGCTTAAAACTGTGCTGGAGCAAAATACAGCTGTTTATATTTGATGGATCACAGAACACCAATGTACACAGTGCACTAATATACCGTATATGGTACGTCATATATCTTCTTTTATAAAAAGGCTTCCACCATCCCATATTAGGATAAGAGGATTACTTTTGGTGTCGAGTTGCGTTGCCTACTACCGACTTGATTCGGGCCCCCGGATTTACTCCCGTATATTCCTTTTTTATTAACACTGACACGTCTCAGCAAGACTTAGGAGAATACAGGCACTCTCAAATATGAACACTACATGTTATTGAGAAAAATTGTATCATGGAAAGTGATTTATTACAAAAGGTCCGAACACTTTTAGAAGTAGAAAAAGTTTGGGACATTCTTTATGTAATAGGCGTTTCGTAAAATAATAAAGAATGTTTTGAGGAAACTTCTCGTTGTTTTCAAAGGTAGTATATATCTGCTTTTGAACATCGTAAAACAACAAGAGGCAATAGCAAGACAGAACCAGCTGATCTCGAGATCGTGAAGTTTTATTGCATTAAAGTAAAAGCTGACATCTATTCAGAAACGACATACAACTCCAATATTACATGAAAAATTCACTGTTTTAGGTAACGCGAAAATGGAGTGTTATTCTACTAATGATTTTTGAAAATGACACTACACTACAATTTTAATATTTGAGATTTTGTATTTACGTTTTTGACATTTATTAATGATCGTTTCAATTCTATCATTTTTGAATTTTTTTTATTTAATTTTATTATATTTTTTTTTTACTATTTGAATTTACTGACGTGTTTTTTTTTATATAAATTTAATTTTCAATGTTTGCATGCCAATATGGTAGATTGTACAGGGATCACAGCTTTGTAAACAGCTTTATTTTATGTACCTACTTTCAATGCAAACAAATTATTATGATTATGAAAACAGCTACCAATTTAGAATTCACCAGGATATGAACACAATTTTCGGTGACACAGAAAATTCAACTACCTCACGTGTCCTTGCTTAGTCATCTCAAATAGAGAACCATCATGTATTATTCTTACGGGACCCTGAATGGGGATTCGGAACGTGGCTTTTCTTCGCCTCTTCGCCTACTCAACGTCAACTAACGTCAAGGATTAGAAGATTATCGCCCACACATGAAAACAACATAAAATATTTCGCGATTTACTCTGAACTTGGACAGAATTTGATATTTTCCTATCAATTGTCTATGCCAAGCACAAACAATGGAATGGAATCCTAAATATGGAACCTAAACAAAAGTCTATGAAATTGAATTTTGTAATTTGTTATTTGTGTTAGCTTGTTTCTAATTCATGGTTTAATTTCAAATAAATAGTAGCATTATCTAGATACATTTGCCTCATTAATTGAAAATGATTGTTGTGAATTCTACTAAAACTTATCGTTTATTACGGTAGTTTGGATTTAATTTAAAAATCAATAAATAAATTTTAATTTCTAATTATATTCACTGTGGCAACACTGTCAAAGTTCAAATGATTTATATTGAACTAACTCTTAGATGTATTTACATTATGGCAACTGAATGTATTATTTACTTTGGCAACAATTAGAAATGACGGTTATGATATTATCATTCTTCTGGGTGGGGTAAAAGTCGTTTTAAATTGTAAAACGGAAAGCAGGGCAGTGATCATGGAACCACGAAGCGAGTGGGTTAACGTTGTAGTTAGAATTCCGTGTGTTTAATAAAGTTATTTTATACAAAGAACAGTGTTTAGTTTTGTTAAAATAGAAGAGTTTAACATTTGTCTTTGAAATTAAGAGAGCTGTCTTAATTTCTCACCTCTCTCGCTCACGGGGAACCAAATTTTTAGGAAATGAAAAGATGCTTTTTTGAAATCAATTTGCGAGCTAGTAAGTAATATTAATTGAATAGGTAATTATTAAAAACACATTTTTATTGTGACATTTATTTAACTTATCTGGAAAAACAGGTAATACTTTCGAGCTGAGTTTATTAGATAGAACACAATAGAAAAGTGTTTTTAAAATTAGGTACCTATTAAATTAATATTATTTACTAGTTCACAAATTAAAAAAAAAATTTAAAAAAAGCATCTTTTCATGAACATTCTTAAAAATTAGGTCCCGTGTGAGCGAGAGAGGTGACAAAATGCGACAGCCCTCTTAAAAGTCTCTTCAAAGCCTTCTCTCTCTCTTTAAAGTTCTCTTAAAAGCCTTCGTAAAATAAGCACTCAGTTTCGTTTATGTTTTACTTTATAACCAAAATAATAGACAACCATATTTAATTCAATACTACCTTCATTAAAATAAATATAATTATGTCAAGCGAAAATAATCCATTTCACAGACACCATAATGTTTATCAGTTCACTATATCGGTATCTATTTCGACTCCGTATTATTATTAGCCCTATACTTACTTTTGATTTTTTCATTCGTGGTCTTGAGTCATTCGTGGAACTTTGACAGTCGTTACGGGTCGTCTGAAGGCCGAAAATCTGACAACCAGTCTTACCAAGGGGTATCGTATTACCCAGTAACTGGACTGTGGAGGTCTGATAGGCAGTCGCTCCATGTAGTCGTTCCAAGTTGATAGCATTAGTAGTTCTTGACATATCCAGCTGTGACAGACAGACAGAGGCGCACCATAAGGGTTCCTGTTTACTATTTTGGTATGGAACCCTAATACTGGTATTCAGCTGCATCCAGTTAGAATGGAAGCCAACCCCAACATGGTTGGGAAAAGGCTATAGGCAGATGATGACTTACTCTAATTTTATACGTACAAATAAGTAGGCAAGTAAGCATGTATTTGCCTACGTATAAAAGACAATGACCAAATTACTATGAAGACTGGTGCGTTTTGTATTTTTGGCGGCAGCCGATCAAATATGAAAAAAACGGTGCAGAATAATATTATGAATGTATTATTGTATGGGGTCTTAGATCGAAAACTCAGTCTGGACTGAGTTATATCAGTTTAAAGATTATGTAATATTTTCATGTGATATAGAATAATTCTTGTTACAAAGCATATTTTTACGTTCCCAAGAGATATTCACTATTTAGGTACTACATAGATCTTCAAAAACATGTTTACATTTTTTTTATTGGTTTTTTCATTTATTTTTTGTTATTTATTTATGTATTGGTGAGCTAGGCAGATTGTAGTAGAAACAATAAAACTGGCCATATGGTGAACTTTTTATTTAAAAAAATGACAAATCACATTTAGACATCATCATCGCTAGGATCATCAGCCTCATTTTCGATGTCGTGTCTCACAATTATACTGTCTAAAAATAGTGCTGGGGGACTAAGATTAGGTTGATGTCTGCCCCATCCTAAGTACCAGACAATAGCCATCGCGTGAGAACAGCAGCCGAGGGTTCTTTTTCCCACAATACAGCTACAGTAGTGGCCTATTATGGCTTCTCTTCCATGCGCATTTTCTTCATACAGTATATAAACATAATATATCCGAGCCTGCCGATGTCTGGACTGAATTCTTCCTCTTACTAGCACAGGATTGGCAGCTACTATTCCGTATTGAGTTATATTTTGCGTGTTAACTTCTCGGTATACTTCTATGTGATATTGACCATTTTGCTTTGTATGCTCGCCATAATAGCTTCGAGCTTGTTTTATCTGGTAAGTACCAAGAGCATATAAAATAAGGTCATCTGTGTTAAGAGTTGGAAAACTATCTAGTTCCAAGTTTTCTGCGGTTATTGTACGGAATATAGCTCTGCGAGCATTTAGATTACTCGCAATTACATAACTGCTGAGATGGTTCTCCATGGCGGACCTTTGGTGTATCTCACTTAATATATCAGTCACTAACCTGTGATCAGTCAGAGGTCGACCAAACGCATTGAGTATAGCACACGCAATCTTGATTTCATCAAAGAGATGTGTCATTGCTCGGTTCTTATTTGTGTGCCTTAATTGCTTAAACTGGTTCTTTAGCCTGCCATTTATTGTTTCAACGACCCAGCGACACATCGTTACTTTCCGGGATTCGTTTGCTTCTAGGGTCGTAAGCTGTGTGTCAGTGCTGCTTTTTGTAATGGGCATTTTTGGACAATAACCATATGATTTTAACGGTTCAATCGAATCTCTAAACCCTCGATCCAAAATCAAAACATCATTAGGTCTAAAAACCCAATGAAATGGATCATCTCGGCTTTCTAATATTCTATTCAGTATAACTGAATCAGATGTCGTTGCATCATAAGGCCCATAAACATCTACTATGTGTCCATCAGGGCATACTATTAAATATGGCTTATAAAGGTTACGCCACTTATGCAGGCTATATGACTTTCTCTGGAAATAATAATTGGTACTTCTTTGGAGGTACATGTATGTCGCATCGTGTATTGTAATAGCTCTTTCGTAATTGTTTCCAAATAAAGCATTGGGTATCGCTAAACACCTTGAAATCATTTCATCGCGAGATAAATGATCGTACCCAAGATGTCTTGGAATAAAATCTCGCTTCAAGCATTCTCTTACATTTGTCATCGTTCTCTCAAATGTAGATCGGGACATTCTTAAAAGGCTGCACACTCTTTGGTTAGAATCACCAGTGTGAAGTTTCACCAGCACCGTTGCCAAGGCTGTAGCTGGCCTTCTTGTGTTATTTTCAGCAATTGAAGGTGTACTTTGCAGCATTTCTTGGAATTGAGTCTTTGAAAACCCAATATAGTAGTGGAAAATGCTGTCATTGATTGAAGACAGCTGTTCAAAGTTTAAATGTGAACGATGCGACTGTAATAGTCTCACCATGTCCATTAATTGTTTAGAAAACATATTATATACGTGGCGTATACTCCGTTCGACGTATTGCCAAGCACTATCATTTCTATGTTCTTCACATACACGAGAGCCAAAAGGTATAAAGAATTTCTTCTCTTTAAGAATAGCAGCTCTTAAAGACTTGTCAATCCGTTGTAAATGTCGATTTTCACACATCGCAAAAATGCAAACCCTGGTATTCAAAGGTGCTCGGTGATAACCGGGGAAAGGAAAATGGCGTTGTCCTTGAACCACTGCAGCTGGCTGTTCTACAACGTTTGGTTGCGCTGCTGGTTCCAAGATTTGTGGATCCGCTGGTTGTTCCAGAACATTTGGTTCCGCTGGTTGTTCCAGAACATTTGGTTCCGCTGGTTGTTGCAAAATGTTTTGTTCCGCTGGTTCCTCCAATACGTTTGGTTCCGCTGGCACGTAACGGTCAGCTCGTTGTAAGCATGGTCTGCAAATCCGATCCCCGACACCAAACTAGAAACAAAATGAACTACAATTAGTGAAATGAAAATCGTCACTAAGCCTAAGAAACCGTTTTCTCTACAGGTAGTATCGTGACTGGAGAATGCTAGAAATAAAAGAAAAATACCAAAATCAAGATGAGTTTAGCCTAATGTATGTATAAGATATTCTTTCATAATAATGATCGGCTATTATATATCCGGGGCTACGTCAGTCCGCCCGCAAGTTAAGTTAGATACAGAAAGTACACACTTCTCAGGGGAAATATATTTTCTGCCGGGATAATGTGTAGTCTATTTTACTTTCTAATTCTCCTACTATCTAAAATATGATGTCAATCCGTTGCGAGTGTTGCAAAGTAAAGGAAAGATAAACAAACAGTTGAACAGACACATTAAAAAAAATATATATTCTTCGTTAATTATATCCTGGTGAACAACTTACATCTGTTATATTTCCAACATTGCTGAGATACTGCATCAAGGAAGGATGTGCTTGAACTAATTCAGCAGTTAATGGCATTGATGGTCTCCGGTGATTATTACTCCGATTTAAAGTGCGTTGGCACAACAAACAAAGTCCCAAGTCTGCCATATTATCACAACAACGAATCCAACACGTAAAGCACAATCACAGTCCGAGTATGTCAAGCACAGGTTATCCAATTAAAGAAGCGTTTTCCAAGTCCAGATTATTAAGCCAAGTCTTCTATAAAATCACCACGAGAAACTCTAAAAAAACACACTTAAGCCACGAAGGTAAAACAGTGAGTGATTTGTTTGCCAATGTCTGAACAAAAGACCATAAACCGGCTCTTGCGCAGGTAAAAAATTCTTTAACAGTGACTGGCTATTGTTCTAGCCAATGGCAGTGCCGCCCGGTGTTGGTGTCAGTGAAAGTGCACAGGAAGGACAGCAGCGCGTCGTTTTGAAGTTAGAATTCTGATTTAGATATAACACATAACGATAAAACTAACTGCAGTTCTAATTATAGAATTATTTATAAAAAGTTTTTTTTTTCTTTAAACACCCATAGCTCAGTTCGGACTGAGTTTATGATATAAGACCCCATACAATAGTTCATTTCTTATATTATTCTGCATCCCTTTTTTGATATCCGATCGACTGCCGCCAAAAAAACAAAAGGCACCAATTTTACGCATTGGCCTTTCTAGACACCTACAAAATCTATACTTGAAAACACACATATCCAAACAAAATATCTAAAACATACGCAAAAAAGAAGGTAAATGAAACCGAGCAAAAGAAACAAATTGGCTACATTTTAAGGGTTTTTCGAGGCACTTTGATCAGCTGCAAATTCCCATTACACGTTGATATACTGTAGGAGTTTCTTCACGAATGTTTGCAAATCAAAGACGAGACGAAACAGTATATTATTTGAATGCCGATGTGAAAGTTTTACTAACTAAGAAAAATGAACTATACATTCCGCCTTATTAGAAGTTCCTTTTAGAAGCCGTTAGACCAATAAATGTGAGCTATTTAAAAGAAATCTATTGCACTACAACTAATTAAATGCATTTAACGATATGCGTATTTACACATCATTCTCTCTGTCATTTTGAAACAATTGACGGAAATAATAACGATGATTAAAATTTTCAATTGGTTTAGCGTTAAACTTGTTTAGTGATTTATAGTGCAAGTGGGCCTTAATGTTTCTTTTAGGTTCATTATAAAACTATATAATTTTTATAGATGTGATTGAATAGCTTTTTCTCGCCAAAATACATTGCATTCAGACTCAAAAGGTTCAGTTCACTCACTACGTTGGTTTTATAAGTCAACAAAATTCTCAAGGTCAAGGTCACAAGATATCACAACAGCACTTAATAATCGAGCAAGACATTCAAATAGAAATGGATTCTAGATAATAGAAATATCTGGAACAGAATGGACGGTACGCAGAATACACAAGCAGCTGTTTTTCTTTAATTTTCAATATCAGCATAGCATAAATTGTTAAGCGTTTTCCTTATTGACACTGACTCATCGTCTCAGTAAATAAATAAAAAAATACTTCATTACTTTTTTAATTAAATCGTAAGTATCGTATGAACTTTTTTACAAAAGATTTAACCATGGTGTCAGAAAGTTTATTGAATTTAGATGAATGTCAAATGTCGTGTGTGTATTTGATTCCGTGGTTTTTATTGTGATTGTCATCTAAATCAAAACCCATAAGTAAAGGCTAAATCTGTAAAAACTTTACAGATTTACTGATCATCAGAGTCAATCTGCCTAGCCTTTTCCCAACTATGTTGGGGTCGGCTTCCAGTCTAACCGGATGCAGCTGAATATCAGTATTTTACATGGAGCGACTGCCTATCTGCCCTCCACAACCCAGTAACTGGGTAATACGATACCCCTTGGTAAGACTGGTTGTCAGACTATCTGGCTTCTGACGACCCGTAACGACTGTCAAAGATCCACGAATGACAGCCGGGACCAACGGCTTAACGTACTTTCCGAGGCATGGAAGAGTCTCGGTATGTAAAGATGGTCACCCATCCACGGACCAACCCCGGCAAGTTGACTGATCATCAGACTGATCTGACTGACTGACCATCGGAGTATTAATAAAATTTTTAGAAAAAGGGGATTAGTAAAAAAAAACTGCACAAAAACCACAGTTCGTCAAAAAGATCGAATACGTTATAGACTTTTAATATTCCGTTAGCACCTTTTGTGTATGAACCGTAATAAGAACCAATAAAGGAGTTTTTAACCTAATAACAACAAAGCCTATGTTACGAACTTCGCTTACACTCACGCAGTAATACTCTCCAAAGAGTAATTCAACTCATTCTTGCAGTTTCAAGTGTACATAATTCCGTTTGAGTCCACAACTAAACAGGCCTTGAGTACGGCTATATACTTGATAAATGCAAAACGAAGTAAAAGCTATTATTCTTATTCTTAAATAAGCAATCTTCTCCAGTATTAAATTATATTCACGTCAGGGTTCCTTGGATATTATAGTTTTAACAGTACCCCTTTGTTACAAAGACGCTTTTGTCCTTAGAAATGAACAGGGTTAAGGCAAATGACAGTGATACCTTTCTTAGATTATTCCATTCTCCTTTGTAAATCAGCGTTTGGTCGTAAAACTAGCCTGGATTAAAATTCATTAGTGTTCCAAGTATAGGACAAAATAGATGATTAGAGACTGTCCTTGGGAAGCTTTTAATGAATATTAAATAAAGACCTGTCATAATTATACAGGGTGTAACTTGAAAATGTAGACAGATTCGGGACAATGATAGATTGCGGTTCACAAATGCCTAAAAAAGTAGGTTGCCGAAAAACAAATCGAGTTTTTATCACGAAAAGAAGGGTTTTAGGGTTCCTTACGCGAACCCTACTTCTAAGCCTCCGCTGTCCGTCCATCCGTCCGTCTGGCTGTCTCGTGCTTAGGGAGTAGACCCCCATTATTACGGCTATAACAACAAATAATAAGAATAAAATGAAGTTAAAAATTAAAGGGTAAATAAATACAAAAACTTTTCATTAAAAAAAAAAATTCTTACCCTAGCATGTGGGATGTTATTGTCTAGGACTCATCGAGTAGAGTACAAATATATACAGGCTGTAAGGGTAAACACCGTTGTCACTAAAACCATAGGTAGTTGGCCTAAATATAAAAATATTTATCCGAATTTAAAAAACAATAAACGTCATTTTCATTCAAAAATTTCAAAAAGTTTCTGTCCGACACCGTCCTTAAATTCATGGATAACTGCGCCCGAGTCACGTGATCACTGCAAAGGTCGCCGCCCTTGCCGGCCGCCACCCGTCCTATTTTTTTTCCTATTTTCCGATAAAAACAATACGTACACGCAACCTGCGATGTAACTTTCCCTTCATACTTCCCTGGCTTAGGACAAGCAAAAATACCTACCTTATGTGTTGCGTGACCAGTCCAAATGTAAGTTAGATTCAACAACAAAGAAAATGAAAAATAAACAAACACTAGGTAGGTATTTTTGGCGTATTTAAAAAGTTAATCACAGTTATGTACAGTTTAATTAAAAATTACTTGTTAAATTTACACTTGATTGAATAGGTATCTACACTTATTATTTACACTTACATTAATCGTAAAAGTTGTTCGAAATGCGATCCATTTACGGCCACGCATGCCTCCGCACGTTTTCTTAAATTGTTTCTCACTCTAGGAAGCACAAGAGTGTCATTTTTAAGGTCTCTGAACGCACTACGAATTCGCCTTTTGAGTTCCGATCTAGTGTGGAACTCAGTAGCATACACCCGGCGCTTCGCTTGCCGCCAAAGATAAAAGTCCAGAGGTGAAAGGTCTGGCGAGCGCGCGGGCCACGCGACTGGTCCTCCACGGCCAATCCATCGCCCAGGAAACTCCTCATCCAGCATAGCCCTGACTTGCAGCTGAAAATGCTTAACACACACGCGCGACATGAGATGATGATGAGATGATGTATTCCCCGCGCTACAATCTGTGGCCTTGCGCATAGGGTGATAAACTTTCGGGGAAATATGGAGATTTTTCTTTAAAAAAAAATGTTATTATTTTTCATTGAATTTACGTTCTATAAGTGAAACCAAACCACTGGTTTCAAGGACAACGGTGTTTACACTAACACCCTGTATATATATATATATATATATATATATATTTTAATCTTCATAAATGAAGAAATATGGAGCCGTTAAAGTTGTTAATTTTATTTTATACTGGAGAAGAGAGGGAATATCCTCCTGGTGGTATGAGGACTAAAACAACTCGTATAACTTTTAACAATGGTGGACTGTATTACGATATTCTACATGGAATTCAAAAACAAACGGTAAATACTCGTAGATTGACAATGGCAAGATATTAACGTAAGTATGTACATGGCCGCTCAGTAGCACGGACGATGACGCAGTGGCGAGCCGGCCGGTGCGCGCCCGCTGCTCGTGGGCCCCTCCGCGACCGCAGCCTCCGCCCGCAGTCGCCCGGCGCGGCGGCGTGATATTCTCGACATATACCATGTTTGTACGAGCTCTATCGCTACAATTAAATGAGTTACGAATTTAACACTTTGTATATCGTGTACCATATACTGTGTTTAATCACCAAATACTAAAAACGCCGATCCTTAAGGTATTTTGATTAAATATGGGTGATTTTCTGGAACTGCAAAAAATAATCTTGTAATTCACAGTATCATTCTGAAATACAAAGTTATCTTTGCGATTGTTAAACATATATGGTACGGAACCCTTCGTGAGTGAGTCCGACTCGCACTTGGCTCGTTTTTATTCGTGAGTGTAACACTCTCTTAAAGATTTTCTTTATACTCAACAGAAAAAAGTACGTAGATAGAACGACTGACACATACGAGTACTTGTAGCTATATTCATAACTAAACTATTCCTACGCTACCTGTTTAAAAGTCTACACCAGTTCCACGTCTCAATCTTACTAAAGGATGACGACGCTCACTGACATTTTGTCAGGATCGAGAGCTTAAGACGTTCCCTACATAAAATACAATTACTGACTGGCAGTGTACACGTGTTTTGCATCAACACAAACGACTTAAAACCAGGGACCATTTTGGTAACCCATTGAAAGGGTTTTCGATAGGGTTTTTCTAAGCGGTTAAACAAAAACCCATAAGATGTGGGTAACCTTTTTAAACCGCTTAAATTAAGCCGTTCACTTCAACTCTCTTACATTCCGACTCGAAGCAATGTAATAATGATCTCTCGATGATGGGCATACGTGCAAATAGCTGATATGGTAACCCGAATAAAACCCTTCTAATTTCAAATTAATGGAGGGGTAACGCTTTCACTGGATTTCAAGTATAGAAGCCATTCAATTTGCTATCCATATTGAAGGGATAACCCTTTTACCTACTAAGTTTAAAGCCTAAAACCCATTCAAGGAGTTACACAAGATAAAAGTAACCTCATAAATGGCTTACCCCTTCGAAAGGGTTGTACGGTCTCGCTTAAAACATAGTAAAAGAAAAAAAAATATTGAGTATAGTGACCCTGTCTGATCCCTTGGGAAGATGGAGCCACTCAAAGATACAGATAGGAAGGTTTTATTCGGGCACACATGCTGACTACATCCGTCACGGTCGTGTCCCCCGGGTTTTTCATAAAATGCATCACAATTTGTCATCTCCCGAGGCCAAATATTAGCATAACAAGAGATCTGAGAGCCCCGTTTCCCCGCCATTTAATTCCGTCCGATGCCCATTTGTTAGACTCAACTCTCCTCAACTACCTTTGTTACACCAACTGAACAGTGGAAGTACTTTAAAAGTTCGCAAAACTAAAGTTTGCCCGAATAAATACTCTAAGTTTGGTTGCTTGGAGATACTAAGGATGGTAGTAAGTACATTGGTCGGCATTAGTGGTTAGCTTATGTAAAATGGCCCGAAATATTTAGTGGGTGGTGTGTTGAGTAACAAGTTTAACTAAAGTTTGACCATAACTCATAAATCTAGTAATGTGTTAAGTCCCTCAATGCTTCCTGATAGGTTATGGATGAGGGTACATTATAATTACGTTATGTTGGTTATGGCACCCCTTAAGGTCGTTCATTACAGGGGTCTATGTTATAATCAATTAATGTGACGTTAACAACACTTCAGGTGTTGAATATTTCAAAAGTAACATAATGAATGGTGTACTATGGGTACTTTCATTATTATTTGCTTGTCTTTTGGTGATCGATAAACAATTAATTGTTTCCGTGATGGAACATGTTTTCTATGATTGGAGATGATTATTTATTCAATAGAAGGTAATTGAAAGAACATGTGAAGCGTTAGTAATCCTATTATTAGTATTATAAATGTGAATGTTTGATACTCAAACACGCAAAAACGGCTTAACGGATTTCGATGAAATTTGGCATACAAATACGTTTTAACCTGGATTAACACATAGAGTACTTTTCATCCTGGTAGTAGGTTCCCGTAGGATAATTTTCGAAATTCACGCGGTCGAAGCCGCGGGCATTAGCTAGTTAAATATAAATTATATTAGCAACCTGTAAATACAATTAATTTAATTAAAGAAAAACAGAAATGTTGTCTAATTAATGTCTATAATTGAAGCAAAATTTCGCTTTCTTTAATTAAAGTCTCATATATAGAAACTCGGCAATCTACTAACGAGGAAATTAGACTATTCTGCTTTTATAATTGTTCCTTAATTAGAGCTAGGTATCTATATATCCAAATAAATGAAAAATAAGCATAGAGCATCTGACACTGGAATTTGTGTAAAGTCAAGAAAACTAATTGTTAAGCAAATTGACTAGCAACTAAATAGTGTCCGTATATTCAAGTCACAACAGTGACAGGTAACTGTCATTCTTTGACAGTAGTATGAAATGGCTTTAACACTTCAAATTGACATAGATTGTCAATTTATTTAGCACTAATTTCATTATTAATTTTTTTTTTAGTTTAATTTTTCTTTTGTGTGTTTGTATGGCAAAAAAGACGAACTGTAGCGTCATGATTGTAAAATTTCTTGTGGGTGAGTACCTCATTGTAACTACATCAAACTCTGAACATCGCAGCAATCAGTAGGTATTTAAGCTGTTTATTTTAATCTTGCAACTGAACATTATCACAAAATGAGTAGTATGGATCAGGATTTATGTCCAGATTTGGGATAATTCGTGTTGAAGATCCGTTTTGCAAGAAAAAGAAATACCTATCATTGGGCAATCATCGGCATTGCATCATAGAAATTGTTATTTGCATCCCAAATCGGTCCCAGATTAGTTATCCCAATCTGGAAAGAAAGTCAATCCATACTACTCCATATTTAGAACTAAAAACGCGCCATCTAGGAAATTTCTACGGTGACGGACAAACAAAAGCATTAGGTCTGTTTGTACATCAATCTGCTTAGCCTTTTCATTTCATTTATTTTTCACTAACAATTTACATTGTGTTGAAAATTACATATTAAATAAAATTATCACATGCAGAAACAATACATTTAAAAGTCTAATTAAAATTGATGTGAAATGCTAGTATGAGTCCATTAATTTAAAATATGTCAACAAAGAAATATAATGTCAAATTAATAGCAGGTAAATGTTCAATGTCAAAATATTTAGTGTACAACTTCATCAAGGTCCCAGTGATGAGAACAGTGTTAGGTCAAAAATAATTTAATTTAAAGCTTACTGCTATTTTTATAGTGACTATTTTTATCACTTGACATAAATTCTGATACCGAGTATAAACATTTTTCCAACAAGAAGGCTTTTAATTTAATTTTAAAAGACTGAGAGCTATAAATTAATAACTTTAAGTCAGTCGGTAACCTATTAAATAACTCCACTGCCTGGTATCTAGAACAATGCTTAGCTATATTAAAATTTGGTGCCATTTTGTGTTTAAATTCCTTCCTTCTCGTGCTTTCTCTTATCCTACGTTCCTCTAATGATGATTCATACTCATGAATATACTTAGCAAAGTGATTTAGAATTACTAATATATATAAACTCGCTACTGTTAAAATGTCTAATTTTTTAAAGTGCTCTCACATGAGTCTCTTTGTGAGATCCTTACTATAATCCTTATGGCACGTTTCTGTAAAATAAAGGCTTTCTGACAGTTATAACTGTTGCTGTTACCCCAAAGCATTATGCTGTATCAGATACAGCATCTAGATTAAGATACAGTGTATCTTAATCTAGATTCTACCAGTGCGTAATATATAGCCTTTTTTTTTTTTTTTTTTTGTGGATGGGAAATCATCAAATGACTTCTCCCGCTCCGGGCAGAGCGGGAGGGTGTGTCAGACTTTTACTGACTAAAACCCACCCGTGTTCCTTCAGTTGCCCGTGCCAGGGCCACGATATCTCTTTCGAACTACCCGCGACCCCGGCGGCTTCGGCCCTATTGGACCCCGTCACTGCTGACATCTCTTTGAGGCGCGCGTGGAACACAACACGCCGTCGACCCGGGCCTGGTCCTTACCGGACGGCGAGCTGCCCATTACTCGTCGTCCGCAAGCCCGCGCCTACGGTGGCCGGGAATCGGCGATAGATTCCCGCCGCCCAGGGCGTCTCCTGCGGCGGCTAGGGGCGCGAGGGCGCGGCTGTTGCCTCTCCGTCTCGCGTCCCGCCTTCTCCTTTGCGAGCATTACTGCTTCGCAGAAGGAGGTGACGGCCTCCCATGCACTCTCGCTCCGCACCATGGCCTGGACCAAGTTTGGACGCGAGAGATCGCCGCCGCCGATCGCCTCCGTGAGAACCCGGCGGTGCTCCGCCCAAGCCGGGCAGACCTCCACTGTATGCTCCACCGTGTCCTCCGGGCGATCTACACAATGGTGACACCCGGGCGTTTCCTCCCGCCTTATCCGAAACAGGAACCTCCCGAAACAACCGTGTCCGGTGAGGACCTGCGTCAGGCGGAAGGTGAGGACGCCGTGGCGCCTCTCCAACCACTCCTCAAAGAGGGGACTTATCGCCGCAATTGTGGCGTGCCCAAATATATAGCCTTTTTTTTTTTTTTTTTTTGTGGATGGGAAATCATCAAATGACTTCTCCCGCTCTGGGCAGAGCGGGAGGGCGTGTCAGACTTTTACTGACTAAAACCCACCCATGCTCCTTCAACTGCCCGTGCCAGGGCCACGGTATCTCTTTCGAACTACCCGCGACCCCGGCGGCATCGGCCCTATTGAACCCCGTCACAGCTGACATCTCTTTGAGGCGCACGTGGAACACAACGCGCCGTCGACCCGGACCTGGTCCTTACCGGACGGCGAGTTACCCATTACTCACCATCCGCAAGCCCGCGCCTACCGTGGCCGGGAATCGGCTATCGATTCCCGCCGCCCAGAGATTATACCCTGGATTAACACGCAGGCTACTTTTTAACCCGGTCTACGCGGGTGAAACCGCAGGGCGAACCTAATAGATTATAACGCCTATTACGGCAGGAAACAATACGGAACCAAAAAATTCGAAGAAAAATTCGACCACGCGGGCCCAATGTTGATTGGTAGATGCCATATGCATCTACCAATCAACATTGGGACCGCGTGGTGGCCTACGGCCTGCTCCCTCTCACCGAGAGGAGGTCTGTGTCCCAGCAGTGGGAACATTATAGGCTGATTACTCGTATGCTATTACGGCACGACAGCTACTTAAACGAGAAAACTCATTAAATTATCAAATTTCTCATCAAAGTTTAATTTCTTAACAAAATTACAAAATTGATGTCAACATTTTCTTTTCTAATTTCTCCGATAAGGAAAGTATAACTTTAAGGCGCGTGAAAATTATAAATCCTATTGAGATACCAATCCTCTAATTAGTGGAAAAATGTTTCAAGATATTTTGTAATATGAACCATTAGGTTCAACCCACTTCCAAAAAATACACTACAAAGTGAAAAATAACTTTAATTTCGGAAGTCGGTGGCAAAAAATGAAAATACAGATCCATTGACATCGACTCCGAAATTAAAGTTATTATTCACTTTGTAGTGTATTTTTTGGAAGTCGGTTGTTTTTTTTTTTTTTTGTAAAATGCTTTTTTTTTATAATAATAATAATTATTAATATATAGCCTTAAGTTGCATTACATCCAACATATCTCTTAGGCTCCTGAGTGCATAGCATGCTGATGAAATCGATGAGTCAATAGCTGCTAGCTCATGTTTCCAATTTAAATGCTCATCTATGTTAAGCCCTAAAAATTTGACCTTGTGCACTAATTCAATTTTGTCTCCTTTGATTTGTACATCTAAATTGTCATTATTGCGAGTTGTAGTCTTAAATAAAATTATATTAGTCTTTTCCCAACTATGTTAGGGTCAGCTTCCAGTCTAATCAGATGCAGATGAATACCAGTATTTTACATGGAGAGACAGCCTATCGGACCTCCACAACCCAGTAACTGGGTAATACGATACCCCTTGGTAAGACTGGTTGTCAGACTTTCGGGCTTCTTACGACCCGTAACGACTGTAAAAGATCCAGGAATGACAGCCGGGACCAACGTCTCAACGTGCTTTCCGAGGCACGAGTCTTGGTATGTAAAGATGGTCACCTATCCACGGACCAACCCCGACAAGCGTAGCTTAACCTGATGGATCGACCCGTGCGGCTGTTATTACTTAGCCACGAGCTCCTCTCTGTACATACTATTATTTATTCAGTTAGGTCCCAGGACCCTTTCAAACACAGTTCAAAATTCCTACTCCTACCAAAATTCCTTCGAAAAACAAGAGACAGTCAAAATAAAACATAAATCGGGGACGTTCCTGGTATTGTTAGCCAGAACAAATAACTGCAAAAGTAGTACAAATTAGATGTCGTAAGTTTGAAACTTCACAAGTCCAAGAGGATAGTGGAGGAAATGATTGAAGTAGGTATAAAGAGGGGAAGACTTAAATCTCCCTTTGTTACTGTTGGAAACTTAACAATTTGTTTGCATTCCTGTAGCTGGAACTTACCTACTGATATTTTAAATTGATGAATATTCTAGAATGCTATTTGTTTCGATTGTGGTTTATATCGTATTACCCAGTTACCGGGTTATGGAGGTCTGATAGGCAGTCGCTCCATGTAAAATACTGGTATTCAGCTGCATCCGGTTAGACTGGCAGCCGACCCCAACATAGTTGGGAAAAGGCTAGGCAGATTGAGGCATTGATTGTGGTTTATATTTTGCCTAGGCAAAAAACAAACGACATAAAAAGGCTAGGAGGATTTCTGCATGCAGAAAATTGCCCAGCCTTCTTATGTCATTTATTTGTCACAATCAAACGCTTCATTTTTGTTAATTTTTACCAGATTACGGCAAAGCCAAAAGGAAGGGTTATGATTTTAGCAGTCTATGTATGTAAGTATGTATGTATATAAGTATTTATTTACGTGTTTCCACCGTAGCGCCTAAATTACTGAACCGATTTTAATGAATGAGGTATCAATAAATTCGTAATAATGGTCCGGGTAACATAGGCTATATAAATTCTCCCTAAATTTAATATGGTGTACTTTCCATGTAAATTTCTGACCACGAAAAAAATTAAATTGAGATAATTATGACATGTTTGGTGTCAAAAGAAAGGTCTTGACGAGGACATCACACATATGTGTATATGTCATATTGTTTAAGTAATTAAATATGTTCAAATTTTAAAAATAAGTAAAAGTGGAGGTAAATAATATTAATTTAATTGGTTATAGACCGACCGCGGCGAGCGTGATTTTTCAGTAGTTGGGTTTTAGTTTTTGAACTTACTTTTTATTTCCATTCATTCGGCATCTTTCACTTCAAGTGAAACGTCTGAACATAAAATGAATCAAAAGTGTAAAATGAATTAATTAGTAAACCGATCAAACGATGTTGGATCTTTCACTCGCCTACTGAATGATTAAAAATTGAAATGAAAGAAGCAGATTACCGTTATTTCCTATTCATTTTTGCGATGTCATGTGAACGTGAAATGAAACATAAAATAACCTTCTTCTAATATCGGCTTTAGACAATGATATTTTGGCGTGTTTACCAAAGAACAGACAGTTACCTAATTGTTGATTTTAAACAATATTTATTTTATAATGATTTCTTCATAACTTTGAAAAGCACAATCATATCGGAAAATTCATTAAAATATTCTCTCAAACTCCACAATAAACTTTTTGGCGCTGCAATAATATTTTCCAACTTATCCGTCTGACTGACCAAAGTTACCGTCGTCGCAAAGAATAGCAAAATTGAAACTGACTTCGAAAAACGATTTCGAATTCGTAACTTCAAAAGGATTTCCAATTTTGAAAGGCATAAGAAGAGAGATGTTATCGAATACCACAGGAATAAGTCACTCAACAAAATTTTGATGAGGGCTCAAAGTAAACACTTGGTGGAAATGAGCCTCATTTATCGGACTGTTGGAGCGGATTTTAACTTTGTGCGATGTCGCATCGCTAGAACAATGGATTTCTGTTTCGCGACCCGGTGTTGTGGATATTCCGCCATCTTGGTTTGTGACGGTGCTTGCAAAAACAATGAACGATTGTTTATTGATTAGGTGTGGATGTTGTTTTTGAGCTTTATGGATATTCAATAGAAGCTTGTATTGTTAGAATATTTTAATAATACCTATCTTAATTTCATGATAGGATTATTCACGGTAATGCTATTTTTTTTTTTACTCGACTCGAGAATTTGTTGGGCAGTGAGAGCCGTTATTTAGCTTAATTTTGGTTTTTAATCGACATACCTATGTATTCGCTATTCTATAAAAAAATTTACTTCGTTTCTATAAACGAAGTAAATTTTTTTATAGAATAGCGAAGAAATTAACACGAACTAATTACTTACTATTGTGATAAAAAAATGTGTGACCTTGACACATTATACAAAGTTCCATTTTCGTTTGGCACAATTTATTTAACTAAATCAGTCTCATAACATAATTTATATAAATAATGGCAACATTAAAATAACTCGTAGCCCACTCGTGCGATAAAAATAAACACGTCAAGGCTTTACGTAAAATAGTAATTCATATTCATATTTCAGGTACCTACTTTAAATAAATGCTAAATATGTAGATAAGTTATGAAAAATTACATACAATTTTTCATTAGTAATTTCGGTAAAATTATACTTTATATTACTCAAAAAACGCTTTTATTTATATAAAGATAAAGTTAATTTTGTCTTGTACCCTCCAGGTAAAAATAGTCTATACCCACCTTACCTGTGGGTGTTGTTCGCGAGAACTAAGTGGTTACTTTAAGTTTTCAGGCAGTTAATTAAGGATTCCCTGTGTTAAACGCACGACTGGGCACAATAAACGGTCCTTTTTTAATAATGGAAATAAATGTTTGTTTATTTCCATTGTTTAAACAGTTAACATCCGGACAGTTTCTCTTCAGTCATTCGGCTTTCAATGTGTTACTCATGTCCGGTTTCTGAGGTTTTTAAACGAAGTTAATCCATTCGATAGTGATTATTGGTTCGATATCGTGTTTCTGAACAAAAAGAGGGAAGGAAGAAAAGAAAGTGTGAAGGAAGAATTTAGCTTAAAAATCGAGTGAATTACTATTGAGGGTTTATCTAAGGACCTCAAAAACCGAGTATAAGGAAGGAATTCGCATATATAGATATTTTTTTCGAATTAATAGCTGTTGAGAGTTTATCTGAGGATTTCAGAAACCGGGCGTAAAGGTGTCGCTTGATATTTATCAGTCATTAACTTCAAATTGACCAACATAATATATTTAAGCATAATCATGACATCAAAATTTAAAATGTGTGTACTCAACCTGACATATTATTTTTACAGACAGCGTTGCGTTCAACCTGCCTAGCCTTTTCCCAACTATGTTAAGGTCGGCTTCCAGTCTAACTAGATGCAGCACCAGTAATTTATATGGAGCGACTGCCTATCGGACATCCACAACCTAATTACTGAGTAATACGATACCCCCTGGTAAGACTGGTTGTCAGACTTTCGGGCTTCTGACGACCCGTAACGACTGCCAAAGATCCACGAAGGACAACCGGGACCAACGGCTTAACGTACTTTCCGAGGCAAGGAGGAGTCTCGGTATGTAAAGATGGTCACCCATCCACCAACCAACCCCGGCAAGCGTAGTTATTACTTAGCCAGGAGCTCCTCCACGCATAATTGATTCATATTAATTGACGTCACACAGAACAGCAGTAACTGTATGTGCTTATATAAGAAAATGGACAATAATCTGCTACACTATCATTTGTTCCTTTCCAACATGAGCAGATGTAAGATTCAAAAGACTAACTGATGGAATTGATTGACGAGTTTGGAAGACAGGTGTAAATCCAAAGTTTTGAAGTGAAGACTTCAAACTCGGTGATGGAAAGATTGATTATAGACGGCCTAGCAAAGCAGGAAAGGATTGTATGCAGAAAATAAACCAGCCATCCACAGTTTCGATTTTGAAGTTGGAATGAAGGGTTTTCCGGTTCGCCAATAATGTTGGCTCTCAATTGTAAGGTGGGAAATATGAGCAACGCTTGCTTATATGTCAATGTGAGTATGCCTATTTTTATTATACAAGCATATATTTAAATTGCCTTGTTAATTAGTTAGTATTTATGGGTCAAATTTTGCAAGCTGAAATAAAACCACTTCCTCTTAACCTACGGAGTTGAATTTATCGTGCCTAGGCACTGTAAAAGACAATCAATCTGCCTAGCCTTTTCCCAACTATGTTGGAGTCGGCTTCCAGTCTAACCGGATGCAGCTAAATTCCAGTATTTTACATGGAGCGACTGCCTATCTCACCTCCACAACCCAGTAACTGGGTAATACGATACCCCTTGGTAAGACTGGTTGTCAGACTTTCAGTAGTAACTTGTCCACCAGACACGACACCCGTCTGGTCGGAGGATCCCCGCTTTTCTATGAGAATGAGTGAACTTTATACCCTGTTCCTCATTCCTCTATAAGTTCTTCAAAGTTCTTGTTACATAAAGTACAGTGCAAGTGACTACTGAAATTTTATTTTTATCCTAAGCCCTTAACTTTGTTGAACCTAACAAAGTTAAGATGCAGTTCATTAATAAAGCCTGTGCAGGGTTCGCCGTGCAGGCAAAGATCTGAGCAGTACACACGCCAGGTCAGAGACCGCCGACGACCCAAGAAGATCATCCACCATTATAAAGCATCGTGTGAAGACTTAACTTTCTAACACTCAAGCTCAAAACCCATTAAAGTTGATAAAAGCTTTTAAGATGATTACAACAACGGAGCAACGTTAGTAGGAAGCATTCTAACTTCAAAAGAGATAGAAGAAAGAAAGAACAAAAAATACGTTTATTTGCGGTAAACATGATGCAAAGAAATAACGCTAAACAAAACAGAGTTTGGGGAAAATATGTATACGATAGCACTTTGTACTGTATCAGAATATCTAACATATTTAGGTACTCGTAGTGTTCCGGTTTCTCACTCTAGAGAGATGAAAGAGATATGACGTCATGTTGACCTTTTTCCTTTGACAACAATACACTGACCATAATAGCTAAGTTAGTAATGTTTTGATTACCTTAAGTGGGCTTGAGTAGGGCTTGTTTTTGTTGTGCTTTCACGGGTATATTTTTGTAATAGAAACATAAACAGTAGTGCTATTCTGTAAACATCTCACCGTGATAACTCAGGTGAAGTGAGCGTGAAGTGAGCCGTCATTCCACCTGATGCTAGGGGTTGACACTATTGACAGCTCACTTTATGATCACTTCACTCATGTTTTCACGGTGAGATATTTACAGAATAGCACTACAGTACCTAACTATTAGTCCTACATAAATATAATTCTAAAATATTTAAGTGGTTGCTAGGACAACGCTACGATGACCATTTGGCCATTTATCTGTACTCATTTTTCTGTCGATTCATTATTATTTTAAACCATAAATATGTTAGACCACTGTATGTAGTGTGTACGAATACGAAATAGGTATAATTATGTAACAGGAAAAAAAAAAACGCAATAAAGCATGATTGAGTATCGCGTTTAGCCAAGGACGCTTTTTGAAGTTTCCTACTCAGAAACAGGCTAGAGAATGAGAAATTGAAAGAACTCACGGGATACTGGGAGCCAGGGGATCACCACACTGTATCAGTAGCAGTCGTATTTCACCATATTTTAGTGTTTTTTTTCACCACGCGGGTCGGTTAGACCGGCCGGTCTTCTTTGTTGAGTTCGAACTGAGTTGTTTTCTTCCCGCCGGCAGATGGCGGGAGCGATGCGTTGTCCTTGAAGCACTCATAGCGGTGAGCGAGCGCAAGAGGCGAGGAATTTGAACCAGGTAGGAAAAGGAAAGACTAAGGAAAGCATCCTGAAGCCTGTTCAAAGCACAACATATAAAAATGTGTTGGTTTAAATTGCTAATTAACTCTTAAAATGTCGATTGTACACCATGTGTACAGATAACAATAGAATTTCAATTGTGTCTGCTAATTGGCGCGCGACGGGTTAATGACAAGGATAACCAACAATGAAGATCTATACTAATATTATAAGGAGCTAAAATTTGTTTATGGGGTAGTAGGGGTACTCTGGAACTACCAGTCGGATTTGAAAAATATATTTTTGCATTTGATAGCCCAATTTTTGAGGAAGGTTATAGGCTATTTTCATCATGCTACGGTCCTCAACAGCCGATAAAAAAGAAAAAAGTCAGAAAGAATGGTAAGCGAAAACGAAGTAATAGCGTGGGCGGGCGATGCGATGCGACGAGGTGGGACGGGGAAACAAGAAATTTCACAGGGACGAAGTCGTGGGCACAAGCTAGTATCTATAAATATAGACCACTGGATACACATTGAAAGCGACCTAAGTTTTCCTTTACCTAGACTTGTTGATCGATAAAACTAACTGAAAAATTATGGTTACAAGAAAACGATCGTGTGAAAAATTTTACTTTTTGGCAGATGGTTGACTAAATGAGTAATGATATTCTCTAAACTGAGGTCCTCATACCTCAACTAATAAATACTTCATGCAAAAGGGTTCGATAACAAAGTTGGTAAAACCAAAGTTTACCTACCCGTAATTTTATCAGGGCAGCTGTCGTAACTACCCGACAACTTTATACTATACTACACCTTTATTATAAGTCCTATATTTACTTTACTTGGTTCGTGTTAAGTCATGTTTACTACTGCTTATTTCCTAAGGGAAATCAGGAGTTAAATAATGAACAAAATAAAGCTGTATATGCAGGTTATGAGCGGAAGAAGATGACTTTTTCCGCTCATAACCTGCATATACAGCTTTACGATTAAGATTTGTTTTTTTTTATAGTTTTTTTTTTCTGTCAGGGGTTGGTTGTAACAGTTCTGTAGTCTGAAATATGACGACGTGAAAACTGAGGAAGTTGGAGGAAAGTGTCACGGCTGTCTTCATGACAACGCAAAACTTTGAGATGGCTATGATTTATAGACGTTTCTCTTTAGGCCATAATACAAAGTTTTCCTTGTCTCAAGCATGACTGAATCTGACGTTACGAATGAAACGCATTTCGAATGAAACGAACTGCGACAATGGGACTACAAAATTATAATTTTCATCAGAATAAAACTCATCTTTCGCAGCATTAATATTAGGTACCTATTATAGACTAGCGGCGCGGCGTCGCCCAAGTGAATTTAATGTCACTATTTCCAGTGGTTTAGGCTGTGTATTGTCTGTTTTCATACAGAAATACTATCTGTCATACAAATCTTGTCCTGACAATTACAAACACAAAAAAATAAGAATTTGCCAAATAGGTGCAACCGTTAAAGTGATGCGCTTACATACATTTGGCAATTGATTTTTGTTCACACTAATATTCTAAAGGCGAAAGTTTGTGTGTGTGTGTATGTGTGTGTTTAAACAGCTGGGCCGATTTGGATGAAATTTGGTATTTAGATAGCTTATACCCTTTTTTTGTGGATGGAAACGATCAAATAACTTCTCCCGCTCTGGGCGGAGCGGGAGGGCGTGTAAGACTTTTACTGACTAAAACCCACCCGTGTTCTTTCAGTTGGCTATTCCTGGGCCACGGTATCTCTTTCGAACAACCCGCGACCCCGGCGGCATTGGCCCTATTGAACCCCGTCACAGCTGACATCTCTTTGAGGCGCACGTGGAACACAACGCGCCGTCGACCCGGACCTGGTCCTTACCGGACGGCGAGTTACCCATTACTCACCATCCGCAAGCCCGCGCCTACCGTGGCCGGGAATCGGCTATCGATTCCCGCCGCCCAGAGATTATACCCTGGATTAACACGCAGGCTACTTTTTAACCCGGTCTACGCGGGTGAAACCGCAGGGCGAACCTAATAGATTATAACGCCTATTACGGCAGGAAACAATACGGAACCAAAAAATTCGAAGAAAAATTCGACCACGCGGGCCCAATGTTGATTGGTAGATGCCATATGCATCTACCAATCAACATTGGGACCGCGTGGTGGCCTACGGCCTGCTCCCTCTCACCGAGAGGAGGTCTGTGTCCCAGCAGTGGGAACATTATAGGCTGATTACTCGTATGCTATTACGGCACGACAGCTACTTAAACGAGAAAACTCATTAAATTATCAAATTTCTCATCAAAGTTTAATTTCTTAACAAAATTACAAAATTGATGTCAACATTTTCTTTTCTAATTTCTCCGATAAGGAAAGTATAACTTTAAGGCGCGTGAAAATTATAAATCCTATTGATACCAATCCTCTAATTAGTGGAAAAATGTTTCAAGATATTTTGTAATATGAACCATTAGGTTCAACCCACTTCCAAAAAATACACTACAAAGTGAAAAATAACTTTAATTTCGGAAGTCGGTGGCAAAAAATGAAAATACAGATCCATTGACATCGACTCCGAAATTAAAGTTATTATTCACTTTGTAGTGTATTTTTTGGAAGTCGGTTGTTTTTTTTTTTTTTTGTAAAATGCTTTTTTTTTATAATAATAATAATTATTAATATATAGCCTTAAGTTGCATTACATCCAACATATCTCTTAGGCTCCTGAGTGCATAGCATGCTGATGAAATCGATGAGTCAATAGCTGCTAGCTCATGTTTCCAATTTAAATGCTCATCTATGTTAAGCCCTAAAAATTTGACCTTGTGCACTAATTCAATTTTGTCTCCTTTGATTTGTACATCTAAATTGTCATTATTGCGAGTTGTAGTCTTAAATAAAATTATATTAGTCTTTTCCCAACTATGTTAGGGTCAGCTTCCAGTCTAATCAGATGCAGATGAATACCAGTATTTTACATGGAGAGACAGCCTATCGGACCTCCACAACCCAGTAACTGGGTAATACGATACCCCTTGGTAAGACTGGTTGTCAGACTTTCGGGCTTCTTACGACCCGTAACGACTGTAAAAGATCCAGGAATGACAGCCGGGACCAACGTCTCAACGTGCTTTCCGAGGCACGAGTCTTGGTATGTAAAGATGGTCACCTATCCACGGACCAACCCCGACAAGCGTAGCTTAACCTGATGGATCGACCCGTGCGGCTGTTATTACTTAGCCACGAGCTCCTCTCTGTACATACTATTATTTATTCAGTTAGGTCCCAGGACCCTTTCAAACACAGTTCAAAATTCCTACTCCTACCAAAATTCCTTCGAAAAACAAGAGACAGTCAAAATAAAACATAAATCGGGGACGTTCCTGGTATTGTTAGCCAGAACAAATAACTGCAAAAGTAGTACAAATTAGATGTCGTAAGTTTGAAACTTCACAAGTCCAAGAGGATAGTGGAGGAAATGATTGAAGTAGGTATAAAGAGGGGAAGACTTAAATCTCCCTTTGTTACTGTTGGAAACTTAACAATTTGTTTGCATTCCTGTAGCTGGAACTTACCTAATGATATTTTAAATTGATGAATATTCTAGAATGCTATTTGTTTCGATTGTGGTTTATATCGTATTACCCAGTTACCGGGTTATGGAGGTCTGATAGGCAGTCGCTCCATGTAAAATACTGGTATTCAGCTGCATCCGGTTAGACTGGCAGCCGACCCCAACATAGTTGGGAAAAGGCTAGGCAGATTGAGGCATTGATTGTGGTTTATATTTTGCCTAGGCAAAAAACAAACGACATAAAAAGGCTAGGAGGATTTCTGCATGCAGAAAATTGCCCAGCCTTCTTATGTCATTTATTTGTCACAATCAAACGCTTCATTTTTGTTAATTTTTACCAGATTACGGCAAAGCCAAAAGGAAGGGTTATGATTTTAGCAGTCTATGTATGTAAGTATGTATGTATATAAGTATTTATTTACGTGTTTCCACCGTAGCGCCTAAATTACTGAACCGATTTTAATGAATGAGGTATCAATAAATTCGTAATAATGGTCCGGGTAACATAGGCTATATAAATTCTCCCTAAATTTAATATGGTGTACTTTCCATGTAAATTTCTGACCACGAAAAAAATTAAATTGAGATAATTATGACATGTTTGGTGTCAAAAGAAAGGTCTTGACGAGGACATCACACATATGTGTATATGTCATATTGTTTAAGTAATTAAATATGTTCAAATTTTAAAAATAAGTAAAAGTGGAGGTAAATAATATTAATTTAATTGGTTATAGACCGACCGCGGCGAGCGTGATTTTTCAGTAGTTGGGTTTTAGTTTTTGAACTTACTTTTTATTTCCATTCATTCGGCATCTTTCACTTCAAGTGAAACGTCTGAACATAAAATGAATCAAAAGTGTAAAATGAATTAATTAGTAAACCGATCAAACGATGTTGGATCTTTCACTCGCCTACTGAATGATTAAAAATTGAAATGAAAGAAGCAGATTACCGTTATTTCCTATTCATTTTTGCGATGTCATGTGAACGTGAAATGAAACATAAAATAACCTTCTTCTAATATCGGCTTTAGACAATGATATTTTGGCGTGTTTACCAAAGAACAGACAGTTACCTAATTGTTGATTTTAAACAATATTTATTTTATAATGATTTCTTCATAACTTTGAAAAGCACAATCATATCGGAAAATTCATTAAAATATTCTCTCAAACTCCACAATAAACTTTTTGGCGCTGCAATAATATTTTCCAACTTATCCGTCTGACTGACCAAAGTTACCGTCGTCGCAAAGAATAGCAAAATTGAAACTGACTTCGAAAAACGATTTCGAATTCGTAACTTCAAAAGGATTTCCAATTTTGAAAGGCATAAGAAGAGAGATGTTATCGAATACCACAGGAATAAGTCACTCAACAAAATTTTGATGAGGGCTCAAAGTAAACACTTGGTGGAAATGAGCCTCATTTATCGGACTGTTGGAGCGGATTTTAACTTTGTGCGATGTCGCATCGCTAGAACAATGGATTTCTGTTTCGCGACCCGGTGTTGTGGATATTCCGCCATCTTGGTTTGTGACGGTGCTTGCAAAAACAATGAACGATTGTTTATTGATTAGGTGTGGATGTTGTTTTTGAGCTTTATGGATATTCAATAGAAGCTTGTATTGTTAGAATATTTTAATAATACCTATCTTAATTTCATGATAGGATTATTCACGGTAATGCTATTTTTTTTTTTACTCGACTCGAGAATTTGTTGGGCAGTGAGAGCCGTTATTTAGCTTAATTTTGGTTTTTAATCGACATACCTATGTATTCGCTATTCTATAAAAAAATTTACTTCGTTTCTATAAACGAAGTAAATTTTTTTATAGAATAGCGAAGAAATTAACACGAACTAATTACTTACTATTGTGATAAAAAAATGTGTGACCTTGACACATTATACAAAGTTCCATTTTCGTTTGGCACAATTTATTTAACTAAATCAGTCTCATAACATAATTTATATAAATAATGGCAACATTAAAATAACTCGTAGCCCACTCGTGCGATAAAAATAAACACGTCAAGGCTTTACGTAAAATAGTAATTCATATTCATATTTCAGGTACCTACTTTAAATAAATGCTAAATATGTAGATAAGTTATGAAAAATTACATACAATTTTTCATTAGTAATTTCGGTAAAATTATACTTTATATTACTCAAAAAACGCTTTTATTTATATAAAGATAAAGTTAATTTTGTCTTGTACCCTCCAGGTAAAAATAGTCTATACCCACCTTACCTGTGGGTGTTGTTCGCGAGAACTAAGTGGTTACTTTAAGTTTTCAGGCAGTTAATTAAGGATTCCCTGTGTTAAACGCACGACTGGGCACAATAAACGGTCCTTTTTTAATAATGGAAATAAATGTTTGTTTATTTCCATTGTTTAAACAGTTAACATCCGGACAGTTTCTCTTCAGTCATTCGGCTTTCAATGTGTTACTCATGTCCGGTTTCTGAGGTTTTTAAACGAAGTTAATCCATTCGATAGTGATTATTGGTTCGATATCGTGTTTCTGAACAAAAAGAGGGAAGGAAGAAAAGAAAGTGTGAAGGAAGAATTTAGCTTAAAAATCGAGTGAATTACTATTGAGGGTTTATCTAAGGACCTCAAAAACCGAGTATAAGGAAGGAATTCGCATATATAGATATTTTTTTCGAATTAATAGCTGTTGAGAGTTTATCTGAGGATTTCAGAAACCGGGCGTAAAGGTGTCGCTTGATATTTATCAGTCATTAACTTCAAATTGACCAACATAATATATTTAAGCATAATCATGACATCAAAATTTAAAATGTGTGTACTCAACCTGACATATTATTTTTACAGACAGCGTTGCGTTCAACCTGCCTAGCCTTTTCCCAACTATGTTAAGGTCGGCTTCCAGTCTAACTAGATGCAGCACCAGTAATTTATATGGAGCGACTGCCTATCGGACATCCACAACCTAATTACTGAGTAATACGATACCCCCTGGTAAGACTGGTTGTCAGACTTTCGGGCTTCTGACGACCCGTAACGACTGCCAAAGATCCACGAAGGACAACCGGGACCAACGGCTTAACGTACTTTCCGAGGCAAGGAGGAGTCTCGGTATGTAAAGATGGTCACCCATCCACCAACCAACCCCGGCAAGCGTAGTTATTACTTAGCCAGGAGCTCCTCCACGCATAATTGATTCATATTAATTGACGTCACACAGAACAGCAGTAACTGTATGTGCTTATATAAGAAAATGGACAATAATCTGCTACACTATCATTTGTTCCTTTCCAACATGAGCAGATGTAAGATTCAAAAGACTAACTGATGGAATTGATTGACGAGTTTGGAAGACAGGTGTAAATCCAAAGTTTTGAAGTGAAGACTTCAAACTCGGTGATGGAAAGATTGATTATAGACGGCCTAGCAAAGCAGGAAAGGATTGTATGCAGAAAATAAACCAGCCATCCACAGTTTCGATTTTGAAGTTGGAATGAAGGGTTTTCCGGTTCGCCAATAATGTTGGCTCTCAATTGTAAGGTGGGAAATATGAGCAACGCTTGCTTATATGTCAATGTGAGTATGCCTATTTTTATTATACAAGCATATATTTAAATTGCCTTGTTAATTAGTTAGTATTTATGGGTCAAATTTTGCAAGCTGAAATAAAACCACTTCCTCTTAACCTACGGAGTTGAATTTATCGTGCCTAGGCACTGTAAAAGACAATCAATCTGCCTAGCCTTTTCCCAACTATGTTGGAGTCGGCTTCCAGTCTAACCGGATGCAGCTAAATTCCAGTATTTTACATGGAGCGACTGCCTATCTCACCTCCACAACCCAGTAACTGGGTAATACGATACCCCTTGGTAAGACTGGTTGTCAGACTTTCAGTAGTAACTTGTCCACCAGACACGACACCCGTCTGGTCGGAGGATCCCCGCTTTTCTATGAGAATGAGTGAACTTTATACCCTGTTCCTCATTCCTCTATAAGTTCTTCAAAGTTCTTGTTACATAAAGTACAGTGCAAGTGACTACTGAAATTTTATTTTTATCCTAAGCCCTTAACTTTGTTGAACCTAACAAAGTTAAGATGCAGTTCATTAATAAAGCCTGTGCAGGGTTCGCCGTGCAGGCAAAGATCTGAGCAGTACACACGCCAGGTCAGAGACCGCCGACGACCCAAGAAGATCATCCACCATTATAAAGCATCGTGTGAAGACTTAACTTTCTAACACTCAAGCTCAAAACCCATTAAAGTTGATAAAAGCTTTTAAGATGATTACAACAACGGAGCAACGTTAGTAGGAAGCATTCTAACTTCAAAAGAGATAGAAGAAAGAAAGAACAAAAAATACGTTTATTTGCGGTAAACATGATGCAAAGAAATAACGCTAAACAAAACAGAGTTTGGGGAAAATATGTATACGATAGCACTTTGTACTGTATCAGAATATCTAACATATTTAGGTACTCGTAGTGTTCCGGTTTCTCACTCTAGAGAGATGAAAGAGATATGACGTCATGTTGACCTTTTTCCTTTGACAACAATACACTGACCATAATAGCTAAGTTAGTAATGTTTTGATTACCTTAAGTGGGCTTGAGTAGGGCTTGTTTTTGTTGTGCTTTCACGGGTATATTTTTGTAATAGAAACATAAACAGTAGTGCTATTCTGTAAACATCTCACCGTGATAACTCAGGTGAAGTGAGCGTGAAGTGAGCCGTCATTCCACCTGATGCTAGGGGTTGACACTATTGACAGCTCACTTTATGATCACTTCACTCATGTTTTCACGGTGAGATATTTACAGAATAGCACTACAGTACCTAACTATTAGTCCTACATAAATATAATTCTAAAATATTTAAGTGGTTGCTAGGACAACGCTACGATGACCATTTGGCCATTTATCTGTACTCATTTTTCTGTCGATTCATTATTATTTTAAACCATAAATATGTTAGACCACTGTATGTAGTGTGTACGAATACGAAATAGGTATAATTATGTAACAGGAAAAAAAAAAACGCAATAAAGCATGATTGAGTATCGCGTTTAGCCAAGGACGCTTTTTGAAGTTTCCTACTCAGAAACAGGCTAGAGAATGAGAAATTGAAAGAACTCACGGGATACTGGGAGCCAGGGGATCACCACACTGTATCAGTAGCAGTCGTATTTCACCATATTTTAGTGTTTTTTTTCACCACGCGGGTCGGTTAGACCGGCCGGTCTTCTTTGTTGAGTTCGAACTGAGTTGTTTTCTTCCCGCCGGCAGATGGCGGGAGCGATGCGTTGTCCTTGAAGCACTCATAGCGGTGAGCGAGCGCAAGAGGCGAGGAATTTGAACCAGGTAGGAAAAGGAAAGACTAAGGAAAGCATCCTGAAGCCTGTTCAAAGCACAACATATAAAAATGTGTTGGTTTAAATTGCTAATTAACTCTTAAAATGTCGATTGTACACCATGTGTACAGATAACAATAGAATTTCAATTGTGTCTGCTAATTGGCGCGCGACGGGTTAATGACAAGGATAACCAACAATGAAGATCTATACTAATATTATAAGGAGCTAAAATTTGTTTATGGGGTAGTAGGGGTACTCTGGAACTACCAGTCGGATTTGAAAAATATATTTTTGCATTTGATAGCCCAATTTTTGAGGAAGGTTATAGGCTATTTTCATCATGCTACGGTCCTCAACAGCCGATAAAAAAGAAAAAAGTCAGAAAGAATGGTAAGCGAAAACGAAGTAATAGCGTGGGCGGGCGATGCGATGCGACGAGGTGGGACGGGGAAACAAGAAATTTCACAGGGACGAAGTCGTGGGCACAAGCTAGTATCTATAAATATAGACCACTGGATACACATTGAAAGCGACCTAAGTTTTCCTTTACCTAGACTTGTTGATCGATAAAACTAACTGAAAAATTATGGTTACAAGAAAACGATCGTGTGAAAAATTTTACTTTTTGGCAGATGGTTGACTAAATGAGTAATGATATTCTCTAAACTGAGGTCCTCATACCTCAACTAATAAATACTTCATGCAAAAGGGTTCGATAACAAAGTTGGTAAAACCAAAGTTTACCTACCCGTAATTTTATCAGGGCAGCTGTCGTAACTACCCGACAACTTTATACTATACTACACCTTTATTATAAGTCCTATATTTACTTTACTTGGTTCGTGTTAAGTCATGTTTACTACTGCTTATTTCCTAAGGGAAATCAGGAGTTAAATAATGAACAAAATAAAGCTGTATATGCAGGTTATGAGCGGAAGAAGATGACTTTTTCCGCTCATAACCTGCATATACAGCTTTACGATTAAGATTTGTTTTTTTTTATAGTTTTTTTTTTCTGTCAGGGGTTGGTTGTAACAGTTCTGTAGTCTGAAATATGACGACGTGAAAACTGAGGAAGTTGGAGGAAAGTGTCACGGCTGTCTTCATGACAACGCAAAACTTTGAGATGGCTATGATTTATAGACGTTTCTCTTTAGGCCATAATACAAAGTTTTCCTTGTCTCAAGCATGACTGAATCTGACGTTACGAATGAAACGCATTTCGAATGAAACGAACTGCGACAATGGGACTACAAAATTATAATTTTCATCAGAATAAAACTCATCTTTCGCAGCATTAATATTAGGTACCTATTATAGACTAGCGGCGCGGCGTCGCCCAAGTGAATTTAATGTCACTATTTCCAGTGGTTTAGGCTGTGTATTGTCTGTTTTCATACAGAAATACTATCTGTCATACAAATCTTGTCCTGACAATTACAAACACAAAAAAATAAGAATTTGCCAAATAGGTGCAACCGTTAAAGTGATGCGCTTACATACATTTGGCAATTGATTTTTGTTCACACTAATATTCTAAAGGCGAAAGTTTGTGTGTGTGTGTATGTGTGTGTTTAAACAGCTGGGCCGATTTGGATGAAATTTGGTATTTAGATAGCTTATACCCTTTTTTTGTGGATGGAAACGATCAAATAACTTCTCCCGCTCTGGGCGGAGCGGGAGGGCGTGTAAGACTTTTACTGACTAAAACCCACCCGTGTTCTTTCAGTTGGCTATTCCTGGGCCACGGTATCTCTTTCGAACAACCCGCGACCCCGGCGGCATTGGCCCTATTGAACCCCGTCACAGCTGACATCTCTTTGAGGCGCACGTGGAACACAACGCGCCGTCGACCCGGACCTGGTCCTTACCGGACGGCGAGTTACCCATTACTCACCATCCGCAAGCCCGCGCCTACCGTGGCCGGGAATCGGCTATCGATTCCCGCCGCCCAGAGATTATACCCTGGATTAACACGCAGGCTACTTTTTAACCCGGTCTACGCGGGTGAAACCGCAGGGCGAACCTAATAGATTATAACGCCTATTACGGCAGGAAACAATACGGAACCAAAAAATTCGAAGAAAAATTCGACCACGCGGGCCCAATGTTGATTGGTAGATGCCATATGCATCTACCAATCAACATTGGGACCGCGTGGTGGCCTACGGCCTGCTCCCTCTCACCGAGAGGAGGTCTGTGTCCCAGCAGTGGGAACATTATAGGCTGATTACTCGTATGCTATTACGGCACGACAGCTACTTAAACGAGAAAACTCATTAAATTATCAAATTTCTCATCAAAGTTTAATTTCTTAACAAAATTACAAAATTGATGTCAACATTTTCTTTTCTAATTTCTCCGATAAGGAAAGTATAACTTTAAGGCGCGTGAAAATTATAAATCCTATTGATACCAATCCTCTAATTAGTGGAAAAATGTTTCAAGATATTTTGTAATATGAACCATTAGGTTCAACCCACTTCCAAAAAATACACTACAAAGTGAAAAATAACTTTAATTTCGGAAGTCGGTGGCAAAAAATGAAAATACAGATCCATTGACATCGACTCCGAAATTAAAGTTATTATTCACTTTGTAGTGTATTTTTTGGAAGTCGGTTGTTTTTTTTTTTTTTGTAAAATGCTTTTTTTTTAAATTTCCTTATTTGCCCCCCAAAACTGACCCCATATTCAAAATGTATTTATCTACGTTACGCGTCCCTGTTTGAGTTACAGAAATTCATATGTGTACTAAATTTCAACTTAATTGGCCCATTAGATTCAGAGCAAATTGGCTGTGATAGACGGACAGACAGACAGATACACGATTGATCCTATAAGGGTGCCGTTTTTTCCTTTTGTGGTACGGAACCTTAAAAACAAATGGATACCTCAAAGACGACGTAGATATATGTAGATCGAGAGGGCAGGGCGCTAGCGGTCAGGGCCAACACGCTGATACACAGGTTCGCTCGTTGTAGTAATGAGGTAAAGGTTACGCTGTTTAAAGCGTATTGCCAATCGTTCTACACGAGCGGCCTGAGTAAACTAAGAGATCGCTAGACGCCCTGCGTATTTAATATAATAACTGCTTCAGGATGCTGCTGGGACTGCCGCGCTATTGTAGTGTGTCCGGTATGTTCGCGTTTGCGCATACCGATGATTTTTACGCCACAATGCGCAAAAAAACAAATTCCGTCTTGTCAAGAGCACGGTCTAGTTCTAACGGCATCCTAAGTATGTTCAGAACTTTGAAAAGTGCGACGCACCTTGGTTGTCACACGCTGTGGAGGTTTTGGTCAGAAGACCGCAGCTGACCTTACAATTTTTCTTTTTGTTTCTGTGTGTTTACTAACAGTAATTTTTAAGAACAATGTTACTAACAATTGGGCCTAGTTGTCATAAATAAACAAATATTTCATTAATTAAATTCAATTAAAAGATTAGTGTTATTGACTAAAAATTTTGAAAAAAAAGGTAGGTACCTTTTTTTTAAAGTAGGTTATTTCACCAAACGCAGCACACAAAAAAAAACATTAATGAGAGTAAAGATATAATATAAATATTTTAGTAGTTAAGCAAAATTATTTATGCAGTCAGTAATCCAGTTCTGTATTTTAAAACATGCCTTATTCTGTGTACTGAAATACTCGTACTATTTCTTTTTTCAGTGTACCTACTTTTTACAAGGTTTAGGATCTTATTATTCAACATACCTTCATGTTCTTATAACCTTGATACTGCTACATTTTGAGTCTGAAACAAGGTACAGTAAAATTTTAGTAGGTAATATTGAAGACTGGGAAATTTTGACATTGAAAAAGGGACCTTCAAAACCTTTACATAAAGTTCAATATAGAATAAACTATGTGAAATGCACCGCTGAAACACATTATTATTTCATTAATATACGGCGGAGTTTCTAGGTCAATACCAACTGAATGATAATGAGTTTTCATCTACATTTCAGGTATGTCAGTATTATTAGTAAAAAAGCATGTGGAGGTAGGTATTTGAACTCATATTGTAAGCGTTCAGTTAAGAATGTTAAAAAACTTAACATTGTAGTTGAAAAACTAGAAATCCCAAAAAAAAAAAAATGTATGCGATAATATTACAAATTAAAGATTTTCGAACTTTTTTCTTTACTTATGAGGTGAGACCTGCTTCATGCCGAATTTCATGATTCTAGTTCAACGAAAAGCATCCTATGGGTTTTAATTTACTTGCGAGTATCAAAATATGTCGCATAAATGGTCGTTATTTTTATCGCGTTAACTTACAACCTTGATTTTTTTAGAGCTTCAAGGGACCATATACTTACGTATTTGATATTAATTTCAACTTGATAATTCCACGAGTTCTTGAGAAAAAGGGTCTTGACAGACTGACAGACAGACAGACGGACACCGAAGTGATCCTTTAAGGATTCCGTTTTTTTCCTTTTGAGATACGGGACCCTGAAAAACGCTATTCTCTGAATATAATCTTAGATCATAAAGATTTTAGGCTTCAACTTTACACAATTTTCTTTAAAATAAGCCTGCCCCTTTCTCATTTAGCACAAAGCCATACAAACCTAAAACAATTACGGCCAAGACTAGCAAAATTAACCTAAGTACGTATAAGGCGTGCTCCACTCGAACTATTTATGGCACAGAGATTTAAGTGTGAACCCTTCTTAATCGTACAGGCTTCTCATTAATCGAGCCTTTGACCAAGGAGTAAGTTTTGGATGGAGGTTAGACGTTATCTAATGTCTTGAATTAATCTTAATAGGATGTTGTTGAGTAGTGTAGCCAGTACATAAGTCAACCTGCCTAGCCTTTTCCCAACTATAATGTGGTCGGCTTCCAGTCTATCAGTATTTTTCATGAAGCGACTGCCTATCTGACCTTCAAAACCCAATAACTGAGTAATACGATACCCCTTGGTTAGACTGATTATCAGACATTCGGGCTTCTGACAACCCGTAACGACTGTCAAAGATCCACGGATGACAGTTGAGACCAACGGCTTAACGTGCTTTCCGAGGCACGGAGGAGTCTCGGTATGTAAAGATGGTCATCCATCCACGGACCGAGCCCGGCAAGCGTAGCTTAACCTAATGGAGTGAAAACTGGATTGACATCGTTTTTAGGGTTCCATACTTCAAAAGGGAAAAACGGAACCCTTATAGAATCACTTCGTTGTCCGTCTGTCTGTCTCTCTGTATATTTGGCTGTCAGTCTCTCAAGACCCTTTTTCTCAGGACTGGGTTCTAGTTGAATTTAATATCAAATACGTAAGTCTAAGATCCCTTGGAGCTCTACAAAAGTCAAGTTTCTAATTCAACGCAATTAAAAATACGGCCATTTAAGCGACATATTTTGATACTCGCAAGTAAATCAAAATCTATCTTCCCGTTGTCCTAGAATCAATAAATTTGGCAAGAAGCAAGGTCTCACAACACAAGTGAAGGAAAAAGTCCGAAAACTATTAATTATAATTTTAACACATATTTTTTTTGGGATTACTACGTTAAGGTGAGTATTAAGCTGCTAACTAGTGCCACCATTGAAAAAAAAATATTAAGTCTGGAGATACGGAACATTTTGAAATTTCCTATGCTCCCATTTTTAGTCATAAAAGGTAGAATTTTTGTATAAAAAAAATCAACACTAAACCTCCTAGGTTCTAGCAGTTAACGCCTAAAACAGCCGTTTTGGTGTTAACTGCTATAACCTCATCTGACAAAAAATGTGAGCATAGGAAATTTCAAAATGATCCTAGACCTATTAGTTTTTTCTCAAAGCAACTCTACTCGCCTTAAGTTTGTTTTTGTGATACATTCATTTTAACTACGGAACAATTTATTGTGCGTGGTCCAGCAAGCACTTGGCTGGTTTTTTTCTTACCTTGTTTTGTTTTTTATTTCATAATAATAAAACTGTTATCTTAGAAGAGTATCTAAGTACTATTTACAAAGCTTCCTTTCCTTTAGGGCCTAAAAGCTTGACATTAAGTTACGAGTATCTGGTACTTTTGTGAGTTAAGTTAAGGTTACAAGGGACAATTATTAATCCTTGTCTTGATGATATATAGTTGTATATCTGGTCCTCCGAGACGAGTCCTTCGAGACGAGGACAGCCTAACTTTCTAGACCTATTGCCCACATGATGTATTGTTTTCTAAATAATACCTATAATATATTCGTTGGCGCTTGTGATTTGTATTTGTAAGGTACCAATATGTTTTTACTACTCAGATCACCAGTAATTTTAATTAAATTCATAGCAACAAAATTAAATAAATAAAGGTAAAAGTTTCGGTGGTAAGTCCGATTACAAACGTTTTAATATAATTACATTGAAATATATATATATATAATAATATAATATTTGATAGGTAGGAATTGTACTATTGCTGGTCGAATATTCAATATTATTAATATTCAATATTACGAATATTCAATTTATTATTATCATCCATTTAATTATGTAAAATATCAATTGTAACCTCAATATTTATCATTTTTATCCTTAATTTCCATGATCATATAAAATCTAGTCCAAATCCATCATTCTACGCAAAAGATTGAGACGGAACAATAATATAATTAACGGATCACATTTATTTGGAAAGGGACAAACGATGGCCATAACAAGAGATACGATTACACGCAACATTGATACCAGTTGAGTGTAACAGGAATCTATTAGAGCATATAGAACGGGTAGATATTTGATGAGCCGAAAAAGGGACAAATGGTGGAAAGACGGCAGAAGCCTTCTAGACCGGTCTAAACCTAATATCCAATATCTACTGAAATGTTATATAGTTTGGTACCTATTTCTTTCAAGTGATTATCATATTTACGTATAAAACTATGTAGATTTTATGAAGAAAGTACCTGAATAGGTTTCACTAGTCAAAATAATCATGACAATAACAGCTTACAGACACTACCAATGCATTTATTATCCGTTTCTACATTAAAAACCGGCCAAGTGCGACTCGGACCACGCACAATGAAGGGTTCCTTAGGTAGTTGAAAAGAATTTATCTCAAAAACAAACTTAACATTGTAGTTGAAAAACATGTTCTTCTACAGGTAGCCATAAAAAATCCTCAGGCATAAATGTCCTAATACGAGTAACCACATCTTATCCGATCCCCATAAATAAAGCTGAAACAGCAAATCCGATTCCTAAATTAAGTCACCTTCCGACCACAGCAAGGGAAATATTGAAAAATGCTGATAATAAAAAAAAAAGATGTCGAATTCAAAAATTTTAGGTAGGTTATTAAATTCAGAAGTGAGCGGGGCAATATCGGAAACTCATTAATAACGTTACAGGGTGCGCCTAATTTCACCGTGACTTAGGCATATTTACGTAAATGGATAAATTTTTGTGGTAACCAGTATACTTAAGAAAAATAATTTTGATTATGTTATGAACTTGCATATTTCAACACCGCCACCTGATAGGAAAACTCTGACATGTATTTTCAACGTCGTGGAGTCACGAAGGTTAATTATTATTGATTTTTAGTACTAGATGAGACTGTTTTCTAGGTAAACTATTTGGAACGGCATATCGATTTATCAAACTCACTAAAGTCTTTTTGTGTTATTCTGAAGCCCCATTAACACGATGCAAGTTTGTTGCCTGTGGCATACAATAAATTGAAGCAACTAATATTGCATCATACAAATTTTTAGACGGTGCAAACGGTGCAACTCTATTGATGCTTCAAGTTGTGATATGCCGCAATAATAGTAGGTATACATTTTATTTGGCTTCATACTAACTGAGCTAAGATGAAGTATGACATTATATGTATACCTAGACGTCATTGAAGTATCTTATAAAATAATAGCTTGTTCGACCAACTAATTTACATCATCAACATCTTCCTCCGTGTTGAGTACACAAAGTGTCTACCCTTTTCATAACGATGAGCCTCTGGTTGAACAAGTAAGATTACACGCTGAAGTTTAACATTATAGTTTAACTAGTTTTGACAGCTAAAGTGATCTGCCTCTTCCTGCCACTACTTGTTAGTAAAAGATGGAAATACTCTAGTTTTAGATATATGTGTGTGTGTGCATAACAGAATTAGCGCCAATGTCGTGATTAAGTGGGATTATAATTAAGTATGTGAACTCTACTAATCTCTCTCTATCTTAAATAATAAAAATAGGTCAAGTGCGTGTCGGACCATGCATAATGAAGGGTTACGTAGTTGAAAAGAATTTATCCCAAAAACAAACTTAACATTGTGGTTGAAAAACATGTTCTTCCATACATTTACATACGTCACGGTCAATAATCTTCAACTGCAAATTTAAGTTTGTAACCCCAAATATTTTTTTATGTGATAAAATTACATAAAACTATTTTTGGACTTTTTCCTTTGTTTGTGCTGTGAGACCTTGCTTCTTGCCAAATTTCATGATTCTAGGTCAACGGTAAGTACCCTATATGGCTTTGATTTACTTGCGAGTATCAAAATATGTCGCATAAATGGCCGTATTTTTTTATTGCGTTGACTTAGTAGCTTGGTTTTTTTAGAGCTCCAATGGACCATAGACTTACTTAATTGATATTAATTTCAAATTGATACCTGTACGCGTTCCTGAGAAAAAAGGTTTTGACCAACTGACAGATAGAATGATAGATAGGTTTCGATTTTTTCCTTTTGACTTACGGAAACCTACAAATTAAATGCTGTTTGTTGGCAACTGCATAACTTGAGAACCGCTGAACTGATTTGGCTCTATTTATTATAAACACACAAATTCTAATACCACTATCTGCAAAACAAACTAGAACATCATCCATATAAAAGTGGGGAAAAAAATACGTATTATTAAAGCTAACTCAAAAACTACCGAAGCAAAGTTAATTAATTTTATATGGGACCAACTGTGATGTATACCCTCTCGAATAAAACAAAAAAAATCTAAATCGGTCCAGCCATCTTTGGGTAATCGGGGAACATACATAAAAAAAAAAATAAAAAAAAAGGTTCCGACGAATTGAGAACCTCCTCCTTTTTGAAGTCGGTTAAAAACGTATCGGATTGACATAAGCTATCGAAAAGCAATTCAACCCTGTTGAAAGTCGTTGTCTGTTTACTTCTACTGACTGTTTTTTACCTCAGGTTTAGCATCATTGTCAAAATCAATCATCATTGTTATTGTCGATGTAATAAGGTTGCTTTTGGGTTGCTACCATTGAAACGTCTGTCAAAATTTAAATGATCTTTATCTTCGTTGATATTGGGTTGCTGCTGTCAGAGTCGTCAGAGGTAAAACACGAAACGTTTTGAAAGCGATTACCTCATTACTAGGTCCCTCTGAATTAACAAATGGAATGCTTTTATCAGAGTATTTATTTGAAGTATTTCCCCGAGGATTCAAGAGAAACCGTAGACAACACGTAGTAATTAATATAATTATAGGACATAAAATATGGCCAAGTGCGAGTTGGACTCGCACACGAAGAATTCCGTAGCACAGCAATATTAAAAACAAAAACTTCAGTTTAAAAAAAAAACATGTTTACAAATGGGGACCCTTGTGGCTAAGTAATAACAGCCGCTCGGTCGATCCATCAGGTTAAGGTACGCTTGCCGCGGTTGGTCCGTTGGATGGGTGACCAACTTTACATAACAAGACCCCTCCATGCCTCGGAAAGCACGCTAAGCCGTTGGTCCTGGCTGTCATTTATAGATCTTTGACAGTTGTTACTGGTCGTCAGAAGCCCGAAAGTCTGACAACCAGTCTTACCAAAGGGTATCGTGTTACCCAGTAACTGGGTTGTGGAGGCCAGATAGGCAGTCACTCCATATTAAATACTGGTATTCAGCTGCATCCGATTAGACTGGAAGTCGACCCCAACATAGTTGGGAAAAGGCTAGGCAGATGATGACAAATAGACCCCCTTTAATTCTTAACTTTATTTTTTTTTTTTGATGTTACAGCGGCAATAGACATACACAATCTGTGTAAATTTCAACTGTCTACCTATTACGGTTCATGAGATACAGCCCGTTGACAGACAGACGGACGGACAGCAGAGCCTTAGTAATATGGTTTCGTTTCGCTACCTTCGGGTACGGAACACTAATAAGGTCCTTTTCGACAAAATAAAACGTCCAAAAGTTACTGTAGTTGTGACATGAGAAAACAATCTCAGATTTCACCGATTTATTCAAGTTTTGTTAAAGTTTGTCACCGTCCTTTTGACCCATATCAACTGACAGATAACTGATGAAGACTGACAGGACATGGTAACCTTTTAAATAATCAATTACTCTAAAAAGCAACAAATCCGAAGAACTAGGGGATAATCTTTTGAGAACTAGGTACCTACCTAAAGTTTTTTTCTAAATGTTTAATTCCCCTACGACTTATAACTATAGTCGCCGCGTTAAGAACTGAGTCGTTGGGCCATAAATCATTGTTGTAAGTCTGTCTCGCTCGCACTTGTGGAGCTTATGGAGTAATGATGCGCGTAATATAGGGAGCGTTGCACATTCTTAACGTTACTGACATTTATGACCCGACGACTCAGTTCATAACGCGAATACTATAATGTTTTAACATTGGTTATAAGTCACACAGCCATTCTGCAAAAAAGTGTTTAATTAAAAATGCAAGCAGCTGAATAAAAACGTCGTGGTTCTAGATAATTGGCGTGTAATTGAAGAAGCAAAGTCCAGCAGAAGACTGTTATAGACTGGTGACGATGATAATGACGAAGTCCTCATAAATTGACCTTTGAAAGTATAGGATAGTCCATTTCTTTTTTACTTCACCTTCAATGTAGATTAACATAATTATTTAATTTCCAATCGACATTTAATTTAAAAGTCTCTACTCCCTATAATCACAAACCCGACTGACCAACTTGTTCCCAAGACTCGCATAAAATTACTTCGGATTACTATCCGAGGAACATGAGTCAGCAATGTACTCGGGTTATATTAAATTAATGACATTACTCCGAGTTCCGTGTTAAGAAGTCATAAGCGGGATTAAGTTAGGACGTCATTGAGTGAATAAAGAGGTATTTATTAATTGAATTGAAATGTATAATTAATGTCAATAGTGCCTATTCAATTATATCAAACGTGGTGCGCCAAGATTTTTGTTTTTTATTGTATTAGGTAAGGAGCTCGTGGCTAAGTAATAACAGCCGCACGGGTCGATCCATCAGGTTAAGCTACGCTTGCCGGGGTTGCTCCGTGGATGGGTGACCATTCTTTACATACCGAGACTCCTCCGTGCCTCGGAAAGCACGTTAAGCCGTTGGTCCCGGCTGTCATTCGTGAATCTTTGACAGTCGTTACGGGTCGTCAGAAGCCCGAAAGTCTGACAATCAGTCTTACCAAGGGGTATCGTATTACCCAGTTAATGGGTTGTGGAGGTCAGATAGGCAGTCGCTCCATGTAAAATAATGGTATTCAGCTGCATCCGGTTAGACTGGAAGCCGATCCCAACATAGTTGGGAAAAGGCTAGGCAGATTGATATTGTATTAGGTACTCGGGAATAATGTAGCTTTCTGTCAATGTAAGATGTTTTGCATTGAATCAGTATTTTCAGATAAGTATTACTTGTTACAAACATACAAACTTTAACTTTAACATTTGACTTTTTTATTTTAAATTTTTAATTTAGATTTTTTTTTTTTTTAATTATAAATAATCTTCCAACTGTAAATATATCTTCAGGAGTATAGTGTGTAGCCATTGAACAGGAAAAAGCCCAAAAGCTGTACCTAGGGACAATGCATATCAGGCGCTGTCAATTAGTCTGTCATTTAGTCAATCCGTCAGACAGTCACTGATATGTTTTAAAAGCCTCTCTCCTTCTATACATACATAATGTATCGAAGAAGAGATGCTTATCGCATAAGTGCCTTCTTGGTACTTACAGTTTTTGATTATAGACTTATTAAATTATACTTCTTGAACATACAATGTATTAAAAGATCATATGATAGGAAAACGTTTGAATCCCGCCTTAAACCCATCAACCTTTCACTGCAATAATTTTGTTAATTAAAGAAATTGTCCGTAGGCTGGACGCCACTTCGTAGAACCAGATGGCTTGGTCGATCTATGTCCAAAGATTTCGCATTGCCATTCAATGTGGCAATGCTGCCAGTTTTTTGGGCACGTCACAGGAGGCAGCGAAGTGGAGCGCTTTTTATTAACAACTTAACTTTGTTACCAAAGTGGAATATTACTATTAGTATAATATTTATTTATTTGCATAAAACATGGTATACAAAGGTGTTACATGATTTAAGGATGAGGTCATACATGTTTCGCTTAAGACTAAAGCATGCAAAATGATTAACACAACTTTTGTTCAAGGTATTCCTTAATGCTTTAAAAATCATTATCATTTAACCCGTCGCGCGCCAATTAATAAATAAAATAAATATGTTTTTGGACATATCACACAACGCCATCTAGCCCCAAGCTAAGCAACCTAATGCTTGTGTTATGGTAACGAGATGGCTGATAAACTACTTATATACATTTTTTTTTTGTAAATACATACATATTATAGATAGAAAAACACCCAGACTCGGAACAAATACTTGTAGGTCGTACAAATATTTGTTCCGTGCGGGAATCGAACCCGCGACATGCTGCGCAGCAGTCAATCGCTCAACCACTGCGCCAACCGTGTCGTCAAAATTAGCAGACACAATTGAAATTCTATTGTTATCTGTACACATGGTGTACAATCGACATTTTAAGAGTTAAAGAAGTGAATTTTAAAACGTCTGCTATTTAGTAATTTAAGTTTACATGGTAATTTGTTATAAATACGTACAGCCATAGCTAAACACGTTTTACTATATTTTGTTAATCGAGAGAATAAATCTAAAACAAGTCTAAATTTGTCACGCCGATTCCTAGAGCTTACATCTGCTACTGTTCTGAATAGATCTTTGTGTATCCGTACAAACATACATATAAATAGTGAGGGTAGAGGTAGCAAACCGAGTTTTTTAAATTTATATTAATAATATTAACTTATGTTTGAATAAAATAAATAACTTAAACAATGCAGACAAAATGATCACTCAGCGTTCTCGCGAGGCATAAGTCGAGCAAAAGAGCAACGATTTATAAGCGAAACGATCCGATTGTGAATAAATGATAAATGTAGGTGTGGTGTGAATAAGTACCAAAAATGAATGATAGAGGATAGTAATAATAGTGTTACTTTGATACTTAGTACTTTAGTACGTGCCTATATTGACGTACCTACTAATTTTATATAATGAAAGGCAACACACATACCTCACCATGAAATTAATTCATGTTTATTTGCTAATATGCCTAGAAATATGCAAATATCTTAAAATAAAATAATATTTATAAGTGAACTACCAAAGGACAAATCTAGTAATAAATAAACGTCAATGCCAAATAAAAACAAAATAATAAATTACATTTGCACAACGCACAAAGTCTCTAAAACAAATAATAGAACGTCTTGACGACACCATAACAAACAAAACTTCGAGCAATAAAAACTTGAAACAAACTCATGAAATACTTACTTTCATTGAAAAATCTTGGAACAAATCAACACAACACGGTTTAAAGAACACTGAGAAACAGCAAAATAACTTCTTGAAATACTTTTAAATCAAACTGTCACTTTGGAGTGCGATACGTAGCGCGTGCTACGGTGCTACGGTGCTACGCCGTAGACGTCCGTTCACGATCGCGATAGCGCTACACTGACTGCAGAGCTACGAAATCGTATACCGGGTATATTACAGGCTAAACCGGTGATGTTACGTGTAAATTTTACATTTTGTTAGTTACACGGCCACATTTTTTGTACACGAATATGCGAATACATACAGAGTAAAAAATATTTAGTCATTAAATTATTTTTATCGGGGTCGAATGTAAAACGGACTTTTATTTTTGCTAAATAAAAAACAGAGTTTATTGTACATGTGGTCGTGTGTGACTACGAGTAAGTAAGAAAGTTTATGAGTACATTCTGTAGGCTTTATACAGCGTTAGTGGGAATTTCGCGTTGTTCACACGGCTTAACTTTGTACTAAGACCTAGGAATTATATAAGTTTTCTAATCATATTTTACAGTAGTTTGGCGTGCTATGAGAAAGGATTTATTTTTTATTTCTTGTGTTGGATTAGTTGTTCATTCTGGAAGCGATATGTACAATACTGAACTTAAATGGCGTAAAAGGATTAATTTATTTAAAGTTCAAAGGGATGGTTGAGTATTTTGGTGACAAACAAATATGTAGTTCTCAAAGCATTGAATGAGCACAATACAACATATTTTGTACAATGACATGAATCAGTACGAATTTTATTCGTGTTTTATTTTTACACTACAAAAACTGTGTAGGTATAAAGTGAATCCAAATATAGGATTACCAGTCTTGGGGATTTACCACAGAATATAACCCCTAAATACATAATCAAGTATAGACCAAGAATTTAGATCGTAAGTACGAGTATAAGAAAAACTGCTTTCTTGCCAAAATTTTGCAAGCAATAGAACAGGATTAACATTTCGATTCTAAATAACATCTCTCTCGAATCTCTCGTAAATTATAAAAAAATACTACAAACATTTATGTAATTGTTAATTGTTGTAAGTTGTTTTAAATTTTAATCTTATTTTAACGTTACTTTCCAATTTAATTACCAAATGTGTCTTGATTTTAATTTTAATATTTTAATTTTTAACTATTACGTTTTTTAATTAATTTAATTTTCTTTAATTCTATTTTTCCAATTTTATGATGAGTTTTGATTTTTATTTTGATTTTGATTTTTTTTTAATATTTTAAATGCTACTACAACATTTTTAGCTTAGTTACAAATCCTGTTATGCATGCTGTGGTCTCCTGTAAGTGAAGGAGTACACCTACGTGATACTTTTGTCATTAATACTTGTGTTTGTGTACATCCTTTGTTGGAGGTCCTAAATAAATAAATAAATAATAAACATAACCCCACTACGGCGAAGCAAAAAGGAGGGTTATGATTTTGACGGTATGTATGTACGAGTATGTTCATCTGTTCTTCTAAACTCCTTATCATAATTAGACAAATGAGGTATCGGTGGAAGCATGTTGATCGTCCGCTGGTTATAGGCTATGTGAAGTCACATTAAATTGAATACAACGCTGTCTAGAGGACATAGTCATGAACAGATTTTTTTTTAATGATTCCGTGTTGGGTATCAAATGATAGGGCTTAATTAGCACATTTCAAAAAAAAATATATTATTAGCTATTGATCGTGGCTTTGCTTGCAGGCACCCGATAATTGGGAATAATTTCTAAAATCACGCCTCAAATGTTAGCCAATCATTTCTTTCCAAACCTACTTAAAATACAGATAATATAATAATTGAGTGGCTCTGCAAATACTTTATCATGAAATGATATTTAACCTCAAAATAATTTAAATAAAAAGTAAGTTTAAAAACTAAAACGCGACTACTGAAAAATCACGCTCTAAAAAGTACTTTATACAGCGTGACTTTTTATTTTATACAAAGCTTAAATAGAAAACAGTAAAACGGCATCGCTACGTCCCTCGTAAGAAAAAAAAAACAGTTATTACCTACATTGTTCCGCTTCCACACAATATGTAGACAAAAGAAGAATATATATACTTTGCCTGTGTTATTACTGGGTCCAAAACGGGCTTGTGGACTCTATTACCCAGGTCCATTCAAACGTTTATTTGCCTAGTGATGTTATCTACCGCGGTCCGTCTTATTGGCCCTTATTAGGCCAATCTGCCCGCTCATTGGTCAATAATTTGTTATTAGACGACTTGATTATTTGCTTATTCATATTTGTGTACCTATTTAGATGAGAGTGGGTATTTATCAGCCAAGAATAATATAATATTACTATCCACTTATTTTCCAATTATAGGTTATTGGCCTCTTCTTCTAAAGAGAGGGTTCTTCTTCTTATTTATAAGATTGTGTGAGTTCCATGCTTTTGTATGTTTCAGTGACTAAAATAATTGGTAGTCATGAGGACTGCCAATAGAAGTAAAAACTTAAAACTTTTGAATAAGTTTGTTAGTTTTTTTTTTTTTACGTCTGTGCATTTTATATTTTAATATAAAAATACAAATAAGTTAAATTTTATTACAATATACAAGCTAAAACTAAAATATACATATAATGTACAAGTAAATTAATAAAAAGGGGAAGAGCTCATTGGGCATCAAAAAATTCGTGCGCATCGCTGTCAATATGAAAAGTGCCCAAAAGGTTGGCAGCATTGCCACGTTGGATGGCAATGCTGATTTTTTGGGCTCAAAATAAGCCAGCCCTCTGAATAAGTAAAATAAATAAATAAGTAAAATTTCATAATTTGTAAATGGAAAAAAAAATAATTTCAAACAAATTAAATAATAAAATACTAACCAAAAATGGGATCTACTCAAAAGACTCATTCATAAAGCAAATTTTTCTATGCCAGTTGTTAAAAGGCCGTTGATGAACACCTTTTTTTTCCTTCATCGTCTGTCTATTGTTCTACACAAAAACGCACGACTATTTATAAAAATGTCTTTATTGATTTTGACATGTAAAATAATAACAACGTTCATGAGTAGTAATAAGACTTAATTTTGAACATTTGGCAAAGATGCATTTATAATTTTTAAAACTATGCATAACATGCACGGTGTCGAGGTGTTGGTGACACCGTAAAACCGTAAGATTTCCCCCTACCAAAAATTGCTCAACGTGCCTACGTAAATAAAACTATGTTTATCATCCGAGGTGTCGCGGTGTCGCGGTGACGCAAATCCGTAAGATTTCTCCTAAAATCGTTTAAAAAAATTTTGACTTAAAATCGCTCAACGCGCCTAATGAAGTTTTACTTCAATAAAATATTTTTCTTTCTAAGTCAATATTTTCTAAACAATTTTGGAATGGGCACCTAGCTTCAACTTTCTGACTAACTGACCGACTCTTTAACAATTCAAAAGTGCCTGTAATTGGTTTAATTGAAATAAACGCTTTGAGTTTGAGTACCTTTTCCCAACTTTGTTGGGGTTGGCTTTCAGTCTAATCGGATGCAGCTGAATACCAGTATTTAACATGGAGCGACTGTCTATCTGTTCTCCACACGATACCCTTAGGCAGGACTCAACCGATTGTCAGACCTTTGAGCTTCTCACTACCCGTAACGACTGTCAAAATCTACAAATGATAGCCAGGACCAACGGCTTTTCGAGGCACGATATGTATCGACCGCGGCAAGCTTATCTTAACCTTCAATCGATCCGCGCGGCTGTAATTATTTATCTATTCATTTACATAGAGTAGCTATACTACGATATGATAGAGGAGGAGGCTAAAAGAGGTATATATTTTATGATTCTCAGTTAAAGCTTAAAAATAAACACATAATATGACTTTTCCTTTGAACAAAAGCTAGACCACCTTTTACTCAAAAGTAGTTCGATGCTTGAGTGATGGAATGTCAGCAGTGATGGGGTCCGATAGGGCCGATGCCTGCCAGGGTCGCGGGTTGTTCGAAAGAGCTACCGTGGCCCTGACACAGGCAACTGAAGGAACACGGGTGGTTTTTAGTCAGTAAAAGTCAGACACGCCCTCCCGCTCCACCCAAAGCGGGAGAAGTCATTTGATGATTTCCCACCCAAAAACAAAAGCGTTTATAATATAAGGTTAACCAGTAGAAAACCTCTACAGTACCTACCTAGTGTTTTTAAGCTAAAAATATTAGTACTATGGTGAACGTTTACGTCGATAGTGCAACGGGTGAGGATTAAACTCACGACCTCTGGCTCGCCTGGCCTTAATTATTGGGCTATGGTGTTTAAATGGAATGACACACTTGCTCACCGTATGTTGAAGAGTTCCTACCGTTAAGTCCAAGTTCCTCACAATGTGTCCCTTTACTGTTAAAAGAACAGGAAAAACTTACTTAAGCAATATTAAGACACAAGACACGTGCCAACATAATGTGTTTGGAAATAGAAAGATAGCTATTATTGGAAGGTTCTTTTGATGCTTATTGAACTGTTTAGCATAATTAACTCGTGTTCCCACAACTGGCAAAATGCAATTGTTATACAAATAAATAAATAAATAATCTCTGTGACACAAGACTGTTTTACTTTTAGGGTTTCATACCAAAACAGGAACCCTTATTGTGTGACTCAGTCTGTCTGTCTGTCCGTCTGTCACAGCTGGATATCTCAAGAACTACTAATGCTATCAACTTGAAAGGAACAGTTTTAGATGACGTTTGCCCAACTACCTTGCAAATAAGAATGATTTTTTTTTGCAACAGTAACTGAAAGAGGGTCTTAAAAATTAGAATTGGGGTTAATAGGACATGTGGGGCATCAATAGCGCTGTTGGCACATTCTCAAACATTTTTTTTTCTTTTTTTAGGCCGCATAGTTTTCGACTTTAGATGAAAAATGTAAAAAAAAATACCGTTCCCCACCTTATCTCCGAAGTTTGCACAGGGAAAAATCTGAAATTATTCTGTGTGATAGAAATTTATATAAAAATTACTGGAAAAATAAATTGATGTCTCTAAATAGCACACTTTCAGAAATCATCAACAAAATATATTCTCGCTCCCGGTTTTTTATTAATATAGTAACGTCAGTTAGGCAGATGATATGGCTAGAAAGGAAGCGACTACCGAGATTATGACGAAGAATAACAACACATAAACACACACACACACAACACACACACACACACATACACACCACACACTCACACATTCACACACACAACACACACACACAAACATTCTATGGATGAAGAAGACATGTTGCGCCGACCACAAATAAATTAGGTTATGGGAAGTACAGTAGGCAGCAATAGCAAACTGTTGGGCTTCACCGCAATAGAGTAAAAATAGCAGCACGTCAATTCAATTCAATTCAATTCAAACACATCGGGAATAGAGTCCAAGATTTGATTTTTATTATTATTTATTAATGTTACCGGGGTTTTCCATACACATTTATTTCCTCCATAAATCGTATGCAGTTTATAATTTACTTTTCTAAATCAGAACTTCTAACATTCGCCTTGCCTTTCGTTTTACGATCAATTTTGATAAAATTTACGGAAATACGGTTTTCCCGTGGAAACATCTGACATAGACTCTGGACTGGGACTCTGCGGCTATTTGAATAATTCTTAAGAAAAGTCACTTTACCCGTAAATCCTTGCACTTTACTTTACAATAATACACTTTTAACTTAGTCTGTACTCTACTGCTCGACAGACCAAAATTTATTAACCCAAAAATTGATAGATTTTCAACCATTCAAACCAAAAAACTCACGAGTCAGTTCATTTTTTATTTTTCATTAACACCACGTCAAAATCGACACAGCATAGATAGCACAGCACGTAATTTTAACAGCACCAATGTAATAGTTTCACTTGCGTTACATACATGAATATATATGTGTACCTTTATACGTATTTCCCTAGAGGAAATTAAACCGCCAACGCTTAGCCACAAATCCCTGATATTAGCCATTTATCTCACGTTCGAACCTCTTTTTGCAGTAAAAAGCGTACGTGTGAACCGATCTCATAATTGTATTTAGTATACCATCAATGTGTTTGCAAAGAGAGGGTTAAATTGAAAAATTCAATTTACTGAAGATGTTTGGGGATATTTTGGGGTTAAATCTTGAACAGCAGCGATTGAAGAGCAAAATAGATTATAAATCCATCAAATATTATCAAAGTTGTATTCATTGAAGGGTTAAGTGTTCTATTCTATATCTACATTAATTTAAGAGGACTGTCGATTGTCACCTCGAGGAGCTCGTGGCTAAGTAATAACAGCCGCACGGGTCGATCCATCAGGTTAAGCTACGCTTGCCGGGGTTGGTCAGTGGATGGGTGACCATTCTTTACATACGGAGACTCCTCCGTGCCTCGGAAAGCACGTTAAGCCGTTGGTCCCGGCTGTCATTCGTGGATCTTTGACAGTCGTTACGGGTCGTCAGAAGCCCGAAAGTCTGACAACCAGTCTTACCAAGGGGTATCGTATTACCCAGTAACTGGGTTGTGGAGGTCAGATAGGCAGTCGCTCCATGTAAAATACTGGTATTCAGCTGCATCCGGTTAGACTGGAAGCCGACCCCAACATAGTTGGGAAAAGGCTAAGCAGATGATGTCGATTGTCACCTCTCTCGCTCACACTGGACTAAATTTTTAAGAATGTTAAATGTAAAGATGCTTTTTTGATAAATGTAAACAAATAAAGGACTAATAAATTATGTTAATTTAATATATTTATTTAACTCATCTCAAAAGCAGATAATAATTTTTCAACTGAGTTTGTTAGACATCAAAATAGAAATGTGTTTTAATAATTAAGTACCTATTAAATTAACATTATTTACACTAGTAAATAATGTAAAAGTATTAAAATTATTAAGTATTTAAATTTTTCATTGTTCAATAGTCTACCCGAGGAAGTAAAAAAACTTTTTTACAAAAAAATACAACCGACTTCCAAAAACAACTACAAAGTGAAAAATAACTTTAATTTCGGAAGTCGGTGTCTAGTTAAATTTATTTTCGTTTTTTGCCACCGACTTCCGAAATTAAAGTTATTTTTCACTTTGTAGTTGTTTTTGGAAGTCGGTTGTATTTTTTTGTAAAAAAGTTTTTATTTTTCACTTTTTAGTTGTGGAACCTACCCCACACAAATTCTAATACCACTACCTGCAAAAGAAACTAGAACATCATCCACATAAAAGTGGGGAAAAAATACGTATTATTGAAGCTAACTCAAAAACTACCAAAGCAAAATTAATCAATTTTATATGGGACCAACTGTGATGTATACCCTCTCGAATAAAACAAAAACAATCCAAATCGGTCCAGCCATCTTCGAGTAATCGGGGAACATACATAAAAAAAAAAAATAAAAAAAAAAAAAAGGTTCCGACGAATTGATAACCTCCTCCTTTTTGAAGTCGGTTAAAAAAATGTGACAATACTCGTATAAAGACATTCAAACGCAGATTAAGGCAATACATCACAATATTTGAAATAACATAAAACGGAGTAAGCTAATAATTATGTCTCCAGCACCCTAGACGTAACCAATGTTAATGGCACTAATTATAATCACTTAAGTATCTCATTTTAAGCGAACTGTTAGTTTTATAAATAACTTCTTATGAGAAATAAAGTTCTCTAAACCCAAAAAAGCATCTTTTCATTTAACAATCTTAAAAATTTGGTCCCGTATGAGCGAGAGAGGTGACAAAATGTGACAGCCCTCTTAAGATTATTCAATAAGAAACTGGCCTTTTGATATTTATCGAGACACTATTATTTACCCACCACACAGACACCCCTCACACAGGCGCCCCTCACGCGCGCTTTGCGGGCGCTCAACGCGATATCACAACAGGTCGATCTATTTAGCTGCACACTGAGTGAATTTACACGAACTGCATATTGTATTACTTCCAAAAATTAATAATACTTACTGACTGTTCGATAGATATTGGATATTATTAGAAATAAGTTGTGAAGTTGTTATTACCTACATTAGATATAAGTACTTATTGAACTAACTATTGCATTAGGTTAATTTAAGACCTGTAATAATAGTTGTGTTATGAAAATAAATAAATAAATAAATAAATAAATAAATTTACAAGCTCATGTGTTGCTCAAAACTAAATGATACCTTGCTCGATCTTGAACCCTATTTTTTAATACACTAGGAAGATGACAAGACCCAATAATACTTGTGATTTGAGCATAAAAGCGAGAAATACATAATTATAGCCTTGTTTTGAAGCTATGTTGTAGCTATGGCTTCTTTACCAATTTTTTATATATACAGGGTGGTCCAAATAGTGACGTCAAAAGGAAAATCTGAATTCCTCCTTTCCAGAGGTATTCGAAAATAACCCATATGTTTCGCAATTTTTTGTAGTTTTTGAGTCAGTTTTGTTTTTGTAATTATTTAGAGTTTTCTGCCGATGGAGCTTCAAAGAATCATATCTTTTTTTGTAGTGTGTATTTTCAGATATTTTTCTGTGACATGAAAGTAACATTCAAGACGATAATGTTACACAAGAAATTTCGGAACAAACATGGGGTAATTTCGAATAACCTGGGTATGAGGAATTCAGATTTTTCTTTAATTAATTATTATAAAAAAACATATATTATTAATTGCCAAAAACTTTACCAATTAATTAAAAAAGTATTAAATACGAAATAAAAGGCACTCTTTTCTTGTCTTTGTTAAATCCATTTTATCATTGCTTAAATTCATAACATAGCGATAGACAATTTTATATCTTATTTTTTATCTTTCGTCAAAACAGTAATAAAAAGTCCTTGTCGTTGTCACTAAAGAAAAACAAAACAACAACGCTCAATAGGTCAAGTACGAGGATCCTCCATTATACCAGAATCCTTCCAAATACGAACAAGAGTTCCGTACAAAATACCGTTAACTGAGGCCCTAGCATGAACGCGCGACGTAAACACAACGTAAAGGCAAGAGCACAGCCAAGCGTACAATAAAGCCGCAGCCGGCAGCAGCGCAACGCATGTTCATACAAAAAAGTGCTGCCAGCCGCATAGTTGCCCGTTGGTTCATAGAAAATGTAAGTTAAGAAGAAGGGTTTTTGAAATGCGTTGCGTTGCAGCGCGGCCCGCCCCAATCTGCTTTAGCCGAACGATGATTGAATTGAAAATAAAACTATCGTGAAGCGTTTTAGTTTAAATTTGACATTAAGCACAATAATTAGTATCACCCATAGATATGTCAAATAAAGATAAAAAGAAAAAATAAAGAAAAAAAAGTGTTTGTGTGTGTGTGTCAGCTCCGACGCACGACTAGAGTTCACTCCTGTTTTTGTGCCGTTCCGACGTTCTGTTGTTGGACGAAAGCAAAGGATTGGATTGGATTGGTTGGATTGGATTGTTTTGGGATTGGCAGGATTTATTCAATGAATCAGTGCTATACAAAAAGCCACTTGAATGTAATTCGTTTTGTTTCACGTTACGCAGAAAAACGTAACAACGCTTTTGAGTTAACGCTCGTATTTCACTCCTGATAAAATTTCCATAAATTGGGCCTTATATTAGTTAAGGCCAGTTAGTTGGGCCTTAAGTTGATTCTTAAGTCCAAAAAAAAGAGAAAATGATGATAATGATATTTGTGTGTATAACAAGTTTTAAAGCTAAGTAAACATTACGTGTGAATCGTCTATTAACAGTTTTCAAATCGCTGTTTACTCCGCTCGTTCATGCTAGGCTCACTGCTCCGTACAAAATACCGTTAACTGAATACCTTTCCTTTTCCCCACTTTATGTTTTCTCCTTGAATTTATGTGCCGGTTTGGTACAATCACAGATTCTAGATGCGACAGGCAAATGAAAACGTATCGCTCTACCGGGGAATACTGTGTATTCCAACTCCAACTTTTATCAATTGATTTCCTTCCTCCCATAGGGATCTGCGAGATACGGAACATTATTATTTACTATAAATATTTATTTTATCACCTGTGCTGGATGCGATGCGGAATTTTTGATTTTGTTCACCAAATCTTGTTTCCTGATTTTGATTTGGGGTGTAAATAAATTGGGGTAAGATGTGACCATATTAAGAACACCATCATCTCTATATCTCTATGCTGTAGTCAACTTCCAGTCTAACCGGATGCAGCTGAATACCAGTATTTTTCATGGAGCGACTATCTATCTAACCTCCACAACCCATTTACTGGGTATAACGATAACCCCTTGGTAAGACAGGTTGTCAGACTTTCAATTTCATTGTTTTTTTATTGTTACAATTATGTTACGAAAAAAACACCCAAACACAATAAAAAAAGTGCTAATGGCATTCTAATGGTAATCTATACATCTATAATACATACTAGAAATAATTACAACAAAAGTTTCTATTTGTAATGTCAAAATAACAGCTTTTTACTAAATGCATACGAAAGTATATACAGTACTTACTCATAACAAAAAGGCAGTTTTTAAAAATTTTGTCTGTCTGTCTGTTTGCTTGGGCTAATCTCAAAAATGGCTAGACCGATTTAAACGAGACTTTCATTAGCAGGTAGCTGACGTTATAAAGAGTAACTTAAGCTGCTTTTATTCTTGAAAAAATGTAGGGTTCCGTGCAAAAAAATATAACCCATGAAATTGTGAATAAAAAGTGGATTTAAAAAAATATTTTTGCATTTGGTAGCACACTTTTCGAGGATGGTTATAGGGTATTTAACATCACGATACAACCTTTAGGAGCCGAGCAAAATGCAAATGAAGTCGCGGGGCACAGCTAGTAATTAAATAAACCTACCTATTATTACTTACACATAAACAGAATACTCGTTTTTTTAACGGACATTTTAGTTTTTAAAACATTTTAAGGGAATCCAACAATTACCAAACATTCTATGTATATTCTCATTGCGATTCGAGCACAGTATAATGTAACTTTTAGTTTACAGGATGTTCCCAAATTCGTGTTATTACTTCAAACCTTGGGATATCAGTATACTCGTAGTGCGATGCGTTTCAAGTTCTAAGATAAGGATAAAGATAAAGATATATTTATTTGTAAACATGTGTGACATTAATTATACATATAAATGCAAATGTGGATGTAAAAGTAAAAATCTGTGAGTTTCAACATGTTTTGCCACCATTGGCGTACAAAATGAATTATAGCAACTAGAAATTTAATACAATAATATCTAGTCCGTTTCGTTTCCGTTTCAAGAGTAAACAAACCGTTACATTATACAATTCTCCTCGATCCGGTGACCAGATAAGAGATATATTTAAAATAGAAATGTATCCTTGATTACAATAGAACATCTGACAACAAAATCATTTGAACTGAGGGGCCGTCCAACATTCTTTCGTAAATGATAAATCTATACTTATTATAAAATAATGTCACTTTAGACGACTGTGTGGCCGCGTTGTTCTTTTAAACTACGCAACGGATTTAGAGAATTTATTCCTTAAAGGTTTATATGTATAACACGTTAATATTTAACTTATATATAATATAGAAACCTTCATGTTTTGTCAAGTCGTAAAAACCGTGCGAAGCAGGGACGAGTCGCTAGTGAGAAAATATTAACAAGAACATTACTACGAACGATAATTATGTAGGTACAGTCAACAACTATACAAAAACACCAAACTAATGAGCATTCATCAACTTTACACATTCAATTCCTGCATTTTCATTAGGAAAATTCTTAACAGAACCATACACATGGAATTATCCTTTAACATAAAAACATCTAAATATAGCCAAAGAAACCCAAACCAAATACAGACGCACCCCCCGCGGACGCATTATGGCAGGAAAAATATAAAATACGAAGGTGTACAACTTTATAATAATTTACCGGCAGACATCAGGAGCACATCCTCTTTTAAAATATTTAAAGCTAAACTCAAACAGCACGTCACTAACAACGCAAAACTATTAAATTAACAACATAAGAAAAAATACTATTATAATAGGTATTTACCTATGAAATTGCCGTTTTGTATGAAAAAATTTAAACGAATTTTTTTCATGCATTTTTTATTTGTATTAATCGAAGTAATCACCCATGCAATCAATGCATCTTTGCCAACGCAGTGGCAGTTTTTGATGCCCTTCTTAAAGAAAACAGCTGGAAGGGAGGCAACAAATTCTTCAAAGGCATTTTGTACTGCCTCTCGGGTATTGAATTTTTTTCCCGCCAAGAAGTTATCCAAATTCTGGAAAAAGTAGTAGTCTGTAGGCGCAAGGTCTGGTGAGTAGGGCGGATGACGGAGAGGTTCCAACCCCAGTTCTTGTAACTTGGAGACCGTCTGCTGTGCAGTATGAGGTCGCGCGTTGTCGTGCAGGAGCAGCGGAGACGAGCGATTGACCAATGCTGGTTGGAGATGTGCCAGCTTCTCCATCATTGTGTTCAGTTCTTCACAGTACACATCTGAAGTAATGCTCACCCCGTTTGGTAAGAAGCTGTGATGAATCACACCGGCGCTAGACCACCAAACAGTGACCATCACTTTTCTAGGGGTAAGTTTGGGTAAGGGGTAAGACACGGTGGAGCATACAGTGGAGGTCTGCCCGGCTTGGGCGGAGCACCGCCGTGTTCTCACGGAGGCGATCGGCGGCGGCGATCTCTCGCGTCCAAACCTGGTCCAGGCCATGGTGCGGAGCGAGAGTGCATGGGAAGCCGTCACCTCCTTCTGCGAAGCAGTAATGCTCGCGAAGGAGGAAGCGGAACGCGTGAGGGAGAGGCAACAGCCGCGCCCTCGCGCCCCTAGCCGCCGTAGGAGACGCCCTGGGCGGCGGGAATCGATTGCCGATTCCCGGCCACCGTAGGCGCGGGCTTGCGGACGACGAGTAATGGGCAGCTCGCCGTCCGGTAAGGACCAGGCCCGGGTCGACGGCGCGTTGTGTTCCACGCGCGCCTCAAAGAGATGTCAGCAGTGACGGGGTCAATTGGGCCGATGCCGCCGGGGTAGCGGGTAGTTCGAAAGAGATACCGTGGCCCTGGCACGGGCAGCTGAAGGAACATGGGTGGGTTTTAGTCAGTAAAAGTCTGACACGCCCTCCCGCTCTGCCCAGAGCGGGAGAAGTCATTTGATGATTTCCCATCCACAAAAAAAAAAAAAAAAAAAAAAAAAAGGGGTAAGTTTTCGTTTAGGGCATTGTTTAGGTGCTGAATCAGGATCCAACCCACTTGCTGAGCGCTTGCGGTTATCAAACAGAATCCATTTTTTATCGCGGGTAACAATGCGGTTCAAAATTCCTTCATTTGTGTGTCTGTTGAGCAGTGCAAGGCACGTCTCGACGCGTACTTCGCGCTGGCGATCATTGAGTTCGTGGGGCACCCATTTGTCAAGCTTTTTTACCTTGCCAATTTGACGCAAATGGACCAATATTGTTTTGACGCTAACGTCGAAAGCTGCTGCTAATTCAGCCGTAGATTGTGTATCATCAGCTTCCACAATCGCCTTTAATTCGACATTGTCGACCAAAGTCTTCGGACGACCGCGAGGTTCATTTTTCAGGTCGAAATTTCCAGAACGGAAGCGAGCAAACCAATAACAAGTGGTGCGTTGGTTTGTAGTGTTAGCTCCGTAAACGTCGTTGATGTTGCGTGCCGCTTGTGCCGCGTTGCTGCCACGCCGGTACTCATATTCCATAATTACTCGAATTTTTAACGTATCCATGATGACGAAAAAGATTGAAATGCGATGAAAATGCAACACTAATCAATAAACAAATGACTACTTTTGGAAAAAAAAATCCATGTTTTTAAAATAAAATTAATTTGAAATTAGAATTCTTAGCCAAACAAAAATTATTTTGATTTGAAATGGCCAGTACTGCAGAACGGCAATTTCATAGGTAAAGACCTAATATTAGCTACTGGACTACACTTTACCCTAGTCATGTATTTATTCATTAAGTGAACAATGTATGTTCTTTTAGAATAAATAAAGAATCTTTTAACCTAAAAGAGATATCTGGCAGGGTATACTAACATATTTGTATGTGAATTGATTCATGTTCAATTTTATATATATTACTTTGTTTTTGCATTGTAACACACCAACACAACATTGTATATTTTTACGAAATTGAACATGAAGCAATTCATATACAAATATGCCCTATGCCCTGCCTAGATATCTCTTTTATTGACTGTACCAAAGGTCACAGAGGAAAACGTACTATGGGACTATGGGTTCTTTAATTAAACCCGTCAGAGACATCTAATGCACACATCACTGCTTGTTCAAATAAACGCCGAAGTCGATGGCAGATGTTTTATGGGTTGACAGTAGTAAAGCCTGTTGTCATTAACGGGTGTACAAATGTAGCCTCCTCCTTTTTTTTTTTTTTTTTTTTGAGGATGGGAAATCATCAAATGACTTCTCCCGCTCTGGGCGGAGCGGGAGGGCGTGTCAGACTTTTACTGACTAAAACCCACCCGTGTTCCTTCAGTTGCCCGTGCCAGGGCCACGGTATTTCTTTCGAACAACCCGCGCTCCTCCAATAAGTATAAGTTTCATACAGTTCAAAGTTATCTCAAAAAAGAATCTTATAATCTTTACCAGCGGCATCGGTAAATCACTAAACGGTAGAATTACGTCAGCACCACGAGACGTTACATCCAGTAATAAATAAAGTAAGGGTTTCAATATCTTAAGGATAGTGACAAGTTACTAACCCTTTTCTATAGAATTATTCTTTATCCGTTATAGACGCTTGGTCTAGTGTGATAGGTTACAAATACAGACGTTATACCTTGGCTTATTCTTACGTAATACCTGAGGGGCAACAGCAATAACAGCCGCACGGGTTGATGATGGATGGGTGAGCATCTTTATTTACCAAGACCCCTCCGTGCCTCGGAAAGCACGTTAAGCCATTGGTCCCGGTTGTCATTTGTGGATCTTTGTCAGTCGTTTCGGTCGTCAGAATCCCGAAAGTCTGACAAGCGGTCTTACCAAGAGGTATCATATTACCCAGTAACTGGGTTGTGGAGGTCAGATAGGCAGTCGCTCCAAGTAAAATACTGGTATTCAGCTGCATCTGGATTGAATGGAAGCCGACCCCAACATAGTTGGGAAAAGGCTAGGTAGATGATGATGATTCTTACGTAATACTAGTATAAAATGGTCTCACTGCAGGGCAAAGGTCTCTCATTTCATTCTTGATATTCTCAACAAGCAGGGAAGCATGGCACAAAAGGGCCTGTACTCAGCAATGGGTGGAACAAGGCTGCCAATGATGTTGATGATGATGGAGCATAGATAGACATTGCCAGACCAACAGCCAGATGGGTGGACGATCTACAAAAATCCTGGGAAAGACCTGGATGAGACTCGCACATACCAGGGAAGCATGGCACAAAAAGGAGGAGGCCTGAACTCAGTAGTGGGTGGAACAAGGCTGCCAATGATGATGGTGATGATGATGATTCGCAACAAAAAATATTATGGAATAAACATTTATCATCCAATCGGCTTTTAAATGAGTAGGTACAGATTATGTCCTCGTCAATATCCTCATCTGCCTACCTAGCCTTTTAATAACTATGTTGGGGTTGGCTTCCAGTCTAACCGGATGCAGCTGAATACCAGTATTTTACATGGAGCGACCGCCTGTCTAACCAGTTACGATACCCTTTGATATGACTGTTTGTCAGCCTTCCGGGCTTCTGACTACCTGCAAAGACTCAAAAATCCACGAACTTTTCGAGGCATGGAGGGGTTAAGGTATGTAAAGATGGTCCACGGACCAACCGCGGCAAGCGTAGCTTAACCTAATCGATCGATCCGTGCAGCTGTTGTTACATACTTACACCCACATCTATCTCCATCAATCTCTTAAATTAAATATAAAAGTACGAGTACCTACCTGTTACGTTGAAAAGTAAAATTAATTGCAAATTAAACATTAAGGGACCCCCTTACTCTTGTATAAAGTTAAAAGACGTTTAATTGTCAAAACACGTATGGTTAAGCATTTACATTTAGGCACAGGTTAAGGGGTTTATGATTACACTCATATTTTGGAATTGCAAACTTTTCGCAAAGCCCAAAAATATTTCAGTGCATAGCGTAATACCATGCACTGAGATTGACTAACTTTACACTTTGTTTACTTCATTCTCATCAACCTCATTCATATAACCGGTTAACTTTGTTTAAAGGCAACTGAACATTTCATTAAACATTCAAAGAACTGACGGACAACTTTTTAGCAGGACTATGAACATTGAACATTAGTTGGCAGGGTAGTTTCCGACTTTAAAGTCTGCCAATGACAGTAAAAACGCTTTTAATTTAACGTTTCGAACGAACCCAAATACTTTTAAGTGGTTGTAAGTAGTTTGAAAAAACTGCAGAGAGAAATAGTCAGACTGACATAGGTATTAAAAAATCTTCAATAAAAATGAAGAGAATGCCTGATGACATTTCATTACGACGTCAGTAACTCACGTAAAATAATCTTCTTTCATCATAAAATCTGTCGCCAATAAACCAATTAATTTGATTCAACTTCATCATCATCATCGTCCTGCCTCTATCCCAATCTATTTGGGGTCGGCGCAACATGTATTATTATTCCATACTTCTCTATTAGTCGTCATCTCGGTAGTCACCCCCTTTCTAGCCCACAGTCCATCCATCGTTTCTTTGGTCTTGCCCTACTCGTATAGCCATCCACATTCATACTCGACGACATTTTCCTCATTCCCCCGCATTACATGCCCATGCCTTTTGAAACGAATTGCGCACAACTTCATCATCATCTTAGCCAAAATACTCGTATGTGCACTGCTGGAACTACGCATTCCTCAAGTATCGCACCACATCGGCCGGGTAGCCTGATATCTTATTTGAGTGGTTGTTATTTTCATTAATCAATCTCAACAGCTAACATAAAATACAGCAGATTTACCTTCACAGACTTGATCAGACTTTCAAGCAGGTGTAACTTATAAAAAGTATGATCATCGTAAAAAAGTTATAGGTTTCCTCAAAATGAACTCTGAGCAAGACTAATAGTGTCCACTGTTACGTCATGTCACCAAAACACCATAAAAAACACTCAGATGCTCCTACATCAGTTTTCGGAAAGTAGGTTGCACACTAGACTCGTAAAAAATGCTATCAAATATGAAAAATGACGTCAAACGAACGAAATTGGGGCTGCAACACTGAAACCAAGTTATCATGTCGAATGACAGGTAAACTAACTTTTTTACCTGGAACTTTTTATTTTATGAAAACGAAAACTGCTACGTAAACTACACTTTTTGAAGTCACGAGTAATATTAATTAAATAACATGTCTGCTACGTATAGCAGCTGGATGAGAGTGTTCAGTGTCGCTATTTCCGCAGATGTCAAATCTATGTACCTACGTATAGGTATACGCCCGCAAGATCGTTCGCTTCAACGTATCTTATATCGGTTTAATGAAGAAGAAGAACTCCAAATCTATGAGTTTTCCGTGCTTCCCTTTGGATTAAAGTGTAGTCCTTTTATAGCTATTCGCACTATCCAACAGCTATGTCAGGATGAAGGAATGCAGTTGCCTCTCGCCAGAGATGTTTTGCAGCGAGATATTTACATGGATGACATCGTTAGTTCTATACCGAGCACTGCTCTGGCTATAGACTCGGCTCGTGAACTGATAAAAATATTTTCTCTCGGTGATTTTCAGCTGATGAGCTGAAAAATCGTGTCCAATGGCATGCGATGAGAGGCCAAGTCCAGCATTCTACTTGCAATGTTAATGACATTGCGCAGTTTTTAAACGGAAAAACTATGGATAACGTATCAATAAAATATTTATATGATAACATCCCGTAGGCGATAACGCCTTTGTAATACGGCTGGTAAGCAAATATCGATTTCTGAGACTCCAATTTATATACAACTAGCTGCGGCACGCGGTTTCACCCGCGTAGACCGGAATAAAAAGTAGCCTATGTGTTAATCCAGAGTATAATCTATCTACATACCAGTGTCAGAAAAGTTGAAAGGAAATCGTTTGTCTTGGTATGGGCATGTAATGAGGAGAGACGAAACGCATGTGACTAAAAGAGCGATGAAAACACATGTTGATGGATGGAGAGGCAGAGGAAGGCCAAAGAAAAGATGGATGGATTGTGTGAGGAATGATATGAAAGAGAAAGGAGAGAATGATAGCGTGACGGTTGACAGGGGAGAATGGAAGAAGAAAACGTGTTGCGCCGACCCCAAGTAATATGGGATAAGGGCAGGAAGATGATGAAGCTATCTACATACCAAATTTCATCCAAATCGGTCTAGCCCTTTGAGCGTGAAGAAATAACAAACATACAAACACACCCACACTCACAAACTTTCACCTTTATAATATTAGTGTGATATGTATCAGAAAGAAGCGCAGTGGTGTTCCAGTGGTATCGGCCCCAGCTTACGAGTTGTAGGTCGAGTTAGAATCTAGGAAGGCACTTTAACTTGTGTATTTATTTTCATCACCATTGCTCTCAAACGGTGAAGGAAAACATCGTGAGGAACCCGACATGTCCTAGAACCAAAAATTACTGACATGCACCAACCTGCACAGGGCCCGCAACTCCCGTTCACAGAGAGTGTCCCAGCAGTGGGAACTTAAAGGCTGATTATGATGTATCAGAAAGGTGTGGTCATGGTAAGGATGTGTACAGACTATCGAACTGAACAACTTTCTCTTCAATACCTACTCGATCCAAATGTATGGGACGGCTAATTACTTTTTCGTGATTACGATGTTGTTCCCATGGAATAAGTTGTTAGGTTTGGTCATATTTGTACAGACCATCAGTCTGTACAAATATGACCAAACCATTCTGATAATTATGCTGAATAGCAATGTTGATTCGTTTCTGTACGTCATGTACTATCAGCAAAACTTAAGCATGCTCAGTTTAGAAAATATTTCTGCGGAAGCGCAACTACAGACCACACTCCTTCCTGATTTCGCCTAATTAGAGAAAATATGCATTTGCGTGAGTACAGGGCATGTAACAAAAAATAACAACACATCAAATCAAAAACAAACGGTGCGTCCTATTGGTAAAAAACTCATGCATCGGGCGATCGAGTCGAGAGCCTTGCTGTGCGATTATCGCCTTAAAGGTGAGCATGCGGCAGTTTGGTCGATAGTACGTCTTGGTTTAATTACTCTTCTAAGATTACTCAAGGCATACCGAATATGTAGCCTCGTATGCAATGACCCTATGAACATGATTACCTCATTCTCTCGATTGGCTACCAACTTGGGCGGCAAAGCGAAGCAACTGACCCCATATTGTTAATCTTTCATTCAAAGACCGCTGACCTCGGTGAAATTAATCTTGCAAAAAATTACATTCATGCTATTTCTTTTATTCGACGAACCATTTTCAGACAACAATTTTTCTTAAAAAATTACAGTATGCGAAAATATTGTTTTTTAGGGTTCCGTACCTCAAAAATAAAAAACGGAACCCTTATAGGATCTCTTTGTTGTGCGTCTGTCTTGTCAGTCTGTCAAGACCCTTTTTCTCAGGAAGGAACGCGTGGAGGTATCAAGTTGAAAATAATATCAAATACGTAGGTAGAAGTTCTGGCTCCTAGAAGTTCTAAAAAAATCAAGCTTCTAAGTCAACGTAATACAAAACTACCGCCATTTATGAGACATATTTTGACACTCGCAAGTAAATCAAAACCTATAGGGTACTTTCCGTTATCCTAGAATCATGAAATTTGGCAAGAAGCAAGGTCTCATAGCACAAGTAAAGGTAAAAGTCAGAAAATTTGTAATTCTATCACATAAAAATTTTTTTTTGGGCTTACAGTGTTAAGTTTGATTTTGGGATAAATTCTTTTCAACTACGGAACCCTTCATTGTGCGTGGTCCGACACGCACTTGGCCGGTTTTTATAAAATAAAAGTTGTGAGCCTAAATCGCATCGTCCCAAACATATTTACATTACGACGCGAATCCATAAAGGCTTCGCTTTAAAATATTCAAATACCTTTATTCAGCAAAAACACTTATCATACGCCTCGCCAAGATATTACAATAAAATAGTTTATTTATTCGTATAAAACCATACCGAAAAGTGTGTCATAAATTCTGATTGTACCGCAGATAGTGAATAATAAATGACAGTCGTAAATCTTGTATGAAAACCCTATAAATCTAAACGGGTTGTTCTGTACAGGTTAACCGCAGACGAAACCGGGCTGAATCTGGCCGAAATTAACCCTAATTACGATTTCATTAGTTTATTTTTGCGGTACCACGGTCGGTTGCTCACGGCAGCTGATTAACGAATTCATGGACGCGTTTTATGTACACGCTCTCATTTTGTTTACTGGTTCAGTAGGAATGGAAGTATCTGACGTCAATAGTCAGCACAATTTTGTTGTGGTAAAAATATCTGCTTTACTCATATTGATTGAGTATCGCGTTTAGCCAAGGACGCTTTTTGAAGTTTCCTACTCAGAAACAGGCTAAAGAATGAGAAATTGAAAGAGGTCAGGTACTCACGGGATACTGGGAGCCAGGGGATCACCACACTGTATCAGTAGCAGTCGTATTTCACCATATTTTAGTGTTTTTTTTTACCACGCGCGTCGGTTAGACCCACAGAACAGATAAAGAGATTAGAAAGGAAATAGTTCCTGATTTGTACTAGAACGCGTGTCGCCGCTTGTCCCCCACTCTGTAACTCCACTTCAAGCAAGAGACCAATACGTACGCGCATTACGCACACAAATAAACCACACGCACTTAGATCGCGAGTTTGCTATTGGTTCTCACACTAACGCAAACACTGCGCTTGACGTACACTCACACACGCGCAAAAGCAATTTATTTCTCATATACATTACGGCTTGCATTAATCGATATTGATATCGATAAAATATACTATATATTTTTTATTTTAAGTTTTGCAATATTTCACTTTAATTTCGGGAGGGAGGACGGGGTATGAATAGTGTGGACTTCCTATAAACATACATAATTAAAAAAATGTCAAATTAAGGGGGAACATTCGATATTGCCGTGAAATTCAAATTTTCTTTAGATTTTCGCTAATTGCAGCTCTGTTTTACGTCATAATTATGTTAAGTTGTTCTAGATGTTGATTGCACCCTGTAACCATAATATATTTGCTAAAAATAATTAACATCATGTCAATAATAATTATCAAAAATCATCATGTTGCTCAAAAAAACAAGTTTTTTTTTTCGGAAATAATTATATTTTTGAGTATAGTAAACCTACAAAAGTGTACTTTCGACTTTGATGAATACTGAATTTATTATTGAGTAACCGTTACGGGCGCAAATCGCATTTTCAATAACAAAGCTGCAATTTTCAAGAATCCAAAAAACTAATTTCACAGCCTTATCGAATGTTTCCATTAGACGTAATATATTTATAAATATCAGATTCTGAGTTGGTGACAATGGGACCACCTCGAGAGCATACCTTTTCAAATAAAAAAATAATTTTCAAAATCGGTCCTCAATTGACGGAGAAATCGGTGTACATCATAAAAAAGTTGTATGGATACGCGACGAATTGAGAACCTCCTCTTTTTTTTTGAAGTCGGTTAAAAATAAGCGTAACGAGAAAAGCATCATTTTGAAACTTTAGATTTCAACTATGGATTTTCAGCTTTATGGCTGTATTAAACCCAATAAACACGGATCCACAAAAGATGATCTAGGTGACATAATTTAATGGTAATAATTAGGTACGCTATTCAAAAACAGCAATTAAGTTTTATAAAATATAAATTATTCATGAGTCTTCATGACTTACTGAAAAAAACATACCGATGTTTTTGTGCGGAGAAGCTCCAGATTTTAAGAATCTATTCCCTGACTTTTTTGTTATGTAATCATTTTCTGTAAAATGTTGAGAACAAAATATTTAGTAGGTATCCGTTCGATTCTACCAGTTGCCTCAATCCACAGTTATCTTGTGTCTGAATCTGTTGGAAACCTAAAAATAACATTAAAAATGTATGGTTTCATCATAAATGGCTAACATCAAACCATATTTTAGAGGAAAAACCCACTCAGAAACTAAATTGGTAACCCACAATAAACAATAATTGGTGGTAATAAACAAAGTTATTTTAATTTTAATATTACTGTCAATAATCATTTGTATACATACACACAATATCGACATTGATTACAACTTGGTACAACCCTATCGATACGCATGGATTTCGCGGAATTCAAGCGTTGGCTCGGCGACGCGACTTTCGCAGTGAACGCAACATATTGCGCGATCGCTCACGAAGTACAAGACGTACCGTCTTGCATTGCAAGCAATGTATAACTGTGCATCTGTTTGCGATTGTATCGCGTTTATCTACAAACTACATAATACTATTGTAATAATTACAAATATCACTTGTATTTTAAGATTTTTGGACTTACCGGTGAAAAGAAATCCCTTGTCGGGCTACACTACACCACTTGCTACTTTTCCGACACGTTATAATAGCGCAACAGGGCATAATCCTTTTTTTTAGCGGAGCTTCGTATGTTGTCACAGTGAGAGCGCGATTACTGGCCGGTAAAACAAATTTCGGCTGAACTTAGTGTGTATACACATACATGCGGCGCGCCTGCCCCGCCCACAAGGCCCTTCTAACTTCTTTATCTTTTCTGTGGTTAGACCGGCCGGTCTTCTTTGTTGAGTTCGAACTGAGTGGTTTTCTTCACGCCGTCAGATGGCGGGAGCGATGCGTTGTCCTTGAAGCACACAACGGTGAGCGAGCGCAAGAGGCGCGGAATTTGAACCAGGTAGGAAAAGGAAAGACTAAGGAAAGCATCCTGAAGCCTGTTCACATATGGATACAGTAGCTTCTGCTCGCGACTTTGTCCGCGTGAAATTTCTTGTTTCCCGAACCCACCGCATCGCATCGCATCGCGTGCCCGCGCTCTTACTTTGTTTTCGCTTTGATTTATTTCTGGCTTTTTTTTTCTTTTTGCTCGGCTCCTAAGTATCTTAGCTTGAGGTTAAATAGCTTTAAGCCTTCCTCAAGAATTAGGTTAACATGAAAAAGGAATTTTTCAAATCCGACTGGTAGTTCTAGAGATTAGCGCGTTCAAACATACAGATAAACAAAAAAAAACCTTAATTATTATAGTATATAATATAGATTAGTAATCATTAGTTTTATATGCTAATAGCTTCTTGTTGGAACTTTTCACATTAACATTATTCTCTGTTGTTAAAACATTAAAACGATAGGCTGGAAAAACGCTAGGATAAAATCAACTAGTAATCTAAACTAGTAATCAATCTACTAGTCAGGTTGTGTGTCCCGGATGAGTATGTGTCGCGCCGGCGGCGGCCGCCGCTGCTGCGTGTGCCGGTGGCGCGGACCAACTTGCTGCAGCAGGCGCCCCTCACGCGCGCTTTGCGGCGCTCAACGCGATATCACAACAGGTCGGTCTATTTAGCTGCACACTGAGTGAATTTACACGAACTGCATATTGTATTACTTCCAAAAATTAATAATACTGACTGTTCGATAGATATTGGATAATATTAGAAATAAGTTGTTGAAGTTGTTATTACCTACATTAGATATAAGTACTTACTAGAACTAACTATTGCATTAGGTTAATTAAGACCTGTAATAGTTGTGTTATATAAATAAATAAATAAAATAAATAAACTAAAATCTCAATTGAAACTAATTAAACACAACGTAGGTACCTACCTTCTTTAATCACAGGAATACCTCTAATTAAAAACTCAAAGTCATCTTTTACTTTACGTCAATAACTATCTAAATACCATTCTTAGGCCGCGTCCTAACCGAAAGTGATCATCGCGTGAGTACGCGATAGAATCACTTTTTTATATGAATACTAGTTTTTGCCGGGAGGAGCTCGTGGCTAAGTAATATCAGCCGCACGGGTCGATCCATCAGGTTAAGCTACGCTTGCCGGGGTTGGTCAGTGGATGGGTGACCATTCTTTACATACCGAGACTCCTCCGTGCCTCGGAAAGCACGTTAAGCCGTTGGTCCCGGCTGTCATTCGTGGATCTTTGACAGTCGTTACGGGTCGTCAGAAGCCCGAAAGTCTGACAACCAGTCTTACCAAGGGGTATCGTATTACCCAATAACTGGGTTGTGGAGGTCAGATAGGCAGTCGCTCCATGTAAAATACTGGTATTCAGCTGCATCCGGTTAGACTGGAAGCCGACCCCAACATAGTTGGGAAAAGGCTAAGCAGATGATGACTAGTTTTTGCCGGGAATTATGTCCTAATCCAGGTCTACTCATGTGCCAAATTTCACAAAAATCTGAAAAATCTGTTCAGCCCTTTTAACGTGAAAGCGTAACAAACAACCAAACAAACTCACTTTCGCATTTATACTCAACTAGCTGTGCCCCGCGGTGTTACTCGCGGTTTATGAGATACACTAAAACGTGTATTCTTTAATCGGTGAGAAAAGTATTCACAAAAAAATTGCTCATCCCACGGGAACACTACATTTTTTCAGGATGTAAAGTAGTCTATGTGTGCTATTTGTATACAGGGTGTCAGTTACTCCCACACCAAATACCATCAAAATCGGTCGAGCCGTTTGAGTTTGAAAGATTAACAAATTTATTTGAATTCCTTGCTCATCCCACGAGAATACTACATTTTTCGGGATATAAAGTGGCCTATGTATTAATCCAGAGTGTCAGCTACTGACACACCAAATTACATCAAAACCGGTCGAGCCGTTTGAGTTTGAAAGAGTAGCAAATATATTTGAACTCCTTGCTCATCCCACGGGAGCACTACATTTTTTTCGGGATAAAAAGTAGCCTATGTGTTAATTCAGTAAAAAAGCTATTTGAACAGGACTCACTTCAAGCTTTTATTTGATGCCAATATTGTTGTAATTTATTTTAAAAAAAAAAAACCTTTCGCTTCCTCTTTTTGTATTTGGAGATGCAATATATAAATATCATTAGCCTATGTCACTCCTACAATTAAGACGAATCTAACGACACCTCATAATATGTTAAAATCCATCAAGCCGTTTAGGCTAGAGAGCGTGTCAAAAAATAGACATACACTCTCGAAAACATCATCCTCCTTCTGGAACAGTCGGCTAAAAATAAAATAGGCATCTTTTTTGACCTGAAAATACCTTTGACCCAATAACTCTGAAAAATGCAGCCAATTACGTCATTCAATTCACGGGTCCATGTGTGTGAAAACTAAATCAAATCAAATCAAATCAAATATATTTATTTCGGATTCTGTTATATCCATAGGTGTTAGTAACAATAAACTTATCCTAATGTTAGTACAGTTAATTCCTAGGTTTATTATAAAAATTTAATTTAAGCATGCGCCGGGCTGGGCACCCGTCACATGTACACTCATCCACTGCTTCAACAGCGGAGAATCCCACCGGTTTGCCAACGCGTTCAGGATGCCGTTCGCAGTGCCACGTACGCGTCTGAGTATCGAAGCGCTTCGCTTACGGATGATTGCATAAAAGCAATCAGTGTGCGCCTCAGCAAACATAGTTGATGCGCTGCAAAAACGAGGCAGCCCAAACAACACCCTAAACGCGTTGTTATATTGAACACGCAAAGTCCCGTACACTCGTTGCGTGTAGTTGACCCATAGACCACACGTGTAGAATGACTGACAATACGCTTTAAAAAGCGTCAGTTTAACTTGCTTACTACAACGTGTAAATCTACGGGCCAACATGTTGCAACGCACACACAAAGCCCTCCGCTCCCTCTCAATATCAAGGTCATCATCCAAGTTGTCTGTGACCCAGTGACCCAAGTATTTAAACTGCTGAACAAGCCTCAGTGGTATACCGCCTAGTGTTAGCGTAGTAGGATAATTATAACCCTTCTTCCCTGCTTTAAATATCATCAGCTCGCTCTTGGATGCATTGTACTTGAGTCCATGGGCCACAGCATACAGCTCACATATTTTTAATAGCCTTCTCAGCGCCCCAATCCTAAATCCTAAAAACCTTTTAATTGAAAATACGCACTGCTGCTTTTATGTGTGCTAATTAAAAAGAGCCGTTTGCACGCTAATTAGTGCCAGTGATTAGTGAAACTTTATGCCGCATTTTATGTGGAATAACTTTCAGGTGAATATTTTTATGCAGTTTATTATTACCAGAACTGTGTATAGAAGAATCTATTGATGGCTGTGTAATTATCACGTGATAGTAAATACTCAGCGGTTGTTATAATTTTGGCGTATCAAATACCTAAGATGTCAGAGCTAAGGTTACGTAAATATTTTTACAAATAAAAAAGGGTTTGTTCATACATTCAACAGCATTTCATATTGTACTAGCTTCCACCCGCGACTTCGTCTGCGTAAAATTTCTTGTTCTCCGACCATAACCGTCGCGTCTCCTCGCCCCCGCGCTGTTACTTCGTTTCGTTCTTTCTGACTTTTTTTTATTTTTACTCGGCTCCTAAAGGGCATAGCTTGATTTTAAATAACCTATAGCATTCCTCAAAAATTGGGCTATCAAATGCAAAAAGATTTTTCAAATCCGACTGGTGATTCCAGAGATTAGTGCGTTCAAACAAACAAAAATACAAGCAAACTCTTCAGCTTTATTATTATTATTATAGATATAATTACTACAATTTATTAACAAGGTATCCTTAATTCAATTGAAAGGTTCCTACCAAAGACAGGCTCCTTCAAACAGGCGCGATACGCGACGCGAATCGCACGCGACACAAACGCACCGCTCATCGCGCGAGACGCGGTGCCTTTATGTCGCGTCGTATGTCGCACCTGTCTGTAGGAGCCATAAAGCGCAGGCCACCCTGGAAACGAAGCTAAGTTCGTTAACTTCGCTCATGTAGCTACCGCGTCTATTCATACTTCGGTTCATAGCTCCCGGTGTGAACCGAAGTATTCAAACACGCGGCAGAAACATGAGCGAAGCTAAACAAACTTAGCTTCGTTCCCAGTGTGGCCTACGCTTAACGTGTGCCGTCGTATGACGCACGCTTGTTTCCATAATATAATTAAAATAACACAGCAATGGCAGCTGAAGCCAATATTTTAGTTTTTTTTTGTATTAGAAAACTAATCAAAACGTTTCAAATAACATTATCACAGAAAAACTTAATTATTTCAATGTCGTTTTTATTACACCGCTTCTATTGAAAAATCTTAATTAATTATTTCATTTCAAATACTTAGCGAATCCATCATTTGAAAGCGGCTTTTGTGAGAAAAATAAACTTGTTCAAATAAAAGCTCTTTCATATCTGTCGACATAAAGGGAGAAATCCTCTCGAATAAATTTCAATAGCCGACGGAATTGGTCTCTTTGCAAGCGTAAAGCGATAATTACATCTACACAATAGCGGATAGCGAATACTTTTTTATGAAATAAGAATATAGGGCAACTGCGGTTTTAAGCATCCAGTATTCAAGATACCTTTTCATATATTGAACATTTTATAAAGGATTTTCAAGACGGTTCAATTTAATTAAACATACATAACCACATTTTGGCCAAAATATGTGCCTACCTGAAATATAAATATTCTGAATAAAAAAAGTTACAAAATTATATTCTTTAGCTAGTCTTTTCCCCAAGAGTAGCGAACGACATTTTGATCGGACTATATACAATTCCGCCAAATGTCGGACTAAATCTTATTCAAAATAATATACTTGTCTTGAAATTCCCATCGAAAAACCTTATTGAAAGTGATGTTATGCAAAACGTAAATCTATAGAAACGCCAATTAGTCTAAGTGAAAAGTATACTTTTAAATTCTACTGACAATATTCCAGTGACGCGGGCACTTTATTAAAATTAGCTTTTACGCCGCCATGATGTTTTTTACTTCGTCGTTAATTAGATTATTGGATGCTCATCTCGAGCACTCAATGTTCCTTGTAATGAGAAGAAAAAAAATGAAAAAGATTCGGGTTTCTGTGACGTTGTTTTTTTTTATTTCAATGTAACTTTTTTGCAAAAAAGATACCGAGGGCAAATGATTTTTACAAGTAGGTAAATATTTTTATTATTAATTTTCCTGATATTCCTTAAAATAAACTCGAAGTAAATACAGCAGTTTGTTATGAATATTCTACTGACACAAATACCATCAATTTGCAATACCATAAAAAAATACAAATTGAAACGTTAGGTATTCATCTATATTTCAATATCTTCGTGCAAAAACAAACGAAAGCCTTTTAACAAAAACATTTTCAGAATGAAATAAATTGATCAGTTCTGAAACAAACAACAGATCTTTATCCCGAACGGAATTCACACAAAAATAATAACAGTTTGTAAACAATATCGTGCAGATGACGAATTGGCACAAATAAACATTGTTTTTGGAGTACGTGACTGTTGGACAAAGGATACTTTTGCACAATATTGCGCCACAATTTTACATTTTCCACGCTTTTTAGGTCATAATCTGACGCTAAATTTAGCCTTGGATTGTTATATCTAGTTCTGATTTCGGGGAATGGTTAACCATTCAATTTAATAAATAATTAGTTTCAAGTAAAATTAAATAAAAATCCCGCCGGGTTTTACGCCGGGAGAGGATGCCCTAGGAAGACAATAGTGACCTTTTTGGTGATGTTCTTCAGAAAAGTCAGGTGCGTAGTACTCGCAACCGGCGTGCTTGTATGACCAGATGTATGAACGTACACGAGGCACAAAGAGTATATAAGGATCGTAGCAGGTGGCGTTCTGTAGTTTCTGCCTACCCCCATGGGAAGGCATGAGTTTATGTATGTATTTGTTAAATAAAAATCCAGATAATACAAACAGTTTAATTTTAGGAACAATTCCCGCATTTTGATTGAGTTTCGTCTGAAACTGACAGATTTTTCACAAAACATTTCTTCTATATCTCAGTAACCGTCACGGCTACATTTCTTTTTTTAATGGAAGTAGCAATTTTTTATATTCAAATCCCATTTAATTGAAACAGTATAAAAACTTTTTTACAAAAAAATACAACCCACTTCCAAAAACAACACTACAAAGTGAAAAATAACTTTAATTTCGGAAGTCAGTGTCTGGCTAAATGTATTTTCGTGTTTTGCCACCGACTTCCGAAATTAAAGTTATTTTTCACTTTGTAGTGTTGTTTTTGGAAGTCGGTTGTATTTTTTTGTAAAAACAGTTTTTATTTTTCACTTTTTAGTTGTGGTACCTACCCCACACAAATTCTAATATCACTACCTGCAAACAAACTAGAATATCATCCATATAAAAGTGGGAAAAAAATACGTATTATTGAAGCTAACTCAGAAACTACCTAAGCAAAATTAATCAATTTTATATGGGACCAACTTTGATGTATACCCTTTCTCATAAAATAAAAAAAAAACCAAATCGGCCAAATCCAATCCAGCCATCTTCGAGTAATCGGGGAACATACAGAAAAAGAAAAAAAAAATGGTTCTGACGAATTGAGAACCTCCTCCTTTTTGAAGTTGGTTAAAAATCCACCGTTTACGGTGTTGGCTTTAATGAAAAACTTTAGCTGAAATTAATATTACTTGGACAACTTCATTCATAGCAATGAACAGTATTAGAACTTCACAAACAGGACTATATTCGTACCAATCTTGAATAAGTTACACACAACTTAATGTCAACTCTTGTTTGATGTACAACTTAAATGTAGAGTACCAAAACTACATAATTAAGTATGTTGCCAACAAAATTCGCTTTTTGTTCAAATTGCGCTATCTAGTGCTTATTGTTGAATTTGTACTATCTAGTGTGTGATATCTTTCAGTGCGTCGTCCAAGTTCCAAGAACTGAACTTTGTCAGTTGAAACTATTGAACTTTAAGTCACTACTTTGATGCAATTTGCAAGTTAATGTTATATTGTTGTTAATGTAATATTGTTTCCCTGAGGCGTGGGAGTCGACGAGAAAGATAGTGGGTGAGAAATATCATAGCAATGTAACCTTTATGTTTTTAGTTTGTTATTTAGTATCTTCGAGCAAGGCACAGACAGTTCACTGAGATACAATGAGAAGTCATGTCATACTTACATAAGGCACATCTTGGAGTTATGAAACCATTCGAGCAAAATGAGTTGTTTGTTCTTCGTTATTCAATATTTATTGTTGTATTCCTGCAAGTTTCTGAAACTGAACACCCACGAAACTCAATTCTAATGTAAAACACACAAATGCCTCCATTTTGGATGATATTATTAACGTGCTTACAGAAATAAGCGTAAGTAAATACAACAGAAGGAAACGCTTACAATAATCTTATTAAAATAAACAATCGCGAAATCGTAAAGGCTTATTTACATGAAGAAAGTTTATCGCTTCGAATAGGCGAAAGGAGATAAAAAAAGTGGACTCGTGTAAACAGTACATCTAAGACTCCCATGTCGAGAGACTCGCCTCGCTTTTGAAATAAATTGAAAGAGTAAAATTTTAATTTCGAATTGTTAAATCTTAGTACCTGCAAAAACTGCACCTAACGAGAGAATCATAATTTTAGGCAATTATTTTTCTCGCTTGTACAAGGTTGATATGAGCGAGAGGCATTAAATTAAACCACATATACTTTGTATCATTTCCAGCCTTTTTACTAAAAATCTGATAAATAGAAGCAATAGTTTAGTCATAGGATTATTTTTTAGTTTTTTCTTTGTTGAAACACGACGTAACTGCCCTAACAGCTGACTAAGCATGTTGTTGAAAATTCTGTCGTTTAAAGGTGTATGACAGAATTTTTGACGCGACGTCGCCGTTTTGTTACGCATGTCAGTGGAAGTGTCTACAAAGGATGTTTACATTATAATTGATTAAGCTATTTTATTTGTTCGAAAAAAGTTTTTTCTTATTTTTCTTCTAAACTTTTTTTTAATAGTTCCGAGTTAACACTATGCATCTATAGTATATGTGGTTTAATTTAACCTTGTATGTAAACACATGAGCGTGATAGTAGCAACCATCCTATGAAACCCGCATAGACATTACCAAACAGAGTTTCTCGCCCGTCGCTCCCGACGGGCGAGAAACTCTCATTGAGTAAATGAGCCATAACACCCGAAGATTTGGCGCAGAAATGTACTTCCTGGAACATTAACTAAGTTTATCTACGTCTAATTATTAAGTTTGTTTGAAATATCATTTCCATCGCAACAAAAACTTTTGTTAATGAAACTGGGCGAGGAGAGATATAATAATTATACTTCAGAATGTTGAACTGTTTGAATTATTCCGTATACTTTGGTTTTCGTACTATGATTAATATAAATCTTCTGTCTTTCAGCTGTAGAAATGTAGACAGAAACGCAGCGTGGGTTTAATTATTATTTGATTTTCTTCTGATTTAAATGATCTAAGATTTACATTCTGTATTTATAATGGAAGAGAATGTTGTTTTAATTATGACAGATTTGGGGTCTTGGTTTTTAGGTGATAGATTAGTTGACATCATATGCGACTCTTCGTCATGTGTAGGTATGTCGTTAAGACGGCTATGAGAATTGGCAGTAAGACGTAAGTGGTGATAACATTTTTGCGATCGCGAACTTACCTGTATAAACCGTGAAATTGAAAAGATCTGATAATATATGAATCTTAGTAAAGAAAAATAATTATTTCGTGACGAGATATCCATCTGAGTATTGGTTGCCTAATGCTAATGATTTTTTTTCGAAATTAATGGCGGAAGGGATGGTTGGAATCATTAGGTAGGTACTGTAATGAGCAATCTAGCAGCAATTTTTTATTAACAAGGCGATTAAGCATATCAAATCAGGCAATTTGTTTGAATACCTATATAAGAAATAAAGAAAGAAAATACTTTTATTTGCAGTAAACATGATGCAAACAAATCATCATCATCTGCCTAGCCTTTTCCCAACTATGTTGGGGTCGACTTTCAGTCTAACCGGATGCAGCCGAATACCAGTATTTTACATGGAGCGACTGCCTATCTGACCTACACAACTCAGTTACTGGGTAATACAATACGATGCAAAGAAATAACACACAAAATAAAATAATTGAAGGAAGTTGGGGGAAAATATGCGTCACATCCACGCAAAACGGCCATCGCTCGCATTATGCTGCGACCCCATGCAAGACAGACCCCCAGCGCTGGTTTTCAACGACAGCCGGCGTTGACGTGATGACGTCGCAAGCAGCATGCAATAAAATATAAATAAATAATATAATAAAATAAATAAACAAAACTTAATTCTAAAAGTTTATCTTCTAAATATTTACAAGAAGAAACTGACTGACTGTGACTGACTGACATATCAACGCACAGCCCAAATTCCAAATTTGGCATGTAGGTTCCTTATGAGGTCTAGGGGTGCACTAAGAAAGGATTTTTCGAATTTTACCCTCTAAGGGGGTGAAACGGGGGTCCAAAGTTTGTATGAAAAATCTTATTCCTTGATTTAATAGACTTGAAACTTGGCACGAATATTTACCTAAGTAAATTATAAAGTTTTTCATTTTTAGTTTTCCTAAACTACCCCCTAAAAAGGGATACGGGGGGTATCAAAGTTTGTATAGAGTAATTTTAACGCGCGGTCCGATTAACTCAAAATTCAGTATTTATACTTGAGAAGATCAAAAATGTTATACGAAAATCTACCCCTAAGGGGGTGAAGAGGGGAGTCCGTGGACAGGAACCCTCCCCGAGTGCCCGGGGGCTGGAGTTCCCTTACGGATACGTCCGGGGGGAAGGCCAGTCTCCGGGACGGTGCACCCTGGGGTACGGGCAATGGCTCCCCATTAGACGCTATATGCCTAAGGGATCCCGTTGTCCGTATGCCAATATCCTGTCGGAGGTACGCTCCAACGTGTGTCCCTCTGCTTAAGCAGAGACGCACAGCGGCGGAGTAAGAGCGGGCTCGGTGTGCACTAACCCTGCCGCCGGGCAGGCAGGAGGAAGTCATTTCCTTCTGCCACCGTTAGTCTCGTAGCCCCGAAGATTGTCAGGTCATGTCTCTGACCTTTGACGGGGGTCGAGGGTCTTGGCTTAATCGCCCGGACCGCGAGGAAGACAACCTCTATAAAAAATTACCTCAAACCTCCAAGCGGCGGCGCACCGTGAGGGAGGTTGGTAGCTTGACTAATGGGTAGCTAAATTAGTCGTTAAATTTTTTTGAGCAAGTACACAAAGTTTTTACTCGTGGGATCAGCTATGGAAACACCTAAAAACCAAAGACGAGGAGAGCAGGGGAGTGATGCAGCGTCGGAGTCCGATGCCGCATCTGGTGTGAAGGGCGCGACGGGCTCATTTAAGAGCCCGGAGGGCGTAGTGGTGGGGGCCGCTGGGGGGAAAGGGACGAACCCTTTCCTGAAGCGGAACAAAAATCCAGGGCATGGCCAGCGGTCTTCCTCGGACGGCGGGGTGAGCTCGGCCCGCAGAAAAATTGCTCGCCGGGGCCAAGACTGGACTCGGAAAAAAGGGGGCAAGGGCCGGGTAGTCACCACGCAGAAGGACAGCGAGCTGAGCAAAGCCAGCTCAGCCGAGCCGGCCGAGAGGGTCGCCATGGAGTCGTCTGGCGGTAAGTCGGACGCCGAAGGCGGCTCCAAATCAGAGCAAACGGCCAGATTCGAGGAGGTCGTGGTGGCGGCAATTGAGGGTGTGGCCTTGAAGAGGATTCAGTCCTCTGAGGACAAGGCCATACCCGCAGCCAAGGCTTCCATCATGGTGGCAGCGGAGGCATTGCTACAGGGGCCTCCAACGGACGGAATGTCCGAGATGCGGGCGGAGGTCACCCGCCTGACAGCCGCCATGGAGCTCCTCCGAAAGGAGAACGAGGAGCTCCGAGCGGACCTGGCCGGGCTCCGAGGAGCCGGCCCCCGAGAAGGTTCACAGAGCGGGCCGCAGCAGGGGCAGGGCGGGCCCGAGCCTGCTGAGGACCGGGTGCTGGCCCTGGTGCGGAAGGAGCTGGCTGCCCTCAACAGGCGGTTCTCTGTCTTGAAGGGCATTGTCCTGCGGCCCCCGCTAGCGGCGAGCCGGCCGGCCTCCGGCCAGCCAAAGGCGGCTTCGCATGCCGCCATGGCTGCCACGGCCAAACCAGGATCGGCGGGGCCAGCGAAGAGTGCAACTGTGCCTGCGAAGGCACCTGCGAAGGCCCCAGCCGTGGCCGTGGCGGCGACGCGGCTGCCCCCGCCTCCTAAATCTCCTCCGGCTGACGTTGAATGGCAGGTAGCCGGGGAGAAGAGGAAGGCGGGTAAGGCAGCAAGGGCCACCCAAATGAAAGGAGAGGCGGCGGCGGCGCAAAGAGCGAAACGTTGTGGCGAGATTACATGCCCCGAAGTCCGCAGCTGTAGTGATCACACTACAGCCGGAAGCGGAGAAGAAGGGCGTGTCCTACCGCGACGTGCTCACCAAGGCGAGGGCAGCGATAAACTTGGAGGAGCTCGGGGTAGTCGATGGCATTCGAGTAAAGGTCACTGCGACCGTGGCTCGGATAATGGAGATTCCCGGTGCTGCCAGTGGCCCGACCGCTGACGCTCTAGCCGAAAGGCTTAGGGCGTCCTTAGATGCGGACATGACCCGAGTGTCCAGACTCGCCAAGTGCGCTGACATGCGCATCCTGGGTCTGGACGACTCAGTGACGGAGGGAGAGGTGGTGGCCGCCGTGGTCAAGACTGGGGGGTGCGCCTTCGAACAGGTGAGGGTAGGCACCATCCGTCCTGACTCCACGGGGATGCGAGCGAGAGAGAGGGGTGAGACGGGGTTAGAGGGAGAGGGAAGGTTGAGAGGAGGGTGATAGAGGGGGGGGGGGTGACGAGTGCCTTTACACCTTAAAGTTGCTCTTTGTATAGCATTGATTCAATGAAGAAACATAGCCCGACAGAAATGACCGAAAAATAGAAAGTCGGAAACTCGGAACGGCCCAAAAAACAGGAGTAAATTCCAGTCGTGCGTCGGAGCTGACACAAACACTTTTACTGTGTAACTACCGGGCGGACTTTAATAATTATTTTTGCATTTGATAGCCCAATTCTTAAGGAAGGCTATAGGCATATTTATCGTCACTCTAGGACTCTAAGGTGCCGAGCAAAAAGAACAAAAGTCAGAAAGAACACTAAGCGAAAACGAAACAGTAGCGTAGGCAGGCAATGCAATGCGACGGAGTGAGTCGGGGGAACAAGAAATTTCAGCAGCAAGGAATTTCAGAATGTTGGCAGAAGCTATCTCAATAAATAATAAGAAAAGTCCTGACTGCCTGACTGACTCATCAACGCCCAGCCAAACCGTTGAACTTAAAAGCTGAAATTTTGCACAGACGTTCACTTTATAATGTAGACAGGGATAAGGAAGGATTTCCCGGTAGTACGTTCCCATGGGATATTTTCCGATATTCACGCGGGCGAAGCCGCGGGCAAAAGCTAGTGTAAATATAATATTGTAACAACAATAAACCGGAATAAACCTACAGTATACAGGTCAAATTTTTTGTCACAAACGACCTGTTTGCCCTCAATTACGAAGTATTTAAGCTGCCCTAGAAATATTTAAACAAGTGCGTCAAGTTCAAATAATTTCATTAAATAGTTAACAAAACTCTTTAATTAGCACGAACTCCTCCGTAAACATAAATGATTTAAAATCCTGAATTTTTAAAGTATAAATTTATTCCGTAGGGAAAGAGAAAAAGTAGGTTTTATTAAAAAAGTTCCAGCACGAGGTCAAAACGGTCACCACGAATGGTATTAAGGTCAACGCACACGTATAAGCAATAAGTACACGGGATCATAATCGCCTCAACTCGAGCCCTTCAGGTTTATTTCTACAAAACTCCATACTGCGACGCGCACTCATGAGCATCGTATTGTTATCGCCTCAACTCGGGATCAGCTAGTAAACAGCAGCCGTTATCGAGCTTATGGTGGGCCGACCACCCGCTTACAGCGGGCCGTCACGTGAAGATGTCGCCCCGCTAACGTAGGATCGTCGCCACCTTCGACCCAGCCATAAAAACAATGCCGCGGCGACGCGACGCCTTGGCTGTGCTGAGCCAAACCGGTTACGTGCTTACGTTGGGTTGACGCCTAGTTGATGACGAGCCGATGAGGTGAGGTGATGATCTCGTGCAGTGCATATACGTGTGCGTTAACCTTTCGTAAGGGTTCAACGGATTTCAGTCAATATGGTCCTTAATTATTTTTTTAATTTATAGTCTGAAAAACCTAATCATATTGACTTTAATGGTTATTGAAAACTTCAATATGACATTTTTATTGTTTCAGATATTAATGGAGTTGGTTCCGATTACCATTGCCGTCGTCATAAGTCTGGGCCATAATTTTAAACTGAGAGCCGATAACACGTTATTGAACCCATTAATTGTTGAACTGAAATTTTCTGAAAACTCATAAAACGCTTGCAATTTGGACGCCGGTTTGGGCGAATTCTTTTACAAATATTAAGGGTGAATTTCGCCAATGAAACGGAACACGATCAGTACATCTAAACCGCGTTTAAGAGGCTTAAGTATCAAAGGCGAACATTTGTGGGTGTGTGTGTGTGTGTGTGTTTGTTTATTTATTATTTCTTCACGGTCAAACGTCTAGACCGATTTGGACGAAATTTGGTATGTAGATAGCTTATTCCCTGGATTAACACATAGGCTACTTTTTATCCCGGTCTACGTGGGTGAAACCGCGGGGCGCAGCTAGTTCTACAATAATGATTACACTGACAGCTCTTGAACGTGGTTTAAATGTCAGCACATTTCTCGTTTAGTTTCATTGGTGAAATTCGCTCCAAGTAAAAAAAGTAATAAGATAGCGGCTCTGTAATGAACAGGACACTTCGCTAGACGTGGTACTGGCAAGTGGAGCAGAGCCCTAAAGGAGTGGTTGCCGGAATTTAAGGAGCATTGGCAGACCAATGGCTAGATGGGTGGACGATCTACAGAACATCGCGGGGAAGACCTGGATAAGACTGTCACGGCCCAGGGAAGCATGGCACAAAAGAGAGGATGGCTGTACTCAGCAGTGGGTGGAACTGTTGATGATTGTTGCGAAAATGATGATGATGATGATGATGATGATGTAATAAGTTATTTAGGAGATGAAATTAATAAAACAGATGGTCGGAAATAAATGTAAACAGGTATCCACAATCAATGTGGGCAAAAAATAAATTAAGTAAGGAATATAATGGATGGCCTTGCTTTATTTTCTAATAGTAAAAAGTTTAAGTAAATTCCATTTTACTAAAGATTTACTATAACTGCGGGTCTTTATTATTCAAATACAGCGTATTTTAAGAAATTTTATAGACAACAATACATCGTCAGATAGATTTTTAAATTTTCCAGATCTTCAATCAGCTAACACATAAATTGATATTGAATAGCCGTAGTTATCGGCACCAGCTCAGTATTCAATCGAAAATTCACTCCCTAACGATTGAAAGACTTGAAATTGAAATCAACGGAATTCTTTTGATGCAATTTGCTGTGTGAAACGACGCGACGGATTTTAATGAACGACATCATGGTACTGACGATACTAAGGCAGGTCGATGAACTCTAATGGTCTGCGTAGGCCCTTGATTTGCCTCATCGGAATAATCTTGGTTCTTTTTTAAACAATCTCTTCTCGAGGATTTTTAGAAGTAATCTTAAGCTTATCGGTCGGAACAAACAGAGCTCCAAATTAGATTGCGGCCAAAGTAGGTATGCAAGTATCTACATGTAGATAAGTTTTTGTGGAATATTTTATCCCAAATGAAGAATTAAAATTCTGTGGTGATTTTTTGGCTTGCTTGAATTAAATTCTAGTAACACGTTTAGTCAGGTTACCTGAGAAGTATCTTATTAAGCTAAAATTGCCGCGGTACAGAAAGAGAGAGAGAGAGAGAAAAAAAAAAGGAACACTTTAATGCGTTTATGAAACCTTTTCTGCAACAAATTTTCGTTAACGAATAGTTCGTTAAACGACAATAATATATATAAGGATATATTCAAAAATAGTATTCTTGATTTAAAAAATTACGCTACAAAAAGCTTGTCACAATCAAAATTCACAAATCTCAAACCAACAAGACGGGCCATAATCTTGAACCCCATTTACGTAAGACAGAACTCAAACTGTACGTAAAATTAAACATCTTCTTTATGTCAAAATTATTTCCAACGACCCTTCCTTAGAAAACTGCGACAAAAAGAAAGAAAAAAATGTGCCACCGTAATAACGCCATTACTAACTGTCCTTAATCCAAATGTAGCCATTGTATCAAAATGGTCACACCTCCAAGAAAATTAACATTTTATACGAAATTTGCGTGAACGACGTGTAATTTTACAAAATGACGTGTATAAAATTTGCAGGATGACATTATTTTATAAATATTTTTCGTATGTAAATTCCGACCTGGCTGTATACGTTTTACATAAATTTTAATGGTATGGAGCTTGAATCTACGTGTTGCTGTGAAATGTCTATACTAGCATGAATCTCGGAAGATCCTTTGAATGCATGTAGGTAATAACAATATTTTAGCGTGCCATCAAAATTTAATAGGGAAATCAGGTGTTATGTGCTCGGAGAATACCCCTAGCTTCCCGTGGGAGTAATAAAAGATGGCTAAAGGATTATCTACTACTACTACTACGTTCATAATAGGGAAACGAACAACGATCCCCTATTGGATACTATAATATTTTCTTGACTTCTTTGACCTTGCTTCTAACCTCTGTGTCTGTGTAAATTCATAAATAAAACTACTAAAACAATGAAAGCTTTTGCCTTAAAATAAATCATTAAGGCGCCTACAAACAGGCGCGACACGCGACGCGAATCGCACGTGACACAAAAACACCGCGTGTCACTCGACGAGGGTGCCTTTGTGTTACGTGCGATAGAAGGAATCAAAAACATGACTGTCCAATTTAAAGGTAAGAAATGATGGAATTCAATGAAATAATTTCATCAAATAATTGAAGACAGTTCAATTACAAGACACCAATTAAATTTTTCCAGTTCAAGTCACACTGTAGTCCTTTCAAGAACCCTCCTTGGTTATAAGATCAAAACAACAATATTTAAGTGCGCACGGTACCAGACTCGGGCTTATTGTCATTCGAATATAAAGTAATTGCGATGTCTACAGTCAATCTTGAGACGGAAATGGATTCAATATAGTTATGGTTTTCTAATTCCATACACAAACAATCGTAAAAGGCTACGGAATAAGGTACGGATAGAACAGCGTCGATATCGATTTTTTTCATGGAATGCATATTGCATAATAATATTTCAAGATTAATGATAAATAGGTAACGTTGAAAGTTTTCTTTTTTTAAATGTGTTAACGCCATTACTTTCTTTAGTTTTATATTTCATGCCTAATTACTGGCAACTCTAATTAATTAGTATCTGTGTAACATAAAGTTCCTTCCGCTTTCCTTCTCCCTTCCACAACCCTTATAATGCCTAAGTGAGAGCGAGAAGGAAGATCCGCAATGGCGCGCATACGCTGCCGCCAAGAAGATCCGCCAGTTCTCAACCAACATCGACGCCTGTGGGTAAAATTAATCCCAAGTCGAAAAAAGGACTCATATTTTCACCGCGAAGAACGAAGATTGCTATTGAACAGTGCAAGTGTGTGTATGTGTGTTGTGGAAAGTGCAGATTCTCGTCCGTACGTGATATCCTGGACGCGCCAGCCACGTGGCTAAGGAAACCATTCCCGTCGTGTCGCCATAGCTCACCAGGCAGGTACCATCATCATTTTCCCACACCACCAAAACACCTACTTGTGTCACCGAACCGCCCCTCATACAGTCCACTAAGAAAATTTCGATTTTCACCCCAAGGCTTTAGGCCGCCGCAACATTTTTTGGTCCTTCGAGACGGATATCCGACATTTTTTGGTCCTACGATCACGGATATCCAACAGTTTTTGGTCCTACGATCACAGATATCCAACAGTATATATCCGTATATCATCATCCCGCAACTATATTTCATTTCAATCTTCGTTCCTTATACTCTTATACTAAACCGCTTTCATTTATTCATTTATTACAGTACCTACTTGTCATTGCGTACATTCACAGGTATTTCGCATCCCGCTCAACTTAATATTTTAATATACGTAGGTAGAAGCAAAATCTACCGCTCGCTCGCTTCGCTATCGTTCGGTACTATATTCGTAGGTACCACCTACCAATCCCGCACCGCGCGCAACTCGTTGAAGTTTGCGATTTATTTTAGCTATTATAAAAACCTACAAAAATATCGAAAATGCCTAAGAAAGTGACCATGGATTCGGATGATCAGATAGAATCCGCGATTCAAATAGCACTGTCATGTCGTAATATGATTTTTGCCCGCATGCAAATCATTTACGATTTAATGGAAAAAATGAAGTCCGGTATGGAACCGCTAGAGAAGTTCTTGTGTGCGTGTGTCAATGTTGATGCGTTGCGCACCGAGTTCCTCGAGGCATTTAATAAATATAACTCGCTTCTTCTAAGACAAGACCCGGAAAATAATATTGATGATCAGTCGTGGATTAGTTTTGAGGAATTATATTGCTGCGTTAAATATAATTATTCAAATTACTCAAAATCATCAGCCACATCGGCTCCTACTTCTAGTGGTAGTGGTGTCAATAAGCAAACAGTTCGCTTGCCTCCCATTGAAATTATGTCATTCGATGGCGATATTCGTAACTGGCCCCTGTTCTATGCTAATTTTAAAAGCACGGTACACGAAAATAATACATTGACTGATTCGGAGAAATTATATTATTTGATGGGGAAATTGAAAGATAAGGCTCAAACCGCGTTCTCAGGAGTTTGCCCTAATGGCGATAACTATCAATTAATTTTTAATTCACTCATAAACAAGTACGAAGACAAACGTATGTTGGCTTCTAGTTCCCTTAATCGGATGTTTGAACATAAATCTTTTAATACCGCATCTATTCAAAATTTCGAATCCTTTTCTGATAATTTTGTTTCCGCCGCAAACGCATTAAAAAACCTTAAAATAAATGATTTATCAGATTTGATTTTTTTCCATGTCGCTATAAAAAAGGTTGATTCTGAAACCGCTCGACTTTTTGAAATGAACTCAAAAGACGAAATTCCTAAATTCGACAATTTAGTACAGTTCATTAAAAATCAATCTCGCATTTTACAAAATACTAAAGCTTTAAACAGCTTGAGTTTCACTCAGTCTAATAACAATCCTATAAATAAAAAAACGTTCAAAACTCCGCAACCGCAATCTTACACTGTAATTGATAAATCCGCTAAATGTTTGTGTGATAGCTTTGTTCATGAACATTTATTTAAATGTCCTGCCTTTTCTAAAATGACACCAAGTGATCGTTTCAAATCGGTGAAACAAAACGATGCATGTACTAACTGTTTAAGTATTAAACATAAGGCCAGAGTCTGTCAGTCTGAATCTAGATGTAAATCTTGTAAAAATAAACACCATACGCTTTTACACTTTAATCGCGAATCGCACGCGACTGTATTATCGAACGGTGTTGATGATACCGCACGTACACAATCGGGTTCAAACTCCACGGCTTCGAGCGAGCAAGATGCTTACGCCGCCGCCGCCGTGCCGCTCGCCGCCACCGCTCAGAGCGCCCCGCAATGTAATGCATCCATTGCTGCGTCGATCTTTTACGACTCGAACTCCCGCGTATCAAAGCCGCAATGTAATACGAATACTACTATTTTGTTGTCAACCGCTACTGTAATAGTTCGAGATTCATTTGGTAAGGAGCATTTTATTCGCTGTCTATTAGACAGTGGCTCACAAATTAATTTTATTACCGCAGAATGTTGCAAACGATTAGGTTTGACTAGACATTCATCTGATACGCCTTCCGTTAAGGGTATCGGTGGTACGGAAAAATCCGTTAAGGGAACCCGTACAATTCGCTTTCTTTTCCCGTTTTAATCCGAACGTTACTTTTAACGTTAATTCGCTAGTTGTCGATGCAATCACCGATAATTTACCTACCGCTCCCGTAGATACTTCCGCCTTGCCTTACTTAAAAGGTTTACCGCTCGCCGACGAATCGTTTGGCAAACCCGGTCGCATCGATGTGTTGATCGGGGCTTCGCTTTTCCCGCATCTTATGCTGCCCCGCGTAGTTAGCAGCAACTCCTCCGCGCCGCCCGCCATGCAGACGGTACTCGGTTACGTCATCATGGGCACTGTGCCCGCGCTACCTGTACGTCGTAATAAGCCTCCACAGTCTTGTTACTCACATATTTCGCAACCATCCGACAAAGACTCGTTAGAATCGGCGTTGAAAAAATTCTGGCAGGTCGATGAAGCGCCCGTCACTCTTTCGACGAGCAAATCGCTCGACGAACTTGAGTGCGAGTACTTTTATAATTCGACCACGGAACGCGATGGGGACACAGGTAGATACTCTGTAGCCCTACCGTTTCGCAGCGATGTGTTCTCATTGGGGAACTCACTCGATATCGCGAAAAAACGTTTTCTCTGCCTAGAAAAGAAATTAGAATCCGCACCCGAGTTACGTACTGCGTATGATGACGTCATTCGCGAATATATTGATAAAGGATATTTATCTCCTGCTCCGCTCGATAGTTCAGACAGTAGTTGTCCTGACTATGTAATTCCGCATCACGCAGTTGTACGTTTAGATAAGACAACAACAAAACTACGCTCCGTGTTAGACGCTAGTGCTAAAACGAGTACTGGATTATCTCTCAACGATATTTTACACAGTGGCCCAAATTTACAGGGTGACTTGTTTACTATAATTCTGAATTTTCGATTGTTCGCATTCGCGCTCTCGGCTGATTGCCGACAAATGTTCTTACAGATTGAAGTAAGAGAAAGCGATCGTCGCTTTCAACGCATCTTATATCGTTTTAGTCCAAACGATCCTCTGGTTCTATATCAGTTTAACCGTGTCTGTTTTGGTCTCAAGTCAAGTCCCTACCATGCGATCCGCACGGTACAACAGTTGGTTCAAGACGATGGTCATCACTTCCCGCGCGCCAGCGCTATCATCGCGGATTCGCTGTATATGGATGACGTAGTCTACAGCGTAAGCTCCGAATCACGTGCAGTCGAGGTTTCGCACGAACTGATTAAACTCTTTAGAGGAGGTCAGTTCGAGTTGGTCAAGTGGACCAGTAACTCTCAAACTGTACTAAACAGTATTCCCGCGTCGCATAGGTTGACCGAACAACTAGAATTCGACAAGTCGGTAGAACAAAAGGTTCTCGGCTTGCGCTGGTGTAGGTCAAATGATTGTTTTGAATTTTCTTATTTCAGCACCGCCAGACACGTGTACTAAACGTGCTATACTGTCGGCCGTAGCTAGACTGTGGGACATCATGGGGCTTGTCGCGCCTGTAGTTCTCTATGCTAAACTACTTATCAAAGAATTGTGGTTACTGAAGCTCGATTGGGATGACACTCCCCCACGTCACATCATAAATATTTGGCAAACTTTTTGCTCTGTCCTGCCGCTTTTAAATGATTTTAAAATCCCGCGCCATTTAGGTATTTTTGAAAATTGTATTCTTCGCCTCATTGGATTTTCCGACGCCAGCGAAAGCGCCTACGGCGCTGTCATCTATGCGCATGTCACTCGCAACGATGACGTAGTCGTTCAGCTGGTTTGTGCCAAGTCGAAGGTATCGCCGGTTAAACCATTGACTATTGCTCGACTGGAGCTCTGTGGTGCCGAACTCCTCGCTAAACTTCTTCGCCGTGTTCATGACACTTATAATCCGCGTTATAATGTTACCGCTATTTACGCATTCACCGATTCAAAGGTGACTCTTTGCTGGATAAATTCTTCTCCGCATCGTTGGCACACGTTTGTGGCCAATCGTGTCGTTCGCATCGTAGACAACGTCCCCGCGGAACATTTCTACCACGTAGCTGGTACTGAAAACCCAGCGGACTGTTTGTCACGTGGTTTAACACCTGACAAATTCATTGAGCACCCATTATGGTTGCACGGACCCGCTTGGGCTAAGCGCGACCCTTCCGAATGGCCCATACATAAGGTTACAGACTTGAATTCGGAACCCATTCCGGAAGAAAAGGTCCACGCGCATCCCATAGTCGCGGATTCAAGTTCGGACAATTCGCTTCTACTCGCACTCGCAGAACGTACGTCGTCGTGGACTAAGCTGCTGCGTATTGTTGTTTTCATATACCGTTTCATGAAAAAACTCCCGCGTCGAACTGACGCCGTTACCGCTAGCGACCTCGAGTTCGCTGAAACCATTTTGTGGCGTCATGTTCAAAGAAAACACTTCATGGATGATTATTCCGAGTTAAAAAATAATAAAATTTGTTCACCCGCTCTTATTAAACTCAAGCCATTTGTAGATGGTGATGATTTAATCCGCGTTGGGGGTCGATTAACTCATTCGGCTGAGGCCTATAGTACTAAACACCCGGTAGTGTTACCCCGTCATGATCGCATAGTTGAAATCCTCGTAGACTATTATCATATAAAATATTTACATGCAGGTCCAGAACTCACTATGTCGTTATTGCGCCATAAGTATTGGATTTTGTCCGGTAGACGCATTATTCGTCATAGAATTCACAAGTGTAACGCATGTCACAGGTGGAGACCGCGACCTCATGGTCCGCCGATTATGGGCGATCTCCCTAAATCTAGAGTAAATGTTGCAACCAAAGCTTTTTCTCATACAGGGTGTGATTACGCTGGCCCTATACAGTATGTGCCCGTACGCACTCGAGGTGCGAAGAGTCGCAAGGGTTATTTATGTATCTTTACCTGTATGACTACTCGCGCTGTTCATATTGAATTAGCTACAGATCTTACGACTGTGTCGTTCATAGCCGCGTTGAAACGGTTTTTATCCCGCCGTGGACCGGTACAATGCTTGTATTCGGACAACGCGACCAATTTTCGAGGAGCTAATTCGTTTTTACGCGACTTGTATACTTTCATAAATAAAGAATACCGCCCGCGCTTTGAAGAGGAGCTCGCTGAGCATCGCATTAATTGGCATTTTATTCCGCCCGCGTCACCGCACTTTGGTGGATGTTGGGAGTCCATGGTGAAGGCCGTGAAGACTCACCTTTTCAAGACAATAGGTCAACAACTCCTATCTTATGAAGAATTAGTTACAATTCTCTCTCAAATAGAGTGCCTGTTGAACTCCAGACCTCTTACTGTTCTTAGCGCTGATCCGGAAGAGCCTAAAGCTCTTACCCCTTCGCATTTTTTACATACTGTACCGCTTAACTCATTGCCCGCCGCGGAAGTAGGTTTACTGTCTGATCACCTGCTTCAAAGACACTCTCTTATGGATAAATTAGTCCAGTCGTACTGGAAAAGATGGCGAAGCGAGTATCTTCATAGTTTACAATCACGCTTAAAATGGAATAAACCTGATGGAGACATGATTAAGGAAGGCACTGTAGTAGTGATAGTTAATGATAATGCGCCTCCTCTATCCTGGCCTCTAGGTGTTATTGAGAAGTTGCATACGTCTATAGACGGTAGCACGCGAGTCGTTTCAGTACGCACTTCTAATGGGATTCTTGTGCGACCTGTGGTCCGCTTATGCCCCATTCCTACTCAGTAATATCTTATTCAGTCCATTCCCTCTTTAGTTAGATTTAAGTGTAATTTCACTGTATATATTATTATATTATTCTCTTTAAAGGTGACCCTTTAAGGCCGCGAGGAATGTTAACGCCATTACTTTCTTTAGTTTTATATTTCATGCCTAATTACTGGCAACTCTAATTAATTAGTATCTGTGTAACATAAAGTTCCTTCCGCTTTCCTTCTCCCTTCCACAACCCTTATAATGCCTAAGTGAGAGCGAGAAGGAAGATCCGCAATGGCGCGCATACGCTGCCGCCAAGAAGATCCGCCAGTTCTCAACCAACATCGACGCCTGTGGGTAAAATTAATCCCAAGTCGGAAAAAGGACTCATATTTTCACCGCGAAGAACGAAGATTGCTATTGAACAGTGCAAGTGCGTGTATGTGTGTTGTGGAAAGTGCAGATTCTCGTCCGTACGTGATATCCTGGACGCGCCAGCCACGTGGCTAAGGAAACCATTCCCGTCGTGTCGCCATAGCTCACCAGGCAGGTACCATCATCATTTTCCCACACCACCAAAACACCTACTTGTGTCACCGAACCGCCCCTCATACAGTCCACTAAGAAAATTTCGATTTTCACCCCAAGGCTTTAGGCCGCCGCAACAAAATGTAAAAATCCATTTTGAGTTCTAGGACAATATATAACTGTGTTACTAGCTAGTTTTAAAACCTACTACTTATAAATTGTAATCTGTGGAGAACGTAGTGGGTAGCATAATTGTTAAATGTAATATTTAAGTTATTTTGTCTATTTGTTATTGTGCTACTGTTTGTTTTCCCTAAATAAATAAATAAATAAATAAAAGAAATAACAGCCAATCATCATCATCATCCACAGCCCGACTTCACCCACTGTCTAGCATAGGCCTCTCTTAGGTTTAAAGAATTTTTATTAAAATTTGATTCTGTAAGAACTCATTCTAAACTTCGAATCTGAATCCGCTGTGAGTTTCTTGATTGTTCTAAAAACTCGGTTGATAATTCGTATTTGCACTAGCGCTACCCTTGCGAGCGTATCAGCGAGTAGAACTAAATTGACCGTAAGATTTTGACAGTTATAGTATGACGTAAGAAGTGGCATTCAGTAATGTCACTTCGACGCTCACTTCGCATTCGAACCCGATTCAAAGTGTCAAATAAAAAGCATGTATTTTACGAGTGCGAGTGAATAGCGATGTGAGATGCGAGGTGTTGTTTGAATTTTACAGAATCGGCGTAAAGAACTTAGATAATTCACTTAAAATAAGATACAGAGTGCTTACATCTAAGTAATTATAATAAATACCATAGTTGCTTCTGGGGTGTTGGTGACGATATGGGTAGGATACTGTTTCTTAAGTACCTATTGTCTTAAATATGTATATAGTATCACACCTCTTTAAATTTCTTTTCTTCTGCCAATTATGAAATTACGATGCCAAGATTAAATTAAGTAAATAAATAATGTTTAGTTATATTATTCAGGCAGCTGTAGTGACTAATGTTAAAAAAAATGTTTTATCATCATCATTTCAGCCGAAAGATGTTCACTGCTGAATATACGCCACCCCTAAGCATCGCTAAATCGTACGGTCCTCAGCTTCTCGCATCCAGCGGATTCCTGCGGCCTTCACAAGGTCAACAGTCCACCTTGTAGGACGTCTTCCAGCTCTGCGCCTTTAGGTACGCGGTCGCCACTCCAGAACTTTCCGGCAAAAAAAAGGTAAGAAATCTACTCATAAAATAAAAGTAAGTAACTCGTAGGTATGTAGTCCTATATTCCAAAAAAGCATCTGTATGAGAAACATTTATTAATGTCAATAATACTTATTAACAAAACTTAGGTAATCTAAGTAGAAACTACATTAATCTCATTTCTTGTTTTTTCCCCATATTTTTCCGAGCTAAAATATGGAAATGTCCTGGCAGTGTGGTTAAGACAGATTCCCGATAGTTGTTCCGACACTCTTAAAAGATCTGTGCAGTAATGGGATGATAAGCCGCTAATAGGATTACTGGCTAAAACTGTAGTAAACATATCTACGTTAAAATCAATCTTCATAATATTTGGGGCTTAAATCTGGATTTTGCTTAGTAAAAAGTTGGAGTGCCTTATCAATGAGTAACTTATGAATCTGTCGTCTTAAAAGTTTTATAACTTACTTTGATAAAATGAATTAATTTCTTTATATTCTTGGAAGCTCAATTTAAAAACTAGAAAATACCTACGAAGATGAGTATTTTTTATGAATAAAAAATGTTAAGTATGGAGACTGAAAAATATAAATTATGTGAACTTGGTCCCTGTAACAAACAACCTGAACATATATCTATTATTCACTAAACACATTGAAAGAGCTCGGTCCCAGTGACCGAGATTAATAATAACTCTTTCATAAGCTCTTTTATAAGTTTTAGGTACACCACAGTATTTCATTCTCAGATGTGTCTACCAATATGGTAAAATGTAAAATACTGGTATTCAGTTGCATATGGTTAGACTGGGAGCTGACGCCAACATAGGGAGGCTAGGCAGATTGATACGTCTATCAATAATTATGACCATAAACTCTTAAACTATATCCTTTTTTAACATCCAAACTTATACTTATGTACAATTTACGGAACTTTACATCGTGCATGAACACATAAGAGGGTTTTTGCTATAATACCGATACCGCTCTACTTTTAATACGTTTTCAAATTCTCGATTTGATGCGATTTTCCGGAATTGAAATTCGATCGGCATCAATACCGAGAATCGAATGTTAATGCTTCCATTGTTTCTCTTTTGAGAGTATTTTATTGGAGAACGTTCCGATCCGAGTACGATAATACCATTGTACGAATTGTACTTGGATTCATTATAAATTGTATGTAGTCTTTATTCTTTTGCATCTAGTTTCTGTAAATGTATTGGAGTGCATTTAAAAGAGGCGTAGTGAGTGTTCATTGGATCGGCTATTGATATAGCTAATTGGCTCGTCTTCATACTAAACTGATTGTCTTATAAATTGTGCAGTTACAAGACAATCATTATAAAACGGTGGATGAAGTTACCAGACATATCAGAACTTAACTTAATAAGAATCTTAATTATTTCAGAAAAAAAAGAAATACCTACAGACTATCTACCATTTTGTTTTATTCTCAAGGAATTAATGAGAATTTAACTTAATTTTAATTATTGCAAAAAAAATAGACATTTATATACTGACTACTATTTTGTTGCATTCTTACCGAATTACCATTAAAAGAATACTTTAGAAAGTTTATTGGCCATTGTCGTAAACTTTCAATTTCTTGTACTTCTGTTTTAAATCTAAATAAATAAAAGAAGAAACTGAATGACTGACTGACTGACTGACTGACATGTCGACGCACAGCCCAAACCGCTGGGTCTAGAGATTCCAAATTTGGCACGTAGGTTCCTTATGAGGTCTAGGGGTGCACTAAGAAAGGATTTTTCAAAATTCACCCTCTAAGTGGGTGAAACGGGGGTCCAAAGCTTGTTATAAGTAAAAGACAAACAACCCCACTTCAATCGACACTTCCACACCACTATAGATAAGGGATCACCCACATTACATGTCTAAACAAACATTCGATCACTGCGAAGGCAATAAAAATTGCAGCTTACCAACAGACCCACAGCCTATGTTACGTGAAAGTTTTATGGCCCAACCTTATTGGCCAAGAAATGGCTTTATTGCGCTTTTGATACGGATCTTAGGGCGTATTCTGATCAGCGAATTTCACCACAAAAGAGTTTTAGGACAGTTACAGACGAATATAATATATAAGGCCGTTCTAAAAAAATACAAAAAAAAATACATATCCTTAGTACCTACCTACTATTGGGCTATATATATTTTTTTGTATTTTTTTAACCTAACCTGAGATTTTTTTGAAAAAAATTACTAACCATTTTACAATCTTCTTCACCACGACCACAAAAATGAATGAATTCTATCGGTTATTAATATTGTATGTTGACTATGCCGACAGAGAGGCAGTAAATAGTGTTACTAGAAATTGCACAGTATTTTTTTTTTTTCTAAAAAAATCGTATCTTCGGTACTACCTACTTGGGATATAGTATAATATTTGTATTTTTTATGAACGGTCATAACTACAGGTTATTTCAAGGTTATCCATTAATTACTGGTGACTCTGTATATAGACAGTAAACGTACTGGATGAAAACAAAGCACGCCTACTTTGTTTCATCCAGTCGTGTGTAGTACGATCGAAGGCAATAATTTACTTATCAACATAATAGTGACCACTTTATAAACTAAGTACAGTCGGGGAATTAATTGTCAAGTCCCGTCCCGTCAGTCCCGTTGTTAGTGTATTTATTGTTAGTTGTTGTTGTGTGTTGTTGTTTGTTGTTGTTGTTTTTGTTGTTTGTTTGTTGTTGCTGTAAGTGTTTGTTGTTAAGTATTGGGATTCCCTTCGTCAATTTGCCGTATTATAGTCACTCCATAAAACTACAAAATAATGGCAGTTGTGTTCTGAATATACAGACAAATTTAAATCGGTATTCAATAATTTACTTATCAACATAATAGTGACCCTTTATTCAACTAAGTACAGTCAAGGAATTAATTGTTAATTAAATGGATACCCTGCGTCAATTTGCTGTGTTATAGCCACTTCATAAAACTATCAAAGAATGACAGTTTGGATTTAAGTATACCGACAATCTAAATCGGTGTTCAATTTGCATAACAATATTGTAAGTATAAAAGTATAAAGTATTTCATTCTCACTATATGGTACATTGAGATCTTACATTAAACATTGTTTTAGATATACTACCATTGCTGGTGTAGAAATCACACTAATAATTATAAAGGCGAAAGTTTGTGATTGTGTGTGTGTTTATTTCTTCACGCTCAAACGGCTGGACCGATTTTAATGAAAATTGTTATGTAGGGCTTATATCCTGGATTAACACATAGGCTACTTTTTATCCTGGTTTGCGCGGGTGAAACCACGAAGCACAGCTAGTATTAAATAATAAGCTAGGTACCTACATGCAAATCGGAACAAGGCATGAATTATAAGATTATTATTATTAAAGATTATTATTAAAGTGTTGGGGTCGGCTTTCAGTCTAACCGGATACAGCTGAATACAAGCATTTTACATGAAGCGATTGCCTATCTGACCTCCACAACCCAGTTACTGGGTAACATGAAACCTCTTGGTAGGTAATACCTAGGTACTCAGAATAAGATCTTCAATAAATATCCACTACTGTCCTGTAATTTTATTGTGCTCAATAAGAAAAGCACGTCGGAACATTGGCGCATTTGCCAAACAGTGACCGTTATCCTACCTTGTTATTTTATTCATGCCAGCAAGATTATTATTTAGTTAACCGAAATCTCGGTATTTGCTTCTCTATTACCCTTTGCGAATAACTAGTGCCCTGGTTCGGGCACTTCATTCCTACAAATTCTTTATTAAGATTTGAATTTTTAATTAAACTAGCTGCGATCCGCAATTTTACCCACGTAGACCGTTATAAAAAGTAGGCTATAAGTTAATCCAGGGTATAAGCTATCTACGTACCAAATTTCATCCAAATCGATCCAGCCGTTTGAGGGTGAAGAAGTAACAAACAAGAACATAGAAGAAGTATAAACACACACTCACAAACTTTCACCTTTATAATATTAGTATGATAGCGTGATAAATCTAAACACCGGTCAACTTTGAGGTGGTTTAGACTTATTTAATACTCTAGAATTAATGGAAAAGTGTGATGATGCCTGCTTTGACCAAAGCGTGTACTTACCTACAAGAGGAGGTGTATTACCTCCAGTTATATCGATAGAGTATAAATCCCTCTTTCTTAATAAAGGAGATTATGGAGACCAGCAACGTCTTCTGTGCTAAAAACATCACCAATCCGTCTGTTAACAAACGCACAACAACATAATAGCACTCCTCTTGTGCCTGAATTCTTAGGTAGTGATGTACAGACAACAGAATATCAGGTTATACCAAGCTATCAAATTTCTCCTAATGATTTTAAACCTTAAAATATTGATAGTGAAGTTTAAAATTGAATGAGAAAATTTGACAGTTTGTAGTAACATGACCTGCAGCTGAGTGTACCTGTTTAGGTACAACACATTAATTCACCAATTATGTTAAAGTTCCTCGTGTTCCCTTAATGTACTGCTACAAAACAAAAACAAACCACAAAAAAACAAACAAAAACAAACAAAACAAAAAAAAAAAACAAACAAACAACAACAATCAAACAACAATCAAACAACAACAAAAAAAAACAAACAACAACAATCAAACAAACAACAACAAAAAAAAAACAAACAACAACAAACAAACAACAACAAAAAAAAGAACAACAATAACAAACAAACAATTTGATTTTTTTTTTATTTGACAAACTCTTTTGTTCAGCGGTGATTTCTGTAACTTATGCCATCGTCTTTAAAGATCTTTCTGCATAAGTTAGGTGACATTCAAACATATTTTATTTTCTAATCAGTACGACAATGTTATTTAAAAGGTTCCATCGTGTATCTTCGGAAAAACCGAAATAATAGCGAATAAAATGTGATTATCGACCAATAGAAATTTTGTTTTATATTCCCAACTAAATTATTATAGATTGACGCACTAATTCCGTCACTTTGGCGAATTAAATGTGACTTGTCCATTAAGTGATTATTGGACAAGTTGGTGGTTTATTTTCCGAAAATAAAGTAAGTTTAAGGTAAGTTTGCCTAACATACCTAGCCTTTTTCCGACTATGTTGGGGTCGGCTTCCAGTCTAAACGGATGCAGCTGAATACCAGTATTTTACATGGAGCGACTGCCTATCTGATCTCCACTACCCAGTTACTGGGTAAAACGATACCTACCCCTTGGTAAGACTGGTTGTCAGACTTTCGGGACCCGTAACCACTGGCAAAGATCCGCAAATGTCAGCCGGGACCAACGGCTTAACGTTCTGTCCGAGGCACGGAGGGGTCTTGGTATGTAAAGATGGTCACTGAACCCGTGCGACTGTTATTATTTAGCCACGAGCCCCTCTAAAGAACAAACATGTGAGTCTAAATTTATTTCCAACTACATATATGCTTAATACTATAGTATAATAATAATAAATAGTAGGTATAATTTCTAAACTGAAACCGCCCGAGCGACGTTAACAAGGATAAGTTAGTAATTTGTTTGAAACTCTCACTTTCACCGCGTTCTAGTTAACAATGGTACGTTTAAATGTGGTTTAGAACACTGCGAGTGAATAATTAACTTTATTCCGCACTGAGTGGCGTCGGTTGCATGTTTTCGGAATTGTGATTTCAGATATTCCAATCTGTTTATAAAGAAGAAAAACCTTTCTTACAAAAAAATAAAACGGACCTCCAAAAACAACACTATAAAGTGAAAAATAACTTTAATTTCGGAAATCGGTGTCTGGTTAAATGTATTTTCGTTTTTTGCCACCGACTTCCAAAATTAAAGTTAGTTTTCATTTTGTAGTGTTGTTTTTGGAAGTCGGTTGTATTTTTTTGTAAAAAATGTTTTTATTTTCACTTTTTAGTTGTAGTACCTACCCCACACAAATTCTAATACCACTACCTGCTAAATAAATTAGAACAACATCCACATAAAAAATGGGGAAAAAATACGTATTATTGAAGCTAATTCAAAAACTACCCAAGCAATGTTAATAAATTTTATATGGGACCAACTTTGTACCCTCTCGAATAAAACAAAATCTAATTGGACTTCTGTGTCAAAAGTTACGCGTAGTCACAAATAATAAAAAAATAATAATAAGAAAAAAAAATACGCGTCGAGAACCTTTTTTCCTTTTTTTTCGAAAAAAAGGAGGAGGCTCCTTTGTTTTCGTCACTTAAAAATTGTTTTAAAAATTTCAAGTTTGATAAATAAACAATAAAACCTAAAAAATAGACGTCGTAATAAACTTCCGCATAATAATTCTCAGCTCAGAGCTTCTTGATCGGCTCAGTTACCAAGCGATTAATTATGTAAGGTTTCTGCTCTACTACAGGTCGAAGACTCGAATAAAATAAAGTTCAAAATATCATCAGAGTAAGTATATGCCCTAAGATTCAGATAAAAACGAGCTATCTACACCCTGCAAACGTATTCTAAATAACCCTTATCACCGCTTGACAGCTGGATTTGTTCGGGTGATGAAATGCTCAAAATAGAAGGTACTGTACTAACAGAGCCGGTATTTAAACAAACGAACCAAAAATAATTTGATATTGTTGTCCCTGTAAAAATAAATTTTATCATCCAAATAACATTTAAAATTGAACATAAAATTAGACTTTGAAATCCGGCCCGGAACATAAACAATGTTATCAAATGAAACGTACGCCTCATTGTTAGGCACTTTATTTTCATAGGACAGTGGACCTGGCCGAGGTAATGAAAAAATAACACTGAGGTATCGATTTTCCGTAGTTCCACAAGTGGTGAGGCTACCTTAACATACCTTCATTTTGCTATAGACACGATGTCTGAGTTTAAAATGAAAGGTGAATTGCTACGCTCGCATTATTATTCCGAAGCCCTAGAAGGTCAAATTGAAACCCAATTTCGAATAATTTAGTTGCTCTTCACAATGACATCATATTTGAAACAAGCTCAAAAGTATGCTACAATGGCTTTCAACAGGATTGACAAGCTTTTCGGCAGTTTATGCTTTAAACCAAATACATTTGTTAATTTTCCGTGACCGTTATCGTTGTTATAATATCACTTTGTCCAGGTGTTCTGGACTATAGTTATAGTGGTAGGTATAGTTGGACAGTTTTTCTTCTCCTCTCGTGTGGCCCAGCTTAGCATGACAATCCGAGAAAATGTCAAAGGGATTAGTAGCGCGGTTGACTGCCAAAAGCTGCCAGCGACTGTTGGTGCGCTGGACAAAGAATCGAAACTCCTGGAAGTTCTTCTCTTTGCTTAACTCCTAAACATAGAGAATGGACTGAGCGTTCCATATTCAGTTGTGCAGTGAATACAGACCGAAAAGTACGAGAGAGACAAAGCGAAGTTGCGGCCAGTAGTTGTCTCTTTAAATTATTTCTGTGAATAAACACTTTTACATTTGTTTATTTTTTGTCTCTTTCTAGAGAGAAGAACGAAAACTCTTTATTATACACACCATTCAAATTACACTTAACACATCATCTTCATTATTCTTCTTGTGAGAGGTCACTTTTGTGGGGCTAGCGCTCAGTCCAATTTCTCTATGCCTATCTATGGCTTAACTTGACTACATAATATGGTTGACAATGATTTAGTTAAGCTATAAGTAGCATCACGCCAATATTCTCCGAAGAAAAAAGTCTACAAAGTTCAATTTACGATTGAACTTTGTCTCGTCAAACCTTCGCATTAAATGATAAAATTCCGCGATTTTTAATTGTAACTTAAGAACTGGATCCTTACTTTTGAGTTATAAATCCAGTTCTTCTGATAATATCAAGGCTTTGTGACTTTTATTTATAGCAACACAGACAAAGCCTTTTTGATGGCTGTCGTTACAAAATTTAATAATATCAATTAACAACGGGAAAGCGAATCAGATCTCACAGCGGAACGAGAAATAAATTGGATTTTTTTTTGCAAGTTCATGTTTCATACGAATGAGCGGTATTTTTTTTTGTTTTTGATTTTTTCAGATTGGATCTCCAACACGATATGTCACGGATTTATAAGTACAAAAAGTCTGAATTCGTGGAAATATACATATATATAGGTGGGGTACTATATCTCATTTTTGTAGCAGGAGCGGAATTTAAGGCTAGATTTTAATTCTGCCTTTGCCCCAATGAGTTAGTATGTACCTCTCTGTTCTTGTCCGGCCAAGTAGTTGTCGTATACGCACAATGAAGCGTTCCGTAATTGGGGTGAAATTTATCCCAAGAACAAACTTAATACTATGGTTGAAAAACATGTTCTTCCATACATTAAAACTGCAAATGGAAGGTTGTAGGCACAATATTGGGAGATTTACCATTATTTTTAAGGTTTTCCTGTAATCTATAAGTACTATAACATGTATTGTAAAAAAAAATGATACTCAGTAGGTAGTTTCGAAGATAAGGGGTAATGATAAATTTTCATCTATTTTCTTAAATAACTATAAAAAAAAATATGTTACATTATATCCTTTATTTCTTTAATATATACATACAAATTACATTTTTAAATATTGAAATTTAAAAATCATTTAAAAATATAAAACATAGTAGCCCACCGGTATCGGGAACAGGGTCCAAGCTACCGGCGGTCAGGGCTCCAGAGAGAGGAACCTCCTAACAATGCGCGCCGTGTCTAGAAGTACCGCTTTCTGAATCAGGAGAGCCTTCTCAGATGTTGGTCGAGGCTCTTGGCAATTAAGCCATTGACTGATACGACTATCGGCACAATGATTGCTGAGTCCACATCCCACATGTCGACAACCTCGCGAGCCAAGTCAAGATATTTGATTTGTTTATCTTTCTCGGCTTTCACGAGGATCCCGTCATGTGGGACCGTTATGTCAATAATCATTGCGCGCCACTCTATTCGATCACCACCACTATATCAGGCTTATTGGCAACAATAGTCCTGTCAGTGATGATAGATCGATCCCAATACAACGTGATATTGCAATTTTCGAGAACTGGGTCGGGCACATATCTATAGTACGGTACTTCCGATTCCACAAGACTCTATTTCAGAGCAAGTTGCTGGTAGATAATCCTGGCTACAAGGTTGTGCCTATGCAAGTAGTCTCCGTTAGCCAGACGAGAACAGCCAGAAATAATGTGACGGATTGATTCCCCCGGACGGTGGCATGCCCGACAGATGACAACCGTGCCGCCCTTCACATTATATTATATTATATTATTACTAAGTACTACTTATATATTTTTTTATTATTTATTTGTATTATTATTATACATATATAATATTTTAAAATTAAAACAATAAATGTAAGTACTTGAAACCCTCACAGCCCTTTCATTTGATACGTCACACAGAACAGAGTGCAATTTTTTTTTTTTCTTATTTGTCTCCCAAAAGTGACCCCCATATTCAAAAGTAATTAATTTACGTAGTAAGTTCGTGTTTGGGTCACAGAAAATGATATGTACCTTGTATGTAACTTCAACTCATCGGTCCATTGGATTCGGAGCAAATTGGCTGTGACAGACGGACAGACTGACACACGAGTGATCCTATAAGGATTCCGTTTTCCATTCTGATATACGGAACCCTAAAAATAGATTATTATTATTACCTACAATTAAATTAAGTGAAAAGTACAATGAAAAGGACAATGAAAGCTCCTTATTCATAAACGTTTTTATTGTAGCAAGGAGGTGCTCGTGGCTAAATAATAATAGCCGCACGGGTTGATCAGGTTAAGCAACGCTTGCCGAGATCGGTCCGTGGATGAGTGACCATCCATTACGTACCGAGACCTCCGTGTCTGGGAAAGCACATAAAGTCGATGATCCCAGCTGTCATTCGTAGAACTTTGATCTTTGTCGTTATGGGTCGACAAAAGCCTGAAAGTCTGACAATCAGTCTTACGAAGGGGTATTGTGTTACCCAGTAACTGGGTTGTGGAAGTCAGATAGCCAATCGCTCTATGTAAAATACTCGTATTCAGCTGCATCCGGTTAGACTGGAAACTGAACCCAACATAGTTGGAAAAAGGCTAGGCAGATGATGTACTAGAGTAAATTTTTCAGTCACGTCACCTTCCTTGTTAGGCAGAATAAAAACCAAAATAATATTGCGTTATTTATTTAACTTTATACGTAGGTACCTACGATTTACTTGCTTTTGTTAAACCCATTGCTAAATAGGCAATTTATTTCAATCCTAAATAAACACAAACCGGAAATCCCTGGTCAAATATACTAAAATACAAAAACAATGGAGGTATAGGATCTACAATATTTCTGTAAACATTTGTAATAGCTATTTAAACATTACCTTTACCTACATTATGAAAAAGGACCGAATCCGACAAAACGGGGAAACCAGGACGTGATTTGAATAGAGACTACCAAATATCATTGTATTCGCCAATTACGGTAATTGAATTAATTGAAATAACGCATAAAATCATTGTAAAATAACAACCAAATTGTCATAAATATTATTTTACTGCTTTGTAGAGTATTTAATATTCGACGAAAGAATATTGTTCGACAGAATATTCTTCTCTATTACCTAGACCGATACGAGGTAGCTCACGGTGGGTGGTAGCTAAGTCTTGTCAGCCAGTAAGTGGTGCTTCACTGGTTCGGGCCCGATCACGGGTACCACAACCACCAACCATACCAAAACGACAACATTTGGACGGGCACTAATTGGTATGAAAATCGCACTAATTGGCCACATCGCAAACACAATGATCTGTATGTCTGCAAACACTAGCCACAAAGTAACCAAATCGCAACTACTAGTGACAACGCAATTGCAAGAAGTTGCAGTGACACTATTCACACGTAACCACTGCTTGCCCACATTTTGTCGCTGCGGTGTGGTGTGGTTATGGTGCATGTGAACGGGCCCTTCATGTCGGCGTGACTCGGCGCAGCGCACCCGAACAAGTGCGCACGCCTAAGATTCGTAAGGTCTCGTTTACGAACACGCGGGGCGTCAGGCGGTACAGTGCGCATGACGGGCTGCGGGACTTCAAACATTTTCTCCATTTATGGGTACGTGGCGGCGCAAGCGGTGGCGCACGCGGTGGCTCTCGCGGTGTCGCACGCGGCGCAGCACGCGGTGTCATTCAAACAAACGCGTGAAAAATCGCGTCTTCGTAAATGCTCTCATAGAACATAGCGCCATATGCTTGAGTTTAGTGCGGGCCGCGTCGCTCAACGCGCCGCGCGACGCCTCACGTGTCTGTAAACGAGGCCTTAGTGTATCATTATTGAGACATCAAACGTTTATCAAGCGTAATGTCTGCAGTCAAGATTGATACAGTTACTTAATCAGTGCAATTTAAAAAGTGGTCGAAGATCCGCGAGGATTTTTCCGACTGACCTTTAATTATCAAATTCATGTTTCTTCACCCGGTGGTTTAAGCTGGTAAAGGGACTGACTGCCTAAACATAGAATGCACTGCACGTGTAGCATGACCATCATAGAATCGCGTTTTGTTAACGCAAGAATAGACAAAATGATAGATTATAGATATATTTTCTACGCATTCTACGCGTCTAAGCATGGTTATGTGTCATTAAGTCTATTCTTCCGTTGACAAAACTTCGTCATGGTACGCGGGCGACGTAGAAGTATCGCCATACATAAAAGGCATACTTGATGCACATAAAGAATAAAACTTATAGACACCAGGAATCCACTTCCCAATCCAACTCAACCGTTGTGCTTACCTGAACCCTCATGCAACGTAGTGGAAAGCCGAAGTGCGTTCATATTGTATCTACTTACTTGGAAACCCAGCAATTCAATAAATACCTTTGGCTACCGGAACTTACAATACATAAACCAGTATTTTTACTAACTGTGAGGATTGGGCATCTATAATATTGTGAGTTTATATACAAGGATAACATTTTATTCGTTCTACTAAAGAACTCACAATCAAATATTGCAAAAAATCTTACGACCAGACCTACGTGGCAAATTTTTTTCGATCGGAATTTGTGTGACTTCCCACCCTACAACATGGGTTTCTAGGTAGGCTCTCCACAGAGGCGAAGCAAAGGAAATTACCTAATAGTGTAATAACCCTTTATTTTAAACTCTCTCTCTCTTCCCCGCTTAACATTAAAAGGAACCCCATTTGTCAAATTACCTCCGCCCCGTCTTTAACAAGTGTCAGCCATAAAGAATTCATATAGAGAAAGATGAAAAATTCATTTTCTTTGGTCTGACTGCACAAGTTTGCATTAGATCACGATGTCTGTATTTATGTATTCGTTAAATCTCCGATCACTTTTCTCGATAACTAAGACGTGTTAACGATGAAGAAAGTTTTCTTTTATCTCAGTCCAATCCATTTTTAAATTTTTAATATAAAAGCTACATAATCTAGTACTTAACTTATGCGCGTAACTAAAATAAAAGAGCCAATATTTCTCATTTATAATAAAAATAAGTGAGATTAATAAATTAATTCCATCTCTAACTTAGATTAAACAGGCTCTAACAATAAATCACAAGACTGTAAATAACTTTGATGGACTCGAAATGGACATGAAAGAAGATTAAAGAGCATTGACCTTGTATGTGGAGGTCATTTAATTTGATTTGGCTTAAGGTCGATAAAAATTGAGTAACAAGATTGATCAATATTAACCAATGTTTGTTGAGTAACAAGGCATATTTTGCCAAACTGGCTACTTACTGCCATTGTGCTCCATAAAAGACAAATTGGTACCTACTGTAGGCAAAATATACCTTTACCTGGTAATTTTTCTACGAAAGAACAATAGGAAAATTTCATTTCGTAGTATCTCCAAGAAACGAGAAGAATATAAAATCTAGAGAATATAAATTCAAACAGATAAATCTCAATAAAATACGGTACGAATAACTTTCCATCGGGTGGTTTATCGCCTCTTTTCACGTGCTTAAATATTACAGCACTAATTTTAAAAGAAGAACCTCTTGGTACTAAACGACGGAGTAATAAAGATGGCCACCCTTACTGCTTTATAATATTCACAGCAATACGATAGCAACTACTTACACCTCATCCATTGACTGCTATCAAACACAGTTCGAATCTATGTTCAAACAAAACCAGACATGGATACGGTCTTTAAAAAAATCTATGACGATTTTTGGTACGTTAGAAGAGGTCTCCTTTCAAATGGTATCTTTATTAGGCATGAGTATTGGTGTAAACCTTCCCCAACTGTATTCAATTTATTGTTTCAATTGTTTTTGACAAAATTGCTGTCCTCGCACTATTATGTGTAAAATATGTGGGGGATTAAATAAGAGTCATGGGAGGGTCTATATTTTCCGCATATTAAAGGATATGAGTTCTTACCCGTAGGTAAAAGGATAGATCAAACTATACATAATAAGGTTTATGTCTGTATAGTAGCTACGCTAGAAGGAAGATTGCGGATTTTATTTCTTTGCTGGCAATAATTACACTAGCTGTATCACGTTGCTTGTTGAATTATATTTTTATACTAGCGACCCGGCTTTGCTTTGCACGGCTTTTACGACTTGACAAAACATGAAGGTTTCTATATTAAATATAAGTTAAATATTAATGTGTGTGTGTGTGTGTGTGTACAGGAATAAATTCTCTAAATTATAGTAAAAACCGCAACATAATCCGTTGCGTAGTTTAGAAGAACAACGCGGCCACACGAAAAGCGACTTTATTTTATAATAAGTATAAATAAGGCTGTTGTAATTTGTAATTTTCCTGGAACTTAATTCAATAAACCAGAACACAGAATTGCTGTATAACAGGTATGACTTACAACAGTAATAATCTAAGTAAGTAAACACTGATTTAAAATGTCCCTTCCCTTCTTAATAACCAAAATGTTCGACATGAAACGAGAATCCGTTTCACATCCGAACGTATCCCACAACAACAAAAACAGTTAGTATCCTCAAAATAAGACACATTAAAGGACGACCAAAGGAAACCGCCTTATATCACTTCAAAGAAACTTGATAAACCTATTTTCCTCGACAAACAAAATTATGTACACACATTGTTTGTTTGACCGTGTAAGGAAAAACGGGATGATTCGGAACAGGCTTCAGAGGATCGGTAAACAATACCTGAAGATGTCTCCACATTGCTTATTTAAAGGCGGGGTAAGGTTGCGCTAGTCGTACTTACACCAAAAAAAAACTGTTTTAGATTTAGGGTAATTTAAAATAAGCACAATCTTAATTTATTAAGCTCAAGCCGTCTGTCAGCCGTTTGTTACAAGTTTAGAGGATGAGTTTCCAAAAAAAAACCGGCCAAATGCGTGTCAGACCACGCACAGTGATAGGTTCCATAGTTGGCATAAATGTATCCCAAGAACAAACTTAACATTGTAGTTGAAAAACATGGTCTCCCATACATTCCAACAGCAAATGTAAGTTTGTACGCACCATATTAAGAGATTTATCATGTTATTTTAAGACAATAGACCTCTTATAGGTTTTCCTGTAATCTATAGGTAGGTAGTAGGTACAGATCTTTTTTCTGTATTTTTGTTCAAAATTTTAGGCTCAGTAGTTTCGAAGACAAGGACGAAAATTGACCATTCCCTCAATGGTCAATTTTCGTCCATTTTCTTAAATCACTTTAAAAAAATATTTTAAAATTATAAAAAAATACATTTGAGACCCTTACAGTAAGCCCGTTCATTTGATAAATATGTCACACGGTACAGTTAGCAATTTTTTTTTATGTTTCTTATTTGCCTCCCAAAAATTACCACCATGTTCAAATGTCATTTATTTACGTTACACGTCCGTGTTTGGATCACAGAAATTCATATGTGTACCAAGTTTTAACTTAATGGGTCCATTAGATTCGGAGCAAATTGGCTGCGACAGACGGACAGACAGACAGACACACGAGTGATCCGCTTTTCCTTTAGAGGTACGGAACTCTAAAAATAGATAAGATAAGAGTACTTACTTTCAAAGTCATTTTCAGTAAGATATTCACGCCCCAATGGCGAAAAATAATATGAGATGGGGCTCACTTCAAATTATTTTTAACCAACTTCAAAAAGGAGGAGGTTACAATTCGTCAGAACCTTTTTTTTTTATGCATGTTCCCCGATTACTCGAAGATGGCTAGACCGATTTGGATTTTTTTTTTTGTTTTATTCGAGAGGGTATACATCACAGTTGGTCCCATATAAAATTGATTAACTTTGCTTTGGTAGTTTTTGAGTTAGCTTCAATAATACGTATTTTTTCCCCACTTTTATATGGATGATGTTCTAGTTTGTAGTGCAGGTAGTGGTATTAGAATTTGTGTGGGGTAGGTACACAACTAAAAAGTGAAAAATAAAAACTTTTTTACAAAAAAATACAACCGACTTCCAAAAACAACACTACAAAGTGAAAAATAACTTTAATTTCGGAAGTCGGTGGCAAAAACGAAAATACATGTAACTAGACACCGACTTCCGAAATTAAAGTTATTTTTCACTTTGTAGTGTTGTTTTTGGAAGTCGGTTGTATTTTTTTGTAAAAAAGTTTTTCTTCGGCATGAAAATAATGCAATTAGTTTCTATCTGCCAATGAAATCATTACAATCATAGCACTTATGTAGGCATCCCAACGGGCTACGACCTCAGAATGTTTGATTGAAGACAACATACGAGAATAAGAAGAAACTTAATACTTAATAACCAAGTCTGAGTGCACTTGTTGTAAGTGCTTCTAGACGTTTGTAGTTCAAGTTTGTTTAAGTTAAGTGCCACTTTATATTGCGCCAATAATGTGGTTACACTTTAATACGAGTATTTGCTCAGTGATATTAAATCTGAGATTTTATAGTTTTGGTTAAATACACGGAAAAAGTAAGTAACTTTGTGAATTAGCAGACTGTTTGGCAATTTAAAAGTTAAAATAAATGATTTGACTTTCTTCTGACTTCTGTCGTAAAATAAAAAGACGAATGTTTCATAATCAACACTTAGTAAAATTTTTGTGAATAAAGCGATGACGTACTAAAAATAATATTAAATATAAATTAATAAATTAAAGGTAAAATACATCATTGGAATAAAGTATGTACTTTATTCACAATATCGAAGCGTGGTTTAGCTCGGTGTGTAAGTGAATTGGCATTATGGCGGTCTGTTTGACGCGCGAGAGAGAAGACACGCGCACTACAATTTAAACGCCCTTCGTTGAAATGTGTATTTATGACAAAATGCTATACTTAAATAAATTTTTAGCTTAGTAAGTTCTTAACATATTTAAATACCTTCGATTAAAAACAAATTTTACTGCACAATAAGGAAGTGTTTACGTATAGTTGTATAAAACAGAAAATAGACGATGCTACTTTGGATATTTTTCTATAGAAAAAAAAAAATATGTAATCATGTTTCGGTTTTAGTACAGCAGTAGACAATTTGGTCACATAACACATACAGAATATCTAAATGATTTAATATTTGGTTTTATAAGAATTTTAAAAACACAAAATTATTGATGTATCCCCTAATCTTATTTAAAAAAAAACCACGAAATAATAACTGAAGCTATGATTAAATTAACATAAAGTCAACCAGTCAAGTTCATCGTGTTATAAATTAATGTCGTTTTTCTTCTAAACTTCACAACAGATTTTTAAGCGGTTTTCATTATCATTGAAACAATATATTCCGGTAGGGTTAGGTACGTGTATAATACATTAATATTGAACATACATTAACAAATAAATCTCGATGTTTTGTCAAGTCATATAATCCGTTCAAAGCAGGGGCGGGTCGCTAGTTTCTAAATTAACTCACCCGGCTAACCATTCGTAGGTAAAACTCTGTTTTTATAATCAGAAGTTAGAATATACAAGAAACTAATTCACCGACGACACTCGGCTATAAATCCCGTCGTCGCTGTGCTGTTGACACAAACAAATGCATAACGTTGAGCGTCTCGACAAGAATGCGACGCTTCTCATTTTCCTGAACACACAGACGGTTTGCTGAAAGATATGAGGAAATAATTAACGAAATAGTTTCTTGATTGCTTTTGTCTGGGAATGCATATTGTAATATGGTGGACAACAATATGTGGGCGTGGGAAGGGATTTTTAAAAAGAATGAACAAGCAAAGTTTTGCTAAAAAATATTGAATCGATTTGAATTCCCTCAGTTATATTTGATAACTAAAACTATCGGCTGAAAGTCACATTTTAATAATTAATGTAAATAACCCTAATAACAACCCAATTCGATAAAATCGAGGCAGAACAATTCAAATTAATACCAAATAACTCGATCAAATATTTATACAAATAATCGCGTGCTGCCATATCATTTGAAGGTACAACTTTCATAATTATACATTGTTTGAATGTTATAAGGCTATTAAAACAAAACAAAGCACGAATTACGTGCAGTAAAGCATTAAACGCCATCATGACTTGTACTAGCACTTTACAGCCGAATAATGCAGGGCATTGTTCCTTAAATTTCAACTTTGCTTATGCAAATTACGTGGCTCCATTGAAGCTCAACAATAGAAACTTGCGGAGTCCATATTCTGTATGGATAGCCGAACGTGAACAATTTAAATAGGCTGAATGGCGACGTTTCAAAGCTGTCAGCTTTTGGCGCGAAATGGAGCGTTTGACAGCTGTCATTTTGGAAGCATAATGGTTTCATCCCTGTTATTGGTCACACTAGTGTCCATTGAAACTGTGATTAAATTTTTAAATTGGGGTTTTATTATGCAAATACATTAAGTACATAATAAATAGATATCTCAGCAAAGCATAAACTATTTTTTACGCCAAGAACCTTTTTTGGTATACAAAAGTACATAGCGAGAACACGTTAAGAGCAAACTCAGGTACCTTTTCATCTCTAATACCTGCAAACAACATCTAGGAAGCAAAGCGACGATGCTCTAACGCGAAAATAAACGTAATTCCTGAGCACAAACTTCCCTTTTCTATTCATGAAGCAATTTAAAATATCTCGGCCATTACAACTGACTGTATATGAATATCACGAAATATTTAAACGGCTCACTCACGAATATACACAAAAATTCGCGTTGCTGTTGAAATTGCAACAGAAATACTGTTTATATTGTAACGGGTAATGGTTTTTACAAAAAACAATGTTTTTCGCGGTTAGGCCATGAAATGTAAAATGCGGATACGGTTTAAATGAGTTTTTTGTTTTGGAGTATGTGTACGGAATTTGTAATACTCAAAAAAAAATGTAAACTGCAACGATACCAAGAATGTTACATAAATTATGCCGGTATCTAATTAGCAATCAACGAAAAAAAAATTAAAAAAAAACACGTATAATCCCGTTTGATTTGAAACGAAAATGTAGGTGGTTTTATATTAATAAATTATTTACACAAAGCGATAAGTTGGCGTGTGTGGAATTAGGAACTGTCAGGCATACTGTTTACCAGAGCGTAGCGTAGATAAGAGGGTAGTTTTTACTTTGTGCCAGTATACCAGCGAGTAATTTAGTTATTTTCAGAAAAAAAAAAAAACGTAATGCTGTACACTCCACGTGCAAAAAGATATGTTACCTTAATGAAATTCAACAACCATTTTCTCCTAAACCAAATACTTATTTCATTGAAATTATAATATGGTGTTTTGCAAAATTTCAATAATACAGAAACTTTTAGGAATTGAATCGACAGTCTTTGAGAGAATTGTTATAAAATTTTGCTAAATAAATACATTTTTTTGTACGTAAGTGTAATACATTCCTGGCTTGAAAAAAACACTCGTTGCTATTCTTTTGCTGACGGTTTTTGTTTGAGAGCAGTGTAATTAACTTTAATTTGGGTTATATACATGCGCTAGGCAGCTTAGAATGACTACGGACAAAATGTTAGTTTCCATGTTGAACACATTCGCAATCTACTTGTGAAAGCTGCATTATATTTTGTTATTTATGAGACCCACAGAGGAAACGGCTGCATTTAATTAATAGAGTTCACAAACTGTGCTACCATGTTTTGTGTTGTTTTGTACAGAACAAAGAAACTGTATTGCCCGTTTGAGGTGACAGCAAAGATGTAATTTTTTTTTTTTTGTTTTTCTTCTCGTTAGGTAGGTAAGTCATCATATCTACGAGTATAACTGTCCGTCTTACATAAACTAATACTAAAAACTGCACCCGTTTAGAGGTTTGATTAAATTTTCTTTAAAAAAAAAGTAAAAACCGACTTCAAAACCAAAAACGAATAAAATAACTTTCATAAAACACATAACAACTTCTGAAGTCGGTGTCAAGCTTTAGCTTGCACTTTAGTGCATTGAAGAATTGAAGACAACGACTTCAGAAGCTGTTATGTGGTTTATGAAAGTTATTTTATTCGTTTTTGGTTTTGAAGTCGGTTTTTAGTTTTTTTTAAAGTTAATTAATTTTTCCATTTAAAATAAAAAATACAATTTACCCAAGACGAACGAAAAGAAGAATCATCAAAATCCGCTTAGAAATGCCGGAGATACAGTGCATTTATGCATATAACTTCGCACATAAGAATAATTACATAATAAAACCTTCCTGAAAGTATGTAGATTACGTTAGTGAAAGAATCATCAAAATTTGTTTATTAGTTTTTGAGAAAATCGCGGACAAACAAACATACATAAATACATACATACACACATTCATACATACATACATAAGGATCGAAAACAGTACCTCCTTTTTTGAAATCGGTTAAAAACAGAATATTTTTGCAGAATCAATTCATACTTTGATCCTAAGTCTACGTAGATACCTACTCTCATCCTGGGTTTACGCTCGTGACCCACATTCTATAGGATGCTTCCCTAAACATAGTGAAAGGGTGCTTCAATTATTCAGCAAGCGGTCTTAAGGCCAGGTTCCTCAAAATCGACCTATTTTTGATTCAACATTAAACAATCAAATATTCTTAGTTTTGATTTGGTAAAAATATGTTGTACTTTAATAAACATTCTTGATTATTCTCCGGTTCAAAACACGATATTTAAATTTTCACTCGATCATAAAAAATCGCGAAAACAGAGATATTTGTGATCGTTTTTCAAGTCGTACTTGAAGTAGACCAAACTTTTACTCAAAAAAAATATGTCAAAAAATATGCAATAACGTTTAGGAGAACATTCTCTGGTTACTTTTTCTCAAAACAGTTTTTTATTATTTTAACAAATGATTATATAACTAAGCGGCGCACGCGCTTCGCTTCAGTAGCCCGCTAGGCGTTTCCGAGGCAGGACCTGTGTCGTTTTTGCTGGCTCGCTGCGTCCCTCCGCTAATCGATCGAAATATTTGTCATATTATTGTTATTTTCCGTGTTTGTTTATTAGTTTTAAAAATCAGTCTGTAAATATTGTTGTAGTGTATAATTAAACTGTAGATCTTAGTTTAAGTTGTATTATAATTATAGTGGTAATTAAGTTTAAATTATGGGAAAATTATTTTGCAGAGCGGGGTCAGCGAGTTCATTTGAACTGCGCGTTCGCGCGACTTGCCACGCGGGGTGGGGAGGTAACGCTAACTGCCTACTGCGCTCGAATATCCTGGCCTTAAAGTCCGCTGGGCTTCACAGTAAGTGTACCTACCGCGAACAGAAAAAAATGTCCTTGCACAACTCCTAGAATTTTTGTTGGTTATAAAATAAAGAAAATTGGACATAAAAAAATCCAACACAATATTCTTAAAAATATCGTTACACAAACCAAACTAAAAATAGATGGAAAGCAACATCGTGAAAGACTCAGAAGTAGATACACCTTTTTTTTTTTTTTTTTTTTTTTGTGGATGGGAAATCATCAAATGACTTCTCCCGCTCTGGGAGAGCGGGAGGGCGTGTCAGACTTTTACTGACTAAAACCCACCCATGATCCTTCAGTTGCCCGTGCCAGGGCCACGGTATCTCTTTCGAACTACCCGCGACCCCGGCGGCATCGGCCCAATTGACCCCGTCACTGCTGACATCTCTTTGAGGCGCGCGAAGTAGATACACCTAAGCTCTAAACAGAGAGAAGTGGAAAAAAAAAATAGGGAGACCTTTATCCTGCTTATAATGAAAAACAATTACAAAAAAAACTCCCTGAAAACATAACCTCCTCCTTTTTTGAAATCGGTTAAAATACCCACATAGCTCGTAGGTACGAAAAGTAACTTTTTATATAGTAAACTAGCTGCGCCCCACGGTTTCACCCACGTATACCCGGATGGAAAGTAGTCTGTGTTAACCCAGGGTATAAGCTATATACATATCAAATTTCATACAAATCGGTCCAGCCGTTTGAGCGTGAACAAGTAACAAACATACAAACACACCCCTCACACACCCCCACATACACTATAGTATCTACGTACTACAGACATTTTACATCATACTTACACTTTACATTCATGAATACATGTCTAACATACTTCTATGATTTTGCATTAATATTTTGCAAATCGGTCTAAAACGATTTTTCTTTAATTTTCTTTGTTATGACACCTATGTCAGGCTGTCAAACTATCATTACTTTTTCTTCCATATTTTCTCTCATAGAGTTTATTACTAGCTTAATCTATGAAGGTTACTTTTGATTTATATAATTTAACTTTTTTTGATCAATATTAACCCAAATATTGTATTTTATAGATAATTTTAATTGTTTACTGAATAACTGTGTCCTAAATTAGATTTATAAAAATAATTGACACGCTCTCAGAATTCAGCGAAGAGGTTGTTGTATGAGTACTGATATTTATGGCCGATTCGATTACTGACAAGTGGCATTTTTTGAAAGAAAGACTTCAAAACTGGAAAATCTCTTAAAAAAAACGTGGTGGAAAAATTTGTTACGAGACGGAGCTTTATAAGCAAGGACTACCACGTTCCGGGGCTTCTTTCGATCCTGAATTCCGTGAGGGAAACATCTCCGTGACAAGAAGTCAAAACTGTTATACCCTACTGCTTGACTCCGGGTCTCCGTGCTGAGGAAACCGACCCGTGCGTGCTACTTTGGATTTATCAGGCTTCAGCGCTGACGAGGCCTGATATCTGACCTGCCCTGGTGGTCGTACTTCACCTTTCCAACCGACCGCAGCGAAGCCCAATAGGAGGGTTTATTATTATAAAAAATCTGAAAGCGTGTGTTAAGAAGTGTTGTGTGTTGTGTGTTGTGTTGTGTTGTGTGTGTGTGTTGTGTGTTTGTGTGTGAAGTGTTTTTTACTATAATTTGTATTTTTAATCTTTCTTTAAATTATATTTTGTTTACGTGTCTATTCTCCTTTGTAGCCGACGGGCATGGGGTTCGGGCCTCTGATTGAAAGTCCTTGTAAATTTACTGTACTTTAACTTACCAATACACTTGAGAACACAAACAAAACAAGAAAATAAATGAGTAACAGACTCGAAATCGTACTATTACTAGAAATGAGAGAGTTAAAGATCTAAGATGGCCGGCGCTCTCCGGGCGCGGCTTGAAACGCGTAGCGTTGCACAAGGATCGAGGTTGGACTGCGCTGTTTGCGGCGCTGCGACCGCGAGGGACTCCTGCTCCACAACCGCGCCAGAAACGGGGCGCGCGGGAGAAATCGCGGCGCGTGATTGGTCGCCCAAGTCAGTGGCACCAACATTATTATTAAACCTATGGTCCTGGGGTTGCCGCGCTACATACTCCCCCTCTAGATCACGATTACGCCCTCGATCGTGGTCTAGCCCTACATTAAAATCATTACGAATAGGTTGTAAACGAGGTCGGCCTCGCTTTTTCTTTGGCTCCATTGGCTGAGCGCGTTCATCTACTCGTCCTCGAAAAGGGGTGAGCTGATTAGCGTGGAATTTGCCCAATATCTCACCAGGATTATCATCAGACGCGATTAGGTATGTTGTTGGACTTACTTTCTTCTTCACAACATATGGCCCATCCCTTTTAGGGAAAAACTTAGCAGTCTTTGACTTGCTGGCGTCGCTCAGCTGATGGGTAGTCAATAGAACCTTGTCATCTACTTTAAAATCCTCTCCTACTCTTCTCGAACGATCAGCGTAAGTCTTCCTTCTGTCCTGCAGTTTTTCTACTCTATCACGGACTTCACTTAAGGAGTTTAAAAATTTTGACAGGTAAGGAGTGATCTGTGGTACAAAATTATCCTTCTCTAAGACTGCCCTTGGATCATTGTACACCTCTAACGGTGACCTCAGCTCACGTGCAAACGTCAAATATGCAGGAGTAACCCCTGTTGTTTCACAGACCGCGCTGTTCATACTGAACCGTACTATCGGTAGCTGCTTAGGCCATGAAGGGTGATCCGTACCAACCAACAGGGCCAATTGGGTCTTCATATCCCGGTTTTTCCTTTCTGTTTCATCTTCATTATCTTCTCCCTGCTTCTTGGATTTCTTATTTCTTGTTACCATCGTCGTTGGTGTCGTTGGCATCCTGACAACGAAAACGGAACCTCGTGGCGAACTTTTATTCGCTGGAAACGCCCTCGTAGCGCTTCAGATTCCGAAGTTCCCGCGTGTAGGTAAGTACGTGTAACCGAAGCCTTCCTCCTGGAGAACAGACGCGGACTGCGTCGTAATGCTTCGTAAAAAAAAATTTGCAAGCACGTGTCGTCAGAGGCCCCTACTGTTGGGACGCCAAATGTAGCCGACGGGCATGGGGTTCGGGCCTCTGATTGAAAGTCCTTGTAAATTTACTGTACTTTAACTTACCAATACACTTGAGAACACAAACAAAACAAGAAAATAAATGAGTAACAGACTCGAAATCGTACTATTACTAGAAATGAGAGAGTTAAAGATCTAAGATGGCCGGCGCTCTCCGGGCGCGGCTTGAAACGCGTAGCGTTGCACAAGGATCGAGGTTGGACTGCGCTGTTTGCGGCGCTGCGACCGCGAGGGACTCCTGCTCCACAACCGCGCCAGAAACGGGGCGCGCGGGAGAAATCGCGGCGCGTGATTGGTCGCCCAAGTCAGTGGCACCAACATTATTATTAAACCTATGGTCCTGGGGTTGCCGCGCTACACCTTTTATTTCAATAGATTCGTTACAACACACACTCGCAAACTTTCGCCTTTATAATAGTGTGATTGAAAAACCGACTTCAAAACCTAAAATTAATAAAATAACTTTCAAAAAAACAGCTTCTGAAGTCGGTGTCAAGCTAAGGTGCATTGAAGAACGGAAGACACCGACTTCAGAAGCTGTTAAGTTTTTTTAAAAAGTTATTTTATTCATTTTAGGTTTTGAAGTCGGTTTTTACTTTTTTATAGTAAATTTATTTTACCATTTTTAGTTTAATATACAATTAGGACAATCACATGAGCCCAAGACGAACGAAAAGAAGAATCATCACGAAATCTGCTAAGAAATGTCGGAGATACAGTACATTTTATGCACATAACTTTGTACATAAGATTTATTACCTAATGTATTATATACTAAAACCTGATAGTTTGTAAATTACGGTAGTGAAAAAATAATTAAAATTGGTTAATTTGTTTTTGAGAAAATCGCAGACAAACTAACATACGTACGGGTACGTAACATACGGGTCGAATACAGAACCTCCTTTTTTAAAGTCGGTTAAAAAAACATCTGCCAATGGAGGTTTCTCACTCTTTATTTACATTCCAGGAATTTTGGTTTAGGATTATATTTTTCAAGAATATTATTATACCATATCAAGTAACAATCCAACAACTGTAAACGAAACCAAAATAATGCTTTGAATAATGGGGAAATTCTATTGAAATTGATAGAGCATTATTGCTTTGTTATTTCGTCACAAACAGGAAACTGTTACTCTGTTAGTTCCTGTAACAGAGAATTGGTACAGTACGACACAATTTAGATGTAGCATAGATTTGAAAATTTGCATTAATTCATTTAAATTTTACGAATGTATTTGGTTATAATAAAGAGCTCGTGGCTAAGTAATAACAGCCGCACGGGTCGATCCATCAGGTTAAGCTACGCACGCCGGGGTTGGTCCGTGAATGGGTGACCATCTTTACATATCGAGACTCCTCTGTGTCTCGGAAAGCACGTTAAGCCGTTGGTTCCGACTGTCATTTGTCATCTTTGACAGTCGTTACGGGTCGTCAGAAGCCCGAAAGTCTGGCAACCAGTCTTACCATGGGGTATTACCGAGTTAATGGGTTGTGGAGGTCAAATAGGCAGTCGCTCCATATAAAATACTGGTATTCAGCTGCATCCGGTTAGTCTGGAAGCCGACCCCAACATAGTTGGTAAAAGGCTAGGCAGATGATGATTTGGTTATAATGACTTTACAAGTTATTGCGTATGCGTAAAGATCATTTTCGCCTAAAGCAGTAATAAAAATTGGTGATGTTGAAGGCGCACTCAGTTCGGATCGTGATCGGTTTTACGAATTTTGCCGAAGCTACATCTAAGTTGTGTCGTACTGTAACCACAATTAATGAATGAATCAGTCAAAATGGGACAACGTTTTCATAGAAAAGATTTATTGTTGTGAATTCCGTTACATACAAATTCTTGTTGATGCATACTATATAATTATGTAGATACCTACAAATTGCAAAACATAATTTTTCTGTCCCCTAACATTGGTATTTCTTTTTAAATCCACATGCACCCTTCCTCCTCCACTCCACCTCCACCCTCCTCCTCATCCTCATCCTTCTGCACTAAAAAAAAACGTTAGTCGATAATGGAAGCAGCTGCTACCAATTATGCTGAAACAAAAAGATATTTAAACTTTAATACTTTGATCAGTATTACCAACATGCAAATTCTGTTAAATCCAACTATCACCCAACGCTATTATCCCATGTTAATTAAAATTATAATTACGTAGCGACTTTACGTAAAACGTGCGTATTTACGTAGGATATATCGCAAGTTTAAAATGGTCATATGATAAAACATAAAACCTGTAGGTATTTAAAAAATCTATCTAAACTAACAACGGTCACACTTTCGTGGCCCTAAGTTGGAATCCCTTTTCTTTGATAACCTACTTTTTGAATATGCACAAACGGAATCATCAACTTGGCTCGTACAACATGTTCTAATATGTTCACAAATACCTAAGCAGGCAAAGCTAATAATGATGATGAGTTTCCCAATATATTTTTTTTGCCATCTTTAAAAGAAATATGCAATATGTCTTGGGCCCATTCACTAAAAGCTGCAAACTCACTCAGTAATAAAAAAAACCGGCCAAGTGCGTGTCGGACCACGCATAATGAAGGGTTCCGTAGTTAAGATGAATTTATCCCAAGAACAAAGTTAACATTGTAGTTGAAAAACATGTTCTCCCATACATTCCAACTGTAAGTTTGTACTCACAATATTGAGAGATTTACCATGTTATTTTAAAACTACAGACTTCTTATAGGTCTTCCTGTAATCTACAGGTAATAATCTAGCTTCTGTAATTTAAAAAAAAATATAAGCTCAGTAGTTTCGGAGGTAAGGGGGGGAATGGTCAATTTTTGTCTATTTTCTAAAATAACTTTAAAACAAATTATTTTAAAATTTATAAAAATAATATATTTGAGACTCTCATTGTAAGCCCTTTCATTTGATATGTCTCACTGGGTGTAGTTAGCAAAACTTTTTTTTTTCTTATTTGCCCCCCTAAAGTTACCCCATATTCAAATTTCATTTATTTACTTTGGGTCACAGAAATTCATATGTGTACCAAATTTCAACTTAATCGGTCCATTAGATTCGGAGCAAATTTACTGTGACAGACGGACAGACAGACAGAGACACGAGTGATCCTATAACGGTTCCGTTTTTTAACCGACTTCAAAAAGGAGGTTATCAATTCGTCGGAACCTTTTCCCCGATTACTCGAAGATGGCTGGACCGATTTGGATTATTTTTTTTTTGTTTGAAAGGGTATACTTCCCAGGTGGTCCCATGATCATCAAGTCAGGATCTGATGATGAGATCCTGGAGAAATAGAGAGAACTCTTCCAATTTTATAGGCACACTTGAAGCGATTTGGATAGTTTTTGGAAGAGTACTTTCTTGGAGTGGTCCCATTTCAATTTGGTGAAGATCTGATGAAGAACTTCTGAGATAGGCAACGGAACTCCTCAATAAATGATAGCAAATGGACTGGGATTGCTGAAATCTCATGTCTGTTTGTTGTTCACACCAGTTCATAACATAACATCACGCCAGTACGCTGTGAAGGGGTAAGCACATGTGAACCACTAAAAAGTGAAAAATAAAAACTTTTTTACAAAAAAATACAACCGACTTCCAAAAACAACACTACAAAGTGAAAAATAACTTTAATTTCGGAAGTCGGTGGCCAAAACGAAAATACATTTAATCAGACACCGACTTCCGAAATTAAAGTTATTTTTCACTGTGTAGTGTTGTTTTTGGAAGTCAGTTGTATTTTTTTGTAAAAAAGTTTTTTCCTTTTGAGGTACGGAACCCTAAAAACGGCATAGGGGAAATAAGAACAACTAGAAACTACAATATAACAACTACTAAAACCAGACTAAAGATAATCCATCTTAGTTCAAAACTAGATATTAAATCAGGTTGGAGCCATTTTTGAATGTTATTCCGACTACAGTGAAGTTCTTAATATTACAATGCTGACCACTTAGTACCGGACTAAATTTACAATGTTGTATAAAGAACTAATTTTGATCGCAGTTACGTTGTTATTATAAAACTGGCTCATTGGTTTTAAAAAAGGCAAAATAAAACCTGGATTTGTAAATAGATCAATAATTTCAAATGAAACAACTTACAGCACTTATCTTCATGGACACATTTGCCCGCGGAATTTCTAAGGTAACCATAATCACAAAGGCAGGCCGGATCAAAGCAACTAGGTTGAAAAGAAGGACAGACGGGTGTTCGCTTCAATTCAGCACAGGTCTTAACGCACTCTTCAACTTGACATTTGTAGTACAGCTCGCCTGCAGGGCAATCTGAAATATTATAGAGCAAATATAAATTTTATGACAGGAACTCGTGGCTAAGTAATAACAGCCGCACGGGTCGATCCATCAGGTTAAGCTACACTTGCCGGGGTTGGTCAGTGGATGGGTGACCATTCTTTACATACCGAGACTCCTCCGTGCCTCGGAAAGCACGTTAAGCCGTTGGTCCCGGCTGTCATTCGTGGATCTTTGACAGTCGTTACAGGTCGTCAGAAGCCCGAAAGTCTGACAACCAGTCTTACCAAGGGGTATCGTATTACCCAGTAACTGGGTTGTGGAGGTCAGATAGGCAGTCGCTCCATGTAAAATACTGGTATTCAGCTGCATCCGGTTAGACTGGAAGGCGACCCCAACATAGTTGGGAAAAAGCTAAGCAGATGATGATATAAATTTTATGACACTACGTTATAAATAATACGCAAATATACAGATGCATGTATCTATAGAAACTGAATGATTCTATAGCAAGTAAAATCGTAAAATCATATAAATTCATAAATATGTATTTAAAACTCTAAGGCCGCGTCTTAACCGAAAGCGACCATCGCATGAGTAAGCGCCGATCACTTCCAGTTAGGACGCGGGGCATGGCAGACGATACAGATTTCTAATGTTGGAAAAGCATCAGACTAATTATTAACTAACCATTTAATTCTTATGAATTAATTCTATTGGCATTCACTGTATTATGTTGGAAGTTATCAATAATATTGATAATAACCTTCGGCATATAATTAATTATTATTTTTTCAATTTAATATATTATTTCTTCACTTTTTGAGGGTTATAAACTCATAACAGGAAGCTAAGAAATGAAATCCATAATTCTGATCTGAAGGTGTCATTCGAGATAGAAATACTATGAAGACTGAATTCTGACTATGAATATGAGTTTTATTTTACGTTAATATAATATACTTATGTGTATTAGAAAAGTGTGGTCAAATTTAAGTACATACCATCAAACTGAGTAACTTTCTCCATGGGACCCAATATCGTAATCCAGAAAAAATTATCAGCCGTCACATATTTAGGTCGAGTAGGTATTTAAATGAAATGAAAAAATGAAAAAGTGAAAATGAAAAAGTGTTTATTCACAGAAATATTTTTTCAAATACATATTACTTCTGCCAAACTGCAAAGCAGTTATTTGGCAGACGTAGCCCCCTTTTTCTTTGTACATTTAATATTTTTTACAATAGTGACACTTTTTCACATAAACTACTATTCAGTGAGACTTTGACAAAAAATATTAAGGAGGTAATTATGAATTTTATTTTTACAGGCAGTTTTTGTGATACAACTGTTTATATCGACTGGAAGGTTATTAAAAATAGTTGGGACTAAAAAACTTCTACACCTTCGACCATAGTAATTATTATTAGAAATGGGCACAACAAATCTTCTCATATTATTATTGTTCCTTTGAGATCTTGTGCGTATAATATTGATCGTAAATTCATTGCTGCAATACTGTTCTAAAGCTACCGACAACACTACCCTCTCATGAACCGGCAGCATTTTAAATTCCAAAAATAATTCTTCGTAATCACTACTATTACAACGGTTTTTTGTGTTTTTATCTACTAATAGTTTCATGAATCTGATTTGCAGTTTTTTTTATTTTATATAAATATGTTTTAAAAGTGTTACCATAGCACGCCAGCCCATAAGAAAGCAGTGAGTCCACCAGCGCATAGTAGACCATGTACAATGTTGCCCTATCCAGAACAAAACTAAGGTGGTGTAATTTCACAAGTACATACCTGAGTTTGTCACATAAGTTTAAAATGTGTGTTTTCCATGAGAAGCTGTTATCTATGACTAAACCCAAGTACCTGTATTCCTCCACCACCTCAATGTTTGCACACTCACACAACGTCAGTGCACCACTGTGCAGACACTCATAGCTATGCCCCACTATGCGCGGCAGACGGTCGATCGTTTTAAGATAAGGCGAACGTATACGCATACATTTGGTTTTATTTATATTGATTATGATGCCATTGTCGTGTGCCCATTTGATGATATTAGTAAAATCCTCTTGAATATTACTTTCAATTAAATCTAATTCTTTACCTGCATAAACTAGACAAGTATCATCAGCATACATATATATGCGACATTTATGTATCACATTACACATGCTGTTGACAAGCATGATGTATCCGACGGGACCAAACACGGATCCGGTTGGCACACCACATGTGACGTGTCTGGGCTCTCCGACGACGCCGTCAATAACCGTTCGCAGTGTCCGGTCTGTGAGGTAGGCACGGAACCACCTGTTCAGCGGTCCCGCGACCCCGCACTCCTCCATGGCTTGAAGCAGCTGGTGGTGCTCCAAGGTGTCAAATGCTTTTTTGAAATCAATGTAGACCACCACCACCTGCTTCCGCTGACCCAAGCACTCATTGGCGTCGTCCGCGAATCGCGCCAAGGCCGTCGCCGTGCTCCGTCCACGCCGGAAACCGTGTTGTGCATTTGTCAGAATATTGTGTTTTTCCAAGAAAACACTTACCTGATTCACAATAAACTTTTCTACTATTTTATTTATAACTGACAATAAGGCAATTGGCCTATAGTTTGCGTAATCACTATGTACACCTTGCTTAAAAATAGGTCTAATTAATGCTGTTTTTAGTTTCTCGGGGTATAACCCCTTATCAATACACAAGTTAATAAATAAAGCATTAACAGGGCTCAACTTAGTTTTTAATAATTTAATTTCTTTAACTCTAATTTTATCTACTCCTTCAGACTTATCACAACATAGCAAATTTATAATTTTATCTATATCTATTGGATAAGCTTTCTGAAACCGTAGTGATACATTTCCGGTATCAACATAGCTAGATCTTTCCAAAAACCTATGACTACAGGCATGTTTTATATCTAATATTTCTTTGCTAAATGTTGTTGAAAATTTATTACATATACCCTCAACCGAACATTCTAATTTTCCCAAGTATTTTAAAATAACAGAATCTACACTTCTTTTTTCATTTCCTATCCATGAATTAATTTTAGTCCAAATCTTTCTAATATTTTTTTTACATTTTTTTATTTGTTCTTGGCGGTGTTGATTTTTCGCTTTATTTATACATTTATTTAATCTTTTTCTAAATCTGTTATATTGTCTACGCAAATTCATATCATCTGGTTTATTTTTACAATTCCTAAACAACCTGTCCCTAATACCTATCATTTCCTTAAGCTTTTTTGTGATCCACGGTTTACTTTTCCTTTTATTGCGCACCAATACTTGGATTTTCGCTTCATTATAAGCATCAGAAAAAGTTGTACATAATAACCTATACCTATATAACAATATAGGTCTATTGGACATTCACAACTTAACAGCTCATTCCATGACACCTTTTCAAGTTTCTCTAATACCTTTTATCACAAATAATAGTCCTATAAGATTTCAATGCACTTGGAACATCCTCCAAAACCGATTTACTAGCGAGGCACACACCTACAACATAATGATCTGCAGGCCTAGCCAAGTTACTAACGTTTCATATCTAATCTCTTTCTACAAACGTTAACGCCTCAGCGTAAGCGATTTTAGAAAACGATAAGTTGGTAGCCAAGTTGACACGACTGAGTCGATCGCTCATTCTTCAACGTCTTTAGAAAAAACCTATACTTTAGTCTATGGTGAGCGTTCATATAAACGTCAAACTAACGTCAAAGTTGTAAAGGCGCGGGCAAATAATTGTTTTTAAGTGTTTTCAAAGGAAGCGAAATAAGGTAAAGCTCTTCTTATAATTGGTTTATCACAGTGTGGAATGTAATTTTAGACATTACTGTGTCTCGAAATGTGATATGATTCTGTATATTAATGAAAGGTACCATAAATGAAGTGATAACTTTTATAGGATGGAATCTAGATCTCGAGCAAGCCCAGAACAGTCCGCAGCATTATTGGAATTCATGGAAAGGTACGTAAATTAATAGTTATTTCGTAAATATCTTCCTTTGTTATTTGAAAATCTATCAAACTCGGGCACTTGAGTGTGAAACATAAACAATGATGTGATACGCGACATGAACTAATACGTAAGAAAAACAAAATAAACTGTGTTTGACTCTACTTAACCCTAAGACGACCCACTGACCAACTATAGTAACAACCCTTTGTTTCTGTTTTAGTCATGGCGATTTAACAAGGCCCCAGCAAGGTCCCCAAGGCCGAATAAAAGCTGACCGACTGTGGCAGGAACTGGGAGAGTTACTTAACTCCCTTGGTGGAGGAGTAATAAAGCCATTGGACAAATGGAAAAAAGTAAGATTCTCACACAAACCACTGTAAAATATTTTTTGGTTTCCTATTATTAACATTTAGTACTTATTTTAAAAGATGAAGTACATATAACAATCAGCTTGCTTCATAGACTAGAAAATGATTGATGAAACCATGCATGACAAAAATTAACAGACAAATATGTTTAGGTGTGGGCAGACTGGAAAACAAAAACAAAGAAAAAAGCATTGGGAATATGTTGAGGCTTCTGGTACTGGTGGTGGTCCAAGCAGCAGACAAACTCTCACTGCTTCAGAAGAGAGAGTGTTGGGCATTTTGGGTTTGACTGCTGTCATTGGTCAAGCTGGAATTCAGGAGAGAGGCTTTGATGTTAGTTTTTTTGCTTGTGGTTTTTGCTTATTACTATATTTTCTTTTATAAACAAGTGTAATTTTTCTAATTTAAATTCTTCATATTTTCCAGGCCCCACCATCATCAGAGCAAAACTCTCTACCACCACCAACCAGAGATTCTGTGCATATTGTCTGTCCATCCCAACCGTCCCAAATTTCTGCTGCAGATGAAATTATGTTGGATTTTATTCCTTCTGATATACAAGGTAGCTTTTATTTTATTTTTTTAAAGGTACAATATTTTGGCTAAATAATAATTAATTTGAGCACATTTTTATGTATGACTGTAATTATTTATTCTCAGCAACACCAGCATCTACCACCCGTTCTTTATTGCCACCTACTACTCCCTCTGGAGAACTTCCATGCCATCCTCCACCACCAGTGCCCGGCACTGCGTCCGCGCCAGTGCCGTCAGCGACGTCGCCTACCACGTCCACGTCACGGGGGGCTCCGCAGCGGCGTCGGCATCGGGCTAGCCTGTCGCCGGCGGCGTCGCGAAATATAACTTGGAGAGATGTATTTATGATTTTCATGGTTTCAAATTGCAAAAATCCCAAAAAAAATTGAATTTCGCAGGCTACCACAGCGCATCCCCCTTAATAGTATGATGATTGATCTTTTTGTAGTATTAAAACAACCTATTTTAATTTAGACTTGAAATGTAAGAATGAAATCAATATTTATGTACTTACAGTTACTGTAGGTAATTGGTTTTTATGTAAAGTAACAAATAATACCTAAAATGTAGGTATTAGAGTGAATTGTAATCCACTCAATACCTACATTTTAGGTATTATTTGTTTATTCATAGATAGCTTGAAAAATCCTTCCTTCTTACCAACTTCCCAAATTATTATGAATGTCAGTGTTTTAATAAAAACAATAATAAACTTATTTGTAATACTATTATAGCCTTTTATTGTTACACACTATTGTTAAAACTTGAACCCGATGACCCTATCACCCTCCTCCAGGAAAGTAGTAGGGAAACTAGCACCGTCCATAAACACAAACACAAATCTACATTCCGGCCTCGCCGCCGAGGCCCACCGCGTTTAAGACCATCTAACGTAAATGTAAAGGCATTTCGCGTATTGTCTCCATGCACTGACGATCTAAGTCTCTTTTTTGGCGCCTAAGCCACACTTCTTCATTATGAGCGCACCACAACATATTTAAAGTATGCATTTTAAATGTTAAATGGTAACTAACAGTCCAAAATTATGGTAAATAAACAAAACACTTCACAGCTGTATCATAATAGACGCCATTTTTTTAATGTTTACTCTTGGGTCTCGGTGATCGCTTAGCTATCGTTCAAAAACTTCGACATCGTTTCGTTAGCGCTTGTCAAAACTGTAACTTGGCTACCATTTCTATGGGATGTAGCGATCAACGTTGTAGAAACGATTACATTTCATTCTATCATTTTGAACGATCGGTTAAGTTGTAAACTTGGCTACGAATTTTCTATTCGTTTGTTCTGACCACGTGACAAAACGTTGAGATGATGTCATTCCTATACATTTGATTAGTTTTCTATTAGCGTTATCGATTGTAGATTGTCAACATGGCTAAGCCTGCTGATATCTTTACAGTCAACACATACGCAGATAATGCACGCTGAGTTCGAACCCACACATGGTCGATGCACGACCGTGTCACTGTGTCACCGTACACTTCCTCTCGCGTTACGTCATCGTTATTGAAGTTTTGTATGGGACAGTTCATAATGTTTCCCGATTACAATGTTGGTCCCATGGAGAAAGTTGTATAGTATTGGTATATCTCTATACCAGACCACACCTTTCTAATACATGCTGTTTATACAAATTATAGACATACAAGGTAATAAAGACTTACCAAAAAGGTTCTTTTCAGCTGGTGCAGCAGAAACAATAGTAAAAGCTGCAACGAATATACAAAATGGTAATACATAGCACGTCATTGCTACAGTGACGTTAGTCAAAGATGATGCTGACAAAGACAATGATCTAGTGAGGCGTTCGTCTTTTATTTATAAATATCATAAAGTTTGGCAAAGCCGTTTACCTATTTACCTAAATAAACCTAAATAAAACAAAGAATGATACTAAGTGTGTAATTAAAATATTTTAGCCAAAAGAATAAGGAAACTGAATAGGCCATAATTAGCCATTGGAACGATTGCTGCGGTCGAAGCATTTTTGAGTGAATACCGCAAAAAGACAATCTTAGGGTTCCTTGAAGCCTAAGATTGATATATTATATTGTTGATTGATTGATTAGTTGATGAAGATTGTGATTGTTGTTGTTGTTGATTTGGGGGGCTGCCTTGAAGTGGCTCCTGCCCAATCTGGGGGGTCCGAACGCCTCCCGCCGGAGGCTTTACACGGGGGTCGTGCGGTCCATGGCCCTTTACGGAGCGCCGGTGTGGGCGCGTTCCCTGAGGCTGCGACCGGCCCGCCGGTTGAACGCGTCCCAGAGGGTCATGGCCATCCGGCTAGTCCGGGGATACCGCACGGTCTCCTGTGAGGCGGCGAGCCTCCTTGCCGGATTACCGCCATGGGATCTAGAGGCAAAAGTCCTCGCGCACGTGTGGGAGTGGCGCGAGGAGACGAAACGCCGGGGCGTAACTCCGCTGCCGCGAGAAATCACGGTACAGCGGACAGAGCTCCGGCGGGATCTCATGGCGGCATGGAGTGCGATTGTCGCAACCCAGCGTTGGGCACGCCACAATTGCGGCGATAAGTCCCCTCTTTGAGGAGTGGTTGGAGAGGCGCCACGGCGTCCTCACCTTCCGCCTGACGCAGTTCCTCACCGGACACGGTTGTTTCGGGAGGTTCCTGTTTCGGATAAGGCGGGAGGAAACGCCCGGGTGTCACCATTGTGTGGATCGCCCGGAGGACACGGTGGAGCATACAGTGGGGGTCTGCCCGGCTTGGGCGGAGCACCGCCGTGTTCTCACGGAGCCGATCGGCGGCGGCGATCTCTCGCGTCCAAACCTGGTCCAGGCCATGGTGCGGAGCGAGATTGCATGGGAGGCCGTCACCTCCTTCTGCGAAGCAGTAATGCTCGCGAAGGAGGAAGCAGAACGCGTGAGGGAGAGGCAACAGCCGCGCCCTCGTGCCCCTAGCCGCCGTAGGAGACGCCCTGGGCGGCGGGAATCGATCGCCGAATCCCGGCCACCGTAGGCGCGGGCTTGCGGACGACGAGTAACGGGCAGCTCGCCGTTCGGTAAGGACCAGGCCCGGGTCGACGGCGCGTTGTGTTCCACGCACGCCTCAAAAAGATGTCAGCAGTGACGGGGTCAATTGGGCCTATGCCGCCGGGGTCGCGGGTAGTTCGAAAGAGATACCGTGGCCCTGGGACGGGCAACTGAAGGAACATGGGTGGGTTTTAGTCAGTACAAGTCTGACACGCCCTCCCGCTCTGCCCAGAGCGGGAGAAAACATTTGATGATTTCCCATCCACAAAAAAAAAAAAAAAAAAAAAAAAAAAAGGGTACGACGTTCCCATGCTGGTAATAACTGTGACGGGGTCCAATAGGGCTGATGCCGCCGGGGTCGCGGGTTGTTCGAAAGAGATACCGTGGCCCTGGCAAAGGCAACTGAAGGAACACGGGTGGGTTTTAGTCAGTAAAAGTCTGACACGCTCTCCCGCTCCGCCCAGAGCGGGAAAAGTCTTTTGATGATTTCCCATCCACAAAAAAAAAAATGGCTGGTAATAGCTGCTGCTGAATGAGAGTGGTTAGAGATCGAGCTAAATGACGTGCAATTGGATTGGTATTCAGTGGACAAAGTACTACAGGTGATTGATTAATAACAATGGAAATCAGAAAATTTCTATAGATGCGAATTATAGGGAATATGCACTTTTTTTTACTTCATTAAATTCTACTTTTAATAAGATCTTCGCGAAGTCAAAACTGTACATTATGTTCGTATTCGTCTATAGTTAACCGGAAATTGTAAAACTACTAGCCAAAAGGTTTTGCAGATAGTTATAGATTTAACCTTTTAAAATATTATCATTTATTTATTTATTTTAAATAGAACGGCCGAAACCAATTACACTATTTAAATATAATTACTTACACTACATAATATATAGTTTGTTTAACACAGTCATGCATTCTTCTCACAAAAATTCAAGCACTATCACTATTATCATCACCTCTATGAAGCTAAACAGTTTACAATTATGACATAATAATATACGAGCGCATATTTTAGTCAACCTTTGAACAAAACAATGGGAAATAATAAAGCTTCCGAAAAACAAATTAATTTCCAACGATCAAAGGTAAAAAAATAAATACTAACTAGGCTGTGTTAAAATGAATTACCGAAAAATGTATACAAAATTAACCGAACAATGAAAAAATGTTGTAATATTTAACAAACAAACATGAGCATTATCAAATTACTATTCTACGAAAAATAATCTGTACTTTCAAATGATATACTAAATTTAAAAAAAAAAAATACCTTACTTTCGAAAAAAATATTAAGTTTCCTAAAACATATTATGTTCTGCAAGAATAATCGTTTTCTTAAGCTTTATAGAAATCAGCAACCTAATTACATAACACATTATCAATCGGAGTTAGTTTCATTTTGACGGTTCAACAACATTCATTGCGTCATTTACGTTGTAGAGCAGACAAATTTTTCGAACCTAAGAAGCAATGGATTAGCAATTTGTTTCAAAATGAAACCAATTCCGATCGATAATTTGTTAGGCAATTAGGGTGCAGCTTAATTTCTACTATTGGTTATAGAATAACTTTTTCAACTCTCAATTTTAATGAAAATAACTACCTACCGGTCGGCCCGCGTGGGCGCTTCGTGCGTACTTCGGGTAACTACGGTTGCGTTCGGGTGCAGAGCGACAGGCGCGCTCACATTCGACTTATCATTTCGTTGGTTCGTTCATGTGAAAAGGCAAATTAGTGTTTATTCCGAACCTGACCCGAAAATCCTAACCCTGCTAGGTTAGGTTAGGTTAGGTTCCGAGGTTCGGTTTGATTAGGTTCCTTTAAATTAAACCCTACACACAGAAATAGGAGCCCCGCGAGCGGTGCTCCATCGACCGGGACCGGAATACAATTGAGCCCCGTGCCCTTATTTGCCTTTTCATTACCTGTAGCACTGTAAAAGAGTTGCATTAAGAGGAAGGTGCATAAGTATTAGAAAAGGTGCATTTTGAGAATGGTACGTTTTGCGCATGGGGTGCATTGTGTTAAAGGTACATTCTGCAACTGAACGGTCTAGACCTGCTTTTATACTACAATGATGACGTATTAACAATTAGATTCAGTTGTTCATTTCTTTATATTTTTTCTGTAAGTATTAAATTAATTCATAAATACTGAGTTACTTTACTTACGCATTCAACACGATATATTTTATACATGTTCAATAAAATACAAATACCTTTACCTATGTATAAATTAATTAATTAGAGTAAGTATGTGTAAGAGTAATGAATGATATTGATTACAAGGACGTTTTAATATTTTTTAGGAGTACCTATCAATGGAATCACTTAGAAAAGTATTTTGGTAATGTCACAATAGTTTAACAAGCGCCACAGTTTATAAAATGTGTAAGGTTAATTCTAAATTTATAACAGGTGAATTACGATGAAAATTACTAACTGTAGTTTTCTGTAAAACGCAATTTAAGCCGGTGGAAAAATATTACATCAGCAAAATGCTGTATTGATTTTTCGGAATTTTCAGTATTTTTTTCGGTCGATTCATTATTTGTATTCGCATATAAGCTGTCGGAAAATTAGCATATAAAGCAGTAAATTTCATATTTTGAGTATGCTCATATTTTTTTTCAGAGCCTTTATACTACCCCAAAACAATTAGCTTACCGGTTAGACGACAGCTTCGCAAACCTGTGGTTATAAGTGCGGTTCCTAACTATTGAGTTTTTGGTGATTCTTTTTTTTTACATTTTGTTAAACTGTCATGTGATAATTCGTAGAACGTACACAGAAGCATAATGAAGTTTAGGCCTCTACTGTCATCTATGGTTATAATAAAAATAAATATCTATGGTTAGGTGACTACTAATGAGAAATCCCGTGAGTTTAATCTACTGTTATAATAATTTAGTGACAGCCGCTCATCAGGAATTATCTGTAAGATTGCATCAGTTAGTGTACAGTGTTGTGCCATTAGGTAGTAAATGCAGGAACGCAGGCAATCATCAATTTACAGAAAACGAAAAACTTCATCAGGCAATGGGAAATTGCTACAGAAGGCTGCTGGTGTCGGTCTAAGAAAATAAAAAAAGGAAAGGACACTTCTTACACAGACAACTATACAGTAACAAGCTTTAATATATTACTATTGGACAGCTCGGCAATAATATCTACTTTCATGATTCATTCATTAACCCATTAACCGCCAAAAATAAAGTAAATGTGTTTTAATTACGAAATGCTTATTTTCGTATTCTTTGAATAATACAAAGGTATACTATACTTTCGACGAATTCACTTTGTAGTCTATGGCTCATCATCATGGCTATCGATATTCTAATTTGGCAGTTCCAAGTTTATGTGTTGTTGCTTCTGAATATCTCTGTATTATCAGGTTCATCCTGCCACGAAGAAGCAGTAGCCATGCATGTCCTGGTCGGCAACTTATTCAATCTATCTTGACACTGGCTTCTGATTACCACCAGCCAGTGCTGTTGATGACAGCAACTCTTAATTAGCGTCACTGTCGATACCAGTATACCGGTCGATACAAATAACGCATTCTGCGGCGTGGGAGTCGGTGCTGTAGCGGAGCGGAATGCGGGAATATTGTCATTTTCTGTATATTTTATCTATACCTTTAGAATTAACTTTATATTTTATTTATTTTTTAATTGCATATTATTTGTTTCATGCTGCACCGGTCGACGTCATCGCGTCAACGCCGGCTATCGCTGAAAACCAGCGCTGGGGCTCCGTTTCGCATGGGGTCGCGGCATTATGCTGAGCGGTAGCCGTTTTGCGTAGATGTGACGCATATTTTCCCCAAAACTTGTTTTATAAATTGTTATTTTATTTTGTTGTCCTTTGCGTCATGTTTACCGCAAATAAACGTATTTTCTTTCTTTATTTCTTTCTTTATACCTTCTGAGTTGAGAAACAACTTCTGTAAGGCCTTTGCAGCTGTGAGAAACGTTCAAATGTTTCAAACTTATTTTAGAATCCGTAAGAATATAATGGAAATTTACTACATGAATCGGCCATTATACTCAACTAAGTACAGTATATTTCAGTCTGAATTATTATTTAGGTATTGATTATATAACAAGCGAATATCATTTGAATTATACGTAGGAATAAGAATATATCCTACAAAAATAGTGTGGTGTTACGCGAATGGATAGAATAAGAAATGAGTATATACAAGGAAGTCTGAAAGTGACAACGGTAACTGAAAAGTTGTGCGGAAATCGGTTGTCATAGTATGGGCATGTGATGCGGAGGAATGAGGAAAATGTCGTCAGGATGGTTGACAGGTAGAAAATGCCTCGGGCATTAAGTCCACCTTTGTACGGTATTTTTTTACTTGTGCATATAGTTATATTAAATAAATAGTTTTGAGTATGAATGTGGATGTCTATACGACTAAGGGAAGACCAAAGAAACGATGGATGGACTGTGTGAAAGATGATATGGCTAGAAAGGGGGTGACTACTGAGATGAACTGAACTAATAGAGAAGTATGGAAGAAACAGATATGTTGCGCCGACCCCAAATAAATTGGGATAAGGGCAGGAGAATGATGATGACATCCTAAATATAGTTTATCATTTTAAAAAATTGACAGTCGTGGGGCCTGCCGACGTAAGTGAAAACTTAAACGTAAAACTACGCATAGCATGCGCGGTGTCGCGGCGACGCGGTGACGCGAACCGTAAAAGTTCTCCCTACCAAATATCGCTCAACGCGTTGCCATACTCAGTTGATTACGGCGGCGGCGGGAAATAGGTCTATCGTGAATATGACGGCAAATTATATGTAATCATTCGTCTTTATTTCCATGGAAGTTGGGAAGGTCTTTAGTGTGGGACGCAACGTGTGTCGATACTCTTGCGCCATCCCATCTTCCTCGCTCTGCGTGCTGGGCTGGCACTGCTGCTGCCGCTGCGGAAAACCTCAAGCGGCAGAAGTATAATAACCTTATCGGTAATTATATTTTCGAGCCGTTTGGGGTTGAAACGCCTTGGGCCGTGGGGTCCGAGTGCTCATAGTTTGTTCAACGAAATCTCCAAACGGCTGGTTGACACTTCCCGTGACCCAAGGGCTGGCTTTTACCTTGGCCAGAGGCTTAGCATTGCCATACAACCTGGCAATGCCGCCAGTCTCTTGGGTACTTTCGACGCCATATTTTAGTTTTTGAATAGTTTTAGTTATGTTAGTATATTATATAATTTCGTTATTTTTAGGTTATGTTTACAGTTAAAATAAAGAGAGCAGTGTCCCTCCGCAGCAAAGTCACAAGCCAATATTTGTAACTCATTTGTGGAAGATATACACATAAGTGGCAGACAAATATGTGACATCGAAGGATCGCTAAAACTATATGACGAGACATGCGATGATAAAATCTAGGATGCTGTATGGGATTTAAAAAGATGTGTTACCAGTTCTCAATTAAATTCAGAAGAATGTGTATCTCGATGTGATCAAAAATAATGACAACACTTTGGCACACTAAGAAAAAAAACACAATGCTATCAAAAACAATTATTGTTTTTATTTTTAAAAAGATAACATATAAAAAACATTTATTTAGTCGCGTTAATCGGAGGTGTTAATATAAGATGTGCGCTGGTTCATGTTCTGAAACAAAAACAATACAATGATAAGAATTGCTTTGCATTCCTCAGCAAAGGAAGGAATTGTGGAATGCAAATAAGGATTATGAATATGAATATTATTATGACCTTCATTTCTGAAGCATTCATCGTAACGTCATCCATTGTTAAATTAATTCCAAATATGCATTATATCATCCCAATAAAATGTCCAAAATTATATATGTATAACATATTTAAATAGATGCGATCATTTAAAAGTACCAAAGTAAAATGTGGTGACTCGTAGCGATTGAATTAAAGGCCAATTATTAGACATAGTCTATAGTTGTGGATTTTATTTTATGATAGGTTAACAAGCAGGCTAACGATCATCTTGTTTTAAAGTAGTGACTGCTACTTGTAAAGGGCCTGTTTCATGCCGCCGGGATCGCGGGTTGTTCGATTCAGTTTTAGTCAGTAAAAGTCTGACACGCCCTCCTGCTCCGCCCTGAGCGGGAGAAGTCACTTGATGATTTCCCATCCACAAAAAAAAAAAAGAAAAGGGCCTGTTTCACCATCTAAGATTAAGTTCCTATTAACTTACTTGGAAGATAATTTCATAAAAATTCTGTTCCATTTTTGAATATAATCGGTAAGTAGTGGCATCATGAAATAGGCCTTTAGCGTTGCAAGTTGGTTTAAAAAGGCGATGCCAACCTAACGGGTAGAGTTTCAATACCATACCTGGATGTGACCTTTTTATCAGACTAGCAATTAGGCTCTGCTACAGCAAAGATAAGACAAGCAAAATCCCTTACCACACTGTTCATAAGGCACACATTTTCCCTCGGTATTCCTTAGATAGTCATCTTCACACAGACAGGCAGGTGAATAACAACCTTCTTGAATGGAGGGGCAGGGAGGTGGACTTTTCAAATCATCACAGGTCTTTGTACAGGCTTCCAAATCACACTTGTAATACTTCTCATTGGCAGCGCAATCTGAAATATGTTAATAAGAAAACATACGAGTACTTTGAACGATAAACATACACATGAGATTACAATTTTTCATTAAGGCTCCGTGCACGAAAAAACCCTCTTTCGTCAATTTCTTATAGAATTATGAGAAAGCTTGAAATAATTGAAACATTAAGTCTGTATGACTATTAAAGTACAGATAACGTGGCGCAAAACTATTCTTGTCAGTCACAGCACCTGTTCATCACTTTTGCGCTCTCGAAAGAGTTTATTTCGGCTTTGATTTATTTAGTGAAGATATTGTTTATTCACAAAATAAAATTTTAATTTTATTTCAAGGATAGCTTTTATTTTTTTTTTTTTTTTTGTGGATGGGAAATCATCAAATGACTTCTCCCGCTCTGGGCAGAGCGGGAGGGCGTGTCAGACTTTTACTGACTAAAACCCACCCATGTTCCTTCAGCTGCCCGTGCCAGGGCCACGGTATCTCTTTCGAACTACCCGCGACCCCGGCGGCTTCGGCCCAATTGACCCCGTCACTGCTGACATCTCTTTGAGGCGCGCGTGGAACACAACGCGCCGTCGACCCGGGCCTGGTCCTTACCGGACGGCGAGCTGCCCATTACTCGTCGTCCGCAAGCCCGCGCCTACGGTGGCCGGGAATCGGCAATCGATTCCCGCCGCCCAGGGCGTCTCCTACGGCGGCTAGGGGCGCGAGGGCGCGGCTGTTGCCTCTCCCTCACGCGTTCCGCTTCCGCCTTCGCGAGCATTATTGCTTCGCAGAAGGAGGTGACGGCTTCCCATGCACTCTCGCTCCGCACCATGGCCTGGACCAGGTTTGGACGCGAGAGATCGCCGCCGCCGATCGCCTCCGTGAGAACACGGCGGTGCTCCGCCCAAGCCGGGCAGACCTCCACTGTATGCTCCACCGTGTCCTCCGGGCGATCCACACAATGGTGACACCCGGGCGTTTCCTCCCGCCTTATCCGAAACAGGAACCTCCCGAAACAACCGTGTCCGGTGAGGACCTGCGTCAGGCGGAAGGTGAGGACGCCGTGGCGCCTCTCCAACCACTCCTCAAAGAGGGGACTTATCGCCGCAATTGTGGCGTGCCCAATTTCAAGGATTAGCTATCCTTGAAATTGGATTATGTGTTAATTATGTTGTTAATTATGTGTTATTTTTAAGTTTCTTGAAATGGTTTGCAAAATAATAGGAAAAAGATACATTATTGACTGGGTTTTTTTCGAAAAATAGATTTTTTTAACTTTTTTTTTTCTATATTTTATATCTAAGTTGAAAAAGTGGTACAGCCACGTGTATATTGATGTTGAAGATATTTTTTGATGTTCAAAATAACAAGTGTTGTTCGTAAGACGTATATTTAATTGCCAAAGGTTTTTTACAAAGTTGGATTCAGGTCGTTTGTGTTTTGTACGGTTTTGTAATACATAATGTTAAGTTACATTTATTTGACTTTTCAAATAAAGTCCATCATTTGAAAAAAAAAAAAAAAAAAAAAGTGATTTCTTGTAAAAACATGATGAAACATCAGTCTTGCGTCATTTTTTGGAAAACTTGTTGAGAATATTACTGATTTTCTATGAATAGTTAATTTATTTGAAAAACTCCTTTAAAAAAGAACTCGACCTTTCAATTCACTAATAATTTTGTTTAAATTATTTGTCCCTTTCTTACAAACAATGAACAAAATTAATCAAAATCAGTCGATTCCGTGCACGGCCCCTTAAGCATACCTACAAAAAAAAATGTTTATGCAATTATGGTGATGTGAGTATTTTGTTATTCTGATCATAGGAAGTCATTATCAATCAAATTAAAAACCAGATTACTAAGCATAAAAACACAGTTATAATAAATATCAGGACCTTGAAAAACCTAAATCTTATGATGTCAATATGCTACCTATAGAAAATATGCAAATAAAAGATACTCAATTATCTTAGCGCAACCAGAATCATTATAAAATAATTAACACAGAAAAAAATTATAGAATAGCATCGGACAAAGCAAGTAATTAAATGAAGAATGTCTGTAGACTTGGCTTAAGGATATTTACACACTCTGGGAGTCGTTAAAGGTAATCAAGAGGTGAAGTTAGGTTCTGAACCAGCAACTGTTGACAACTTCAAGATAATAAGAATAACTATGAAGGACATTCAATGTTTATTGAACCAAAAAAAAAATATTTCCACAATATTAAATTATGAAAATTATCTGCCTGGCCTTTTCCCAACTACGTTACGGTCGGCTTCCAGTATAACATCTAGTTATACTGCAGTATATAAACAGAAATGAATAATAAAAACTTACCAAAAGGCTTCTCATCAGGTGGAGCAGCAGAAACAATAGTTAAAACTACAACAAACAAGCAAATAGGTAACACATAGGACGCCATTGCTATAACAACGTTAGTCAAAGATGCTGCCGGCATGCTAGTGAAGCATCCGTCTTTTATTTATAAATCTGATTGTTCGGGTTATTGTGATGTGTACCTACATATTACGTGTGAGTCGTTGAGATATAACCAGTTTATAAGTAAAGTTTTTTATTTACTTAGATTTGTGTGTGTGATGGTAATAGGCTCGCCCCTTATTACATGGAACTTAAGTTTAACTGGCAAAATAATATGGGTGTACAACACCTCTGCTCTGCACAATCCTTCGGAGATCCTTCGGAGGCGTGATGTTATGTTATAAATAATGAAATTCGTCGTGTTTGTCCATTGAGTAACTTTATTATATTTTTTAATTCATAGATACATGATATTGTAGGTACACTAACCATAACTTACAGTTACTACATATGCAATGGCGCTAGTAGTACTTAGGCATTTTCAAAGCATTATTTTGACATTAATTCTAATAATAAATGGTATTATTTAATGGTATAATATATGTTTTTTTTTATGTTAAAAAATGATCTGAATTATCTGGTATACCGTAGTAGCTCCTATTGATTTAACCAGCGAACTGGTTTTAATGATTTTTAGCCAAAGGCGAAGAGGTAGATACTGTGAGGGCTCGAACCTCACAGTAGGAGATTTACTGAATTACTAATAAAACGAGAGGGACTAGTTTTATGGGGCTGATGCCCTCTGTATTTTAAGCTTCAGATGAATTATAATTCACACTCTTTAACTAAATTGGTCAACTCAACTCAAAGCATTTATTTCAAATAAACCAATTACAGGCACTTTTAAATTGTCAAGGGGTCGGTCAGTCAGAAAGATGAAGCTAGGCGCCCATTCCAAGGCGTAGTAGGTACCTATGGAGAAGAACGGGCAAGAAACTCCACGGACACTCTTTTAAATCAAGATATGGTTGGTGGACACTTTCGGGCTTCTTACGACCCGTAACGACTGTCAAAGATCCACGAATGACAGCCGGGACCAACGGCTTAACGTGCTTTCCGAGGCACGGAGGAGTCTCGGTATGTAAAGATGGTCACCCATCCACGGACCGACCCCGGCATGCGTAGCTTAACCTGATGTATCGACCCGTGCGGCTGTTATTACTTAGCCACGAGCTTCTGAAATAATACATACATACATACAAAATATAAAAGCGTCCTAAAAAAAAAACAATTCAAATATTTAAATTAAATTAAAATAAGCTGTGGCCGCTAAGATATGACCAGCCCTGACAGTGCCCATTTACGAACCTGCCGCATGGATTAGCTAAATGATCCAACACGCGCCACCATCAGCGAGGCATTAGAGTGAGCATGACATAAGTCTCAGCCGCCAGGGCACATTCAAGTACTTACATAGTACTTACACATGTGCTATGCAATTATATAATACAAAGGAGATTGAGTCTATACAATGCAATGATAGTCTTACAATCTTCAGTAGCTCCAACAGTATCTTCAAATGTTAATTAATTAGTTGTGGTTGTGGAGCAGGACCAGCAGGTTCTACGCGGAGCCCTCCCAGAATCTGTCATCCTATAAATAAGTCAGCAGACAGAATCATCTCAGCGCTGATTTGCTGGATTCTTTTTCTCCTCTACCTATCGTTATTGCTCCTGACAAAGTTTATTCTGTTGTTTATATGTATTTATTTATTAGTATTTATTCTTTTTCGAGTTATCTATCCCTTATGCTGCACCTGCCATGTTTTCTCTCTGCATCACCCTAAGGTTGACTGGTAGAAAATGCCTCAGGCATTAAGTCCGCCTTTGTACAGTATTTTTTTACTTGTGCATAAAGTTTTAATAAATAAATAAAATAAATAAATTATTAATAATTACCGAAAGTCGACGTTAAAGTAAGAAATTAATCACATTTACCGGTGATTATCAATAATGTAACCTTAGTACCGATAAATGTTATAATTTTCAAAGTTTATTCAGTATTTTAGTTCAGTACCTATAAGTAGTGGTAGGTATTATCAATAAATACCTATTGAACAAAGAAATCCCACCAAAAACATTTTCATGTAAACAGTTGCCAAGATGAGACCATTATGGCTCGCACTGTCAAAAAGTTATAGTTTCATGTAGAGTCAAGCTTCTAACTTTACAAGCACTAACTTCACAAACTCTACACGCCCTAACTTCATAAACTCTACACCTTAGTCAAAATATGAGGCTTGGCCGTTTCCTTACTACAAGAACTATTATGCTCCTTGTTGTCTCGTCCTCTATAATGATTGAATACTACTTGTTAGTATCGAGTCGATGTACTCGCCGGCACCACATGTTTAAAGAATTTTTATAAAGTTTCCGAACGCACTCGATGTACTTCAGTCTTCCCGCGATTCGAACTGTCATTCGTTTCTTATGTCAAGAAACCGGCGCCACAAATTCCTTTTTCAGCTTGCACATTTTGCTAATAAATTAATAGCAACCATAGAAAAACGGTACTATAGGTAACAAAAGAAAGCTAGAAAGAAGGAAAAGATGGAGAGAAAAATACGACGTATGTACAAAAAACTTAGGAAGTTGGATTCAGATTCAGACGGTGAGTCTTTTGAATTTTGTTAATTTCTAGCATAGGTACTTACCATGTTTTGTTATGAACACTCAGGCCCACCTGCGGGGTGAGGCTGTGTTAAAACATTTCAAAACCGTAATATGGTGTGATGATAGACTTGGTTCACTGTGGGTATGCAAAATGCATAACTGTCACGGCTTATTATAGTAGTTGCTATGCTGTAGAGCCTAGATCTACAAAATTATATCGGTTACACCGATTATAGAGCAAGTTACTTGCTTCAGATTCCACTACCTCCAGCCCCCACCTACCACCAGAGGAATTGGTTGATACAGGATTGCCAATGCCTGAAACGCTGGCTGTCGAGGAGACAACCTCTCCAAATGAGGAGCTATCCGCCCCAGAAACAACCTTACCAACTGAAGGGCTGATTTTCCCAGACGAGGAAATATTTGACGCAGAATTGTTGTCTGCTCTGGGAGAAGTGGAACAAACAGCAGTTGGGCCTACAGCCCATCCTGAAATAGCGAATAGGTGGGCTCCCGTGCTTGCAAAGGGATTATCAAAAGAAATTAGAAATGGACTTTATAATGCATATATTCCCTATGAAAACATACCAATTATGCCTCCTAAGCTAAGCCCAGAAATAGTGGCAGCTGTATCAGAACCAGTCAAGAAAAGGGACTCTATTATTACAGACAGACAGAAGCTGGCAGGTGCTGCCCTAACAGCACTAGGCAAGTCGTTACAACTTTTCCTGCAAAGGGGGGATAAGGTTGAAATTATCAAACATGTTAACGATGCAGCAAAATTATTGTGTGACACAATACACTCCGATACAATCGGCAGAAGGCACCTCACCTATGAGGTGCCTTCAATCTTTCATATCTTTGTTTATGACTGCTCCTAAGCAGTCATAAACAAAGATATGAAAGATTGCCTCACTGAAGAGGCCGATACCTTCCTCTTTGGACTCCCAAAGAGGAAGGTATCGGCCTCTGGTGCTTCTGATTTTATCAGCTAGGTTACTCAACCTAGCTGATAAAATCAGAAGCACCAAAGCAGTTCAGAAATCTATTAAATATTTAAAAAGCACCAATAATTATGTGCCCAACAAGGCCCCAAATAAAACAACCAAAACTTTAAACTGGCGGGGCCCTCCTCGTCCAAGCAACCGGTTAGCGACAGGAGGGAAGCCAAACAACCAGTCGGCCAAACAACGAGTGAAGGAGTACAAAGGGCAGCAGCAAATATCTCGGAACAACAACAATTACAATCGCAGGCGCTAGAACCACAGGTAGGCAGACTTCCATTATTTATTAACAATAGGAAAAGCATTACGGATGATGCTACGGTACTGAAATGGGTATCTGGATACCAAATACCTCTGGACGAGATACCATTTCAAACTCATCTACCATTGAATGACTCATTCCGTTCTCTTGAATTGGATCAAATTAGAACTGAAATTCATAAACTTATTCAGTTAAAAGTAATAAGTAATAAGTAAGTAAGTAATGAAGCAGATGATCAATTCTGTTCATCAATATTTCTAGTCCAAAAGCCAAATGCGAATTTTAGATTCATCTTAAACTTAAAAAATCTAAACAATTATGTAACTACAGATCATTTTAAATTAGAAGACTGCCGTACAGTTTGTAAAATATTAGAAAATAATGTATATATGGCAACTCTAGATAAAAAGGATGCAAACTACATGTGTAGCATTGATGCTAATTATAGGAAATATTTAAGATTTTTCATTGAAGGAAAATTTTATGAATTTAATGTACTTCCATTTGGCTTATGTACTGCGCCATATGTATTCACTAAGATACTAAAACCTTTAATAGCAAAACTAAGGGGAAAAGGATACCAATCAGTTCCATACCTTGACGACTGGCTTTTTATAGGAAAAACATATGATGAGTGCCTTGTTAGCGTAACCCAGACATCAACTCTTTTAACACAGTTGGGTTTCATTATTAATAAAAGTAAATGTCAATTAACTCCTTCCCGGGAGTGCAAGTTCCTGGGTTTTGTGTTTAATACAAGCACAATGTCTATATCCATTGATTCTGACAAAAGAGAAAAGTGTATTAAACTTGTTAAAAAGCTCCTTACAAAAACATCCTTTTCAATCAGGTTTTTAGCTCAGGTCCTTGGAACACTAGTGTCAGTCTGTCCAGCCATACAGTATGGGTTACTTTATACAAAAGAGCTTGAAAGACACAAGTACCTATCTCTTTTAAAACATAAAGATAATTATGAGATGACAATGTTACCTGACCATTGCCACTCTGACCTGCAATGGTGGCTAAAGAATTTACCCAAATCTGTGTCTCCCATCAGAAAGAATAGGTTTGTGTTGGAAATAAACACAGACGCATCTCTCTCAGGCTGGGGTGCTTCATGTAAAGAAGGAACAGCCAGTGGTCCATGGACAGAACAAGAATCTGTTGCATATTAATACCCTAGAACTAAAAGCAGCCCTATTCGGTCTTAAAAGTTTTGCCAATGGGTTGTCACACTGTGAAATCCTTATGCGAATAGACAATACAACAGCTATCGCCTATATTATTCGTTATGGTGGAATACAATTTCCACATTTACACATGCTTGCAAAAACTATTTGGCAGTGGTGTGAGCAATGAAACATATTTGTATATGCATCTTACATTAATACAAAAGAAAATGTAGTAGCAGACTACGAATCTAGAAGAGAGTTAGGCTATACTGAGTGGAAATTAAATGATATATTCTATAAAGAAATAGTAAAATCCTATGGTAATCCAGACATTGATTTATTTGCTTCAAGAACAAATACAAAATGCACCCAATATGTCTTATGGCATCCAGATCCTTCTGAAGTAGATGTATTTACAATATCTTGGCATAATTTTTTCTTCCATGCCTTTCCACCTTTTTCTGTTATATTGAAATGTATAGAAAAAAATGTGACAGACAAAGTAACAGGAATTCTTGTTGTGCCTTACTGGGAAACTCAGCCTTGGTTTCCTTTGTATAAAAAGCAACTGGTATCAGAACCAATAGTTTTTAAGCCAAGTAGTGATTTACTTACTTTGTGTAATTACAACTCACCGCATCCTCTTCACCGCAATCTTTCACTATTGGCAGGGAAGTTATCCTTGGGACTTCTACTGGTACTTAATTTCTTAGAGGAAAATCATACTGACCTAAACAACTTAAAGTCATGCTCTATAAAGACAGTTACACTGTTAGCCTTAGTTACAGGACAAAGAATGCAAACAATAAACTCAATTGTTACTGACCAAATAATTACAATTGATGATAAGATTGTCATTATAATTGACAAACTAATTAAAACTTCTGCGCATAATAGGCATCAACCTATGTTAGTTCTCCCTTTCTTCTCAGACAGACCCAACATTTGTCCTGCAAAGTGCCCGATTAATTATTTGAGAATTACTTCTGATATTAGAGAATCTTCAAATCTATTTATATCTTTTAAAAAACCTCATTCAGCGGTATCAGTTAGTACACTCAGCCGCTGGATAAAAATGGTAATGGCTGCAAGTGGCATAGATATGTCAATATTCTCAAGCCACAGCACCAGACATGCCTCAACATCAGCTGCGCTTTTAAAAGGTGTGAACATTGACGAGATACGCAGGACGGCTGGCTGGACTGACTCCTCTGCAGCCTTTGGCAGGTTCTATAACCGCCCAATAATTACTAATCAAACAAACTTACCAAGTGTAGTTCGATTGGAATTATGCACCTTGTTGTCTCGTTCGAAGATGATGAGTCCCACCCTCCCTAGCAGGTCGTATCAACCTACATCCTTGAGATGCAGAATCTTTAAACTAAATGACAGTTCGAATCGCGAGAAGACTGAAGTACATCGAGTGCGTTCGTGCGTTATTCGTTGCCGGTGAGTACATCGACTCGATACTAACAAATAGTATTCAATCATCATCTTCGGACGAGACAACAAGGAGCATAATTTCAATCGAACTACACTTGGTAAGTTTGTTTGATTGTTTAATTGTGTAACAGAAAAGTAATGTAATGAATAGTTAATAAATTTTTCACCTTACGCCTATATGACGGTAGCGAAACGGCCAAGCCATATACACTTCTGGACACATCTATTGGCCCACCTTAGAGTTTAGGTTTCGATGGCCCCTACCGAAATATGATTGCTAGATTGAACAAAAACTGTTGATGCAGTTTTAAACCCGATACATTTTACCATCTTTTTCGATCGTATTGTTTTAAATTTGAATTCAGAATACCATACGACATGGAGCTACGCCTAACAAGTCGGATATGCGCCTTGTTAAAGGCAATTGATTTTTGAATAAAAAACATGTTATATCAAATAAAGGTTTAATTTAATAACGCGTGTTGCCTCCATGGGCATCTACCACAGCTCTCATACGATTAGGCATAGAGTTTATCAACCGCTCTATGAAATTTTGAGGGATCATCTCCCATTCCTCTTCTATGGCAGTTTTCAACTCCTGCATCGTCTGGGCAACTGGCTGACGAGCCCTAACACGTCTTTTTAGCTCGTCCCACATGTGCTCAATGGGGTTCATGTCTGGGCTTCTGGCTGGTCAGTCCATAACTGTGATGTTCACATCCCGAAGATATTCCCTGACGATGCCGGCCGCATGGGCTCTTGCATTATCATGCATAAAAAGGAAATTTGGGCCTACATAGTCCGCGTATGGTATCACGTGAGGTTCTAAGCACTCACGAATGTACCTTTCAGCATTTAATGTTGGCAGCCGTGGTCCTGTAACAACCTCAAGTTGAGTTTTGCCGCTCGCGGATATACCGCCCCAGACAGTCCATGAGCCACCGCCATAAGCAACCCTCTCTTCAAAGCAGCATTGTGCGAAACGCTCTCCCTTACGTCGGTAGACCTTCTTCCTTCCATCATTGCCATGTAACACAATTTTAGACTCATCAGAAAAGAGTACACGGTTCCAATCTTGCTGTGTCCAATTTAAATGACTGCGTGCGAAATGAAGGCGCGCTGTTCGGTGGGCTCGCGTTAGTTTGGGGCCATTAGCTGGCTTGTGTGGTACCATATCGCGTTCTTTTAACCTTCTCCGAACAGTTCGAGCGCTCACAGATACTCCGTGGAAGTCGCGAAGTTGGTTTTGTATCTCAATGGAGGTAAGGTGACGATTTCTCAAGCTGGTCGTCACGATGAATCGATCCTGCCTTTCAGTTGTGACCCGAGATCGTGGCCTTCCTTGGCGACGAACAAAGCCGCCAGTCTCTAGGTACCTCCGATAAACATTTCGGACCGCAGATCGACTTAAATTAAGTTGAGCACTCACGTTTCTTTGGCTGTGTCCGGCCTGAATAAGTGCCACAGCTTGGGCGGCGACTTCAGGTGAAGTATCCATAGATTATTGATAGTTCCTCACCTTAATGTTAAGAATAAGTAATGTTTGTTGCAAAACCAAAGATATCAATCACTTTTTCAAGAATTAAATCCAAGTAAACCAATAAAACCAAGTTTTCTTAGTATTCGATTGTTTGATATCAACAAACAGGCTCCAAATTGTCTTTTGTTTCTTTAAATTCTGTGTTCGAAATTCAAAAAAAGACTATTGAATGAAATTGTGAATGTGCCAGGTTCAAAACTGCATAAAAACTTTTTGCTCGACCTAATATAAAATTTTAGCTAGGACCAAACGAAACTGAAAATACAAGGTGGGCCAAAAGATGTGTCCAGAAGTGTATTTTGACTAAGCTGTACAGTTTGTGCAGTTAGTAGGGCTTGTAGAGTTAGAAGCTTGGCTCTACGACTCTACATGAGATCTAATAACTTTTTGACAGATTTCACTTCGTTTTGTAAGTTGCTTATTAAGGGGTAGATCCCTCTACGATTTTTTTTTTAAAAACCTGAAACACTTATTTTTTAATTTGTAATAAGAAGTCTCTGTATATTTGTATAATTTTCAGATCTCTAGCATGAAATTAAGTTATTTATGGGAAATCCCAAACAAACTTCCATCTTATAATTTAAAGGGTGGGGGGTGATTTACTAAGAATCCTGAAATATCTATATATTTTATTATTTATAACAAGGAGTCCCTATCTCAAGTTTCAGACCTCTAGCATCAAAATATGCTGAAGACTCATACAAACTTCCATCCCCTAGTTTAAGGAGTTGGGGCCTTGGGGGGTATAAATCCAGTGATTACTGGGTGGAGGACCTGAGCGGCTCAGTGACCCTCATTTCGTCGGCCGCCGCCGGTACTCTGTCCCTCGAAGCTGTTAAGAGAGGACAGGGTTGCGTTGCAGCACGGTTCGGGGAGATTGTCGTGGTAGGGGTATACTTCTCCCCGAACCGAACTCTCGCCGAGTTCCACAACTCCCTTGCGGAGTTGAAAACCGTCGTTGTCGGGTTCCGTTCCCTTCCCGTGCTCGTCCTCGGGGACTTCAACGCCAAGAATGTGGCTTGGGGTTCCCGGTATACGGACACACGGGGCAGGATGGTGGAGGACTGGGCTCTGGAGACAGGCCTGGTCGTCCTAAACCGGGGTTCTGTCCCCACATGTGTGCGGATGCGGGGCGAATCAGTGGTGGACATCTCGTTTGCCAGCCCCGCTCTGGTGCCGCATGTTGTTGACTGGCGCGTCATGGAGGGGGTGGAGACCTATTCCGATCACCGGTACATTCGGTTTGATGTCTCCGCCCAGACCTCGAGCGCGCCGGTCCGACAGGCCCCGAGTGGTCCGCGGTGGGCGCTGAAGCAGCTGGACCGGGAGCTCCTCCTGGAAGCCTCGATTGTGCAGGCCTGGGTGTCACCACCGGACAGGCCTGCTGACATCAACGACGAGGCGGAGTGGTTCCGGGAGGCCATGTCCGAAATATGTGACGTGGCAATGCCCCGGATCCAGCCCGGACGTGCTTGGCGCCAGGTGTACTGGTGGTCGCCGGAGCTGACGGCTCTGCGCGAGGCGTGCGTTGCTGCACGGCACCGGTACACCAGGCACCGCAGGCTCCGTATTCGCCCACCGGATACGGAAGCCATTCAGGCGGAGCTGTACGAGGGGTACAGAGCGGCGAAGACCGCCCTCCGAGCGGAGATCTCGCGGGCCAGGGGTCTGGCTCGCGAGGAGTCGCTGGGGACTCTGAACAGAGACCCGTGGGGACGCCCCTATAAAATGGTGCGGGATAAACTCCGCCCATGGGCTCCCCCGCTGACGCAGAGTCTCCGGCCGCAGCTCGTGGAGGACGTGGTGAGCGCTCTGTTCCCTTCGCGAGGGGAACATACTCCCCCGCCCATGGCTTCGCCTCCTGCGGTGCCCGATGCGGACCACATCACCGACGACGACGACGATGCTCCGGAAGTGACCGAGGTAGAGCTGAGAGCGGCGGTACGTAGGCTGAGTGCCAAAAATACCGCCCCAGGACCCGACGGCTTGCCAGGAAGAGCTTGGGTTCTGGCCTTTGGGGCTCTCGGGCCTCGACTAGGGGGGCTCCTAAGCGCATGCTTGGAGAGGGGCCAGTTCCCAATTCGTTGGAAGACAGGGAAACTGGTCCTCATTAAGAAGCCGGGGCGCCCTGCGGACTCTCCGTCCGCTTACCGGCCCATCGTGCTGCTCGACGAGGTGGGCAAGCTCTTTGAAAGAGTCATTGCAGACCGCCTCGTCGGGTGGCTGGTGCAGGAGGGGCCGGATTTGGCGGAGAGCCAGTTTGGTTTCCGCAGGGGGCGCTCTACGGTGGACGCCATCATGCGCGTGCGAGCCCTCACGACGGGGGATGCTGTGGCCCGGGGTGGGGTCGTCTTGGCGGTGTCTCTAGACATCGCCAACGCCTTCAATACCCTGCCCAGGAGTTGCATCAGGGAGGCACTCCGGTATCACCGGGTGCCAACCCACCTCCGTCGAGTGGTCGAGGCCTATTTGACGGACAGGGCCGTCATCTACCCCGGTCATCAGGGAGAGTGGAACCGGCGAGAGATGTCGTGCGGTGTCCCACAGGGATCGGTCCTGGGGCCACATCTGTGGGACATCGGGTACGACTGGGTGCTGCGCGCCGACCTCCCTAGCGGCGTCAGCGTTGTATGTTACGCTGACGACACGCTGGTCCTGGCGCAGGGGAGGTCGCACCAGGCGGCGGCTGAACTAGCGACACGCGGGGTTGCGACAATAGTAGAGAGGATCCGGCAGTTGGGACTCGAGGTGGCCCTGCACAAGTCCGAGGTCATGTGTTTTCATGGTCCTCGGAACGCGCCACCGTCGGGTTCCCAAATAACGGTAGGAGGGGTTCACATCGGGGTTGAGTCGACGATGAAGTACCTGAAACTCGTCCTCGACAGCCGGTGGAACTTCGTGGAGCACTTCCGACGTTTGGCTCCCAGACTGGAGCGGGCCGGGGCTGCCTTGAAGCGGCTCCTGCCCAATCTGGGGGGTCCAAACGCCTCCTGCCGGAGGCTTTACGCGGGGGTCGTGCGGTCCATGGCCCTTTACGGGGCACCGGTGTGGGCGCGTTCCCTGAGGCTGCGACCAGCCCGCCGGTTGAACGCGTCCCAGAGGGTCATGGCCATCCGGCTAGTCCGGGGATACCGCACGGTCTCCTGTGAGGCGGCGTGCCTCCTTGCCGGATTACCGCCATGGGATCTGGAGGCAAAAGTCCTCGCGCACGTGTGGGAGTGGCGCGAGGAGGTGAAACGCCGGGGCGTAACTCCGCTGCCGCGAGAAATCACGGTACAGCGGACAGAGCTCCGGCGGGATCTCATGGCGACATGGAGAGTGCGATTGTCGCAACCCAGCGCTGGGCACGCCACAATTGCGGCGATAAGTCCCCTCTTTGAGGAGTGGTTGGAGAGGCGCCACGGCGTCCTCACCTTCCGCCTGACGCAGGTCCTCACCGGACACGGTTGTTTCGGGAGGTTCCTGTTTCGGATAAGGCGGGAGGAAACGCCCGGGTGTCACCATTGTGTGGATCGCCCGGAGGACACGGTGGAGCATACAGTGGAGGTCTGCCCGGCTTGGGCGGAGCACCGCCGTGTTCTCACGGAGGCGATCGGCGGCGGCGATCTCTCGCGTCCAAACCTGGTCCAGGCCATGGTGCGGAGCGAGAGTGCATGGGAAGCCGTCACCTCCTTCTGCGAAGCAGTAATGCTCGCGAAGGAGGAAGCGGAACGCGTGAGGGAGAGGCAACAGCCGCGCCCTCGCGCTCCTAGCCGCCGTAGGAGACGCCCTGGGCGGCGGGAATCGATTGCCGATTCCCGGCCACCGTAGGCGCGGGCTTGCGGACGACGAGTAATGGGCAGCTCGCCGTCCGGTAAGGACCAGGCCCGGGTCGACGGCGCGTTGTGTTCCACGCGCGCCTCAAAGAGATGTCAGCAGTGACGGGGTCCAATAGGGCCGAAGCCGCCGGGGTCGCGGGTAGTTCGAAAGAGATACCGTGGCCCTGGCACGGGCAACTGAAGGAACACGGGTGGGTTTTAGTCAGTAAAAGTCTGACACGCCCTCCCGCCTCTGCCCAGAGCGGGAGAAGTCATTTGATGATTTCCCATCCACAAAAAAAAAAAAAAAAAGGGGGGTAAAAATTCCAAGTTTTAGATTTTTTTTGTTGTTTGTGTACTAAAACTAGCTTACATACCAAGTTTCAGCTTTCTAGGACTTCAGGAAGTACCCTTTTATTACTTTTACCGACGAGAGTAGTGAATTATTAATAACAACTGCTAAAAGTGATGAATTTCAATTTTATATTTACATTTACCAAATCCTGAGGTAATTATTAATAATGATAATGATGTAACATATACACTCTAGGGGTAGTAGCCTACGTGGAGTCGAGATATATTATGAAATTATAACTTTAGAAAACTGACAGCAGGTCGACGGAGCCCCGCTTGGCGGGGCTCCTATTTCTGTCTACAGGGTTTACAGGAACCTAACCAACCAAACCTCGGGGTGCCCCTGACGCGACCATCTAGGGTTAGGGTTTTCGTCAGCAGGTTGACGCAGATTTAGTGAGCATTTATCCATTTTGGTGAGTATTTAATTTTTTTTTGTAGTCATTATACTTATATAATCCCATATAAAAACAAATAAAACAAACTTACGACACTGACACATGACCATAGAACACTTCACAAGACGCAAATGGCATAGTTTTTTTTTACGTTTCATTTCATCGATTTTGCACTACATTTTACACCACAGACAATATATTGGTACATATTTGGTTGTCAATCACCCATTTTAACCTTTCGTTTCACTATTTATCTGATTTGAGGTTAGAAACAATTTTTATTAATTTCTCGAAAAATATGCAATAACTTGTATTATGAGTGGTAGCGTTATAATCAGGGATCCAACCCCTACCAGCTTTCACCCGTTTTACCCTCCGCCTAGTGCCAAATGATACTAGATCCGACCCGTTTTTGTTATTAGTCAAGATGATGGCAAATGTTTCTGTTCATTTGTGGAAGGCATATACATATACAAGTGCCAGCACAAATATGTGACATCGCAGGAACTCCAAAACTACATAACGAGATATGCGAGACCAAAATATTAGATGCTGTATCTGCTTGAAAAAAATGTGTCACCTCTTAGAATGCAATAATAATAATATAATAATAAAAAAGTTTATTTCGGAAACTTGCTCCATAGATCTTTGTTAGTGATACAACTTACGTAACTATGTTAGTACTTACATTTAATTAAAAATAAAATAAAACAAAAATAAAATAAAATAAAAATAAAACCTACAATTATATTAATTCATCTATTTAATAAAGAGAGAGAGAGAGTTTTTTTTTTAATAAAGAGTATTCTATTCTATTCTATTTTCCTGCAGTATCAGACCCGTAGCTATGCATCCGGGACCAATACTCCAGGAAAACGCCGTCCAGCCTATCCCCAATCACCTTCAGTATGCCATTGGCACTCCCACGAATCCTGCGTAACAATGATGCCGTTCTTTTCCTCATGATTGCTGAAAAACTATCGGTAGTAGATTCAGCAAACATGGCTGACGCGCTACAGAATCGCGATAGCCATAACAACACCCGGAAGGTATTGTTGTACTGGACACGAAGAGCGTTGTAGGCCCGCTGCGTATGCTTGACCCACAGGCTGCATGTGTAAAATGACTGGCAATAAGCCTTGAAAAGGGTAATCTTGACCGGTCTCGTACATCTTGCAAACCTACGGGCCAAGATATTGCATCGGACCGACAACGCTCTCCGTTCCTATTCTATGTCCTGGTCATCCTTATGATCCTCGGCTACTATGTGTCCCAGGTATCTAAAACAGGGCACTCTGTTTAGAGCAACACCATATAGGTACGCCGGCGGCACTGCTCTATGACCCTTTGCAGTCACCCCAAACACCATGAACACACTCTTCTTCACATTGTACAGGAGGTCGTGAGTCAAGGCGTATCTCTCACAAACCTCAAACAATCGCCTGAGTGCCTCAATCGAGGGACTCAGCAGCACCATGTCGTCCGCGTAAGATATACTATTTATAATTTTACCATCTACCGAGCATCCAACCCCTGTGCTGCTAAGTTCCCCGATCAACTGATCGACATACAGGCTGAATAGCGCTGGGGAGGTCAGACCACCCTGCCTTACACCACATTCCAGACCATACGTCTCCGACAAAGCACCAGACCATCTGACCTGGTTAATCTGGTGATTATACCAGTACCTGAGAAGCTCAACTATCTCCTCATGTTGTTCCCGGTCACGCAACTTAGCCCATAGGATGTTATAATATCAAACATTGCTTGCGTTATAAGTATCTGCCTATTACTCAGTTAAACTCAGAAGAATGTGAAACTAGATGTGAGCAAAAATATCTGACATCACTTTGGCATACCACTAAATAAAAAAAAAAACACAATGCTATCAAAAATAATTATTGTTTTTATTTTTAAAAAGATAACATTTTAAGAAATACATTTAATTAGTCGGTCGTGGAAGCAGTTAATGTGGGATGTGCACTGGTTAAACTTCTGAAACAAATACAATACAATGATAAGAATTTTATTTTGAAACCTAACTTTCTATGGGCTGATATCTTTTATCCGTGGAATAAAATTGAAGACTATCAATGCATTCTAATGATAAAAAAACAAAAGTTCGCTGCCGAGTACCCGACACGATGCTTCGTTTGACAGTGCCACTTTTGACAGTCCACCTTTCACATTGCCTGAGTTACATACGAGATAAATCACCCTGACCGAAGTGATTTGTCAACTAAAGAAAGATTTTTAATTAGAAAAGTGATTTTATATTAGTGTTAATAATTACACAGCCGTAATGTTTTTGTATTTATTTATTTTTGTCAGAGCGTTGGTGCTCGCGTCCCTTCGCTTGTCACAGTAATGCCACAGGTACTTACTCGTAAGGTATAGACATAGTAATGTGGTTATATCGGGCGCTTATTAAATAATTTGTTTGTTTGTAACATTTTACATTAACCTATTTTATTGATAATTATTTATGTATTTTTGTATCTGCCTGTGACATCACAGCGGGCCCTATCAGAATTGGGACCCATCGTATATAGCACTACCAGCGCTGTGACACTTATTTCAAAAGTCGCAGCATTATGCTGAGATAGGAGCTTTTTGGCCTCGTACAGAGCTTTCTGGTTTTTATGTTCTTTTTATATAATTTTGTTTTTTTTTTATACTTTTATAATTGTGTTTTAGTTTGATCTTCCGGTGCGAGTCACAATAAACACTCTGTCTTTCTTTCTTTAATCTATATTTAAAAAAGCAAAAAAATGAATGAGTGACTGACTGACATATCAACGCACAGCCCAAACCGCTGGGACTAGAGATCCTAAAGAACAAATGCGTAAAAATTGTTGATGGAATTATTAAGCGTTAACTTATTTCGCCGTGATAGATACCGACGAAATAATTTACCAAGTTTTATCAAATCAAGCATAGGACCTATCTAAGTTGAGAAAAAAAATCGTCATAATTTAAAACTTAGTTCACTAGTTTACTGATAAAAAATAATCATGGCTTCCGTATTCTTTTTCTGGCTTGACTTCATGACTTTGGGCTACGCTGAACTTTTAATGTTGCCATGTAATAAAAATCTGGGTCAAGTTCTGTTTTGCATTACGTATTGCATTAATACCTATACTTAGAAAACACATTCCTGCATCAGAATATAAATGTGAAAATAAAAATGACTGTTTGTGCTAAGAATATAGCAGTGATAATATTTAATACATAATTGACATCGCAGTAACTACAATTCGAGTATGGTAGCATCGCCAACAAAAAAAACATGACATTTCATCTGTCAACCGGCCAACTGACAAAGTGATAAGTATTGACAACATTTTGTGTTTTCCATCGATTTTCCGTGATTTTACCGACTGCTTCTACTTATGGACTCTGAGATTTAGGTATTGTTTCCTGTGTGACCAGTGCTTGCTTAAGGATTCTGATTATTTGTCTATACGACGACATTTTTTTGTGACTCTGGATTACGATTCTGCCCGATACCTTGGATTATTTTGTGTGTGCATCGATTTGTTTATCACGATGGGAACCCGTGTATATCAACTACAACATAATATGTGTCATAAATTGTGCCAATACCCCAGCATTGAGACTTGACTCGAGAGTCACTACTTTACATCTGCAGCTGGGTACACCGTCAAATTGTAAGTATTTCTGGCGACTATTAGTCAAGTTACAAGATAGTGATTATCTTCTTTGCAAACTGTCTAACAAGTATAGTACATGATTATTATTTCCTTTATTTTATTTACATACATATGAATTATATTTTTAAATATTTTTATAAAAACATAAAATTAAAAAAAACATTTAAAAATTTAAAAAATAGTAGCCCACCGGTATCGGGAACAGGGTCCAAGCTACCGGTGGTTAGGGCTCTAGAGAGAGGAACCTCCTCACTATGCGTGCCGTGTCCAGGAGTACTGCTTTCTGAATCAAGCCCTTGACCCAGCTGCGCAATGAGAGCCTCCTGAGGTGTTGGTCGAGACTCTCCGCTATTAGGCCATTAACCGTAACGATTATCGGTACAATGATTGCAGAGTCCACGTCCCACATGTCGACAACCTCGTGTGCTAAGTACTTGATTTTTTTATCTTTCTCAGCTTTCACGAGATTCTCGTCATGAGGGACAGCGATATCAACAATCATTGCACGGCGCTCTCGTCGATCTATCACCACAATATCAGGCTTATTGGCTACAATAGTCCTGTCAGTGATGATAGATCGATCCCAGTACAATGTGGCGTGACCATTCTCGAGAACTGGGTCGGGCACATACCTGTAATATGGTATAGTACATGATTATTATTACCCTACTTGAAAATATTGTGTTTGATTTCTGTTAGTACGCACGCCTACAGATCAAGTTATATATTTCCAGTATAAGCTGATCTCGCATTGTATATGATTTCCTTACAATGAAAGGTCAGTGTTAATTGGAAATCTGGAAATGTATAGCTTGATGTGTAGCCGTGTGTACCTAGCTAACTTTATTTGGCTAGGAATAAAACTCGTAGCGTAATCACAAACTTATAATTTTTATTAGCAGTACATTTTACAGTTATTACTCCACTCAGTATCCGTTCATTCTTATTTATTTAAATATATTAATATATGTGTTCCACAACGGCTATCCATAATCAATGGCCGACCCAATCGTGTACTTTGTCAATTTATCCCAACACTCATAGTAGGTACGAGATAGGCTTTTAGCAAGTTGTTAATCAACAAGAATAAATAAATCAACCAAAATACTTTGACAAACCAATAAATTACTAATAACTTAATATTCCCAAATATGGGTTTACGTTATGATTAAACATTTCAAAAACTGGTCAATTAAATGAGTGAGTGACATCCTGCCTGACACATCCGTAGACTAACATATGCATAGACAATATTTATTCAAATACTAACGTATAGACGATCCTCTTGTACTATGTTGTTAAAAATCATGATTTTAAATGAAATATTAAAAATATAGTTTAAAGCTTTATAATAAATAGGTTGAAACTTGCCAATTGTAATTCATGAGATGTACTTATATTGTAAGAAGGGACATAAATTATGTTGGTTACGAAATATTATTAAATCTTTATACCTAATGTATTAAGATTATTATCCTTTTTGTTTTTAGTTTTTTGAAGATGACTATGTCTACGAGGCATGCAGAGATCTTGCAATGGTTGCAGTTAATAATAACTCGCTTAAAGAAGTTTCTGGCAGTGAAGAAGCTGGACCAAGTGCAAGTGGGCATACAAATGTGTGCCTTTTATGTGGCTGTTCAACACTTCAAAGACGGAGTGACAAAATATTAAGAGAAAACCCTACTGAGATGCAGCAATCTATAATTAATATCATAGTGAGCAAAGTAGCACCGCGATATTTTCCTTGATGACATTTTGGTTAGGGATGATGAGGAATACATATTAAAAAAATGTATTTTGTTTTTTTTTATCTATACCTACCTATGACCTACCCTTACCATATAATTAATCATTTAAATCTATAACTGACCCGACCCTCACCCGGCCCGACCAACCGCTGGGCCTGGCCTGGCCTGACTCTCACCGAGAGGAGGTGTGTCCCAGTAGTGGGAAAATTGAAGGCTGTATAAGATGATGGCTAAGATTATTATATAAGTATTTTTCTGAACATTTTTTTACTTACGCCGCATGTAGGGCCATGTGGCAGACCTACGCACGTCTCGGTCGGCTAGACTTATGCGTACTCTACGAGTATTTTGCTGTCAAAAAGTATTTCTATCAATTATATTTTACGTGGTAAGTAGGTATTTCTATATTTCTTTTTCGATTATGGTCTATTGTTGACAAGACAGCCTCTAGGAACTTCAAACTGGAAAATCTTTAATTCAACACTTCCTATAAAAGTAAAACTGTTAAAGTAACTGGTAAAGTAAAAATGTTAAAATATAAAGTTTGAAACAAAGAAGAAGAAGTTTGAAGTTTGAAGTTTGTTAGTTTGAAATTCCAACATGATTATAGGACAGCACGTCTAGGATATAAAGATGAACCATATATACCTTAATCTGACGCGCTTGAGAATGTCTGATGATCAATTTTTTTTACTAATCTGATCCTTTATCCTTGATGGGCGGCCATACCTTAGGGGCTCATTTTGTTGGAGGTACTTTACCGGGTACAAGGTATCCCCCTGTATGTTAATCTGCCGCGCTTTAGTAAATCCCGAAATCCCCACTGGGGCTCCCCTACTATTATTCTATTACCGATTATGAGGAGGTTCTTAAAATTCGCAATACTGCTTTCAATAAAACATGCCTTATGCATTGATAATGAATAAATAACTAATTAATTACTAAATAAGTCCACATACGATTTTGATCAAGTGAACTAAGAAAAGTTAAAAAAATATTTTATAATTTATGAGTATATTTTTAAGGTATTTTTCTCTTTTAATAGAAAGCGGTTCTGGTTTTGGTCAATGTCCTTTGAATTTAATCGGTCCATTAGATTCGGAGCAAATTGGCAGTGACAGATGGACAGACAGACAGACAGACACACGAGTGCTCCTATAAGGGTTCATTTTTTTCCTGTTGAGGTACGGAACCCTAAAAACATACCTGGACAGTCTTTGCGCTTGATACATTTTCTACTTTTTTCGCTGCGTACAAATCCAGATTTGCAAGCACAACCGCTTGGCAAACACTGCAAGGTGCATATTTCGGGGTTTGGTCTAGCACAAGTCGGTTCACAATCACTCCGACAAGTCTTGAACACTGCGTTGGGATCTTCTCCACAAGCTGGCTCTGTTATAATAAAGAAATTCAAAGTAAAAGTCTCAAATCAAGAATTAATAAATAAGTAGGTAGTCAAGTCTCAAACTCAAACTTAAAGCATATATTTAAAAAAAACAATTATAGGCACTTTTGAATTGTCAAGGGGTCGGTCAGTCAGAAAGATGAAGCTAGTTGCCCATTACAAAGCGTAGTAGGTTCCTATGGAGAAGAAGGGGCAAGAAACTCCACGGACATTCTTTTAAATCAAAATATTGGTTACGTCATTTATGTTGAAAATATACATGAGAGAACAATGTAGAAAGACGTGCACGTTAAAAGTGTCCGTAATAAAAAGATAAAAAAACTTTTTTACAAAAAAATACAAACGACTTCCAAAAATAACTTTAATTTCGGAAGTCGGTGTCTGGTTAAATGTATTTTCATTTTTAGCCACCGACTTCCGAAATTAAAGTTATTTTTCACTTTGTAGTGTTGTTTTTGGAAGTCGGTTGTATTTTTTTTGTAAAAAAGTTTTTATTTTTCACTTTTTAGTTGTGTAAAACAAACTAGAACATCATCCATTTAAAAGTGGGGAAAAATACGTATTATTGAAGCTAACTCAAAAACGACCAAAAAAAAGTTAATCAATTTTAAACGGGACCAACTTTGATAAATATATACCCTCTCGAATAAAACAAAAAATTTTCAAATCGGACGACTCTGTAAAAAGTTATGCATGGTCATAAATAAAAAAATAAATAAAAAATACGTGTAGAATTGAGAACCTCCTCCTTTTTTGGTCGACGGTTAAAAACTAAAAACAACCAAATTAAAAATAAGCCGTGGCAGCTAAGAGACGACTAGTCCCAACTGATGGCGCCCGTACACGAACATGACGCATGGATCAACACCATTTAGCTCAACCATTATGAAGAGAACTTAATGATCCAACACACACGCCACACTTGAGAGACTTGAGTGAGCATGGCATACTCTCAACCGCCTTTACAACATTTAAGTCAGTGAAAGTTGAACCCAGTAAAAAGTAGCTTTATAGTAGCTACATAGTGCTCACACGTGTGCTATCTATATTTAGCTAGTCTTTTCGACACTAAAGTTATTAATATTTATTTAAAAACCGGCCAACTATTATTTTTTATTGTTCTTATTTACCCCCTAAAAGTGACCCCCATATTCAAAATTCATTTATTTACGTTACACGTCCGTGTTTGGGTCATAGAATTTCATATGTTAAACGTTCATTAGATTCGGAGCAAATGGGTTGTGACAGACGGACAGACAGACTGACGGACACACGAGTGATCCTATAAGGGTTCCGTTTTTCCTTTTGAGGTACGGAACCCTAAAAAAATCATAAGTCTGGAGATATGGAAAATTTTGAAACATTTCCTATGCTCACATTTTTAGTCAGATGAGGTAGGTTAGGTGAGGTCAAAAAAATCAACACTAAATCTCCTAGGCCCGAAGCCATAACAGTTAACGACAAAAACGGCCGTTTTGGCGTTAACTTCTCATCTGACCTAACCTATCTCATCTGACTAAAAATGTGAGTATAGGAAATTTCAAAATATTCCATATCTCCAGACTTATGATTTTTTTCTCAATGGTGGCGCTAGTTGGCATTACTACTCGCCTTAAGAGGCTTAGCACAAAATTGTGTTTTGATAGTTTACATGTATTGAAGCATGGCAACGCATCACATTATGTAGCAATTTGGCAGTTGTAATTACGTTTATTTTGAGTCTTATTTTTTTAATTTTAATATTTGTTAAAATTACTAAAGGAGACGGAAACCCTGTCACAGAATCATCGGCCTCTGTTGTGCCTGGGTTATAAAAAGATGAAATTGGTGTGAATATATAGATACTATATTATCAAACCATCACTGAACATTTTGCGGATTTTGGCGGTCTGAGAGCCGAGTTAAAACAGATTTAGTAAACGTGAGGTTACGTAACAATCTATACTTAACAGCTGATCCTTGAAGTGTGAAGCTCGACGACCAGGTAAACTTCAGTCTCTAGTCGCTTTGCCACAATTTACACAACGATCCATGGTGCAATTAAAAAAAAAGAGGTCCATCATTTGCCTAGCCTTTTCCCAACTGCGTTGGGGTCGGCTTCCAGTCTGGGTCTACCCTTTATAGCAGAATTTTTATGTCATAATATTGTTCTGCATAACAGCGAATAGCATAAACTTCATTTCGTAGAAAATCGTTTGGCATACACTCATTTATTACATTTAAAAGTCATAATTTTATAAGTCAGAATCATCTTTAGGCATAAATTAAAAAGTACAAGTAGTAGTAGTAGTATTCATATCCATAATAATTAAAAAGTAGAACCATCATATCGCAGAAAGTTCACAGTCAGAATCGTCTTTTGGCATACATTTCATATTGATAGTCATTAAAAGGCAGACCTATCATATCTCAGAAAGTTTACACTTAGAATCATCTTTTGGCATATATTTCATATCCATAATAATGGAAAGACTCATCTATCACATTACAGAAAATTCATAGTTAGAACACTGATTTGTTTTAGCCACGCACATACAGCAAACACGCAGCATGCAAACAAGCATACATTATGCATGCAGCAAACATGCAGCATTCAAGCGAGCATGCAACATGCAGCAGGCAAGGCTTCTGTCATGGCTCCGGCGGTCCTACGCGAGCTTATCGTCGGAGATGATTTTAACGCTCACCACCACAGCTTCGGCTCAGCCGCGGCGGCGAGCGTTACAAACTACCTGCTCCTCAGCTCGCGGCCTGCCGTGCCCCTCCGCGCCTACGCGGGCTTAAATTACACTCTAGGGTAGGGCAGACAAGACTAGGTGGAGTCGGATTTGCAGCGATTCGTTTCTGTCACTAACTTTTCTGGCACAACATATTGACTTTTATGACAGTATTTTAATTTTAATTTAAGGTTAAAAATGTATTTTAAAGAAATGGCAATATACCTAATAAAATTATTCCAAATGAAATTCTGTCATCTTCATAGTATGCCAAGTGAAATTGTACCAAATAATCATCGCTCTAATAAACGTTATGCTAAAAGAAATTATGCGGAATTTTAACTTTGCCAAAGTTAATTATGCCAAATAAAATTCTGCCATCTTAAAAGTATGCCATTGTAAATTCGGACATATAAACATTCGGCCAAACAATAATTATATTAAATAATTTTTATGCCTTAAAACATTCGTTTAAAGAAGATTATGCCAAGTTTGTTATGCCAAATAAATTTCAGAGCATCAAGATTCTACCAGACAGAGGGAACCCTTCCAGTCTAACGGGCTGCAGCAGTATAAAAGTAGGTACAAATAATAAAAATATACCAGTACCTTCACTTCTTTTGAAATCAGATGGAGCAGCAGAAACTATGGTTAAAACTACAACTAAGAAACAAATAGGTAACACATAGGACGCCATTGCTATAACAACGTTAGTCAAAGATGATGCAAATACAATGATCCAGTGAAGCGTCCGTCTTTTACTTATAGTATCATGTTGTTTACATTTGTAGTGAAGTGTGAGTCGTAAATGTAGCCAGTTGATCAATTGTTTAGCTGTGGATTTTTAAATATATTAATTAATTAATAACCATTTTTTTTAATATTAACGAATTATCTGGTGTAGGCCGGTGGCTCCTATTTTTTTCACTGGAGCAAAGGTTTTAAATTTTTAGCCATGTAGCCATGCCATTAACATCCGATAACATCATCCTACTAACGTCAATTTTATTCTTATTTGTTCTAAGCTTGCATATACCCATTTCTTTCATGTATATTATAGTTACTTGAACATATTATTAGTAGCTGGATAAAAAACCGCCGAAACAAACAAAAACCTCTAAATAGTAAAAAAAAATAAAATGTAGTGGTGTAACTTAAATAACGCACAACCTCTTAAGGGGTCATTGTACTCATCATTATGAACAATGTTTACTAAACGTGAAATCACGAAAAAGAAAAATCTGTTGTTCCCCACTTTTTGACGAGAAAGAAATAGGGAACAGCAGTTTTTTTTCGCTAGTTCAGGTTTGTTCCTATAGTAAAAATTGTTCATAATGAAGAGTACAATGGCCCCTTAAGAGGTTGAAATTATTTTGATCCAAGCCGTCTTCCAACGCGACGACGCTTGGATCAAAATATTACCTGCAAGTTATATTAAATTTACAGGGGCCATTAGAACCTACATATAATTTTTTTACTTGTTAGAGGTTTTTGTCTGTGTCGGGTGTTTTTAAAATTTTATTTCCTGCTTTTTATACTTTATATTATTATTAGTAGACACGCTACGATTGACACGTGGTTAGCCGAAATCTGCGCTACGTATTTTTCCACAGTAAAGCTAGTTACTAAATGATCCTAATTTCTCTTTCCTACTCCATCATCAGACCCTGATCACCTATTCTATCTATAACTTATTCATTGAGACCATTTCAATGAACCCAAACACAATATCTTTGGTGAGGGAGTTGGGTATCCTGCAATATTCCAGGTGATGCTGCAGCATCAGCTCAATATTACTATGTTCTTCTAATACCATTGAAGTATCAGAATATTTAATATCTTCTGGATCAGACCTGTGGAAGTGGTTCACATCCATACATCAACCAGGAAAGAGCTGCTAATCTTTAAACGGCTGATCAAATTCCCTTCAATCATAGACCTTTTTTTTTTGTGGATGGGAAATCATCAAATGAATCATAGACCTACGAGTAAGAACACTCTCGATAAAATTACTGAAATAAAGAACCAATAAAATAACAAAATATTTATTGTACAAAATCAAGTTACCGACGCAGATTTCTGTTACCACCCACGAAAGCAGCAGTCCTCATAATTCTGAAAAAGAAAAAGAACAATGAGTTATGCAGATATTTACACAACTGTTACATTGTTACACAGGTTTTTCGTTTATGTGTACATAAACGAAAAACTTACTTTTAAAGAACAATATACGTGATAATTAAATAGTAATGTAGGCAAACAAAGTCCAGACACCAAGCACAACCACTCACACTCACGCACACACCCCCACACATACATACACACAAAATACAACAAACACACACACACCACTCAAGAGCATGCATGCACTAAATTCCCTCCGTTTTACGATATTTTAATTTTATTGCATTTAAATTTATTGTTCCAAAATCGAGTGAAGGCACTGACTCCTGTAACACAGGTATCGTCTAGCATCGGAGTTAGGGCTTCAAATGAAAATGTTCCACCTTTTTGAGTCAATAAAACATTTTTTTGAAGTGAAAACTTCTTTAGGCGCGTATTGAGCGATTTTTGGTAGGGGGAAATCTTACGGCCCAGCCACGACATTGCGCGAATTGCGGCGCGGCAAGCGTTTTATCTGTTTATTGCGCGGTCGAGATGCGCAACGCACTGTGGCAAGTTGGGATCACACGCAATTAATTAGGAAAACCGCTGCCGCTGCCGCCGCCGCGCATTGTCGTGGCCGGGCCGTTACGGGTTCGCGTCACCCCGCATCACCGCAACATGTCGCGGTGCTGCCGTGACGCGACACCGCGAAACCTACGTTTTCACTTCTGTCGGCAGTCGCCATTATGCCTTATTCACGAAGGTGCCTAGAACGTAAGAAAAAACCATAACTGTTTTTCCTCAGTTGACACTATGGTTGACACATATTCAAACTTAATATTAATATAATATATAGAGTTATCTGTTACTTGGAGTGCGACATGATTATCTAAATCATCATTCACTGCTTACAACATTCGCTCTCTGGTACAAAAGTGCCTTCCCAATTCTTGTAGTAGTCATCAACATTCACATTCACTGCCAGGCAAGTAGCACCCAGGAAGGAGAGGCAAGCATGGTAACAGGTCTGTTGACAACGCTATAGGTAGCAGAAGTCGTAAGTACTCCTCATTTTTCGGGCAATCCGATATTTAAGAAGGAAGAAGTAGAATACTGTTGATACAATCGAAGAAAAGGAAATAAACAGAACTTTAAATTAAATCCATACTGGTTGGATGCTAGAATTTTGTATTTATTAAGATAATTTACTAATCTACCGTTAATTAACTTTTCCATAACTTTAGAGAGAGCCGAGAGTACTGATACGGGTCTATAATTTTCGACAGTCTCTGGTGTTGCTTTTGTGTATTGGGAAAACTAGGGCCCTCTTGACAGGTTCTGGGAATACACCTTTTGCAATAGAAATGTTAATAATATGTGTAATTAGAGGGACAAGGGTATTCCGACAAACCTTCAAAAGGGTAGACGGTATTCCATCCCAGCCAGTTGCACTATCCTGCCTTAGGTTCATGATGGTAGATTCCATCTCTAATTCGTCCACTTCAAGGATCACAAAGGAGTTATTAGAGGTTTTTTGTTGAATGGGCTGTTTTGGTCTACTGGCCAAAACTCCCATTTATTTTTTTATTTTATCGAATGAATATGCCTTGGGGCTTATGTTATTTGAGTGTTTAATTTTTTTTTCCATTTATCTTCGTGACACGGTAGCTTAACCGGTAACGCAGGGCAGCAGTCACTTAGATTTTAACTGATCAGGTATCTACTTCACAATAAAACTACAACCATGCCTAGAAAGATGTCAAATCTTTCCCAATGTTCAAAGGAGCTAAAAGATTGAGGATCATAAGATCCCAAGAATCTACGGAAGAGCGTCAGGAGAGACTTGATGATGTTCGAGAACATCAGGCTGCAACTCGCTTCGTGGAAACCTCTTTAGATCGCGAAGCACGCCTGCGTTCTCAGCGTATTTACGCATCTACATTCAGGTCCCTAGAGACCAGTGAAGAATATGATGCGCGACTGACCGCTGATCGTGAACGTCATGCATTATCTCGCGAGTCGGAGACGTTCACGGATAGAGAATTGCGCTTAAGTTCCAAGCGTATCTACGCATCGACTTCTAGGTCTCAAGAGACAAGTGGGGAACGTGATGCGCGACTGACCGCTGATCGTGAACGTCACGCATTGTCTCGCGAGTCGGAGACGTTCACGGATAGAGAATTGCGCTTGAGTTCTCAGCGTATCTACGCATCTGCTTCTAGAACTCTAGAGACAAGACGTGTGGAACGTGATGCGCGACAGTCTGCTGATCGTGAGCGACATGCAATGTCTCGCGAATCGGAAACGTTTACCGATACAGAATCACGCTTGAGTTCTCAGCGTATTCGCGCATCTATTACTAACAGGTCTTTTGAAACGAGTGATGAACGTGATGTGCGACTAACTGCTGATCGAGATTATCATACATTGTCCCGAACACGCACACAACAAAATATTCATAATCAGTTAGAAAGTGAGACAGAAAGAAATAAAAAATTTAAATAAATAAATTAAATATAAATAAATTTTACTCCGCCAAAACTGTGCAACGGAACCCGTCTTATTGTCAACGCTTTACAACGTAATATAATTGTTGCTACAATCCTCACTGGGTGTGGTGCCGGTGAGACTGTGTTCATACCGCGCATACCACTCATCCCCAACAATTTTCCCTTTAAATTTAAGCGCACACAGTTCCCTGTAACTACATGCTTTGCCATGACAATAAATGAGTCACAAGGGCAGACGCTTAAAGCCGCTGGTGTTGACCTGACAACCAGCTATTTTTCTCATGGCCAACTTTATGTTGCTTTTTCAAGGGTCAGCAACGCTTCCGGTCTTTATATATTAGCTCCTGAAGGAAAAACCCTAAATATAATATATAAAGATTTTTTTTAATGTTATTTTGCATAAGCAACAGGATCCGCGTACGAAGTCGCGGGCAGAAGCTAGTTCCATAATATATTTTTCACTTCAGTAGCTCAAACATGTAGGTTTTGCTGCTTGAAATCAGAGAGCAAAATGCGATTTTGCTCACTGAGTGAGACCAAGTAACTTTTTAATTTTTTTTTTCAGAAAGCCGCGAATGTCTTATTCAGCCTTGAGTTAATTATACAATTCGAAACATTCACACTCTATCTCTTTCCCGCCATTAGAAAGGGAGAGAGACAAAGACCAGCCCTTTCGAAGTTCCGATTTTGAATTCGACCTCAAAGACAAACACGTTCGGAATTTCGTACTAACTAAAGAAATTTTGCTAAAAGATAATTATGTCTTTTAATGTAATTTATTGAATTTTTAACTTATTGTTGTATTTAAACGAAAATAAGTATTTACTGCAAATAAAACTGATATTTAACCTGTAAATATTTATTTCTAGTTTCAATAATGTTACGTAATATACTTTGAATAATAAAATAGCATGGGTGCTATTTCCGAACACGCCTTAATTTAAATAAATGAGCGGGAATATCGTGGCTGGCGTAAAGAGTTGAATAAGTTAAAAAATATTAAAATAATCGTAAAATATGAGTGAAACTAGCGACGAGAACAGTATTTTAACACCGGAAGAGTTAAAACAACAAGTTATTAATGCAGAATTAAGTTTCCTACCTGAAAAGTCTCGCGAGAAATATCTGAAAGTATACCATGTCTTCAACGAATGGAGACTTACGAGTACAAAGGGCGCAAGCAGTTTTTCGGAGACGGTGTTGCTATCTTATTTTTTAGATTTATCACAGACGAGGCGATCATCTACAATGTGGAGTATTTACTAATGCCGAAAATATAGTTTTTCGAGTTTTCGTAAGTTTGTCTATTTGTCTGAACATGATAGTTTATGTTCAATTTTGGCATTGATAATCCATATAAGTCTGGTCAGTCTGTAACCTACCTATATCATGCTATTTATTTATTTTTTTTTTTTTTTTTTTGGGATGAGCAGTATAGCATTATATTCGTATTCATCTATAGTTTACCGTAAATTGTAGAAAGACGAGCCGAAATATTAGAATATTGCAGATAGTTACAGATTTAACCTTTTATGTGATTATCACCACGCTAATCCTTTAAGCAGTCAACCTAAATATGAACTTTTATTTTAGTCAACTTTGAACAAAGCAATTAGCTTAGCGGTTCGATGACTGTTCGCAAACCTGTGGATGTAAGTTCGATTCCCAACTGTTGATATTTTTTGTGATTCTTTTTTTTTACTTTTGTTATCTATACTAATATTATAAAGAGCAAAGATTTTTTGTTTGATTGTTTGTACCGAATAAGCTCTAAAACTACCAGACCGATTTTAATAACTTTTTCACCAGTAGAAAGCTAATTTATCAGGAAGTAATTCCCAACTGTTGATATTTTTTGTGATTCTTTTTTTTTACTTTTGTTATCTATACTAATATTATAAAGAGCAAAGATTTTTTGTTTGATTGTTTGTACCGAATAAGCTCTAAAACTACCGGACCGATTTTAACAACTTTTTCACCAGTAGAAAGCTAATTTATCAGGAAGTAATATAGGCTATAATTTATTTTCAAAATTTTGCCTATGAAATTCATTATTCGGCGTGCGCTGAGAAAACTATTAATGATACATAAAAAGTATATGCCACATAATTAAAGTACTAATTATTACCTTCAAAAAAATCCACAAGGCAATATACCTAACTATCATAGTTAAGTCACAACAGCAGCTTTTGTGATCTAAAATTTAATTAGGTTAGTATATTAGTAGTAGTATTAATTCTTATTCAAATAAATAGTTTTATCATCAAGGGTATTTATGTAGCAGTAAAATACTTTTAATTCATTCGAATTGGACATTTAATTTCGAAGTTATCACGAGTATAAAAATGCCATACGCGTTCCGTTCGATGGGGGGCTGCCGCGCCGCGATTAACTCTAAATCAGTATTTTTTATACTTGAGTCCAAAAATGAAGAATAACGTGTATCAGAGTTTTTCGAAAATGTACCCATAAGGGGGTCAAAAGGGGTAGTAAATTTTTCAGGGGAGGGTTTTACTGCGGGGCTTGATTAACTCGAAAATTGGTAAAAATAATCTTTCAGTCAAGTTATGGAAACATCCGAAACTATTTTTTAAAATTCCACTCCTGTGGGCATGAAAACAGGGAATACATTTTAAATGAAAAATCTTATTCATTTGGTTAATTAACTGGAAACATGGCACAGATACTTGCCTAAATAATAATGTTTGTTGTTAATAGTTTTTCAAAACTACCCTGGAGTCAGAGATAGAGGGAGGGGGGAAGGGGAGGGGGTTGGTGAGGGGGAGAGGGGGGGGGACGGGGTGGTTAAGGAGAGAGGTGGAAGGGAAAATGGTGAAGGGGGTGTGAGAGTGGGTGAGAGGGGGAGGGAGAGGTTAGCGGGAAAGGGATGCAGTGAACGAACGTGCTGATCTCTGGAACTACCAGTCGGACTTTAAAAAATTTTTTTGCATTTTATAGCCCAAATGTAAAGGAAGGCTATTAGGCATATTTAACATCACTCTAGGACCTTTACGTGGCGAGCTAAAAGAAAAAATGTCAGAAAGAACGCTAAGCGAAAACGAAGTAATAGCGCAGGCAATGCGATGCGACGCCGACGGGGTAGGTCGGGGAACAAGAAATTTCACGCGGACGAAGCCGCGGCAGCAGCTAGTACTGTTATAATTATAGTTCGTAGAGCGTACAAGAAAAATATGAAGTTTAGGTCTCTTCTGCTATCTATGGTTAACATAAAACGAAATACCTATGGTTAGGTGACTGTTAATGAGAAATCTCGTGTGTTTACAATCTATTGTTATATTATTTTAGTGACAGCAGTTCGTCAGGAATAATCTGTAAGAATGCATCAGTCAGTGTATCAGTGTTGTACCATTAGGTAGTATATGAAGGAACGCAGGCGTTCATTATTTCACTGAAAACGAAAAGCTTCGCAAACAACGGAAAACTGCTACTGAAAGCTGCGGGTATCAACCTCAGGATGAGCTGCTTCTCACACGTTCAACTATACAGTCACGAGCACAAATATTCTAATGTATTCTGTGTTGGTAGTTGCGTTTTAGCTGCGCCCTAGTATTTTACTTTTGCAGTTATGTTCATGTCTTTTGTTAAGTTATAAGTACCTAAATTGTTCCTAGTAAACTTATTACTTTGGGCTGGTCGGCCAGAATATCTGATTTCATGATTCATCTATTAATTTGTGGAAGGCATATACAAGAGGCAGCACAAATATGTGACATCGAAGGAACTCCAAAACGAGATATGCGAGGCCAAAATATGGGATGCTGCATCTGCTTGAAAAAAATGTGTCACCTCTTAGAATGCAATAATATCAGACATACTCGTATCTTGCGTTATAAATATCTGCCTATTACTAAGTTAAACTCAGAAGTATGTGAATCTCAATGTAATCAAAAATATCTGACATCACTTTGGCATACTATTAAGAAAAAAACCGGCCAAGTGCGTGTCGGTACACGCACAATGAAGGGTTCTGTAGTTGAAAAGAATTTATCCTAAAAACAAACTTAACAATGGATCCAAAAAAAAAAAATTGTATGTCATATAACTACAAATTAACAATTTTCGAACTTTTTCGTTTACTTGTGCTGGGAGACCTTGCTTCTTGCCAAATTTAATTATTCTAGGTCAACGGGAAGTACCCTATAGGTTTTGATTTACTTGCGACAGTTGCGAGTATCAAAATGTGTCGCAAAATGACCGTATTTTTTTATTGCGTTGACTTATAAGGTTGATTTTTTTAGAACTGTAAGGGACCATAGAGTTACGTATTCGATATTAATTTCAACTTGATACCTCCACGCGTACCTGAGAAAAAGGGTCTTGACAGACTGACAGACAGACAGACAGACCGACAGACGGAAAATAAAGTGATCCTATAAGGATTCCGTTTTTTCCTATTGAGGTACGGAACCCTAAAAAACCGAATCAATAAAGGTTTCCGTAGTTGGGATGGATTTATCCCAAGAACAAACTTAACATTGTAGTTGAAAAACTATGTTCCCCCATACATTCCAACTGAAAATGTATGTTTGTACTCACAATATTCAGAGATTTACCATGTTATTTTAAGACCACCGACTTCTTATAGGTTTTTCTGTAATCTACAGGTCTATTTTCTGTGTTTTTGTCAAAATTTTAAGCTCAGTAGTTTCGGAGATAAGGCGAGGGGAATAGTCAATTTTCGTCTATTTTCTTAAATAACTTTAAAACAATTTATTTTAAAACTGTAAAATATATATATTTGAGACCCTCATAATAAGCCCTTTCATTTGATATATCACACGGTATAGTTTGCAAAACTTTTATTTTTTTATTTTCATATTTGCCCCCCAAAATTATTTTAATTATTTACAAAAAATGGTAAACTATAAGTCCCTAGATAAGTCCAGATTTCATGGTTTTCCTTTCATTTAATTTAAAAGTTTCTTAGAGAGATTTCATCCATAAAAATGATCCTAACGATCGATTTAATATAAGTACAGGGTGTAATTCTTACAGATTTTAGTCGGTTCGATTCCCGGGTGTGGCAAGCGAATTTTTGAAAATCTTTGAATGCAGTTTTCTTTCTATTCAAAAATAAAGGAATGTTTTCTTTGAGTAAAATTTTCTATCTACAGTATTAAGAGTACTTTCCCTTCAGGTGGCAAATATCAATATTGATATTCTGATCATATGAAGTAATTATTATTTTATCAACACAAGCTGTTGTAACCTTGAAAAGCCCCGAGTCAAATATGACGTTAATGGTCTAAGTTTGGGCTCAAGTAAGATAATTATTATAACAAAAGAAATACATAATACACAAAGATAATCATTATCTTAAAAATTACACCTGACAAAACAAAAAAATCATACAACGAATCGCTAGACTTGCTTTCTACATTGCTTATTTTATTTTTTTTGTCCTTTGCGTCATGTTTACCGCAAATAAACGTATTTTCTTTCTTTCTTTCTTTCTTTTCTAGACTTAAATTTTACTTAACCACTAATGTTACTCAATAAATATACGTACGTAGTACGACATACTCTGTGAGTCTTGTCAGTCTGTCTTGATAATTGCTGATATGCTCAGTGTCTGAAATTAATAGTCAGTTGATAGCTGTCGAGTGTAATTATATTAGTAGACTTTTTCAAAATGATCATTATTTATATTTAATTAATAATATTTAATTTGCTACTAGCAGATATTAAGAAATGTTTTATTAACTCGTACATTCTATTATACGCCGATGACATGAAAATACTTAAAACAGTACGTTGTTCATCACACTTCACTACTCCAGGAAAATCTCATAAGGTTTGCAGATTACTGTATACTAAACAAACTTCAACGAAATCAGTCTGCCTAGCCTTTTCCCGACTATGTTGGGGTCGGCTTCCAGTCTAATCGGATGGAGCTGAATACCAGTATTTTACATGGAGCGACTGCCTTTTTTTTTTTTTTTTGACGCTGAGAAATGCTTTATGCATCCCCGCTCGTGGGGGACGAGACGGGGTATGTGGGACTCCTGTCGGAATGACAGTATACCCACTAAAACTCAGCAGTGTTCCCACATCGCCGTGATGGGAGGGCCATGGGAAACCGGCACAGCCTTTACGTCCACAACCCTCCCGGCGCATGCCCGCCTGGCTGGCGGGCCCCGCGTGCCCCCCCGGATGGGGGGCTACGGGAATGACCGGGAACACCTGGCCATTCCCGTCCGACACTGGTGGGGGCCTGTGCAATACAGGCAAGGATGCCCCCATACCCGTTGCCTGCTGGCCCCCACCTGGGAGGAGTCGTCTGCTCCGACCCCTCCTCCGCCTTCGGAGCGGCGCCGCGTGAGGGTTGTCCTCCCGCGCGCGCTCCGCCGCCATTTCGGCCGCAGAGGATAGGGAGAGCGGCCGACGTCATACCGACACTCCTCTTCCCCTGCGGCCCCACCGCGTCCGCCATCAAACGGTGGCGGCCCCGTCAAGGCCGCGGAAGGTAGGGAGAGCGGCGCACCGCAATACCGGCACTCCTCTCCCGCCGCGGCCTCCAATCCTCAGCCGCGATGCCTCCCATAAGACACCGCGGCCCGCCTCAGTTGCGGTGTCGCCCATACGGCCACCGCAACCTACCCGCTGGCCGCTACGTCGTCGGCTTATCGGCAAAAGCCCTGACGAGCGGCCCCCGCTCGGGTTCCTCTTCGCTTCACCGTGGGTGACCAAGCCACGGCTACTGAGCCCCCCCGCCTCGACAATGCGGGAACCCTTCGGGGGGGATGGAGCGACTGCCTATCTAACCTCCACAACCCAGTTGCTGGGTAATACGATACCCCTTGGTAAGACTGGTTGTCAGATTTTCGGGCTTCTGACGACCCGTAACGACTGTCAAAGATCCACGAATGACAGCCGGGACCAACGGCTTAACGTACTTTCCGAGGCACAGAGGAGTCTTGGTATGTAAAGATGGTCATCCATCCACGGACATCCCCGGCAAACGTAACATAACCTGATGGATCGACCCGTGCGGCTAATATTACTTAGCCACGAGCTCCTCACTCCACTAAACAAACTTCAACTAAATGTATCCAAATGCTTTCCTCTTGTTTGGCTCTTGTTTGGGACGCTACATGTGTCGACACGTTAGCCCCTTCCCATCTCAGCGGTTTGGTTTTAAGGGCCGGAGCCGCGGCGGAAGCCGCAGAAGAGGCCAAGCGACGCAAATATGTGACGCTTTCTAGCGACTACATATTTGTACCGTTTGGCTTCGAAACTTTTGGTCCATGGGGTCCCAGTACAAAAAAAAATTTCAAGCAATTGTTTCCTCGAATAGTCAACGCCGCTGGTGACAGGAGGGCTGGCTCATTTCTCGCACAGAGAATAGCTATTGCTATTCAACTCGGCAATGCAGCCAGTGTTCTTGGTACCATGCCCCATGGACACCCACTTTTGTTAGATTTTAAAGGTTTGGTTTTAGTTTTGTATTTAATTTTACCATACATTTGTTATTTAAATAAAACCATGATTTAATGTAAATAATGCTTTCATATGACTTATACACGGCAAAAGAAGACAATTGGTTCAGGGTATGCATTGGATAATCAATAATCACTTGGGCGTTATCCAGGCCAGTAAACTCATATTCGAAATGCATATTGATGAAATCGTAAAGAAAGCGTCTAATTCCCTATTCTGGAGTTAGAACAGTATTGTGTACATCACACCTGCATCAAAAAGGCTTAGCCCAAATCAGAGAAAATATTGTTATTAAAAGCAATTAAATTAAGAAAAAAATACTTTAACTATACAACTTATCGATAATAATACAACAGAAAAATACAACTTTTTGATAGGTACAGAGGGGCAATTCCCGTACTTTTAACAACGTTCGCAATCAGAAAGCCAATTCTCGTACTTAAAAACGTTCAAATTGAAGTAGTAATCTCATGCCAGCGACAAACAAATGTCAAAAATGTAGGTAAACGCTATACAATTTTTGACAGATTGAGACTGACATGACATTGCGAACGTTGTTAAAAATACGGGAATTACCCCTCTGATCTGTCTCAATCTGTCAAAAATTGTATAGCGTTTACCCTATATTTTTGACATTTGATTGTCGCTGGCATGAGATGTGACTTAAATTTTAACGTTTTTAGTTACGACAATTGGCCTTTAGATCTCTGAAGTCAGTCATGGAAGTATCCAGCTGTCGTCCATGTTTCTGAAAAACAAAAAAAAAATACAATAAGTTATTCAAACAGAGGTAAAGTAAGGTTGTAAGAAATTTTTTTTTACAAAAAAAAAAACAACCGACTTTCAAAAAAAATACTATAAAGTGAAAAATAATCATAATTTTGGAAATTGGTGTCTTTTGATCTGTATTTTAGTTTTAGCCACCGACTTCCGAAATTAATGTTATTTTTCGCTTTGTAGTATTTTTTTGAAAGTCGGTTGATTTTTTTTTTTACTTTTTAGTGGGTCAGTCCGTAATTATTTATCTATGTTACAATAGCCTAATGTCAACTGCTCATCACCTTTTACAAAATATTGCTTTTCCCGATACAAGGACTTTAATTGTTGAGGAGTTCTCTCAGTAAGGAACCAGGAGAACTGGAACTGATGGTGAAGTCACCATCAGCTCTTCTTCAACATATGTATTGTGACGAGCATAAATTGCTTAGCAATAATCAACTCGCAACCCATGAAATACGTATTATTGAGTAGTTCCGATGGCCATCTGTGGTCTGCCTCATCAGTTCCACTTCACCAAATGGTACTTTTCGGGAGCAAATGCACCAGTTACTATAAAAAATACCCAAATCGCTATAGGTGTGCCTATAAAATTTGAAGGTTCCCCTCGATTTCTCTGGGATGCCATCATCAGATCCTTGTGTTTCAGGTTTCCTTGTCATGGTACTTAGGATATATCCTTTCTAACAAAAAAGGAATATTCAAAATCTGTTCATAAACGACGAAGTTATCCGCGAACACACATAAAAATATATATACATATACGGTCAAATTGGGAAACCTCCTTTTTTGAAGTCGGTTAAAAAGCAAAATTATGTTTCTTCAGGTGACGCAAACTCAAGAATATGCTATCTCTTTTACTCATACGAGGCACAACAAAAATTCATCGCTGCTTATCGACACATGACTCAATCAATCTGCCTAACCTTTTCCCAACTATGTTGGGGTCGGCTTAACCGGATGCAGCTGAATACCAGTATTTTACATGGAGTGACTGCCTGTCTAACCTCCACAACCCAGTAAGTGGGTAATACGATACCCCGACTCATGACTATACAGGGTTATTTTAAATTGGCTAGCTAAACTCCGAGGACGCGATGAGTATCGATATCTAAACACGTTATAATAAAAAATTTAAGATTTGATGTTTTTTTGGAGGTCAACGACCGCTGTTAATGTTTTTACTTGAAGTATGAGTTGAGAAAAACTGTTTTCTTATGTTTTATCGTGTTTATATATAAATAAAATAAAAATAGTTTATTTGTTGACCTTAAACGTACAACGTACGCTTTTTCTTGGCTAGAAGAAGAAAGACATTATATTAAAAATACCACAAACAAGAACACTATTTGCCAGTGTTCAACTTTTTAAACGGTCTGCTCAGCTTTATAATGCTATTAATAAACACATTTACATCTACACTAAGAATTGTTATGAATGCAAAAAATACTAACGGAATGGATAAGAAAGCTAACCTATAATGAGACTGAAACACTTCTATCGATCCCATCACGTCTGTCAATAATACACCAAAAACTATGTTTTAGTGATATTTCAAGTGACTACAATAACAGCGGTCGATAACCCCCAAAAAAATCATCAAATTTTTTTTTTGTTTTTTTTTGTTTTATCATGTTCCGATATCAATACCCATTGAGTCTGCGGAGTTTAGATAATCAATTTTAAATAACCCTGTATTAGCTATAGTTTAGTAGCATCACTACTTACAACATTCACTTTCGGGCACACAAGTGCCTTCCGAATTCCTATACAATTTGTAAACACATTCACAGCTGGGCGCATAGCAGTTAGGAGCAACTGGTATGCAAGGTGTATTCTCCTTAAAATGATCACAGGTCCTTTGGCAACGATATAGGAAGCATTCGTAGTACTCCTCATTTTTCGGGCAATCTGAAATGTTGAAAAGGATTTTTTTTTTTTTTTATCTGAGATTTAACCACCTATATTAAGCAATTAAGGGAAAAGCAGGTAAAACAGTGTCGATAAAAAAAGTATAAGAAGAGGAAAAGTTTTTAGACAGAGTATGACTTTCTTGAAAATATACTGTATTCTGAGAATTATAAAAAATATTGCTAACTTGAAATAACAAAAATTATCAAAGAGATCGAATGTGTGATGTAAATTAAGTAAGCTTCAGTCAAATCCAATGAAAATAATTATATCTTACCTAGTGGTTTATGGTCAGATGGAGGAGCAGCAGAAGCAATAGTTAAGACTGCCACAAACAAAGATAATATAGGTACGAGTAATATGGAAGCCATAGCTAAGGTGTCAATTGAAGATAAAATCAAGACAGATAAAAATCTAGCTGAGCGTCTATCTTTTATATTCTGTAAAGTTTTCAGAGCACGTTGCAGTTGTAGATATATAAAAAGACCAAAAAGTGTTAGTCACTTCCAAAATAGTAAATCAACTAATAATTATAAGCACAGCCACAAAAGTCCCAAAACTACATCAATTTGTTAGCAAACAAACATTGGCGCCTCATTGAAAAAAATCAAAACTAAGAAATAAACATTTTCCTTAACGTAGAACCTTCAAACAACGTATGGTAATGACGATATTTCGCATATCAGTACCTCTGTATATTGAATGAGCGCTAGAGATGTTTTTGTGCCAACTTTTTACACCTACATACGTATAAACAACGGTCCATTAGTGAAATGATATTCCTCTTAATGTGTCCATGAGGCGACAAATTGTAGCATATGGAACGTAGCTGCGGCACAAAACTGGAAGAGGACATTATGAGGTGGTAATCTGTAAAAGATGCATAGATAGGTATAGTCATAAATTATAATTTAGGGGTTTGGATCTTTGACACAGCCGTTGCTAACTACGAGTATGAAAACATATAAAAAAGCTAGGCAGGTACAAATGAGTCATATAAATAAGTATCCAAAAAAATATTTGAAGGACACCTCCGTAGTAACCGGGTTTCTAAAAATTCGTAAAATATGATTGACGACAAAAACATCATTACGTAAGTTATAGACAGGAATATTATTGATCTTAGTTTGATCTAACCACATCCTCCGGAAATTATGAAGTATTCGATTTGTAAGCAGTTATTCTTGTCAAGATTGGTGAGTAAAGAGGAAAATAAATGTCAATGTATTTGTTTATTACTTTCTTGCCTATTTTCTTTATATTGTCTCCGGTAAATGCCACCTCATTACTTTTATTAGGTGTCCTTAAGTTGATTTGTTGACTTGTGCATTTATTAGCAAACAATCCTTTCCCTTTTGCGCTGTTCACAAGTAAAAAGGACTAACACACAACTTGTTACATTCCCCTGTGCTTTTCAGGCGTCCCTTCCAGCATATCTTCTTTGTAACACTACAATATCATAATACTAATGGATTTTGCTTAAGAAATTGCAAAGTGATACATAAGACTTCAACATTACTGGGCAACCTCTTGACAAGCTTGCAACTTTTTCTCCACGCATATTATGGTTGTCCTTTTATTACACTCCCCTAAAAGAAAACCATAAAAATCCCCTCAAAATATAATAATCCTGTGCGTTTATGACTTGACTGACATCTGTGAGTTCGATTTGCGAAAATTTTGCAAGCTTTAGAATTTTGTCAGTCATGAAGAATTAAGGATCGGACTGACAGTTTCTTACCGAATGGTTTTGTGATAACCTGATGGTTTGTTTTTTAATCTTACATCGCTGTGAGGTCATTAGTATGTTTTAATCTTTGTCACCTTGCAATCTTTGCATTACCTAGTTTTTATCATAGTAATAGAAAAGCACTATTAGTATAAACCCTTTATAGCGTTCATTCTAATAAATAAAGTAGACATACAATTTAAAATGGAAAACATGTTTCCATTTTGCATTTTTTACACATAAACTTTTGCTAACGTTGCGTTTTTCGATAGATAGCGCAGCTATTTTAATAGGCGTAGTTTTTTGGATCTCACTGCAGTACAGTGAATAAGTAGTTTTTGTAGCTATTAAGTAGCTTGAACAAGATTAAAGAGATCGCCACACAGAGCAGCTATAGCTACATTCCTTCTTGCTTCAACGTTTTAGGTACGTAGATAATGGAAAAGAAAAGAAATTAAATTTGAATCATTTTAAATGGAGAAGAACAAAAGCAGTGTACAAAATTAATAGATTTTTCCCGAGTTCCAAATTTTTTTTTTGTAACTAACTACAAGGTTGCTAAATATAATAATAATAGGTCTTTACCTATGAAATTGCCGTTTTGTATGAAAAAATTTAAACGGATTTTTTTCATGCATTTTTTATTTGTATTAATCGAAGTAATCACCCATGCAATCAATGCATCTTTGCCAATGTAGTGGCAGTTTATTGATGCCCTTCTTAAAGAAATCAGCTGGACGGGAGGCAAAAAATTCTTCAAAGGCATTTTGTACTGCCTCTCGGGTATTGAATTTTTTTCCCGCCAAGAAGTTATCCAAATTCTGGAAAAAGTAGTAGTCTGTAGGCGCAAGGTCTGGTGAGTAGGGCGGATGACGGAAAGCTTCCAACCCCAGTTCTTGCAACTTGGAGACCGTCTGCTATGCAGTATGAGGTCGCGCGTTGTCGTGCAGGAGCAGCGGAGACGAGCGATTGACCAATGCTGGTTGGAGATGTGCCAGCTTCTCCATCATTGTGTTCAGTTCTTCACAGTACACATCTGAAGTAATGCTCACCCCGTTTGGTAAGAAGCTGTGATGAATCACACCGGCGCTAGACCATCAAACAGTGAACATCACTTTTCTAGGGGTAAGTTTTCGTTTAGGGCATTGTTTAGGTGCTGAACCAGGATCCAACCAACTTGCTGAGCGCTTGCAGTTATCAAACAGAATCCATTTTTCATCGCAGGTAACAATGCGGTTCAAAATTCCTTCATTTGTGTGTCTGTTGAGCAGTGCAAGGCACGTCTCGACGCGTACTTCGCGCTGGCGATCATTGAGTTCGTGGGGCACCCATTTGTCAAGCTTTTTTACCTTGCCAATTTGACGCAAATGGACCAATATTGTTTTGACGCTAACGTCGAAAGCTGCTGCTAATTCAGCCGTAGATTGTGTATCATCAGCTTCCACAATCGCCTTTAATTCGTCATTGTCGACCAAAGTCTTCAGACGACCGCGAGGTTCATTTTTCAGGTCGAAATTTCCAGAACGGAAGCGAGCAAACCAATAACAAGTGGTGCGTTGGTTTGTAGTGTTAGCTCCGTAAACGTCGTTGATGTTGCGTGCCGCTTGTGCCGCGTTGCTGCCACGACGGTACTCATATTCCATAATTACTCGAATTTTTAACATATCCATGATGACGAAAAAGATTGAAATGTGATGAAAATGTAACACTAATCAATAAACAAATGACTACTTTTGGAAAAAAAAATCCATGTTTTTAAAATAAAATTAATTTGAAATTAGAATTCTTAGCCAAACAAAAATTATTTTAATTTGAAATGGCCAGTACTGCAGAACGGCAATTTCATAGGTAAAGACCTAATATGTATATACTAATATTATAAAGAGGTACAATTTGTTTGTATGCTTGGGGTAATCTCTGGAAATACAATACAAATAGTCGGATTTGAAAAATTCGTTTTGCATGTGGTAGCCCAATTCTTGAGGACGGTTATAGGTTATTTAACATCACGCTATAACCCTTAGGAGCCAAGCGAAAATAAAAAAAAATAGAAAGAACGCTAAGTGAAAACGCAGTATAAGCGCTGGCAGGCGATGCGATGCGACGGGGTGGGTCGGGGTACAGTCACAATTTGTCGACAGTTTACAATCTCACGAGGTAGATTATAAACTAACGGACTTCATAATTATCCGGTGACAATACATAGATTGTTAGTGCAATGTATGACACATTTCGCCATAAATTAGCATGCAAATATTAAAATAATAAGGTGTAAATTTAAATAAGCATATCACAATACAAATGAACACAACATTAAAATATTTAAAGTAAATTTTAAGCTTCATAAAATTAACGTGTGTGTAACTTCATACACGGTGTAGGTAAAACAGTTTTTGATATTAATATCTCAGAGCCAGTTGCTACGCAAAACCAGTTTCTGCCTGAGGCATACAACACAGACAAGTCACGATTGTTTTGAAATACTAAATATTACTTACGTAACTAATCTACTGTTATTTATTGATTGAACGTAAATTATGTATATTTCTATTCCTTATTCCTATAACCAAGGTTTCGAAGTAATTTTTTTTGTGTTTCTTAAATTGACTGGAAAATTAATTAAATCGTGCATTAGCAAGGCCAAGAGCCCTATCACATAATTGGATTTTGACAGATTAGATGTATTGAAGCATGGCGAGACGCATCGCATTATGTAACAATATGGCAGTTGTAATTACGTTAATATTTTGAGTCTTATAACTTATTTATTCTTGTATAAAGTATGAAGTTTTAATTTCTTCTGAACTATCGTTTATTCTGGTATAAATTTTACGTAATAATATAGTTATTAATGTAGTAAGGAATATACAGTTAATTCTAAGCGTTTTTTGTAGTTTTATGGTTTTGAATGGGATTTTTGATAGCTATTCCATACATATTTTAAAATTCTGAGGTCGCTATGGACTAATGCACTATTTAAGAGATATTATTATATATTTTTCATTTGCTTATGTACTCCACGAGCTTGAAAAAATGGAGTCGCGCATTTTATGTAAAACTTGCTTCGGAAGTTTAGCTTTATTTATATAATTATGAACAAATTGCTAATAGCGAGGTCGCTATGGACTATACTAATAGCTATTTCCCACCACTCAAGTCAAAGTTGTCGAAGTCTTTTAGTTTCTCAGAATAAGAACGCCAAAGTTGACCAATTTACGACAAATTCACGGTCTAATTGTAATTCCTCTTAAATAAATTGCATTGCTTGGATGAAACTGTTTTATTTGAAAAAAATATATTCATTTTAAATTACGTAAAGCATTATTATGTACGGCCGCAAATCAGTGATAACACTATGAACTTGAGCTGGCCATCGTAGAACAGAGTATCAATAGAATGCGAGGCCAGCTTATACCGGTTATGTTACCGCTGCGCTGATGCTACTCGAGCTGATATTCGAGGATTTTTCGGGGTATCCCCCATTGAAGTCGTCTGTTTTTATTTTCTCACTATAATTAATACGGGATGTACTTGTTAGTGGAATTTCCCCTCTTGGCGATAACAAAAACCACGTTCAAACGAGATTTAGCCCTGATATGGAAATTAAAATCTATCAATCTGCCTAGCCTTTTCCCAAAAATGTTGGGGTCGGCTTCCAGTCTAGCCAGATGCAGCTGAATACCAGTATTTTACATGGAGTGACCGCCTATCTGAGCTCCACAACCTATTAACTGGGTAATACGATATCCCTTGGTAAGGCTGGCTGTCAGACTTTCGAGCTTATGACGACCCGTAACGACTGTCAAAGATCCACGAATGACAGCCGGGACCAACGGTTTAACGTGCTTAAATTTGGTCACCCATTCACGGACCGACCCCGGCGAGCGTAGCTTAACCTGATGGATCGACCCGTGCGGCTGTTATTACTTTACCACGAGCTCCTCGGAAATTAAAATCTACTTGATGATTATTATAAACCACAATATTATAACAATGGAGGATTGAGGCACGTCATATTTTCATAAATAGGCATCGGGGTTTTAGATTCTTTAAAATGAAGGTACCTACTTCAGAAACGATTCGAAGGTGTAACTATTTTCACTTTGATTTTATTTCAATACTTTCTTCAAATTGTATTAATTCTATCACCTTGATATTTTGTTTACCTTAATTTTCCAGGCGACTAAGGCATCTGCCTCGAATTTCGCGGGCAGCGAGGCGGCGGCGGCGGCGGCGCGTCTCGCATTGTCCCGCCCCGCTTCCGCGCCGCTGTTTTCGAGGTCCGGTCGATTTGTTTTTACGCATAAAATCCGGCCGCTCCCGCGCCGCCGCCGCTGCCGCCCCGCTGCCCGCAAAATTCGAGGCAGAGGCCTAACAAGTTAAGGGGCGACTACTGATTTGCTACTAAAAAAAATAACTTGGTAGCGATTAAATATTTTAGCAATAATTATACAACGTCTCGTTTTGCATCTTCGTCAAATTTCAGGGTGTGATACAGAACATCAAAATTGTCAGCTGTCCCATAGAAAACTTCAATACCTACACGACGCAAATGTATGGGACGGCTGATTATTTTTTCGCGATTACGATGTTGGTGCCATGGAAAAGTTGTTCGGTTTGATTCTCTATACGACATCTTTAAATTTGACGAGGATGCAAAACGCCACATTGTATTTATTAGATGAGCTTCAAAAGCTTTTTTGCTTTTACTTTTATTATACCTTCAGACAATAATTTCAGATGCAAGAGCGAGCGAAGCGAGCTCGGGACTTAGGGCTCCCGACTCGGACAGGTTAGGTTAGAAGGGGATGGCGGGGTCAAGAGAGCGTGTGAAACGAGCGAACAGACCCTGCCATCCCCTTCGTGGTTGTATTTTTTTTTATACCCTTGTGTCCCGCGATGCTGGGCTCCCTTTACTGGGGCTCAGTCGACTGCGACCTTTAAATTAAAACAAAGCTGACAACTGCTACAAAGCTACTAAGCTGCTACTTTCTACTTAAAATTATCCTTCGCTGTAGCTGCCAACCTACTATTTTTAACCCAAAATTCAGATTAATTTGTCGCCATTCCTAAATAGGTTCTATATTGATGTTTTCTATTTCACGATCAATATAAAACGAATACAACCCTTCAAAGGGTCTGAGCCCGCAAGGGTGTGGTGTGGCCGTGGCCCTACAGTTATCAAATTATTGGCACACGTCATAAAACACTTTTCGCCGAATTCAAACGTTTAGATGCGGAAGTCCCCAGTGATATGTTGAACGCACAAAACATATTTTAGACTGAATTTTCATAAATTTAAGGTTGAAATTTCTTTAGCCTGGGTTATTTAAGGAAATCCGAACCATTTCATAGTCGACAAAGCGTCGATCTTTACAAACAATGGGAAGAGGAAATCGACGGAACGCAAGATAAAGATGATTTATAATTTAGTTAATAGGTTCAAATGTAATTTCTGTGGAACTCTTGGCTCGTATTTTACATAAAATATAGGTAGAATAATTGTTGATGGAACTTGCGAGCTCTCTTTATCTTGCTTAAAAAGAACTCAAAAGTGGTGGAAACTCCAAAACTAATTTCTGTTCCGATAAATTTTCTTTGTATGACTGGTCGTTGTGGCGATGCCTTCATCAATGCAATCTTACCCTGCAGTACCTAGACTTTTTTTATTTATTATTATTATTATCTCAAAGTGCTAACCACTTTGACAAGTTTAAATTATTTTAATCCTAATAAACTCATATCAAACTAAGAGGGACCTACGTTACATCCTGTAAGTTTTGACAACATTTTGGACTGATACGCGAATTCAAATAACAATGATTGACTGGGATGGTAAGGGTCAGAGTGCCATGATAGTTCCACCATAATGTTTATTGCGTCTAGTACTCTAGTGCTATGTCACCCTAGCCTTATTTAGCTCAAGAAAAAGCCCTTTCCAATATATCTGTTATTCCCCGACATCATCTGCTCACAAATACTTGCATTCCCTTCAAAATGATACGATAACAACTTTAATCAGGACAATAAAACCAGCGTAACCACAAACCGAACAGCATTTCCCTATCTCTTCCACCATATATTCGATATATCTTGCATGAAATCAACCACGGCATTCCCCTGTTTATTTATCCGTCCACTTCATCAAAATAAAACAATACCTCCAGAATTAAGTCACCCTACGCAATTCCCGTCCTTGTCTGCGAAGCTATAAATCTCAATTTAGCTTCCCACAATATTGGATGTAAGTAAGAAACTGTTTATCCTGAAATTGAGGACTGGATTTTTTATGATCTCATTGACAAAGTCGTTTGATTAAAAATAAAGTTGGATTTCACTTTGTGAAAGAAGATACAAACAAACTTCAAGTTTGTTTGTATTCTGTTTTTATAGTCCTTTAAGTTAGGGATGACGATTACTTGAGCGCCCCGTTTTGTAATTTTGCCTTCAAGTTTATGACAAAGTCTGATTATATTGTGATTAACCTGATATGATCTTTTGTTTATAGATGTCAAACATAAACCTAAGTTGTGCCAATTAGTGAACCATCTTTGAAAAATGATTTAATTTTGACTACCGTCGTTCAGGGTGACTATGTGCCTGGGGGGTCAGAATATGTAATGAGGGTCCGGTTTTATGTTCCTTGCTAGGAACTTCCGACTGTTTGTTGCGTAACAGTACGCAACAAACAGTCACGTTAACGTTACAGAAATTATTTGAATAACTACCTACTTTGACAATTTTTTTGTAAAATAAAGCGTTTAAGAGGTCGTTCCTATTTTGCACATTATCACCTACCAGGCACATAATCACCCCGAATGACGGTACACACGGCTGACATCACGCCATAATCTCCAGTTTACATTGACCTCTCATTGTAAGGAAATCCTATACAATGCGAGATCAGCTTATACTGGAAAGGTATAGCTTGATATGTAGCCGTGCGTACCACTGAATACTGGACCCTATCTACTTTGAAAACTCTAACTCTTACAGAGGTTTGTCCTCTTGACAAAACCCACAGCAAGCTCTTATAAAGGCTTCAACCACACAGGCAGCTTATACACCCAGAATTCACCCGAAATATTCAAAAGAATAAATCTCGTAATTCAAAATTTCATCCAACAACGAAGGAATTATGTTTTTAAGTGTAATGAGGCAATTTACCGACCGACTGTAGTATTCCGTGGACCCGTAGAGTTATTATGAACCACTCGTTTCGTTCCCTCATTACTACGGGTAATTCGTAGTTTAAAATGCAAGAGATTTCCTCGCTTTTCCCTATTTTCGGCTTTGTAGTTTTGGTAAAGCAACGAAATAATCTATTGAGGTAGAATGTAACTTTGGTTGAAATTCCATTACATTTGCTTGTTATATTTCTTGGGTGTTTAAATGTAATTTACGTTGCTTGGTATGTATAAAGGTTGCCTATATCTTTTTCTAATAATACACAGATCAGTTCATGCAACTGTGACTGCAAGAAGACGCAGAATTAACCATTGTTGAACTAGCAAGGAGAGTATCCAGCAGGACCCGAACCTATCGTGCCCATCCCCTTCAACCAGCTACGTAAATGGCTACAGGAGTTTACCCACACACAGGAGTTTGCACAATCAAACGTAAATTCTATGACCGTAATGATTATGTATAATTTATTTATTTATCATTTAATTGCAGACATTTGAGTCCATAGTATTACTCACAAAAACACAAAATAACATAAAAATAACACAATACACACACATTATAAAAATCACAAAATAGGCATAATAATAATAATAACATAATAATAATAATGAAACTAAACTATGTGTGCAGTCTCACCCATCGTCCAAGCATCGGGCAGTCCCACCGGTCACACAATGCTCTCAACATGCCGTGGGTGCTATTATCTGTTCTGTGCCGGAGAGAAGCGCATCGTTTAAGAATTATGGCATAAAAATCATCCACTCTCGCATCGGCAAACATTCCGGAAGCGCTACAATACCGCGGCAGCCCCACAAGCATCCTGAAGGCATTGTTATACTGTACACGCAGGCCGCTGTATGCCTTCTGCGTATACTTGACCCAATTGGCTGCAGGTGTAAAAAGTCTGACAGTAGGCTCGAAAAAGCGTCATTTTAACGTCGTAAGAACACCGTGCAAACCTACGGGCCAGCATATTACTTCGAACAGACAGCGCCCTACGCTCTCTCGCGATATCTAAATCGTCACATAGGTCCTCAGTGACCCAGTGGCCCAGATATTTAAATTTTGAGACTTGCTTCAAGGGTGTACCTGCTAACGAGATGCAAGGAACATTAAACCACCATTAAAAACAAGGAACTCACTCTTAGTGACATTATACCTAAGCCCCTGAGCCACCGCATAGTTCTCACATACCTTTAACAAACGTCTTAATGCACTGATTGATGGGCTCAGCAAGACCATGTCGTCCGCATAGCTGATGTTGTTCATAGCAACTCCATCAACATGACAGCCGACACCAGTATTGCTGAGCTCAACAATCAGCTGGTTTATATATAAATTGAAAAGGCGAGGGGAGGTGATTCCACCCTGCCTCACCCCACATTCCAATTTATATTCATCGGACATAGTCCCAGCCCACCTAACATTGTTTATTTGGTGCTCATACCAGAAGCTTAGCAATGACGTGACCTCAAAATCTACTTTTTTCTCCTTTCTTAACTTGTCCCACAGCTGGTCATAAGGCACAAGGTCGAATGCCTTAGACAGATCTAAGAATCACGCATTAACAGGTGTCTTCCTATCGGTGTAATACCGGACAGTCCGCTTTAAACACATAATGGCACTTTCTGTGGACAGCCCAGGCCTGAAGCCAAACTGTGCATCATGCAAGTCAATCCTGGGGGCCAAGTATGAATCCAGCAGACTATCCAGCACCTTCGCTATGACCGTTGCTAGGGATATTGGCCTGTAATTACTGGGATCAGCAGCATCACCAGTTTTATTTTTTATGACAGGTACAACTATAGTTCGCATAAGTGCACTGGGCAGATACGAATGACTCACACACAGCCTAAAAAACATCGACAATACTCTAGGTAAGTGTATACCTGCATACTTAAGGTGCTCAACACTAAGGTGATCATGTCCCGGGGACTTGCCTCTAACCATGGAGTGCTGGTGGACCTCGACATCAGGCTGCAGGCAGTGCATCCTTAGATGGTAGGCTAACCATGCCATCACGGAACACTGCTCACTAAATAAACACTTTCACACAATAGGCATATTTATTATTATTATTTATTTCTAATACACGTCTTAGTCTTTATTCACTTACAATTTGGTTTTAGCCACACAACGAAAACCTCTCAGGGCTTATCTGTATGCTGGCAAGCAATATTGGACAGGCCTCTGTGCAGAGAGTGCATGGAGGCTGAAGAAACTGTTGCGCATGTGCTGTTTGAATGCACAGGCGTCACCCAGATTAGAAAAGAAACCCTTGGGGCACCCAGATCTTTTGCAGATGTTCTTAACAGACCAGGAGACGTAATCAACTTCTGGGGGGAGGTCGGCTGGATGGAATAACAACTGACGGCCGCCATGGCCCTCGCACAATGGTCCATTCGAAAGACTAAGTGCAGAAACCAAACCCCATAACAAAAAAAAACATTGTTTTTATGATTGTTTTTTTATATCGGTTTTACCGCATAAAACGCCCAATTCATTTTATTAGAAACCTAAAAACATATCCATCGTTTTAGGAATCGTAGGTAGCTTTTGTTCCTAACTAATCCCTTGAAAAACCCTAAAAGTAATCTCACCTTTGAGCAGTCTCTACGGATCAAAGGCTTTCTATCTATACGAATAACAAAGCTGAAGAGTTTGTTTTTTAGGGTTCAGTACCAAAATAGTAAAAAGGAACCCTTATTAACTACTAATGCAATCAACTTGAAATTTGGAACAGTTTTAGATGACGTTTGCCCAACTATTTTGCAAATAAGAATTTTTTTTATTTTTTTTGCAACAGGTACTGAAAGGGTGAAACTTTAGGTGCGGCGGCAGCGGTCGTCGGCGCGCAGTTACCTCTGCCGTTGACGCGTATTCCTCGTGTGTAAGAACACTAAAGGTGAGCGTCCACTAGTCCACCCCGGCCACAACGCACGCACGGCACGCAACGGATTTCAGTTTACTTTGTATGAATTCATATCCACACCACCACATCACCACCGATATTCTGCATCCACTACCGGTACCGCCTGCATTTTAATTTCTTCATACAAACAAACCAAAATCTGTTGCGTGCGGAGCAGTGGACGCTCGCTTAGCTTTTAGCGTAATAAGGTTGAATCTGTCAATTTCAACCTTATTACGTTTTAAAATTCGAACAAGTTTAAAAGTCATGACGATTTTGCTGATGAAACTTCTAAGTTGTGTCGTTTTATAATACGATAAGAATATTTCGCACACCGCACTCTTTTCTAAGATTTTCTTGTGGGCAAGCTGTATCATAATAGCGTCCTAAGCCTGCTTAGTGCCGGTCACACAAGTGTTCATAAATATAAAGTCCGGGACAGCGGACGTCGTGTGTTTCACTTTATTACGTTGTAACGTTATTATATTCAGTTCTCGTAGGTACGCACGGCTACCGATCAAGCTATAAATTTCCAGTATAAGCTGATCTCGCATTGTATAGGATTTCCTTATAGTGAGAGGTCAGTGTAAACTGGAAATGTATAGCTTGATGTGTAGCCGTGTGTACTTTCCTATATGTGTGATATGATAGTACACATGCGGTTTTCAATTAAAGTGAGATGGTATAGTTTTTTTGGGCTGTTTGTAGAATGAAACAACATTTATTTAAGAGTTTAAATAGATGATTGGTGCTAACGTTAGCACTAAGAATAACGGTAAACGTAAATAGTATCATTTTTTATTTTAAATAATGCACATTTACATTATTAACCCTTAACCTAAAGTGGTACATAATAATGGGATCAACCTGAACTAGGATAAACCTGTATCTCAAGTATCATAAGTGCAAATTAGCTTATTACATAAATATTTCCTAAGACTGATGATAATACATAAATAGTGAATAACTTAACAGACTAATGATAGGACAATATTGACTTAAAAATAATAATTAACTTAAAACAACCAGTAACTTTCTTCTTTTCTTTGTTTTTTTCTTTATTTTCTTTTTCTTTTGTAAATTGACTGCAACATAGCCTTTCACGCCCCGGGCTGCCTTTTCAGGCCAATTTGACATGACATTCATCGTTTTTTTATAGCCTTTCAACGCTCTACCTAGGTAGACAGAGATGATTCTTACTTTACTTAGGTACCTTTTGTATACATCGTAAGTGCATTACATTCGCAGCTCTTTAAACTTTTTTTACTTTAAAACGTTTTTTCCTAGATGTCAAATAAAACAAACTCTTAAATGGCTGAGAATGGGCCTTCCAATGGCCTCTGCCATAAATGTTCCCTGAAGAAGTGCGATAATCATTACCTACGTTCGATAGAAAAAACGATAACTGACTATTTACACTAGGTAGTTAATTAAATGAAATTTGGTATACAAATGAACACCAAAACAAAAAGGACTAGTGAGTAATAAAAGTAAAAAGATAATTGCCGGACTCTGCTGCCAGCGACACATCCTCTTGACGGTGACGACCGTGCAGGCAGTAGACAATACATTCAGAAATTATTAATACTGTTACCACATAAAATAATTAATCAGCTTAAAGTAAAACGCTAATTAATCATTGAAAATAACATTATTCGTCGAAAAACGGAATTAAACAATTTCCGTCTTCAATTAATTTTAATGTTATTATTGGTGGAGTATATTTAATTTAGTTTCAAGTAATGCTTTTACAAATATGTTTCATTCAGGCATTTCCTGCCTTCATAATATAGTACCTGTAGTGCTATTCTGAAAATATCTCACCGTGAAAACATAAGTGAAGTGATCTTAAAGTGAGCTGTCAATAGTGTCAACGTCCCTAATAGCATCATGTGGAATGACGGCTCATTTCACGCTCACTTCACTTAAGTTTTCGCGGTGAGATGTTTACAGAAAAGCACTACTGGTCCGACCGACCTCTGCTTGGGTGAAAATAGAGAAAACAAATTTTCCCAAATAGGAGACCTAACTAGATAAATTTTTCACCCCTCCAACTTTCATCGAAGTCATTAGAGCCGTTTTCAAGAACGTGATTTATTTATTTATTTGTTCTTCGGAAAGCTTACAGTCTAATATCTATACAGGTAAGTTATGTACAATATCGCTTACAATTGCCATTTAAAAGCTTCCACAAATTAAAAACTATTTATGTATGATTACAAATATGTATGACTACAACTATATAAGATTCCAAATATATAACCAAATATTGCTCATTTAAAAGCATAGGATAGGATAGGATGAACGTATAAAAAGGTAAAAGGTTTTTAAACATTACAAAATTTATTAAAACGTTGAGTTTTTCATGACAAAAGTCATTTTGGAATTCGATTTTCATTACAAGATACAGATAATCAATAACAAAACTGAAGTATGTAATATTCATAAGTACATACTTTACGATAAAATTAAATTTAAAATTAAAAAAAAACCCCGACCAAAAAAAAGTACCTACGCAATTATTATGACAAAAAGTTAAAAATGCTAAACCCTATAAAAAGCAAAAAACCACATCCCAATTCCAGCATCAGGTCCTCGTCAATTAGAAACATGAAGAGAACCAGTCAAGACAAATTCAACGAGCCCAAACTCGATGGGTTTACTAAAAGGTAGACCAGGGTTACGTCTCCTACCTTCGAGCCCTATCATCAGACCAGCTCAGAGGTTCCAGATTTCCAGCATCAGGTCTTCGTCAATTAGAAACATAAAGAGAACTAGTTAAGACAAATCCAACGAGCCCAAACTCGATGGGTTTACTAAAAGGCAGTCCAGGGTTACGTCTCCTATCTTCGAGCCCTAACAGCAGACCAGCTCAGTGGTTCCAGAAGACATTAGTGTTTCAAATGTCAGATCCCACATTTGCTTGCAAGCAAACTAAGCGTGTAACATTCCTATCACACCTAAAAAACGACCTGATGACCTTGAAGACCTGAACCGATTTCCACCAAACATAGCTAAGAACACTCTCGACTGATATACCTTTCAAACAAAAAAAACCGCAATAAAATCGGATCATCCGTTTGGGAGCTACGATGCCACAGACAGACACATACACATTTACACACACAGACACGTCAAACTTATTATAACACCCCGTCGTTTTTGCGTCGGGGGTTACAAAAGAAAGACTCGTGGCCAAACAATAACAGCCGCACGGATCAATAGAAGGTTAAGCCTTAAGCTACGCTTGCAGTGGTTGGTTCATGGATGGGTGATCACTCATTACATATCCGTATTCAGAGACCCAAAAGTCTGACAACCAGTCATATCAAGAGGAATCGTGTTACATATATCCAATATCTAATTGCATTATGGAGGTCAGATAGGCAGTCGCTCCAATTAAAATTCTGGTATTCAGCTGCATCCGGTTAAACTGGAAGCCGACCCCAATATAGTTGGGAAAAGGCTGGGCAGGTGATGAGCTAGCTAGGTAGGTACCTACCGTACGGTTTTCACGATGACCAAAAGGTCATTATCTACTTTAAATAATTCCCACTAATAATTTTATTGGATTTTGAGGGACTTGTGACTAAGTAATAACAGCCGCTTGGGTCGATTGATCAGGTTAAGCTACGCTTGCCGCAGTTGGTCCCGGAGACAGACAGTTGAAATTTTCACAGATGATGTATTTCTGTTGCCGCTACTACTAACAACAAATACTAAAAAAACAGAATAACTAAGGTTGGTTCGTGGATGGGTGACCATCTTTACATACGACTCCTCCGTGCCTCGGAAAGCACGTTAAGCCATTGGTTCCGGCTGTCATTCGTGGATCTTTAACAGTCGTTACGAGTCGTCAGAAGCCTGAAAGTCTGACAACCAGTCTTACCAAGGGGTATCGTATTACCCAGTAACTGGGTTGTGGAGGTCAGATAGGCAGTCGATCCAAATAAATTACTGATATTCAGCTGCATACGGTTAGACTGGAAGCCGACCCCAACATAGTTGGGAAAAGGCTAGGCAGATGAACTTGATTGGACCAGTAAGTTATTCAATTATGCTAACAAATAATTGTATTAAGCTAACAGTTCAAGATGTCGGTCAACAGATAAAGAAGATTTATTAGAATAGGGCACAGACTTTAGTGAACTTACTATAATAACTACCGAACAGTAATTTCTGTTCGGTAGTTATTATAGTAAGTTGACTTAAGATAAAAGGACAAACTTATATATAACTTATCAATACTAATAATTATATACAAATCTCTGTCTCAGCTCGCAAAAAAAAAACTAAGATAGACTATTTTAAATAAAATTAAGTTCAAAACTTGCAAAAGTGTCTTTAATATGTACATATAATCGAATACGACACCAAATTAAATTAGTACATTCGATGGATTCAAGCAGTACGTCGATTCTGTAAAATTCAAACAACAATTTGCATCTCACTTGTAAAATAGATGCTTTTTATTTGACACTTTGAATCAGGTTCGAGTGCGAAGTGAGCGTCGAAGTGACGGGGGAATTACTTACTGAATGCCACTCCTTACGGCATCTCATACTTTATCTGTCAAAATCTTTCGGTCAATTTAGTTCAACTCGCTGACACGCTCGCAAGGGTAGCGCTCGTGTAAATTCGAATTATGAACCGAGTTTTTAGAATGCCAATCAAGAAACTCACAGCGGATTCAGATTCGAAGTTTAGAATGAGGTCTTAAAGAATCACACGGCTTAAAGCTATAGCCAAACTGAAGCGAATCCCGCACGGGATGCGGGGCGTTTGCTCGCACCGATTGTGTCAAGTAACTTGTACAGTAGGACACAACTTAGATATAGCATCGGCAAAGTTCGTAAAACCGATCATGATCCGAACCGCGCCTTCAACATCACCAATCTTTATGACTGCTTTAGGCGAAAATGATCTTTACGCATACGCAATAACTTGTAAAGTCATAACCAAATACATTCGTAAAATTGAAACGAATAAATGCAAATTTTCAAATCTATGCTACATCAATTTGTGTCGTAGGTACTGAACATAGGGACGTGTTCAAACGGGCGCGAATAATAGAGAGACTTCTTTAGTGGATACATCGATAATTTCGTGTTTTTAAAATTAAAATATATATATAAAACCAAATGTATATAATATAATTAAATCATTTGGTATTTCCTTACGTGATATTTGACTATATTGTCTGCTGCTTCACTAAAACCGAAACATCATTACCTGTCTATGAACATGTATATTTTCTGTTTTATACGATTATACGTAAACGGTTCTTTATTATGCAGTAAAGTTTGCTTTAAATCGAAGGTATATAAATATGTTAAGAACTTACTAAGCTAAAAATTTATTTAAGTTCTAATTTTGTCATAAATCTACGTTTAAACGAAGCGCGTTTACACCGTGCGCGTGACTCTTCTATCAGTTATAACGCCATTTCACTTACACACCGAGTTAAACCACGCTTCGATATATCCTCTTTATCATTTAAATAATCGACGCGCTCAATCGCGTCCCGCTACCAGCACAAGATTCTCGAGTCTTAGAAGCCCGAATTCCCCCAAACATTGTTTTCATATTTCTTCAAAACAATAGAAATAGGTAAGACCTAAAAGAAATTCATTAAATAATGAAAAAAAAAACATACCACAACCTTATACATATAAAAAAGGAGGACTCCGCGCCACGCGTATCGAAAGTGAAGCACCGTCCCGGTACCGTATGTGTGCGTGATTTGACAAAGACGCCATCATGTCACATAATGGCGATCGGCATACTATGATGTAAATGTGTGCGTGAGGCGCATGTTTGTACAAACGGTCCCGGCATACTTACTGTGCTTCACTTTCGATATGCGTCGCGCTGAGTCCATCTTTTTTATACGTCTATGACCACAACATAGTTAACTTAAAAAAAAAAATAGGCAGTCATGGAGACAGGGATAAATATGTAAACTTAAACGTAAAACTATGCATAGTATGCGTGGTGTCGAGGCGTGTCGGTGACGTGGTGACGCGGACCCATAACATTTCCCCCTAAAAAAAATAGCTCATCGCGCCTAAAAAAGTTTTGACTTCAAAAGCGCTTTCAAAAAAAGAACTGCCCGTCTTCTCAATTATATCACTTGACAAGCAATCTCACGACAACGCAATCACTGGCTGTTTATAAAAAGAAAAAAAAGTTACAAGTTGCTGTGAAAAGTTTTAAAAATGGCGACGAACGAACGTAATATCGTTTCCTACTTCAGTGAAAGTCCGTGGCAGCGAGAGTAGCGGGCTAGTTAGTGTTATTAACAGTCCGTCGCTGTTGGTCCATCATGGTTACTAACTTTGTAAAACAGAGAAGTTCATTTATAGGAAGTTCTGAGGCTAAAATGATTATAAAATAAGGATTAATATGCACAGGTTTTAACTGTTATGAATTACATTTTTAGTCAGGAATATTCGAACTCAAAGAGGTGAACTGACCACTTAATAATCCGATCAAGTCCGAAGCTATTCGGGCAACCCGAAAGAAGTGAAAAGGTGAAAAGTCCAAAATACAATATTTATACTCATAATTCAGTAGCGCACCAGCATCATGAGGAGCTCGTGGCTAAGTAATAACAGCCGCACGGGTTGATCCATCAGGTTAAGCTACGCTTGCCGGGGTTGGTCAGTGGATGGGTGACCATCTTTACATACCGAGACTCCTCCGTGCCTCGGAAAGCACATTAAGCCGTTGGTCCCGGCTGTCATTCGTGGATCTTTGACAGTCGTTACGGGTCGTCAGAAGCCCGAAAGTCTGACAACCAGTCTTACCAAGGGGTATCGTATTACCCAGTTACTGGGTTGTGGAGGTCAGATAGGCAGTCGCTCCATGTAAAATAATGGTATTCAGCTGCATCCGGTTAGACTGGAAGCCGACCCCAACATGGTTGGGAAAAGGCTAGGCAGATTGACCAGCATCATGAAGGGCCGCATCACTTCGATATTTTCACCAGAGAGACCGAAAGCAAAGTCAAGTAATTTATTTTTCGGCGGCTATAAACCAACTTACATTAAAACAAAACGCAACTAAAATTTTCGACCGCCTTATAATCTCGCTGGGTGCAAAATAAATGACCTCATTAATAATAAACTTAGTTATCACCTTAAAAATGAATGAGTAGGTAGAACCCACGCGGTGTGAAACGAGGTTACACCATCTCAATTCGGACGTCCTCGCTACAGAATAGATAGAAGACAGAAGATCTGCTCCATGCTCCATACAACGACAAGAAACACACGCACACATAGGCATGCATTACGTACAGCGAGCGACTGCTATTCATTTGAGATTTCCATTTGGTGCAACCTTGAGACGCCACGGCGCGGCGGCGGCGGCACTTTGTAATTATGTTAGATTTGATCCCAGTCATATTGTCAGTTTATTTCTTTAAAATATGTTGTTTTTGTTTGAATTTTGGCACCTTGTATTTTCTTTATATTCATGTAATGTATCAGCATTGCCATACAATGTGGCAATGCATATTTGGGCACTTTCCCTGTTGACAGGGATGTAAACGAATTTTTCGATGCCCTATGATTACTACCCTCTTTTTTAAAATACTTGTACCTACATAATTGTATTATATTTTAATTCTGTTAGTTTTTTATATTAGAAATTATAAATTAACATGTAATTTTATGTCATTAATTTGTGCTTTTTCTGTAGTTTGCACTAAATAAATTATCTATCCATCTATTTCTGTACAAACGAGTATTATTTGTGCCTACGCATGTTTTCGCTTGTTGTTCGAAGTCGACCTTCTGTCTGTATCTGTGTCCTCGCCGCTTGTCGCTTGGGATTATTAAAACTTTCCATCCTTCATAATAAAGTTTTATATTGAAAGAGCTGAGGCGGATTTTTTATAACGAGTCATCTTTAATTGCATCAAGTTATGCAATTTTGTAACCGGCGCACAATTAAAAAAAAAGGAAACTTGGAAGTTAGATCGGTTTATTAAATTATGCTGGCTGGTTTGGATTTTATTGAATAGGTAGAGATTTTGATTTTAGTTGAGGCAATTTCATGATTAATATTCAGTTTTTAATTTAATTGAATCGCGTTTTTCTACGGGGTATGGTAGAAACTACAAAACTACCTTTTGCTTCATTCATATTACAGATTGCGCCGATTATTCAGGTAATGCTCACTTGAAAAGTGTGCAAATGGTGAAATATTACGTTATGTTTTTCTTTGTTGTTTTTAATTGTTTGCGCAGCTAGAATTTCTGTCAGGAACTTATTTTTTTTTTTTTTTTTTTTGTAGTCTGAAAAAGTTTTCTTGAACCATTCCTTCAAATATTTTCCTTTGTAAATATTTTTTGGTATTCAAAAAAACACATAACTTAGGAAACTTTTATCTTACCGAGCGTCTTGCTCATTGTTCGATTCGTGAAAGGGTTCAGTTCGGTGTTTTGTTACAAGTAAATGCTCTAGTCTATACTCACCATTAGATTTACCCTACACCTAAACGCGACTGTCTTTTGACGTGGTAGGGTCTCTACTGCGTCAAAAGATGATCGCGTTAGGCCGCGTTCACACCGGGAGGAAACGCTCGGGTGTCATCATTGTGTGAAACGCGAACGTCTTTTGACGTGGTAGGGTCTCTACTGCGTCAAAAGATGATTACGTTAGGCCGCGTTCACACCGGGAGGAAACGCCCGGGTGTCATCATTGTGTGGATCGCCCGCAGGACACGGTGGAGTATACAGTGGAGGTCTTCCCGGTTTGGGCAGAGTATCGCCGTGTTCTCGCGGAGGTGATTGGCGGCGGAATTTCTCTCGCGCCCGAACCTGCAGTGCTACTGTACAAATCTCACCGTGAAAACCTAGGTGAAGTGAGTTGACATTATGCCTGATGCTAGGGGATTGACACTATTTAGAGCTCACTCCACGCTCACTTCACCTAAGTTTTCACGGTGAGATTTGTACAAAATAGCACTGCAGGTCTAGGCCATGGTACAGAGCGAGAGTGCATGGGAGGCCGTCACCTCCTTCTGCGAAGCAGTAATGCTCGTGAAGAAGGAGGCGGAATGCGTGAGGGAGAGGCAACTCGCCCCGCCCAGAGTGGGAGAAGTCATTTGATGATATCCCATCCACAAAAAAAAAGGCCCCTTTCACACGATGATACGGTACACGGTACGATATTTTAAGGCAAAAAGTTGGGAACACACGTCATCATGCCTGTTTATAGGTACGGTTAGTAACACATGCAGTATGAAACTGCCGTGTGATCCAACTTTTTACTGTAAAATATGGTAGGTAGTGACCACCGCATTGTGAACTGGGCTTGTTTGTTTCGTTTTGATACACAATGACGCAGGGCTTGACTTGATTGTCATGGAAACGGCATTAGATTGTGTGAGCGCACTCTTCTCAGTATGGACATTTTTTCGCGTGACCTAAGTACGGTGAGGGGGACGATTTAAATATTTGATTTTATCTTGACTTAAAAAAATATTCGTCTCGTCTTTCAGACTCTTTAATTACGAAATAATGGTAGCAATGGTGATGGCCTGTAACAAAAATTTTACTAATGCAAAGGCGCATCTTCATTTTTGTGCTGCTATAAATGTCCTAGGCGCTTCAATTTTAATCCAAATCTTTTTGCAGCTTCCGAACGCGTATATTGTGTGAAAGTACAGTCAGCAACAAAAGTCGATTAACGGGGGGTTATCCGAATTTTACCTGTTTTAGAATCAATTTTAAATGGTCAAATTATTGTATTAAGGTCCTGAAAAAAATATATTCCATAGATACATCCTTGCTTGAGGGAAATTAACGGTTCAAAACACGATAAATTGTAATTTCCTCGATGAAAAAAAAATCCGAAACATAGTCGATTTCAAAACCATTTTCCGTTTCATTTCCTAATTACAGCATAAAATTATATGAAAATTGCATGTACCATGAGGTAATCGTATTTCAGAGGGAATTTAACGGTTGGATTTTTGAGTTTAATAGATTTTTTTAAAATAAACTCAAAATTAGTCAATTTGGCTAAATCCGCTCGCGATCAGAGTCCTGCGGGACGTCATGGAGGTTGGACCTGTGTCAAAATTTTTAAAAATTCGCTCTCCCTGCTGTTGTTCAAAAAAATTCAAACAAAAGACGAACACATTAGATATGAAATTGCGACAGCTCAGAAAAAATATCTCGTAATTATATTATAGTTTTAATTCATAATATCGTTTTCGAAAATGTGATTATTTATATGTGGTATGATGACGTTTAATTGTCATCTTACGATAGTGTTAAGACACATTGCAATTTATTATCGATAAAATTATAGTCAAGCGCGAGTAGTTTATAATTTTTTATCGTGGTCCTTTATGAAGAAGTTTTAAAACACATTTTTCTAAGATTTTTCATCAGATTCATCCACATTAGTATTTTCACTCTCCATCGAACTGTCTTCACTACTAGTCTACTACCATATCCTACATAAATTACACATAATATAAATACAATGTGTCCGGTTGTCGGTTGGATACTAATAATAATCAAGTTTCACTCTGGCAACAACAGTGAAAATTAGAAAAAAATAAAAATGTGCGGTCGGGGACCACCGTCAGGAATGAAGTTCCTTATAACGTATGATTTAAAACACAAACACAAAATTTTCACATCCGCCATCTTGAATTTTTATTTTGATTTCACTACCGGCTTTGGCTCCCTCGAAAACCATAAAAACGACACCCCATGATCAGTTTTGAGTACAAAAAGTCACAGTATACGATAAAATATCGTGTTCTATACATTCGAAAAATAGCGCTTTGTGAACGTAGCCATGGTTAGGCGGTAACCGTATCACTCAGTGCCCATGTTCTAAAGCAAGTTCGTCAATGACGTATCCTATTGTTGGTTTGTAACTTTTAACATATTGATACTTGCACTTTTGTTTAGGTAAATAGTCCTATGGGACGGCAATCCCACATGAGCGGGGCCGGTTAGACAATATACTAAATTAATTTTGATGTCTTAGAATAGTAGAATCGATAAATTATAGCTGTAGCAGTAGGTACATCCCTTGATAAAAAAGTACGGCAATTGTTCCTTCATATGTAGTTGTCAATAATTACTGATCTTCATTAGCAGTGGTCAACATCGAAAACAAAAGAATATGTTTGCAGCATAAGCAAAACAGTACGACCATTTTTAGCCCATTCTAAAAAAAATTTTTTTTATTCAGTCACTAAAGGGGTTAGGGGATGCAAGTTAGACACACAATATACTAAAACAACAGCCACATTTTATAAACTTTCCTTTACAGTACGTTTGTAGTTGTGGTCTGTCTCAGCAGCTAAAATACACAGAGAGTTAGGACTGGTGACGCGGGAGCAAGCGACCGACGACGAAGCAGCTTGTCCTGAGGTCGAAACGCGCAGCCTTCAGTAGCAATTTCCCACTGCTTGCGAAGTTTTTCGTTTTTAGTGGATAAATAAACAAACGCCTGTTCGTGTCGTTCCTATGCAGGAACGACACGAACAGGCGTAATACCTAATGGCATAACACGAATACACTGAGTGATTCTTACAGATTATTTCTGACGAACCGGGCTATCGCTAAAAAATATAACAGTAGATTGTACACACGGGATTTCTCATTAACTGTCAGCTAACCATTAATATTTATTTTTATTATAAATATATATGGTATAAGAGGCCTAAACTTTTCTGTGTACGTTATGCGAACTATCAAATAACAGTAGGTATATAACAAAATATAAAAAAAAGAATCGAAAAAAATATAACAGTTGAGAATCAAACTTTTAACCACGGGTTTGCAAAGCAGTCGTCGAACCGTTAAGCTATTTGGTTTGATGAAAGTTTACTAAAATAGCCGTTTAAAGGTTCAATCTGTAACTATATGCTATATTCGTTTCCTACTCAGCCCAATGAAGTAATGGAATAATTCGTTTTTACATTGTGTTTTAATGTCACTTATATCGTCGTAGACAACGACCGATACCGATTATCAGCATTCTCCTGCCCTTATCCCAATTTTTTTGGGGTCGATGCAACTTGTTTTTATCTTCCATACTTCTCTATTAGTCGTCATCTCGATAGTCATTCCCTTTCTAGCCACATCATCTTTCACACAGATCATCCATCGTTTCTTTGGTATTCCCTTACTCGTATAGTCATCCAGATTCATAATCAAAACATTCCAGACGACATTTTCTGCATTTCTCCGCATCATATGCCCATACCATGATAACCGATTTCCACACACACCGATACCGATATCGGCACGATATCTACTGGCGAAGACAGTGCGGGGTGAGAGTAGCGGGCATTCTTTCAATTGAGCAAACTTTTTCAAACTGCCGCCGACTTAGTAGTGTGGTTATTTGTCGTGTCGCGATGGTCATCGATATTCACCAATATCATGGGGCTGATAATAATTGTACCTATTGTTATCGAATCGTGTTGGTATAGTTATCTGATAATGTGAAAACAAAACGACATTTTATGTAATAATCTTAGTTCACTCCACCGTAGACACCATAAAATGTAAACCTAAGGAAAAAAAAATCGACCTAAGAAAAACTAATTAAGTTGATCAACTGCAAATATTTTACACTGTAGCATAGATTTTCCGCGAAATCGTCGGCGGCGCGTCGTAAATAAACACGTCGCGCTACATTTGGGGGAGGCGGAGGTAGCGTTTCAAAGGCCTACAGGCCCGAACAACCTAGCCTTAACACTTGCCGTTTTATTATCTTAACTATTAAGCAAAATATTTAATTCAAATTGGAACAGAAGTACTTAAAATTTTAAGAACATTGACTCCTAACAGTTAAACGAAAAAAAAAGCAGTTTATCGAATCATTTTGTGTTAATTTAGAAGATGCCAAAAAGTAGCAGTGTTAACCGACTTCTGTTGCTGACCGTACGATATGAGTGTGTGAATATGTTACCTAGGTAAGGCGTACTACACATTTGTTCTGGTCCGCGTATTCGATTCGACAGTATTTTGTGGGACAACAAAGCCGATCAAACATTTACTACATATTATATTCGATTTTGCCACCCGGCTGTAGATTAAAGGCTCCTGCAAACTTCATTAAAATTCTTTTACCGGAGTCGGTCGCGCCTGTCTGCGGGAGCCTTAATGCAGACCCGACAACTTGTTCGGCGTCTGCATTAATCAACGAAATAAAAAAAATATCTTGAAAGAGTATATTATATTTATTTTAAAATAGATCGATTTGTGACAGATCTCTGTAAAGCCAACTTTACCTACTCATACTTATTTGAAATATTTTAATAACCATGATAAGAATTTAATTTCTTTGACAACATCTCATTTGGAGGCAACGTGACATAGTTACGTGATATATCTTCAATGTGACATAGTTTTGCCGTACCTAATAATAAAGTAACTTCGGCACCTTATTAACACGTTGACTGCCAAGCTACGAGTATGGTTAGTAGTTACTACGAGTATACTCGTATGGAAGCCAACGTGTTATCCAACTATACAATGTAAGACTACAGGTATTGTAAGTACGGAGTACACGAAATAATTACCTCAAAAGCCAACAATGTAACGGAATTACAACAAAACTATGACGCATCTAATTTGCATTTAACTTGAATGCTAAGTTTTAGTAATTGCTTGGAGCACTTCAATTAAGACAAGGAAACTACGCCACTCGTTCCAAGTATTTTACTAATTGGAAATAAATTTAGTGGAATAACAAGTGAAGGTACCTAAAAAATAATGAATAAATTGGTTGAGGGTATTCCGGTTTTATAATGACGCAGAATGAATTTTTCAAGTGGGCGTGGATGGCCAAATCCGAAACTATGAGGAATAGCGTAAAGTACTCAATGGAGTCTCGGGCTCGATTTTGATGAAAACTAAAACTGCACCATTGGATTTTTGAAAAATCGATATTTCTAGCCAGAAATCGAGCCCGATGATTTAAAAAAAAACACACTGTATTACTACACCATTCGATCGTGTCGCTTGGTGTCGCTAATAAGAATCGAATTCTGGGAAGTAATGACACACGGCAAACTAAAGGAAAGAGCAAATTTTTACAAAAATACTTTTTTTATTTTTCTTTAGTTACCTACATCTCGTGGAGCTCGTGGCTAAGTAATAACAGCCGCACGGGTCGATCCATCAGGTTAAGCTACGCTTGCCGGGGTCGGTCCGTGGATGGATGACCATATTTACATACTGAGACTCCTCCGTGCGTCGGAAAGCACGTTAAGCCGTTGGTCCCGGCTGTCATTCGTGGATCTTTGACAGTCGTTACGGGTCGTCAGTAGCCCGAAAGTCTGACAACCAGTCTTACCAAGGGGTATCGTATTACCCAGTTAATGGGTTGTGGAGGTTAGATAGGCAGTCGCTCCATGTAAAATACTGGTATTCAGCTGCATCCGGTTAGACTGGAAGCCGACCCCAACATAGTTGGGAAAAGGCTAGGCAGATTGATTGACCTATATATTAAACCTTAACTGATTTTTTGTTCAAAATGATGACTATTATTTTCAATACATAGCTGGATTCGATGACTCAAGGATTGTACTGCATTCAGCACTACAATATTCCTCATAGTTTCGAATTTGGCCATCCACGCCCACTTGAAATATTCACCATGTTTTTGCTGATACAGCAAAGCGTGAGACAGTTGATCATGTAAATACAAGTCATCAATAATGGAGACATAGAGAGCTGCTATGAACATCATCTGCCTAGCCTTTTCCCAACTAAGTTGGAGTCAGCTTCCACAAAAACCGGATGCAGCTGAATAGCAGTATTCTACATGGAGGGACTGCCTATCTGACCTCCACGACCCAGTTACTGGTTATAAGACTGGTTATCAGACTTTCGGGCCTCTGACGACCCGTATCGACTGTCTAAGATCCATGAATGACAGCCGCGACCAACGGCCGTGCTTTCCGAGGCACGGAGGGGTCTTGTTACGATCGGCAACAGAAGTCGGTTAACACTGCTACTTTTTGACATCGTCTAAATTAACACAAAATGATTCGATATATTGCTTTTTTTTTCGTTCAACTGTTAAGAGTTCTTAAAATTTTAAGTACTTCTGTTCCGATTTGAATTAAAGATTTCGCTTAATAATTGAGATTAAAAAACTGCAAGTGTTAATCGACTTTTGTTGCTGACTGTACCAATGTAAAGATGGTCATCCGTCCGCGGACTAACCGCGGCAAGCGTAGCTTAACCTGATCGATCGACCCGAGCGGCTGTTATTACTTAGCCACAAGCTGTCGGGCTGCTATGAAGATCCTAAATAAATTAGTTGAACATATACAGGGTTAGTTTTCAATGACCAGCCAAATTTTCACAGGGTGTTCTACCCATGATTATGAACAACTTCCACTATGGGACCAACTTTGAAATCACGAAAAAAAAATCAGCTGTTTCATACATTTTGGTCGAGTAGGTATTGAACTTTTGTATGAAACAGCAGTTTTTTTTTTTGTTAATTTAAAGTTGGTCCCATAGTAAAAGTGGTTCATATTCACGGGTAGAACGCCCTGTGAAAGTTTGCCTGGTCATTGAAAACTAACCCTGTATTATTAGAGACACGCAGCAGAACCAAGGTATCCGTCATAGCCCGAATAGAACAGAAAATTGGATGGAAACCGCTGTGTTGGAAAGCCTCCTTCATGCTGAACCGATGGCCATGTGAGGTCCGAGGGAATCCGCTGGATGCCAGAAGCACAGATGTTGTCGTTGACACAACCCTTGACTATGTCTAGCAGTGAACGTCTTTCAGCTGAAATGATGATAATGAAATTAGTATGTAAGTTGACATCATCTAAACTAATTCAATTCCTGCTACAACTTTAAAAAAAAATCAAATAAATCCAACAGTGTTTTTTCGTCGCGCTAGAATACATTCTGTTTTTGTTAAGTTGGATTCTCAATCCCGCCGCGATATCTTTACGCCCGTGCGAACGTCGGCTTACTAGTAACTCGACTTATTCCTAGCGACGTCATAGTAGGGTTAAAATGCAACCAATTAAGCCCCCAAATGTTGTGAAATTTAGTAGTTTTTGAGTTAGTTAGATTTTTTTATTTTTTTTTATGAAAGATCCAATTTAAAAATGATTTACAGCGCGACTATACTTTAATTTAAGTAATTATCATAGTCGCATAATAGTTATATTATATTAATCACGCCGTAAATCATTTTTAAATTGGATTTTTTATTTAAAAAAAAACTAAAAATCTAACTCTATAACTACTGAATTTCGTTAGAACATTTAGTGGCTTAATTTGTTGCATTTTAATCTTACTATGACGTCCTGCAAGGAATACGTCGAGTTACTAGTAACCCTGTATATATATATATATATATAATCTATATATCTAGGTAGATATAGGCCGATAGGTATATAAATAAAAACTATTGCCAAATGTATGTACGCGCATCACTTCAGAACGGATGCATCTATTTGGCTTATTCTTTTTATCGTGTTTGTAATCGTCAGGACAAGGTTTGTATGAAAGAAAATGTTTGAAAATTTGCCGGAAAAATTGGAAAATTCGGCAAAACTGAAAGTGCATTTCTTAAGAGAATGATGTATGAATTATTGAAATTTTAACAGGACAACGTTTGTCGGGTCAGCTAGTTATGTATACATGTAAATCACGTTCTCGAAAACGGCTCTAACGATTTCGATGAAAGTTGCATTATAGGGGATTACGGGAGGCGAAAATTTTATCTAGCTAGGTCTCATATCTGGAAAAATTCGTTTTCTCTATTTACCAGGTACCGAATAAATAAACATGCAATAAACAGCCATTCAGAGCAAAGTTGATCAAACTTTCAATAATTAGCAACGCATCGCTCACTCAAATAGACATTTCAACAACTTCACAAATGTTTTTAACATACACAAAATTGGTTCGAAAAGTTTTTTACACACGGGAATACTGTAGTGGTATTCTGTAAAGATCTCACCGTGAAAACATAAGTGAAGTGATCTTAAAGTGAGCTGTCAATAATGTCAACCCCTAGCACACCAGGGATGACGGCTCACTTCACACTCACTTCGCCTAAGTTATCACGGTGAGATGTTTACAGAATAGCACTACTGTACCTGTTACACTGAACGAACACACTGGTACATGTCAAACTACTTCCTGCACAACTTTGAAGTTACCCGAACAACTCTTATTCCACTATATTTATTTTCCCTGAAGTTTCCTGACTACACTTAGCTCCTTCATACGGCTAAAATAGATTACACCGACGTAAAAAGTTAAGTAGTTTGCAACAGCTTCGGCTGTTACTAGCGTTATTTATATTCTTGTAACTTCTGAATGGTTGTTTTCTATCAAAATTGTTTAGTCAGATTCCTTCGCATCGGTATTTGTAATAGGGAAAGTCTTACACTATCTTTTTCTTACAATGTTATACGCAAATAAGATACTGCATTTTGAATTTCCGTAATACAGTTTGGGTCCAAAATCGTGGATCAAATGAAACAGGGCGATAGTTGGGGTTATTTGCATTAAAAATATCTCTGTGGCAGAGCCCTAACTTGTTCTTCTTAAAAGTTATGAGTACAATGGCTACTTATTTTAAAACAATAGACGATGTTTAGTTGCTTCTATAATTATCACGACTACAAAAGTGCTTTAATGACAGTGGGTACTATGATTTATGAGTCAACTATCTACTTATCTTTTCCAATTATTTTAAACATTTTTTTTTTTTTTTTTTTTACTGAAAATAACCCCAACTATCGCCATATTTCGTTTGATCCACGATTTTTTACCCACCTGTATATAAGGTCCCATTAAAATAGATGGACAAATTTTAATACAGCGTTCAGTACGTCTAACCAAAGAATTATCCAAGCAAAAAAAAAACAATGATTAAAGTGATTTTATTTTTCCTAAAATAATAAAAAAAAACGCGGCAGGTGCGGGCGGTGACGTGGTCACGTGCGCCTTCACGTTTGTAGTGTCAGAATTATGAGATAACAAAGACATTGATGTATGCATGGGTAACCAACATTTTTAGTGTACTTTCGTTAGCCGATTTTTTTTCTTGTAAGTACCTAAATAATACGTTTTACTTATTATTTGTTTTACCATTGTCCTTATTTTGGTGGTCTGAATGATTTCTATTAGTTTGTCCATCTATTTTAATAGGACCTTAAATGACGGAAAAGTTAAGAAAATCAGTTTTGATGCTGTACCTATTCAACCATTTCAGAATATTATGATAACAAATGCTTTCAGTTTCCAATTATTTACTCGTCGATTTCATGTTCATCATTGTCGTTTCAAATGTTTCAGAGCCAATTATTTGCGAAGAACTCAACGATGTGTGGCATAATATTGCTCTCCTGTCCTACGTACGTATAATGTGCACCAAAGAACAGAAGCGCTTCTCTGATTGTACGTATTTGTAAAGGAAATACTTTATGAATGCCAGCAATATTTGTATTCCAGTCGATGATTGTCGTAAGGTTATGGATCTGTTAACTTGAATGCTGTAGTTGTGCATTCTCGAAAGGTAGGTACTGTAAGGATTGATGCTTGATCAAGCCTCGTTAATATAATACTGGCTGACATTCAATCATTCAAATATGGAATATCTTCTGTCAAGAAAACAATCCTCGTTTTCTTGATAGGATGACATATAGAATCTCGTCAGCGCTCGGCAAAGAACAAATTTTAGTAGGAATATTATTTTGATATTTGATCTGAGCTTTAAATACACAGGGCTTCAGCCCCATTTAAATAGAGTCCCTCTCGTATTATTTAATAGTTTAGTAAATATCCTACTGTGAGGTTCGAGGCCTCACAGTACTGTCGACAAAACGAAGGAACGCCTATATACCTTAAAGTTGCTTTTTATATACACTGATTCATTGAAAAAACTCTGCCCTGCTCCTTTGTTAACCGACTTCAAAAAGGAGGAGGTTCTCAATTCGTCGGAACCTTTTTTTTTATGTATGTTCCCCGATTACTCGAAGATGGCTGGACCAATTTGTATTTTTTTTTGGTTTTATTCGAGAGGGTATACATCACAGTTAGTCCCATATAAAATTGATTAACTTTGTTTTGGTAGTTTTTGAGTTAGCTTCAATAATACGTATTTTTTCCCAACTTTTATATGGATGATGTTCTAGTTTGTTTTGCAGGTAGTGGTATTAGAATTTGTGTGGGTTAGGTACCACAACTAAAAAGTGAAAAATAAAAATTTTTTTACAAAAAAATACAACCGACTTCCAAAAACAACACTACAAAGTGAAAAATAACTTTAATTTCGGAAGTCGGTGGCAAAAAACGAAAATACATTTAACCAGACACCGACTTCCGAAATTAAAGTTATTTTTCACTTTGTAGTGTTGTTTTTGGAAGTCGGTTGTATTTTTTTGTAAAAAAGTTTTTTTTACAAAAAAATACAACCGACTTTAGTACAACTTTGTCTTTAGTACAATTGCAGCTTGCAAGCAAAATTGTTTCAAAATTGGAAAACCTAGTTGTCCTTTGTCAATGGTAATAAGGCAACATAGTTTTATTATCTGTCACATATCCAAATACCTATATTAAGGAGCTCTAACAGTAGGCCTAGGCCACGCATGGTGTAAACGTAACGTACCCGTAAATACGAACGATTTTAAAATTGAAAATACTCGTTTGCCATGTAATAAAAAATAATAATAAAAAAAAAAAAAAATAATATTACCTAGTTTTTTTAAGACTTATTTATTTATTTTATTGGTTTACTAACAATTGTTTACACTAGTTTTATGCTAATGGTAACCTCAGAACAACAAAATAAGGAAGATGGAGCGCCGCGAACATGAAGCCACCTTTTTATCTATGTGTGTCGAAGGGTTTCCGTTTGTTAAATTATTTTTCTATAATTTGGGAAATAATACTATAGGAAGGTATCATATTTCAATTTGCGTAATCGAATCGAGAAATTTTTAATCTCGCACTTTATGTCACTGAGTTCGTTCAATGAGGTTTTTGTTTCAAGTAACCTAAAACTCATAGTTTATTTAATAAAAAAAACGTTGTTATTTCAAGTACTTACAAGTGAAAAGTGATTGCGTGAGACTTTTTATGTGATTTGCTATTGTTTTTGCAAGCTTTCATTACACAGGAAGGCATCATTCAATTTTTTTATCTATGTTAACTAGACGATGACTCGTCACGTACTAAGAGCGGTGAGCGCGGTTTTAGTAGTGTGTGTGTGTGCGTGAGCGTGTATTTTACTTACAGGAGCATGGTTTTGTGGCTTCACTTTTGATGTTCGCGGCGCTCCATCTTCCTTTTTTTTGTTGATCTGAGTGGGTAACATGCAAAAATGCAACACTGCAACAATAACTTATGGGTAAACTCCGCATGCATATAAATAAGTTGTACAATTAATAAGTAAATAATAGTAGTAGTATTGTAGTAGTTAATATCTAAGTAATACTAATAATTGTGCTTGTCGCCAAAATTTTAACCAATTTGCTCGATTGTTCGTCGCGCGTTTGTTCTAGGGCCTCTTAATATCACAATTGACGCTTGCAGAATAAATACGGTCAAAAAAGTTCTTATGAATAGATAGGTTTATAATAAAACTAGCTACGCCCTGTGGTTTCACCCGCGTAGACCGGGATAAAAAGTAACCTACGTGTGTGTGTGTGTCTATGTGTGCCAGGGTATAAGCTACTCGTATCTACATACCAAATTTCATCCAAATCGATCCAGCCTTTTAAACGTGAAGAAGTAACAAACTTACAAACACACTCACACACTCACGAACTTTCACCTTTATAATATTAGTGTGTTAAAGCCCTGATGATTGGTTAGTGACAAAATTTAGCCCTGTTTGTATGTCTCGTAGCTTTGTGCCTAATATTTTTTTATTATCTGACTGTCGGACTAAATACAATTTCTTTTTTTACCAGGGAACATCCGTATTACTTTATTCTTTTGTTTTCAGCATAATATGTTCTCGACAAAAAGGTTTCATAGAACTCGCAAACAAACTTTGCAATAAGGAATTTGTAATTTCCTTAATACTCATGTTTATTAAATTGTTTACCGTTGGCTCACGTTCAAACCAGTCGGGCATTCCCAAAAATAAGTTAGCAAATCATTAAATGAGAAATAAAGAACTTTTTAATTTATTCATTGCTTTCAAGTTTCAACACCTAACATAAATAATTATAATCGTTTGTATTTTATCGATTAAAAATGCAATTATGATGCAATTTCGCAATAATATTTTCAATTAAAACTGCCCATAATACTCGTAAATTAAAATGAAATGCTGTTCGTTGGTAAGCGCATCACTTGAAAACGACTGAACTGATTGGGATATTATTTGTTTTAAAATGTTCTAATAGTCCGAATTAGGTTTCTATCGAAAGAAAAATTTTAAAAGTTTCCCGGAAAATGATCAAATCCGGCAAAAACTGAACGTCATTTTTTCTACGGGATTTTTGTATGAGGAAGCAGTTGATGATAAATATGTCATCATTTATTTAATTTCTATTTTGTGTGTGTCATGTTAATTCATTTTAGAAATTGTATTTCTGAAATAAAGTAAAATCACATCATAAAATGTCTTCTTCTACAGAATCAGATATTAATTAAGGTCAATGCCATCGAGAGAGGAAAAATTTACTTGTTATAAGTACTCAAACACTTCACTACCCAAGCAAAAACTATAAACACGAAAAAACGGGATAAAAGGCTTTTGAAAAGAAATCCAATATACGCCGAGAGTGTATTGAGACAAATAGAGGGAATTGAGGGGGAATCTGTCTTACTTGGAGATATTCTGTCACCGGACCATTCTATAGGATTTCATATTTTGCTATTGGTCGAATTTTTGTATTCGATTTTAGTGCAACATTTATTTTAGTATTCGATTTCCAAAATCACTAATGGCGTAGTGACAGCTTTATATAAATTTGAATTCAAATTCAGAATTCTTTTCCCAACTTTTAGCGCTTTAGACAAAAGTGGTCCCTTGCGGTATTGGAATTGAAAAAAAAGAAATTCTATTTATTTAAAACTATGTTGGCGGCAAAATACTTTACAAGTCTATTCTGTGAATTCTAAGCCACTGCACTGCACTGCACTGGAAAATGTACGTGCTCATACTCTTAAGATAATCCAACAAATACCGCATTCCTACCGCCACAGACATAGAAAAAGACATTACCCTGCATCACAAGGAAAAAAGCCGTGCAAAAACAAAAGATGAGCGAAAACCACGTGATTTAAACAAAATTTTCCTTTTAACCCAGATGTGATGACCGCTTCAAATTAGACTCGATTTCATTCACAATAATTAACAAATTAATTACATTGCAATTGAACTTGAAAAACGTCAAGATTTATAGGGAAAATGTCTTGTCAGGTTGTGTAATATTGTGAATTACTCATTCAAAAGGAAAAAGTTGAATGTCAAGAGACTAGAGTTGAATTAAATTAGTTTTGAAATATCACTGTTGTTGTGTCCGACGATTGTAGAGGACGTTTATTTGTTACAATGTCTAAGCTGTTTGTGATATTTCTTGTGGCCACCTATTGGGTTTATTTTATTCATAGTGAAGGTAAGTTTCACTTGTTTTGTTTCTATGGAAACGTTTTCAACCATCCGCTTATTAGCATACGGGAGTGTCATCGATATAATATCAAAGGGAAGTGTGAATAAAACGTTACTTTTGTATTTCATAAATTGAGTCATCGAATGATACTTTAATAAAAAATAATAAAAGCGGTCTTCCTCTCTTCTACTTATTTTGCTTTGCCCGTTCTTAGTTGTTTCTATTTATTATTAATATTCTTATCACTTTTATGTGTACATTTTAAATTGGAATATTGATTAATGGAATTGAATTAAATTGAATGATATTGAAGCCATGAGAATTTCGTAAGTTCATAACGGTCTTTATGTCTTATTTTTTGTAATGTGCGTTTTGTTTGTGCAGAATAAACAATTTATCTTTCTTTCTTAATTAAGGCCGTTGGTTTTAGCTTTAGATTCATAAACATCAAATGACAAAGTTTTCGCAGCTTTCTTAGTAAATTTAATCATGACGACACATGATGACACTCCATAAACGAGGTAAAGTGGTTAAATTTGTCCATACGTACTTTGTTTTGTACTATCGAGTCGGAAAGTGCTATGAAAACTCTCATGCTGTTGTCAAAAGATTATCCCGCCAACAAGCGCCATACCGGGAAAGACATGTAAGGTGCGACGCTGGGAACACTTAAGAGGATATAATAGGTCTTTACCTATGAAATTGCCGTTTTGTATGAAAAAATTTAAACGAATTTTTTTCATGCATTTTTTATTTGTATTAATCGAAGTAATCACCCATGCAATCAATGCATCTTTGCCAACGCAGTGGCAGTTTATTGATGCCCTTCTTAAAGAAATCAGCTGGACGGGAGGCAACAAATTCTTCAAAGACATTTTGTACTGCCTCTCGGGTGTTTAATTTTTTTCCGCCAAGAAGTTATCCAAATTCTGGAAAAAGTTGTAGTCTGTCAGTTCTTGCAACTTGGATACCGTCTGCTGTGCAGTATGAGGTCGCGCGTTGTCGTGCAGGAGCAGCGGAGACGAGCGATTGACCAATGCTGGTTGGAGATGTGCCAGCTTCTCCATCATTGTGTTCAGTTCTTCACAGTACACATCTGAAGTAATGCTGACCCCGTTTGGTAAGAAGCTGTGATGAATCACACCGGCGCTAGACCACCAAACAGCGACCATCACTTTTCTAGGGGTAAGTTTTCGTTTAGGGCATTGTTTAGGTGCTGAACCAGGATCCAACCAACTTGCTGAGCGCTTGCGGTTATCAAACAGAATCCATTTTTCATCGCAGGTAACAATGCGGTTCAAAATTCCTTCATTTGTGTGTCTGTTGAGCAGTGCAAGGCACGTCTCGACGCGTACTTCGCGCTGGCGATCATTGAGTTCGTGGGGCACCCATTTGTCAAGCTTTTTTACCTTGCCAATTTGACGCAAAAGGACCAATATTGTTTTAACGCTAACGTCGAAAGCTGCTGCTAATTCAGCCGTAGATTGTGTATCATCAGCTTCCACAATCGCCTTTAATTCGTCATTGTCGACCAAAGTCTTCGGACGACGACCGCGAGGTTCATTTTTCAGGTCGAAATTTTCAGAACGGAAGCGAGCAAACCAATAACAAGTGGTGCGTTGGTTTGTAGTGTTAGCTCCGTAAACGTCGTTGATGTTGCGTGCCGCTTGTGCCGCGTTGCTGCCACGACGGTACTCATATTCCATAATTACTCGAATTTTTAACGTATCCATGATGACGAAAAAGTTTGAAATGCGATGAAAATGTAACACTAATCAATAAACAAATGACTACTTTTGGAAAAAAAAATCCATGTTTTTAAAATAAAATTAATTTGAAATTAGAATTCTTAGCCAAACAAAAATTATTTTGATTTGAAATGGCCAGTACTGCAGAACGGCAATTTCATAGGTAAAGACCTAATATTGTAGCGTGGCTTAGCTCGGTGTGTAAGTGAAATGGCGTTATCACTGTCTAGTTTGACGCGCGAGATAGAATACTCTTAAGCGCACCGGAATTCAAACGTACTTCGTTTAAATCTAGATTTATGACAAAATTCTATACTTAAGGGGGAAGCGCCAGGACAGCCCGCGAAATTCAATTTTTTTTTTACGTTTTTTGCAATTTGTAATTCAGTCGTAGGTTGTATGTTGATTAAAGTATGATTCGCTAATTTGAAAACCTATACTGACTTGTAAATTGCAAAAAACGTAAGAAATTTTGAATTTCGCGGGCTACCCTGGCGCTTTCGCCTTAAATTGATTTTTAGCTTAATAAGTTCTTAACATATTTATATACCTTCGATTTAATACAAATTTCATTGCACAATAAGGAACTGTTTACGTATAAACGTATAAAACAGAAAATAGACGGTGTGAAAAATTATGTTTCATGTTTCGGTTTTAGTACAATAGTAGACAATATAGTCAAATAACACGTATGGAAAATCCAATGATTTAACTACAGACATTTGTTTTTATAGGAATTTCAAAAACACAAAATTATCCTTGTATCCCTTTAATCATTGGTCGACGCAACACGTCTTTTTCTTCTACCTATTCACTCCTTGTGTTAATTATTCAGATTATTCTAACCTTAGATTCTAGCGTATGGCACTCGTGGGTTGTAGCTGAAAATCAGCGTCAGGTGGTACACCTTGTGTTGTCATCTGACAATATGCTGAACTGAGGCCCTTTTGGCATTACAATCTTTGTTTTATGTTTTTATAATTTTAAGGTGTATTTTTTTTGTTGCTGTAATGCCAATTAAACGCATTTTTCTTTCTTTCTTTCTTTCTATTAGTCGTCATCTCGGTAGACACTCCCTTTCTAGCCATATTCTCTTTCACAAATAATATCAATCTGCCTAGACTTTTCCCAACTATGTTGGGGTCGGCTTCCACTTTAACCGGATGCAGCTGAATACCAGTATTTTACATGGAGCGACTGCCTATCTGCCCTGGAGGGACAACCCAGTAACTGGGTAATACGATACCCCTTGGTAAGACTAGTTGTCAGACTTTCGGGCTTCAGACGACCCGTAACGACTGTCAAAGATCCACGAATGACAGCCGGGACCAACGGCTTAACGTGCTTTCCGAGGCACGGAGAAGTCGTATGTAAAGATGGCCACCCATCCACGGATCAACCCCGGCAAGCGTAGCTTAACCTGATGGATCGACCCGTGCGGCTGTTATTACTTAGTTATTCTGTTTTTTAGTACTTGTTGTTATAGCGGCAACAGAAATACATCATCTGTGAAAATTTCAACTGTCTAACTGTCTAACAGACGGACAGATGGACGGACGGACAGCGGAGTCTTAGTAATAGGGTCCAGTTTTACCCTTTGGGTACGAAACCCTAAAAATGTTACAAAGTTCATTAACAATCGTAGGATTTTTTTTTTTGAACTGCGTTTTCCAGTTCTTATAACTGATATTTTTACATCTGAATCGGAACAGTTACTTATAGTGTAATCGTACGAAAGGAAAATTCCAATATCACTGATTTGTAGAAAACAGTATCCATCCATATAATTGAACCGTTTGAATTCAAACCGTATAAACCCAGCCTTATATTCAACTTCAACTTTTTTGCGTACGTAGGTACGAGTATGTACATAATAAACGTGGTTAGTTCACGAACTCTATAAACTCACCATTTCACGAAAGTCGTATGAATTTTCAAGTTTTTTTATTTCCTTAAGGTAAACACTTCGCTCTTTCATAGAATATGAAAGAGAGAAGTGTACATCTTAAGAAACTTCGTAGACGAAGTAATAAAACACTGGTTGCACAGTACGCGTAGTACAAAGACGTGGTATTTAATATAGTCATGTACCTACAAGACATTCGTCGTTTAGCTCAAAAAGGGAGTTCTCTTAATATTAACTTTTACAGTTATAAGAATTAAAGGCAACTGCTAAAACTATAAGCTCATCCTTCTTTAGCAGTTCGTTTCGAAATGAATTCTATTTGAAAGAACGAAACAACATTCAGAACAATGCGTTCCCTTGCCACCAATCATTTAATTTCACTGACGTACACTGTAACTGCAAGAGGAGCTCGTGGCTAAGTATAACAGCTGGACGGGTCGATCCATCAGGTTAAGCTATGCTTGCCGGGGTTGGTCCATGGATGGGTGGGACCATCTTAACATACCGAGACTCCTCCGTGCCTCGGAAAACACGTTAAGTCGTTGGTCCCGGCTGTCATTCGTGGATCTTTGACAGTCGTTACAGGTCGTCAGAAGCCCGAAAGTCTGACAACCAGTCTTACGATAGGGTATCGTATTACCCAGTCACTGGGTTGTGGAGGTCAGATAGGCAGTCACTCCATGTAAAATACTGGTATTGAACTGCATCCGGTTAGCCTGGAAGCCGACTCCAACATAGTTGGGAAAAGGCTAGGCAGATTGATTGACACTATTACTGAAAGAGTATTTCAATGGCATTCAAACTTTTTTTCTAGGGCTAAGTTTTTAGTTCAGATTTACAAAAAAACACAGCATAATCATAAATGAATCCACTGCCGGGATACAGACCTCCTCTCTGTGAAAGGGAGCGAGCCGTAATCTACCACGCGGGCCCAGTGCGGGTTGGTAGATGCTACATGTCTTCGAATTTTTGATTCTAGGACATGCCGGCTTCCTTACGATGTTTTCCTTCACCGTTTTGAGAGCAGTGCTGTGGTGATGAAATAATTTATACAAAGTAAAGCGCCTATCCGAGTTCGAACCTACGACCGACTCGTAAGTCGCGGCCGTTACTACAGGACTACCACTGCTCTAATATACAATTACAGCAAGAGTTTATTTCAACAGCGTTCAAACTTTTTTTTTTCTAGGGCTGCGTGTTTAAATTTGATGTAACTGAAGCATAGGTACTATAATCAGGCTCCGACAGAACAATACAAAATAAACTGTAACAAATTATATTTGCAGAAACATCATCATTCTCTTGCTCTTATCCCAATTTTTTGGGGTCGGCGCAGCATGTCTTCTACTACCAAATTTCTCAAACAAAAACCCATTACAGATAAATTAAACTAAATCTGACGAGAAAACATCAAAATAATATCAACAAACAAAAAAATATAATAATAATAGTAGATTTGCTAGCGTCCGTAGCCTGGCTGCGTTCCGGTGACCTCTTTGGGGAAACCGAAGGTTTTGTCGGTGCAATTATGGACGAAGTTATCATGATGAACAATTACCGGAGATTTATTGTGAAAGACGGAACGGTTGACATCTGTCGGGCTTGCCACCGACCGGGAGAATTAACTCGACCCATTATTTCCGGGTGTTCTCGTCTAGCTAACGAAGAGTACTTGGATAGACACAACCTTGTAGCAAAGATTATTCATCAGCAACTTGCTCTGAAATACAGCCTTGTGGAATCGGAAGTGCCGTACTACAGGTATGTGCCCGACCCAGTTCTTGAAAATGGAAATATCACATTGTACTGGGATTTATCCATCATCACTGACAGGACTATTGTTGCCAATAAGCCTGATATAGTGGTGGTGGATCGAATAGAGCGGCGCGCAATTATTATTGACATAACAGTCCCGCATGACGGGAACCTCGTGAAATCCGAGAAAGATAAGCAAATCAAGTATCTTGACTTGGCTCGCGAGGTTGTCGACATGTGGGATGTGGACTCAACAATCATTGTGCTGATAGTCGTATCAGCCAATGGCTTGATTGCCAAGAGCCTCAACCAACACCTAAGGAGGCTCTCGTTGGAAAGCTGGATCAAGGGCTTGATTCAGAAAGCAGTACTTCTGGACACGGCCCGCATTGTTAGGAGGTTCCTCTCTCTTGAGTCCTGACCGCCGGTAGCTTGGACCCTGTTACCGATACTGGTGGGCTACTATTTTTTATATTTTTAAATGTTTTTTATATATTTTTTAAGAAATATTTAAAAATGTATTTTATAAGAACAAAAATTAATAAACGAAATAATAATAAAATAATATCAACGTCTAGAAGCGACGATTGTGCTAGTCGTTTTATTTTATTTTATTCAGGGACAATGAACAGCTACAATATGTGTTAGAACAGAGAAAAGATAATACAAAATACTAACAATATTGCAGCCCACTACATTACCCGCATATTAACAAAAGAAAATATGATAATGAGTTCCACTAGTTGTGTAATAAATAATTACATCACATTAATAATAATTAATTACATTATGCAAAATAGATTCTAATGTTATTTTTAGTGTTATTTATAACTCTGTTGCCATGCAATCATGCATGGCAACAGAGTTATAAATAACACTAAAAAAAGCAAATAAATTAATAATAAATTTTAGACTAGCTTACATTCCTAATAACATTTTTGTTTATAATAATTTCCATAACATTACATTTAAATTTGCATGTTGAGCATAAAAAAATATCAATATTAATAAAATTACAATTATAAGAATCAACCATTCGACGGATAGGGCAGCGCAAACCAGAAATATTCGACAGTTATTGACAGAAAAATAGGGTACCTGCACGATACGTATACTCGTATTAACTGTGCGTGGAATACATACGTATAACATAGTTTGCTCGTGAGACCGATACGATCAAAATCCCCATGAAACCATATAGTACATAAGCCTAATTGTGAGTACGACAAATACGTTTTCTGGCGAAAAGTTTTCTGGGTGTCACCTATTTTTAGTACCCGCCAAACGCTGCCCTGTCCAAATTGAACTGTCAAAGTCATACTGTATATCGTTGAAAGAGAAAGTGTCAAATCCATGGATGCATAGTTTATAATACATTAGATTGCCATCCCTAGAATTGACAGCTACGAACAGTTTGTATGGGAATAAGAAATACTCGTATGTATTTTTTTGTAATTTTTTTCCTACATAAGAACCTTCCTCGGACTTCAACGTATATTATTTGAAAAAAAAAATTGCCGAATTGGTCCAGCCGTTGTCGAGTTTTGCGCTTAGCAACACATTTAGCCATTCATTTTTATTTATATAAATATAATTATTACATCAGCACCCTATTTGCGTAACACAGAATCAATCAGAATCTGAATAATATTGCTAATCCATTGCTTCATATGTTCGAAAAAATTCTCTGCTCCACATCGTCAATAACGCAATAAATGTTGTTGAACTGTCAAAATGTATGATTAAATATTTACAAATATTTCAGTCGTCAAACGGGAAGTATGCAAAGAAAACGAAGTGAACGTGGAGTGTGCACACTGTGGCCCGAAGACATGTGTAGACCTGGGACACCCGATCCCGTGCGGGGGGGGCACCTCGCTCTGTAGTCCGGACTGTGTGTGCATAGACGGCATGGTTCGCGACACTAATGGAACTTGCATACCGAAGACGGACTGCCGTAAGTTGGATGTTTTGGATTGCATAAATGTGTAGTTGAATATTAAATGTTATAGTGGTTGCAAGCGCTACTGCTGAGCAAGAGGTCCTGGGTTCGATTCCCAGGTCGGGAAAAGTATTACCAGGTTTTCCCAAAATTTCTCAGTAGCAGCCCGGAGTCTGGATTTGTGACCGGTTGACGGAAATAGGCTTGGCCCCTATCTTAAACATAACTGGCGCAATGTTCTATCGCCTAACCCAATTATGTTGGGGTCGGCTTCCAGTCTAACCGGATGCAGCTGAATACCAATATTTTACATGGAGCGACTGCCTATCTGACCTCCACAATCCAGTTACTGGGTAATACGATACCCCTTGGTAAGACTGGTTGTCAGACTTTCGGGCTTCTGACGACCGGTAACGACTGTCAAAGATCCACGAATGACAGCTGGGACCAACGGCTTAACGTGCTTTCCGAGGCACGGAGGAGTCTCGGTATGTAAAAATGGTCACCCATCCACTGACCAACCCCGGCAAGCGGAGCTTAACCTGATGGATCGACCTGTGCGGCTGTTATTACTTGGCCACGAGCTCCTCTTCTCATCGCAATAATAAAATAAAAAGTAATAAATACGTCAATATAATAAGTTAACATACAGGGTTAGTTTTCAATGACCAGCCAAATTTTCACAGGATGTTCTACCCATGATTATGAACAACTTTCACTATGGGACCAACTTTGAAATCACGAAAATAAAATCTGCTGTTTCATACATTTTGGTCGAGTAGGTATTGAACTTTTGTATGAAACAGCTGTTTTCTTTTCGTGATTTTAAAGTTGGTCCCGTAGTAAAAGTTGTTCATATTCACGGGTAGAACGCCCTGTGAAAATTTGGCTGGTCATTGAAAACTAACCTTGTATAAGTCAATGCTGAAAATACTATTATTACATTTAGGTAAAGTTATAGGTAAGTATTTACTTATACTCAGTTATTAAAACACTCGTCTGATAGGTACTATTAATGTTTAAATACTCCTCATTATGCAACTGTTTCATAAACAGCTACATTACTATTATATCAATTCTGGTAAACCCACCAGCCTGCTATGCTAAAACCACTTTCCGGACCGGAAAGTGTGTGCTCAGACTCAAACTGATGGTATGATGCGCTAATGGAACTTCCATACTGAAGACCGAGGGTCGTAAGGTAGATTGAAGTACGGTTAAATACGCAAGTGGTAGTAACTTCCGTAACCCAACTCAATCATTTTTGGACATGCTTTAAAAAATAAGCTGAGGGAATTTCGCAACTTGATTATTTGCATACTGTCATGTCAACTTACAAAACGTTTCCAAGATAAACGAAATAAGTAATTCGAGGAAGGAAAATACACAATCACGTAGGTACATGATCTCAATCTGCCTACATCACGGGCTCAACCCATGAGCTAACAAACCAGTTATTTCAATGCATATAGTATAGGCAATAACATTTCAACCCGCACGACATATAAGGAGTATCTGTTCATACACGAAATCTCTTAAAGGGTCATTGTGCTCATGAACAACTTTTACTATGGGAACAAACCTAAAATCGCGAAAAAAAACAACTGTTCAGTATCATTTATCTTTAACAAACTCAGTTGATTTTTTTTCGCGATTTCAGGTTTGTTCCCATAGTAAAAGTTGTTCATAATGATGAGTACAATGACCTCTTTAGAGATTTCGTACATGAATATATACACCATATATACAACGGTCGCTTTGCAACCTCATCAAGTTTCAGGGTGTGGTACAGAACATCAAACCGAATAACTTTCTCCATGGGACCAACATCGTATACACGAAAAAATTTTCAACTGTCTCATAGAAAACTTCAATACCTATTCGACGCAAATGTATGGGACGCCTGATAATTTTTTCACGATTACTATATTGGTGCCATGGAAAAAGTTGTTCGGTTTGATGGTCTATACCACACCCTTAATTTGACGAGAATGCACCGATTTCAATTAAATATGAATGTGTATGGTTGATTCCAGCTTGAAAGATTGACTAGTTTTGGACCCGATAGGTGGCACTCCGTGCAAAGCAGGGGCGGGTCGCTAGCTAGATAAATAATACAGATATATCTTAATACACCCTGTACTCTTCAAACTCCTGTAATACCACAGATTAATACAGATGGGGCACTCCACAGTTTAGGTATGAAGCTGTACGCAACAGGGCTCATCTCACTGGGTCAATTCAGTGTGGGCTGCCGCGCACCGGCCGGCTCGCACGTTAGTTCGATACTCACTCACGTGCCGCGTCGTAAAAGAAGGCAACCCTAAGCCAACTTTCGCACGGACGTAAAAATACCGCGGCGGGATTTTATCGCGCACTGGATTTTCAACCCTCGGTGTCGAGCCGAGCTTCGAGAATCCAATCTAACAACAACAGAGTGCAACCCAGCGTGACGAAAAAACACACTGTTGGATTTTCAACTCTCGGCGCTAAGCAGAGCGTTGAAAATCCAGTGCGCGAAAGCAATCGCCGAGATATTTTTACGTTCGTGCGAACGTTGGCTTACAGTCAGAGGGTATAAGAGTTACGCGATAGAGAGGCAACTTATAGGTGAGTATAGCTGTAGGTAATGAAGCGTTATGCGACCTGAATTGCACTTTATTCGCTTTTTATTTAAATAAATTTGCGGAGTGTCCCATCTGCATTAATCTGTGGTAATACTCATCAACGGTGTAAAACTCAAGACAATAGGAATAGAAATTTTGAACTGGTACAAATTAAACAGGCAGTAAGTGGAATAAGTTTGCTATTTGAAGTCTCCTAAAGTCGATGGGAACTGAGAAGTGACTCAAGTTTGTGGTCTGTGGCTGCGTAGGTACGCTCAGTTTCCTAAGTAGGTATAGTAAGACTGTGACTAAATGATTGTGTAGAAATAGGTGGAGTTCTTACAGCATAATAGTGATTTTAATCTTGATGGTCATTAAAACAATGATTCTAATATGTACCTAAAGGAAAAAGAAACTTGTTTTTAACCGACTTCAAAAAGGAGGAGGTTATCCATTCGTCGGAACCTTTTTTTTTTATTTTTTTTTTTATTTTTTTTTTTATGTATGTTCCCCGATTACTCGAAGATGGCTGGACCGATTTGGATTATTTTTTTTTTGTTTGAAAGGGTATACTTCCCAGGTGGTCCCATGATCATCAAGTCAGGATCTGATGATGGGAGCCTGGAGAAATAGAGGGAACTCTTCCAATTTTATAGGCACACTTGAAGCGATTTGGATAGTTTTTGGAAGAGTACTTTCTTGGAGTGGTCCCATTTCAATTTGGTGAAGATCTGATGAAGAACTTCTGAGATAGGCAACGGAACTCCTCAATAAATGATAGCAAATGGACTGGGATTGCTGAAATCTCATGTCTGTTTGTTGTTCACACCAGTTCATAACATAACATCACGCCAGTACGCTGTGAAGGGGTAAGCACATGTGAACCACTAAAAAGTGAAAAATAAAAACTTTTTTACAAAAAAATACAACCGACTTCCAAAAACAACACTACAAAGTGAAAAATAACTTTAATTTCGGAAGTCGGTGGCAAAAACGAAAATACATTTAATCAGACACCGACTTCCGAAATTAAAGTTATTTTTCACTTTGTAGTGTTGTTTTTGGAAGTCGGTTGTATTTTTTTGTAAAAAAGTTTTTAATATAAACTAAAGCCTTTTTGTAGATTGACAGTTCTATCTACTAGGTAAATTCAAAACTTGAACTTAAGGACGCTGTTACAAATGGGTAGTCAAATCATTACTTTTTTACACAAAAGTATGTTTATTAAATAAAAAACTTTTTTACAAAAAAATACAACCGACTTCCAAAAACAACACTACAAAGTGAAAAATAACTTTAATTTCGGAAGTCGGCGTCTAGTTAAATGTATTTTCGGTTTTTGCCACCGACTTCCGAAATTAAAGTTAATTTTCACTTTGTAGTGTTGTTTTTGATAGTCGGTTGTATTTTTTTGTAAAAAAGTTTTTATTTTTCACTTTTTAGTTGTGGTACCTACCCCACACAAATTCTAATACCACTACCTGCAATACAAACTAGAACATCATCCATGTAAAAGTGGGGAAAAAATACGTATACGTAAGCTAACTCAAAAACTACCGAAGCAAAGTTAATCTATTTTATATGGGACCAACTGTGATGCATACCCTCTCGAATAAAATAAAAAAAATCCAAATCGGTCTAGCCATCTTCGAATAATCGGGGAACATACATAAAAAAAAATTAAAAAAAAAGGATCCGACGAATTGAGAACCTCCTCCTTTTTGAAGTCGGTTAAAAATGCTTTGCATTCTTAAAATGTTTTATGGCCGAATTGTTGATAGATGTGCATGGTACGATTCTGAACTATAATATAATTTTAGATAGGTAGGTACAGTTTCTCAATAAAGGTACCGAAGTAAAAATTTTCATTTCGGTACCTTTTTACAGAAACTGTACCTACCTAAAACTATATTTATAGTTCAAAATCGTACCATGCACATCTATCAACAATTCGGCTATAAAACATTTTAAAAGAATGCAAAGCAATTTATTTAATAAAAATACTTTTGTGTAAAAAAGTAATGATTTGACTACCCATTTGTAACAGCGTCCTTAATGATGTGACAGGACTGAAATTATATATGGTTTACATAATAAAGAATATTCTATTCTTTTCTAATCTGAAACCAGTAAACTGTTGAAAAACCTTCTCCAGTCCGTTAGCCGTTTAATTAATAGCCTAGCCTTTTAACTAAACCGCGCCGTTCAATCAGCAACCTGAATGATATTCAACTGTTACCAATCACGTACGGGCCACGTAAATGGGATGGGTTAGGTTAGGTTACAACTGTGCCCAACCGTGCGCGAGCCGATCGAGCTCTACTTCCAAAGGCTAGACTGTTAACCAAACGACTGATTAAGCTAGTTGGCTGCGACATCTACATACAATCATTCAAGTAGCCAAAGTTCACCATGCTTATGACAAACAAAGAATTAGGTGTTATATTCTTAATTGAAACCACAATAGGTACACTGGTACAGGTAAGAATTACTTAATTGAATTAAGTATTATGATTTCATTTAGGTAATATTAAAAACCCAACCGCAGATAAGTATAATTAGTAATCCACCTAAACCGTCAATGAAACCTCACGTAGGCGTTATGAAACGTCATGACAAGAGTAAAGAATATTATGTAATAGATATTAATAAGTACCTGGGCGACCGAGCTCTGTTCTGGTGAAAATAGAGAAAACGAATTTTCCAGAAATGAGACCTAGCTAGATCGATTTTTCGCCCCCGTATACCCCTCAATTGCAAGTTTCATCGAAATCGTTTTTGAGAACGTATATACTTAAATAGGTGTATATACACAAATATTTACTCATTTATTAGTATAAGATAGTATATTTATGACCCCTTCACTTAGGGTCTTCTTATGGTCCACTCCCTGCCACAGAGTAGAGAAAAAGTAGTAGTGGTGTCCTAGCAGAGGGAACACCATCATTAACAGCCTTGTTCATCCACTGCTGAGTAGGCTTCCTCCCTTATGTACCATGCTTCTGAAGGCCAATTCTCGTACGCACGGCTACACATCAAGGTATACAATTCCCGTATAAGCTGATCTTGCATTGTTTAGGATTTCCTTATAATGAGAGATCAGTGTAAACTGGAACGTTATAGCTTGATGTGTAGCCGTGTGCACCTGAAAACGTTCAAATTCAAGAACGAACGAAAAAACGAAAATAGCCCCTCTGTTCTGTGCGAGTCACATTCAGAAGGAACATGTTATAGGCCATTCATGATTAACAAGCAAGAAAGCAAGCAAGAAGAAGAAGAAGCAAGAAGCAAGAGTGACAAGAATTTTTAAGATCATCGGCATAATTTTAATCTTTGAATCAACTTTGTTTTCCCTTCCATTTCAATAATCATTGATCATTCTCATTTTTTAATATCCAACTTATAAGATGATCCACTGTCATCATTAACTAATGCCTCTAAACATGGTCTTTCTTTAAGGGTGAGTACAGACAGTGCGAGACAGGCGCCGCGAATGCATTTTTTTATAACGTAAGATGCTACAGCCTGATTTGACATATAAAAAAATCATTTGCGGCGCATGCCTCGCACTGTCTGTACTCACCTTAAGATATGTCATAATTAAAAACAAAAAAACAACCGAAACGTGGGTGCACCTCTGCCTAACCCTTTGTGGAACACAGGCGTGATGTTATATTATGTGTTATGATAAACTTATAAAATAATAGCCACCTCACTTATACAGCTAGCTGCGACGGAGACTACAACGCCACATCTGGCTGCGGTAACCACTGCGGCAACTCATGTTCCGACTACAAGGAAGTCAACAAAACTTGCTTGAGCGGCTGTCGGTACAACAGCTGCGATTGCAGGACTGGTTATGTATTCCATGAAAAGTTGAGCTTGTGTGTTCTGCCTGTTGATTGTTGTAAGTATAATATTGATACATATATTTTCTTTTTCATATTCGTCTCCATTGCTTTAGTTCTTTTATCCAAAAATAATTTTAATGGTTCTCATTAAATTCATTTTTCTTGCCTATTTTTTTTATTATATTTCTATTGCCTATCACCTGCTAGATTAATATAAAAAAACGTTACGCTATGTCATTATACATCAACATCATCATCTTCCTGCCCTTATCCCATGTTACCTGGGATCGCAAAGACGATTTCTCTTCAATTCTCCCCTGTCAACCGTCACGCTATCATTCACTCTCTTCTCTTTAATATAATTCCTCACACAATCCATCCATCTTTTCTTTGGCCTTCCTTTGCCTCTCCATCCATCAACCAACATGTTTAATCGTCACTTTTTTAGTCATATGCATTTCGTCCCTTCTCATCACATGCCCATACCAAGCCAAACGATTTCCTTTCAACTTTTCTGTCACTGGCGCCACATTCAAACTTCCTCTTCATTTCTTACTTTATCCATTCTCGTCACTCCACATATCCATCTCAACATTCTCATCTCCGCTGCATGCAATCTTTTTTCATCCGTCTTCTTCACTGCCCAGCATTCCGCTACAACATTATACAATAGGCAATAATATCACAAACTATAAATTTTACCTGGAGCATCCAGAAATTCTCTTTTACCTCAAAAAAGTAACAGCGGTTGAACGTTGTTCTTAGTATACCCCTTAATTTAATTATTAGCAATAACTTTTATCGCTATTAGGAACAAATTTTTATTTTCCCGAAAATGTTTTAAGAATGTTTGCTTGAAAATTATTTTGATAGCTTCACTTTCCGGGAATGATAGGAATTTATGTAAGCAGCCTTGTCGTGGAAATTTCGGGAAACATTATGAGAGGCGGAGACCTTTGCAATTAGTATTGTTGAAGCAACAATTATTACAGTGGCTAAGTGTGAACTTGACTCTAGAGTTGGGATTTCTACAACCGTGTCTTTTTCCTCATCAGTAGATTTATTAGCTTGATAGGACCAGTTTTTCTTTCTTTTTCTTTTATAACTGAGATATGGTTTGGTTTTTTCGCAATCTTAGAACAAGGTTCTAAGATCGCAAAACTACGTCGCACCAAAAACTAAGCGATTGTGATTTGATTTTGACTGTTATAAAATTAGGATCATTAACAAATTCAAAAATTCTATAAGTGTTTTTTTAGTTTAAAATCAATTTTAATATTCAATTAAGCGTACAACAAAATGGCTTCAAACATAAGTACAAAATCTCACTCTTCGATGAACCTTTTATGTACAGAACCTTAAAAACTTAATTGAGGATTTCTCTCATAACGGGACCTTTTATTTTATTTACAGGAAAATTTTTGTTGCGAACTCCAAAAGAGGAATTCAAGAATCTTGGGATTTTCAAGAGAAAATTTTGGAAAACCAAGTTTCACCCTCTGAGATAATTACGAGGGATTCTGAAGACTGACCAGCTAACTAAGCATTGTATAAATTAATATTAAGGCATAATAATTTAGACGAAACTTTAAGGAAAATAAATCCAAACTATTTCGACTTTTTTTAACTGTGTTTTTTTATTTGTCATCTGTAACGAAGAGAAGAGTAACCAAAAAGTAGTTTAGCTCAACAAATAAACCACTTTTCTTGTAGTTTTTTATATTATATCAAAAATAATTGAAACCAACGATTTTTCTTACAATATTTATTTATAAATAAATAAACAAGTCTTCAATTCATTTTCATTTCAAATTAACAACATTTAATTGTTAGTAGTTTTATTTATTTTCTAAGATGTTAGTACAGATTGGTTATTTTATCAGATATGGACCCCTCCAGACATTCATTGTGGATAAGATAACATCAGGAAAGTCTGAGTTTGTAGAGCAAAGTAAAAGAAAAATATTTTTTTGTTATAATGTCTGCCTAATGACTTGGCTCCGCACAAAACATCCATGTGGAGGTAATTGCTAGCAAAACCCAGTCTGAGATATCAGTTTGTGGAAACTTCGCTTACTGTATAATTTGCTTTTATACAAATTACAATTATTTTAATAAGGAGCTTTACCTTGTAGTTCCTACAAGAAGCATATTTTTAATGACGATGTATTTCCGATTGTGTGATATTAAATTAAATTCTATTTACTCTCTCCGTTTAAATAATATTCCTATTTATTTAAAGGAATAAATAAAGAATAGGAGTATTTAAACTATGTAAAAGAAACCAAAAAGAAAGAAAGCATATAGCAAATCTCGTTTCTAATCTGTAAGAGCAGAAGTTAACGGGGGGTTATCCGAATTTTCCTATTTTCAGAATCAATTTTAAATGGTCAAATTAGTGTATTAAGGTCCTGAAAAAAATATATGCCATAGATACATCCTTGCTTGAGGGAAATTAACGGTTCAAAACACGATAAGTTTTACTTTCCTCGATGAAAAAAAAATCCGAAACATGGTCGATTTCAAAACCATTTTCCGTTTAATTTCCTAATTACAGCATAACATTATATGAAAATTGCATGTATCATGAGGTAATCGTATTTCGGAGGGAATTTAACGGTTAGATTTTTGAGTTTAATAGATTTTTTTTAAATAAACTCAAAATTAGTCAATTTGGCTAAATCCGCTCGCGATCAGAGTCCTGCGGGACGTCATGGAGGTTGGACCTGTGTCAAAATTTTTAAAAATTCGCTCTCTCTGCAGTTGTTCAAAAAATTCAAATAAAAGAAGAACACATTAGATATGAAATTGCGACAGCTCAGAAAAAATATCTCGTAATTATATTATAGTTTTAATTCATAATATCGTATTCGAAAATGTGATTATTTATATGTGGTATGATGACGTTTAATTGTCATCTTCCGATAGTGTTAAGACACATTGCAAATTATTATCGATAAAATTATAGTCAAGCGCGAGTAGTTTATAATTTTTTATCGTAGTCCTTTATGAAGAAGTTTTAAAACACATTTTTCTAAGATTTTTTCATCAGATTCATCATATTACTATTTCACTCTCCATCGAACTGTCTTCGCTACTACCATATCCTACATTAATTACACATAATATGTATAAATACAATGTATCCGGTTGTCGGTTGGATACTAATATAATCAACTTTGACTCTGGCAACAACAATGAAAATTAGAAAAAAATAAAAATGTGCGGTCGGGGACCACCGTCAGGAATGAAGTTCCTTCTAACGTATGATTTAAAACACAAACACAAAATTTTCACAGCCGCCATCTTGAATTTTCAATTTAACTTCACTACCGGCTTTGGCGACACCCATGAAGTAAAATTCAAAAATTTTCCCCCTCTCCGTCCTCGTCTGTCGTCGTTTTGTCCTCTCTCTCTTTGTCTCTTTCAAGATATAATAGAAAGAGACAAAGAGACAAAGTCGCATGTAGGGGGCATTTAAACGTTTTTTCGTTACGTGACGATTTTCTGCCAGAGAATTTCGTCGAGCTGTTTCAAACAAAAGTGCTATACTAACATGACCTAATGCATGAACACGATAAAAATTGTCGATCGAAAAGATTATTTTCTTGTATCGTTTTAGCTGTGTGAACAAACTTTCAGGTTTGAGTACAAAAAGTCACTGTATACAATGATGTATAAAACTAATACGATAAAATATCGTATTCTATACACTTCAAAAATAGCGCCGTGTGAACGTAGCCTGGTTAGGCGGTAACCGTACCTATCACTCGGTGCCCATGTTCCAAAGCAATTTAGTCGATGACGTACCTATCGTATGTTTGTTGGTTTGTAACTTTTAACATATTGATACTTGCAATTTTTTTTTAGGCTAATAGTCCTAAGGGATGGCAATCCGACATGAGCGGGGCCGGTTAAAAAATACACTAAATTAATTTTGATGTCTTAAAATAGTAGATTCGATAAATTATAGCTGTAGCAGTAGGTACGTCCCTTGAAAATAAAGTACGGCAATTGTTCCTTCATATGTAGTTGTCAATATTTACTTATCTTTATGAGCAGTGGTCGACATCAAAAACAAAAGAATATGGTTACAGCAGAAGCAAAGCAGTACGACCATTCTTAGCCCGTACTTAATAAAAATCTTATTGTTTTTTTCTTCGACGTCGTTCACAATATACTAAAACAACAGCCATATTTTATAAAACTTTTCTGAACAGTACGTTTTTAGTTGTGGTCTCAGCAGCCAAAATATACAGAGAGTCGTCCGTTTGAGAAGCAGCTCGTCCTAAAGTCGAAACCCGCAGCCTTCAGTAGCAATTTCCCATTGCTTGCAAAGTTTTTCGTTTTTAGTGAATAAATACTCGTAAACGCCTGTTCGTGCCGTTCCTGCATTTAATACATATTGTCACAACACTGATACACTGAGTGATTCTTACAGATTATTCCTGACGAACCCGGCCATCGCTAAAAAATATAACAGTAGATTGTACACACGGGATTTCTCATTAATACTGTCAGCTAACCATTGATATTTATTTTTATTATAACCGTAGATGATATAAAAGGAATAAACTTCATGGATTCTGTGTACGTTCTACGAACTATCAAATAACAGTATAACAAAATGTAAAAAAAAAATCGAAAAAAATATCAACAGTTGAGAATCGAACTTTTAACCACAGGTTTGCACAGAAGTCGTCGAACCACTAAGCTATTCGCTTGGATGAATGTTGACTAAAATAGCCGTTTTTATGTTATTATTATATCACGATTGACATCCTTCCATCCGTTAAGCCTTAACTCCATAAAGATTTAGCGCGATGATAATCATTTAAAGGTTAAATCTGAAACTATCTGCTATATTCGTTTCCTGCTCCGCCCAGTGAAGTAATGGGATAATTCGCTTTTACATTGTGTTTTATTGTCACCTATATCGTCGTAGTCAACGACAGACACCGATCTTCTACATTCTCCTGCTCTTATCCCATTTTTTTTCGGGTCGATACAACTTGTTTTATCTTCCATACTTCTCTATTACTTAGTTGTCATCACGGTAGTCACTCCCTTTCTAGCAATATCATCTTTCACACAGATCATCCATCGTTTCTTTGGTCTTCCCTTACTCGTATAGCCATCCAGATTCACAATAAAAACATTCCAGACGACATTTTCTTCATTCTCCGCATCACATGCCCATAACATTGTAACCGATTTCCACATACACCGACACCGATATCGGCACGATATCTACCGCCGAAGACACTGCGGGGTGAGAGTAGCGGGCATTCTTTCACTTGAGCAAAATTTTTCGCACTGCCGGCTTCGAGACGTCGATACTTAGTAGTGTGCTTGTTTGTCGAGTCGCGATGGTCATCGATATTCAACAATATCATAGGGCCGGTAATAATTGAACCTATCGCTATCGAATCGTGTTGGTATCGTTATCTGATAATGTGAAAACAAATTCACGATATTTTATGTAATCATCTTAGTTCACTCCACCGTAGACACCATAAAATGTAAACCTAAGGAATAAATATCGACCTAAGAAAAACTAATTAATTTGATCAACTGCAAATATTTTACACTGTGGCATGGATTTTCTGCGAAATCGTCGGCGGCGCGTCGTAAATAAACACGTCGCGCTGCATTTGGGGGAGGCGGAGGTAGCGTTTCAAAGGCCTACAGGCTCGAACAACCTGACCTTAAACTGTCTGGTGAACATGATTTGGATATATTATTCAATACAAGTGTTTCTCGACTAAGGCATTTGTTGGTGAAAAGCTTCTTTACGACAGAGTAATTGTTTGCGTCTTAATGATTTTTAGTTTGTGTTGGTTGATCGTGTACTATTTGTTTCTTAATTTAAGTTATAAGTAGGTGTTTTGTACCGACATTTTTTGTTTCAATTTAAATTTTCAGTGTTTATCAGTGGAAATTTGTAAATGGCCTTCAGTTTCATATTGTATAAAGATATTCTACTTTATCTGTAAGGTTCTTGATAGTGTTGCCAGTTATAATCTTATGTGGATAGCCACACAAATCTCCGGCTTACAAAAACATCAGTATTTAACCTCAAAATCTAGTTCCTCTAGTGTTCAGTAAGATCTAGGTACTCTTATCACTAGAGGGTCAAATTAAATTCGTTAGCAAAACTGCTGACGAGCGAAAGAAAAAAAAAAAAAATTCTAATTTTCAGGGTCAACGACCACTGGGTGATTACTTGAAGTGCCAATGAATTGAGATAGTTAATCTGTTTTTTTTTTTTTAATTTTAACCTTCACGTCTGCGAACTTTCGCTAGCTAAATTAATTTGTATAAAAGTGGGACTCCAACACAAATAATGGAAAAAATATTTGTATTAGGTCCCAAACTTTTGTAATTACAAAGTTATTTCTGAATGATAGCCTGTATAAGTATATATCCCAAATAACTAAGAACTGAACGATATAAATGATATTTCTAATAACTAAAGTGTAATTACAACCCTCAGGTTCTATATTGATGTCCAATAATGAATTATTACTTACATACAGCCTACTCGTAATTAATCTACTATATTATCTATTTGCCAAGATTATCCTGTAATCGGGAACGTTAAATATTAAACTCTAAAAATTATTATATCACGAAATTATTGGAATACAATTTAATTTCAGTAATACTTATGTATGTAAGTAAGTTTATTGGAGTTCCGTGGAGTTTCTTGCCCGTTCTTCTCCATAGGTACCTACTACGCTTTGGAATGGGCGCCTAGCTTCATCTTTCTGACTGACCGGCCCCTTGACAGTTCAAAAGTGCCTGTAATTGGTTTAATTGAAATAAATGCTTTGAGTTGTTTGTACTTGTTGTTTTGATTTTAATGTCTCAGGCAATATTTATTGCTTTCTGGGGATGTTAAATTCGAGTAAAATAAACACTATTATTAACCTTTAAAACCAAATCAAGTACTTAAACGTAATATCAGCTTTTCTTACGTAAAAATAAATGACCTTACAATTCATCATAAAAATCCAAGTCGCAAATATTATTCCCAAAAAACTAACTTAATCACAAACTCAGAATGAGCGTCTGAAAATCAAATTAAGACCTCAGACAATTTCTCCGTCCATCGACGCTCTATAAATCACAAAAGGAACCCACACAAACAAAAATAACGTCCACATAGAAATAATCAAATAAAGAAATAAAAGAAAAATCAACGGCCAACAAACAAATAAGACGAAAACCAATTACAGTTCGCAGAATAACATTCATCGTAACCAATTATTTAGTTAAGAGTTTCAGGAGGAACTAATAAGACTGATTAATCGAACGTTACTTGGTTGACGGCCGGCCTCGTCCGAGTACAGACAAAGTGGATTCAAACGAGGCTTTATTTTATGAGTTTCTGTAAGCAGGATCAAGTCTATAGGACATTTTTCTCGTACACATTTTTGTGGTACATAAAATTTAAATGAAACAAGATTTTTCATAAAATAATAATAGTACATTACTGCCGCGGCCTGCAAAAGACGCATTGATGGACGAATGTGAAACTGTGGACCGGGACACATAAACGTGAGTCCATCAATGCCTGGTTACTGCCAAGGCTTGTATAGTAGGTACTTTTCTCAAATAATGCGCAGAAATTCAAACTAAGTAAGTAAATTAATTATAAATTCTAGAATCTATGAGTCACGCGCCAATATTATGTTCATTTGTTTCTTTTTAACTCTATACAGCTTTATTTGCTATGCCAGTTCGCCAAATTAAATAGAATCTTTGTTAAGTTACCTCCTTGGTTGCCATGTGTCGAAGTAAAATGTTCGTTCTATTTTTAAAACACGATAGATATGGATTTTCATACTAACATTGCCAACCACTTGCTCTTATGTATTTGACCAGTACAGCATTTCCGATTTATCTCGAAAAAGGTTGTCAAAATAATGCTCGATTTTCCAAGCATGTTTGAGAAAAATATGTTCTTACGTTGAATAAAACTGATGTTATTTTATTGAATAACTTGCCCTGGGGCCTAGTCTGCTTGAATATTGTGTTTAAAATACTGCGATTCGCAAAAACCAACCTTCTTCTACATGACCTTAACAGATTTCTGCAAAATCGGCTGTTACCAGCCCTCAACTCAGCTCCATGTAAAACATTATTGTAGAACCTTTTTGAAATTATTTAATTTCTCTATAGGAATATTTATAATGCTTTTTGGGATGTAGTATTTTTTTAAAGATAGGTACCGGAATACTGCACTTTTATAGGTACTTATTTTTGAACAGTGACTTTCTGTTATGTTTATAAATTTATATATAATACAGTAGTCGCATATGATGTGTAACATCTGACCTCTCACCCCGTAGGGCATATATATTATCTGAATCTCACCTTGGTATTAAGAAACATTAAATCCAACTCTAGCACCGCGCGCGCTCTTTGGTCAAATCAAATAGCGCGCGCTTCCTCGGATTCCTGTTACACACTTCCGTCCCTTTTCACGAAATCAATCCCATAGATTGCAGGAAAACGAGAGGAAAGATGTTACACGTAAAAAAAAACCTAATATATTCCTATTTAAAAATCTCTTTCCATATCTGTACATGGATAGTAGCAAAAACTTTAGGGGGAATCTTTTCGCCGCGGATTGATTTATGACTCCCACAAAAACTTCCTTTCACAATGCAGAGATTGTTCGCTTATAAACGAGACGTAGACACTGTGCAATTTTTCTTCTTCTATTTTGATACCTGGTGACGTAAGTAAATGTTGATTTTGCTTTTGAAATTAGGGAAGATATGTTATATTTTATGTAGCTGTTGTAGCAGCAATAAATGTTTTATTTTTTATTTAAATATTTTTATATCTGCCTGGTAAGACGATATTCTCTTGAGATTTGCTGAAGTACAATTTAATTATTTTGTTAGAAAATTCTGCTTTTTGAGAGTAACTGTACATATCCTGAGAGCCTCGTCAGTTCATCATTTAATAAGAACCACGCAATTTGGCCAATCGTGCGGCAATCTGCGGTCAGCTTGTGTTTGAAATTGCTCAGAGTCCGGACAGCATATTAATTAAGCTATCGTTCCCGGTTGTCATAAGAATACCTAATAATTATGTTTTGTCATAAACCTAAAAAACTGACCATTAGTCTTGTGATAACTGATTATCAGTTATGCCTGTAAAGGGTCCCCGAAATTATCAATTGCAATTGTCAATTTTTACGTGAGTGATACATATTGATACGCAAATTGATCGTCTACAAAATGCAATTAAAGCGATTGACAATATTACTACAATAGAAATTGATGGCAATTGAACAATTGCAATTGATCGTTTCGGGGAACATTTTACACTCGTATTTTTTAAACCTAGATTTTAGATAAGGAACAATGTGTCCTATCTGCCTACCAGAAACACCGAAAACAAACTAAAATTTCAAGGACTTGCTTTTATTACATTCCTGGGGCAATAATTCCATGTAAAGTATTCAGCCACAACTGGTTGTACTGGAAGCCTTTACTATTGGTATGAGAAGACAAGGCAATGCTTAGGGACTCAGGGAATACCCTGTCAAGGGTAATCTACACTACTTTGTCTAAAACTTTAGTTTCTAATTAAATATGGTTGAACTAGATGTTCGCCATACAAACATTAACCCTTTGTTTGAGCTGCTTTGGAATGGAGTTTCGAAAATATCCCAGGCATATTGACACCATCTAAGGAGCCTACTTTTCTCCATAGCCACCGGGATTCCAGCTTCGTATCTGTTCGGAGAATTCAGGCGTGATGTTATCTTTCACAATTTTATATGTGTATTTTAAAAGTGCCTGGGGATGTGCGTTGTCTGTCAGTCAGTATCAGTAACGAAAGTGGTTTCCTCTGTTTAAAAAATCGTAGATCTTCTACAAAATTTAAAACAACGTAAGATTTATTAATGGCGCATTGTATGTATATATAAAATCGGCGGAAATCCATTAAAGGCTATAAAATATTTAATGGCTGCTACCGGATGCAATAAACCACTTCTCTGTAACATGTTAGATACATACTGAAATATGGTTACTGACTTATTGATGGCACACAAAAATAATGGAAAGATCTAAATACATCGAAGTATATTATTATTCATCATCATCATTTCAGCCTAAAAACGTCCACTGCTGGACAAAGGCCTTCCTCAATCGTCCCCACATCCAGTCGATGTGGTCCACACTATATCTAATGCTTCTCGCATCCAGCGGATTCCCACGGCCTTCGTTAGGTTAGCGATACACCTTGTGGGGCTCATTATTAGAACAAAACTTATTATTAATGTGTGGTGGTATATGCTTATTATCATAGTCTCTACGAGTGATGAAGACCAAATTCTTCTTGGAAAATCCAATCCTGCTAACAGGCTGATATTCTCACTACGGAAAGAACTGCAGACATAAGAGTAGTAATAAAAGTTTCAAGAGAAGATTTTTTTGTATAAATCTTCAAAATGTTTACGAAGCAATTTCAAAATATTAATATACATGCCAGCTTCTTAACAAACACCCTCTCAAAAACTTTTATAAACACAACAGGGGATACTAAATAACTATATACTCCAGTACATAACTTAAATAATACGAAGATTACTTTAAAATTTGATTTAAACAGACAACACAAGGGGATATTAAAATATCAATTTGACGCCTTAACGTCCGTTGGAGTTTGTACACTTGATACTAAAACTTTTACAACTTTGAAATTTTGTTCAAGAATAAAGGTGTCATCGAGAACATTTTAAACTTTATATGAAGCTGGTTTAGTTTCAAAATTGAAGTAAACTAGGGAAGATGAAAGAATCATTATAATTATGGAATTCCCGGAGTTCATTGTAAAGGATAGATTCGAAGAAGGAAACAATACAAAATGAGTTTTTGAGCTCTCAGGAAAAAGTAATATTACTAAAATAAAAAGGAGATGTGAATGAATACAGTAATTTTGCCTCTTTTGTAACGAAATTTGTTTCATCAAAACCATAAAGCTTAGTAGTTTCCACTACATTTTAGACGCCAGAATACATACCCTATATCTGCACAGACAATCACAGTAGATAGGAAAGACTCCACGAGACAGACTCGACCTAGTGTTGTTGGAATATTCTTATTATGCAAAATGCTTTGTTTGCGTATTACTTTTTTAATTGTAATCCTAGCTATTAATGTAGACTAAAATGAAACGCAAGGCACTGTTTTTGGCAAATGAATAATAGAATTATAATACCATGCTCAATTCAATGGCGAATATAGCTCCATTTATCAAACCATGTGGTAATTAAAATTAAAAAAAACCAGCCAAGTGCGTGTCGGACCACGCACAATGAAGGGTTCCGTAGTTGAGATGAATTTGTGTTAAGAACAAACTTAACATTGTAGTTGAAAAACATGTTCTCCCAAACATTCCAACTGTAAATGTAAGTTTGTACTCACAATATTGATAGATTTACCATGTTATTTTAAGACCACAGGCTTCTTATAGGTCTTCCTGTAATCTACAGGTAAAGATCTATTTTCTGTATTTTTTTTTCAAATTTTAGGCTCAGTAGTTTCGGAGATAAGGGGGGGAATGGCCAATTTTCGTCTATTTTCTTAAATAACTTTAAAACAATTTATTTTAAAATTATAAAAAAAAAATATTATTGAGTCCCTCATAGTAAGCCCTTTCATTTGACATGCCACATGGTGTAGTTTGCAAAACTTTTTTTTTTATTTTCTTATTTGCCCCCCAAAAGTGAGCTCTATATTCAAAATTCATTTATTTACTTTACCCGTCCGTGTTCGGGTCACAGAAATTCATATGTGTACCTACCAAATTTCACAACATACAACTTAATCGGTTCATTATTCGGAGCAAATTGGCTGTGACAGACGGACAGACAGACACACGAGTGATCCTATAAGGGTTTCGTTTTTTTTCTTTTGAGGTACGGAACCCTAAAAGCAGCTCAAAACAAACAAAACTGACTTAAATTTTCATCGATGAAAGTATGAAAAGTAGGTAACACGATGCTTTTAAGTAATCAGCCAAAAGGCAATAACTCTGCACTTTACAGTCGTTCTGAAGAAATATAAGTGCCCGTTGCTATTGAGTAACTGCAGCTACTGTTACATTTGTTAAAAACAATCGGGATATTAAATTCTGAGTTTCCTTTGAACCTTTGTTCATGTACCTTGACATTTACTGTCTGAGATTCAGAGAGAAGTTTCATAAGAAGCCATTATTTTGAGTGGAAAATTAACAGCCCTAACATTGGAACAGGTGTAAACTAATGTGTTAGCAGTGTTATAACTAAAAAATCTTGTTCTTTTTTTGCTTTTTTTGTCATCCCACTGTTGGGCAAAAGACTCCCCTTTTCTCTTATCCAGGGATTGAAAGGGGTGATACGGGAGGCCAAGTTACAATCAGCCTATAACGTTCCCACTGCAGGGACACAGGCCTCCTAAGTCATAATCATCCTATACAGTTCCCACTGTTGGGACCACCCCTCTCTGTGAAAGGGTGTAAACCGTAATCCACCATGCGGACCAAGCGCATGTTGGGAATATCATGTCTTCGAATTTTTGTACTAGGACATGCCGGTTTCTTCACGATGTTTTCCTACACCGGTCATGAAATAAATTACAGAAAGTAAATTGCCTGGATTCGAACTCACACGTCATAAGTCGGGCTGGTATATGCTCGCGAGATGCTTATCTGCTATTATTTATATCTTGTGTATATTTTAATTGTATTTTGAACATTTTATTAACTTTTATAACGGGGTTTAGGGCTCGTACTACATTCGCAAGGCGGCAATATGCTGCCCAAACTACTTTTCTTTATAACGCTATTAGCAAAAAACTTCCTATTTACCAGAAAAACACATTACGAATGTAATAAAACCCTGACTGGATGGCTAAAAACCCTTACTTATGAAGAACTTAATCCAGTTTTATAACAATCATTTGAAAAACATAACATAAAACTACAAGGAATTAATGAAAACGCGGACTTATTAATTAATCCTTTCTCTCTTCCTCACTCACACACACACACCCCGACACTCACACTCTACACATAATTATACTTGAAATCGGAGTCTGAGATAATTACCAAAATGTGGATCGACAAACTCATACATACGCGACAGGATTCAAATTCCATTGCTACCAATCTTTTGTAAGTGGAGAAGAAATGTAAATTATCTGAGAATACGAATTCAAGTACCTAAATAATTAATTATTTTTAAATTCTCTAGTTTTAGTTTTCTTATTGTACTTATTTTTTTATTGATTCTGTCACTAACAGGCTTTGTTTGTGTACACATAGTCATGGAAGAGGGATGTCTTCTGTTACAGGTATATCTCTAAAATGAAATCTCTAAAAGAACGTCTCTAAAATGTATTTGCTAAAACCTGTTGATTGCGAAATAAATTAAACTTATAATCTATTCAATTTTCGTGTCTGTCTGTGTTGCCGCGTTGTTCTTCTAAACTACGCAACGGACTTTGATGTGGTTTTCACTATCATTTAGAGAATTTATTCCGAAAGGTTTATATGTATAATACAATTACACTTATATTTAAGTAATATAGAAACCTTCATGTTTTGTCAAGTCGTAAAAACCGTGCGAAGCAGAGCCGGGTCGCTAGTAAACATATAAACTTATTATATAGGTAGGTATTTACCAAACATAGGAACATACTTGGGTCTCGAACATACTCGCCATAATCGAAATTTTTCGAAACAATCGTGTGTAAGATGGATGGCCCGATTTGTCTTCTCACGCAAAACTTTTACGCAGAACAAATTAGTAGTGTTTATTTGTTTCACGAGGCCTTCTTTTTATTGTACTTTGAGGGAAAACAAGAATATTTCTCGGAATAATAAAAATATCTTCGATTATTCCGAAATTAGTTTATTCATCAAGATTAAAAATGAAATTTCGTTTGAACAAAACAGAAATAGCGTATACTTGTTTTTGTGAGTTTCGAACTAGAACAGAGTAAAAAATAAATTAGACGATTTTCCCTAGGAATATAAATAGCAGAAATAGTCCGGTCTTGAGAAGTGGACATAATAATTTTTATCTGTGCTCAGCAGCCTGAAAAACAACATGAATTAATTAGAATAAGCGTTTATACCCCTTATTGTCATAGGTATAAAGTGCGTAACAGTCACTGTTATGTCTAGAAACTGCAAAATTTACCGGGACAGCTATCGGGGTGGATACATTTTCCATCGTCTTCATTTAGAACAAATCCTGGCTTGCACACACAGCCACTTGGCTTGCACTCATCTGTGCATACTTGAGGATTCGGGTTTGCACAAGTTGGTTCGCAAGCACTTGGACAGTCTTTATACACTGCGTTGGGATCTCCTCCACAACCTGTTTTAGTAAAAAAATACAAATTAATAAAACACATCAGCGAATTAAATCAAAATGTGACGATACACAATACCGACAATATATTTAAAAAATTGAAGAAACTATTACCTGGACAGTCTTCTAGTTCAATACATAGTCCATCATCTTCATTTAGAACAAATCCTGGTTTGCACACACAGCCTTCGGGCTTGCAGACCGCTGCACAAATTCCGGGGTTCGGATGGGTACAAGTCGGTTCACAAAAACTTGGACATTTGCTGAATACTGCGTTTGGATCCCCATTACAACCTATTGCTGTTTTAGAAAAGTATGACACATGTTATTATTAGGCAATATAAAACGCTGCCTACAAGTCATGTACTATCGGCAAAACTTAAGCATGCTCAGTTTATAAAAAAATTCCACGGAAGCGCAGCTAGTGACAGACCACACCTGTTACTGGTTTCGCTCTATTAGAGACAATATGCATTAGTGTGAATACAGGGCGTAACAAAAATAACAACAAACATTACCAACTGAATCCTAAGCTATAAACGCATGCATCGGGCGATCGAATCGAGAGCTGTGCTATGCGATTATCGCCTTAAAGGTGAGCATACGGAACTTTGGCCGATAGTACGTACATGACTTGTAGGCAGCGTTTCATCATGTTTCATCACCAGAACGGAAAGAAAATGGAGTGAAAAGGTACGGTATCTGATGTCCGGCGTCCTATTAAGAACTAATACGTTGGTACGTGTCCACACGGGATATCATGTGATGGCCGTGATCATAAATTCGAAATTCAATATCGACAGGCTGCCAGTGGTTTAGCAATATAAGATACACAATAACATATTGCAACAGTACAGTTAAACTTACGACAATCTTTAGCAGGAATACAAATTCCAGATGAATTCCTGAAATGATTCTTCTTACAGATGCATCTAGGATCACAGTTCAATATCGAAGGATAGCAAACAGTTGGTTGATTGGTTACATCTTCACAATTTTCAGCAAGACATGCTGATGGACAGGGACTCCATTTTTCGTTTGGTCTTGTGCAATTTATTCGAGCTGAAACGTAAACAAGTTCATTTTAATGAAATTGGGTATTTAAATATTTTCTTGCTGCTACTATTTTTTAATAATTTCCTTCATCGGAACCAACATAATTAAATGTTTAATAATTCTTAAACATACGAACAATTTCGTCTTCAAATGCAATATGCTGTTACAGATACACAAAACCAATAGTTTATCCTTTCATTTCACAATATAGTACTTTACTACATAAATATTATATTCACTCTCAGTAGATACTGCTCTAAAATCACACTCACATCAAACATTACAAAGCGAAATTGCTTCTGCATAGGAAGCAATACAACCGATCAATTTTCCATTCCAACCCCAATTTTTTGCAATCCTCGCAAATGGAAAATGCAATTAACATTAAAAATCACTTACGGCAATCGGACGACACGATACATCTCGGATCTTTGCGGCTTTTTCTTCTATGATTCAGATTACAAATACAGCCAGACTGGCACCCGTCTACTGGAGGAGCTTCATAAAATACTAAGTCCCGACAGTCATCAACTGGGCAATAGTCTCCTGGCCAATCCGTCTTGCAATCGACGAAATGTTCCTTCTTTCCACATGGGTTTCCACCTGAGAATATTGGAAAATTGGTTTAAAAAAAAAAAAACTTTATTTTTACAAAAACCTCCTCCTGGTGTTTAGTCAAACATAACTGATTTTTAAGACGAAGATATAACTTCTTGGAGCTAATGTACTGGCAAAAGTTCAGATGGAGAGGAGAGAGGAGAGGAGCGGACCGTGAATTGACCAATCACGTTGTTTCCAGTGACGCGGAGTGGAGATTTCGAGCACTTTAATTGGCCAATTCACGGTGCCGCTCCTCTCCACTCAACCCAGCTCTGCGTAAGTGGAAACGCACCCTAAGGCTCTTGTTCAGCAAGATGTACCAAAGTACTACCAGTAGTTCTTTAAAAGTAGATAGATAGATAGATAGATAAAACATTTATTTGGTGCAAAAGATAAACAAACATATAAGTAAGTAGTAGTAAGTAAACGTATAAGTAGTCAAACATATCTATTACCTGGACAGTTATCTGGTAAGATGCATAGACCAAGAGTGTCATTAGATAGTATAAATCCAGGTTTGCATTCACATCCGATTGGCTCACACATTTTAAAGCAAGCAACTTCGTTCGGTGATTTGCAAGTAGATGGGCACGGCTTAGGACAACGTTTGGGTCTTGCGTTAGGGTCACCGTGGCAGGCTATATCAGCTGAAATATTATGAATAAAAAAGTGAGGTTAGAAAGACCATTTTGAAGCGAATTGCTGCGTCATTTTTATTTTATTTATTTATTTAAAGCTCCCTTACAACTATAATTACAGGTGTCTACCCAATGCGACAGTTCGGTCCTTTTACAGATCTATACTAACTTATTTACAATTAAAATTCAATACAGACTAAAACAATTTTCTAAAAAGTAATAGGAACATAAATACACATACATATATTAGGGGTTAAAGTATGAAATTGCCGATTTGTACTGAAAAATTGAAATTCGTTTTTTTTTTTAATTTAACATATTTATTTAATCAAAATAATATCATTACTATCTATACATTGCTGCCATCTAATAGGAAGGTCATATACACCTTTGCGATAGAACTCTCGTGATCTAGATTCGACAAACTGTGTGAAAGCATTTTGTACTGCCTCCTGAGAAGAAAACTTTTTATCACGTAGAAAATTGTTCAAATAACGAAAAAATGGTAGTCCGTTGGAGCAAGGTCTGGCGAATACGAAGGGTGACGAATGGTTTCTAATTGCAGTTCCTGTAGAGTTAAAACGGTTTCTCGTGCTGTATGAGGTCTCGCGTTATCATAGAGCAATAATGGTGAAGATCGATTCATGAGTCGGGGCTGTTTCACTGCTAGTTTTGCTATCATTGTTCGGAGTTTGGCACAGACGTTATTGATTGACCAGATCGGAGAAAGCTATAGTGAATAACACCATGCTGAGACCACCAAACAGTTACCATTACCTTTTTATTGATAAGCTTTGCTTTAGGACACTGTTGCGGCGTTTGGCCTGGGGTCAGCTATTGCATTTTTTGCTTACGGTCATCGTAAAGAATCCACTTTTCATCACATGTCACAATTCGATCCAATATTCCTTCATTTCTGTATCGATTCAACAGGGCAACATAAGTTTCAACACGCGTTTTCTTTCTGCAGATCAGTCAAATCATGAGGGGGTGCCTCAACGTTACCTTACCAACAAAATTGACTCATTTGCGTCAAATCAATAAAATAGAAAAATATGAGAAATGAGTGATTTCTCATATTTTTCTATTTTATTGATTTGACGCAAATAAGTCAATTTTGTTGGTAAGGTAACGTTAAACCATGCCGCTAATTCCTGGGTAGTTTGGCTCGGATCGGCTTCCACCATCTCTTTTAATTCATTGTTATTCACCTGTGTGGGCGATCTTCCATGTGGTTCGTTCTTCAAATCAAAGTTTCCATCACGAAAGCGTTTAAACCAAAATCGCACGGTGCGTTCATTAGCAGTCCCCTCTCCAAACGCAACATTGATATTGCGAGCTGTTTCTGCCGCGTTAGTTCCGCGTCGGAACTCGTACTCAAAAATAACTCGAATTTTCGAAGTATCCATCTTTCTTGTCTAAGCTCAATAAAAAAAAACAAGTGAAAGTCGATAATCGAATGTTGCACATTTTTTAAAAGAAGAACTTCATAGGTAACATGTGAAAAAAGTTTCACTCAAAAATCTCAAACCAATGAAGGTTCTATGTCAATTTGAAGTTCCTAATACAATAAAAGGCAATTTCATACTTTAACCCCTATTACAATTTTACAGACTATTAACCATTATTAATATTATTTTATATCGCAGTTAATTAAATTGAAACGAATGATTTACATTATGAAAATAATACTTAAACTGCAATCAATTAACTTTATACCATTCATCATTCCCGAATGCTGTTGTCGAAAGCAGTTTTGATTCTCTAAAGATGTTTTTCAACCCTCATAACTTACTTTAGCACATAGATTTTATGTTTGAATGAGAATAGAGTTGTTTATGATACAACTCCATTCATAGCGAAGAACCTCCGACACAAACTGCAATTTTAAACTTATTGAGACTATTCAACACTGCCCTGATTTTAATTTCTAACATAACAATATACTGATTTCTATAACTCATAGAAGTAAATGAAACCAATAATAATAGTTTAATATTCATCAGGCAATGATTCATAAATAAATAAATAAAACATACTTACGCGGACATTCGTTAATAGGGATGCAGTCCCCTCCTAGTTCTGATAGAACATATCCATCTTTACAATCGCAACCGTTCATATTCACTTTTGGTGGATTATATGCACAGTTTGGAGGATTCGGTTCTGCGCAGGTTCGCTTGCATTCATCAGGAATTTGACAGGCTGCAATAGAAGTGAAGGAGGAGTTAATTTTGTTTCGATACGTTGAATTTAGTTGTTGCACTGTAGTAATCTGCTATTCATCGGTTTTTAACATCAACCTGTAAATACGAGTACCTATTATGTTAAATCCATACAAATGCTGTATAAATCAAATAATAATTTAGTTCATTAACCTGCTAAACCAAATACGTTTATTTCCACGTTTCGCAAGTCTTATTCTAAACTGTTGTTAAATGGAAACATACACAATAGTGCATAAAAAAAACAAAAAAAAAATATCATAATTGCTGTAAATTATGCTGTGCAGTCAAAAGTTGAAATAAAAAACAGTTAAGTGCCATTCGCATTCATGATATGAAGAATTACGTTCGAGTTGTTTACGAATAGAAATAACAATCGGAGAAACAACACTTTCTGTAGCACGACATGCATCGATGCGAAAAAAATTGTACATACTCAGTCTAGTACCTACTACTATTTATTCTGTGCCCAAGCTCAGTGGAGTCATTTACAGACCATCTCTTAAGTTGATTAGCCTACAGCATGCTTTAAACCTGAGCGTTTTGGGAGCAGTGGTGACCAAGTAGTAACAGCCCCGATTTCCGAGTTGTTTGAAGGTCGAGGTCGTGGGTTTGAACCCAGGCAGGCACTATACTTTGTGTAATTGATTTCATCACCACTGCTCTGAAAACAGTGATGGAAAACATTTTGAGGAAACAAGGCATTTTCTAGAACCAAAAACTAGAAGACATCTGACATCCACCAATCCCCACTGGGCCGAGCGTGGTGGATTACGGTCCATTCCTTCTCATAAAGAGAAGGCCTATGTCCCAGCAGTAGGAACGTTATAGGCTATGCTATGCCTTAAACCTTGTGGACTTAAAACTACTAAAGAAGAAGGAGAAAAGAAGAGAAGAGGAAGAAAAAGTCAGAAAGCTAAGGCAGTCAACTTGAAACATTATCTTACGCGCAGGACACTGTTCGCTCGGTATACATATTCCTCTGTCATCTCTCAGATAATTGGGAACACAGTCGCACCCTGGCTCACAAGGTAAGTCTTCAATACAACGGAATAACGCGTACTTGCTCAGGCAAGTCTGTGGCGGGCAGATCTGTCTGCAATCTCTGGCTATTTCATTTATCCCGCACACGGGTATTGATGGATCTAAAAATGATGTACAGTGTCGGAATTGAGGTCGTAGAAGTTATCGAGACGGTTGAGCACTTTTGATTTAATTCATTTAATGTTTTTTGTAAAACTCGGAATCGTAGTGTATTAGGATGATTTGTGTAAATAAGGCTTAGCAATTTTATAGTTTATAGACATATTAGACAGACTACAACAGATTTTAGTCCTATATGCATGAATTAGAATTCACTCTTAATTCATGCATATAGTTCATTGAAAACACTCTTTTTACCATTGTTGTAACGCTGCATAGTGTTTAGATAATAATTGTTTTAGTGTTCAACTGAAGTTAATAAAATTATTTTTATTTATTTATTTTTTATTATTTTTTGTCTTAGTTGCTGATTTAAATTTTTAACCTATTTAAGCAAATGATGATGAGAATGCTGGATTATAAATCCTTACAAGGACACTGTTCATTCGGTATACATATTCCGCTACCATTTCTAAGATGGTCAGGAAGACAGTCGCATCCTGGTTCACATATTTTTGATTCTTCAGTGCAAGCGTAGTCAGTGTATGCGATCTCGCAGTTTTGTGGTGGACATATTTGTCTGCACGGTACTGCCACTTCGTTGTAGCCACATATTGGTTTAGCTATAAAAGAATTACAGTGTGAATTCGATTTGTTCATAAGAAACCGTTTTACCTTGCCCCTAGTATACATATAAATTACATTTTTAAATATTAGAATATAAAAACTTTAAAAGTTAAAAAATAAATTAAAAAAAATATTTTTTGTTTTTATATTACATTTCATTTATTTCATAATATATACAGAGTTTTAAAGTAAGGTAAGTACATACTAAGAACAAAGGTTTTAAGCTTATTTTCAGATTTGAGGAGTACTTAGTTCCAATTTTAATAAAAAGGAATGAGTTATATTGAAACACAATTCAATACTCAAACAAAATAAAACTGATGTGTTGCACAAAAAGTTTATAGTGCTTTCACTTTCAAGCTCTCTCTAGGGAGTTAATATAATACTTGAATAAAAGTTAGTCTCATTTGAAATAAAGGAATGTCTAAATCTTAGATCAATATTCTATTATACTTTTAAAATAATATCGTGGATTCCAAACAACATTAGTTCACAAACGTACGCAAGCTGAAAATCAATTCCAAAGATGGTTATTTACCAAATCCTTACTTGAAAAGGCCGTTAAGCCCTCTGTACCCGACTATCATCTTCAGAGCTGTCATTATGGCATTTGGAGGCCTATAAAGCCCCTGATAACGACCAAAATAATGAAGGCCAGATTTCAGTTGGTACTGATACGATTTTCACGTTGATGGGCCATTGTGGATTTACTTGAGTAATTTGCGTATGAATTTAGAATACAATGAGTAACTGTGACTTTAAAACAAAAACATTTTGGAACGAAGTTCTTTAATGCGGCTTGGGGTAAGAGTTGACTGGTAGAAATCGTCACGTAATGAAAAATCGTTATGGTCGAAAAAGTCAGTTGCAAGGTATCAAGTTTCAAGTGTCAAAAGTTTTTGTTTTAGTTTTGAATAAAAAGTCGTGTAGTTTAAAAAAACTTATACTAGATGGCACTGTATTAAAACATAATATACAGCGAAAGAAACTTCGTTCATATCGGGTGTCCGGGTGTCCCTTGACAACTCCCGACTTTTTTTTTAATTGATTGTCTGTAAATGTCACGCCACGTGAGTATAGTTTTTTTATTTCATCGGAATGAAAAGTACGAGTTTCAGGGTCCGATACCTAGAACTTTTTCGTTCTGACAAAAGTTAATTTCACTAAATACAGCCAAGTCCGAGTTGATTTACTAAATAAACTATAATAGAGGTGCACTATCGCATACTTTCAGTTCACTAATGACAAAACATGTTTCATGGTAACAATATTAGCTGTCCTCACTCAATATTAGCCCAGCCTTTTCCCAACTGTGTTGGGGTTAGCTTCCAATCTAACAGAACGCAGTTGAATATCATTATTATATATGAAGTGACTGCCTATCTGACCCCCAAAACCAAGTTCCTGGGGTTGTTACCCAGGGACTAGGTTTTGGAGGTAATGAAGACTGGTTGTCAGACTTTCGGGCTTCTGACGACCCGTAACGACCGTCAACGATCTACGAATGACAGCCGGGACCAACGGCTTAACATACTTTTCAAGGCACGGAGGAATCTCGGTATCCACGAACCAGCCTCGGCAATTGTAGCTAAACCTGATTGATCGACCCGTACGGTTGTTATTACTTAGCCATTAGCTGTCCTCTTCCATCTGGCACATTTCCAAATTCAAGCTGTCAACAGTCTACATTAGTACGTAATAAACATATAAAACCATCTCTTTGGTCAACAAGAAGTATCGGAAATGCAAAAACACTTGCAGCCAGAAAACATTAAATAAACACACTTTTTTATTCAATAAACAAAAAAAAATATCGGAAAACATCACACCTGAAATCGCGAAAAAACATCTGCGGTTCCCTACATTTTGTCGAGTTATGTAGCAGCTGATTTTTTTCGCTATTTCAGGTTTGGTCCCATATTAAAAGTTCATAATGATGAGTATAATGACCCCTTATAAGGTTTTCAGTTATTTAAATTAAACCTAGTCTATAACTCCTACAAATAACAACAAAAAAATATTGTAATATTTTTACCTTTCTCCTCTGCATATTTTGTAACACAACTACGAAATAAACAAAGTACAGGCACAGAAAGATACAAGAACAACATTGTTCGACACTATTCCTCTCAATAAAATGCCACTTATATTACGAACTCGGCAAAACAAAGTGTTTGAGGATATAAAAACACTAAACTCGACTGGGACATGACTCAGATGATGTAAGATGAGGTACTATGAAATTTGTGACGTAGTTCACGCGGGGATTTTTTTGCTTAAACGTACAAATTCTGCATTTCCTGTTGCGAGCGGTGGTATTCTTGTTTTACTGACATCATTATAGATGTGACGTAACCGTATAAAAATATGATATTGATAATAATTATTGTAATGTGATTGTGTGTGTGTGTGTACTGTGTTGTGTTGTTTTTGTTTTCAAACTTGTATTATTGTGTTTTTAGTTTAGTTGGTGATCTTCCTGTGCGAGTCACAATAAATACTGTTTCTTTCTTTTTAATGACAGGTCATGCCAGTAACATGCACTACCTTGTTCACTTGAGTCATGCTTCGATAATAATCATGCTAAGATACAATCATTATTTTCAGTCAGCTCGGGGAAGGGTTTAGGTATCCTAAATTCTAACTTCCTGACTAATATAGGGTGACTGGTAATTAGTGACCGATACTTAAACACATGATTGTACTCATGATAACAAACAACTTTTACTATACGACCAAACCTGAAATCGTGAAATCATTTTGACGAGTTATGCGAACATAAATTTAGGCAACAGATGATTTTTTCCCCGATTTCGGTTTGGTTCAATAGTAAAAGTTGTTTGTTATCATGAGCACAATCGTGTTTAAGTATCGGTCACTAATTACCAGTCACCCTATATTACAAAAGCGAAAGTGAGTTTGTTAATTACGATTTCACGCTAAAATGGCTTAGTGGATTTTAATGAAATTTGGAACATGGGTAGACAATAACCTGGGTTAGGACATAAGATACTTTTTATCCCGGTAGTACGCTCCCGTAGGATAATTTCCGACATCCACGCGGGCGAAGCCGCAGGCAAGAGCTAGTTACAAAGAAAATAAAATTTGAAATCATTATTAGCAACCAAAAAATGTGACAAAAATACCGTAGATCCTGAAAATCTAATCGTAACTCGTAGGTCGATATTAACGTTTACCAGTAACTCAAAACAGCATGTTTTACTGAACAACGCACCTAAGTGTTCGTTGTTCTATCAAATGAAACCAATACAAGCATGTGAAAAAAACAAAACACGCTACAAAACTATATAGTTCAAAATACTTCGAAAGAAGAATAAGTAAACAAAAGACAGACGAACAGAATAATGTGTAACTAATACTAAACTAACGATTTTAGTTGAACAACTTTAGTAGTTCAACAAAAAATAATATTATAAATTTGAAATTCGATTTGATTGAAAGTCTGTTCAGACGGTCAAACCGGTTTCGATTTAGCTGTTGATCAATTAAAAAGAAACCCTGTGAACCCGGTAATAATCAAAACAAGTATGGGATAAAACAAAACACGATCTAAAACAATATAGTTCTAATCACTTCGAAAGAAGAACAAGTAAACAAAAGACAGACGAACAGAATAGTGAGTAACTAATACTAAACTAACGATTTTAGTTGAACAACTTTAGTAGATCAACAAAATATAATAATAGGTCTTTACCTATGAAATTGCCGTTTTGTATGAAAAAATTTAAACGAATTTTTTTCATGCATTTTTTATTTGTATTTGGAAAACCCTCGGGCTTCGTGAGGGTTCTGGTGCTGCTCGCTCACCTTGCGAGCTGGTGTTCGCTGAAGATTAGGTCATGAATAACCCTCGGGCTTCGTGAGGGTCACAATCGCTATCTTCTGTTCCCTACGTTCTATAGGTCTGATTTCAAAAATAAAACATGGAGTACGATACAACCGAATGTTTATTCTATGGAATTTCACCTTTTTCAAGTTACATTAAAGGTGTTCGAAACTGAACCTTATAAACTGCTGTTATATGCACTCGGCGGAGAATCTTGACACCGCGATCTAATTTTTGTACTCAAATAAAAAGTGCCATCTATTGGTCCCGATAATAACTAAAACAACATTACTGTTAGAGCGCGACATTGATTTGCGGGCGATGTTGCTATTGACCGACAGATGGCTGAACATTCCGCCCACCAAGGACATTTTGTGCAACATTATGTCCTTTCAATGAAAAATTTTACACTTTATCTTTTGTTAACCAAACAGTTTCAATAACTCTTACAATATACCTTATGACATACATCTAACCTTAAACATAAACAATTACATACATGTCTAAATTAACATTGCTTAAAGTTATCACTTAAAACTATTAACAACATTCTTAGGCAATAGGCAAGACACACAGTTTTGACGTTGGCCTTTTTAATATGGAATCTTTACTGCGAAGTGTGACCACTCTTGTAAGATTGTCTGACCCCGGATGTTTTTCAACCACCCTGCCAAGAAGCCACCGACAAGGAGGTAAGTTGTCCTCTTTTATTAGAACTATATCCCCTACGTTTGGTTCAGGATTTTGCTTAGACCATTTATAACGCTGAAGCAGTGTGGTCAAGTATTCGTCGGACCAGCGACGCCAGAAATGCTGTGTCTTCTGTTGGACTAAATGCCACCTCTTCAAGCTAGAAATATTCGCCTCTTCATAGTTATGGTCAGGCGCGTTTACAATTGGTTCGCCCACAAGAAAATGCCCCGGCGTTAATGCGTCAAAAGTGTTCGAATCGGTTAGTCTACACAGGGGACGTGAGTTCAAGTTCTACTTGACTTAATAAAGTGGACATCTCTTCGAAAGTTAAAGTAGAGCTACCTATTACCCTGTTTAAATGTTTCTTACATGACTTTATTCCAGCCTCCCATAATCCGCCAAAGTTCGGAGCATGTGGTGGAATAAAGTGCCATGTGGTACCCTCGGTAGCTAAAGCCGCCGCAATGTCCTTAGCTATACCTGAATTCTCCGAGCGAAGTAATATGTCTAGTTCCCTAGAAGCACCCTGAAAATTTGTACCGTTATCACTCCACATATCCCTACATTGACCGCGTCTTGCCACAAACCTTTTAAAAGCGGCAAGAAACCCCGTTGTTGTTAGGTCGCTTACGACCTCAATGTGGACAGCTTTAGTTGCCATGCAGACAAATAAACAAATGTATCCTTTATACGCATGGTGACCCCTACCCTTTGATGCCCTTAACTGAATAGGACCAGCATAATCTACCCCACTGCTCCTAAACGGCCTATTTGGGGTAACCCGTGCAGGTGGTAACTGACCCATTAATTGAGATTTTGTAGATGCGGCATAACGCAAACAAGTGACACATTTTCGCACATATGCAGTAACCAACCGCTTAGCTCCCTGAATAAAATACTTCGTGCTTAAGTAGTTCAGCATTAGTTGAGGACCGCCATGAAGATTCCTATGATGTGCGTCGGCGATTAGAAGATTGGTAAAATTAGTATCACTTGGAATTAGCATTGGATTTTTACGATCCATGTCAAGATCGGAACGCTCCAATCTACCGCCCACCCTCAGGATATTAACGGAATCGAGGTAAAGATTTAAAGACTTGAACATCTTTCTTTTAGGCTTTTCCCTTTGCAGATCCAGAATAACCGCATCGAACCTTTGGCCTTGACATACCCTAATGCATGTCTCCAACGATAATCTCAATTCTTCTGCAGTTATAAGTTTATGACTCCTTCTTTCAGATTTCGGTTTTCTCAACTCTAAAAGACGTCTTAAATATGCTACCATTCTAACTAATTGGGTAAGTGATGAATATTTATCCCAAATAAAATTATCGTCTGTTACTACGTGTACCTTTATTTCTTCTATATTGGTTGATACCACCTTGCGTTTGCCAAATAGAATATTTTTATCCTTCAGAAACCCAGGACCTTCTACCCACAACTTAAATTTTACAAATTCCGACGCATACAAACCACGTGAAGCGCAATCAGCAGGATTGCTTTTCGACTGAACATGATTCCATTGCTGAGGTTCACTGATGCTCAAAATTTCGGAAACGCGATTTGCCACGAATGTCTTCCATTTACTGGGATGACTATTTAACCACGCTAACACGATCTCTGAATCGGTCCAGTAGTACAAATTAGATTTACCGATTCCCATCACTTCGGAGACTTCAGCAAGCAGCTTTGCTAGGAGGACTGCACCGCATAACTCTAACCGAGGCACTGATACCGTTTTAATGGGTGCAACATTCGTTTTAGCCGTGAGCAAAGTTACATAAACGCTACCGTCAGGATCGACTACCCGTACATAAACTACCGCTGCGTATGCTGATTTCGACGCGTCGCAAAATCCATGTAAGTCAACCTGCGTGTCACCGGGTTTCATGTTCAACCATCGAGGTATGGAAAATTCCGTTAAACCTATCAACTCCTGCCGGTAAGTAAACCATTCCCTTTTTATTTCATCTGGAATTTCCTCATCCCAGCCAATTCCAGAAATCCACAATTTTTGAATTAAAATTTTTGCTAATACGATCACAGGAGCAGCCCATCCTAAAGGGTCAAATAGTCTTGCTATATCTGATAACATTTTCCTTTTTGTTACAGGTTCCTGCAACGGAGGCAACTGAACAGAATACTGGAAGGTGTCGCAGCTTCGGTTCCAGGTAAGTCCCAACGTTTTAAATATCTCATCCTGTTTTATGTTAATCTCCCTTTCAACACCATTCTGTCCTTTGTACGAGTGCCTTTCACCGATGATCCTTTCTAACAATTCACTGCTATTGCTTGACCATTTCTGTAAGGTGAATCCTGCTTTTGCTAATAACTGATTCATTTGGCTATAGATCTGCATGCCTTCTTCTATCGAGTCACACCCAGTCATAAGATCATCCATGTAATAATCTTTAAGTACTCTTTCAGCCGCCAGTGGATAGTTGACTCCTTCATCGTATGCTACCTGCTGCATCGATCGAACTGCTAAATAGGGCGCTGAAGAGGTACCAAAAGTAACAGTAAGTAATTTATAATCCTTAATTGAAGATTGTTTGTTGTCTCTCCACACGATGCGTTGAAAATCTGTATGATGGTCGGCCACGCGCACCATTCGGTACATTTTGATAATGTCCGAAACTAGACAAATGCGGTAAGTTCTCCAACGAATCAGTAAATGTCGCAAATCTGGTTGCAGCCCTGGACCAATCATTAGGTCATCGTTGAGCGATACTCCATTTTTTCCCTTGCAGGAAGCATCAAACACAACCCGAACCTTGGTTGTGTCTTTATCGTTCCGTATAACCGCATGATGAGGCAAGTACACTGCATATTGATTTTGTTCTTCTACCTTGGTTATTGGCCTCATGTGTCCCAGCTGCAAGTATTCGTTGATAACTTCCTCATATTTTGTTTTTAAATCCGTGTTTTTACTAAATTTAGCTTCTAATGCGTAAAATCTATTAATTGCTACCTTTCTTGCTTCACCATATTTACAGCTCGGATCTTGACTTCTAAATGGTAAGTTAACTACGTAACGACCGTCATTGTCTCTTACAGTTGTAGCCTTAAATATCTCTTCGCATCTTTCTTCTTCTTCGGTAAGTATACGCTTCTTATTTTGTGGTTCCCTTTCTAATTCCCAGAATTTTTTCAGGACTTCATCATCACTAAGTTGAGCATGCATCACTGTAATGTTCGAGGTACTGTGAGTAGCGGAAGCTACCGTTCCTGACAAAATCCATCCCAATGAGGTACACTGAGCTACAATGCTACCACCAGGAGCTTTCTTTAAGCCGTTTTGCAAAACCTGACTATAAATGTCTGCTCCTAACAACATATCCACTTTATCCGGTGTATTATATCTAGGATCCGCTAATTGTATATCGTTAGCTTGTGCCCAATCTAAATATACCGTTTCCCTACCAGGTAATAATGACGTAATCGATTTGAGAACGTATGCTTTGACTACAAGTTCAAACGATGGATCGACCCTAGATTGAATTTTAACCTCAACAACCGAATTTATGAATAATTTGTTATTAGCATCTATACCAGTTATTAAACCTTTAGCTGGTTTTTTCTGTAACCCCAAACTCTGGACAGTATATTCTGTGACAAAAGACGCTTGTGAGCCTTGGTCTAACAAAGCCCTGATGGTGTAACTAGCCCCATTTTTCGATACAGCCCTCACTAGAGCCGTGGCTAATAGGACCTGGTTATTGTCTGTACCTTTCGAAAAACAAGTTACTACCTTGTTTTCTGCTTCTACTCCTACTGTGTGTGTTTGTTCTTTCGTCTGCGAAACACTGTCGCCAGACGAATTTCCTTTCTCAGACTCCTGCTCACCTTTAGGGTGCAACAAGGAGTGATGTCTCCGCTTACATACCTGACAAGAGGCAGTACACTTACAAAACCTAGCAGAGTGGTTGTGCCCCAAACAATTAAAACATAAGTTGTGATCTTGCACAAACTTACGTCGAGTATCCACATTCTGGCTAACGAATTGCTTGCAATTTCTTAGTTTATGCTCGTTACTACAAAGCGGACAAACCATGGCCGCATTGGTTGCCGTGTGAAAAACCTTTGCCTTATTAACATTTACATTATTTTTATTTGGCTTAGTTTCTAAGAATTCAAATGCCCTATAACGGCTTGTTAAAAATTCTTTGAACTGTTCAAACGTAGGCAGCTTATCTGAATCAGTGTTGCTAGTTACCATGAGTTCCCAATTCTTTCTAGTGTCTGAATCTAGTTTTAACGTTATGATATGAATTATTAAAATATCCCATGAAGTTACATTAATATCTAAATTAGCAAGTGCATTTAGGCAGTCTGATGTTGTATCCATTAATTCCTTTAAAGCACTAGCTGACTCTTGTGTCATGTTCTTTTGACTAAGCAATCTTTTCAAAATACAGTGAGACAAATATTTTTTATTGTTATACCTAGTCTCCAATTGAGCCCAGCATCTGTCATAATTTGATTCCGAGATTGGAATATGACGTAAGAGCTGCTCGGCTTCCCCAGTCAAATAACCTTTTAAATAGTGTAACTTTTGGACATTATCAATACTGCTATTTTTATGTATTGCCGATACAAACAAATCTCGGAAAGTCGGCCATTCCGTATATTTCCCAGAAAATGTTGGAATAGTGATTCTGGGCAACTTTATGTATGTGCCTTTACCTTCGGAAACATTTGATGATGATCCCGCAACCTGTAAAACATCACTACCCTTAATATTATTTAATGCAGTTTTTAATTCGCATTTTAAATCTAAATACAATTCTTCTGCATTAAAATAAACTTCGTTTACAGTGTAGGGTGAAGGCAACAAATCCTTAGGTTCAAACTCCTTAACAATTTGTGTATGTGTTAAACTAAATTGCGCCCACAACTCTTCAACAATTTCTAATCTGGTTTCTATATACTGCTTAGTAATTCTATCCTTTGGCGACTTTTTAAAGTTACTTTTAGCTCTTAACAACCGAGCGTGAATATCATCCTGTACTTTAACATGTGAATGCAAAGACATTTTGAAGTTAACAATTCAAACAATTTACCAATAAAAAATCTACAATTCCAAAAAATCTAAAATTTTACAAGTCAATGTAAACAACGAAATTTTTCTAAGTGTTTGACAAAAAGTCTCGAAAAATTCTAAGTCCAAAAAGTTATAGAAAATTTTACAAGTCGATGTAAACAATGATTTTTTCTAAGTGTTTGACACTTTAAACTTTTACTAAAATCGGACATAGGTTCCCCGTCTGGACACAATTGGCTTAAATCTAGCTAAGTCTAAACATGCACACCTGAAATTATTCTAAGTTCAAAATTTACTATCAAAAGTTAAAGTTTAAATCTTCTAGGCAATAAAGTTCACTTTTGCTTGGCCCATAAGAAATCACAATGTACTCACGATTTTCGGCACTATCACTCACTTCCTTACGACCTTAGTCGTCTGCAGCTTGCTTGCTTGATTGGTACTCCTTCCTCCGTACCTCCCGCAACTGGATCCGATATTGCTCTCTCCCTCTCTCACCATCCAAGATCACTCAGCAGGAGCGTATGGGGTTGATGCTTCTCCGTCCAATTAGGAGAAAACACCTGAAATCGCTGAAACAGCCCTTGCCTGGCGTACGGCTCGAAGGACCATGGAAAACCCTCGGGCTTCGTGAGGGTTCTGGTGCTGCTCGCTCACCTTGCGAGCTGGTGTTCGCTGAAGATTAGGTCATGAATAACCCTCGGGCTTCGTGAGGGTCACAATCGCTATCTTCTGTTCCCTACGTTCTATAGGTCTGATTTCAAAAATAAAACATGGAGTACGATACAACCGAATGTTTATTCTATGGAATTTCACCTTTTTCAAGTTACATTAAAGGTGTTCGAAACTGAACCTTATAAACTGCTGTTATATGCACTCGGCGGAGAATCTTGACACCGCGATCTAATTTTTGTACTCAAATAAAAAGTGCCATCTATTGGTCCCGATAATAACTAAAACAACATTACTGTTAGAGCGCGACATTGATTTGCGGGCGATGTTGCTATTGACCGACAGATGGCTGAACAGTATTAATCGAAGTAATCACCCATGCAATCAATGCATCTTTGCCAACGCAGTGGCAGTTTATTGATGCCCTTCTTAAAGAAATCAGCTGGACGGGAGGCAACAAATTCTTCAAAGGCATTTTGTACTGCCTCTCGGGTATTGAATTTTTTTCCCGCCAAGAAGTTATCCGAATTCTGGGAAAAGTAGTAGTCTGTAGGCGCAAGGTCTGGTGAGTAGGGCGGATGACGGAGAGCTTCCAACCCCAGTTCTTGCAACTTGGAGACCGTCTGCTGTGCAGTATGAGGTCGCGCGTTGTCGTGCAGGAGCAGCGGAGACGAGCGATTGACCAATGCTGGTTGGAGATGTGCCAGCTTCTCCATCATTGTGTTCAGTTCTTCACAGTACACATCTGAAGTAATGCTCGCCCCGTTTGGTAAGAAGCTGTGATGAATCACACCGGCGCTAGACCACCAAACAGTGACCATCACTTTTCTAGGGGTAAGTTTTCGTTTAGGGCATTGTTTAGGTGCTGAACCAGGATCCAACCAACTTGCTGAGCGCTTGCGGTTATCAAACAGAATCCATTTTTCATCGCAGGTAACAATGCGGTTCAAAATTCCTTCATTTGTGTGTCTGTTGAGCAGTGCAAGGCACGTCTCGACGCGTACTTCGCGCTGGCGATCATTGAGTTCGTGGGGCACCCATTTGTCAAGCTTTTTTACCTTGCCAATTTAACGCAAATGGACCAATATTGTTTTGACGCTAACGTCGAAAGCTGCTGCTAATTCAGCCGTAGATTGTGTATCATCAGCTTCCACAATCGCCTTTAGTTCGTCATTATCGACCAAAGTCTTCGGAAGACCGCGAGGTTCATTTTTCAGGTCGAAATTTCCAGAACGGAAGCGAGCAAACCAATAACAAGTGGTGCGTTGGTTTGTAGTGTTAGCTCCGTAAACGTCGTTGATGTTGCGTGCCGCTTGTGCAGCGTTGCTGCCACGACGGTACTCATACTCGTATTCCATAATTACTCGAATTTTTAACGTATCCATGATGACGAAAAAGATTGAAATGCGATGAAAATGTAACACTAATCAATAAACAAATGACTACTTTTGGAAAAAAAAATCCATGTTTTTCAAATAAAATTAATTTGAAATTAGAATTCTTAGCCAAACAAAAATTATTTTGATTTGAAATGGCCAGTACTGCAGAACAGCAATTTCATAGGTAAAGACCTAATATTATGAATTTGAAATTCGATTTGATTGAAAGTCTATTCAGATGGTTCAAATCTGTTTCGATTTAGCTGTTGATCAATTAAAAATGAACCGTGTGGACCCGGTATTAATAACAGCTCTTGTCAGTCCATTATGTCGGAACAGGGACCAGAAGTGTACAATAATGTGCATATAATGTTACTTTCTCGGGTAACGTTCCCTTTATTTGATATCCTTTTGTAGATATCTTGTTTAGGTTTAGATTTACTTAATTCCAGGCTGGTATTCGCAAACATAATGTAACTAACGTTAATTTTTAAGGTGCGTTTAGAACAATTTTACGTTGGAATAAAACATAATTGAGACTCTTAATTATTTCACCAGGAGCACTCAAAGCAATTAATCACACGTTAACAGCAAGTAGGGAATTACCTAAAAGATAACATTTAAATAAATAATAATAAACTTATCGAGGAATTAATTGACTTTTGCTCGATACAGCGCTCTTTACAATAAATTAGTTTCACAATTATTTTCAATTAGCACATTTTACTGCACTTCGATTAAGACTCTTTCATCAAACACATCACTGTATAAAACAATGTTAACCAAGTTAAATCCCCTAAATTACTATTTACGGTTAAAAGAACGTCATCATTAAAATAAAGACGGCGCTAAAGCGTAATCCAATTTCGAAATTATTTTCTATTACGAGCACATTTATTTAAGGAGGATGCGCTGAGGTAGCCCGCGAAATTCAAATTTTCTTACGTTTTTTGCAATTTGCAGGTCAGTGTCAGGTTGTATGTTGATTAAAATATGATACGCGGCCGTAGCTTATATGGCTTGAGAGAATTATAATCATTAGAAAAAGCAATACAACTCCATAAGTTAGAATTGACCTCAAAGCTCATGATTTCATGAAATTGCTAGATTTGATGTCAATTCTAACTTATGGAGTTGTATTGCTGATTCTAATGATTATAATTCTGTAAATCTCCTCCTCCTTCTGTAAACCTCAAAGCTCATGATTTCATGAAATTGCTAGATTTGATGTCAATTCTAACTTATGGAGTTGTATTGCTGATTCTAATGATTATAATTCTGTAAAACCATATAAGCTACGGCCGCGTATCATATTTTAATCAACAAACAACCTGACACTGACCTGCAAATTGCAAAAAACGTAAGAAAATTTGAATTTCGTTGGCTACCTTAGCGCATCCCCCTTAAATCGGCAAAACCTGTTTCACTTTGGCTTCCACCTAAGCCATGGACTTTCCTACCAAAAAGCCGGGATTTATTTCCACTTTTCAGTTACGTGTTATTCGCTCAAAGGCATCTGAACAAAGTGATTCAATAAGCAAAAGTACCTTTTGGGATCCTGAATAGTCCAAACAATAAAAACCAACAATAGTTGGAGTAAACGCATTTCTCATTTAAACCCTTGGTCATGGCAGCAATGGAATTGTTTGAAGGCAAATAATCAATTTGTCTTAGCAGCTTAATTAAGATTAATTTGATCTAAACCATCCTACACTTGTTACATTATTTAAATAATTAATTAAAGTGAAGACGATTTGTCAGCATAAGAAGAAAATTCTTTCTAGTCTGGCTGAAGACAAATTATAAAAAAACATATGAAAGTGACTACGAACCCAGACGACAAAACTTTTCAATTTTCAAATTATTGATTGCATTACATAATTTTGCAGTTGGTAAACTTAAAATTAATTATTATGGACTCTGTTGGGCACAGCATCAAAGTAGGAGAGAGGAGAAAGAGCGCTTCAAGAGCGTTTCGGTTTTTTTCAAATGGTGCACACGCATAACTTCTTCATGCAATCCTAAAATCCTAAGATCCTAGAATCCTAAGATATCTTCCCATTTTTGTTAGAACAGATTTATACTCAAGATCTCCCCGCATTTTGACAAAATTCAAATGAGAAATATGCTAATAAGGTCCAGTGCCCAACCGTCGCGGTTATTCCATTGCAATATCTTTGAAATGCAAGCGACAATAAATCCTTTTCAACTCCCCGTAGATGGAACTGAATTTTCTTATTCTGAAGATTTTTTGTCCAGGTGAAAAGTAAGTAACGACCAAGGTATTATAATGGTTATTGTCAAAAATCTTTTTGAAGATTACCTTACATACGAGTATAGGAATAACTTACTAGTGTAACTATCCAATGAGACTCCTAAACACCTACGTCACCTACTACTACCTACATGGTAACAAAGTGTTAGTCATCTTTTTGCCGTGATAAAATTGCGCTACCACACAATCTGCGAATGTGGATAACTGGAAACTGTTCAGATTCTGCCAAATACTATGATTATAAGTTTCTTTTGTCCTGTGTGTTGCCGCGGTGTGTAGAAAAGGTGTCCTTCTGATAACCTATGAAAAATATTAAGCTACTTACGATATTCTTCAGCAGGAATACAAACACCACTATTGTCTTTGCAGTAGCCTTCCTTACAAACACACTTGGGCCGCCCAGGGTTTGGATCATCACACGTATAATACATTTGATCGCATGCCTCATAGTTGCAAATGGAAGGACTGGAATCCCATACTTCGTTCGGACGTGTGCATTCCCTTGAAGCTGCAAATGGGAAATACAAAACATTTTCGTAGAAAGACAGTGATCATTAGTCAGAAGATTTTGATTTTGAAATTTTAAATATTATGTGAAGCAGCAGCTTTTCAGGGTGGCTCTAAAAGTATAAGTCTAATCTAATTTTACACTATCGTGGATTCTGACGTCTTAATTTTGTAAATATTTCTTTTCACTATTTTTTGTAAAAAATAAATAAGAAAACTCACGACAATCAGCAGCCAAAATGCATGTTTTATCAGCTGTATTCATCAAATAGTGGGGTTTGCACACACAACCTGACGGACATGGCCATATAGGGTCACAAATTACAAATATTTCATTCTCATCCTCTGGACAATAGTTCATTGGGCAATCGATCTTGCAATTGACATAGGTCATGTTGTTACTGCACAGTGGAGATCCCCCTAAAAAGTAGAAACATTACTTATTTAGTTCCAAACAAACTGGATAGCTCTATAAAAAGTCGACTACCATTTTTTGTTACTCGTAATCACTACTACACAAGTTACACAAGTTACTACTACTAGAAGTTACTAGAAATAGTGCGAAAAGCACAGGACCTGTCCATGTGGCGATGCTTAGGAGAGGCCTATGTCCAGCAGTGGATGTCTTTCGACTGAAATGATGATGATGAATGGCCTTACCTGGACAGTCGCAGGGTTCAATACAAGGGCCACCAGTTTCAGCCTGGATGAATCCCTCATTGCATACGCAGCCGGGATCGGCACAGTCTTTGGTGCATGTTGGATTAGGGTCGCAGCAAGTGGCAGGACATTTACTGGGACAGTGCGAGAATGTTGCGTTCATATCGCCATTACATCCTTTTTGAACTGCAATATAGTTCTTTGTTACTCGTAATCACTACTACACAAGTTACACAAGTTATATGGACTGGAGATAATGCGCGAAGCACAGGACCTGTCCATGTGGTGACTCTTAGGAGAGGCTTATGTGCAGCAGTGGACGTCTTTCGACTGAAATGATGATGATGATGAATGGCCTTACCTGGACAGTCGCAGGGTCTAATACAAGGGGCACCAGGTTTAGATTGGATGAATCCCTCATCGCATACGCAACCGGGTTCTGCGCAATCTTTGGTGCATACTGGATTAGGGTCGCAGCAAGTGGCAGGACATTTACTGGGACAGTCCGAGAATGTTGCGTTCATATCGCCATTACATCCTTTTTGAACTGCAATGTGGTTCTTTGTTACTCGTAATCACTACTACACAAGTTAGACAAGTTATATGGACTGGAGATAATGCGCGAAGCACAGGACCTGTCCATGTGGTGACTCTTAGGAGAGGCTTATGTGCAGCAGTGGACGTCTTTCGACTGAAATGATGATGATGATGAATGGCCTTACCTGGACAGTCGCAGGGTCTAATACAAGGGCCACCAGGTTTAGATTGGATGAATCCCTTATCGCATACGCAACCGGGTTCTGCGCAATCTTTGGTGCATACTGGATTAGGGTCGCAGCAAGTGGCAGGACATTTACTGGGACAGTCCGAGAATGTTGCGTTCATATCGCCATTACATCCTTTTTGAACTGCAATGTGGTTCTTTGTTACTCGTAATCACTACTACACAAGTTAGACAAGTTATATGGACTGGAGATAATGCGCGAAGCACAGGACCTGTCCATGTGGTGACTCTTAGGAGAGGCTTATGTGCAGCAGTGGACGTCTTTCGACTGAAATGATGATGATGATGAATGGCCTTACCTGGACAGTCGCAGGGTCTAATACAAGGGCCACCAGGTTTAGATTGGATGAATCCCTTATCGCATACGCAACCGGGTTCTGCGCAATCTTTGGTGCATACTGGATTAGGGTCGCAGCAAGTGGCAGGACATTTACTGGGACAGTCCGAGAATGTTGCGTTCATATCGCCATTACATCCTTTTTGAACTGCAATGTGGTTCTTTGTTACTCGTAATCACTACTACACAAGTTACACAAGTTATATGGACTAGAGATAGTGCGAGAAGCACAGGACCTGTCCATGTGGTGACTCTTAGGAGAGGCTTATGTGCAGCAGTGGACGTCTTTCGACTGAAATGATGATGATGATGAATGGCCTTACCTGGACAGTCGCAGGGTCTAATACAAGGGCCACCAGGTTTAGATTGGATGAATCCCTCATCGCATACGCAACCGGGTTCTGCGCAATCTTTGGTGCATACTGGATTAGGGTCGCAGCAAGTGGCAGGACATTTACTGGGACAGTCCGAGAATGTTGCGTTCATATCGCCATTACATCCTTTTTGAACTGCAATGTGGTTCTTTGTTACTCGTAATCACTACTACACAAGTTAGACAAGTTATATGGACTGGAGATAATGCGCGAAGCACAGGACCTATCCATGTGGTGACTCTTAGGAGAGGCTTATGTCCAGCAGTGGGTGTCTTTCGACTGAAATGATGATGATGAATGGCCTTACCTGGACAGTCGCATGGTCTAATACAAGGGCCACCAAGTTCAGACTGGATGAATCCCTCATTGCATACGCAGCCGGGATCCGCACAGTCTTTGGTGCATATTGGATTAGGGTCGCAGCAAGTGGCAGGACATTTACTGGGACAGTACGAGAATGTTGCGTTCATGTCACCTTTACATCCTTTTGGAGCTGCAAAAATTGTGTAGTAATATTTGTTACTGGTCGGTTATTTATTAATAAAACTAATGTACTTTAAAAAACTCGGATATCCTACACAAAGACTTTTTTACCAAATAAGCGATTTACTCTAGGTGCGAAAACTGTATACCAATAATTAAAACTGTTTTAAAGAAACACAAAACTCTTTTTTTTGACCCCAGCATAACCTTAAAAAAAGAAAAGATATAATAGCGATAGTTCCTGAAACTAAAACCAATTTCGCCCGTATACAATACAAAAAACACTCAGCTCAGCGATACAATAGACTTTACAAAGAGATATTAATGTAAAAGAATTGTAACTAATTGTATAAAACCACTAACTTATGACGAAACGGAGGCGCTGTTGGAATAAAATATACTCCTACATCTAATGCCTGCACCATTCATAACCTCACGCATACGCATACACTCTGATTCATTCACACATATCACACACCCTCGCATTCACATTCACACACTCTCACTCTCACTCACACACTCGCATGCCTGCTACGGGCTGCGTTTTTTGTTGTTTTAATTTTTTAGTTTTAGTTTTAATTCTCTTTATATTATTTTTTCATTATAGAATTAAAAATAAAACAAGTAAATCGAACTTATTGATATTCGAAGAGCGGAGTATCTTAGCACAGGCTTATTTGCTTATAAACAGTAAGTTCAAAAACTAAAACCGTACTGAAAAATCACGTTCTAAAAAGTATGAAACAGTAAAATATTCTCATCTGAAATTAGACAAAGACACAAATAAAAAATCCAGAGTCACACGTAATCTGTTCGATTTATGCCTTAACATGACGTGTAACTCCGGATTTTTAATGTGTCTGTCTTTGTCTAATTTCAGATGAGAATATTTTCTTATTTCATACTTTTTAAATTGTGATTTTTCAGTAGTCGGGTTTAAGTTTTTAAATTTACTTTTTATTAAAATTATTTTGGGGTTATGATTTCGTGATAAAGTATTTGCGTAGCCACTTTAAATTTTTAAAGAAGAATAATTATTATATTATATATTTTGGGTAGGTTTGGAGAGAAATTATGTTTGGCTCACATCTGAGGCGTGATTTTAGATATTATTCCCAATTATCGGATGCATGAAGCAAAGCCACGAGTAATAGGTAACAATTTATAATTTGATTTGATACCCAACACGGCATCATTAAAAAAAAAATGTTGTTCTTTTGTTCATGAATTTATGTCCTCTAGAGGGCGCCATATCCAATTTAACGTGACGTCACATAGCCTGTAACCAGCGGCGGGCTTCTAAATATATGTCATTTGTCAAATTATGATAAGTAGTTTAGAAGTTATGAGGGAACAGATCAACATACATACATACATACATACATACCGGTCAAAATCATAACCCTCCTTTTTGCTTCGCCATAGTCGAGTAAAAAAAAATACAACCGTATTGAGAACCTCCTCCTTTTTTGAAGTCGGTTTTAACCGTTTTTATTACATTACATTTTTTTTATGGTAGCAATTACTTTTTAAAGTAATTGCTACCGTGTATGGGAACGATTCTGATACTGAAAAATTTTTCTAATGCAGGGTCAAATAAAAATAGTTAGCGAAACTCCGCAGACGTGACGGGCATTAAGGCATTATGGTCATTCTGTCTGGTCTCTTCCAATCGTCGCGTGCCATTGGGTTCTAAAACAGCTGGCACCACCGGTGATTACAAGAACACGATGTCACTGATACTGGCGTGCCATGCTATCCGCCCGCACACCTACCATAAGCGAAAATCTAGACTTTCAGCCTATTGATTTTGATTTTTTTTTTTTTACATTTGGTTTTGAAAACAAGTATATAAAATCAAAGTATTTGTTTTGTGATTTTGGCGGTCTCTCATACCGGTCGGTCGGTCTCGGTCAGTTACATTGTAACATTGTAACCTGTAATTTAAATGGTGTGCATAATAAAGAGTATTCTATTCTATTCTATTCTATTCTCCGTCCCTGTGCCCATATCCCTTGCCGGAACGCCCTTACCGATCTGCTCCGACTTTCGGTACCTCGGGTCGCTTGTCCAAGGGGATGGCGAAGTAGACCGAGACATAACGCACCGGATCAAATCAGGATGGATGAAATGGCGACAGGATACAGGAACAATTTGCGACCCACGGATGCCCCTCAAGTTAAAGGGGAAAATTAACAAGTCCGTGATAAGGCCTGTCGTACTTTATGGATCGGAAAACTGGGCAGTGAAGAAGACGGATGAAAAAAAAATTGCATGCAGCGGAGATGAGAATGTTGAGATGGATGTGTGGAGTGACGAGAATGGATAAAGCAAGAAATGAGTATATAAGAGGAAGTCTGAAAGTGGCGCCAGTGACAGAAAAGTTGAAAGGAAATCGTTTGTCTTGGTATGGGCATGTAATGAGGAGAGACGAAACGCATGTGACTAAAAGAGTGATGAATATACATGTTGATGGATGGAGAGGTAGAGGAAGGCCAAAGAAAAGATGAATGGATTGTGTGAGGAATGATATGAAAGAGAAGGGAGTGAATGATAGCGTGACGGTTGACAGGGGAGAATGGAAGAAGAAAACGTGTTGCGCCGACCCCAAGTAGTAAGTATGGGATAAGGGCAGGAAGATGATGATGGTTTTGAAAACAAGTTTTTATCGTCCGATAAACTGTAATTTTTCCTATTTTATTTAAATTTGTGTTCTATTCCTTTCTAAGATATTTTTTGTTACCTAATGAACTATCACTTTTTCTTTTCAATTCAATTGAGCGCATTTTTACACACCCGGAAAGCGGGTGGATTGGCCGTATCTAAAGAAATACGGAACGAAAGCAATGATACACAATAACACATTGCTACAGTATAGTTCAACTTACGACAATCTTCAGCAGGAATACAAATTCCACTTGCATTCCTGAAGTGATCCTTTTTACAGATACATCTAGGATCACAGTTCAACACCAAAGTATTGCAAACAGTTGGTTGATTGTTGACATCTTCACAATTTTCAGCAAGACATGCTGATGGGCAGGAACACCATATTTCGTTAGGTCTTGTGCAATTTACTGGAGCTGAAACGTTAAAACAAGTTCATTTTAATGAAAGTACCTACCGACCGAGCTTTGCTCGAGTGAGAATAGAGGAAATGAATTTTCCCAGGTTCATACCTGGGAAAATTCTTTTCCTCTGAAACACACAACACAAAACAATAAAAGGTCACCCACAATCTTTTATTGTAACTTTCATCGAAATCGTTACAGCCGTTTTCGAGAACCTGATTACAAATTTAGACACAAATATTGCTCATTTATAAGTATAGGATATCCACTATTAGTAGATACTGCTCTAAAATCACAATCATGACGAACATAACAAAGCAAAATTGCTCCTGTATAGGAAGCAATAAAATCGATTACTTTTCCAATACAACTCTATTTTTAGGGTTCCGTGCCTCAAAAGGTAAAAACGGAACCCTTATAAAATCACTTCGTTGTCTGTCTGCCTGTCTGTCAGTCTGTCAAGACCCTTTTTCTCAGGAATGCGTGGACGTCGCGGTGCGTATATGGTCCCTTGGAGCTCTAAAAAAAATAAAGCTTCTAAGTCAACACAATAAAAAAATATGGCCATTTATGCGACACATTTTGATACTCGCAAGTAAATCAAAACCTATAGGGTACTTACCGTTGACCTAGAATCATGAAATTTGGCAAGAAGCAAGGTCTCACAGGACAAGTAACGGAAAAAGTCCGAAAATGGTTGTTAATTTGTAATTTTATCACATAAAACATTTTGTTTTTGGGATTACAAACTTAAATTTGCAGTTGGAGAATTGACCGTGACGTATATCATTGTATAGGAGAATATGTTTTTCAACTACAATGTTAAGTTTGTATTTGGGTTAAATTCTTTTAACTACGGAACCCTTCATTGTGCGTGGTCCGACACGCACTTGGCCAGCTTTTTTTTTGAATCTTCGGGTATAAATCACTTACGGCAATCGGACGACACGATACATCTCGGATCTTTGTTGCTTTTCCTTCTATGATTCAGATTACAAATACAGCCAGACAGGCAATCGTCTACTGGAGGAGGTTCACAAAATACTAAGTCTCGACTGTCATCAACTGGGCAATAGTCTCCTGGGCAATTCGTCTTGCAATCGACGAAACGTGCCTTCTTGCCACATGGGTTTCCACCTGAGAATATTGGAAATTGCTTTTATCAGACGTCCCTGATATCGAAAATAACTTTTGGAACTCGTGTGATAGCTATTGCTATTGTCAGAAAGCTGTCAATTTCCGAATAAAATCGAAAAATCATCCAGCTTGAAATATTTACAGCGATGCATTGACAAAAAAGTTCTTGTAAAACCTATATAGATGAAGTTTTACAAGAACCTTTTTCAGCTTGCACTACACTACTCGCGAAGTTGATCGAAGCTATGCGAATACGAATGTAGAAGGGCACTTCGGTTCACTTCGTATAACCCTGGCTCGCCTCGGGCGACTTCCCATTGTTGTCGGTTTTTGCGCCCGAGTCAAAGGACTCGAAGAGTACTGTATGTAGTTCTTTGCACGAGTGTACAGTCACGTACTTCGGACTTCGGTCAATTTCGACTAGTACTTCGCTGAAGCAACTTCGCGAGTAGTGTAGTGCAGGTTTAAAAAGCCTTCACCGGAAGAAACCTTGTCATATTTTCTACACTTTTTTATTTTATTGATCTAAAAAAAAAATACGCAATAATATATCTGTTTAACTTACCTGGACATTTATCAGGTAATATGCATCGACCAGTGTCATTAGATAGTATATGTCCAGATTTGCATTGGCATCCGATTGGTTCACACATTCTCTTGCAGGGAAGTTGGTTTGGTGACTTGCAAGTAGATGGGCATGGCTTCGGACAACGTTTGGGTCTTGCGTTGGGATCACCGTCGCAGGGTATATCAGCTGAAATATTTTGGAAGAAGGAGTCATACATATAAACAATTTTAAACCAGATTGCTGCATCGTATCATCCTAATATTATAGTTGAAAGTGGTTTTGATCTTCTGATTAGTACCGTCTTGCTTTGGCACATCGATTTTATGTTTGTATGAGAATTAAGTTGTTTATTTATTTAATAACAACCAACTTATACTTACAGTTTGCACCACACATACAAGTTATCGGCCAATAGGTACTAGTACACATACAATCATAAAATTAGACTACTTACATAAAACATTAAACAACAATATACATTAACATTATTACATAAAACTAGACAAAATTTGATGAAATTAAATTAAACAAAATTTTATTAAAATTTGATAAAATTAGATACAATTAGATAAAAGTAGACAAAAAAATCAATCTGCCTAGCCTTTCCCCAATTATGTTGGGGTCGGCTTCCAGTCTAACCGGATGCAGCTGAATACCATTTTTTTATATGGAGCGACTGCCTATCCGACCTCCACAACCCATTAACTGGGTAATACGATACCCCTTGGTAAGACTGATTGTCAGACTTTCGGGCTTCTGACGATCCGTAACGACTGTCAAAGATCCACGAATGACAGTCGGGACCAACGGCTTAACGTGCTTTCCGAGGCACGGAGGAGTCTCGGTATGTAAAGATGGTCACCCATCCACGGACCAACCCCGGCAAGCGTAGCTTAACCTGATGGATCGACCCGTGCGGCTGTTATTACTTAGCCACGAGCTCCTCTAGATAAAATTAGATAAAAATTAGTAAATAAGGTTAAATTAGTAAATTAGGATAACATAAAAAAAAAAAAAAAAATATCCTAATTATACCTTATTTACTAATTTTATCTAATTGTCTAGATAAAAGTAGACAATTAGATAAAATTAGAAAATAAGGTATAATTATGATAAAATTAAAATTAAAAAAAAAGTTATATTATTAACATGATACAGTCAATTTCATTTTTTTTTCATTTTTTTTTTTGTCATGGACTCAAAGTATAGAGTAGCAGTGTTCTCTATCTCAGAATCTCAGTTCAGTACTCGCGAAGACATCTGAGGATTCGTCATATACCAAAACGTTGTTAATATGGGTTAGGGCTAGGTACAATGGACTGATCTTAAGGGATAGGGTACTGGTTTGAGAATATAATTAATATGTTGTATCTATGCGGAGCATGATGCGGAGGATCTCTAAATATAGCTCACTGCAATTTTAAACCCGTTCATTGATTCAACAGTGCCCTTATTTTAACCTAACCTAACCTAACAGTATTCTGTAGAATACTAAACAGGATAAATTAAACCCAATAATAATACAATACTACAGATAGATACAGATGTTGATACTTACGCGAACATTGATCAATAGGGATGCAGTCCCCTCCTAGTTCTGATAGAATATATCCATCTTTACAATCGCAACCGTTTATATTCACTTTTGGTGGATTATATGCACAGTTTGGAGGATTCGGTACTGCGCAGGTTCGCTTACACTCATCAGGGATTTGGCAGGCTGTAATAGAAGTATAGACGTGGTCAATTACGTTTAAAGATTAATTTAGCCCATTGCATTATTAATGCCTTTTTACACGTTTCGCGCACCGCAGACGAAATATATAGAAAGTACTTTACTGTTTGAGAGACATTGGCTTATAGGCTGAAGCATACAAGCCTAAAAATCGGATAAATCTACCCAGGCAACGAGGTCATTAACGTTTTCCTTAAAGGTATTTTCAGGAACGTAACAAACTGTTTGATAATTGATGAACATTAACTTGTAATCTTTAATGAAAGAAACCTTGACTTTATATGATCAAAATCAAAATATGTATAAACATCATTTTGCGAGTCTAGTTTATATTTTCAACGAGTTCGCAAATCTTGGCCCATACAGAATAGTGCTAAAAAACCTAAAAGTTTTAAAATTGCTCTAAACTCTGTTTAGTCAAAAGTTGAAATAAAAATTTGTTAAAATGCCATGCGCATTCCTGATCAGAAGGATTTCTTTCGAGTTGTTTACGAATAGAATAACAATCATCATCATCACAGCACGACATCGTCGGTGCGGAAAAAGTGTTACCTACCCAAGGTCGGCACAGACATTTACAGACCTTGTCAAAACTACTAAAGAAGAAGAAAAGAAGAGAAGAAAAAGTCAGAAAGCTAAGGCAGTCAACTTGAACATATCTTAGGCGCCGGACACTGTTCGCTCGGTATACATATTCCGCTACCATTCCTAAGATGATCAGGAAGACAATCGCACCCTGGTTCACATATTTCTGATTCTTCAGTGCAAGCGTAGTCAGTGTATGCGATCTCACAGTTTTGTGGTGGACATATTTGTCTGCACGGTACTGACACTTCGTTGTAACCACATATTGGTTCAAGTATAAATTAATAATGGTGATAAATGAACAACTGGTTGCAGAATACAACATTTTTGTTTTTACGCTCAAAAGCGTCATGTAACACAGTAAGTAGTCTACTCTCAACAATTTTAAAATTTAAGAGGAAAAATATAGTCACAAAGCAAAGACAGTCAACATGAAACATATCTTACGCGCAGGACACTGTTCGCTCGGTATACATATTCCTCTGTCGTCTCTCAGATAATTAGCAACACAGTCGCACCCTGGCTCACAAGGTAAGTCTTCAATACAAGAGAAAAACGCGTACTTGCTCAGGCAAGTCTGTGGTGGGCAGATCCGTCTGCAATCTCTGGCTATTTCGTTTATGCCACACACGGGAGTTGATGGATCTAAAATTATACATAATGTCGGAATTGAGGTCGGAGGGTTGTGGTGATGTAGCAATTTTGATGTGCTCATATTGTTTTGTGTTAAGCTTAAAAATTTTAAAGAATATGGAACTGTGAAGCTATATTATGCTGATAATGTCATAGAGAATTTAAATAATGCTATGTACCAAAAGGAACACACCATCGGCAAAGTTAACGAACTGGCGACGAAGTGGTTTTTTTATCGCACTTCAACCTTTGTACATTTGATATGAATTCACTCTTATTCCATGCATTGGTAAATTTTAGCTTAGTTGCAGATTCTTAGTTTTTCTTAGCAAAGGATGATTATAATGATGAAGTAAAAACGCTTACAAGGACACTGTTCATTCGGTATACATATTCCGCTACCATTCCTAAGATGGTCAGGAAGACAGTCGCATCCTGGTTCACATATTTTTGATTCTTCAGTGCAAGCGTAGTCAGTGTATGCGATCTCACAGTTTTGTGGTGGACATATTTGTCTGCACGGTACTGCCACTTCGTTGTAACCACATATGGGTTCGACTATAAAAAAACAGTGTCAAATGAACCACTGGAAACAGTAGTTTTACAGATGATATCTAGTCACCGGTCGTACATTTTATAAGCGATATACAGTAGTCCAATCTCAAAAAAAGATATTGGGACTCAATAAAAGACTTTAGGGGAAAAGAAGAAGAAAAAAAAGAAAGTAAAGATTTAGATAAACGTGAAACATTATCTTACGCGGAGGACACTGTTCGCTCGGTATACATATTCCTCTGTCGTCTCTCAGATAATTGGGAACACAGTCGCACCCTGGCTCACAAGGTAAGTCTTCAATACAACGGAATAACGCGTACTTGCTCAGGCAAGTCTGTGGCGGGCAGATCCGTCTGCAATCTCTGGCTATTTCGTTTATCCCACACACGGGAGTTGATGGATCTAAAAATAACGTACAGTGTCGGATTTGTAGTTGAAAAAGTGATATTTAGTAGTAATGTTTGCTGTAAAGCTTGGTAATCGTATGATTTCGGGACCTTTGAAGCTATAAGATGTCAGTAATGATATTGAAAACACCGCTCATCTTACTACTATTATAAATGCGAAAGTTTGGACGGATGGATGGATGTTTGTTACTCAACCACGCCAGAACGGCTGAACGGATCTGGATGAAATTTGGCAAAAAGATAGATTATAGTCTGAAGTAGCACATAAGTTACTTTTTACCTCGGAAAAATGCATGGTTCCCGTGGGATAATTTCCGACATCCATGCGGACGAAGCCGCTGGCAAAAGCTAGTAATGTTATTCATATCTATTCTGAGTGTTTTTTCTTTCAGTTCGATTTTTTTGTTTTTTCAAATGGCCATTATTTTACTGGCGCAGAAGCGGTTTGGTTTTTGAACTTCAAGCTTTCCACTAATGCTATGGCATTAGTCATCCATTTAAATTAAATGGCTTTTTGAGATTCTCAATACTGACTTAATAAAGCAACAGATGATGACAGATGATGGTCGTGCTAAAGTAAAAACGTTTACAAGGACACTCCTCATTCGGTATGCATATTCCGCTACCATTCCTGAGATGATCGGGAAGACAATCGCATCCTGGTTCACATATTTTTGATTCTTCAGTGCAAGCGTAGTCAGTGTATGCGATCTCACAGTTTTGTGGTGGACATATTTGTCTGCACGGCACTGCCACTTCGTTGTAACCACATTTCGGCTTAGCTATAAAATACTGGTTTCAAATAATCTTGTCTTGTTTAAAATGTGGCCATAAAAATAATTGATGAAAATAAACTAGTGTAGGTGAATTTACATAGGCCTTTGCTAAGGCCTTTTTAAGTTTACGTTTTTTAGGAGCACATAATTCCAATTTCAATAAAAGTCATTGCCAGGTACAAAGTATATTGAAACACAATTCAAAAGTCGTACAAAAAATCAAGTTAGGCAAAAAGTTTTTTTGTGGATTCACTTTCAAGTGATATGTACAATTGTACATAAGTGGCTCTCTCTAGGGGGTTAACATAATACTTGAAAAAAGTAAGTCTCCTAAATGTAACAAAAGAACGTCAAAATCCCAAATCAATATTTTATACTAAAATAAAGACCTGAATAAGAAACAACATTAGTTTACAATCGTACGCAAGCTTAAAATCAATTCTGAAGTTGGTTAAGTACATTCCAAATCCTTACTTGAAAAGGAATATGTACCTGACTATGATCAACAGAGGCTGTCATTTGGACGCCTATAAAACACCTGATAACGACAAAAATATTAGAAGGCCAGATTTCAGTTGGTAATGGTTGGTAATGGGCCACTGGCATTACTTAAATCATTTGTGTTTGAATTTAGAATGAGTGCTAAAGAGGCATATTACATTTCGACCGTGATTTTTGCGACAGTGAAGCGAAATAAATGTTTGTTACTGCTTAAACTCATAAATTACAAACAAAATGGTAGTTGTCAATACGTTAACGTATTTGTTGGCGCCAAAAACGTTGGTTCGGTTCATGTTAAGGGACAGGCAAAAGAACGATGCCTAAACAGCCTTGTCGGATTTGTTAAACGATTTATGTTTGTCATCAGTTCTAATTTCTCATCAAACCATCAAATGTACAAAAACTCATTAACATTATCATTTACCTACCTTTTAACGTATGAAAAATATTTAATGGGTCACAGCAATGAGGCTTTTCTATGACAGTTGATTCACATCAATAGATGGCGTCTGGAAAAACTAATCGAGATTCAACAAAAGACACAGTATTAAAAACTTTATTGTCTTTTGCTAAGTTTATATACTAAAATACCTACTTACAAAATTTTGAAGCTTTTTTAGACCAATGAAAACTAAAAGTTATAAAAAAGTAGGATAGAACAGATTTTATTACATTCTAAAATTGAAAAACATAAACACGATATAAACTAACCTTTTTCAACCTCACGGTGTTAAAAAGTATGCATAGCGGCGGCAACGGCGACATTACGAACCAAATCTTTTGCTTAAAAATACGGAGAAAAAGACCTAGTCTAGCTAGACCTAGCTAGATCGATTTTTCGCCCCCGTAAACCCCTAGACTGCAAGTTTCCTCCAAATCGTTAGAGCCGTTTACGAGAACGTGATTACAAATATGTATATATATATATATATATATATATATATATATATATATATATATATTTGTACTCACGTATACGTGTCGTTTGTACGTATATATATATAATAATTTAGCTTTATTTCAGACCACAAGGTCCATAAAAAAAAAACAACAACAGTGCATAAAATATTACAAAGACGATGTTAGTAGGGTACCTATATAAGTATATGTATACAAATATTGCTCATTTAATAGTATAGGATAAACTTATAAAAACCATATTTCTGGTAATCAAGAAGTCACGGAAATGTTAAAACATGTTCAGCAAGAGAACGTTTAATAGTGACTTTTATTTAAACAAAGAAATCTTTTTACCGTCTGTTTTTGGCAGTTTAATTCATGAAATTCAATTAAGCGATACTGGTTGGCGGGCGAGAAGAACACAAAATGAAAATAGTAACAAAAATAAAGTAATATTTTCTGAGAACCAATTCGAATTGAAGTAAAGATTTGATTAGAACCGTTAATATCTCTAAACCTCAAAAAATATAGGTATTTGAATTATCCATTTGGCGCCAACCTAAGCTATCTAGTCTACACCAGTTATTCACGGCTATCAATATCAATTAGGTATCAGTAGGTTGCCAAGCAGGCCTGGAATGAACGACCACTACGAGCTCTAATCTAAAAATCTGGCCTATGAATTCACTTAAAAAATACCACTTCATTTGACACGGCTATGATCATCCATCAAAGAAATAACAAATTATTTATAAACATATAGGTACCTAATATTACCTTTCTGCTCCACATCATTTATAGCAAAACTAAGAACTAAACAAGGTGCACAAACAGAAATACTATACACGAACAACATTGGTCGATACAATTACTCTCAATAAAATACCACTTGAATTATGAACTCAGCAAAACAAAGTGTATGAGAACCGAGGATATAAAAACACGACTTGGATATGACTCGGACGATGACTTCTCACTTCGATTAAGACTCGTTTAACAAATACGACATGTATATACACAACAATTATATCCAAGAATATAAATATATAAATATTATGAATAAAATAAGCACATTATGGCAATAAAGCGTAATCCAACTTCGAAATACATGTTTTCTACTACATTTATTTAAATCAAAGGAACCTGTTTAACTTGGGTTTCCACCTAAGCCATCGACTTTTCTTCTAAAAAGCCGGGATTTATTTCCACTTTTCAGTTAGGTACGTGTGTTTCGCTTAAAGGCATCTAAACAAAGTGATCCAATAAACGAAGGTACCATCGCGGACAGTTGCGGTGAACCACTTTCCGTCCTTATTGCTAAGGTGTTATGTTATGTGTTAAGTTTATTGTCGGCATGCACAGATCAAGAATTAATATGAAGTAAGTAATATAGACCAATCCGTACAAAAATCAAACTAGACTTTAAAATTCATCGAGCCAAATTGTTTACAAAACAAAATTCAAAGACCTTCTCAACTTATGAACAATTCTGAACATGACAACCTAGAATTATCAAATTATTTTAAAGAATTGAAAGATGATGAAACAGACGCAGAAGAATACTATAATGCAATAGTGACCGGAATAAGCAATACTTGTAACACTATAAAAAATAAACCCAGAAATAGAAATAAACTAACAACAAATATTATTGATTTGATAGAAAAAGGAACAAATAAAGTAATGGAAACTAAGAATACAGAACAGTAGATAAAGAAGTTAAAGGAGCATTAGAAAAAAAATGTAAATGTCTAAATTCATATTTGGTTAAAACAACCTTAGAAAATATTATACATAACTAAGAATTTTAAAACAAGGAGTCACAAAAGGAAAAAGTTGGATTAACAGTTTAGTAGATAATGACGTCTCAAAATATTACAGTAGGGACAAAATCATAGAAATCGCAACCAAATGCTATTCCGATTACGCGCCACCCAATAGCAACATTCCCCAAATTAACGGTCATGAAGTACACAAAATACTTACTAGGCTATGATAAAAGTCCAAAGATACTCGTAGATAGAAGATGGTATTACTACTGAAGCGCTAAATATCGGCTCTACAACTTTATATCATCTTGTAAACCTGTTTAAGACCATTTTACAATCAGAAAAAGTTTCAAAACAATGCGCCATTCAAATATAGTCCTTCTGCTTAAAAAAACGCGACAAAAGTGACATCGGCCATTCCCGCCTAATCTACGAAGGCTATTCGTAGATTATACGAAGGCCTTCGACTGCATCAAACACTCCGAAATAGTCAAGTCTTTGAACACCAAGTACTGGAGCAGCAAAGAAACATACCACAAAGTTTAGCAACGACTAAGTCGGCATCAGGAGGTTGACAAACCTCCGATTTGCCAACGACATATTTGTATTTGCACCCACAGCTCTGGATCTACAGACTATGCTTCAAGAGCTAAGGGCAGCAAGCCTCAAGGTTGTACTCGTGATGAATCGGTCTAAAACAAAAGTCATGAACAACAGCATTAAGCGCAGGGTCGGAGTAGATGAGCAGGAAATATAATCGATGAGTACATCTACTTGGGCCAGTTAGTTTCTTTCGACAACAGGCAAGAAAATGCCGGGAAAAGCTACTGGTCTATAAAGACGCTAATGAAGGGTGATCTACCGATTTCCCTGAAGTAAAAACTCATCGCAGGACAAGACACGCATATGTGTGTCCTGCTCGTAGTAACCTACGGTACTCAGACCTAGTCGCTTACCGAGTCGCAAAAGTTCCGCCTTGAGGTTTGCCAAAGAGCAATGGAGCGCAGCATTTTGGGCGTAAAACGAACTGACAGAATATGAAACACCACGCTGCGCTCCAAAACGGGGATCCTAAACGTAGGCCAAAAGGCTGCCAAGCTAAAATGGGATTACGCGGGTCACGTCAGCCGCATGCGTATTAACCGCTGCGCAACAGTCTCCACACGGTGGGTGCCTGAGGATGAACTGCGCCGCCGAGGCTGCCCCGGGAAGAGGTGGTGAGATGACCTAGACGCGTACCGCAAGGGTTGGATCGAGGTAGCACTGGAAAAGGATGCCTGGAAAGATTTGGAGGAGACCTTTCCTCAGCAGTGGGAGAGTGTAGGATAACGTAAAAAAAAATGAAATTGGAGACGATTTGTCAGCATTAGAAGAAAATTATTTCTAATTTAGCTGGCAACAAAAGACAAATTATAGAAATGACTATGAACCAGATGACAAAAATTTTCTACATGCAACTTTAGATCCTAAAAATCTTTCCCCTTTTGATCAGACTGCTAAAGAAGGATTATGTTTTTGTTACAACAGATTTATGCTCAAGATCTTACTGCATGCAGACAAAGTTCAAATGAAAAATATGTTAATAAGGTTCAGTGTCTAAACGTCGCAGTTATTCTGTTGCAACATCTTTGAAATGTAAGCGACAAAAAATTCTTCTCAACTCCCCGTAGATGGAATTGAATTTTCATATTGTGAAGATTTTTTGTCCAAAAATTCAACTAAGGTACTGTACATCGTAATGACCACTCCTAGTCTTGCTGTGTAGTATATTATTACCAAAATCGTTTTTGAAAATATTATCTTACATCTAGGTGTAACTATGGAAAAAAAGGACATGTTGCGCCGACCCCAAATAGATTGGGATAAGGGCAGGAGAATGATGATGATCTAGGTGTAACTATCCAATGAGACTCCTAAACACCTACTTACACATACCTAGTAACACTTACAGTACAATGTGCTACTCATCTTCTTGACGTGATGAAGTTGCACTACCACACAATCTGCGAATGTGGGTAACTAATATCGGCCAAACATACTACTGCCATAATATGTAGAAAAGGTGTCCTTCCGGTAAATCTAGTAAAAAATATTAAGGTACTTACGACTTTCTTCAGCAGGAATACAAACACCACTGTTGTCTTTGCAGTAGCCTTCCTTACAAACACACTTGGGCCGCCCAGGCTTTGGATCACCGCACGTGTAATACATTTGGTCGCATCTCTCATAGTTGCAAATTGAAGGACTGGGATCCCATACTTCATTAGGACGTGTGCATTCCCGTGAAGCTGCAGATGGGAAAGACAATAATATTTTCAATATTTAAGGCATTGCGATCCTATTGGTCAGAAGATCATCTTCCACCTAACCTTTTCCCAACTATGTTGGGGTCGGCTTCCAGTCTAACCGGATGCAGTTGAATACGAGTATTTTATATAGAGCGACTGCATATCTGACCTCCAAAACCCAGTTACTGGGTAATATGATACCCCTTGGTAAGACTGGTTGTTAGACTTTCAGGCTTTTGGCGACCAGTAACGACTGTCAAAGATCCACGAATGGCAGCCGGGACCGACGGCTTAACGTGCTTTCCAAGACACGCAGGGGTCTTGGTTTGTAAAGATGGCCGATGACCAACCGCGGAAGCGTAGCTTAACCTGATCGATCGACCCGTGTGGCTGTTACTACTTAGCCACAAGTTATGATTCGAATATACGGACTTTTTAAGTTGCTAGTCAATTTACTCAATTTGACCGTTGGTCAGAAGATAACACTTTTTATTTATACATATATAAATTTTTGCAACTTCAAACATTATGAGAAGCAGCCTCGTTTCAGAGTCGCTCTAAAATTATAAACCTAACCTAATTTTACACTATCTTCGTTGCTGATTAAGTCTTATTTTTGTCAATTTGTGTATATATATTTTCTGTAAAATAAATAAGAATACTCACGACAATCAGCAGCCAAAATGCATGTTTTTTTATCAGCTGTACTTGGCATCAAATAGCCGGGTTCGCACGCACAGCCTGACGGACAGGGCCATATAGGATCACAAATTCTAAATATTTCATTCTCATCCACTGGGCAATATTTCATCGGACAATCAATCTTGCAATTGACGTAGGTCATGTTGGCACAGCATAGTGGAGATCCTCCTAAAAAGTAGAAATATTACTTATTTAGTTCACCACAAACTGGATAGCGCTATGAAAAGTTGATTATCATTTTCTCTTTTAATCTAAATTGACACAAAATCATTCGATACACTGATTTCAGTGTTCTTGAGTACAAAATTGAGTTTTGACAGTACCACCTGAAGGGATAATCCACTTTCGTTGTTGACTGTACCAGAACTCTTACAAATAATAACGACATTCTATCAGAATAAAAGTACTATCAAAAACTAAAACCCGACTACTGAAAATTCAAGCTCTAAAAAGTATGAAACGAGAAAATTTAAGTTAGAATAAAAAAAGTAATTAAAAAAAATGAAAAACCCGACTGCGGTAAAAAACTGAAAAGCTAAAAACAAGCCCATTTTCAACCGACTTCAAAAAGGAGGAGGTTCTCAATTCGGTTGTATTTTTTAAATTAAAAAAAAGTTGGAAGCAGGCGGGACCCATTTGAGTTAGAAAATATAATAAAAATGGAATGGGTCCCGCTTGCTTCCAACTATTATTTAAATTAAAATGGGCTTGTTTTTAGGTTTTCAGTTTTTTACCGCAGTCAGGTTTTTCAGTTTTTTTTAATTAACTACTTTTTTATTTCCATTTTTTTAGTTTACAAATGTGAAAGATTTCGCAGACGATTTAGTTCTTGCAAGGAGTTTTGGTCGTGAGAGTTATTTAAAAGCTTTTTTGGATCAAGTGCACAAAAATAGCCAAGCCTTTTTTTATTTACGTGTTTTTTTACGATTTGTCACTTTGAATTATTTTTAACCCATATAAGTTGCATATATTTTGTAATCACCTGTTAAAACCCTTCATTTTGATATCCCACTCGATAATAATAGAATTTTAAAAAAAATCGAACTTCACAATATGGCACCCCAAATCCGCCATTTTACATTGTTTTTTATTTTTATGTAGCCAGTGACACTCGCGCTACCAAGATAAATCTAAAGACGTATAATTTATCCAAATCGGTTCATTCGTTTAGGAGTTACGAGGGAACAAAGAAACGGACATACACACATACATACATACTTACATACATACATAACCCTCCTTTTGGGCTTCGCCGCAGTCAGGTAATAACCCTCCTTTAGGGCTTCGCCGCAGTCGGGTAAAAAGACAAACAAATAAAAATCCGGAGTCACACGTAATCTGTTTGATTTATGCCCTTACATAACGTGTGACTCAGGATTTTGAATTAGTCAGTCTTTTTCAAAGGAGATGGCCAATTTACTTAGGGCACTCTGCCTAGTATCGAAAAATTCATGTACATTAACGAGTTTTGCTTTATTTTGAATTTAGTATGCTCTAAAATTAACTGTAAACGTTACATAATCCAATAACTTCGGATTTCTTAGAAATTAACAAAAACATGTTTTGATCATGAACCCACTCTGGCTCATAACTAGGTAGTAGCCAGATTATTCTGGGTGAGGTATAAGCTACGCTTCTACCAATGTGCAATGTGTGTGTGTGTGTGGTGTTGTTGTATCAATGGATGGGTGACCATTTTCTTATCGAGACCCTTTCTCGGAGTGCATGTAAAGCCGTCGGCCCTGTATGTAATACTCTCAGGTCGTGTCAGATTGCCGTCCCATCTGACAATCACAGTAAGAAATAGAAGTATAGTCACAGATTAATACGGATGGGACACTGCGCAAAATCATTTAAATAAAAAGCGACTCTTACGACACAATAAAGTGCAATTCAGGTCGCACAACGCTTATGACCTACAGTTATATTCAACTACAAGTTGCCTCTCTTTCTATCGCGTAACTCTTATACCTTCTGACCTACTGAATTAGCCCCGTGGACGGGTCCCGCGCGTACTTGTAGCTTCATACCTAAACTGCGGAGTGTCCATCCGTCGACCTGCTGTCAGTTTTCTAAAGTTATAATTTCACAATAAAATAGTTTTAATTTTGGTGAGCATTTATCCATTTTGTTAAGCATTTATCCATTCTGGTAGGTATTTCGAATTTGTTGGTAGTAAAATAGGTACTTTTCTGGTAGGCGTTTAAACACAAGCCAAATGAAATCTTTCATAATTTCTTTTACATTCAGGTACACAAAATATGATTTGTAACAACGAATTTCGTACAAAATCATACGAAGATGGATGTAAACTCGTACCTCGTACCAAGTCCTCTGAATCTCGTACATGTACGAGAAACATGGTACGGATGGCAACACTCTGCGATTGTCGAACCTGTCATGTCGTTTCGTTTCGTTGTTACAAAAAAAAAAGTTATCTAAAACAATAATATTTCATAGCATTCAAGTAATTTACAAAATGTTTTTTATTATGATTCTGATTATTATGTTTTTTATTATCATTTTACAGTCCGAATCATTTTTAATATAACTCTGATGGAACATTTATATTTTAGGTTTACTGGGAATGAAACGTTTATCCAAAATGGCCCGCTATCTTGATACGACCGAAACGCAAAACAACTATTTATGTTTAAATATTTATTCTGGACTTGTAAGAAAATGTAATTAGTTTTGTAATTTTTATTTCTATTTTTATTTACTTATAAGTAGGTGTCTAATAATGTACATGCCACTGAGTAACTAGGCAGAAACGGGCCATGTCATTTCAGATGAGAAAATTTTCTTGTTTCATACTTTTTAGAGCTCGATTTTTCAAGGTTTTAGTTTTTGAACTTACTTTTTATTTAATTTATTTTGGGGTTATTAATTTCGTGATAAAGTATTTACGTGTACAGAGCCTTTTTACATTTTTTAGAAAGAATAATATTATTCTAATATGTATTTCGGGTAGGTATGGAGAGAAAATATGTTTGCATCACATCTGAGGTGTGATTTTAGAAATTATACTTAAATATCGGGTGCTTGCAAGCAAAGCCGCGAGCAATAGCTAACAATACATATATTTTTTCAAATGTGCAAATAAAGCATTTGATAACCAACACGCAATCATTTAAAAAAAAAAATGTAGTTCATTACTTCGTTCATGTCCTCTAGTCCGCCAAAATCATTTTAATTTGACGTCACACAGCCAATAACTAGCGGACAATCAATATGCTTCCAACAATACCTTATTTGTCAAATTATGCTAAGTAGTTTAGAAGTTATGAGGGAATAGATGAACATACATACCGATCAAAATCATAACCCTATTTTCGCTTCGCCGTAGTCAGGTAAAAAGAACAGACATTACAGAAGAGGCAGCATAATAAATGCTATTTTAGTTGAAACAGAAATTACGTTTGGTGGAGATAGAAAATGGTCTTACCTTCGCAATCGTAGGGTCTAATACAAGGGCCACCAGGTTTAGACTGGATGAATCCCACGTTGCATACGCAGCCGGGATCGGCACAGTCCTTGGTGCATATTGGATCGGGGTCGCAGCAAGTGGCAGGACATTTACTGGGACAGTCCGAGAATGTTGCGTTCATATCGCCGTTACATCCTTTTTGAGCTGCAATATGTGTAGTAATCTTTGTTACTGATCGGTAATAAATAATTAAATTCTTGTATAGTTGCTAATATTTCACACAATTGTATTCATAGCATATAAATAATGTTCTTTTTTTTATAGTTTTTTCAAAATTATGTTATTCGGTTAATATTGTTTCACTTCCCAATTTTTCCTGCCATTCCCATGTTCCATTAAATGATTAAATTCTCCAGATGAAAGGTACGCCTATACAAATTATATTACGTTTAGAAACCATGGATGCTTATACAGTCAGCCCCAAAAAGATGTACTTACACACGGATTACACGGACAAATTTTTGTTTCATAACATTGTATCTACCGTATATTTACCGTATACATTTTATTTTACCAAAACAAAGCAAACATTGGGTCCCAAAACATCTATACACCCTATGACCAAAACAATGTATACAGTGATAACTTCAAACAAGATAAACAAGACAGATATAATTGTTTTAGTTTGTGAATAGTTTTAGTTTTATGTTAGGTTGCATTTTTGTTATTTTAAGGTTATGTTTATTATAATTAAATAAAAAACGTAGTTTAGAACACAAATAAATATTTCCAGACTGATAATGTACTACGACTTATATCGAATGAGACGTCTTTAACTTTGTTTAATAGAAGAACAATAATGTTATTTTTCACTTCGTCGTCACTGAAGTGTCATTTGTTTTAATATTTTGGATTTGTAATTTCTATAACGAAGTTTCGATATTTAAGTCGTATGACGTTATCAGTCTTGATTACCTTGTTCTGGAATTATCACTGTGTACGCTGTTTGTTTTGACCATAGAACGTTGGTGTATAGATATTTTAGTACCTAATGTTTACTTTGTTTTGGTAAAATAAATTGTAAAAAAACTCGATTTTTCTAACTGGGCGTCTGTCAACGTCAAAATCGTTAAGTTTAATGATAGAATTCGGCACCTGCTTACCTCCTTAGAGCCCCGCCTCTATGGTCTAAATACACACTCCTATCGTCTGCACAGTTCTATAATATTATTTGTTAGCATGTTACTGTTATTTTAAATATAATACATACACTGTAATAGTTTTACGTTGACAAACGCCCAGTTATAAAAATCGGGTTATACTGTGTGTTGGGATATAATGATGTAAACAATTATATTATTGTTGACAGTAAAATTGTTCCTTGTACCGTGTACACATCTTTTAGGGGCTGACTGTACATTTTAAAAAATAGTAGTTACTCACGACATTGACATTCCGGTACACAGATATCATCCTTATTTCTGTAGTAGCCTTTAATACATCTGCATCTCGGTGGACCGGGGTATTGGAAATCGCAAGGAATGTCTCTATCGTCGCATCTTTCATGTAAGCAACCTGGGGCATGTGGGTCCCATACCTCGTTCGGTCTGGTACATTCTACTTCCGCTAAAATACATACATTATTTTTTTGAGAAGGAGCTCTGAATTTTCAGTTATCTCAAGACATACAGATGATGTTAGTTTTAGGGTATATGCTGCCATAATTCTAAAACATGAAAGCTAAAAAAAGACTGCTTCAATCGAAACAGACGGGCAATTCGTGTATTTTTATGAACATATACGCAATCTCATCTCAGTTTTAATCTGTCAAAAATTCTATAACGTTTACTACATATTTGATATTTGGTTGTCGCTGGCATGAGATTATGATTAGCTTTTGATCGTTTGAGGAATTGGACTTTAATTAATATCTTCCTCATTAAGTCGACCTGTAAAGTATCAAACTACTAAAATTATTTGAACTTACGACATTCTGAAGACAAAATGCATCTATCATCTTCCTCACTGAGTATCAAATAGTCTGCTTTGCAAGCACAGCCTCCGGGACAAGGATACATAGGATCACACGCGATAATAGCCAGGCTGTCATCCACTGGGCAGTAGTTAGTTGGGCAGCCTACTTTACAGTAGACATAGGTTTCATTTGCCCTACATGTCGGCCATCCACCTAAATGAAAAGGGAAATAATATATTTATTTATTTATTACAAAATCCAGCCGGGGTCGGTCCGTGGATGGGTGACCATCTTTACATATACCGAGACTCCTCCGTACCTCGGAAAGCACGTTAAGCCGTTGGTCTCGGCTGTCATTCGTGGATCTTTGACAGTCGTTACGGGTCGTCAGAAGCCCGAAAGTCTGACAACCAGTCTTACCAAGGGGTATCGTATTACCCTGGTAATGGGTTGTGGAGGTCAAATAGGCTGTCGCTCCATGTAAAATACTGGTATTCAGCTGCATCCAATTAGACTGGAAGCCGACCCCAACATAGTTGGGGAAAGGCTAGGTAGATTGATCGATTTATTACAAAATCCACAGCTCTTTCAAATTTAACTTAAACAGATAAAACCAATCTTACAGCCAATTACGAATTGACAATTTATTGAAGGAATGAAAGGGACTGCGGGGCTATCGCCAATCAAACCTTCCCTAGCTGACTAGTTCCTGAAGACTGCGGGGCTATCGAACAGGAACCAGGCTTACTTAGGAAACAGAGAAGGCGGACAGTTGACATGTGTGTGTACAATATCTACACGTAGCCATCTGTAGTTGTTATCTTCGAGTCTATGAAGCCGCTCATCCTAGTGTTTTGCATAAATTATACTAGATGGCGCTGTGTTTGTTACAGTAAGAAATAAAATAAAAAGTAGACAACTTCAAACTTGCTAAAATGATGAAAAGAAGCAATCTTTCGTTTTAAATCTTATGGGCCATACCTCCAAACCAGCAACTTAGGCCCATCGTACGACTAATAAAAAATAATAATATATATATACAGGGCGTATCAGAAAGGTGTAGTCAAATTTCAGGGTGTGGTTACAAAAAACAACAAAACAGAACAACTTTCTGCATGGGACCAACATCCTAATCGCGAAAAAAATATCAACTGTCCCATAGAAAACTTCAATACCGTCAATTGCGTCGAGTGACGCAAATGTCGGACGGCTGATTATTTTTTCGCGATGACGATGTTGGTCCCATGTAGAAAGTTGTTCAGTTTGACGGTCTGTCCCACAACCTTAAATTTGACCACAGCTTTCTGGTACACCCTATATATACTCGTATATGTATATTTTTATATAGGTACTTTTTTTTTGTTTTTGTTTTATTTATTTTTTTTCTATTGAGACAGAAGTAATATCATAATATTAGTGAGGTAATTCACGACAAGCTACATGTACTCGTATTTTTTTTATGGCTTACTGCTTTTTGTACAAGCCTCCACAGTAAGCATTAGAGTATTTTTTACGAGTTTTGAAATTGATTAATTATTCATTAAGCATAATACTAAGTATAACATTAAATCCTAATCCTAAATAATATTATAAATCCTAAAGTAGTTTGTTTGTTGGTTTGTTTCTTACGCTTTGACGCTAAAACGGCTGAACGGATTTGGATGAAATTTACACAAAATTTGCACATAGGTAGACCATGACCTGGATTAGGACATAGGATACTTTTTATCCCGGTAGTACATTCTCGTCGGATAATTTCCAACCTCCACGTGGGCAAAGCCGCGCTCAAAAGCTAGTTAAGTAATAAATTAAGTATCTGCTTAGGCAGAAATGTATGCGCAACCACTATTAGAATGCATCAGAAACAATATAGTGTTTAGATAAAACAGTACTAATGAACGCTAAGCTGCTTGCTATTAAATCGATTGAGGGGTGTTCATTCTTAACTATTTGTTTAATTGCTTTGACTGAGCGAATCATACAAGAATTGCTACGGCAAACTGTGTGCGCGTAAGGAACATGAAGAAGATTTCTCAAACGAGAATGTCGAGGTGGAACATTCAGAGACAGCTTAGAAAGAAGTTCAGGACATTCAATCCTTGATTGTGCTATTTTCGCTAGGAACCGTATGTTAGATAATTATATTTCTCCGAGTTACATTCGGAAGTAAAGTGGAATCGAGTGTAACTTTTGTTTTTTGTTAATTGTAACTCAGACAAGGAATTTTGAATTTGTAACCTAAGTACTTATCTACTGAATTTCCTTTGTATTCATTCCAATCTGTCTGAATGCACTGCATAATTTGGATTCCAAAGACTACCATATTCGAGATGACTGCGGACGTAAGCAAAATACAGAATTTTATTTTTTTCCATTTTATTGAACGAACTGGCATTATGGATAACGATTCCCATTGCTTTGGATGCTTTTTTGGCGATTTGGTCGACATTGATACTTAAAAGTTGGATTATTAAGAATACCAAGATCTCTCGTGACATGAGTTCGAGATAAGGCTGATTTAAAATCGAGTATACTCGTATCGATATTATGACTGGTTGGTTTCTGGTTCTTCCGAGTGGTGGTACATTTAGATATTTTATGTTAAGATCTAAACTCATCATCATCATCTCTATTTATTTATTTTACGATAGCTTACTAATCTAACTAGCTTACTAATCTAACTAGATTAGTAAGCCTAGATTAGTAGAGAGAAAAGAATGAAAATGACGTCTAGCGTCATTTAAACTCTTAACATCATCATGTCATCTGCTTACATTAGATATTTAGAACGTTAGAAACACTCGCCGATATCATTAGTGAAAAGTACAAATAATTACGATCCCAATAGGCAGCCCTGCGTTACACTAAAGGGGATGGTTATCCAGGAGGATATAAAGTCACTGACCACAGCTTATGTCCACGTAAGACTAAAACCATCTGTTTAAGTCTCCTCTAATACCCAATTCGAAAAGCATCCTCAGTAGAATGTCATAATCGATCCTATTGAACGCCTTGCAGAATCAGTATATATTGCATCAACCTGAGATCCATTGTCCATGTATTCAATAAACAAAAAGTCTAATCAGTGAGTTCCTTTCAGAAGCCCGTGTTGTTGAAGACTCAAACTGGAAAGCCCACTGCTGTACAACTGATTATAAACTATGTGAGCCCATACTTTAGCTAGCAGACAAAGTTTTGAAATTGGCCTATAGTTTTCAATTTTGTCTTCAGCACCCTTCTTATGGATGGGTGAGATAAAAGCAAATTTTCATAAAGAAGGTACAATACCTTCAAATATTGACCTTTTATAAAAGTGATACAGGTACAGCTACTTCCTCAGCACACTACGAGTATAAGCAGCAGGTAGGGCATCGGTACTGGCAGATTTGGTTAAGTCAAGAGATTTTAAATGTCTAAAAACGATCGCTATGTAAATTTAAATTGTACTAAAATCACAGTTGGAAACACAGCTGGTCGAACCACAGCTGTAACTTTCAACTGGTTACCTGTATATTACGGTTCATGAGATATAGGCCGCTGACAGACAGACGGACGGACGGGCAGCGGAGGCTTAGTTAGTAAAAATTTGCGTCTCTTTCTTACCTGGACAGTCTTCGGGCCTAATACACACTCCGCCTTTTTTGTTCAATAGATGACCTTGTTTGCACACGCAGCCAGGCGGCAAGCACGTGTCATTGCATAGCCCATCAGTGTCCGGATGCTTACAGGTGGCTTGACAGCATTTTGGGCACTCCACGAATGTTGCATTGCGATCCCCTTTACATAGATCTAAAATTTTAACTGCATATTAACGTTTTACCAAAATGACATTCCAATCGCCGATGTTCTAGACGAATATTATTAATAGAACAGTGTCAATTACTAACGACAGTGAAAATTACTAAATAAAATGTTCATACATTCGAGTTTTTGATCTGAAACTGAAATCATGAAATAATATTCACTACCTAGAATAACTAACCCCCTTATTCATAAAATACTAAAACGCTCTATAAACCCATTTTAGTTAAAATAGCGTTATGTCAAATTCTTTCTGATTATGATTTGAGTTTGAAAGAAGAAGACAAAACACTATTTTAACTACAATAGGTTTTTAAAGCGTTTTAGTTATTTATGAATAGGAGGTAATATGCTATACTATAGGTTTTATTAAACAACTGAAAAATACATACCTGGACAGTCTTCGGGCTTAATACATTTTCCACCCGTTTTGCTTTGTACAAATCCAGGTTTGCAAACACAACCGCTTGGCAAACACTGCATGGTACATATTTCGGGGTTCGGGTTGGCACAACTCGGTTCACAAGCACTCGGACACTCACTATACACTGCGTTGGGATCTCCTCCACAACCAGGCACTGTTATAATAAAGAAAGTAAAAGTCTCAAATCAAGAATTAATAAATAGGTAGTCAAGTCTGTTCGATACTAAAGTTATTAATATTTATTTTAAAAAATCGGTGAAATCAGAATGTGACGATACTTTAAAACCCAAGGCCGATATCCTTTCTAAAATGAATTTGAGAAACTATTACCTGGACAGTTTTCGGGCTTGATACATTTTCCACCTTTTTCTTTCCGAATAAAACCTCGCTTGCAAACACAACCTCTTTTCAAACACTGCGTGGTACACGATTGATTAGAGTCCGGCTTTTCACAAGTCGCTTGACAGGCACTCGGACAGTCACTATACTCTGCGTTGGGATCTCCTTTGCAACCTACCTCTGTGTGAGTGAATTAATGGATGGAAAAAAAACGAATGAGCAAAAAGTTGAACCTAATAAAAGTAAAATTAAAGTGACATCATTTCGACAGCAAAGGAATATGTTGATGTGAGAGCGGTTACAATCGAATAAAAATTGATCCCTAATATCTGAAATATGACCAAATAGAGCGTTTTCCAAATCCGAAATCCGATCGGATCCGATCTTATGGCCGTTCTAAAAACAATACAAAATAAATATCCCAAGTAGGTAAAGTCAACAAAAGAGATATCTAGGCAGGATGTACTAACATATATATATTATGTATATATATTTGAATTGCTTCATGTTCAATTTCGTAACAATATACAATTTTGTGTTGGTGTGTTACAATGTAGGAGTATTGCAAAAATAAAGTAATATATTATATAAAATTGAACATGAAGCAATTCACATACAAATATGTTAGTACACGCAGCCTAGATATCTCTTTTGTTGACTGTAATAAGATTTTTAGAAAAATATACTAACTTTTTTTACCTTATTTTACATTATTTTTCACCACGACCACAAATGAATGAATATGTAACATTATAATGTTGACATGCCGACAGAGAAGCAGTAAATAGTGTGACTAGTAATTGCACAGTATTTTTTTTTCAAAATAAATTGTATTTTATGGTCTACTTAGGAAATATTATATTTTTTGTATTTTTTTTTTTATAACTGCCATAAGGTCTGTATGCTATTTCAACGTTATCCATTCATTATCGGACACCCTGATTATGTTCAGGAAAAAGCCGCTCGGCTAAGCTCGAATTGTACCGAGCCAACCCCAACGTGATTCTTGAGGGTAGAAGCCAAACAAAGTTTGCCGATCGCCACCAGTCGGACGAAACCTGAACTTGTGTAACAATTGCTTTGGGTCGGCTTTTCTGATCAACATATACTTCCGAATCGAATGAGCTGGACCTGAACCAATTATTCAATTTTTTTTTTGGTGTATTACAGGTACACCTCTGCCTAACCGTTCGGATATTATAGGCGTGATGTTATGTTGTATATGTACTTTATTCAAGCTTTTATGTTACCTGGACAATCTTCAGGCTTGATACATTTTCCGTCTTCATTCAGTACATATCCTGGGTTGCACTCACAGCCGCTAGGACCACACATGGCTATACAAGGCCTCGGGTCCGGTTCTGCGCAAGTCAGAGGGCACATACTGGTGCAATCCGTGTATGTTGCGTTGCGATCACCTTTGCATCCCACTACTAATATGAAAAAGACAGTTGGTTAAATTTATTGAATATTTGTATTAATTATCTGCAACTTTAAAATGTTTGTAGTAGGTAAGTTCCTTGTTAAAATGTTACCTGGACATTGCTCAGGCTTTATACATTTTCCATTCTTTTCATTTTTAACAAATCCAAGTTTGCACACACAGCCGCTTGGCATACATTGCCTGGTACATGGTCGGGGGCCTGGGTTAGTGCAAGTCGGTTCACAAGCACTTGGACATGTACTGTACACTGCATTGGGATCTCCTCCACAACCTGCAAACAATGTAATAGGGACAATAAAGTAACAATTTTTTTAAGGATAAGGCAAAAACTCTGTTAATTATTCTTGCCCACACAATCAAAGGTACTTACAGACAATGATCCATAATTATGTATACAGGGTCAAATTGAATTAACTAGCGAAACTCTGCAGACGTGATGGGTATCAATGTCTAAGCACGATAAAACAAAACTAAACAGATATTCTCAACTCATACTTTAGCCATTCACACGCCCGGCTCCCCCGCGCTACCTCCCTTCCCACGTCCCCGAACAATTTTGGCCGCACTTAAAAACGGCTTCTATGCAAAATATTTATATGAATTGATATTAAACTAATGACTGTTTCTTAAAGTGGATAGACTAGGCTAGATTACAAATTTTGTTCGAGAATCTGCGGCGGAATCTACATCGCCACATACGAACTACGCGTCACACTGACGTCACGCAATCCTGCATCGCGCAATTAGAGTTTACCGCGCGACTAGCATATACATATACAACGTCCCGACCACGGAATAGATAAATAAGGTTGGAATGGAAATGTGGGCGTGCCAAGCGCGCCACAATTATGATTCGAAACGAAAATCATAACTCGACCGATTCATTCATTCACTGCGTTTAGTGCGCTTCGGATTACTTCGGAGAACAGAGCTCTGCTTTAAAATGCCGTGTTGTCAATTATAACTTGTAAAACAAAAAGTCAGACCGCAAGTATAGAGCGAGGTGGTATATCTTTCCATCGGTAAGTCGAAAATAACATTTAATTACAATTTTATTTGTAAAAAACATAAAAATATTCTGATCACTATGAAATTCCAAACATTAACAACATTATTGCAACAAGTTACAAAAAAATATACAATTGCCCGATGTGTATTCGCTTAATCAACGCAATGACCAAGTCCGCTTACAATGTACTGCATGTGTTGCGTCCTCTACACTTCAATCATTGACGTTTCGTCCTTTGCCCTGATTGGCCGAGATGCACGGCGCATGTTTATCGATAGTGAGGTGACTATGTGGTTAAATAAAATCATCGATAGAATTCTCGAAAAATTTATATTTACGTTTGACAAAGATAATTTTTGAATTATTTTATATTTTATTAATGATAGTATATTTTTGGTTGGACGTATAATGAGTAAATTAAATATTATATTAATCATTGAACGAATGTGACCGACGATATCTTTATATCATCGGTCACATTCTGTTTAAGTCCCTTTGGACTTAAGCAGGGTTAAATTGAATTATTGGAAATAATTTAAGGGGTCACTACTCATCATTATGAAAAACTTTTACTTCGAGGCCAAACCAGAAAACGCAAAAAAAAATGTCTTGGAACAGCAGATTTTTTTTTCGCATTTTCTGGTTTGGCCTCGAAGTAAAAGTTGTTCATAATGATGAGTACAGTGACCCCTTAAAGTATTGCCAATGAATTCAAATTTCACCCTGTAGATCTGTATGTCATCTACAAGTATTGTATATGATAGATCTACATGTATATTGTATTTAGTATTAAAATATTAGTTAAATTGCAATTTTACTTATGCAATAAATTATAAATTTTAGATTTTCTAAAGAACCTAACGCCAGGGAACAATGGATTGACGTGACAGGTAGAGGAAACTTGATACCGACAAAGACGAGTACTATTTGCTCTAAACATTTTAGTGAAAATGATTTTATCATTAAAAAATCAGGTTATAGGTACCTAAAACCAGGTGGAATCTGTTATCAAAATTTATACGGAAAGCCTTCATAATATGAATAAAAAAATGTTGGTGGCAAAAATTATGCGTCACTTTGTAGGACGTGAAATATTTAAAAACATAATTTATCATCAAATTGGCCAATACCCTACAGCTAACCACGTCACAGACCTCACTAAAGCAATTATTGAAAAACTAGCTTTTGCCCGCGGCTTCGCCCGCGTGGATGTCGGGAAATATCCCACAGGAACGTACTACCGGGAATTTCTTCCATATTCTTTGTCTACATTATAAAGGGAACCTCTATGCAAAATTTCAGCTTTCTAGGTCCAAGGGTTAGGGCTGTGCGTTGATGAGTCAGTCAATCAGTCAGTCAGGACTTCTCTTTTTATTTATATAGATAGATAGCTCCTTCCAAAGTTCTGAAATTCATTGCTGCTGAAATTTTATCTGTGCCCCGACCCACCCAGTCGCATCGCATTGCCTGGCCACGCTATTATTTCATTTTTACTTAGCGTTCTTTCAGACTTTTTTTCTTTTTGCTCGGCACCTTAGTCCTAGAGTGATGTTAAATATGCCTATAGCCTTCCTTAAGAATTGGGCTATCATTTGCAAAAATAACTATTAAAGTCCGCCTGGTAGCTCCTGAGATTAGCGCGTTCAAACAAACAAAAAAAGGGTGTGTGTCAGTTCCGAAGCAGACTGGAGTTTACTCCTGTTTTTTGTGCCGACTTTCTATTTTTAGGTCATTTCTGTCGGGCAGGGTTTTTTCAATGCATCAATGCTGTACAAAAAGCAACTTTAAGGTATAAAGGCACTCATCATCCCTCCCCGTCTCCCTCTAAGCCCCCTCTCACCCCTCCTCCTCTCCCTCTAATCCTCCTCTCACCCTCCTCTATCATCCCCCTCACCGCCCCCTCTCACCCTCTCACCCACCCCATCCCCCTCCGTCTCACCCCCTAACCGCAACCCCTTCTCGCTAACCTCCCCTCCCCCTTTTACTCCCTCTTACACCCCGTTCACCGCTTTCCCTTCCCTCTATAGCCTCGCCAACACCTCCCCTCTCTCTCACCCTCCTCTCCATACCCTACCCACTCACTACACCCTCCCCCCTCACTACAACCTCCTGTCCCTCTCCACTTCGTCCCGCTCTGCAATCAATCATTCAAAAGTCTCAACTCAATCTCTCTTCAATGAATCAGTACTATACAAAAAGCAACTTTAAGGTGTAGAGGCACTCGTCGCCCCCCCCCCCCCCTCTCCCCTTTCACCCCTTTCAACCTCCTCACCGCCCCCTCTCACCCCCTCACCCTCTCCATCCCCGTTCCCCTCTCCATCTTACCCCCCTCACCACATCCCCTTCCCGCTAACATTCCCCTTCACCGTTTTCCCCTCTCCCTCTACCCTCAACAACTCCTCTTCTCCCCCTCTTCCCCCTCTCCACCTCCTTCCCCCTCACACCCTCCTATCCCTCTCCTGCATGCCAAATTTCATCCCGATCGGTTTAAAATTGACAAAGCTTTATACAAACTTTCATCCCCTATTTTATCCCCTTGGGGGTAGAAATTAACAAAATCCATTCTTAGCGGATGCCTACGTCATAACATCTACCTGCATGCCAAATTTCAGCCCGATCGGTTTAAAATTAACAATGTTTCATACAAACTTTCATCCCCTATTTTATCCTCTTGGGGGTAGAACTTATCAAAATCCTTTCTTAGCGGATGCCTACGTCATAACATCTACCTGCATGCCAAATTTCAGCCCGATCCCTCCAGTGGTTTGGGCTGTGCGTTGATAGATCACTATGTCAGTCAGTCATCTTTGAGTTTTATATATTTAGATATACTAACGTAAGGTTACACTTTGTTTTGAAAAATTCTTTAACAATTAATAGCAAGCGCCAATTGCTTAATAAATACGTTTTATTCCAAGGACAGCGATTATTTGTAATTAATAAAAGTAATATAAATATTTCTTAATATTTATTTCATGTTTCATTTTTCCCCATAAATTCATCAGATAATTTATCGATAAAGAATATCTGCTTTATCAAGCACTAGCGTGTATGAAATTTTTTATTGTTTTTTTGCATGTGTGAGTGTCTATGGTTACGGGAGCTTAGTGCTAGTGTGCGAACGAATATCTGCCCTGAGATTTATGTGTGTGTGATTTGGTTATATGCGAAATATTAGGTCTTTACCTATGAAATTGCCGTTCTGCAGTACTGGCCATTTCAAATCAAAATAATTTTTTTTTGGCTAAGAATTTTAATTTCAAATTAATTTTATTTTAAAAACATGGATTTTTTTTCCAAAAGTAGTCATTTGTTTATTGATTAGTGTTACATTTTCATCACATTTCAATCTTTTTCGTCATCATGGATACGTTAAAAATTCGAGTAATTATGGAATATCAGTACCGTCGTGGCAGCAACGCGGCACAAGCGGCACGCAACATCAACGACGTTTACGGAGCTAACACTACAAACCAACGCACCACTTGTTATTGGTTTGCTCGCTTCCGTTCTGGAAATTTCGACCTGAAAAATGAACCTCGCGGTCGTCCGAAGACTTTGGTCGACAATGACGAATTAAAGGCGATTGTGAAAGCTGATGATACACAATCTACGGCTGAATTAGCAGCAGCAATCGACGTTAGCGTCAAAATAATATTGGTCCATTTGCGTCAAATTGGCAAGGTAAAAAAGCTTGACAAATGGGTGCCCCACGAACTCAATGATCGCCAGCGCGAAGTACGCGTCGAGACGTGCCTTGGACTGCTCAACAGACACACAAATGAAGGAATTTTGAACCGCATTGTTACCTGCGATGAAAAATGGATTCTGTTTGATAACCGCAAGCGCTTAGCAAGTTGGTTGGATCCTGGTTCAGCACCTAAACAATACCCTAAACGAAAACTTACCCCTAGAAAAGTGATGGTCACTGTTTGGTGGTCTAGCGCCGGTGTGATTCATTACAGCTTCTTACCAAACGGGGTGAGCATTACTTCAGATGTGTACTGTGAAGAACTGAACACAATGATGGAGAAGCTGGCACGTCTTCAACCAGCATTGGTCAATCGCTCGTCTCCGCTGCTCTTGCACGACAACGCGCGACCTCATACTGCACAGCAGACGGTCTCCAAGTAGCAAGAACTGGGGTTGGAAGCTCTCCGTCATCCGCCCTACTCACCAGACCTTGCGCCTACAGACTACTACTTTTTCCAGAATTTGGATAACTTCTTGGCGGGAAAAAAATTCAATACCCGAGAGGCAGTACAAAATGCCTTTGAAGAATTTGTTGCCTCCCGTCCAGCTGATTTCTTTAAGAAGGGCATCAATAAACTGCCACTGCGTTGGCAAAGATGCATTGATTGCATGGGTGATTACTTCGATTAATACAAATAAAAAATGCATGAAAAATATTCGTTTAAATTTTTTCATACAAAACGGCAATTTCATAGGTAAAGACCTATTATTTGTAAAGATAGTAGTGCGTATGTGTAGAAATGAAAATAGTAGGAGACAAGCGGTGACACTGGTCCTAATACAAAATTGGAGCTAGGGCCTTTCCAACCTTATTTATCTGTTCCGTGGTCCCGACATCAACCGTCGGGCAGTTGTCCACCAGACACAACACCCGTCTGGTCGGAGGATCCTCCCTTTTCTATGGAGGATGAATGAACTTTACACCCTGTTCCTCATGCCTCTATAAACTCTAAACAACAAGCGGTGGTTGACCCCAAAAAAAATCATCAATATTTTATATTTTGTCGTGTTTAGATATCGAAATCATCACGTCTGTAGAGATTCGTTAGCTAATTTGCAAGTTTGTGATTGTAATTATAGGCTTGCTTTCAACTTTGATCACCACAATTTTGGGAATGGTATAAAATTCTGAACGCAAATTGCTCATACAAATCCGAGCTAGACTTCTACTGAAGCAAACGATAATTCCTGGTCAATGTTCCAGCTACAAGTCGTCAAAACATCAACATCACCTTTAACATAGATATGTTAAAGGTGATGTTGATGTTTTGAGAATCTATACCTACTCAATTTTAGGGTGGGTTGCACCAAGGGCTAGGTTATAGTTTCTGTCAAAGTTAAAATTACCATAAAATGACTACCTGATGTTGCACCGTCATGTCAAATGTAAACGATAAAGTTCGGAGCAGGGACATGACATTCGACGCGTCTGACAGAAGTGACAGATATTTAACAATAACTTTAACCAGTGAAGCGTGGGCGGTTAAGGTTACAGTTAAAGTTATGACGTCAGCTAATAAATTGTCAAATGGAACAACCCATTTTTTGTCTAACTGGAACTTTAACAAGGGTGGGTTGCACCATCTTTGCGATGTTTGTTATAGTTAAAGTAAGATGGTGCAACCCACCCTTAGTCTCGGATAGTTGAATAAATCTCACCTGGACAGTCTTCGAGCTTGATACATACTCCTCCTTTCTCTTTGGTCAATACAAATCCAGGATTGCACTCACAGTCGTCCGGGAGACATATTTCTATGCAACCTTCGCTTCCAGCGTTTGGATTATCACAGGTTTTCGGACAAGGCGACGGGCATTGTTTGAGTGTTGCGTTGAGATCGCCCTTACATCCAAGTGGTGCTGTAACATGTGTGAAACATTAAAAATTACAACAATAAAATGATTTCCTCTGAACATTAAAATTATAAACCACCAGAATGGTGGTCCTCCCATTAAATGGTTTTTCATGAACCGTCATATTGTCAAAAAATTGCGAGTTCCTTATTCAGTCCCGGTATTCAACTTTGCACGACACCAACGTCTTAGAAGTAGTTGACCAATATTACTTGCTGACAACCACACATGGTGCCACGCACAATGATCCACCTGAAGGGCTAAATGCGGAAACCAAACCCTAACATAGAACATAGAACACACATGGTATAATACAGTTTAATCTAAAACATTACTTACGGCATTCTGAAGCAGGAATACAAATATCGCTTTCATTCCTGTAGTAACCTTTTTTACAGACACATCTTGGCGCAGGATACGGAAAAGGGTGGTCACATACACCACCTATATCTTCACATCTTTCTAGGAAACAACTTGAGGGATTACGATCCCAAACTTCATTTGGTCTTGTGCATTTAACTTTAGCTGAAAAATCAAGTATCTCTTTTAAATCCAAAATTAAAATTGGGCATAAAGTGAAATGAATGATGGATAAATGAATGAAAGTAAGGGCTGATTGTTCAATAGTCAGATAAATTTTATCTGATGAATAAATATGGCAGTTTGACAGCTTTTGTACAGAAATTATGTCAAACTGTCATATTTATTCTTCAGATAAAAATTATCTACCTATTGAAAAATCAGCCCTTAGTTAAATTACACAAGGGAACAAAATTAGACTTTTTTGTTGCGTGGAATTTTGTGGCTGTTGTTTACTAATTAAGGATCGCTGATTTCAAATCTACCGTCAATTTATCTCTAACAGCTCTAGTTTTTGAGATATAGCAGTATCAAGGTACACTTCCTCCACAGCCATTTGGACCGTTTCCCTGAAAATCTTGGTGATCTTAGTGAAGAACAAGGGGAACGGTTCCATCAAGATATTCAGACTATGGAGGAGCGGTGATGATGGCGGACTACTGTTGGAGCATTAAAAACAGAAAGCTGATACAAAAAATCTGACTTCAGATCGAAAATCAGCACCACGAAAATGTATAATGTATATTTCATGCAACAAAAATGCTGTTCCCTTGTGTTATCTTCAATCATGCTGCTTCAGAAAACCAATACTTATTGCAGTCAGAATAAATAAAAAAATTTACTTACGACAATCTGAGGCTAAGACGCACCGCGGGTCTTCACGACTGACTATCAAATGACCTGTTTTACAAGCACAACCGCCTCTACATGGATATGGCATGGAACAAGCTACCTGAGCCCGACTATCATCAACTGGGCAGTAGTTTGTTGGGCAACCAAATTTACAACCAACGTACGTTTGATTTGCTCCACATTTTGGAGATCCACCTAAAAAAGTAATAAATATGTTTAGGGTGCCGCACCTCAAAAGGGAAAATGGAACCCATAGGATCACTTCTTTGTCTGTCTGTCAGTCTATCAAGAGCCTTTTTCTCAGGAACGCGTGGAGGTATCAAGTTAAAATTAATATCAAATATGTAGGTCTATGGTCCATTGAAATTCTAAAAAAATCAAGTTTCTAAGTCAACGCAATAAAAGAAATACGGCCATTTAGGCGACATAATTTGATACTCGCAAATAAATCAAGGGTACAAAGGTACTTCCCGTTGACCTAAATCATGAAATTTAGCAAGAAGCAAGGTCTCACAGCACTAGTAAAGGAAAAAGTCCGAAAATTGCTAATTTTTAGTTTTATCACATACTTTTTTTTTGTGATTACAAACATATATTTGCAGTTTGAGAATTGATCGTGACGTATATCGATGTATGGGAGAACATGATTTTCAACTACAACGTTAAGTATGTTTTTGGGATAAATCAAACCAACGGAACCTTTCATTTTGCGTAATCCGACATGCACTTGGCCGATTTTTTAAGAATTTATTAGAATTCAATCACACATTGCAGGTGGGCTTACAGTGTTACTTAGAAATTAGATCAGTCCAAAACATATAATTCAGAAGGAACAAGTGGTTCGTGACCCAGGCCTTTCCAAGATCCTGTAGCGATTGTTCCCAACTATTGTTCCCAACAAGTCACTTGGTTCATGATGTTGCAGTGTGACTCGTTGGAAAAAATTGTGAATAAAAATCCCAACCAGTCACACTGTTACTGGATAGGGCAACTTTTTGTGTTTATTCACACCATGTGAAGAGTGTGACTCTTTGGAAATAATCGAAACAACAATTGTGAACTACAGTCCTGTAGGCATAGGCTAGACATACCTCACTTTCGTTGGTTGACTTGCTACTCAAGAAAACTTCGTATACTTCACCATGGGTCATCGTCGTCGGGTCAGCAAGTCTATTACCAGGAACGTCTGTTTCAAAAATATCTATTTACTCACCTGGACAATCCTTTGGTTCAATGCAATACCCATCATCACAGGACCGAATGTATCCCGGTTTACAATCACATCCGTTTAATATGCAAATAGCAGGACATATTTCAGGGTTAGGTTTTTCACAGGTCGGTGGACATGCATCACTGCACCCACGCACGCGCGTTGCATTGACGTCTCCGTTGCATTCCGCTGGATCTATAAAAAAGTATAAGTAGTCGGTAGTAGTATGGGGCTAGTATAATAGATATTGGTCCTAAGATACCACCTTGTGGCACTCTTAGAAACACTATGACCAGTGGATTTGTTATCCGTAACTATAGTGTGGTTACTTGAAAAATAAAACTTTATAATAAGCATGTTAGAGTGAAGTACATTATTACGCCTACCTCCAGGGGAAAAAGTCGTGAGTATAGTGGAGTATTCGACAAGGGAACAGGGACTTTTTATTTGTTGTATGGAATTTTATCGCAGTTGTTTACTAATTCGAGGTCGCTAATTTCAAATCTACCTCAATTTATCTCTAACAGCTCTAGTTTTTTAGATACAGGCATTGACCATATTTTTGTACTATACCGTATTCAGGGAGCCGTGAGATAAAAGGCAAACAAACCATAAAAGTCTGTACAACCGATTTTGACTTCTATTGCGTTGGTGGCATGATAAATGGCAGCTGCAGTAAACAGTTAGTACTGTAACCACTTTTTTCCCTTAAATGCCATCCTTCAGCCTACGGAATAGAAGTCAAAATCAGTTGAATGGACGGTAAAAAAGGTTTGTTTCAATGTCTCATCTTATTGCGAATGGAATATAGTTACTTTCTTACAACCGAGCTGTTTTTTTAAAAAAAATTTTCTTTTTAAAATGTCCACGACTGTCCATGACTTTTTTACATTGACTACTGTTGGAGAATTAAAAACAGCCCTTGTGAATTGTGAACCAAGTCAAGCAAGAAAATCTTACAAAAGATTTTTTTCGATAAGTAGTGGTTGTTTTTCTAATATTCTTTTAATTAAAATATTTTTTCTGGAAAATCACGTTTTCATTATATCTCAAAAACTAAAGCTGATACAACAATCTGATTTCAGATCTAAAATCAGCACCCCGAAAATGTATAATATTAGTCATAATATTTCATACAACAAAAATGCTGTTCCCTTGTGTTATTGGTTAGTAAAAAAAAAAACCTTGACGCAATATACAATATTTGAATATAAACAAACAAAAAACAAATAAATCAGTAGCAAGTTAACATTTCAATACAATACAGAATTGCTGGCACTATATTTTTTTTGGGGAATTTTATTGCCTTGCTAGCATGCACTAAGAAAAATAAACCTCATCTATTACAGCATAACACGTACCGTTATAACATTCATCACTCGGTACACAGACCCCGCGACTATTCCTAAGATAACCGTCAATACAATTACATCCAGGTGTACAATTCGTTTCGGCACACATGTATGTTGTGAACACGCTTTCACATGACTGAGGGGGACATACAATTTTACAGTCAGACATTACTTCATTTGGTCCACATTCTATCGCTGAAAACAAAAATACCAACATTTTTTATTAACATCATCATAGGTCCATCAGTCTGCTAGCCTTTTCCCAACTATGTTGGGATCGGCTTCCAGTCTAACCGGATGCAGCTGAATACCAGTTTTAAGAGGAGTTACTGCCTATCTGGCCTACACGACTCAGTAACTGGGTAACATGATAACGCTTGGTAAGACAGGTTGTCAGACTTTTGGGCTTCTAACTACCCGTAACGACTGTCAATGATACACGACTACAAATGACAGCCGGGGTTTAAAGTGCTTTCCGAGGCACGGACGGGTCTCAATATGTATCAGATGGGTGACCATCCATATCACCCATCTACGAACCGACCACGGCAGGCGTTCCTTAACCTTAATTTAGCTACGAGGTCCTCCCATAGGTGTAGCCCCAAAAGTTAAGAAATATTTGAGGAGTGCAAGAGAAGATTATAAACAAGAATACTTACGTTCAGGTTTGAAACAATCCTCAGACGGGATGCAAACTCCATCTTTTCTCAGATAGCCGTTGAGGCAGTCACACCCTGGCTCGCAATCGGTCGGGAGGCAGTAGTATTTAGAGAAGATACTTTCGCATGTTTGTGGAGGACAGACTATTCGGCAGCTAGTTGGTGTTTCATTAATTCCACAATGTTTCGGAATTGGTGCTAGAAAATTAAAAGTATCAAAATTATTTTAGGATTAATTTTCACTTTTGCCAGCTTTTTCATAAAAAGATCCATTCTTACGGCATTCCCTTTCAGGTATACAAGGTCCAGTAGCGTTATCATACTTTCTGACGAAGCCAGGATTGCAGGCACATCCAGTGAATGGAACGCAGGCGCCGGCTACGTCACTGTTAGGTAATAATCTATTCCCACAAGTTTTTGGACATTGGTTATCGTTTAAAACATAATGTGAATGTTTTGGGCAACATATTGGTACTGTAAAAAATTAAGATATTAATTTAAATCTGTCACATGGAAGGAGGAAGCGCGCTTTTGCGATAAATAGAAAAAGGGGGTGGGGCTTTTGCCAAATAATAGATTATTTCCCCTCCCCACGTGTGTCCAATGCGGGTTGGTAGATATCCCATGCTTCGAATATTTTTTTTTTTTTATACAAACTGTAATATCAGAATAGAAAAGTTTCAGTAGGTACTCGGACAATCCTCAGGTCTGACACATTTTCCGTGCATGTCATTGACGTCCAGTATGAATCCTGGGGCACACTCGCATCCAAATTCAAGGCACGCCCTATTACATATTTGCTCTGGAAATGGCTGATCACATGATACAGGACATGGGTTGGGGCAACTTTTGTACACTGCATTTGGATCTTTGCATTTTCTTCCTAAAATAGTGAGAAAAGTATCGGGTTACAAGAAGATAAAAGATTGGGAATATAAGTTGAATAATGCATATTTCTTTGATCGACGTCATTGGATAAGCCTGTTAAAGTAATAGTCATCAAAGTCAATCTATAACAATTATTGAAAATTAGTACTCGGACAATCCTTTGGCCGGACACATCTACCGGTAGCTTCATTAAGAACATATCCTGAGGCACATTCACAGCCTCCTTTGTTAATGCTCATGTAGGGACATGGCCTTGGATATGGTTTAGCACATGTCAAGGGACATGGATTGAGACAATCTTTATATACAGCATTTGGATCACTGCATTTTTTACCTGGAATATAGTGAAATACAATTGGCAAAAAAAGAAAAACAAAATTTCACCAAAAAACTAATAAACTAGTATTCTCAATTGAATTTTAATTCAAACTCGGCTAATACCTTCATAAACTGACCATGAATGAATGATTACGAGACAAATTATGTTACATAAAATATATAAAGAAAAATAGAATAAAATATAAAAAAGATACAAATAAAAAGAAAGAAAGAAGAATCACCTCGACAGTCACTAGATACGAAAGATGCATAAGAAGATGATGATGATTTAGAAAAAGATGAAGCTTTTGAACTGGAATGACTTAATGATTTTTCATCTGTAGTTGTCTTTTCTCGAGTTACTGCTGCGAAAGCTTTAGCTTCTGCGTGAGCTACATATACTTGATGCTTTGGATTATTTCGATTTTTCGGATCGTCCCTACAAGCTGAAAAGGTAAATAATGGAAAGCATGACTCACGGAATGTCGTAAAAGTATGTTGATGAACGTTAAAGGTATGAAAATGGATATGTTACCGCTAATGTGCGTAAATCAGTTAGAGAGCAGATTAACTTGTAAATCTGCATATTATCTGGATGAGTCCGTTATAGTGGAAAAAAATGTTTAAGTTCTTATATTAACTAGATAATCTGCAGACTTCCTTGGTAATCTGCAGACTAACGGCTAAGCATACGGTTAAGTTAATAAAACAGGTTCTTTGTTTGAATAAAACAGTCGAAATCATTGTAATTATTTAATTTTAATTTCTAATAATAATCTAAAGTTTGGTGAAATTTTACGCATAAACAAAAGTAATAAAATGAATCAATACAATAGTGTGTAATTAAAATTTTACTCGTATGTTACCCCAATGAATTAACCGATCAAATTAGACAATATAAATAAAGGAACTTCAATAAGCGCGGAGGGGCCGAGAAAACGAGACAAGTGTTTCGCTCACTGTCTTCCGAGATATAACGACGTAACATCCGTTAATATGCAGATTAACTAAGTAAAGTGGAGATATCTCTTACTTTAAGTCAAATTTCCCAATTTAACGAGTAGTACCCGGTAATTTGCGGATTACCTAGTTAATGCGCTTATTAATGTATTCCGTATTCTAACGGTAACATATATATGAAGTTTAATTGGTCACGGCGACGCGACGGTAGTTAAAGAGATAGTACATGATTTAGGTGATTATCATGCAAAATATCATCATCATTCTCCTGCCCTTATCACAATCTATTTGGGGTCGGCGCAACATGTCCTTTGTTTCCATACTTCTCTATTATTCTTCATCTCGGTAGTCACTCCCTTTCTAGCCATGTCATCTTTCACACAATACCATCGATCGTTTCTTTGGTCTTCCCCTACTCTTATAGCCATCGACATTCATTCTCAAAACTTTTCTCACGATATTTTTTATATATATATGCAAGATATGCATCTAAAATAACACAATTTGAGTAAATTTGCAGAAAAATAAACTTCTAAAGGACGTATTTCTGACACTTTCGTGTGAGTGCAATATGTTGTTAGTAGGTCAGCCCTGCTACCAATTTTATCGATTTTTTTCAATTATTCATTCTTCTAGGTTGTGTTGAACAATTTCAATAAAAAAGTATCAACGATTCGTTAATTATTTTTAAACGTTTTTAAAAACAAATAATGTTGACGCACGCGATTGTTAAACCCTGTGTTAAACCTCATATATATTACGAATCTAAGTAGGTACCTACTTGTTTATACAAATAACAATTATTTATTAACCGTCAATGAAACCAGCTGTGTAACTTTTTAAAACACTTGTGTGATTTATTGTTGTTATAACAAACAAGTCTGGTAAACATATTAATAAATGATTTAATTGTAGTTTTTCGTATTAAACCAGATTCTGATAATGGCAATCAATACTGAAGCATTATAAAAAAGAAACTTCACGTCAAAATGTAATTAATTTGTTAATCCCTATGATGAAAAAGATTGTGTGTGCTATATAAATAAAAGAAGGAAGATCAAAGACACGATAGATGGATTGTGTGAAAGATGATATAGCTAGAAATAGTGCGAATAGGTACTGAGATACAGGCTAATAGATAATGAAAGATGTAGATAGGTACCTATGAAATAAAAAGACATGCTGCACTAACCCCAAATATATTGGTAATAAGAGCAGGATTCCTCTTCATCATCATCCTCCTTGATGATGATGAAGAGGATTCATTTGATTTCGTTTATCATGGTGACCATATAACGATCCATCTCTTGAAAGTAGACTGCTTAACAATCCGACGTGTATCGCCTGTAGGTACTGAAGAAGAACTTGGACTGAATCTGGATATGACAAGTGTACGCTGTGACCATATTCTATGGCCGTGTCCTAACCGAAAGCTACTGTCGAGCAAGTACAAGATTGTCGCGCTTGTTTGTATGAATGTGACGTACTCGCGCAATCAATCAAGACGCGTGTATAATACGCGCCACGAAAGATGAGTTTTGACACACCACGTGGTTTGAATTGCTTGGTTTGGTTTGACTCCATGTAATGTGCGTCACCTTCATGTGAATAAACAGTTTTTCTTCCTTTCTTATCTTTACTTGCGCAGTAGATGATTTTAGGTCTCTTTAGCGGTATGAGGCCTGAGCGCAGGAAAGGACCGGGCGTCATCGGAGCGGCGGAAAGACCGCGGGAGGCGCGGTCAAGTCTCATCTTTCGTGGCGGGTATTGTACGCTATAATTCATGTAAACGATCTCGTAATCGTGAATTCGTGCAACAGCCGTTTTTAGTTAGGACACAGAGTAGCAACGACAGGTTGGCCACTGCAAGATGTCCGAGTTGATTCCACAATCAGCCTATAATGTTCCCACTGCTGGGACACAGGCCTCCCTTCTATCGAGGAGGAGGGAGTTGGCTGTAATCTACCACGCGGGCCCCGAGCGGGTTGGTAGATGTCAATTTCTTCGAATTTTTGGTTCTAGGACATGCCGGTTTCCTCACGATTTTTTCCTTCACCGCTTTGAGAACAGTGGTGATTAAATTATTTACAAAAAGTAAAGCACCTGCCTGGGTTTGAACCCACGACCTACAACTCGTAAGTTGGGTTCGTTACCAGTGAGCACTGCTCTATTGATTGTAACAGGTGGCGCAAAAATAATGTCATAATGTGAACATGCCATATTTTTACAAATGGCGTCATAATGTCGTTGTGATTTGATACATAAGTTGTAGACAGATAGAGAATCAGTTGATAATGCAATGGAGCGATACACATAGTCACACAGCTCAGACAACGATGGAGATTTCGAAACACCAATTTCCGGGCCGTGTAATCTCCAGTTCTAGCGATTTGATCTGGCCGGCCAGATCGCCAGATCTGACGGCGCCAGACTACTTTCTTTGCGGCTTTTTAAAATCTCACGTTTACCACAATAATCCACAAACCCTGCAAGTGTTGAAAACTAACATTGAAGAAGAAATAATCAATTTGGAGGATGTTTTGCGAGCAACAATTCGAAATGACTTAAAACGAGGAGCTGGTATTTTGACCGATATCATTTTTTCGACTTGATGTCATAAATTTTATACCTCTAAATAAACTTTCCGTGAAAACAAAGCCTATTTTTTTTCCAACCGAATGATAGCCATGTATAAATTACATTAACCCCGTCACACGTAATTTAAAAAATTGTATAAATAGTAGACGAATAGAAGACAGCTGCGATAAGAAACCGCACCTCATTTTTGCTCGAAAACCCAACAAATAATAAATTAATTAATTAATAACTTTTTTATCCTTTCAAGTGGCTAAAACGGAGTAGACTTCATAATTTTAAATCGCTCTCCTGACGCGATTGCATTCTGAAAGTTCGCAACGTTGGGAACTATGTAGCTGTCAAATATGTCGCTGTTTTGATGAATTAATCAATTTTAATAATATATGAAATGATGAAATATCGCGATGTGATATAAGAAAATATTAATTATGTTTGCAATTAATATCTTGGCACTGAATATTTAGTTTTAGGTGTACAAAAAGCACTTAGAAACCTTCCAAATGCTTTTTTTCTCATAAAACTGTTGCAACACCAAATAATAATCCATTGTTATTATTGCAATTAACTGCCTCGTTAGTATAGTGGTCGCGCTACTGCTGAGCATGAGGTCCTGGGTTCGATTCCCAAGTTGGGCAAAGTGTTATTGGATTTTCCATCAGGAATTTCTCAGTAGTAGCCATCTGGATTTGTGCCGGTTGATGGCAATAGGCTCGCCACATGCAACATGGCTGGCATGGCTGGCTGGCATGGCTGGCTACATGGGACTTAAACATAACTGGCAAAATGTGGGTGTACCACACCCAAATGTGGGTGTGTGGGTATGTATGTGGGTGTGGGTGTAGGTTAGTGTGGGTACACCTCTGAGCAACCCTTCGGGGAATATAGGCATGATGTTATGTGTGTATTATATTGAAATTAATTCGATATTATAGCACAACACAGAGAGACATTTCAGAATTTCATGTAAAGATCGTTTTTAGGGTTCCGTACCTCAAAAGAAAAAAACGGAACCCTTATAGGATCACTCGTGTGTCTGTCTGTATGTCTGTCTGTCTGTCTGTCCGTCTGTCTGTCTGTCTGTCTGTCTGTCTGTCTGTCTGTCTGTCTGTCCGTCTGTCACAGCCAGTTTGCTCCGAATCTAATGAACCGATTAAGTTGAAATTTGGTACACATATAAATTTCTGTGACCCAAACACGGACGGGTAAAGTAAATAAATTAAATTTGAACATAGAGGTCACTTTTGGGGAGCAAATAAGAAAATTAAAAAAAAAACTACCCTATGTGGCATATCAAATAAAAGGGCTTACTATGTGGGTCTCAAATATATTTTTATATAATTTTAAAATTAATTGTTTTAAAGTTATTTAAGAAAATAGACGAAAATTGACCATTCCCCCCCTTATCTCTGAAACTACTGAGCCTAAAATTTTGAAAAAAATACAGAAAATAGATCTTTACCTGTAGATTACAGGAAAACCTATAAGAAGTCTGTGGTCTTAAAATAACATGGTAAATCTATCAATATTGTAAGTACAAACTTACATTTACAGTTGGAATGTATGGGAGAACATGTTTTTCAACTACAATGTTAAGTTTGTTCTTAAGATAAATTCATCCCAACTACGGAACCCTTCATTTTGCGTGGTCCGACACGCACTTGGCCGGTTTTTTAATCCCAGATTGTAATTTAGACATTTCAAATGTTCCATGTATTTTTTAGTTTGGCATTTGCACCTGTCAAATTACTATCTAGGATTAAAAAACAGACTACTATATAATTAGTTTAATCAAAACAACGAAATATTTTATGGCTGTTAGCAACGTTGCCAGATTTCAGGATACACAGCCGTTCGGGTTGAGTTCCTCTGAAATAATATCCACTTACGGCATTTCTGTTCAGGAACACAGGGTCCACTGCCATCATCGTTGAGTCTTACAAGGTCACCGTCGCAGACGCATCCCGTGAAGGGATTGCAATTATCGCAGATAGGCTCCCACTTGTTTGCACAGGTCCTTATGCATCGTAAATCATTTCGTGTATAATGTTCATTTTTTGGGCAGGATGGATCTTTAAACGTGAAGATTAAATGTCTTATTAAATGCATACATCCATAATTAATAAGTTATAAATGCAAAAGTAACTTCGACTGTTTGTCGGTATGTCTGTGTTACGTTTTTACGCCTTAACGGCTGAAGAGATTTGGATGGACGAATTCAGGCACACGAATAGACCTGGGTTAAGACATAGGATACTTTTTATCCCGGTAATACCTACGTACCCGTAGAATAATTTTCGACCTCTCAGTAGGCGGAGCCGCGGAAGAACGCATAAGAAGTTAGCTTGTTTTTAATAATTACCTATGAAATTAATATTATTTTTATTAGTTCGACAATTGATTACATTTTTCAAAAAAGCATCTTTTCATTTAACATTCTTAAAAATTTTGGTCCCGTGTGAGCGAGAGAGGTGGCAAAATACGACAGCCCTTTTAAAATAATGGGCATATAATCTATCTATAAATACTTAATTACTCGGGAACGGCTAGATCAATTCGGCAATTTTTTTTTTGTTCAAATATTCGTTGAAGTCCGAAGAAGGTCTTATGAAGAGAAAAATTTGAAATGCCGGGAAAATTGGAAAATTTGGGAAAACTGAAAGTGAAATCTATGGGTTCGGGCAACTTTTGTACACTGCATTTGGATCTTTGCATTTTCTTCCTCAAATAGTGAGAAAAATATCGAGTTACATAAAGTTAAAAGATTGGGAATATAAGTTGAATAATGCATATTTTTTTGATCGACGTAACCGGATAAAACACCTATTACGAGTAAATTAATAGAAATCAAAGTCAATCCACAAAAAATATTGAAAATTAGTAGTCGGACAATCCTTTGGCGGAGTCTCCTAACACAAGCAACTATTGCTTAAAAGGAGATCTCCAATACATTTATGACAAAGCACTTTGTAATTGAAATAAACATTTTTTTTTTTTTTTCACAACCTCCTTTGTTAATTTAATGCACATATTTTATAGGGATATGGCCTTCGTTCCTTGAGGCGGCGACCAGCTTGCCGGTTGAACGCGTCCCAGAGGGTCATGGCCATCCGGCTAGTCTAGGGATACCGCACGGTCTCTGGTGAGGCGGCGAGTCTCCTTGCCGGATTGCCGCCATGGGATCTGGAGGTAAAAATCCTCGCACACACGTGGGAGTGGCGCGAAGAGGCAAAACGCTGGGGCGTAACTCCGCTGCCGCGAGAAATCACGGTACAGCGGACAGATCCGGCGGGATCTCATAGCGATATGAAGAGTGCGATTGTCGCAACCAAGCGCTGGTCACGCCACAATTGCGGCGATAAGTCCCCTCTTTGAGGAGTGGTTGGAGAGGCGCCACGGCGTCCTCACCTTTTGCCTGACGCAGGTCCTCACCGGACGCGGTTGTTTCGGGAGGTTCCTGTTCCGGATAAGGTGAGAGGAAACGCCCGGGTATCACCATTGTATGGATCGCTCGGAGGACACGGTGGAGCATATAGTGGTGGAGGTCTGCCTGGCTTGGGCGGAGCACCGCCGCGCCGTGTTCTAGCGGAGGTGATCGGCGGCGGCGATCTCTCGCGTCCGAACCTGGTCCAGGCTATGGTACGGAGCGAGTGTGCATAGGAGGCCGTCATCTCCTTCTGCGAAGCAGTAATGCTCGCGAAGAAGGAGGCGGAACGCGTAAGGGAGAGGCAACCTTTGTACCCTCACGCCCCTAGTTGCCGCAGGAGACGCCTTAGGCGGCGGGAATCGATAGCCGATTCCCGGCCACCGTAGGCGCGGGCTTGTAGACGGCGAGCAATGGGTAGCTCGTCGTCTGATAAGGACCAGGCCCGGGTTGACGGTGCGTTGTGTTCCACTTGCGCCTCAAAGAGATGTCAGTTGTGATGGGATTCTATAGGGCCGATGCCGCCGGGGTCGCGGGTTGTTCCAAAGAGATACATTAGCCTTGGCACAGGCAACTGAAAGGACACGGGTGGGTTTTAGTCAGCAAAAGTCTGACACGCCCTCCTGCTTCGCCCAGAGCGGGAGAAGTAATTTGTTTATTACCCAACCACAAAAAAAAAAAGGACATGCCTTGGTTATGGTTTACCACATGTCAAGGGACATAGATTGGAACAATCTTTGTATACTGTATTTGGATGACTGCATTTTTTACCTGGAATATAGTGAAATACATTGACAAATAAAGAAAAACAAAATATCACCAAAAAACTAAAACTAGTATTCTCAATTGAATTTTAATTCAAACTCGGCTAATACCTTCATAAACTGACCATGAATGAATGATTACGAGAGAAATTATGTTACATAAAATATATAAAGAAAAATAGAATAAAATATATAAAAAAAAGATACAAATAAAGAGAAAGAAATAAGAATCACCTCGACAGTCACTAGATATGACAGATGCATAAGAAGATGATGATGATTTAGATAAAGATGTAGCTTTTGAACTGGAATGACTTAATGATTTTCCACCTGCAGTTGTCTTTTCTTGAGTTACTGCTGCGAAAGCTTCAGCTTCTGCATGAGCTGCATATACTTGATGCTTTGGATTTTTTGGATTTTTCGGATCGTCTCTACAAGCTGAAAAAGTAAATAATGGAAAGCATGACTCACGGAATGTCGTAAAAATATGTTGATGAATTATAAAGATATGAAAATGGATATGAAGTTTAATTGGCCACGACGCGACGCTTGTTAAAGAGATAGTTCATGATTTATGTGATTATCATGCATAGAATGCAACTAAAATAACACAATTTGAGTAGAAAAATAAACTTCTAACGGACATCATTCTTTGACACTCTCGTGTGAGTGCAATATGTTGTTGGTAGTCAAACCTGCTACCAATTTTAATCGTTTTTTTTTTTCATTCTTTTAAGTTGGGTTGAAACAATTTCAATAAAAGAATATCAACGATTCGTTAATTATGCACGTTTTTAAAAATAAATAATGTTGACGCACGCGATTGTTAAACCCAGTGTAAACCTCATATATATATTACGAATCTACGCACCTACTTAACAAATAATAATTATTTAATAACCGTGAATGAACATAAAATATATAAAGAAAAATAGAATAAAATATAAAAAAGATACAAATAAAGAGAAAGAAATAAGAATCACCTCGACAGTCACTAGATATGACAGATGCATAAGAAGATAGCTGTGAATCTAGTCTGGTAAACATTATTTAATTGTAGTATTTCGTATTAAACCAGATTCTGATAATGGCAGTCAAAGCAAGAAACAGAAACTTCACGTTAAAAACTTGTTTATAAAAAAATACAACCGACTTCCAAACTCAAACTCAAACTCAAAGCATTTATTTCAAATAAACCAATTACAGGCACTTTTGAATTGTCAATGGGTCGGTCAGTCAGAAAGATGAAGCTAGTTGCCCATTCCAAAGCGTAGTAGATCCCTATGCGCCTCAAAGAGATGTCAGCAGTGACGGGGTCCAATAGGGCCGAAGCCGCCGGGGTCGCGGGTAGTTCGAAAGAGATACCGTGGCCCTGGCACGGGCAACTGAAGGAACACGGGTGGGTTTTAGTCAGTAAAAGTCTGACACACCCTCCCGCTCTGCCCGGAGCGGGAGAAGTCATTTGATGATTTCCCATCCACAAAAAAAAAAAAAAATCCCTATGGAGAAGAACGGGCAAGAAACTCCACGGACACTCTTTTAAATCATAATATTTTTACAAAATATTGGTTACATCGTTCAAAAACAACACTACAAAGTGAAAAATAACTTTAATTTCGGAAGTCGGTGTCTGGTTAAATGTATTTTCGTTTTTTGCCACCGTATTCTATAATTAAAGTTAAGTATTTTTCACTTTGTAGAGTTGTATTTGAAAGTCGGTTGTATTTTTTTTTTATTTGTAAAAAAGTTTTTATTTTGCACTTTTTAGTTGTGACACCTACCCCACACAAATTCTAATACCACTACCTACCTGCAAAAGAAATTAGAACATCAGCCACATAAAAAGCGGGGAAAAAATACGTATTATTGAAGCTAACTCAAAAACTACTTAAGCAATGTTACTAAATTTGATACGAGTATGGGATCAACTTTGAGGTACGTGTACACGTGCATGCATAAAAAATGTACGTTTGTATATCCTCCTTTTTTTATCGGGTAAAAATGTAATTAATTTGTTACCTGTTGATTTATTTGATTTACTTATTTACAAAAGTCAATCTTTAGTCGATTCTGTAGTAATCGATATATTGTAGGTACTTATTTAAAAAGTAAAACGGTAGCCTGCCAATCCTACCCACTAAAAATATTACTTTACATCTCGTACTGTGCTGTTGAGACGACGGACGTATAAACTTCCTAGTGAATTTAATTGGCTAAATAAATCTATATTATTTAAAAAACCCATAACTAGTTTTATTGAAGTGTTAGAACCAAGATTTTCAACATTACCCTATGATGAAAAAGATTGTGTGTGTTATAAAAATAAGAGAAGGAAGATCAAATACACGATAGATGCGAATAGGTACGAGATAGGCTAATAATGATGAAAGATGAAGGCAGGTACCTATGGAATAAAAAGAAATGCTGCACTAACCCCAAATAAATTAGTAGGTATAAGGGCAGTATTCCTCTTCATCATCATCCTCCTTGATGATGATGAAAAGGATTTAAGTATTGGACTTCGTTTATCATGGTGACCATCCATCTCTTGAACGCTGACTGCTTATAATTAACAACGCGACGTGTATCGCCCGTAGGTACTGAAGAAGTACTTGGACTGAATCTGGATATGACAAGTGTAGGCCGTGACCGTGTTCTATGGCCGTGTCTTAACCGAAAGCTACTGCCGTACAGTTCCAGTACACGATCGTGACGCTCGTTTGTATGGATGTGCCGTACTCGCGCGATCAATCAAGACGCGTGTACAATACGTGCCACGAAAGATGAAACTCGACACACCATGTTTGCAATTAATATCTTGGCAATGAATATTTACTTTTAGGTGTACAAAAAGCACTTAGAAACCTTCCAAATGCTTTTTTTACACATAGAACTGTTGCAACACCTAATCCATTGTTATTATTGCAATTAACTGCCTCAATGGTATAGTGGTCGCGATACTGCTGAGCATGAGGTCCTGAGTTTGATTCCCAAGTTGGGCAAGATTTTTCCATCAGGGATTTCTCAGTAGTAGCCGTCTGGATGTGTGCCAGTTGATGGCAATAGGCTCGCCCCATGGATATGCTCGCTACATGGGACTTAAACGTAAATAGCTAAATGTGGGTGTAACACACCCAAATGTGGGTGTGTGTATGTGGGTGTGAGTGTGTGTGGGTACACCTCTGCCCAACCCTTCGGGGAATACAGGCGTGATGTTATATGTGTGTGTTATTGCAATTAATGTGATATTATAGCACAACACACAGAGACATTTCAGAATTTCATGTAAAGATCGTTTTTTAATCCCAGACAGTAATTTAGACATTTCAAATGTTCCATGTATAATTTTTTCATTTCATAGTTTGACGTTTGCACCTGTCAAATTACTATCGGGGATTAAAAAACGAACTATACAACGTATCGTTTTGCATCCTCGTCAAATTTCAGGGTGTGGTACAGTACAGAACATGAAAGCGAATAACTTTCTCCGTGGGACCAACGTCGTATTCGCGAAAAAAATTTCAACTTTAACACTTCAATACCTACTCGACGCAAATGTATGGGATGGCTGATTATTTTTTCGTTATTACTATGTTGGTGCCATGGAAAAAGTTGTTCGGTTTGATGGTCTATACCACACTCTTAAATTTGACGAGGATGCATAACGACACGTTGTACTTATAATTATTAATTAGTCAAAACAACGAAATAATTTATGACTGTTAGCGACGTTGCCAGTTTTCAGGAAACCCCTTCGTTTTCGGCCTTAAATACGGGTGGAGTTCCTCTAAAATAATGTCCACTTACGGCATTTCTGTTCAGGAACACAGGGTCCACTGCCATCATCGTTGAGTCTTACAAGATCACCGTCGCAGACGCATCCCGTGAAGGGCTTGCAATCATCGCAGACCGGCACCCACTTGTTCGCACAGGTCCTTATGCATCGTGAATCATTTCGTGTATAATGTTCATTGTTTGGGCAGGATGGATCTATAAACGTGAAGATTACATTTGAAAGTCTTATTAAATTCATAATGAATTATAAATGCAAAAGTAACTTTGTCTGTTCGTTGGTCTGTCTGTGTTACGTTTTCACGCCTTAATGGCTGAACGGATTGGGTGAACGAATTTAGGTACACGGATAGAATTGGGTTGGGACATTTATCCCGGTAGTACCTACGAACCCGTAAAATAATTTTCGACCTCTTTTTTATTATGGCATTTATTTAATTCATCTCAAAAACAGACCATATTACTTATCGAGTTGAGTTTATTAGTTATCATAATATGAATGTGTTTTTGATAATTACCTATTAAATTAATATTATTTATTAGTTCGCCAATTGATTATATTTTTTAAAAAAACATGTTTGCATTTAACATTTTTTTAAATTTGGTCCCGTGTGAGCGAGAGAGGTGGCAAAATGTCGCAGCCCTCTTAAACGAATGGGCATGTAATCTATCTATATAAATAAAAATGTATGGCTACATGTGTTGCTAAGCGCAAAACTCGAGAACGGCTGGACCGATTCGGCAATTTTTTTTTTTTTCAAATATTCAATGAAGTCCGAGGAAGATTCTTATGAAGAGAAAAATTAGAGAAGTTGCCGGGAAAATTGGAAAATTCGGGAAATGTGAAAGTGTATTTTATACAGGGTTTTTTTATGAATTATTGAAATTTGAACAGGGGGCTTTTTCTGTAAGCTTTATAACGCCAACGGACAGATGAAATTGTATGAAGTTGACAGCAGCAGTCACGTGACATTTCTGAAGCTAATGTCAACTCCATACAATTTGATCTTTCCGTTGGCGTTAACGCTTACAGAAAAGGGATTTTGTCTAGACCCCCTGGACAACGTCTGTCGGGTCAGCAAGTTATTAATCCTGATTAAAATATAGAAATATCATCATGGTTTTTTTTTAAACGACCCTCTGGCCAAAAATTGTAATATTGTGGAAAATAAATAAAGAAATAAGCCCACCTGAATCACATGGTGGTGGCTTGTAGCCGCTGAATACACCTCCTACAAAAGTTAAAATAAAAAAACCAACGTACACCAACATTACAACTGAAATGTCTGTACTGTACTGTACAACCGCTGTAGTATTTATAATCTTCGCTGTACAAACACTTACTATTCACTATCTTTTGAAAAGGTTTCAAACAATTAAAAAACATGCAAGTTTACAGTTGAACAAATTCGATAAAATAATTAAACGTTAAGCAGACATTTGCACGATTAATCAATAAAAATATATGTGTACCTACTGTTTAGTCGTAAAATACTCGTAAAATAACAGGTCACATCATTAGCTTTGTGAGCGACATTATTAACAAAGACTGTGTTTCTATCGGGACATTGCTCGTTTTTGTTGAAAATGAAATCATTTGCTAAATAAAAATGTTCAATTTAATTCGACGGGAATATTAATTGACTGGGTCGTTTTGTTTTTCAATTTGATAGGTAGGGTATATATGGAAACGATGCACAGTGTTTATTGTTCTAATTATTAAACCGGCTAAGTGGGACTTTGATATCAGCATTGAGGTCCTGTATTTTGAGTATAGATAGGAATAACTTTTATATTTATTAATAGTCTTCTGCAAGAATAAGGCCGGCTAGTAAAAAAAACCCAAGTGCATGTTGGACCACGCATAATGAAGGGTTTCGTAGTTGGGATGAATCTATCCCAAGAACAAATTTAACATTGTAGTTGAAAAACATGTTCTCCCATACATTCCAACTGCAAATGTAAGTTATTATGCACAATGTTGAGAGATTTACCGTGTTATTTTAAGACCATAGACTATTTATAAATTGTCCTGTAATCTACTAATATTAATATAATTTTAAGCTCAGTAGTTAGTGAAATAAGCGAGAAATGGTAAATTTTCTTCTATTCTTTTAAATAACTTTGAAACGATTTATTTTAAAATTATAACAAAAATCTATTTGAGACCTTCACACTAAGTTCTTTCATTTGATACATCACATGGTACAGTTTGCAAAACTTCCTTTTTTATTTGCCCCCCAAAAGTGACCCGGTATTCAAAATTAATTTATTTAGGTTTCACATCCGTATTTAGGTCACAGAAATTCATAAATGTGTACCAAATGTCCTTTAGACTCGGAGCAAATTGTCTGTGATAGACGGACAGACAGACAGACAGACATACGGGTTCCGTATAAAGGTTCCGTTTTTCCTTTTGAGGTACGGAACCCTACAAACTGATTTGGTGAGGCAGACGCACCGCCATCTATATTTGAAGTGAGACTCTGACAGCGAGCTAGTGGCATTAATTATAATCGGGGGTCACGAGATGGCGCTGTCTGATTTATGATCTGTGATCTGTGCAGCGAAAATTCTGTTCTTTCTAATGTTGTAGAATCATATCTAAGGAGCGCGTAATGTAATGATAATGTATTATACCGCAAATGCAAATTAATAAAACTACTACCTAAAGGCATGGAGGAAAGCATTCAGAGCCAGCATAGCACATCTCATTATTAAGCGATTTGCACTTTGCTATTACTTAAATATTTTTGATAATAAATGAGACACCCAAACTGATTTTTTGGTATCCTTCTTGTTTGGTAAGTTTCTTTCCAAATTTGTGGGATAGTGGGAGTATAGAGATCACGTGGCGGGTCTAAATTTGTTTCCAAGCAATAATAATAAGGCATAGTCGACGGACGTCAATGGTTTAAAAAAATTAACGTATGGGATGGCGGGGTCTTGCTTCGCTCGCTCACTAGATCCCACCATCCCCTTCGAACCTAACCTGTCCGAGTAGGGGTTATAGGGTGATAAAAAACACCTACACTTTTTCAATATAAAGACACTGCGAGACCGTCGCCGGTCGCGTGATCTAATTTTCCTCTACAAAGTTACAAACGGATTTGTAAAATGTAACTACATATCTTGTTGAGCGTATCCAATATTCAGTCCCTTCAAAACCTCCCAGACATCCCATCACCAGGTTGCTTCATATTCCTTTCTGCAAATCCAATCTTGGTCTCAACGCTCCCTTGGTCCGAATGTGCAGAAATTACAACAGCTTTTGTAAATCGTCAGAAACCGACATACACGGTGTAACACTTAACAAATTTAGAAGGTCAGTCTGTGAGGTACGGGAGCGCATAAACTAACCAATAAATTATTATTATTTATTGTAATTCATGTTGATGTTAAATCTTAGTTTATCCCACACTCATACCCTTTCACCTTCCGTGGCAACATTTTATAGTTTATTTTTTATTAATGTAAATACTATTATTTTGAACTACTATTTTGAATTCTAATTGTATTATATTTTATGTGTTCATAAGTTTTTTTTAAGTTAATTACGTTGTTGTTTTGTTGTGATTGCTGTGTATACTTGTAATAGGCATACATACCAGTAATTTTATTACATTAGGTCTTTACCTATGAAATTGCCGTTCTGCAGTACTGGCCATTTAAAATCAAAATAATTTTTGTTTGGCTAAGAATTCTAATTTCAAATTAATTTTATTTTAAAAACATGGATTTTTTTTTCAAAAGTAGTCATTTGTTTATTGATTAGTGTTACATTTTCATCGCATTTCAATCTTCTTCGTCATCATGGATACGTTAAAAATTCGAGTAATTATGGAATATGAGTACCGTCGTGGCAGCAACGCGGCACAAGCGGCACGCAACATCAACGACGTTTACGGAGCTAACACTACAAACCAACGCACCACTTGTTCTTGGTTTGCTCGCTTCCGTTCTGGAAATTTCGACCTGAAAAATGAACCTCGCGGTCGTCCGAAGACTTTGGTCGACAATGACGAATTAAAGGCGTTTGTGGAAGCTGATGATACACAATCTACGGCTGAATTAGCAGCAGCTTTCAACGTTAGCGTCAAAACAATATTGGTCCATTTGCGTCAAATTGGCAAGGTAAAAAAGCTTGACAAATGGATGCCCCACGAACTCAATGATCGCCAGCGCGAAGTACGCGTCCAGACGTGCCTTGCACTGCTCAACTGACACACAAATGAAGGAATTTTGAACCGCATTGTTACCTGCGATGAAAAATGGATTCTGTTTGATAACCGCAAGCGCTCAGCAAGTTGGTTGGATCCTGGTTCAGCACCTAAACAATGCCCTAAACGAAAACTTACCCCTAGAAAAGTGATGGTCACTGTTTGGTGGTCTAGCGCCGGTGTGATTCATCACAGCTTCTTACCAAACGGGGTGAGCATTACTTCAGATGTGTACACAATGATAGAGAAGCTGGCACATCTCCAACCAGCATTGGTCAATCGCTCGTCTCCGCTGCTCCTGCACGACAACGCGCGACCTCATACTGCACAGCAGACGGTCTCCAAGTTGCCAAGAACTGGGGTTGGAAGCTCTCCGTCATCCGCCCTACTCACCAGACCTTGCGCCTACAGACTACTACTTTTCCAGAATTTGGATAACTTCTTGGCGGGAAAAATTCAATACCCGAGAGGCAGTACAAAATGCCTTTGAAGAATTTGTTGCCTCCCGTCCAGCTGATTTCTTTAAGAAGGGCATCAATAAACTGCCACTGCGTTGGCAAAGATGCATTGATTGCATGGGTGATTACTTCGATTAATACAAATAAAAAATGCATGAAAAAAATTCGTTTAAATTTTTTCATACAAAACGGCAATTTCATAGGTAAAGACCTATTATTATTGCTGTGTTATTTTATCTGTATGTACTGCTGTTGGTGTACCTAATAAATAAATAAAAATAAATGACTACTACTGTTACTATGAGAACTTATGATGCTTAAGATGATGTAAGTATTGAGTATGCAAGAGCGAGCCGAGCGAACTGGGGACTCCCAAGTCGCTGGAGGGAGGACAGCCGGGGGCTTGCTGGATCGGATTATAATACCTACTAGTAACACTGTAGTCTGTTTTTTTTTAACAAACGAGTACCGAAAATCTTGTCCATCCTCATAAACTTTCGCGTTTAGAATATCAGTAGGATTCAATGAACACAGTTGATATACCTTCCATCTTATACCTGCTATGAATAAATAAACAGGAACATACGAAAAGGCTTTTAGTTTTAAAAGGGTTTACAATGAAAGCTCGCGAATCTTTTAGGCGCTGCCTGACATTTCATGTCCGATAGCTTTTGTAGGTCCCTCTGTGTAGCACATGAGATACTTTTGGGTCAGTTCGTATCATTACGATATATTGTAAACATGGTGATATACTCGTAGTTCTAAAAAGGCTTTGGTAGAAGTTACTTGATGATTTAAGAGATTATGAAATCAGGTGTATTTTTTTTTTAAACAACCTTTTGTTATTTTGGATATCATCTAGGACCGAGTCCTTGTCAAGACAAATCAAACGAGCCCAAACTCGGTAGGGTTACGTCGTTTTTAGGGTTCCGTACCTCAAAAGGAAAAAACGGAACCCTTATAGGATCACTCGTGTGTCTGTCTGTCTGTCTGTCCGTCTGTCACAGCCAATTTGCTCCGAATCTAATTGACCGATTAAGTTGAAATTTGGTACACATATGAATTTCTGTGCCCCAAACACGGACGGGTAAAGTAAATAAATGAATTTTGAATAGAGAGGTCACTTTTGGGGGGGCAAATAAGAAAATTAAAAAAAGAAGTTTTGCAAACTACACCATATGGCATGTCAGATGAAAAGGCTTACTATGGGGGTCTCAAATATATATTTTTTATAATTTGAAAATAAATTGTTTTAAAGTTATTTAAGAAAATAGACGAAAATTGACCATTCCCTCCCCCTTATCTCCGAAACTACTGAGCCTAAAGTTTTGAAAAAAATTACAGAAAATAGATCTTTACCTTTAGATTACAGGAAAACGTATAAGAAGTCTGTGGTCTTAAAATAACATGGTAAATCTATCAATATCGTGAGTACAAACTTACATTTACAGTTGGAATGTATGGGAGAACATGTTTAACAACTACAACTACAATGTTAAGTTTGTTCATCCCAACTATGGAACCCTTCATTGTGCGTGGTCCGACACGCACTTGGCCGGTTTTTTTTTTACTGAATTCCTGTGGCTACCTTCTGGCTCCAACATAGTAAGGAAAAGGCTAGGCAGATGATGGTGATGACTTAACACATGATTGTACTCATGATAACAAACAACTTTTACTATGGGGCCAAACCTAAAATTGCGATAAAAAAACAGCTGTTCCCTACATTTATGTTCGCTTATCTCGTCACAATGTAGGGAACAACTGTTTTTTTTAGCGATTTCAGGTTTGATCCCATAGTAAAAGTTGTTTGTTATTATAAGTTCATGAGTTACCGACATGGCTTGCAGAGTAAGCAAATTGAAGTGCCAGTGGGCTGGCCATGTTTATCGAAGGACCGATATGGCTGGTGGAGCAGACGAGTCCTGGAGTGGAGACCGCGTAACGGTTAGCGTAGTGTGGGACGGCCCCCAGCTAGATTGACCGGTGGCTGGGACAGACTGGATACGGAAAGCGAAGGACAGGGTGTTGTGGCACAGCCTGGGAGAGGCATATGTCCAGCAGTGGACTGCGGTAGGCTGAGTTGATTGATTGATGAGTACAAACATGTGTTTAATTACCAGTCACCCTATATAACGTTCTGTAATCTCTACCTACTCCGTACTCGTAAATCAAACTATTGTTGCTTTGTGTGGTAACTTCTATACGTAAAGCACATTTTTATTATTTAAAGTGTTTGAATAATAAGAAATGTGTTTACAATGAATGCGAGAAATTATTTATTTATTTACTTAATTCCACATAAAACTATGACAAAGGTTTACAAGCATTATTGAGTGCCACCAGTAATCCTATTGTGCGCTTTTATAATTTCTAACGTGACGATTTATTATCGAGTACGTCCACGCCCACGTCACCGGATCACGATAACACAGGGAAGTAAAATGTAGGGAAATTTAATTATTGAATCTAATGGAAATTTAACAGCGTCTTCATATATTGCGCCTCCAGAAATCCGTAGGACAATAGCCAAACGCATCGAGAGGGCGATGGCTACAGGATGACCCACGTCACCCAATGCCAACTACAACCCAGTGTCCCAGAGGCTTAAAAGCCGCAAAAGTTTTCTTGGGTGCGTGAGTCCAGCCGATGACCATCACTCCAAAGCAAGATGCGATCTTTGGCAAGAGCTGCTTAAACCCCCCGATTCCTTTATTGGACTATCAGAGAGCCTCCCATTCGGACAAGTTTCCGTGGTCGACTTGGAAAACCTTAAATAGACTTCGTACCCAAGTTGACCGTCGCAAGGACAATCTCCAGGTTCATGGACGGCTCAAACCTCCGGTGTGTGTGTGAAATAACACATAATTTTTATTTTTATTTGTTTGCCCCAAAATTCAGCAACGCTGATACCGTTTGCTGAAACAGCCATTAGGTCCCTAATTCATATTTAACTTATATAAAATACCTAATGACGTCTGGGTTTTTCTTTCTGGAATTTCTCAGCAGCAGCCCGGTGTCTGGATTTGTGTCCGGTTGATGGCAATAGGCTCGCCCCCTGTTACAGGCGCTATGAACCGACAGAAACCGTGCTTACTAGTTTTTTTAATCCATGGCAAACATAAAAACAGTGTTATAAAATATATTTCGTGACATCGTCGCGAGAGGAATTTATGAACGTTGCTTCTCCGGTCAGCTCGAAAACTAATTGGGAATACTGCATATAGGTACCTACTACATAATTTATACTGTTGCCTCCTCGTTTCTCGCCTTTACAATACAAGGGAGGACAACGTCTCTCAGTTACTGAGAAACATCAAACTGGAACTAATTTTACAAACATTAATTTGTGAGCGATGTACGTCTGGGTGTCAAAGCAGGCGTTCCAGTTATTTTATGGGTCAAGTTCGGTTCACTATGTAGGTACTATGGACAAAACTTAAGCATGCTCACTTCCTGCGAGAGCGCAGCTAGTGACAAACGTACATTGTGCGATCAAGTCGTGAGCCGTGCATGCGATTATCGCCTTTGAGGTGATCATGCGGAACTTTGGCCCATAGTACCTATAGGATGGGTCTTTTGTTACATTTAAGACTCGGTTTAGGTACACACAGCTTCATCAACTAGGCACCCCAGTAAAAAGCACGGAAGTTCAAATCCGACGTAGCTAGCTGCAGCATTTTGTATTTTTACAAAAACATTTGTTATAATAATTTATGTCCATCGACGTTTAGTTAGCTTTTTTAACATCGCTTGAAGCGGATATGATTGGAGGTTTCATTCCTGGGAATGGAAAACTTCGTTACTGGTAACGAAGTTTTCCTTTTGACAAACTTGTTTTTTTTTATGTAAAGTCTTCTTTCCTTTAACCCTTTGAACGTCGCATGAACACCTGGGTGTGCATAAGGAAAAATCCTTTATATAATAGGTATATAAGCTTATATCATATATATGTAAACGTAAAAAAACATCATGCGATGGAATAAAACAGTCAAAGGGTTTAGGTAAGTACTTATATCTATCTATCTATTCAGCCCATAATGTTCCACTGCTGGGCACAGGCCTCCCTCTCTCTTTTTGTGTATCCTCTAGCCTTGACAAAATTCGAAGAGAATGTTCACTTCATCTAACTTAATGTTAAATCAAAGGCAAACTCAAGGCTCTGGGCAAATAACAAGTGTACTATGAACAAAACTTAAGCATGCTCACTTAAGAAAATATTCCTGTGAGAGCGCAGCTAGTGACAAACGAACATTGTGCGATCGAGTCGTGAGCCGTGCATACAATTATCGCCTTTGAGGTGATCATGCAGAACTTTGGCCCATAGTACAAACACGCTGTGAATGTGTGCGTGAAGACGAGTAGCACACATATCACAAACACGCACACACTCACACACACTTTCGACTTCGCCATTGTCTCCGACCGACGGTACCGAGAGCTCCTGCGCGTACACACACATTCACAGCGCGTTTGTACCTAAACTTGGTAATCACAAGGAAAGTGCGTGTCGCTTCGTGAGATAAAAATACTGTAAAAAAATCAAAAGTCATTTATTCAAATTAGGCTGAGAATCAGCACTTTTCGAACGTCAAAATTACATAAGACAGTCCCACAAAACGCCCGCCCTTCACCACTTCCTAGTGCTTTAGCTGGGAAGAAGAAGTGGCGCAACAAACTCCCCAGAGCACAGCTGTCTGTTCGGTTAGAAGAATTTGATTCTATACAATAGTACGCAAAATTATTTACGCAACATAAAACATTAAATTAAAATACTTGTCTAATAAAATACAATTCCTACAATTGTATGAACTCATATAATATAAGCTGTCATTATGTAAGCTAATTCTGGAGAAAGAACATAAACATTGTCTTGAGGTAATCACAGCAACCAACTAATCTTATCGTTTAAGTAGTCGTGGATAGAATAGTATGCCTTTGAACAAAGGTTGGATTCTACTTTAGCTTTAAACGCACTAGCAAAGAATAGGGTAGCTTGTTATAAAAAGTTATATCAAGCCCAACAAATGAGTTATGAACCTTATGAAGCCGTTAAAAGTTGTAGAAAAATTTACTCACAACCAAGATCACAAGAAAAACTCACCGGTAACTCACTGCCACTACTGAGAAGAGCAAAACATTTCAAATGTATGGGTTGGCAACGGAATAAGCCATTAGGTAAGGCAACATAGAATTTTATATCATTCGAAGTTTCTGTAATTCCGTACGACGTTATATTCGCAGGGGACCACGCTACAAGGAGATATTAAATTTAAAAATGTACGCAAGCAAGATTGCTTGGCGCGGACCGATGTGCTCGGGAAATATTCGGGCCTGTTCTGTGAAGGGTTGAAGATGAGATTGGGTAATATAATTACTTATTCACCATTTAGCGGTGGATTTTTAATTTTTATTGCGAAAGAATTTTTGTTCAGTCAAGCACGCTATTAGATGCTAAGTATGGTACTTAGGTTTACACCAAAATTTTGTTAATTTTTGGATAGGACAATCAATCAACTCCTCTGATCAACTAAGTATAGGTACTTACGAATCGTGACTTCGATAATCGATAATTTTTGGAAATCGAACTCTAGATCTGTAATTTCAATTTGCATCTAGTTATCCGGTAGATCAAATCGGGTTATTCCATAAATCTCCATTGACAATCCCCATCAATGAGGATTTGTGGACAAAAAGTCGAGCCCATATTGATCTGCTTACCCATAAGACGATAGTGCACTTTAAGTAATGAGTTGAGCGTTAACATATTTTCCATCATCAAGTTGGTAACGTTTCTCCTTGAAGCAATGAAACAATTGCCTCTCGACATCCTGCGTTTCACGATCCATCAAAAGTTGACGCTCGCGGTTTGTCAATGAGGTCCCTTCTTTTTATGTAGTACCTAAGTAAAAATTTAGGGCTGCAGAGTGGGTTCAATTTCGTAATGACAAAACGACCTTGGCACTTATGTAATGCAATGGTACATACATATATTATTATGTACAGTATATCTAAAGGCACACACACACACACACACACCGACCGACACACTATGCCGGCGGCACAGCCGGCGGGCCTGCCGCCAACAAGCCCGCATTGCCGGGTGGGTATTTGAGCCGGCGGGCTTGTTAAACAAAGGAAGTATACCCATAAACCCGCCGGCATGTGTGTAGGAGCCTTAAGGGCGACTTGTAATACGACGTATTCCTTCCAGGAAGTGACATTGTGGCCTTTTTCTAAAGCCAGCACTACACTATTCGATAAGTTGCTTCGACAAAGTTCTGGTCAAAATTTACCAAAGTCCAAAGAACCACATCAATTATGAAAAACAACAAACTATACCCACTTTTCAACAGACATCTTTTAAAGTGACGTGTCATCATGTAGTCATCGTTTCCGACCACGAAACCTAATGGGACAGTAAAAAAACAGCCAGTGCCTGAATTCCGGAATAAGTACTTTCGTCCAAGATCAGTTGACCACAGATAAGGCTCCAGCCAGCTGTTTTCTTTGATCTACTGGACAGTTACCCAATCACAATCCGTGTGCTATTCATCAGTTCGGAACTTAGGAGTTCCGAGTACCTACCTACCTTCAACATCCAAGATCAGGGACCGAAACCGGTACGATCATTACCGGTATTTTTCGGTTACAACTTTAATTTTTTATACAGGTATTTTCAAAGGTTACCTTAATTCTTAAATACTGAATACAACCTGTATTAATACCGGTTACCAAAATAAAAATTACCTCTATCTTAGGTACACGTGCCGTCGGCATACCGAGTTAATTTCTATGATGAGGGAAAAAGATAAACAAATGGTATTTTACCATTTACAATGTAGGTACTTAATATTATCTTACTTACCATTGTTCATTTCCTTTTTTTTACTTCAAGCTTCAACTCAAATACCTACTCCGCAAAATGGCGCACTAAAAACACGTAAACAGTACTGGTATGTAATGTATGTATTTTCTAATGCCAACAAATTGCCGGCATTGCGATATTCTGTTTCTTTCTCGTAATCAACGTCATTAACCGGTATTAAAACGGTAACTTAAATAAAGGTAACATGTTTCTTCTTCTTGGGTTACCCAGATAGCGGTTACCTTAACCGTAGAAGTAACCAAAATTCTTCGATACCTGTACCGTAATTCATAAAGGTTTTCGGTCCCTGTCCAAGATTAGTTGATCTCTGCATTGATAGGTAAGAATACGTTAATGCTGTTCGTCTTAGAGGGGTCCAGCCTTCAAAATTCAAGATCAGATTATCACTGTTAGGTTAGTTTTGGAGAACACGTTAATGCTTTTCATCGTGGAGGAGTTCCATGTAGGTACCTTCCTTCAAATTCCAAGATCAGTTGATCACTGTTAGACTAGGTTAGACAACCCCCCCCCCCCCCGAGGGTTCCCGCATTGTCGAGGCAGGGGGGCTCAGGGTAGGTTGCGGTGGCCGTGTGGGCGACACCGCAACTGAGGCGGGCCGCGGTGTCTTATGGGAGGCATCGCGGCTGAGGATTGGAGGCCGCGGCGGGAGAGGAGTGCCGGTATTGCGGTGCGCCGCTCTCCCTACCTTCCGCGGCCTTGACGGGGCCGCCACCGTTTGATGGCGGACGCGGTGGGGCCGCAGGGGAAGAGGGGTGTCGGTATGACGTTGGCCGCTCTCCCTATCCTCTGCGGCCGAAATTTCGCAGGCGGCGGAGCGTGCGCGGGAAGACGATCCTCTCGCGGCGCCGCTCCGCAGGCGGAGGAGGGGTCGGAGCAGACGACTCCTCCCAGGTGGGGGCCAGCAGGCAACGGGTGTGGGGGCATCCTTGCCTGTATTGCACAGGCCCCCACCAGTGTCGGACGGGAATGGCCAGGTGTTCCCGGTCATTCCCGTAGCCCCCCATCCGGGGGGGCATGCGGGGCCCGCCAGCTAGGTGGGCATGCGCCGGGAGGGTTGTGGAAGTAAAGGCTGAGCCGGTTTCCCATGGCCCTCCCATCACGGCGATGTGGGAACACTGCTGAGTTTTAGTGGGTATACTGTCATTCCGACAGGAGTCCCACATACCCCGTCTCGTCCCCCACGAGCGGGGATGCGTAATGCATTTCTCAGCGTCAAAAAAAAAAAAAAAAGGTTAGACAAACCTAGCTGTTTTCTTTGAGTTTTGAGTCCCCCTTCGCTTTTTGGCCTCCTCCGCAGGTGTCTTATTTCCTTTTTCGGATTTCTTGGCCTTTTGCGTGCGGGCCCCGTCCACGATGGTTCCTGTCGTCATTTAATTTTGTCCGCTGCAAGTGGTGGCTGGAGGTTTTCGGCTGCATATTGCCCAATCGGGCATTCAGGATATTGCCGAATACGTCGTTGACAAGCTGCGCCAATTTATCCGCCAGCTGGTCCTGTTCCAGGGACACGTGTGCTGGAGTGGAAGCAACAGCTGCCAGATACAGTCGTGGGCGCAGAATTGTGATAAAAGTAATCGAGAGAAATGGCTCCTTTAAATTCCACAACTTTATGTTACAAAGTCTTGAATTTTAACACTATTAAATTAATTCTCTGAACTGAAAAGGAAATACTAGGAGTTCCTAGGCACTGGCCTACACACATACTGATGTGTCACCACGACCACGTCTAAACGATCACCTGTCGCTCCATGGACATCATACCCAATCCCAGTCTCCGCACAACGTCAAACAAAATCGCTTGTGTCTCATTTTAAATGCATACTCATGAAAGATCCGGGTTGTGGAGGTCAGATAGGCAGTTGCTCCATGTAAAATACTGGTATTTAGTTGGGAAAAGGCTAGGCAGATTGACTCATGAAAGATCTGTGGAGATAACGTTTAAAATGCTTTGAAACTGAAACTGCTCGCCGCTGTCCTGCCGTCCGCTGCTCTTTCGGGTGTTTTGAACCCAAGGGTTTAGTTTTTCCTTTTGAGGTAAGGAACCCTAAAACGTAAGCTTTTAACTGGACTTTTTACGTGGTTTGACTTAGGATTGTAGATACACAAGGATTAAATTATCACTTTTCTCTAAAATTTCAAATTTAATGACTTCTATTGCTATCATAGATATCCGTGATGCTATTATTTCCCATCGGCAAAAATGCCGAATTTCCATAAAAATTTTCATCGACTATTCTATCCCCTTATTAGACACGTGTTTTTTATGTTTACCTTTATTTAAGTACCTAAACCGATGGAGTATAGGTTCGAAACCTTAACAGTTATCGCTAAAAACGGATGTTTCATATCTCCAGACTTACGATTTTTTTTCTCAATGGTGGCGCTATTCGCCTTAAGGCAGTGCGAAATCTGTCTGTAAATTAATGTGTTTTAGACTTTTATTTGGTATTTAATACCTTCTTTAACGAAGCTTTCTAACTATTTATCTTTTATTCTATTTTGTTTTTCTAGCCTACCCTGTCCTACTCCTGGCCAAAGGCCTATTCTAGAACTGTGTTAAAAATGTTCGAGTCCCATTCACCCGCTTTAACTTAATACATCATAGAAGGTTCAGCAAAAAGGATTCAGTTTGATCATTAAAATTCAATTTGACACGACCATTCAGAATGGTTTCAAGTTTAAAGGGTTTTTGGGTCTAACCTGTAGGTAACCTTTATATGCCTTTTACGTCTCCATTACTTACACTATTTTACTGCTTTGTAACTTAGGAGAAAATTGTAAGGGTAAGTGGATTTTATTTGTGTTGAGCTCCAGTACATACATACTTAAGGACGCTGTTACAAATGGGTAGTCAAATCAATACTTTTTTACACAAAAGTATGTTTATTAAATAAAATGCTTTACATTCTTAAAATGTTTTTGGTCAAATTGTTGATAGATGTGCATGGTACGATTCTAAACTAAAAATATAATTTTAAATAGGTAAATTTTCTCAAACATACTTTTGTGTAAAAAAGTATTGATTTGACTACCACTCACGCCTTCTTCCCATGGGGGTAGGTAGATGCTACAGAACGCCACATGCTACGATCCTTACATACTCCTTGTCCCTCGTTTATGTTCATATATCTAGTAAGTTCCGCGTAATGATGTTGATTGAACTTTCCAGAACTTTTGTTGTCAGTTCAATTCTGTAGTGTTTATTTCAGTTTATTTGAGAATGGAACGTAGGTGGAGCTCGTGGCTAAGTAATAACAGCCGCACGGGTCGATCCATCAGGTTAAGCTACGCTTGCCGGGGTTGGTCCGTGGATGGGTGACCATCTTTACATACCGAGACTCCTCCGTGCCTCGGAAAGCACGCTAAGCCGTTGGTCCCGGCTGTCTTTCGTGGATCTTTGACAGTCGTTACGGGTCGTCAGAAGCCCGAAAGTCTGACAATCAGTCTTACCAACGGGTATCGTATTACCCAGTTAATGGGTTGTGGAGGTCAGATAGGCAGTCGCTCCATGTAAAATAATGGTATTCAGCTGCATCCGGTTAGACTGGAAGCCGACCCCAACATAGTTGGGAAAAGGCTAGGCAGATTGATTGAGAAAGGAACGTAGGTCTGTAGGTAGTTTCTCTTCTTTTTTTCTCCACCACTTAAAGATATAAAATTGGTTATAATAAACAAGGTAAATGCAATAACTGAAAACCTCTTTACAGGTCATTGTACTCACCATTGTGAACAACATTTAGGTACTGTAGAGGTTGCATGCTTTGGTCAAACCCTGGCAATGATATACTGGTTGAGATTCGATTATTCAAACATCGAATTACTCTAAAAAAGAAAAACGAACCTCGTTTTTCTTGAAGGGTGACAGATACATTCTGGTAGGGCTTCGCCTAGGGAGTGAATTACTTTAAGTTTGAGGCAGATAATTAATAAAGAGGCCTACGGCCCTTAGCCCATTGGCTTTCATTTCTGTAGATAGCCTCCCACTGTAAGATTCTGAGCCCTCACAGTACTTTCAACAGATGTTGTTTTCTTTTCGCGATTTCCAGTTTTGTGCCATCGAAAAAGTTGTTCATAATGATGAGTACAATGACCCCTTAAAAGGTTTTTAGTTACTTACTGCAATTACACCTTGTATAAAGAAGGAAGGTCCCTATTATATTGAACTTCTTCACAATAACACACCAATTTGAATGCACACTAGCAAACATTTGAGTAGATTGATCTGGGAAGCTTTAGTCAAAACAAAAGTTGATAATAAAAATTAATTTATTTCAAAAGTTATATTAACAATTTTACCACATTATTATGATACAATTTATTCTTCACAATCAAAATAAACATTTATTATTTTACAAGATATACAATGAAATTACTTACATTAGGTAACATTTTACTCACCAATACGCAATAAATAAAAAAAAAACGTTAGTATCGGTTTGGCACAAATCACATTATGAAGCCAGATTCAAAAATAAAAATTCTAAAAAAAAACTGAGCATTTTTATTTATTATGCTAATTATAATTTATTTATTAAAATTCTACACCCACGTATTGTTATGATGGTATAAAAAATGTTTCCTTCTTATAAAAATCATAGGTGAAAGTTCGCGTTTTTGCGGCTTTCCGCACGCAAGTAAAGACGTAATAAAAACCTTATAATACATTTTAACAGTAACTGGCACAAAATTCGTAAAGAATTAAAAAGAAGAAAGATAAAAAAGTTTTGTTCGCAATAAATATAGAATGAAATATCAGATAGAAGCTATATCTAATCGTAAGAAAAATTCACTTTATCGCTAATATACTGGGTCCAACGTTTGATTCCACAATGCATTCAAGGTTCGTTTGTTTACAAAAGTTTCAGAACAAACATTGGCGCCGGTAAAAACGATGTCAAATTACGTATAAAATTTAAACAAAGTTAATAGAGTGATGGCAGTTTGCCAGAGATGCGTAAAAATACAGATTTACAAAAATAGTAATGAAGGCTTTGTACCTGTATTTACAATTCAGGTACCTTATAAATATACATCACCATGTAATGCCATATTTACATCATTATTATGCACATTTGTTCATAACAACGGGACTAGCCTTGGCTAAGAAATCACGTTACCATTAAGTACAAAATATAATTATCTAAAAATTCGTTATTCACACTTTTAATCTTTAATTATTCGAAAGTTCAGTCGTATTCTTACACGAAGAGAATTATTATATTCGTTGAACACAAACGTTATAAAAATATGTTTTTAAAATTAATTAATGATTTTCGGACGGAATCCACTTCCATTCATTCACTTCAGGGTTGAAGTCACTTTATAAGTCTTTTGTTAACACTTTAAAAGAGAAAGTTATTCACTATTTATGTTATGGTTTTATAACTCAGTAGTGGTCTCCACGGGTGATTGGTCGTAATTATAACCGGAAAAGTTTCTCTTGGCAAACGTTACATTATCGTTGTCTGATGCCCTGGAATGTAAAAAGCTATTATTACGATAAGCAGTTCAATTTTATAGGTACGTGCTGGATTAAGGCAACAGATTTATCCATAGAAAATGTCAGCAGATAAATTATCGCTCGGATCGATCGACCAGGTTAAGCTAGGCTTGCTGCGGTTGGTCTGTGGATGACAGACCATCTTTACATACCGAGACCCCTCCGTGCCTCGGAAAGCACGTTAAGCCGTTGGACCCGGCTGTCATTCGTGGATTTTTGACAGTCGTTAAGGGTCGTCAGAAGCCCGAAAGTCTGACAACCAGTCTTACCAAGGGGTATCGTATTACCCAGTTACTGGGTTGTGGAGATCAGATAGGCAGTCGCTTCATGTAGAATAGCATATTCATTTATTTGCTCAGAATGTAGGTATTTACAATAAGGTGGTTACAATTATATTAAAGAATCCTTGTACATTCTACCGTTTTGCTAAAATAAAATAAAATAAAAATATTGTAGAATATTGGTATTCAGCGGCATCCGATTAGACTGGATGCCGACCCCAACATATTTGGGAAAAGGCTAGGCGGATGATGTGCCATTTGATTTGAATGTATCGCGAGCTGCAGTATTGGTACTCGGGATCCAACTTAATGTGTCAGTACAGTCGAAGACAGATTTAGCTAATCTAGCAGATAAATATAGGTATAATGGAGGGTTTTCGTAACTAAACGGTGACTAAGTATGAAAATCTGAACCCGAAGTGCACTCCTGAAAAAAAGGGTTTTCCCATAAAATGTAAAATTACCGATCTTTTAGATATTGTGAGCCTCCAAGCTGTAGGTATTTTTAACAGGTTCACGCGCGGTAAACGAGATACAGTTTTATTATTATGACGGGTGTAGCCGTCCTCCTTCGGGTCGTCGTCCTTGAAAGTGTTAAGCATGAAAAGACAGTAATCATAACGAACCTTTGCAATCCAGGTATCTCATCATACGCCATAATAGGCTGCGTAGTTTTCTTCTTATGGTTGTTCCCACCATTTATTTTCCTTCCCAGCGTCGTAGCCAACATCCCACCGCCAACTCCATTGTTGTTGACACGCGGTAACGTTCCTATCGCGTTGTTGAGTGGATGAGCGTTCGGCATTCGACGGTTAAGCGTCTGAGTGTTGCGTATGAGTGTCGAGTTATTGGCTATTGGCTCGAATAGTTGGCTGTTGTGCACGTTGTTGAGTGTACCGCCGTTCTCGTTGACGCTTGAGGCGCGGGCTGTTGTTGCTGTTTCTGAGAGCGTTGGGCTGCGTTCGCCTGGAAATTATTGTTTAGTATTTTACATTGTCATATTTTCTTGTATTGATCAGAAAAAGTAGTGGAATAAATAGGTTGCAAATATGTTTTTACAGGCAATTAACAACATTTACATTGTGCAGGGATAATGCGAGCTGCTGACTAGATAGTAGACAGGTTCTCGCACTGTGTACTTGTACGTCAGTAGCTCGGCTTGTATTGGCTGTTTACACAGTGCGAGCAGCTAACTAGACAGTAGACAGCTGCTCGGACTGTGTACTCGCATTTCAGCAGCTCGGCTTGCGTTGACTGTTTACACAGTGCGAGCAGCTAACTAGACAGTAGACAGCTGCTCGCACTGTGTACTTGTACGTCAGTAGCTCGGCTTGTATTGGCTGTTTACACAGTGCGACCAGCTAACTAGACAGTAGACAGCTGCTCGCACTGTGTACTCGCATTTCAGCAGCTCGGCTTGCGTTGACTGTTTACACAGTGCGAGTTGCTGCATTGCAGCAACGCGTTAGGCCAACTAGCACGCTAGCTCGCATGAAAACAAAAAATGTTGAAGTTACTCGGCTGCGAGTTACTGTCCAACTCGCAAGTGCAAGTTCGTATGATACGTCCACGCATTGCGAGTTGCTGCACTGCAGTTACTCGGTAGGCCAACTCGCATAATAAGCTTGCACTGTGTAAACTAGGCATTACACACATCACGTCGTGGTGATAAGCCGAGTTATTACCATCGCTTGTTTGAGTGAGCAATAACAGTACAAAAGAAATATTCAGTCTCTTGTATGACTGTGTCATGTACTCCAAGGCTTTATAGAGGCGATTTATCGTATAGTTTGGTAAATAATGTAGGTAATGAACTAATTGTTTTTGAGCATAGCACTTAGGTTCACGAAATAACGTGTGTACAGTGATGTAGGTCGAGTTCTTATTTAATAAAACAACTAAAACTTACCATTGTCTTTCGACATATATTGCACGCTGTGTATATTAAACGCGTGGTTGTTTGGGCTGAAGTCTAGCTGTAAGTCTGCGTCATCCACTGCCATGTTTAAGACCTGCAACAAATATGAATATTATTAGTGTTTTTAACCAGAATCTAAATCGATGTCAATGAATTATGAGCGAATTTCGTTGCGAAATTATATCATGCAAAAGTGAAGCACAATATTATTTTCTATTGGTTTTTTTTTTCTTTATCACAAGACATTAAACATGCTAGAACAAAGCTTTTGGTATTTTTTTGGGTATCTTATTCATGTTTTTTTTAATTGCGAAAAAGGCCCACTTAATCTCGCTTGCCTTTTTCGGAATTTATCTAGTTGCTTTGATTTTATATAAAAATATTTTAGTAATTATATTTTTCTCGTCTTATCTCAGTAGATAAAAAATCAGTATTTTTACGAATTATAAAATCGCTTCTTACTTGAAACTCAGAAAAACTTATTTGCAACATTTTTCAGCTCGCATGCGAAGCCAGCACTAATTATTACCATGCGAATGAGAATGATAAAGGTAGTACATACTCGTCTATTTACCTGTGTTTCGTACCGGGGCGCGGGGTCGTCCTCACTTGATTCATAGCCTGACGCCGGTCGTGGTGTTGGCATGCTCATACTTAGCGTGCCGTACTGCTGCATGGCTTGTTCTTTGTGCTTCTTGTATCTGTGAGCGTAATGATAACTTATTATGACATGCAACAACGTCTAGGAATGTCCATAAAGGCGAAGAGATATGCTACAAGATTATGTATTTGAACAAAATCTTGCAGGAGCTCGTGGCTACGTAATAACTTAAACATACCGAGACTCCTCCGTGCCTTGGAAAGCACGTTAAGCCGTTGGTCCCAGCTGTCATTCGTGGATCTTTGACAGTCGTTACGGGTCGTCAGAAGCCCGAAAGCCTGACAACCAGTCTTACCAAGAGGTATCTTATTACCCAGGTTCCGGGTTGTGGAGGTCCGATAGGCTGCAGTCACCCCATGTAAAATACTGGTATTCAGCTGTATCCGGCTAGGCTAGAAGCCGCCCCCAGCATAGTTGGGAAAAGACTCGGCAGATTGATTGACTTTGAACCAAATCTCACCTATTCCAAGAGGCACAAATATAGATCGTTGCAGTGATGGCAGCTACTAATACAACAGCCGCTAAAGCGATTAAAGCGGCCGGCAGTGCTGTGGCGAGCGGCGCGGCCGCGATGTGCGGCTTGCGCGGCTGCTCTGCTGGTGTAAGTGGCGCGCGCGCTTGGCTCACCGGGGACTGCAAGCGGGCTGCGACGGCTTTGTGGATGCCGTTGTCTATTGCTCTGGAAGATAGAAAAAGTTGCTTTAGTTTTGAGTACATTTTTGTTTCCTATTCCAGATTTGTGGACTTGAGAATGTTTTGTTGCACAACTTATACAAGGTTTAACTTAAATAACGCACAACCTCTTAAGGGGTCATTGTACTCATCATTATGAACAACTTTTACTGTGGGACCAAACCTGAAATCGTGAAAAAAAAAATCTGCTGTTCCCTACATTTATGTTTGCATAACCACAGATTAATAAAGATGGGACACTCCACAGTTTAGGTATGAAGCTACAAGTACGCAGCAACCTCATCTCACTGGGTCAATCCAGTGTGGGCTGCCGCGCACCGGCCGGCTCGCACGTTAATTCGATACTCACTCACGCGCAGCGTCGTAAAAGAAGACAACCCTAACGAGTCAAAAGGTATAAGAGTTACGAGATAGAAAGAGAGGCAACTTATAGGTGAATATAACTATAGGTAATGAAGCGCTGTGCGACCTGAATTGCACTTTATTGTGTCGTAGCAAGAGTCGCTTTTTATTTAAATGATTTTGCGGAGTGTCCCGTCTGTATTAATCTGTGGCATAACTCGTCAAAATGTAGGGAACAAAATATTATTTTATTCAATGTCCCCTTAAGAGGTTGTGCATTACTTAAGTTACACCTTGTAGATCAGGCCAATCCAGTGATAGGTCAAGTACAACACAATTACCAAATATCAGCCACATTTGTATACAACTTACCAGTATACTACGTTCGTAGTTTAGGTCTCACCAGACAAAAATATACAGGATGTTAGGTTAAACGAGGGACATACTTTATTGGAGTGTAGTACTCATGAAAATGAACAACTTTTACCGTGGAACTAACGCTGAAATATGAAAAAAAAATCAGCTGTCTTTTATATTTTGACCGTTCATATTTCAAGGTTAATTCCATGGTAAAAGTTGAAGTTGTTCATTTCACACACACACACCCCCACACACACACACACCCAAAACATCACAAGCACAATTCGTATATCACACCCACAAAACCACTACACCCACATATACACTCACATCACATACTTATCAAAACACTTCTTATTTTTTCTTTTTTTTTTGTATTCGTTTTTAAATTTTACTTCTTTATTGTTCAACTAGCTGACCCGACAGACATTGTCCTATCTTGGCTTTGAATATTCTAATGTAAACGCGTGAAGTTAAAATGTTTTTTCTGAAATTTTCCAATTTTCTGCGAAATTTTCTTATTTTTTCTTTTTTTTGTATTCGTTTTTAAATTTTACTTTTTTATTGTTCAACTAGCTGACCCGACAGACATTGTCCTATCTTGGCTATGAATATTCTAATGTAAACGCGTGAAGTTAAAATGTTTTTCTGAAATTTTCCTAATTTTTTTTTTCATAAGAACCTTCTCCTAACTATCATAAGCACAACAAAAAAAGAATTAGCGAAATTGTTCCATCCGTTCACGTGTGATGCGATGACCAAGGGAAATAGGGATTCATTTATATATATATAGATAGATAGCTGTAAGAGCTCCCTGCTGCTGCTATTTATGTCCTTAGTTTAGCTCTCAATGATGTATTCGAGATGAGGAAACCAGGAGACCCGTAGCACAGGTTTTACTTAGTATGGGCTCCTGTCCCCCATCTTCAAACTTTTTGTAATTTTATACTGTGTACATTTTAATATTTGTGGGAGAAATTTTTTCGTGAGTACTACACTCCGTTAAAGTATGTCCCTCGTTTAACCTAACAGCCTGTAAGAGATTTAGTCCGTGTGAGAAGCAGCTCGTCCTGATGTCGACACCCGCAGCCTTTAGTAAGAATTTCCCATTGCTTGCGAAGTTATTCGATTTTAGGGAATTAATAAAAGCCTAGTTTCCTGCATTTACTACCTAATACACTGACTGATGCATTCTTACAGATTATAAAAGATTATTACGAACGGCTATCACCAAAATAATATAACATAAGGGTGCTTACATAGAGAAGCAGGTTTCTGGTACAGACAATTCTGTGCGAGTCAGTACCGATCGGTGCAGGGTTACCTTCCATATAGAAACCGACAAGTTTAAACCTGTTTCTTTATAAGTGAGCGCATAAGATAACGTAGAAATTAATACCTACACCGATCCTGTTTGTTTATGTAAGCACGCTTAGATTGTAAACACACGGGATTTATCTATAACTGTCACCTAACCATAGATATTTATTTTTAATATAACTATAGTTGATAGAAAAGGCTTAAACTTGAAGTTTTTTCTGTGTACGTTATATGAACCATCATAGTAATAGCAGCAGCAGTCTATACTGTGGTGCTGATCCATGCGTCATGTTCGTGAACGGGCGCCGTCAGTTGGGACTGATCGTCTCTTAGCTGCCATGGCTTATTTTTAATTTTAATATTTAATTTAGTTGTTTTAGTTTTTATCTTTTTATTACGGACGCTTTTTAACGTGCACGTCTTTCTACATTGTTCTCACATGTATATTTTCAACATGAACGATGTAACCAATATTTTGTAAAAATATTATGATTTAAAAGAGTGTCCGTGGAGTTTCTTGCCCATTCTTCTAAATAGGGATCTACTACGCTTTGGAATGGGCAACTAGCTTCATCTTTCTGACTGACCGACCCATTGACAATTCAAAAGTGCCTGTAGTGGTTTATTTGAAATAAATGCTTTGAGTTTGAGTTTGATACATCATACACTCGTCCGACGAGAGCCCGAACTGTTTACGTAGTTCTCCGAACTTTGTATGCAGCTCGGGCTTCGTCGGACGAATGTATGATGAGACTGTGGTAATAGTAAGTATAATAAAAGTCTATGCGATTCGACAAAAACTCCATTGGACTTGTATTTGTACTGAGGCCAGCACACCAAACTACCCCAATCTGTCAAAATTTCCCAATTGAATATGAACCTTATTCCTTTGATGTAAAGTTGAAAAACTATCAAAGAAATTTCACAGATTGGGGTATGTTGATGTGCTCTGTATTAGAAAATTCATACATTTCGTAGGAAATGAGACTCGAACTTTTTATGATGGATAGACTTTTATTATATCTACTAATAATAGTTCATAGAACGTTCTATGAACGCTAAATTCTGTTACAATTCCACTCCAGACTAGGTTCTATAAGAAACTAAGATCTTAAAAGAACCAATCCATGGGTTTAAAGATAATCCCATCTTTCCATTTCAACAAAAAAAAAGTTGAGAGGTGTCAAGGGACACCCGGATGGAACGAAGTTCCTTTCGATTAATTAGTGAAGGAATTGTAATATTTTTTTTTTTTTTAAGTTATAACAATTTTTTTTTTTATTATTAACAAATATAATGTAATATAAACTTAATCTTTCTATAAGAGAGAGAGACAGACAGAGAAACATGCGCACGTCGCACAGCTTACTATAGCAAAAAGTGTCGTTACAACTTTTCGTGAGAATTTTTTCCGTCTAGTCCTTTCACAACGCGCGATAAGGAACTTCGTTCCAAAAAAATTACAACTTTAACTTACTTTTTAACCTGCTTCGAATCCCTGCTCAGAATCTCTCCCGTATTAGGATCAATGAGGTACAACCACACATCGGTGCCCTTCGTATCACTCTCGAGAGTTCCATTCTCTCCTAAGTAATGTCTTGAAGTCAGTTTCTCTAAACCAGCGTAAAGTCCGGTTTTCTCCTCAATGACAGTGAGTAAGCTTCGCGATCGTCGACGCATTACGTCCGCGTTTAAGTCTGATACTTCGAAGACTAGTTGGTTTTCTTTTTGGAGGAGGTTTATCTGGAAATAGAAGTATATTAATGAGACGTTAATAAAATTAATTAAATATTATTAGTTATGGATGCTGTTACAAATGGGTAGTCAATTCATTACTTTTTTTACACAAAAGTATGTTTAATAAATAAAATGCATTGCATTCTTTCTATAGTTCAGAATAGTACCATGCACATCTATCAACAATTCGGCCAAAAAGCATTTTAAGAATGCAAAGCATTTTATTTAATAAACATAGTTTTGTGTAAAAAAGTAATGATTTGACTACCCATTTGTAACAGCGTCCTTAATGTATACTCGTAGTAAAATACCGCCCACGGGCATGTGACCGCCAGTATTTTTCTGAATACTCATGAAAAATGATCGAAAATTAACTTTAAATGGGGGGTCTATCTTTAATTTTCATATTCTTTTACTGACAGTAGGTTATTGGGTTAAGCCGTTAATCAATTAAATAAAACTTCTACCGTACGCCGCGTTAAAGAACTTCGTTCCAAAAATGTGCAAGTACTCACAATAACCGAAGCCCTCGCAATATTATAATCCTGCGCAGAATTAGGGTTATCTCTCGCCGTCACACTGAACTTAAATGGTAGAAATTCTTTTAGTACGTTCTCAAACGTCTTTATATTGCTAATGATTCCGGTATCAGCATCCAGACTAAAGTACTCTTCGGCCGCCTTTGTCCAGGAGTTCTTGTGGTACTCCAGCTTGCCGAAATCACCACTGTCCTTGTCTTTTGCCTAGAATAAAAATAATGAATGGTTTGTAAATGGGTTAAACATGGTTCGTAATATCAATGGAATGAACAGGTAATAATGTAACTCATTATCAAACGCATTTGTAATTAGTTCCATCATTATTTTATTAACTGCGCTATTTAAATAACGAAGTACAAATGCAATTTTTTTAGGGTTAATAATTTACGCGGTGGTTAGTCTGGTCACGCTAACTCTGCATAAGTAAGTAAATAATGTAGAATTTGAAAATTTATAGACAGCAATACTAATACGAAAAAAATAATTTGATACTGGTGCCGATTCTGTTGTGCACAAACTAAACTTAATTTAGGCTATTGCTAACTTTTTCTCTCTATTATGACAAGAAAGGGACGGAAGTAAATTAGAGCTGTCAAATTAGTAAGAACTAATTTTTCCATAGACATTTAGACGACACGTAAAAACATGTCGACTAAAAACACGGTGAAGCGCAAGGCGTGAACTAGTTTGACATCTCTAACTTAGTTCATAGCTGTAGCCGTCCTTTTCTCGCGCTGCCTGTTAGTAAAAGATAGCGATTCTCTAATTTTAGTTTAGTGCGTTCACAAGAGAATCGGCACCACTGGTTGTTTTTTTTTTATTTTTTTTTATAGGTTATTTTGTTTACACTCCTACCAACTTAAAGTTTAGGTTTTACTTCTTCATTTACTCTACCAGGAATTTACAAATAATAAGTTCGTGTTATGACTGTCTATAGCAGTTAAACAGGGAGTGATTGACAGTGACACGATCAACATGAATATGTGTGATTATTCGAAAAAATGTTTTTAAATCATTAATAATCTATTATGCAAAAATTAAAAGGCAATATCAAAATCATTAGATCTACTCAACATCAACATGTTGTGTGTGTGTGTTGTGTGTTTGTGTGTTCGTGTGTGTGTGTGTGTTTTATTTTTATAAGTAAAACTCTTTGGGGTTGCCCATTTATTCCAATGCTGAGTTAGCGTGGCCAGATAATTTTATACACGCGGAAATACTATGTTTGCAACACCATAATTTTTTTATCATGAGTTTAGGGGAAAATCTCTATTGAATCTTGCCTTACTGTAACGTACGCTCGTGACTGAACAGTTTTGAGTCGCCAGCTGCAAGTCGACATCGAAAAGTCTTCAAGAGATTACTATAAAAGTTAAAACAACAAACAGCTTAAAAACTCACCTTAACTTGCAAAACATTAGTCCCCAACAACATATCTTTGGTCACGATTGCGAAATACTTCCCCTTCGCTAACGAAATACTGCTTTGTTCAGGGAAGACAAACACTGGGTCGTTGTCATTCGCATCGGTTACATGCACCTTGACCGTTGCTTTACTGCTCTCTGGGTTTATCAGCCCCTGGATGGATTCCAGTTGGACTTCTAAAGAGTATTCTCCAAGAGTTTCGTAGTCTAAGGAACTTGTGTTGAGGTAGATTGCGCAGTCTCGTTCGTCTGTTAGTTTCACGTAGAATATTCCTGTAGAAGAACGTTACACTATTATATATTTCTTCGAAAAAAGTTTGAATGCATTATAAGACACGTTCACGTTTCTTAGTTATTGTTACAGTTTACTCGAAAAACGAACGGTCCGGTTCGTTCGAGTCCGAAAAAAGTCGGAATAACCCGACACTTGAATTATTTCACAACTGAGAATACCATAGACATTCGGGATTGTGATTTGTTTCAAAATGCCGTCTGTTGGGACAGGTCAACTCAAAGATGCAATAGCTCTTTTTTCAAAAGGCCCTTCCAGGCAGGGTCCTGCATTGTTAGACTCTCATAAAATTCTAATAAAACAATGTTTGGTATTTGTTAAAAGAAACCATGACCTTTGAGTTTGTTTCGGCATTTCTTCCAAGCATACCTAGTTTTAAATTATTGACCAAAATATTGACGTGTAAAAGAGTCTTAAAAGAACTACTTACAGAAATTAACATTTCATTTCAAATTCTGTCATTGGTAACGACAACATTTTCAGTATTTTACAAACTAGGAACGCTTGAATTTCACAACATTCTATAACAACACAACGTTATTTTAGAAATAAGGAAACACAATTACTCTGCCTGCCTTTTCCCACGTCGGGTTCGGCTGCCAGTCTAACTGGATGCAGCTGAATATCAGTATTTTACAAGGAGTAATAATAGGCTTATATGGGGCCGTACTATGACGTGAAAAACAAAATGGATCCATCATGGATCCGTTGAGAAAAAAGGATGGTGCTATAGGTCGTATATAACTCTGTCTCTCTCTCACACTGGAACCGTTCCAACTTCTGCCCTGCTATAAGAGTTCATAGTAAGCCCCCTGAGCTCCACAACCCAGTAACTGGGTAATACGACCGATACCTTTACGGGTAACTTGGGAATACCCCTTGGTAAGACAAAATACACACAAAGACATAAAATTAAAGAAATACGCAGAGTAGCAAAAAGAGAAGTAACACAGAAACACGGTGATATCTTCATTTGCCACTGACCTTCCACCTTACCTTGCTGTGACAACTCGGTGAGCCGACACTTGAGTGGCGTGTCCGGAGAATGTTCGCGTTTGTTCAGCAAAGGAAGAATTCTGACTAGCGTGCCGTTTGGAGAGTTCTCTGCTACGTGTTCCGTGTATAGCGTGTCTGCAAAGCCGAGGCCCACCTGAAAGGGATAGAAATAGGGAAAGAGGACTGTGAGAAAGAGAGAATTTTTTTGTTTTTGAAAAATAGGGAGTTTTTAATAGACGGAAAATCGATTGAAGAGAAGTTCTCGCTATGTATTATATTAACAGATGGATAGCTAAAACATGTTTGTTTCTTGAAAGCAGAGTTTAGTAACTTGTTATACTTTGACATTGCAATGTTTTTTTAAACTCTGACAATAATATGTATAATAGGATTATTATGCTGTCTTCAACCAATCTATATAAATAAAAAGAGAAGTCCTGACTGACTGACTCGTCAACGCCCTTAACTCTTAAAATGTCGATTGTACACCATGTGTACAGATAACAATAGAATTTCAATTGTGTCTGCTAATTGGCGCGCGACGGGTTAAACCTAGAAAGCTGAAATTTTGCACAGAGGTTTCCTTTATAACGTAGACAAGGAATAAGGAAGGATTTCCCGGTAGTACTTTTCCGTGAGATAGTTTCCGATATCCACGCAACCGAAACCGCGGGCAAAAGCTAGTGACTAATGATTTTCTTACTTTATGGTTTGTTTGTTTGTACGCACGGCTACAGATCAAGCTACACATTTCCAGTATAAGCTGATCTCTCATTGTATAGGATTTCCTCACAATGAGAGGTCAGTGTAACTAGAAATTTATAGCTTGATGTGTAGCCGGTACATTGATCATGATTTTAGCTTCAAAGAGTAGAGTAGGTACTTACATCTGGCGGCACAGTAGCAGAGTGGCTGACGTATACAGTAAGACTAGATACGGATGACATCATAGGTTCGCCTTGATCATAAGCTTGCACGTCCACCTAGAAAATAGATTTCATCTAATAAATCAAACTCAAAATCAACGCATTTATTTTAAATAAATCAATTACAGGCACTTTTGAACTGTCAAGGGGTCGGTCAGTCAGAAAGATGAAGCTAGTCGCACATTCCAAAGCGTAGTAGTAGGTACCTATGGAGAAGAACGGGCAAGAAACGCCACGGACACTCTTTTAAATCAAAATATGGTTACAAAATATTGGTTACATCATTCATGTTGAAATTATACATTTGAGAACGATGCAGAACGTTAAAAGCGTCCGTAATAAATATATATATATAAAAACAATTTAAAATTGGCCAAAGAATCAGCATTGCCATATAACGTGGCAATGCTGCCAGCCTTTTGGGCACTTTTCCTGTTGACAGCGATGCAGACGAATTTTTTGTTGCCCTATGATTCTTTCCCCTCCTTTTTTACATACCATGTACATATTATTATTTTAAATCTGTTAGTTTATTTAATATGTACTTACATACAAATAAATTTTACTTATTCCTTATAAAGAAAATTTAAAATTTAAATTAAATTAAAATAAGCCGTGGCCGTTAAGATATGACCTGCCTCCACTGACAGCGCCCGTTCGCGAAGAGATGTTGGGAAAGGACACCTAAAACAACCTACTCCCAACGTCATTCACACTAAATAATCTTCCAAGCGTCAATAATTGTACACTGCCATCAATAAACATTAAATTGCAGCTGAAATTCACCCCCTGTGCGGGACACTGACAATAGAAGTTTTATTGTTATTACTGTTATAGCCGTATAGTGTCCTTCAAAGCGCTAATCAGTTTATGGGCAGAAAATGACTATGATGCAATGCTATGCACAGGCTGCATAACCTAAAAACGTCACGAATTGCACCCTAGAAGGGTCGTAAGAACAAACGCAAAGTTTTGACTATTACAAGTCTAAGGAGACTCTTTTATAGTCATACACTTAAGTAAAAAAAAAAAAGCTACTCACAGTATATTCACTATCAGTCTCCTTCCTCAGGTCGTCTCGTACCCTAATAGCGCCAGTATCAGGTTCAACATGGAAGTATATCGAAGCCTTCCCCCTGCCCACTAGTTTGTAGCGCACCCTGTTGTTGGGTGACGTGGCGTCCGAGTCCATAGCGACCACTGTTTGTACGAGACTGCCGATTGAAGATGAGTCCTCGATAGTTACGGGGCGAACGACGGATGTGAAAATCGGGGGGTTGTCGTTTTTGTCCTGGAATTGGTACAAAAGTGGAGTTACAATATGCTAACTAAATTTTTTTGTCAATCATTTATAGTTTTAAAAAATATTGGACATTTTTTCTTATTTTACGGCGATACATTGAGTTAAAATGTGGCATAACGTCACTCCTTGCTAGATTTTGTAGTTTGATAAAGTTGTGACGTAGCGAGCCCCCACTCCCCAACTTTAATGCGTTTTATCCAAGTAATTTTTTTCTTTTACGATAAAGCAATAAAAATACGTGTCTAATATTTTTTCATTATCTGATTGACGGACTAAATAGAATTTCTTTTTTTTGCCCAGGCATCATCCCTATTCTGATATAAAAACGAAAATCATCATCTTCCAGCTCTTTCACCGACCCTGATGACCCCATAACCCTCCTTCAGGAGAGTAGCAAGGCCACCAGTACGGTTTACAAACGTAGACCACCCAGGAATACATTCCGACCTCGCCGCCGAGGTCGCAATCGTAACCGCCCCCCCCCCCCCCCCCCTATCCCCTACTCGGTGAAGCTGTGCCAGCTGGGGGCACAGCTGAGCCTGTAGCACTTATCCCCCCAGTTATGATCCAGCCTGCCCCGTCTGGCTGTCCTATTATTATTAGCGACGCTCAGTCGACTAATAATTTACCTTAGTTTTAAGCCTGGCCGGGGGCTTTAAGTTCGCTTAAAGAACCCACAGGAAACGCCCGGTTGAGCAGTCTCGACCCTCAGTGGTCAACTGCGAGATGCCATTTATAAATAACTATAATATCTAACTTCCAGCTCTAGTTGGAACAAGAGCTGGAAGTTAGTTATTATAGTTATTTGCTATTTATTATTGTTATTTGTTGCTTGGGGTCGACGCAACACGTTTTCACTTTCTATTCTCACCTGCCAACCGTCACGCTGTCATTCACTCCCATCTCTTTCATATTATCATTCCTCTCTCACACAATCCACCCATATTTTCTTTGGCCTTCCACTTGCTCTCCACCCATCAACATTTTTATTCTTCACTCTTTAGTTCCAATTTAATCTTACATAAATTACTATTATTTTCAAATTAAAAGGTTCTTAAATAAATTATTTAAGGAGAAAAAATTAATCCCTCTAATAATTGTCATAAAAGAATAGAAACAAATATTATTTTTAATCTAACTGTATTTATTTTTATTCTTCATCATGTAAATTATAAATTCTTATTAAATTATATTCATTCACTATTAAATCACATGCATTTCCTCGTTAAAAAAACGAAAATAAAAACGTGAAATTAATATAGTTTTCACTCTTTAATAATAGTAAAAATGTTGTTGTTGTTTGTTTGTTTTTAACTAAGCGTGATGTAATTTTGTGTGCTTTTGTTTTAAGTCACTCGCGTAAAGTCGCGTATACGTACAAACAACGAAATCCAGCGAGGGATTAAGATCCATAGATGGAGTCCGAGAGTAAAGAATAAAGGTGAAATAAGTCGCAGTTACGTTAAGTATAGGTAGTTGCTGAAAATCAGCGCCGCTGATGATAGGCTCGTCCGACGTCACGGCATTTTGCTGAGCAAACGACCTTTCTTGCACAGATACGACGCACGGATTAATGTGTTCTAGTTATTTTTGTTACAAAAGTATTATTTTTACACTATGCAATTCGGATCTGTTATTGTTTGTTTGCTGCTGTTATTGTTAGTTGCATGACATTTCCTAGTGTCACAACACAGACCAGAGGCAATATAGAGTTCATAGTCTACGTAGTATTGTAGAATTACTGTTTTAAATTGTTGTCTTTGGTCTGAGATCGAAGACAACTTGGATACGAGGCTTTTGCTTACTTTGCATAATGTGTGTACTTTGTTATTTTTTAGTTTCTAATGGGCGTTTTATTTGTGCAAAATAAACGATTTTTCTTTCTTTCTTTCTTTCTTTCTTTCTTTACCAACTGGTTGTGACTAACACAGGACCACAATAGATAACTTGCTAAAGCAACTCGTAACAATCGCTTTTCAATATGTTACAGCCTGATTAAAACTTAATGGCGGCTCGGAACATGAGGCGAATCGCTGTGCAGTAACATATTCATGTGTCGGCGGGGGGAGGGGTGGGGTACTGCGCAACGAGTAGCGCACTTCAGAGCCGCCATTAAGTTTGACACGTACTATCGGGAAAACTTACATCTATACACCGTAAGGCTATTCTTGCTTGGCCTCGGCCGCTATAGTAACACTTGCTAACATATGTGGTCATCGTGTGCACGGGATATTGTTTTTAAATTGGTCAGCTTCAGATTTCCTCGATGGTACCTTTATATACTGTTTAAAATAGACTTGCTTTTAACAAGAGCAACACAATCGACACTTTTTCATTGTGATTGGCCATTGTAGTTACTTCAAGCTTTTTATCACCCTACCACCCTACACTCAATAGTATGATGGGGAACGCCGAATTAAGCACGCTAGATGTGATAATAATAAAATTTAAATAATCGAGACTTAAGTATCACAGAACTGTAGGTTACTATAGGTGCATTAACTAGATAGGTAGAGGTTTGTGGGTGTCCTAAAGCTGCACCTCTGAATAGCCCTTCTGGTATTACAAGCGTGGTGTTATATTGTTATAGCTAAATAATACCATCATACTCACATCAACAAAAACTTCAACAGTAGTACTAGCGCCGAGTCCGTCCCCCATATTTTCCTCAGTCCCCACAATGATCTGGTGTCTCGACGTCGATTCCCGGTCCAATGGCTTCGAAGTTCGAATCATACCCGTCTTACGATCTATTGAGAATAGCTCGGTGTCACCCATTAGGATCGTGTAGGTTATTTCTGGTATTGTGTCTGGGTCTTCAGCCTGAAATTTTGTAAATAATTGGTTAGTTTATTGTTTTTCTACATTGTTCTCACATGTATATTTTCAACATGAACGATGTAACCAATATTTTGTAAAAAAAAATTGATTTAAGTGTCCGTGGAGTTTCTTGCCCGTTCTTCTGAATAGGACCTACTACGATTTGGAATAGGTAACTAGCTTCATCTTTCTGACTGACCGACCCATTGACAATTCAAAAGTGCCTGTAATTAGTTTATTTGAAATAAATGCTTTGAGTTTGAGTTTGACTCGAAAACTTTTGTTGATGTTTACTACGAATAGCTCATGGCTAAGTAATAACAGCCGCACGGGTCGGTCCATCAGGTTACGCTTGCTGGGATTAGTCTGTGGATGGGTGACCATCTTTACATACCGAGACCCCTCTGTGCCTCGGAAAGCACGTTGGCCGTGGGTCCCGGCTGTCATTCGTGGATCTTTGACAGTCGTTACGGGTCGTCAGAAGCCCGAAAGTCTGCTACCCAGTCTTACCAAGGGGTATCGTATCACCTAGTTACTGGGTTTTGGAGGTCAGATAGGCAGTCGCTCCATGTAAAATACTGGTGTTCAGATGCATCCAGTTTTACTGGAAGACGACCCCAACATAGTTGGGAAAAGGCTAGGCACATGATGATTACTTGCACGATGAAATATATATAACATTTGAATTAGATAATCGAAATGAGTTTTTTTATTGACACTGCTAAACATTGGATTACTCTTGTAACGGTATTATCGTTTCAGAATGTAACCATTTTCATCACGTTCGATACCAGAACAGCTTCGGTGATCTACTAAAAGAACTATCTTGACCATTGTCCTTTTCTGAAACGCGTCCATTTATCTTTCAATACTAATAATAAAGCTGAAGAGTTTGTTTTTTTTTTTTGTTTGTCTGAACGCGCTAATCTCAGGAACTACCAGTCGGATTTGTAAAAATAGTTTTGCATTTGATAGCCCAATCCTTGAGGAAGGTTATTTAACATCACGTTATGACCTTTTAGGAGCCGAGCAAGAAGACGAGCAAGAACGCTACGCGAAAACGAACTGATGGTGCGGGCAGGCGATGCGATGCAACGGGGTGGGTCGGGGGAGCAAGAAATTTCACGCGGACGAAGTCACGGGCAGAAGCTAGTTTAATATAATATCTTAGACGCATTTTACGAGTCCACAAAGTCATCTGTTCATGGTCAAGACGATAGTAAGTATGTTTATTTATGTTCATTCTTTGCTACTGCTATTAATCCTTTACATGGTTTTTTACGTCTTACGTGAATAGCATAAGATTGACAATGCTGCCATACTAACCTGAACCTTAACAACAGGATAATTAGCCGCATTTTCGGGCACATGTACCGAGTAGACTAGTTTGCTGAAGACAGGTACTTCATCGGGAATGTCAGTGACTTGTACCGTGACCGACGCGGTGCCGAGTCGCTTGTCTATCGCGCCGTCCATTGCTGTTACTACGAAGGCGTAGTCCTGGAAACAAATTAAAATGACCTGTTACTAAACGAACCTATGAGCGTGGTAAAATATCGAAGAATGAGCCATGTTCTTCGGTGATAAGCCCATAGCAAGCTGTCCTCTTCCTCGCTCCCACTTTGGATCTCAAAATGAATGTTACTCCACCTAAGACTACATTGTCACCATCATCATCATTTCAGCCGAAAGACGTCCACTGCTGAACATATGCCTCCCCCAAGCACCGCCACTTCGACCGGTTCTGTGTTTCCCGCATCCAGCAGATTCCTGCGGCCTTTACAAGGTCAACGGTCCACCTTGTGGGAGGCCTTCCAACATTACGTCTTCCGGTAAGCGGCCGTCACTCCAGAACCTTTCGGCCTCATTGGCCATCTGACCACATTGTAGCATGCAATAAATAAATTGAGAACTGAAGGAAACAATATTTTTTTTTATTTGATCCGCTGCACTCTTGTATTTTTTACAAATCATCTAGAAAGATTCTTAGATGGGGATTTAAGGTGGAACTAGTCGATATTTTTTCCATACAAATTTCGGGAGGGTATTACTCCTCTGTTTGACATTGTGCATCCAAAGTTAATCCATGGTCTCGTTTTGTCTCATTAATAATGTTGTCTGTGCGAAAACAGAATAGTAAAATATAAAGCCATTAAAAGGTTATGAGCCAACAAAGATTTGTTTTTCTTGCTAATTTAACGCAACTTTGGGCGTAATAAGTAACAAAAAACGTGTAAAATCTCCAAAACAAAGTCAGCACTAAAAAAGCCCAATTATCGAAGAGTTCAATAAACTATTTATAATTGCTTTATGCAGTAGTTTTTTCATAAAACTCGATCTTCCAAAGGACTTTTCGTACATTTCTACACGCTCGTTTCACTATTACTAGTTTTACTTTACTACTACTAACTGCTCATCAATGATACTATCTCTGTCGGACACGATGCCAGATGAAACAGCGTGCTTTTTGGCCAACTGCTCCAGTGAGTTCGAGCCCGCAACTAGTTCAACCTTAAATTCTCTAGGGATCTAAACTCGACTGATTTTTCTATTCAAATCATTTATAAAATATGTGGCTAAAAGTGTAGGCATCTATTTAATTAAAATTGGATCTGTTGTATATTTTTATGTATGTTACCTTAGTATGCTCATAGTCCAGTTCTGTGTTGGTAATGATCATGCCGGTTCCGTTGTCTATACTGAAGGGCAGGTGTGTCGGTATGCTGTAGCTGACCATAGCATTTACACCTTCATCTATGTCCGTTGCGTGCACGTAGCCTAAGAACTCGTTCGAGGCGCCTGGAAAGTGTCAAATGAGTGTTTAGAACAGGGACTGTACAACCGCGGTTAAGAGTTCAGTCTTTCGAAGGGGTAAGCCGTTTATGAGGTTACCTATTACATGTGTAACTCCTTAAATGGGTTTTAGCCTTGAAACCCAGGAAAAGGACTACCCCTTCATTAAGATAACCTATATAATATAAGGGATTTGTACGGGTAACCATATTAGCAATTTACTCATATTACATTGCTCAGAGTCGGAATATTACGCTGTTATCGTTTTAAAGAGGGTTGAAACTTAACCCTTTAGAACGGCTTAATTCAAGCCGTTCAAAAGGGTTGCCCACATCGTATGGTTTTTTTTAACTGCTTAGAAAAACCCCATCGAAAACCCTTTTAATGGGTAACCAAAGTGGTCCCTGGTTTAAAATGGGGCTTTGAAATTGTTTTACCATAATGTTTGGACAAAGCAATGTTGATTGACAACAGAATCAGTCAGTGCTTTTACAAGAATCTCTACAACTTCAACATTTAAAGCCTGTATTTATGCCTTGCATAAAAGTCCATTAGTCCATCAGTGCGGACACTGTCGCTTGTAACAAATCACACTAATCTTATAAAGGCGAAAGTTTGTGAGTGTGTGTGTTTGTATGTTTGTTACTTCTTCACGCTCAAACCGCTGGAACAATTTTGATAAAATTTGGTATGGAGGTAGCCGACACCCTGGATTTACACATAGGCAAATTTTTATCGACATACCACGCGGGCGAAGCCGCGGGCAGAAGCTAGTATATTATATGAGGACAATTTTATTACGTATTGATTTTTATATATTAGATTACTTTTTATATTTTTTTTTTACCTTCTTTGACACTGAACATGTAGGAATCCTCGTCGAACTTAGGATTATTGTCGTTGATGTCAGTGACTTTGATGTTCACAGTCGCTGTGCTGGACAGTCTACCTGGGTCTTCAGCTCTTACCATCTGAAACATTATAAGGGTTTTGTTATTTTGAGAAAACGTTTTGAATGGATATTAGTGCAAGACTGCAACCCTTAATATCAGTATTGCAATATATTCTTGGTGTAAGTGAAACGGAGGAATCTGGACTCTCTTCATCTGCTTAGCCTTTTTCCAACTATGTTAGCGTCGGCTTCCAGTCTAACCGGATGCAGCTGAATATCAGTATTTTATACATGGAGCGACTGTCTATCTGACCTCCACAACCCAGTTACTGGGTAATACCCCCCCCCCCCTTGATATAGACTTGTTGTCAGACTTTCGGGCTTCTTCTGACGATCCGTAACGACTGTCAAAGATCCACGAACGATCAAAAACGATTCTTACTCGCAAAACTCTTGGTGATGGCAATATACACCGCAAGAGAGACCATATTCGAGCTTGTGGCTAAATGATAACAGCCGCACGGGTCGATCGATCAGGTTAAGCTACGCTTGCCGCGGTTGTTCCGTGGATGGGTGACATACTAAGACCCTTCCGTGTCTCGGAAAGTATGTAAAGCCATTCGTCATCATAGTACCCACTTCAGAATAAATAATAGCAATGACTTACCAGCTGATATCTCGTTAGCACTTCTCTGTCCAAACTCCGAATGACTGTTATGATACCAGTGTTAGAACCAATGGCGAATTGTCGGAGATCGTTGCCCGATGCTATGGAGTATGTCACTGGCTCGTTTTCTGGGTCTTTGGCCTGGAAATAATTTAATTAAATAGATAATAAAAAGAAAAAAAAATGAGAGAAGACTGTATCAAACTTCTCAGGTTCATAGTTAAGCAGTCATCATATATTATTGAACATGTATTTTTACAGAGGTGTCTTCCTTTTCGGGCTAAAGATTTGAAAGTTCAACGGGTGATTTTTGTAGTAATCGTGTGTTGGTTCCGCGTACAAATTCATGATGCTGTCAAAATTGAACACCTATCAAATAAAGTTCAAAATTTAACTTACAGTGTCAGAAGTCACAGTGGAAATGATTGATAGCCACGCCTTCAGACACAAAAGCGTTATAATCTCTTGACGAGAACTGTGGATGCCTGGTATCAGGCCTCGTCACAACTGACAGTTCTATGATGCCGTGTAAACTGAACCTTAAATCTCACTACATAAAGTCTAAAATACTTACAGTAACAGTAGTGACAGTAGAATTGATAGCAGCGCCTTCAGAGATGGGCGCGAAATAATCCCGTGACGAGAACTGTGGAGGCCTGGTATTAGGCCCCGGTGCTACTGATAGTTCTACGATGCCTTGAGAACTGAGGCCTTTAGCGTCAGTCGCCCGAATCGTGACACTGTATTGTTCGCCAGCTTGTAAACGGCCTGTGCTTGCTGTGACAGAAAGAGAAAGATGATTTGAGATTGTGATTCTTGATTGGAGAAGGTAACGGGACAGGTAAGTTCTAAGATATATATATATATTTAAAGAAAGAAAGAATGTAGAGTTTATAGAGCTTGTCCACTCTGAAATCACGTGCCCCACTACTTAAATATTTGTATTCGTACACTAAATGTGGTAGTGGGGAGCGTCATTTCAGAGTGGACAGGCTCTATATTCCGATTGATGATAATTTCTCCCAAACGCAGCGGCATTTTATATTGGCAACACATAATAATTAGACGCCATTATATCGTCCGCCGTCTTTCGCTGTCGCTATATAAAAATGCCGCTGCGTTTGGTAGAAATTATCATCAATCGGAATATACCCACTATCGGAATTGCCTTAATAAATCTTACATTTATTCAGCACAGACAAAAAGGCACACAATACAGCAATAAAAAATAAAAATCAAATAAAAAGTGCGATGTAAGAAATTAGCAGAAAAGTGTGCCTCACGGCTAAAAATTAAGAACAAGTTTAACATGGTGACTGGTATAGTTGCAAAACAAACGGTGATTTTAATTATTAACTACATAGGAACATTTGACAAATCACAAGATTTATTTGCACTAGTTGCGTTAAGAGTAAAGTGGCAAATATAGTAATTTATAATGAAAATAGTAGAAATTATTCAGTCGTGAGATCATGCTAACACTGTGATATAATTTAAACTAAAAAAGGTCGTATAGTAACGAGTAACTCATAAACAAGTGAGCATAGCACGCTCCCAGTGTGAATGTCACACTTCTATACATCATTATTTACGAACACGACTATAATACGCTTCGTGCATTCTATTGGTCAAAACGCATGCATTGTGCGATCGAGTCGTGAGTCGTGCTATGCGATTATCGCCTTTAAGGTAAGCATGTGGTACTATAGCCCATTGTACATCGAAAATTTGATCGTGAGTGTCAATTCTTCCATCCAATCTTTGGCGCGACGTCAATCCACGGATTTTCCGTGCGCGCCGTAATCCATTGCCTCACGCCATTAGGCGTCGCGCTATTAGTCCGTGAGTGCGAAAACCGTGGGCCGTGGCATCACGATGCGTGGCATTATTATGCTCCTTATTTACAGGGCCACACGAATCAATTTCCTAAGCAAGTATTTTAGTATGTTGGCGGCACTCATCCATTTGATTTAATCCAAATGGACTGATTGTGAGTGCTCATAAACTACTGGCATCCATCCATTTGATTTAATCCAAACGGACTGACCGTGAGTGCCCAGCTTTACAAATACGACCACAAAAACTCACACACAAATACCTGTCTAGACAAGTACATCTGGTCGTATTTAGATACATGTGCAACTTACATATAACTCCTGTGTTAGGGTGTATAGTGAACTTGTTCCCGCCATTGTTAGATACGTGATATATGCTGTACGTTATGCGTGCGTTCTCACCCTCATCGATGTCTACCGCCTCTACCTGTGGGTTTAAAGAGAAAAGATTTTTATTAGCTTGCAATTAAAATTATTCAAAATACCTTTCCATGATAATATATCTTGGGGGTCGGAATTGCGGTGTATTCCTGTTCGTCCCCTCGACTTTGTCCCCCTAAGGGGACGAACGGGAATTCGATATTTTTTTGTTGGTGGGGACAAACGGGAATACACGACAAAAAGTAAATTATTCCCGTTCGTCCCCACCAACAAAATCAGGGGATGATCGGGAAAAAAAATAAAGAATTTTTCGACGACGAAGGGAGACGGGGTCGAGTGGACGAACGGGAATACAGCGGAATTGTTACATTTTCAGAGTTAAGGATAGTAACATAGTGATTATTGCATAACAGGTAAACATAAACTCGAAATTAAACTAATCTAAAATAATATGAAGCAATTTATTAGCAATATTCTTCAAAATCATTTAGAATGTGATTTAAAGTGTGTTACGCAATTAGGGTGCTGGCATCAGATTCGACTTGTAAACGCGTGTCATGGTGTCAACCGTATGCCAGCGAATAATCAGCAACGTCAGTCTTGCATGCTTTGTGTGTGCATACTCATATTTCTCTCTCTCTCTCTCTCTCTCTCTTACTATTGGTGGATCATCTGCTTTTATTTATTTTGTTTGTTTTAGTTTATTTGTTTAGCCTTGTTCCATTACCTATTGACTCATTTTGCTATACAGGGTGTATCAGAAAGGTGTGGTCAGATTTAAATGTTTGGTCCAAACCATCAAACTGAACTTTCTCCATGGGACCAACTCGTAATTACGAAAAAAATACCACCAGTCGCATACATTTGGGTCAAGTAGATATTGAAGCTTTGCACGGGACGGCTGATATTTTTTTCTTGATAACGATGTTGTTCCCGTGGAGAAAGTTGTTCAGTTTGAAGGTTTGTACCACACCTTTCTGATACAGCCTGTATAAGATTCCTAATCAAGATAGCCGGACTAAATTATTTGTTCGGCTATTGAAGAGTTTTAGTTCTTCTGCAACAATGACGATTAATGATTATTTATTGCAATTTGTTTTGCAATAAAAATGATCGACATCGTTGGTGATAGATAATAAATATTAATATACTGACCGTGTGGACTTCTGCAGGTTCCAAACCGGCTGGTACAATGATTGGTTGAGTCTTAAGTATGACTGGAGCGTTATCGTTCAGATCTAACAACTGAACTGCCAAGGAGTATGGAGCTGATGCCGCACCGCCGTTCGCTTCCCGGGCAACCACCTGAAATGAGAAAATAGTGAACAATTAATTGATTAAAAGCTTTGGACTTTAAAAGGATAGGTGGTATGGTCTACTATGGGATGGCTAAATAAAATATTTTACGGTTGTTGCGAAAAGTAGATATTATAGAAAAACTTAATCAGGTATTGGCTTCATCATCATCATTTCAGCCGAAAGACGCCTCCCCCAAACACCGCCTATCCGACCGGTTCTGGCTTTCCGAATCCAGCGGATACCTTTCGGCCTTTACAAGATCACCGGTCCACCTTGTGGGAGGCCTTCCAACGTTACATCTTCCGGTACGTGGCCACCACTCCAGAACCTTTCAGCCCCATCGGCCATCTGTTCTGCAAGCAATATTCCCTGCACACTGCCAAAGTTTGGCAATTTTTCGGGCTATGTCGGCTACCTTGGTTCTCCTGCGGATATCTTCATTTCTGATTCGATCACGTAGGGAAACTCCAAGCATAGCCCTTCAAGCATATGCATAGCGATGACGCAGTAGAAAAACCAAAACCTTTCTGGTGTTCGTGATACAATGATTTTTTTTCATTAGTAAATACACCAACGATACACTTCTTGCTGGAATATTCTATTTTTACTTGGAAAATTGTTTTTTTTTTTTTGTGAAAAACGCCAAAAAATGTACGAGGTTGACACAAGCTATCGAAATGTCACGTGATCATGTCAATGTCACTCTGAAGCTGTAGCGATTGTAGAAATAGAATCACCATTTGTTTAGGCCCTCAGGGGACAAAGTGACATTCTATCAGCTATCTTGTATTTTTTTTCATGTGGTTAGTGACTAACTTGGTGTCAGAGTTTTTATGTCACCCATGGGCCTCTGACTTGAATTAGACTGACTTCTGGCCGTCAATCTCTCAGGCATGGCCGGTTTCCTGACGATGTTTTCCTTCACCGTTTGTTGTTCACATGAATCCGAAATAGAGGTGCGTGGATTAGGTTCGAACTCGAGATGACTTGGCAGTCCGACGTTCACACCACTAGGCGCTATCACTTTTGTTAATCTATCAGCGATTACGATGATGTAAATGTCAAAAATGTATTGGATTGACATAAGCCATAAGCTTAGGTCAATAAAGTTGAAAGTCGTGTAGAAATACAAAACGCTTTGAAAACGGTTGTCACTTTTCTGGGCAGTCGGGTCACAGTATTTAACAGTAAGCCAGACGCAAGTGATATTCTTATGGACCGAAGTCGGGACCATAGGATATTTGAAGCGTACATTCAAAATAAAATCAGTAGCTATGTAACAGTTCTTACCTGGAATCTAAATTTGCCTGGGTTCGGTGGGTCTCGGTCGAGTTTTTCGTCACTGACAACCAGATAGCCATCTTTGTCGATGTCGAAGAAGTTCGTTGTCAGTTCAAACGTGTATTTTGGTACTGGATCTCCGGGGCCCTGAAAAATACAATACGTTGGGTCAGACAGATAGGTCTTAATCTGCCAATAGCTCTCGAATTCCGATGATCTTTTTATACGCTCTCAGCGTGCTAAGAACTATTTTAGCAAGCCTGAATATTTTTTTTTCAAAGTTAGGACTTGAAGATTACTTGCTTAAGGCCTAACAGCCTTCTAAAGGCGTTGTAAAGTAATATCGTACTGACGGAGTCTTAGGTAATAGGTAATACGGGCTGGTATCCGCAACTCCATGTCAATGCGCGTATTTTGCGTATGAGCTGATGGAGTCTTACAAATTTCAATCTTTTCAGAAAGTGGACGCATGTGCATACTCATAGCTGATATATATACTCGTACATGATAAACCTATACTTAGACGCATTCACGCAAGAACGCTAATCTAATACCTTTATCCCAACCATTCGTGGGTTAATTGGAACAGGTAATAAAAATAATAAATAAATGTTTATTGCATCACAAAACATCGACATACCTACGCCAGGCCTTTCCAATTTCTAAACAATTTTGCTTGCAAGCTACAATTGTAGGATAAACAAAGGACCATAGGGGCAGGGTGAATCAGAGTACCTATACAAAAAGCAACTTTAAAGTGTTGATAGTACAATCACCCACACAAAGTATTTACAGCAACCACATGAAGGCGCTGTCAATGTCAAATGATATGCGACTTACTAAATCTATACTAAAGCCAACGAGACGAGACAATTTTCATGCTTTGGGATTAAAACTTTAACATAATTGGGTATGGTTCATTTTCCATTGCAACTTAAATTATTTAATGACATTATGTATAATTTTTTTCATTCAAAAGTCAACTTAGATTACTCAAGTTTAAAGTTGATATTTGTATAAGTTGCAATTTTATGTATTTATCTCGTATCGTTGGCCTGAGTTTAAATGTTAATAACTTACCAAGTCCGGATCCGAAACATTCAGTCTAATAGGGTTTCCATCGGCGGCCAGTACTTTGGTGCCTTTAGCGGAGTTTTCTTCCACCACTCCTTCATCAGACGACGCCGCTACGACGGGCGGGCTTGCGTCTACCGGACGTACTGTTATTGTTAGCTTCGCTGTTGTAAATCGACGTGCTTCTGATACTTCTTCCGCCTAGAATGAAAAATTCTATTTAAAAAAAAAAACATAGTGAGTCATGGGGACTGCAACAGAAGTAATAAAGCTGATTTCAGACTACGCTATAATATAATAGCATATAGTACAACAATATCGCGCTCCATACATTGTTATGGACACGTTCACATTGTACCGTACTATATATTATTGACTTGCTATACGCTATAAATTGGTGCGATGCGCAGAGTTCATGCTATGCTATATCGCGCGCCGCCATCTTTTCATCCATTTCATCCATTGTGTCAATCGTGATGTGTGCTGTGCAACTGTGCACACTCTTCAAAGATCGCGATCGACTGAGCTTGCGATAATATCACGTATGTGAACGTCATGCTATATAGTATAGCATTAGGTCCTTCTTTCCATCTTTCCTTCTATACTAAATAGCATAATAGTATAGCGTAGTCTGAAATCAGCTTTAAAAAGTAAGTTGAAAAACTAAAACCCAACTACTGAAAAATCACGCTCGCCGCGGTCGGTCTGTAAGTTATTAAATTAATATTAATTACTTTTACTTATTTTTAACAATTCAAACATAATCATTTATGACATATATACATATTTGTAATGTGCTTGTCAAGACCTTGACCTTTCTTTTGATACCAAACATGTCATGATTATCTCAATTTAATATTTTTCGTGGTCAGAAATTTATGTGTAAAGTCCACCATATTAAATTACGAATCTATTGATACCTCATTCATTAAAATCAGTTCAGTAATTTAGGTGCTACGGTGGAACACACGTAAATACATACGTATATACATAATAGGTCTTTACCTATGAAATTGCCGTTTTGTATGAAAAAATTTAAACGAATTTTTTTCATGCATTTTTTATTTGTATTAATCGAAGTAATCACCCATACAATCAATGCATCTTTGCCAACGCAGTGGCAGTTTATTGATGCCCTTCTTAAAGAAATCAGCTGGACGGGAGGCAACAAATTCTTCAAAGGCATTTTGTACTGCCTCTCGGGTATTGAATTTTTTTCCCGCCAAGAAGTTATCCAAATTCTGGAAAAAGTAGTAGTCTGTAGGCGCAAGGTCTGGTAAGTAGGGCGGATGACGGAGAGCTTCCAACCCCAGTTCTTGCAACTTGGAGACCGTCTGCTGTGCAGTATGAGGTCGCGCGTTGTCGTGCAGAAGCAGCGGAAACGAGCGATTGACCAATGCTGGTTGGAGATGTGCCAGCTTCTCCATCATTGTGTTCAGTTCTTCACAGTACACATCTGAAGTAATGCTCACCCCGTTTGGTAAGAAGCTGTGATGAATCATACCTGCGCTAGACCACCAAACAGTAACCATCACTTTTCTAGGGGTAAGTTTTCGTTTAGGGCATTGCTTAGGTGCTGAACCAGGATCCAACCAACTTGCTGAGCGCTTGCGGTTATCAAACAGAATCCATTTTTCATCGCAGGTAACAATGCGGTTCAAAATTTTTTCATTTGTGTGTCTGTTGAGCAGTGCAAGGCACGTCTCGACGCGTACTTCGCGCTGGCGATCATTGAGTTCGTGGGGCACCCATTTGTCAAGCGTTTTTACCTTGCCAATTTGACGCAAATGGACCAATATTGTTTTGACGCTAACGTCGAAAGCTGCTGCTAATTCAGCCGTAGATTGTGTATCATCAGCTTCCACAATCGCCTTTAATTCGTCATTGTCGACCAGTCTTCGGACGACCGCGAGGTTCATTTTTCAGGTCGAAATTTCCAGAACGGAAGCGAGCAAACCAATAACAAGTGGTGCGTTGGTTTGTAGTGTTAGCTCCGTAAACGTCGTTGATGTTGCGTGCCGCTTGTGCCGCGTTGCTGCCACGACGGTACTCATATTCCATAATTACTCGAATTTTTAACGTATCCATGATGACGAAAAAGATTGAAATGATATGAAAATGTAACACTAATCAATAAACAAATGACTACTTTTGGGAAAAAAAATCCATGTTTTTAAAATAAAATTAATTTGAAATTAGAATTCTTAGCCAAACAAAAATTATTTTGATTTGAAATGGCCAGTACTGCAGAACGGCAATTTCATAGGTAAAGACCTAATACTTACATAATGATAATAATAGAGAAGTATGGAAAAAAAAAAACATGTTGCGCCGACCCCCAATAGATTGGGATAAGGGCAGGAGAATGATGATGATATATACTTACATACATACATAGACTGCTAAAATCATAACCCTTCCTTTTGGCTTTGCCGTAGTAGTAAAAATTTGACAGCGCAACATGTCACGAGTGACGCGAACTCATAAGATTTTCCCCTACCAAAAATCGCTCGACGAGCCTAAAGAAGTTTTCACATCAATATTAATATTGCTTTGCTCTTTTGTAATTTCAAATAGCCATCCATCTATCACTGGCTCATAGTTTAAGCCTAAAAGGAGCGACGTAGGACGTGAGCACCCACTGAAACTATCTAATCACGATCAATGATCGAATTTGCAAGCAATATAGCTACAAAACAACGTATAGTTGTAATAAGTTGAAGTTGTTGTTGTAAGTTGAGTTGTTGTTGTTGTTTTTGTAGTTGTTGTTGGATTCGATACCATTAATAACTTCTTTTTACGCGACTGAAAGATCGGCAGGAAAGATTGTCTAATGTTCAAATACTTACCAACATCATCACCTGCCTAGCCTTTTCCCAACTATGTTGGGGTCGGCTTCCAGTCTAAGCAGAAGCACCTGAATACCAGTATTTTACATGGAGCGACTGCCTATCTGACCTCCACAACCCAGTTACTCACGAGAACTCACTCAGAACTGACAAAGATTTACAAATGACAGACGGGACTAATGGCTTAACGTGCTTTCCGAGGTACGGAGGCTTCTTGGTGTAAGATGGTCACCCATCCACGGACCAACCGCGGCAAGCGTAGTTTGACCCCAAATAAATTGGTTTAAGGGAAGGAGAATGATGATGAAATGTTGTTTCAGCAATTTATCTTTTATTTTTGGTTCTATCTTTTTCTTCTTTCTATTACAACTCAGTCTACATCGTGGGGCTACATAATCTTACATTTCTCAGATTATATGTTCAGTAAGAATACATCTTATCTATTATCCTGATCCTATCCACCGCGATTACGTTTTGTTTCCTTCAAAAATGTGTTGCACTGACCTTTATAACCAACTGAAACTTCTTAGCAATGGAAGTATCGACCGGCACAAGCTGCCTAACTCCTCCGGTATTAGGATCTATCGCGAAGTACGTAGCCCAGGAGTCAGGCTCCCCACTGTCGATGGTATACTTGATCCGGGCGTCTAATGTGTCCATGTCTACTGCTTGGATCTTCTCTGGTTCGATCGTTAGAATGCCTGCTAGGACACCGCTGTTTACCTGGAGGTTAAAGGGTTTTAGTTAAAAATAGCAGAGGAGTTTGGTTAGGTAAATCCTGAAATGTACCGAATAGAATATTTTTACATCATTGTCTTATGTTTCCACTGATAACTGTAAAGGAATCCTGAAAAAGCCAGGGCCAAAATGTCTCAAATCACGAATACAAATCAGTGAGCAAGTGTGATCATCAAATGACGATTGTTCTCCGTGTATAAAAAAATGCTGATATTATTAGCGAATTTACTCATTGTACTTTGCTACGCTCCTTTCATAAGTCTTCTTTATTTGCTGGAGCTTGTCACCAAATCAAATCAAGTCATTTATTCAAACTAGCCTCAGAATCAGAACTTTTCGAACATCAAAATTACATAAAACAGTCCCACAAAACGCCCGCCCTTCACCACTTCCCAATGCTTTAGCTGGGAAGAACAAGTGGCGCAACAAACTCCCCAGTAGCACGACTGTCTGTTCAGTTAGAACAACTTGATTCTATACAGTCAACACCGTCTTCTTGGCGGGCTTCCAACCTTTTTTCGAAAAGAACTTCTTCAAACTTGACCACGTTATCATGAAATACTAATGCAATGAATACTTACAAAACTAGTATACTCCGGATTAAAGCAAGCTCCCTCATGAAGCGTGCATCCCTTGTATATGAAGGACGGATCCTGATCATCGTCGTCTTGTATGTGCACTGTCAACGTTGTGGTGCTCGATAGACGTCTCTTTGAGTCGCGGGCACGGTCCTGCAATTTATTGTGAACAAGTTTTATTTAATGGAACTTGAAAATGGAACTTCATAACATAACCGTTACCTATTCATTTGTTTTTTTTTTTTTATATAAGGACCGAATTTCGGTTCATGAATTTGTTCTTCTAATGTTTCATAATTTCCTGGTACACAGCAAAGTTTGTAAGGGATACGAATACTTACAGAAGTAAGGACAGTGACTAGATACCTACTTCTGCGTGCGCTCACAATCTAAGCCCCTGTTGACTGTCACGTGTCCCTGATGAGGCAGTGGTATCGTGAAGCTTCCATACCCATCTGCTGCGACCACCCCCTCTGAAACCTACCCTCCTGGTACCAATAAAATTTCTGAAATACTTACAGAAGCAAGGATAGTGACTAGATACTTCTGCGTGCGTTCGTAATCCAAACTCCTGTTGACTGTGACTTGCCCCAGATGAGGAAGTGGTATTGCGAAACTTCCATAGCCATCTACTGCATTAGCTTTGTCTATCGTTGCATTATCTCCTGGTATTATGAAGTATTCTGATAGACCGTTGACGCCTGCGTCGATGTCTTGTGCTTTGATACCGTCGAATATTGTGGTGCCGATTGGTACCAGCTGAAATAATATAAGGAAAACATTAAAAAAATATAGGAATATGCTGGACCTGTTTTAAGCCGCTGATAGACTTGAGCATTCACTTGTAATGAGCATTCTGGCAGGAGCGGTTTAGCGAGCATTCTAGTGAAACGACAGTTTTGCTTCGAGCTTTTTGCCGAGCCCAGCAATTTTCAAGTCAAGTCGGTCATCTTCGTGAAGAATACATTTTTAACGAGCATTTACTAGAGCATTCGCTAGAATGATCGTGAAAATATTCATAGCGATGTTTGGCTCTATGCTTGGCTCTGTACGTTGTTCAGTTCAACAAATTTAAAAATGGCGAATGCTCGATGTTCTATTACAAGTGAATGCTCAAGTGTATCAGCGGCTTTAAAAGAAAATGAATTGGATCACGTTAAAGTAAACAAAAGAAAAACGCTTTTAAACATGAAGTTTTTGATTTTAGATCTCAACAAGCAAGTGTCACAAGCCTGGATCCAAAGCCAGAGGGGCAATTCCCGTATTTTTATAACAACGTTCGCAATCTCATCTCAGTCTCAATCTGTCAAAATTGTATAGAGTTTGCCTACATTTTTGACATTTTGATTGTCGCTGGCTGACATTGTGACTTGAATTTGAACGTTTTTAATTACGAGAATTGGCCGATCCTTTTTTCATTAGTTGCAATGTTATAATTTATCTCCATTTAACAATACAATACAACACCTAGTTTGACTGCAAAACAATTCGTAAGCTGTGAGTGTATTATGACACACAATCATTAACAGCAAAGGGGTACGTCACTGGCTATCTGACCTCCACAACCCAGTAACTGGGTAATACGATATCCCTTGGTAAAGACTGTTGTCAGACTTTCGGGCTTCTGACGACCCGTAACGACCGACAAAGATCCACGAATGTCAGCCGGGACCAACGGCAATAACGTTCTTTCCGAGGCAGGGAGGAATCTCGGTATGTAACCCATCTATGCACCAACCCCGGCAAGCGTAGCTGAACCTGATGGGTCGACCCGTGTGGCTGTTATTACTTAGCCACGATGTTGTGGTATGGGACTTAAACATTACTAGCGCAATGTGAGTGTATTATTCACCTCTCCCCAACCCTTCCATTACAGGCGTGATATTATGTGGGTAACGTTGATTATCATATGTGTCCATCTTACCTCAGAAACATTCGATTCATACGGCGTCCCTTGGAAAATCGGCGCATTGTCATTGATATCGGAGACTCTTACTATAACTGGTATCGTTCGCCGCTTCTTAGTCGCTATCACCTGGCAAACCAGCTGCAAACACACCCATTAATTACAACCAAATTACTTGTAACACTGATTAATAACTACAATATTGGCTTTAGGCGATATATTAATAGACTTAATTCGGTTAAGGCGAAATATATCGGTCCACATTTGCATCTAAGCACAATGAATATTGAACTTTATATCTGAAGTGTAAAGTTGGAAATTGATTGTTAAAAATGTTAAGTGGCTACCTATGAGGTGTCTAGAGATCTTTATAAATTATATGACAAATTATCATAAGATGATCGATAATTTATTTTAACAATGATAAATAATGGCTTACAAAGAGTACATTCGGATGAAATGACAATACATTCTTGAGCGTGGGAACTGTATAAGAAATACTCTATAGGTATATTTGTTGTGTAACACTTATTTAATCGAAGACCTACAGTCACTGGCGTATATTTAAACTATTCAATCGTCCGTCCACACGTTTTATTGAGTTATCTAACAAGATTACGTCCACCTTAGATAATAAGGTGGTGGTGGTGGTGGTGGTGGTGGTGGTTAGTATTCTTATTGGTTTAGTAGATAATACTTCGTACGCAGTGCTATATGATCTGCATACGCTTAAGCATCAGAAGCTCACAAACATGTCGCTATTAATATACGTTAATACACATAATACATGCATAGATAAACTCACGCCTTCTTCCCACGGGGGTAGGCAGAAACTACAGAACGCCACCTGCTACGATCTTTACATAATCCTTTTGCCTCGTTTACGTTCATATATATCTCTGGTCATACACGCATGCCGGTTGCCAGCACTACGCACCTGACCTTTCTGAAGAACATCACCAATAAGGTCACTATTATTTACTCCTAGGGCGTCCCCGCCCGGCCTTTCATTCATCCTCTCAAAATAACCAAACCATCTAAGCTCTAAAATGTAGCCGTGTGTACGAGGGCTTATAACCGCTATTAGCGGTAAAACCATCCTTTTTATATAAGATTTTACTTTCTTTAGATAAAATAATACACTATATGCACCTGAAACACCATATGCGACAAGTTCTCCTCATCTCTATCAAGAGGCTGTAGGAGCTGCAACCGCTTCCCATCGAGCTGGAACAACGTGGGGCCCTTGGGAAAGACCGTGGATAGCAACACGTCTTCACCTGGCTCCCCGACTATTGGCAGCTGGGCTGGCAATGTGCTTTGGTTCACCTCTGAAATCGGAGGAAAGACGAGAATTATGGTGGGGTGATGATGAGACAACTAGCCGAATATCAGAAGAGTTCTTCATTTAATCAGCATTCGAGCACATAAGGCTTCATGTTTTCTGGTACCTGCCATGCTTATAAAAAAAATATTGAACACGAATATCACTAGCTTTTGCCCGCGTGGAGGTCTGAAATTATCCCACGAGAACATATTTCCGGGATAAATGTATCCTATAACCAATGTCATGGTCTATACCTGTGTTGCAAACAACGAATCCGTTCAGCCGTTAAGGGGATACATCAATAAATTTTGTGTTTTTAATATTTCTATTAACTCTTAAAATGTCGATTGTACACCATGTGTACAGATAACAATAGAATTTCAATTGTGTCTGCTAATTGGCGCGCGACGGGTTAAAGCAAATGTTATCGATAAATCATTTGGATTTTCCATAATTATTTGTTATTTGACTATATTGTCTACTACTGTACTAAAACCGATTTTTTTTTCGATAGAAAAAAAATCCAAAGTAGCACCGTCTATTTTCTGTTTTATACGATCATACGTGAACAGTTCCTTATTGTGCAGTAAAATTTGCTTTAAATCGAAAGTATTTAAATATGTTAATAAGAACTTACTACGCTAAAAATTTATTTAAATATAGAATTTTGTTATAAACGCGTTTAGCGCGTCAAACTAGACAGCCATAACGCCATTTCGCTTACACACCGAGCTAAACCACTCTTCAATATATCCTCTTAAGGCGTGAAAAGGTAAGAGACAGACAGACAGAGTTAGGTACTTTCTCATCTATGATATTAGTATGGAAGTATGGATAAGTAGTAAAATGATTTGTTACTTACGATCTCCTCTGCTCTCTTCAATATCAACTATAATGCTAGACTGACCCGTTTCCACTTCACATGGACCTGTAAAAACAAAAGAACATTTATTAAGAGGATCTATCTGTTTCATACCGCTAGCTCTGCGAGGCGTGAGTTGCAAGTCTTGGAGGCAATTATCTATATTTCCTTTTTGTAATTTTGTTTCGGGCGGTAACGTTTTCACCCCCCTTTACCTTTACGAAATGAGACAATTTTGGTCTCATTAGGTACACCTTAATCTAGGTAAGTATATGTACGTTTTTCTTTTTTAGTAATTCAGTTTAGTTTAATTTAATAAAATAAAAACGCTCCTGGAAGATTTTAAGTCAAAAATATAGATATTTAGATGCTAATAACTTATATTGTACGCAATATTTCTTTATAATAAAAACTTAGGAACCTAGTTTTACATTATATCTACAACATTTCTAAAAATTATGAAAATTAGACTATGTTTACGGGGGAAAAAACGTTATCGCTTTTTTTATGAAAAATTACAGCTTCACAATCCTCTTAAATAATTAACACTGCGCTAATTGTGATAGATTACCAAGTTCCTAAGGCTACATCATTTGAGCATCGCGTCGTTCCGGATCCAAGCATACCCTTAAAACATTAAAACACCTTTTCTTTGACAAATGAATTACTTCAGTTAGAATACAAGAATTTTTCAAACACGACTTTTTCTTAAATTCCCAGCACATTGTAAAGCAAATCTGTTGGCCATTAATCCCACATTTATCACCGTGGAAACGAAACACAATGCATTAAAGATAAGGGAGACTACAAAGCCCGCAGTTCCAGGGATAGAATAAGCAAATACTCTCACATGAAACAAACAGGTCTAATAAATAAGAGAATCGACAGGTGCACGGGACCTTAGCTTCGTTAGGCCTTTGAACAATTAATTAAGGTTTTGCAAACGATGCTTTGCCTTTCCTTTTCCCATTAAATTGTTTAGAGATAATGTTAACTGTATATCGAGGTGTGCCTGCCAGAGATATCAGAATGGATAGACGTGACAAATGTCTTGATACTCTATTTCAGCGCATAGTACAATAATATATTTTGAAATGTTTTTCTAACCCTCTTTTTTTAAGAGTGCATGTAGGTGCAAATTGAACGCTTTGTTTAATTAATTACTCGCGTCATTCGTTCATTTTTAGGGTTCTGTACCTGAAGGGTGCCAAACGGAACCCTATTACAAAGCCTATACGATACATAGTCGATAGGGAAGAACTTTGCTAGAAGATAGATTGTCGAATCAAAATCAATCTGCCTAGCCTTTTCCCAACTATTTTGGGATCGGCTTCAGTCTAACCGGATGCAGTTGAATACCAGTATTTTACATGGAGCGACTGCCTATCTGACCTCCACAACCCATTAACTGGGTAATACGATACCCCTTGGTAAGACTGGTTATCAGACTTTCGGGCTTCTGACGACCCGTAACGACTGTCAAAGATCCACGAATGACAGCCGGGACCAACGGCTTAACGTGCTTTCCGAGGCACGGAGCAGTCTCGGTATGTAAAGATGGTCACCCATCCACGGACCGACCCCGGCAAGCGTAGCTTAACCTGATGGATCGACCCGTGCGGCTGTTATTACTTAGCCACGAGCAACAGATAGATTGTCTAAACAATTAGTGCAATAACTGCGAGTAGTGAAACTTCCATGCAGTATTACTTAGCCCGTTATTGTAAAAGGCTATCAAATGTTTATGGACGTTCTGTTATTCATACCGATATATACTCGTTAATCAATTATGAATCTTTGAACATTAGTAAACTGGCTGACAAAATACGAACCTATAAAATATATCCATACCTCATATTACAAGGAAAATTATAAATAACTTAGCGTAAGGGATAGTTTAAGATTGGTCGTAAAGTTAGCAAGTTTAATAATAAATAGCCACGAGAATCCTGATTTAACTATGTGCTTATTAGCACACAGTGTATGAGCTACGTAACTGTAGTATTTAATAAATTTAGAGATTTTAATTATTGTTGCGTTAGGATATTACTATAATTAGCCGTTGCGCGCAGTTTTATTTGCATACTAAGGCAACTAAGTACTACATGCATCATGATGTATATGAAAGTTCATCTGATTCTGTAAATATCTCACCGTGAAAACTTAGGTGAAGTGAGCTTAAAGTGAGCTGTCAATTGACACTATTGACAGCTCACTTTAAGCTCACTTCAATTAAATTATCACGGTGAGATGTTTACAGAACAGCATTGCTGCTGTGCAGTCGTTTAGCAGTATTCATGAAGAAAAATAATTAAGTGCTAGAGTTTTGAGTAGGTACCTAGTCAAAAAATCCGGAAAAACGCAGCAGAAATAAACGAACACGCTCCTCAAATGAAATTCCCTAAATTAAAAATGAGTCTGAGTACTGAGCGGTGAAACGGTGAAGGAAAACATCGTGAGGAAACCGGCATGTCCTAGAACCAATTAATTCGAAGACATGTGACATCTACTAACCCGCACTGGGCCCGCGTGGTGGATTACGGCCCACTCCCTCTCACTGAGAGGAGGTCTGTGTCTTATGCTGAGTACTGAGAACCAGCCAATTAAATTTCTCCTCATAACTTTGGGCATTCCTTGAAATGACATAAATATCAACCATATAAGACAGTGTTAATTAGTACATATACGTGATCTTAATAAGCACATATATTTTGCTTCCTCTAAAGGAAACCGGGACTATCCTTATAAGTATTTGTTCCAATTAGAAAATACTGTTCGTACCGTTTTCGAAGTACTATCGGAGAAACGAACATGTATACACTGTAAGGACTATTATTGCTTGCAGCGCTTGGCTGCTGTAGAGCTTGCTAACAGATGCGGTCATCGTGTGCATTGGATTTTGTTTTCAAATTAGTCAGATGTAAGTTTCCTCGATAGTACATAGGATTCTTGTGAATCGTTCGTTCAGCCTTTTAGGCAACTAATACTGTGTTCGTTGTAAATAAATGAGGTAAAACGTTGTCACGGGAATAGGTGTAGCGCCATTTTCTTGAAAGCATGGTTATGTTCACTACTTGGGCTTGTTTGTATATAGTAAGCGAGCGCCATTTGTAGCTGAAATTCAGCTGTATTTGTATAGAATAAAAGCTGAAATTTACGTACTTTTGGACAAATCTGTCATAATATATGCAGTTAATATAAAAGGTATGAGCGAGAGGCATTAAATTAAACCACATATACTTTGTATCATTTTCAGCCCCTTTACTAAAAATCAGATAACTAGAAGCAATAGTTTAGTCACAGGATTATTTTTTAGTTTTTTCTTTGTTGAAACACGACGTATCTGCCCTAACAGCTGACTAAGTACGTTGTTGAAAATTCTGTCGTTTAAAGGTGTATGACCAGTATATTATATTACTAACCTACTTTGGTTAGGTCATCAAAGTCTGCTTTGATATCTAAAAATATCCTTTAACATCCACAAAAGGATTTAAAAACAAAACAGGACTTTTCTTTTCCGATTTCCGATTCCGATTCAATGAAATTTCATAGTTTCGATGGATGAATTTATTACTTCGTCCATTCAACGGGCACTATTTGTAAATACAATACAATGGAGTATTGATCTGTTTGTTAACAAACACGACTAATGATTGGATCTTGTTACTGATAACAAATCAGTGTTTATTTGTGTGTATTTTTAATCACAAGGCAAAACAAACGGCATAATTTAGTCGTATGTGGCTTTTGTAGAGATTTAAAGCTCTATATGTATAAAGGTCCGATTTAAACACGTCCGCTTTTCACAGCAAAATAGTTTTTAGGGTCCCGTACCTCAAAAGGAAAAAACGGAACCCTTATAGGATCACTTCTGTCAGTCAAGACCCTTTTTCAAATACGTAGTTCTATGGTCCCTTGGAGTTGTAAAAAATCAAGCTTTTGAGTCAACGCAATAAAAAAATACGGCCATAAAAACGACATATTTTGATACTCGCAAGTAAATTAAAACCTATAAGGAATAATGAAATTTGGCAAGAAGCAAGGTCTTACAGCACAAGTAAAGGGGAAAGTCTGAAAAATGTTAATTTGTAATTCTATCATATAAAAATATTTTTTTTGGGATCCATTGTTTTTTGTTTTTGGGATAAATTCTTTTCAACCACGGAACCCGTCATTGTGCGTGTTCCGACACGCACTTAGCCGGTTTTTTTATGGTACCTACCTACCCGACTTGCCCAAACATCAAACAGTCGGATTTGTCGGCCAACTAGTGTTAGTGTATAAATGATATGATCGCGCGAAAGAGCGAACGTGTCGTTCCATATAAAGCGCATGCTCCCCGCCGTACAATGTTGTTACCTAGACTGATCGCACGATTAGTTGACCCCTAAGTGCGGCGACGAGTCCATGTTGACAGTAAAGTCGCCACACGCACACAAGTGAAGTGCTGCAATAAGTATTTCCTCTCACACATTAAAATATTCATTTTTATAATGGTTCACCTCTACATAATTATGTACATACATATTCCACCTACCTACCTACCAGTCCCACCTACCAGTTTACAGTATGTGTCCCGCAATGCCATTTTGCAGTTTGGGATTTCGCAGGACCTATTATATACCTATTGGATACCTAGATGTATTCTCGATGAACCACTGTAAGTAGTTATACTGTGGTAAAGGTTTTAAAATAAGAAGGTAGGTACTTACCGGGCGTTGCCCTCGCCACTTGCAGTACGCAGAAGAAAACAAGCCATGCCGTTGATCGTCCATGCTGGAGCGCACTCCACCGCGCCATCTCACTGTAACAAGACAGAATAACAAAATTTTAATAGAAGCTTATTTTTTTTTTTTTTTTTCAAATAAATCCATTTACACAATTTTATCCAAAAGCTGTGTCTGAATTTGAAGTAATTTTCCATAGGTTTAAGAGCAGTGGTGGCCCAGTGGTAACGGCCACGGCTTACCGAGTTGTAGGTCGTGGGTTCGAACCTAGATAGACGCTTTACTTTGTGTAAATAATTTCATCACCACTGCTCTCAAAACGGTAAAGGAAAACATCGTGAGGAAACCGGCGCGGCATGTCCTAGAACTAAAAATTCTAAGACATGTGACATCTACCAACCCTCACTGGACCCGCGTAGTGGAATACAGCCCACTCCCTCTCGAAGAGAGATGGCCTGTGTCCCAGTAGTGGGAACATTATAGGCTTATTATGTTATACAACAACCAATATGTCACTAAACACCAAACTATAATATGTGTATAAAATTTACGCAGATAAATGGGCTCGGACGGAACTGACAATACCACGAAATTAAAGTCTGGATAAAAATCTAAAGATAACCCCGCAATTTATTTCAAAGATGTTATGGAAAATTAGCGATTATACCACTACAAATAAGCCGAGTCAGCATGTCGTCTCATCGTGCATCACCAACGAGCATCAAAACAATGAGGTTTATGTAGGTACAGCTAAACATGAAAATGTTAATCTTAATACAATATAATTTCTATTCTTTCCGCGATGGGTATTTTCAAGGAAATAACTATACGTACGACAAACGTAAATCACTTGCACTTTAACTCACTCACATAACAGTAATTTTGGAAAAACCTCAAAAACAATTTGTCGTAGCAATGGACTCATCTCATTTGTGAAAAAACAAACTTCTTCTTCTTCTCTCTCCTGGCTATTAATCCCAATTTATTTGGGGTCAGCCCTCCTAGTACTTCTGCGTCACACCGTACGGTTGTGGTCTTTTTTGTTGTGTTGTTCACTATCATAATATCAGTTTTTATTGTTCGTAACCAACTTATTGGTGATCGTCATGGTCTCTATTTCTGCATGACTATTTTAGTCATATGGTCATTATCTCGCTTGCACTTTAACTCACACAAAAAAATTAAATTTCAAAGTAATTTTACAATACAATGTTACCTCTAAACATTACTTTCAGAAATTTCACTAGGTCACAGCTAAAACTATAATAAACATCCTTAAAAAAAAACAATAAAGAAAAAGATACCTCAATTACAATAGAAAATCCAACAACTTCTATCCACATGCGATATCATCGAACAATAACTATACACGTGTTTTCACTCACTCGGTTATAGACAAATGAAATAACAACTGTTTACTGACGTACTGACAATAGAAGCGTAATAGAAGAACAAAATAATAACGAACAAGGCAATAAATCTGCAACGAAGCGTCGTAATTCGAATCAAAGTTTATATTATCTTTAGGTCAGTTCCCAAGGGAGAACATAGCCGACGCTAAACTGACAGGCCAGATTGCGATAAAAACGCATTAAGTTTATTACAAATTAACGCTTATATCTATGATCTTATTGATGTTAATGGGAAAGCTTGTAATCGATGGATTTATATTATAATAAACTAGCTTTATAAGCACAATAATCCATGTTAATGATGATAATGAAACTTATGTCCGCGGATTTGCCCACGAAGATTAGGTTTCTTGAAATGGTAATGATAATATGTGGATTGAATTACTTAAAATTAAATGTATTGAACGTTTTCATAAAATGGACTATATCGATGCAAAATTCACTAAATCGATTCAGTTTAACAGCTGAGCCATAAGTGGAACAAACTCATTCTCACATTTGTAATAACAGCTAGGATTAACACAAATAAAGAAGAAAGAAAGAAAATACGTTTATTTGCGGTAAACATGACGCAAAGGACAACAAAATAAAATAACAATTTATAAAACAAGTTTTGGGGAAAATATGCGTCACATCTACGCAAAACAGCCTTTATTGATGGTAATGCGAATATTTGCGATCAAGGGATTTAAATTATAATAAATAAGATATTCACAAGACTTAGTTTCGAAGCCACTAGAAATATCAGAAATGCATTAAGGGCTGCTACTTATCGCACCCATGCAATAACAGTAAAGCTTTGGAAGAATCTGCCAAATATAAATTGTGGAGAGCAGATGCAGATATCACAGTAGTCAATTTAACAGAAGAAGCCTTTTAAGTGCTACGTGTATTATATTATCTGTGGCTACGTGTTATAATCTAAAACCCTCTTGATAGTTGTGAAAAATTACAATACCATTCGTGCTAAATATTTCAGAGATGTTTTTGATAACAACGATATTTCAAATACGGCAAAACCAAAACTTTATGTTCAGATAGAAATCACTTGATCTGCGAACCTTGGAAGTTGGAGGGTGCAATGATTAAGAACTTTACGTTAGTCAATAATATAACTAGTCAAAATTTTAGGTAGTTAGTTACAACTGTCTCTGTTCCAACAATATTTTACAAGTGAACATGGCAGGCTACCAACAAATCCCAGTGTTGGACTTTCTGGTACCGAAGTAGATAACATTAATCGGATTACAAACTACATAGTTATCACACCACCAATTCTCACGATTAAGCAAACAGGCACAGCCTTGGGAACACTTTACAAATCCATTTATATCTTAATGCAATTTACAATAATTGAAATCCCACAAGCTAAAGCAGAAAAATAAATGGTGTCATATAAATTATTTGTATTGATACCCCGGTCAATATATCGTTTCGAAGCTTAAGACCTCGAAGCCTTCGGGTCTACATTATAGTGGAATTTATAGGCAGATAGTTTGTAGGTGATATTCAGCAAATGTATGGACTCACGTTGCTTGTGTTTGCAGCAATGTGAATCATGTTTAAATTGTAAGCAAAAAACCTTGTTTTATGATGTCCTTCTCTTAAAACTTTGCTTTTTGTACTTCTATACGTATTTAATCTATGGTACGGTTTTCATTAAGAAACAGGTAGGTAATGCGTTCATTAGCGGTTTTATGTCGTAATACCTACTTCATCCGCAGTATTGTGAGATTCTGGTTTTACGCGTGAATGCGTATTTTCAATTTCTAGTACTTGCACACAATGTAAAGACATTTCATAATTTAACTTCAGACTACATTTAATCGAAATTAGGGCACGCATAAACTATCTTATTATTGTGTCCAAAGTTTCGTAACCATACTTCCTAAATTCTACATCACAAGATGCAGAAAACATAACAAAGGACAATACTCCTTTGCTTGCAAGCACTGTAAATTCTCATTACGATTAAGTTCAAGCGCATATTGTTAGTCAATGTAACAAAGTAACAAGTAAATAGTCACCGTAGACACTCGAACGTCTAAAGGCTTTTAAAATGTGTGCAGTTTGAACAAACGTCGGGATAGTGTAATAATATGCAAATATATATAAGTCCAATGCACTCTTATTATTACTGATGTAATATGCTGCCTCATATGACTTGGAGAAATGCTTACGCATCTAATGTGCATACAACTCCTAGCACTAGAAATAGAAAAACATGAGAGACAGCATATTCTTAGCGGAAGACATCTCTCTTCGAGACAAATTATGAAATTGCTATAATACCAGCTTACCGATTAATGTTCCCACATAAATAAATTCTTATTAACACAATGTTATAGTGTTTATTTTTAATACAGACGCGACGGGCTTGCTGTATGCAGATCTGCAAATGAATGCATCACCTGCACATAATCCCACGCGGTTAAACGCAAACAAAGAAGCGAAAACTTTTCATGTATTAAATGGAGCTATTTGATTTTATGCAAAAAGTCTCAAGGCGTTGTATGTAATGCACGCTTGTTCTAAGTGAAATTATTTATAGTGGTTTATAGGTGCAATAAAACAAGCGAAGCGGTCCTGACCGGTTGCAAGTCAGTGCAAAAAGTAGACCCAGTATTAACAGGCTATTCAGAAGACAGGGTAAATCATGAGAAATCTTTAAAAGTCTAAGGCAACATCTAAGTTTGTGGGCGGAGACGACAATAAATAAGATAATGCAATGATACGGCTAACGGATGAACTTACTTTTGTAACAGCTAATCTTTTATAAAGAATAATTGTTAGAAAGAAAAGGGAAGCTCTAATGGTTAGTAAATTCTAACCTACATTGGAATCGTAATTTGTGTTCTGGATGAAACTAAACTCTAACAACTTCTGCATGCCAAAACGTGGAATGGAAGCAGGCAATGACAGGCCAATCTAAGCAAATTAATTGTAATTTACAGAAAAAACAATAACCTTTGGGAATTCTAGACTACACCTGTCCTCTCATTATCATTCACCGGGAAATTATTCTCTCCGATATTATGAAGGAGTGCAAAATTGCACATTCTTTCTTCGTTCTCATAAATCATTTCACAATTAGCATTATTGCTAGGTTAGACATCGGATCGAAGCCAACGTTGCTTGCACGTAGCTTTAATTTGTCACGCGTTGTATTTGCATGTTAAAGGGATGTCTCGAGCAGGCCCCCTGGCGAAGAGACATAAAGTTTGACGGGACTACGAATTACTATTTGTAGAACACGCTAGTGATGTACACGGAATCCTGATAAGGTTTTAAGTAAGTGGTTTAAATTCCAACAAATGGTATTAGAGTAAGAGGATTTGTTGGCGATAATGAAGAATAATAAAATATCGAGAAGTAAGAATATATTTTGTAAGAGAGACATCATTATTTTAAGAAATAAGTAATCGCTTTATTAGATACATCCGATCAAGTGGCTATCGTGTAAGGTAAGTGACAAACTGGGAGTATCGTTTGATGGATCGTCCGACGTCCATGTTCGTAAGCGTAGATAAGTACCTACAATATACATAGCATCAGCTTAAGCTCGGACTAGCGGTATTCTTAGTACGGTATTGTGAATGCCGATACTAGACTCGATAATATAAATAAACCCTTTGGTGATGTTAAAACCAAACAAATTGGAATACAGTTGGAAATAACAAAACGAAGATCATGAAGCTCAGGGTGTTATAAGAATCAAAATATTCAAACCAGAACAGAAATCTAATCAATCCGTTGTGAATCCCAATAAACAAGTCACAATAAACACAACATAAATAAATGGAAGCCTTATTCTTAGAATAAATCAACGCCTTTATCCAGATATGCGATTACGGTTAGCCTTGATTACGGACCGTATAATCCGTTAACAGCATTACGATGAATTACGAACAGTAGGGCACGTTGACGTCTCTGTTAATCCTATTAGTATCGTCTTAGATTCGTGTCACCGACGTTAATATTTCGGAAATTGGTCTTCGTTGTCACGGTAATTTTGGGATATTACAAAATATTGATTAATGTAATGACTGTTCTTCGGCTGATGCTAAGATATGGTGTTTATTGGAACTGGATGTCATAAAATGATGTCGTATATTCCTAAGTTTTGAAACTGGTGATTCTCGTCTCGGTTAATATGGATTTAACTGCTTTAGTCGTTTCATAGGAAATTGTCTTATTTTATAGTCTACTAGCTTTTGCCCGTGGCTTCGCCTGCGTGGAGGTCGGGAATTATCCCAGATGTCTTCAGGTCATGGTCTACCCATGTGACAAATTTCATTCAAATCCGTTCATCCGTTTTAGCGTGAAAGCGTAACAAACAAACTCACTTTCGCATTTGTAATATTAGTTAGGATTCTACCTCACTCCACTCAATACGGGCTGAAATAAAACAAATGCTAACGATGCATCGTTCATCGATCGAGAAATCGAATCATAAATTAACTTTCATAAGTATGCTGTAGTTTTATTACTTCTCGCTAATTACTCACTCTTATAAAGCTTGATGAGTATTTAAAAGTAGCATATACCACACAGGGTTCAGAATATTAATCAAGCAATATATTAACGACCATAAACAACTCATTACCGATATAAAACAGGTCGATTATAAAATGTAATTAGGTAAGGATAGAACTATTAAAAGGCATACTTCAACATAATTAAAGGATTGTTATAGGAAATTTAAGTTTTTGTTAATTCTGAGTGATAGAATAAAACTAGTAATAATTATTAATCTTGTGATGATAGACTACCCAAGAAGATTGTCTGGCCTGTACTTACCGACAGTGCCATTGTATTAACAGCTTGGGCAGAACTATCTAACTTCATATATACGAAAACTCTTTACATAAGGCTAAGCGCTAGAATAACCCGAAAAATCTCAATTCAGTGCTATTTTCAAACAGGTTAGTATCAGTTGTATGTTATTCAAAATATGATTTGCGACCGTAATAAATATTTATTTACAGAATTATAATCATCTATACATTTGCAGACACTATCCTGCAAATCGCAAAAAAACGTAAAAAAAAAAAGAAAATTTGAATTTCACGGGCTACCTTAGCGCTTCCCCTTAATTGTTCTAACACTCATAGAAGAAAATATATACCTAGTGTATTTCTAGCCCACAGCCACAGGCTGAACAAATATTGAGCAAGCAGACGCGAAAATTGAAAACATACGCATAAAATATATCAAAGCTCTAACTGAAATCGTTCAAGAACCTATCGGCAATTTGCACACCGAACAATGAAAAACGTCTGGGAGGCGGGTACGGAAATCTGCACACATGTAATTTGTGTTAGGAATTTGTATTGTAAAACAACAGTAACCCATCGCCATTGTTTTAACGGATTGCGGTGCACTCTTGCGCACGTTCGGGGGCAGACTAACGCCGATGAATGTTGATAGGTTCCTTTGGAGCATTTCTGTGGGATAATGTTTCTGATTTATTGTAAGGTACTTTGGAATGAGCTGAGCAATATACAATTAGAACGGCTAAAGAAGATGACTTGGAAATGCACTCAGCAAAATATTTACAGGATGATTACAGCAATGTTCGTTCATTCTGCTGATAAACGTGCAAAAAGAAATGATGACTAAAGAGTAGAAGAGCGAGAAGGAAAAGTAAAAATAAACTGTTTGATTCTACCAACTGACTAATTACTAGACAGCCACTTAATAAAAACTAGTGCCAAAGATTACCGAATAAAAAATCCAACGTCAGAGATAACGGTCAATAAATTCTATCATTATAAACATTTTGACATCTGATGATGGATCGTTTGTCGACTTACTTTATAATTTCAATAAATTAGTAGCCATTTTTTTATTATTGCTGTTCGTTTGTTATTCAAAGCTTATCGATAAGATTGCTAAATACACTTAATTGAGGCGTGTCGTACGTAATGAGAGTAAAGAGGTCCAAAACAAGAGATCAATCATGCCCATACTACATTTTCCCACAGATCTAGGAGACACTGATGACGACCTTCAACTTGACACAAAACCAAAGTAAATGAATAAGGAATTAAGGTCATTACATTATAATATGAAACACTACACCCACCTAACGGTAGGTTATATCTCATCTGAGAAGCAGCTTTTCCTATGAGCGTCAGCGAGCACTCCTGTAAATACAAGGTCCTAAAGCCTTACTATCAAATTCCTAATCCATTTAAGTATTCCCTTTACTCCTTTAAAACTTAAGTTTCTTCCATTAACCAGACCGCTACATCTGCAATATTACGGATCATTCCATCTGTTTCCGCATCCACCCCTCGATTTACTTTGCTAACGGCGGCGATTGTGCGCCGGCGCAGCCAAATGATCGATGCTTTATTGTAATGGCCCACACGCGGGTGAATCTATTAACGTTCACAACAAGCGGCGTGAGTGCGAATATAATATTGCTTTGTAACGTAATACAGCAGTGAAGATGCATAGTGGTTCTTATGGGATTAAGAATTTAAACATTTATGGGAGTAATAATAACATTTGTACCAAAAATACCGTAACAACCACTGCACAAGCTTTTATTGGATACAAAAGAATTGAAGTGGCTTGAAGCACGAGTAAAGAATGTTTACGATTTCAGATCAGCCTATTTCAATCTACAGTCAAACATAAACCTTCATCGAGCAAGATTGAAGGAAATTGCAGATGTAATACAAGTGCCTACGCTTCCTAAGAGCCTTAACTGAAAGGATATCGGATTCCTCCCACACGAACCCCTACAGTGTTACAAGTATTATCTTTAAAACGCTTGGCGCCTGCAAAGATTTTGATAGTAACAGGGATGGGATAAAAGATTACTGCTAGCTAAAATATATTATTGACACTCAGGTGCTTCTCGCTATCGCCCTGATGAAGATAATCTGGAATTTGTAACTGTGACAACAGACGGAATAAATATTGTAAAACTTTTACATTTACCAGAATCGCAATGCTATCAAGTGGCTTAATCGCAATCGTTAAATCGAAATAAATAAGCTCATAAAAGTCGAAAATAGTTTCGAAATAACTTCATCGATATAACATAATAAAAACGCTTAAAAAAACAGGTTTAATAAACTTGTATTGATAGCTGTACCACGTATGTAGCTAAATGTGAATGTTTAAAGTAAAAAAAGAAAAAAAATGTGTAAAACTTAAATAGAACTTAAATTATATTAAAGTCGTGATATTGGAAGTTGAAGCGTCGAACGCAGAAACGAGTCTCGTGTAACGTGGCATTTACTTTTATCTCAATAATCTAATTAAACAACAAGAACAAAACCATAAGTAGACTCGCTTTTAAGGTAATATACGCCATTTTTGAACTGAGCTGTAATGAGCTAGATTAAAGTTTCTTGATCCTTCGCAAGACAGGTGTAGAACACGCTCGCGTTCTTGCATTGGAAATCGTGCTTTACTCCGTGAGAAAAAGGTCGATATTAAACTGATATGACTTGACATGATTTAAGTTCCCTTTTATTAGCTAACTCCCGTGAGATTTCGACAGCAGCTTACTTCAAGACTTGAGTGTCGTTTCCTAATAAAAATTTAGTAATGTTTTTGCTAATCTATACTCCATACTCTAATTATAAAGCGGAAGTTTGTTATTTGTATGTTTGAACGTGCTAATCTCTGGAACTTCCAGTCGGGTTTGACAAATTCTTTTTGCATTTGATAGCCCGATTCTCGAGGAAGGATTAGGCTATTTAACATCACGCTAAGACCCTTAGGAACCGTGCAAACAGCAAAAAAGTCAGAAAAAAACGCTAAGCAAAAACAAGGTAATAGCGCAGGCGATGCGATACGACGGGGTGGGTCGGGGGGACAAGAAATTTCACGCGGACAAAGTCGCGGGGAGAAGCTAGTATTTATCATTTGCAAAACCACATATAATGTGGTGGATCTTCATCAGTTAAACACTATCTTAAGCTAGAAGGGGTAAATTATAAATTACCATGTGGATGATAATGACAATAGAAATAAGAAAACTACAAAATGGCACGATCAGACCTTTCAACATAAATAAAGAATCTGTGTACCTATAGGGAAAAACGAATACTCGTATAGGTGAGTAAAAGTAGCTTACAGGCAGGCCCACACAATGAGAAAAGACACCAATAAATACAGGGTCTGCCACAGGTCGGATTATTTGAACTTGTTGGTCCTATCTTCTATCGCTGATACTATCTCCACATACGACAAACAACATAAATTCCTACACGCATATGCAGTAAAAGGGCCGTTTACGGCTAGATGCGAAATTTCACTGTTGTAAGAGTGAATTGTCTTACAGACATGGAAAGTTAGGAGCTAAGCTAAACAGATCATGGAGCTGTATTTACAGAACAGTACTGAGAAGTGAATTCACTTAAGAACGTGTTATGCATATTGAATATCAAGTAGACAGTTCTTAGATCATAAGATGCGAGTAAGAGGCAAATACCCAAAGTTCAGCAGCATTACCTCGGCTAATGATCAAATCCAAACGCGTGGAAGTGGAAAAAAAAAAACGATCGTTGCAGAGCGGTCCTTAACCAGAAAAGGCGCAGAGATTGATCTTATGAAAAGCATAAAGTGTGAATTTTATTACATAATAAACCCTTAACAAAGACAACAAAGATGGAGAAGATAAAGCAACAAATCAAAACCCTCACGATCCATTCCCTTATATTACCTTAGCATTACGTATAGAACCTCTATTAGTTCGTGAAAGTGTTTACATAAAGCCTGTGTTTGGTGCATCCTCATGATTTGCATAGGTTTACGTAACATCTTCATCTAAAGTTCATTGGGTCGCAGCTTAGTGCTCGTGACTGATGTAAATTAACAGCGCTGCAGCGTCTTCGTGTCAGCGGATTTTGATGTATGAGTGTGCTAGGGTTAGCAATGAAGCTAAAAATGTCTTAATCTAGCTAGGCGTTTATCACGAACGAAAACAAAAGAAACTACTCAAAATTGATTTAAAAATGAGAATGTTCTGTCAATCAAAATTTTGAATTAGTTAAGTAAGAGAAAGATTCAAATTAAATAACATTTTTACAGTTCACTTAAACTTGTTTTATCTTGAGAAATGGTTGTATTTGAATAAAAACATAAATTGTTCGGAACATAGCCTTGAAAAATCGGCATTATTGGAAATACGAATTTCACCGAAAATGAAAGGCGGAAATTGGTCTGGTACCAATTAGATTTCCGACCTTAGATTCTGACATTTCAGGCGAAATCTTAACAAATGATAACCCTATGCAGAGCAGTAAAATTACACCCGTTTTGTGAAATAGAGATGAAACGTATGATCAATTGCTCGCAGACTTAATGACCGTGTTGCTAATGAACAAAATATTGCAAAGTGCAAAGGCCAACTCTAGCCTGAAGTTAAGTAATTAGTGCAGTGATCGTTACCAACTGGTTACTAATAATTTATTATTTTAATGTTATATTAGGATATGGTTGGGCTAAGGAAGTCAGTGCTGTAGGTACTTACAAGCCAGTCACTGTTATAACTGGCTCTATTGCGAATAGTAACTGAGAATGTTATTGTTATGGCTCCCGTACACCCACTTTAGCCCACTTCAACGCCCACTGCGCTATTCGTACAAAAGAGGTCTATTAAAGTAGCAATTAAATCAGCAATGGTTGTTAAAGTATAGCCAAGACCAGGAGCCACAAAGGAATAAGCATTAACGTAATTTTATAGGCAGCTATTAAAATGAACTTGATTAAGGTTTATTTCCCTGAAATAAATTATGTAACTAAGAAAAGCTGAATTACTTACGTTCATAAATCTCAGACGGAACACCTTAGCTTTGCCGATGTTTAAAGAAATAAAACAAATTAATGACAAATTGATATCTGCTTGCAAAATGCAACATGCATAAACCAACGATTTTAGTCACATCACATATTGTTACAAAATTTTTGAATTCACACAAAGAGATACAGAGAAACGACAAGAACTTGCATGTTTAATTCCTCATTTGAATATTATTTCATTATGCGGTTAGATAATAAGATGCAGATGTGATTAACATAACGAGATAGATATCACAATGATTGCAAAGCCGGACGTGATAAAAACACAAAGGTAACGCTGATCAAAATGATTTTATAAAGTTTTGGACACTATCTAAACTAAATTAATTTTTGAATGCAATATCAATGCAAAGTTCAACATTGAATTGGATTGCACTTTCATTGTTATAGCAATTGTGTAATAATAATATGGTATATGATATGATGGATATATGTATTTGGCTAGAAAGGTAGTGACTACCGAGATGACGACTAACTGAGAAATATGGAAAGAAAGGGGCATTTTGCGCCAACCTCAAATAAATTGGGATAAGGGCAGGAGAATGATATGGGTATTGTGTAATAGTAGTGGAAGTATTCTTTAAAAAAGTGAACTGTTTCGTAAAAGGGAAAATAGAAAAGTCATCATAAGTGGAAAGGAATCGGTAACTGAAGAACTTGGTATAACACCCCAATCGTTTGATGAGTATTTGTGGAGGCAAGTAACTATTGTTAGTAAAAAAAATAAAAGTAATTATAAATGTCAAATCAATTTCGTGGCTAGAATTGAAAAAATATATGTACTAGCAAATAACGAAACGATTAGAATTGTCCATATATTTTCAAGGCTGTCTGAAAGATTGAGGACTAAAATAATTGATCACAATGATTTAGCAAATATTGCCCAACCACAATAAAACTAATTTCACGGATTATTCGAGTTATTTTATTTTTTTACTATGTTAAATCCAGTTTAAACCAGCAATTCTAGATTTGACATCGTAGTATCATAACGAATGTCCACCATCCGCTGGCTAAACATATGACCTCAAGGCCAAATAACAAAAAACAAATAACTAATCTTGAGCATCACTATATGCAACCTTGTTGTTTTTTACTGCTTATACATGTCTTGAGGACCAACTAACCCTCTAAACAACTGTTGACTTACTACCATACCGTTATTTCAAAGCCACCGGACACATCAGGAAACAACCATCCAGGAAAAACAATTGTAAACAAAGATAAAATGATGCTGATGCATGTGCATAATAAGCACACTATTACATAAGTGACGTCGTATGTATGATAAAAACAGAAAATTTTCTAACCACTCCCACGAGACTGAATCACCAGGCCTCATTAAAGCAGGAGCTTGAAGATCGGATCGGCACGCAAGGAGATCCGATCTAGATGTTATCACCGCGACATCGCCACCGTAACCTCTTAGAATAAATTCAGTGCTGACTTTACTTTTGTTGCTAAGTTTTTCATTTGATTAGGCTTGCAACGTGCTGGCTTAAAATGTACCCGCGTGAATGTATTTGGCAAGAAATGCAAGGTGGTCAATGAAAATTTTAAAAAATGTGCCGACTGTAGAATGTAAAAAATAAATGTTTTATGCTAGCCTTTGCTATTTAGCAACAATATCAATTATAAAATTACTTGTGAGATAAGAAAACATCTTATGTCTAATGAATACGCTTACACATTTTATTGCTTTTAATAATATTAACAACCAAGCAACAGGACTTTAATGCATATTCATTGTTATTGAGAAATCACGACTAGCGGCTAACAATCATGTCATCAAAGTAACAGTAAAGGCATAATAATAATATACTCATCCTGTACACTGAATAACACATCTGACCATCAACGGCGATTTAGCATACCATCTTATGGATATCGGATAACCATCACTCAGGCGACGCGTCGCCGCAGACTTCCAAACATACACTTACTGATGAACATAAAACTGATGAAACTCTATTACCAAGTCCAAAGGTTCACTTTAGAATGGTCTTTTTCATAAAGGATGGTATTGCCAAGTTTGCAATAATATCCTAAACGACACCAAATGTCAAAGGCGAAGTAATGACCGAACATCATAAATAGGTAATAAGCTGATTTTATCCGACCGTGGTAATCCGCAGATTTATGAAATAGGAAGCAAGTTGACATAAAATAAGAGAAATTTATCGCTGTCGCGTTTTAATGCTAAGCAAGTTTACTGACAGTTTCAACAGCAAGCAATCAACGGGTTATGCTGAATAAGTGCGTTGTAAATTAACGTAGAGGCGATTACACTGTTTTATGGCTGTTAAGATTTTGCGGTGTTATTAAAGAAAAGTTTTGCTTTTTGCGTCGGCTAAAAACAGCTCACCAATCCTCTTTATCTCGTTGGTGTCGTAAAAGACGTTTAAAGACGTGTCAAGTAAATGGCAGTCGCATCTCTCTGTAAATTGTTAACAGCATACTGCGAAAACCCGCTCATTGAAGTTTCGAGTTCAGACGTTAATTTTTTTCAATATAAACAAACTCGCAAAATCAAGGATCGGGTGGCGTTGATTTGAGGTTAATTTTGTTTAAGGAATTTTAGAGCTACCTATTTGAATAACAAATGTCAATTATTCGAACACATTCCATGTCCTAACACAAGTTCACGTTTCGTGACATTCAGAACCGAATAATTCCACAATTAACATCCAATAACCTCTAATATAGATAGCGATACGCTGAACCGTTGAGGAAATAATTGACAGATCCCATGAATATTAACTGAACCCAATTGTTCTGTCAAACGGATTCTGATTCGGCTGCCCCGTTTTCCCAGGATACAAGCGAACCACGACTGTAAAGTTTCCTCTTAAGGTAACAATCCATTAACATTTTGCCTCTAACTACATATCAGAGAGCGAATGTAAAGCGGCAATGTACTTGCAATTAAGAGTTTAATTCGTGGCCAATGGGTGCGGCTCGGGTATTTTCTAGTCGCCAGGATTAGTGTTATTACGTGAAGATAGAAACGGGATTTGCGCTGAGGTGTAAGCTGTGTTTATAATGCCTACGTATACATAGATCAAGCTGAAGTATTTTGTTTCGCTTAAAGAAATTGCTGGAGTAAGGAAATTGACGGTGTCTATGAAATTGGATGTGGTGGTATCCCATTTCTTTAAGATAAACAATAATAACTGTTGCATCATTATTCATTACCGTAGGTAAACGATGCAACAGTTATTATTATTTACAGGATAATCTGCATATAACTATTAAGGCATTCTCTTTCAGAAACCATATTTGTCATCCATTATGTTGACCTAAGGTTTCATGTTCAACATTCGTAAAATATATAAAATTAGTGTCTTCAACAACACTTTACAGAAACAAAATTGCGAATTTGTTGAAGTTTATAGCCAATAAATAACGCTCAGCAACGAGGCCTTCGTATTTACAACAGAAGGAAAGGTTTAAAGTTACACGAAACAAAATAACACAAAGAAACTAATCAATTACGATTCGATCACAACTTAAAACGTTACAAGAAGCCATTCGCGCCAAGTGCACAGTACAGAGTATTCCTAAACATTCCTTAACACAAAGCTCCAGTTAGGCCAGTCATTATGCTAAGAAACAGGTAGTCTGTGGTACGGATACACCATTAGGTACTGAACCGTCTTGTAATTTTGTTGCAAAGAATGCAAGCTTTGCGCGTCTTTACTGCACCAATAATAATTAAAGGTGCTATATTTTTACGTTTTATAGACTTGGGATTGTTTCCTTTTTTTTTCTCTGATAGATTTATAGAAAAAAGTTTGTTAGAAAGTTTATAATAGGTTTGAATAGATGTTTATGGCTCACTTTTGTAGATTTAATAGGATTTTTATTAGGCTATTTGAGTATTTACAAATGTTAATGGTTCGTTATGGCTGTTAAATCTGTTATCTGTAAGAAGAACTGGGTTATCTTTTGATTTCGAATTTATATTGGAAGATTTTCTTCATATTTTTCTCCCACTATTAATCATGTGGGTAGAAGTGGTTTTTCTACTTTGTATTAGATTTAAAATAGGACAGTCTAATCAATCGATATGGTAAATTAATTTCCAACGTGTGAATTGATACTTCAACTCAACTCATTTACAATTAGTCAACTAAAATGTCTAATGAAAAGCGGTAACATCAATAAATATTATGAATGACTTACGAAATATTAAATTAATATAAACGGTTAGTTTAAGTCAATCCATAAAAAAGAAAACTGAATATTAAGCAGGTTTATTACATCGAAAAACGTTGTAAGTAATTAAAACTTATTTAATTAAATATGCACATAGAAATATCTGACGTAACCTGTCAATGTCAATCTGACATAGAAATGTTTATATGTCAAACAGTTTACACGTCAAATTGGTTTGCGAACTCATAAATCTATTATAACACCTTTATTACGTAACGTAATACTAGCTTTTAAACCGTTCTATAATAGTGATATAGATATTATGCTAATATCATTTTTAGCATAATGCATTATGTAAATTGGTTCTAAAATAATTAATGCTAACATTAATACTGCACCAATAAAATTAAATTATTGTAATAACTTGATTTTTGAAATTAAGGAAACAGAAATGTCATTTCTAAGTATCAAATTGTCAAACCCACTACAGGGCAGAATCCAGGACTCATGACTAGAAACACAATCAAAGGAGAAACTGCATGAAAACCTTTGTAAACCTCTCTTTTTAACCGACTTCAAAAAGGAGGAGGTTCTCAATTCGTCGGAACCTTTTTTTTTATTTTTTTTTTATGTATGTTCCCCGATTACTCGAAGATGACTGGACCGATTTGATTTTTTTTTTTTGTTTTATTCGAGAGGGTCATCACAGTTGGTCCCATATAAAATTGATTAACTTTGCTTGGGTAGTTTTTGAGTTAGCTTCAATAATACGTATTTTTTTCCCACTTTTATATGGATCATATTCTAGTTTGTTTTGCAGATAGTGGTATTAGAATTTGTGTGGGGTAGGTACACAACTAAAAAGTGAAAAATAAAAACTTTTTTACAAAAAAATACAACCGACTTCCAAAAACAACACTACAAAGTGAAAAATAACTTTAATTTCGGAAGTCGGTAGCAAAAAACGAAAATACATTTAACTAGACACCGACTTCCGAAATTAAAGTTATTTTTCACTTTGTAGTGTTGTTTTTGGAAGTCGGTTGTATTTTTTTGTAAAAAAGTTTTTTCTCTTAGCCATTCTTGTCTCTTGAGAAAGACTGATATGATACCAACGATGCTACATTTATTCAACAGGACCTACTTTATAAGTATAGAATCACAACATTTTCTTTACCGAGATTTTTCTTACGGATATCAAACGACGTTTATTCCAACAGTCATGCTTTGCCACTGTCATGTTCCAAACTTTTACACTTTTAAGCTTAGTACTCATCACACGCACAATCTCACACGTACTTTAGTGCAGACTCACACTAGACATGAAATAACTTCGCTATGATAAAATATTACAGTGTAAAAAATATACATTTCGGTATGAGATTAAACTTGCGATAAAATGGTTGTGCGATTACTTTTTACAGCTAAAATAGTAGCTTGACAGTAGCCTGCGGCTTTACTAAGAATTAGTTTTTTGGCGACCGTGCGTGTTCCTTTTTCAAAGTTGCGTACTATGCAATTATATTTCTCCCGCCATCTTGGAATGAAGTGATTAATGCCTGATTTATAGTTTCTGTTATCGTCTTTGAGTGTCTTATATTTTAAGCGATTACTTTAATGATTTATTGGACTGCTTCTTGTTATATTACTTAGTCTTCCAAAGAGCTATATAAGTGAATTGACTAATGAGAAACTAAAATTTACGTGTTAAAGCGATTACTTACACATTACACAGCAACTATTTTCCGTGTGGTTGTGTTCAGTAGATTTAAAAGCTACTTTGTACCCATTCCCTTCAACCAGTTACGCAGGTGGCAACAGGAGTTCACCCATACACAAGCGGAGAGTTGGTGGTCCTCGACAACAGGTTGCAGGCAGTCCAGGGAGGCCATCCCGTCCCTGGATGGCACGCTTACCAGGCGATTATTACGTCTGGACTGCTGCGCTGCGCCTGGTGACGGGGACCATCACTGGACACTGCTCATTAAACAAACACTTCCACACAATAGGAATAACGGACAGTCCTCTGTGCAGGGCCTGCATGGAGGCTGAGGAAATCGTTGCGCATGTGCTTTTTGAATGCACAGGCGTCACCCAGATTAGAACAGAAACTCTCGGAATATCCCGATCTTTCACAGATGTTCTTAACAAACCCGGATTTGATTAAATTCTGGAGGGAGGTGGGCTGGTTGGAATAAACCCCCGACGGCCGCCATGGCCCACGCACAATGGTCCACATGAAGGACTAAGTGCGGAAACCAAATCCTATAACATAGAAGCTACTTTGTAAATCTATACAACCAACACAAAAATGAATAAAAAATTATTAAAGAAACTGTATCTAACATAACTTCCTAGAATATTGTAATAAACTTCCAAGTCTCGGCTCTGAACGCAGCAAACGTCTTTTATTCCATCCAATTTACGATAACATCTAACAAATAAAATCACAATGCAGCTCTTTAAAATTTATAAAGAAACATCCAGCTTGCCAGCAGTGAATTAAAACATGTAAGCGTCTACGAAGCTAACCGTAGGGTTTAGAAAGCAGATGCTATAAATTATAGCGAAGAAGAGGCACCGGATACAAAGAGACATGTATAATTTGCTAGAACCAGTTCCTACACAGTCCGAGCATCGAACCAGTAAAATATAGTGTTACTATCCAGATATAAAATATCACATATGAATTTATTTATGAGTCTATTAGAATTCTAGGTGGCCAGGTGTTTCGCGAACATAAATATTATATTTAAAAGTTTCCAATTTCTTTTTATTTCGGAAATCTATCTGGTATTTATTAAAAATTACAAGAGTCTTAACATTGGCGGGCTAGTGTTGCATCTCAAAATTATCGATAACGACGATTTATTATTCCACTGTTGCGAGGCGTTCACCTACGCGGTGCAAGTGTTTTAAATAACTCTAACGATGTTATCGATTGAACATCAAGAAAGACAAACTATAAGATTTATTTCACAGCACAGTTTATCGATTGTCGTTTATAGTTACGCAGTCAATGGATGCCGACTGAGCATTCATGATATGAATAAAACTTTAATTAAGTGGTTGTTAGCATTTAAAAAACGAGTGTAATGCACAGACTGGGCTTATAAAGAACTAAAGCAACTGGACATGTTAACGAGAAATGTTAATTACACAGCGGATGACAGAACTATAACGTAACAACTTTTTATTATAGCACAGAACAATAAATGATCCCATTTAACAACACATAATAAATTTGCTAACACATTGTTATAACTCTTTTACCACGGCATAATCGAAATTGCGAAGCAATTATGACGTAACCGAATAGAACTTATGTGTGTTAAATCAGAACAAACTTTCTGAAGCGTGTAATTTTAACTCTACGATTTTAATTAACTCTGCAAATGTACTAAGCAGGAATAGCAAATATAATGGAAACGAATGAAACGATTGAACTTCATTATCATAATCATTTAATGCAATCGCAATCTTTAATTACCTCTTCTATGGCCCGTTGACCATGCACCTTATTTGCGTAATAGTATCGATAAAATGCAATTGAGGCCAACCCTTTTTTTCAAATTGACAGCTGATTGGAAGATCGGTATCTTAAAACTCGTGTCGGGTGAAATTGTTCGTTATTTTCTGTTAATTGTTTTCCGTGTTTGCTTTATGATTTATGTCCGTTGAGAACAGGTATTACTGCGTGCATGTCGAGCTATGTAAGAGTCGATATCCCCTCATCATAGCATCTAATAACTTACGTGATGCAATCTAACCGTCGCTCCCTTTTCAAAAGCCTGTCTGTTTGCTTGCAAAGTAGCAGCTTTGATGTTCGCGAAGTCATGTTCTTTCCGTTGTGCGCGTGAAAGGAACTCCAATCAGTGTCAACAAGAAGTACGTTCCTGGTTGGAACGGCTGCAATAATGTGTTGTGGATTAATGATTGCAATAGTACAGGAGTAGTGACAAATTGCTGGGCCGTCGGCCACGGAAACATTAACCAGTTTCCAGTTGATTTCCAGCTCTTTTAACGCGGCGATAAACAGCTAATATACTTTAATGCGCTGTTTTCATTTGGTTCATGGATAAAGGCGACAGAGTAATCACTACATGTTGTATAATATAAAAACTTTTTTTACAAAAAAAAAATACAACCGACTTCCAAAAATCAACACTACAAAGTGAAAAATAATTTTAATTTCGAAAGCCTTTTTCTGGTTAAATGTATTTTCGTTTTTTGCCACCGACTTCCGAAATTAAAGTTATTTTTTACTTTGTAGTGTTTATTTTTGGAAGTCGGTTGTATTTATTTGTAAAAAGTTTTTATTTTTCACATTTTAGTTTTAATCTTAATTATTAAGCGAAATATTTGATTCAAATCGGAACAGAAGTGCTTAAAATTTTAAGAACATTGACTCTTAACAGTTAAATGAAAAAAAGCATTTTACCGAATCATTTTGTGTTAATTTAGATGATGTCAAAAAGTAGCAGTGTTAACCGACTTCTGTTGCTGACCGTACCTCGACGAGCTCGTGGCTAACTAATAACAGCCGCTCGGGTCAATCCATCAGGTTAAGCTACGCTTGCCGGGGTTGGTTCGTGGATGGGTGACCATCTTTACATACCGAGACTCCTCCGTGCCTCGGAAGGCACGTTAAGCCGTTGGTCCCGGCTGTCATTCGTGGATCTTTGACAGTCGTTACGGGTCGTCAGAAGCCCGAAAGTCTGACAACCAGTCATAACAAGGGGTATCGTATTACCCAGTAACTGGGTTGTGGAGGTCAGATAGGTAGTCGCTCTATGTACAATACTGGTATTCAGCTGCATCCGATTAGACTGGAAGCCGACCCCAACATAGTTGGGAAAAGGCTAGGCAGATTGATTTAGTTGTGGTACCTACCCCACACCAATTCTAATACCACTACCTGCAAAAGAAATTAGAACATCATCCACATAAAAAGTGGGGAAAAAATACGTATTAAAGCTAACTCAAAAATTACCCAAGCAATGTTAATAGATATACCCTCTCGAATAAAACCACAAATTTTCAAATCGGACTACTCTGTAAAAAGTTATGCGTGGTCATAAAAAAAAAAATAAAAAAAACATCTAAACGTGTCGAGTTGAGATCCTCCTCCTTTTTTTCGTCGGTTAAAAATGAGGCACCCATGTACGATGTCCAGGTCCATCAGTCTATGTTTGAGTCTAATCTGAAGATCTAAAAGTAGTGTGTGGGTTTTTTATTATGTTTAGTAAGTAGCGGAAAGTTTCATAATAATAATTGTTGTTAACAAAAGAACAACAAAACACAACAAGTTAACAAGACGTACAACAAAACAAAAGATACAAGTTAAACAAGTTCATTCAGATAATGATCTGAATAAAAGAAGGCGAATCTTTTCAGTTTTTAAACTTTTTTATTCAATTCTCGACACAAAACTTAATCAATAAATCCTGTTTATTTTTATTTACGCAACTCCCAAAACACCGATTATAGCCTGTTCTTCTATGAGGCTCATAAACGTATCATTAATTGTTAATAGCTTCATTAGAGGCTTCCCTTTTATGTATTTGTTTAAGCTTTCTATAGGAAGTTGGGTGGGCGTGTACGAGTACGTCGATAATAAGTGCTAATACTTCTGACCTCGATATCGATAGACGGGTTGGGCCACACTATTAGCACGTTAAGCGTAGGAAATGGAACATAGTGTAGTGTCATACTCAAGTCATACTGCTACTGTTACTTTTTACGATGTTATGTTTGTTTTCTCCTAAGTAACTACGTTTTTTAAGTTTTATAAGTAAGGACCAATTTCACCAATGAAACTGAATACGATCAGCACATCTAAACCGCGTTTAAGTGCTGTCAGTGTCAATATTCTACAACAATACCTAATGAATGACAGTGACAGCTCTTGAACGCGGTATAGAAGTCTTCTCCCGATAAAGTCAGTTTTGACAAGTTTTGCCTTTTACAAAAATAAATTACCTATATAGATACCTCATTGAAAACAGACCTGTTTGTCAACATAATAAACAAACGTCTAAATTATAATTTTAAATATTTTCGACTGGTAGTACTGGGAATGCTGTCCTATCCTAACCTTAAAATCAGTCAAAGCTAAATCTTTGGAACATGTTTTACTGTCAATAGTATCTGCAAAGACAGGGCGTTTGTTTATACAGCCTGAAACGTGAGAACGGTATTTTAATGGCTATTTATTTCATTACAATCGTTACTAAGTTTCAAAAGAGTATTTAACTTTGAAGTAAAGGTTAAGTAAGATTTTATCTTAAAACATAGTTAGGGCAAATGCGTTAGAGATGGCCCGTACGGGGGAGTTGGACAAATATGCTCATCAGATGAACAACAAACTAAGTACTCTGCCCTAATTATGTAACACGCTATCCATCAGAATCTGAATAATTTTGAAGCAAATTCCATTACTTCAATATTCGAAAAATTTGTCTGCTCGACAACGTAATTAGCGCAATGAATGTTGTTGAACTGTCAAAATGAAACCGATTCCGCCTGATAGTGTGTTACGCAATTAGGCTGCTGGAATTTCTCAGTAGCAGTCCAGTGTCTGGATTTGCGCTAGGTTGATGGTAATTGGTAAAGGCTCGACCCTAATATATGGGATTTAAAAATACAGGGTGACTTGTAATTCGAAGTAGGTATTCTTTCGAACATAATTGTGTGACCCGTGTGTAATTGGCGAAATGTGGGTGTAGCATGGGGATTGGGTACCCTTTTTTTTTTTTTTTTTTTTTTTTTTTATCGTGTGGAAATCCTCATGGATGTCCTCCACCCTGGGGCAGGAGGAGGGGTCTGTCAGACTTTTACTGACTAAAACCACACAGTGTTCTGCTGCTACCTTTAGCCGGGGTGCTGGAGTGCTTGCGCATTTCGTCACGCCCACTCATCTTCCCAATCCTTCCGAGAATACAGACGATCCCAAAATGCCCACAAATGTGGTTATTTTTTTTTAATATTTCTAAAATAGTGGCGTCAATTTGAATATATTTTTTATTAGATACCCAATACTATTAAGATTTTAAAACACTCAATTTTTATAGTAATATTTGATGTCCATCTTGGGCCTAGGACACTATGTTGAGTGGGCATTCCCCTTTCTAAAATTGTCTAAAGCCACAAAGAAAAATCATGTATAACGGTAAAGTTTAAACACATAGGTAGGTACTTGTCTAAACAGTTATGTAGAAGCGGCAGGAAGATATTTGCATGTTCTGCTTACGTCATAAGAGAAAATCACTGTAATCATTTAACTTAAGAATGTTGTAATACTTGTAACTTCAGTCGTTGGAATTGGAAACGTGCATTTGTATAATAGATGACTTCCTAAATGTAATTTATGCTGTCGGATATCTTCAATTTGGTGGTAAATGGTACTTTTGTATTAATAGGTGTCTCTTTATAGGAAATAAGCTGAAAACAACCGATTTTAATGAGGTCTTTATTTAGGCTCTCTAGCCTTTTTTTTTTCCTGTATCTCTTTCGAATAACCCGCGATCCCGGCGGCAGGCTCTCTATCCTAACATGGCAATAAAGAAAGGACATAGGGTGTTAACTTTTAGAGAAGCTGGACGCTAGGGGTCCAAAATTTTCCAAGTTATAATTATTATCAAATATCCTGTTCTTCTCCACCAGCCCGCACTGGACCTTCGTGGTGGATTATGGCCCACTCCCTCTCACAGAGAAGAGGCCTTATTCATATCGAGTTGCTTAGTCTAGTCCTTATACCAATTTACTTATCAGCTGTTTGTGTGTTTGTATTATCTCTATCAGCTGTTTCTCGGTTTTCACCCACTTTCTTCCACAAGCTAATCATCGTTTCTTTGGACTTCCCCTTCTATTAAAGCCTTATCACATATGCGGCCTTATTATTATGTAGGTTCATTTTAGTTCCAAACTCACCTGAAATGATAATTCAAGCTCTTTCCGTTCAGGTCTATGAGAAAGCGGCGATTGTATGACCTCGCATTCGCACGCAAAGCGTACCGTTAGCGTAGCGTTAAATTAAACCATGGCTTTATCTCACGCTTGCTATTTTTTTTTATTTTTTTTATTAGCCTACATTGTGTCCCACTGCTGGGCAAAGGCCTCCCTTTTTCCTTCCACCCCTCCCTGTCTTGTGCGATCTCTGGCCATGTTGGCCCTGCAAACCTTATCAGATCGTCACACCACCTTCGCCGTGGCCTGCCTCGACGCTTGCTATATATGAGAATTATAATTATTTTCCATAATGTTGTCTTTGTTACGAAACATGCATGGTTAAAGAAAATGGTTGGCAAAATTATTTGATCGTTTCGTTCTAAGTTATGGCACAGAATAATAAAGCTACAGTAGTTCATCTGGGCAGTGACCTTGAATTAATTACCTACGGCCGCTCGGTAGATAAATACGTGCTCGTACTTTTGCGTACTGTTATATAGGTACTGAGATTTTGAAGCGCCTCGTCTCGACCGTTTTCTGTGAAGATGTAATACTGTTTATTTTATACTGTGGTTGTGAATTACTTCACGAGACTGTTTTGTGCTGCATGTTATGGCATATTAATTGTGGCCTAAAGGTATTTTACTCGCGTTCAAAATATTAATTCTGAATCGAATTTATTTGAACTCTTCATAATAATAAAGCCCAATAATGGTAGGTACAATTGATGAAATAAATATTCCTACTTCCAGTTTATTCGATAAGCTATTCTAAATCGATGATTTAAATCGACTAATCTGTAAAATACTCGGTATCCAGCTAATTATGCGTAACTAAAGCTTACTCAACTTCTAACCATTAACTACTCGTAAGTCGTAAACGAGTGAACAGATTAGCGTAAAATTTCATAGACGATAGATCAGGCTTTAGATTACAATTAGTATTACATTGTGTACTGCTAATAATGTAAGTAATGCTGATGGAACGATACATAAATAAGGAGATATAAAATTAAAGGTTTGCACTGCGATGTAGGTGGGGGTTCCACCTGGTAGGGGTTGACCGCCGGGGTACGGTGAAGAAAGCGGCAGTATGCATATGTCGTGACGAGCTTACGGACACAAATAGAGACACTATTTTCATGGGCGCGAAAATGCAGCGCGCCCAACCCTTTATTCGCCAGTGAGGCGACCACGACGAGAGGCCCGTGGTTACGGGTCGCCGCAAAGCATCCGCGGGAGGGGGGCTACGCCCCGAAACCGCAACGTCACGCCCCTTACGGGGCGTAGCGATACCTCACAGTTAAAGGTTTGTATGCAGCAACGCCTGCAGGTACCTACTCGGTTGAAAGTATCCGAAAATAGAGCACATTGTTCTTGTAAAATTATTTCATGGGAAGTTTGCAGCAGGCCACAAGATAAATCTTTCTTTGTCTTGATTTCTTGAAGATCAAATCCATATTAAGATCAAATTTTAGGGTTCCGTACATCAAAAGGAAAAAACAGAATCCTTATTACAACTAATTTTCTCCGAATCTAATAGACCGATTAAGTTGAAATTTGGTATGACGTATCAAGTGAAAGGGCTCACTGTGAAGGTCTCAAATCCTCCCCTCCCCCTATCTCCGAAACTAACAAAAGGTCTAATTTTGAAAAATACAGATAATAATTCTATTAATATACAGTGACTGAGAGTTTCTATTCTCCCATTTTGAGGCATCTTGTGGAGAGGATGGCCAGGTGAGAAACTTGTACCTTACTTGGTCATCTTCTGTGCTTCAAACTCATTTCGAAATTATCTCCAAATAATAATATTACTTACTAACACTAGCTATAAGATATTACTAACACTATGGATCGTTTGTTATCTGATTTAATAAAAAATTTGATTTGATTTGAATATAGATACAGGAAAACCTATTAGAAGTAGGTATATGGTCTTAAAATAACATGATAAATCTCTAAATATTGTGCGTACAAACTTACATTTGCAGTTGGAATCACACACACAATCATTATTAATAGGCTAGGGACCTGTATTGTACTCGTATATCACCCATGAATTTATTTGTTTGTTTACATCTTTTAGAACTTCTTTTTTTCAGTTAACGTTTGCTAATGGCTTGTTTTGATTATATAATGTAGTAATCTGTGGAAAATGTTGTGGGTAGTTTAATTGTAAAGTTCTAATTTTAAGACAACACTGTTTATGATTAGTATACTACTGTTTGTTTTCCCAAATGAAATAAATAAATAAATATATAGGTATAATAACATGATTTTCAACTACAATGTTAAGTTTGTTCATCCCGACTACGGAACGGAGCCCTTCATTATGCGTGGTCGAATACGTACTTGGCAGGTTTTATTATTACGATCCAACACAAACCTCGCTACTTACATTACCAAATTGCTTTTAAAGGTGCTTCAGTTGTACAGTATAACCTGGATGAGTGGGATCTCAAGGGACCTAGGATTATTCTTGTCACTTAAAACTTTTTTACAAAAAAATTCAACCGACTTCCAAAAACAACACTACAAAGTGAAAAATAACTTTAATTTCGGAAGTAGCTGTCTAGTTAAATGTATTTTCGTTTTTTGCCACCGACTTCCGAAATTAAAGTTATTTTTCACTTTGTAGTGTTGTTTTTGGAAGTCGGTTGAATTTTTTTGTAAAAAAGTTTTTATTTTTCACTTTTTAGTTATGTACCTACCCCACACAAATTCTAATACCACTACCTGCAAAACAAACTAGAACATCATCCATATAAAAGTGGGGAAAAAATACGTATTATTGAAGCTAACTCAAAAACTACCGAAGCAAATTTAATCAATTTTATATGGGACTAACTGTGATGTATACCCTCTCGAATAAAACAAAAAAAATCCAAATCGGTCCAGCCATATGCGAGTAATCGGGGAACATACATAAAAAAAAAAAAAAAAGGTTCCGACGAATTGAGAACCTCCTCCTTTTTGAGGTCGGTTAAAAATGGCTTCTCATTTACCTAGTTTCTCAAATAGTCAGGATTAAACTGACAGTTGTCTTGTTTACAGATGCCCACGCTAAGGCAGGTCGAAATGTATCGTTTTTCATTTAAAGAAGTCAAAATGATCAATAAAAATGCAATGGACAAATATTCAAAATGATAAATTATTATTAGTTGTCTTATACGGCTATTGAACTACAAAGTCCCAATTAAAGAGGTAAAAACTAAAGATCGAAAAAATTAAACAAATGCATTCTCAGTTATAAAGGTTTTGAATTATTCAGAGGTGTTTCAATGCAAAAGCGTCGCTCGGGACCTCATTGTAATTATCAGTAGTAGTGGTTCCTCACATATCCAGAGCCCACATAACCTGCACCCTAATTGCGTAACACATTGGTGCCGATTCTGTTGTGCACAAACTAAACTTAATTTAGGCTATTGCTAACTTTTTCTCTCTATTATGACAAGAAAGGGACGGAAGTAAATTAGAGCTGTCAAATTAGTTAGAACTAATTTTTCCATAGACATTTAGACGACACGTAAAAACATGTCGACTAAAAACACGGTGAAGCGCAAGGCGTGAACTAGTTTGACATCTCCAACTTAGTTCATAGCTATAGCCGTCCTTTTCTCGCGCTGCCTGTTAGTAAAAGATAGCGATTCTCTAATTTTAGTTTAGTGCGTTCACAAGAGAATCGGCACCATTATCAATCGGAACTTGAATCAATTTGAAACAAATTGCTAATCTATTGGTTCTTATATTCGAAAAATTTGTCTACTCGACAACGTAAATAACGCAATGAATGTTGTTGAACTGTCAAAATGAAACCAACTCCGATCGATAATGTGTTACGCAATTAGGGTACAAGTTACACTGTATAATATTGAAACATTATCCTACTTACTTACAAACATTTCACCGAAGATCATATCGAACGGTTTATTGTTCGAAAAATTATTTGCTCCCCAACTAGCAAACAATTTGAAAAACTGTTACGAAAATTTAATTACCTCAAACTGACGCACCACCAATCAAGTTAATTTTATTCGATGACTCGTTTCCCATTGTTTTGTTAAGCAAATCGCAGCTATTTCTGAGCACTCGATTGTTTTATTAGCCAGCCACAATCAACAATCGAATAAGTAGAGCAATCAAATAATTGGATTTATTTACATTTTACAATCGGCCATCGTTAATTCATTTAAACTCACGTTCCTGCTGCAAGCAATTCCAAATCTAGAGCCGCCTACAGTCACATTCGTTGATTAATAATTTAATTGATTTGAAACTTACTAAAACAATAAATCAAAAAATGTTCTTAGTATTTGTTTATTGCGTCGGCAAGATATTTAGAAAAGGTCCACCCGAAACTTTAATGTAATCCTATACGCGTCAAGTATTCGCTAAATAGAGTTAGGAGTTAGGACCTAAATACATACACTTGGTTACGCATAATACATATTTGAGGTTTGACGAATAGAATTTAAACTATTTAAATAACGAATACCTTTAAACGGACTACAGTCCGGCCGACGAGAGAATGCGTTTTTGACACTTGTCAGTTTCATACTAACGAACATGTGTTTTGCGAATTTGATCCTTGTTACTACTAGAAATTGTCTACCTGACAGGTGTCAGGAACCATTCTCTCGACGGCCGGACTGTCAGTAAGCATATTTCTCACTACTGTAGGAAAACGTACACGATATTAAATACGTTAACCAAAAACTTAGTTTGTGTCCATAAGGATTTCCTTCAATCATTAGGATCTTATAACAGCCCTCTAGGTCCCTTCTCGTCTCGTCCCACTTTACACCTCAATAAAAGTAAGTTTGGACTTGAAACAATAATTTTGAACATCACCCATAAAAAGTCTTAGTATTCCAAATTTCATTTAACAGGGTTGGCGTCAAACAATGGGCAGTTTTGAAAAATGCATTAAAATTCACGAAAGAAAAAGAAAATAAAAAAAGAAAGAAAGAAAATACATTTATTAGAAATTGCCACACTACTAGGAACTTCTACAAATCATTCACACAGTGACTTTACCTCTGACTTTGCATCACTGATCATTTTTTTACTCCTATAAGGTTGCATTTTGGTTGCTGTCATAGACACAGAATACATAACAGTACAAGTACAGAAGATTCATTCCACAAAATCATTTAAATAAATAGCGACTCTTGCTACGACACAATAAAGTGCAATTCAGATCGCACAGCTTTAATTACCTACCAGTTATTATTCACCTAGATTCTAGGTCCTAGAAGTTTCCTCTCTTTCTATCGCGTAACTCTTATAACTTCTGACTCGTTAGGGTTGTCTTCATTTACGACGCGGCGCGTGAGTAGGTATCGAACTAACGTGCGTGCCGGCCGGTGTGCGGCAGCCCATACTGAATTAGCCCGACAAGTCGAGCCCGTCGCGTACTTGTAGCTTCATACCTAAAATGCAGAGTGCGCCAGGCCTGTTATAGGTAAAATAAATTTGCAACGACTTTACGTCCTATATATCTTTTTAATATTTTATGGAACATTATAACACTGAAAAGATCATTTCTTATCCACGAATATGTATCACAAATAAATTTATGATAGAAATATAAATTGTATGTAGGTAGTTTAAAAATTATAAATCCACAGTTGATTGTCATAATTAATCTATCTCAATTTGAAAACTACTACTAATATAACAGGTTAGACATAGGTAGACAAATTGACAAGCAAGAAAACAATTTTACTCTGTCGTTTCGCAATATCTTCCTCTTTCGTTTAGAAACGACAAGTCATAAATATTCAATAACAAAAGTGACTTTTGATTACAAGTTTTGTTTTACAAAATTTTATAGACAAATATTAATTGCAGTGATTTCAAAAGCTATTTTATTTAAGTACCTACAACTGTATTATCACTTTGGTTCGTTTCAATTATTATATATATATATACACTTCTGGACACATCTATTGGCCCACCTTAGAGTTTAGGTTTCGATGGCCCCTACCGAAATATGATTGCTAGATTGAACAAAAAATGTTGATGCAGTTTTAAACCTGATACATTTTACCATCTTTTTCGATCGTATTGTTTTAAATTTGAATTCAGAATACCATACGACATGGAGCTACGCCTAACAAGTCGGATATGCGCCTTGTTAAAGGCAATTGATTTTTGAATAAAAAACATGTTTTATCAAATAAAGGTTTAATTTAATAACGCGTGTTGCCTCCATGGGCATCTACCACAGCTCTCATACGATTAGGCATAGAGTTTATCAACCGCTCTATGAAATTTTGAGGGATCCTCTCCCATTCCTCTTCTATGGCAGTTTTCAACTCCTGCATCGTCTGGGCAACTGGCTGACGAGCCCTAACACGTCTTTTTAGCTCGTCCCACATGTGCTCAATGGGGTTCATGTCTGGGCTTCTGGCTGGCCAGTCCATAACTGTGATGTTCACATCCCGAAGATATTCCCTGACGATGCCGGCTGCATGGGCTCTTGCATTATCATGCATAAAAAGGTAATTTGGGCCCACATAGTCCGCGTATGGTATCACGTGAGGTTCTAAGCACTCACGAATGTACCTTTCAGCATTTAATGTTGGCAGCCGTGGTCCTGTAACAACCTCAAGTTGAGTTTTGCCGCTCGCGGATATACCGCCCCAGACAGTCCATGAGCCACCGCCATAAGCAACCCTCTCTTCAAAGCAGCATTGTGCGAAACGCTCTCCCTTACGTCAGTAGACCTTCTTCCTTCCATCATTGCCATGTAACACAATTTTAGACTCATCAGAAAAGAGTACACGGCTCCAATCTTGCTGTGTCCAATTTAAATGACTGCGTGCGAAATGAAGGCGCTCTGTTCGGTGGGCTCGCGTTAGTTTGGGGCCATTAGCTGGCTTGTGTGGTACCATATCGCGTTCTTTTAACCTTCTCCGAACAGTTCGAGCGCTCACAGATACTCCGTGGAAGTCGCGAAGTTGGTTTTGTATCTCAATGGAGGTAAGGTGACGATTTCTCAAGCTGGTCGTCACGATGAATCGATCCTGCCTTTCAGTTGTGACCCGAGATCGTGGCCTTCCTTGGCGACGAACAAAGCCGCCAGTCTCTAGGTACCTCCGATAAACATTTCGGACCGCAGATCGACTTAAATTAAGTTGAGCACTCACGTTTCTTTGGCTGTGTCCGGCCTGAATAAGTGCCACAGCTTGGGCGGCGACTTCAGGTGAAGTATCTATAGATTATTGATAGAACCTCACCTTAATGTTAAGAATAAGTAATGTTTGTTGCAAAACCAAAGATATCAATCACTTTTTCAAGAATTAAATCCAAGTAAACCAATAAAACCAAGTTTTCTTAGTATTCGATTGTTTGATATCAACAAACAGGCTCCAAATTGTCTTTTGTTTCTTTAAATTCTGTGTTCGAAATTCAAAAAAAGACTATTGAATGAAATTGTGAATGTGCCAGGTTCAAAACTGCATAAAAACTTTTTGCTCGACCTAATATAAAATTTTAGCTAGGACCAAACGAAACTGAAAATACAAGGTGGGCCAAAAGATGTGTCCAGAAGTGTATATATATATATATATATATATATATATATATATATATATATATATATATATATATATATATATATGTATATATATTTTATAATTAGCCATTGTGCGTACGCATACCAACATATCAATAAAGTACAGTTTATTATTTTTGTTACAGGATGCAGAACAAGTTCCCGACGCACTGCGAGATTACCCATCAAACGAACCTGTATGCAGGGGATGACCGAATTGACCGATGAATCCTCCAAAAATGAGTCATAAATGGCTTTAATTTATTCATATGTACCTACATAATGGGTCTTATAAATACTAATAATCGAATAAGTATTTAGCAACTGTCAAATCGATCTTCACAAAAATATACAGTGATTATAAAAAAAAAACATACTTTCATTTTTGCAAGTCACCTCAAGTAAGCTAGCTGATAAACAACCGACATCGACAAGAAACAACATTGTGATCATTCCTCGAAACACAAAAAACATCTGTATTTTGGTCAAGAGGTCAATACGCTACTCAAGGGCTGTCAAACAATATTGTATCAATGGTATTCTCCATTTAAACATGACTATAGAACAATAATAGAATTAGTAAAGTTCATTATGCTAATCTTAAGGCCAGTTAACGTAGCAAGGTTCGTTAACTGTTGTAATTTGAGAGATATAGCTTTTGTAAAGGATAATTTTACTAGTAATGTCCTTTCACCTGTATAGCAAATGTGTAGGGCACCAGTTAAGTATCAAATTTTTCATCACGGGTCATTTAAAGCTAATTTTTTTTGCGGCGCAACTTGAACTTAATATATATTGAAGGTTTTCGATTGGGCTAACTACTAAATCGAAAGTTGGGCTTAAGAAATAGGGGGCTATCGAAAGCCTTTAACATTTTTCTTCAATATTTAAAACAACCAACACAATTTTATTGGTATAAAGGTAACCTCGTATATACCATCAGGAAATTGACAAAAGGTTTGTATAAATCTCCACATCATCATCCGCCTAGCCTTTTCCCAACAGGTTGGGTCAGCTTCCAGTCTAACCGGATGCAGCTGAATACTAGTATTTTACATGGACCGACTACCTATCTGACTTCCACAACCCAGTTACTGGGTAATACGGTACCCCTTGGTAAGACTGGTTGTCAGACTTTCGGGCTTCTGACGACCCGTAATGACTGTCAAAAGATCCACGAATGACAACCGGGACCAACGGTTTAACTTGCTTTCCGAGGTACGAAGGGGTTTTGCTTGGTATGTAAAGATGGACCTATGATGGCAGCCTAATCTGGTCGTTCGACCCCTGTGGCTGTTATTACTTAGCCACAGACACACGGGGATATAAATCTCAGAACATAAAAATATTTATTCGGGGGCGGACCCGGTAGCAGGATTTAAGTTAGCATAATAACAAAACAAAATATTAACATCATAACATAATTACTTTTAGCGGTAGGCGAGATTACCTTTCACGACCACGAAACCTAATCTAGCAATTCCTATTTCCTATGTAGTCTGATTCTGATAGAAACCTTATTTATGTCACATTCTAGCGTCGAGTGTGGTTCTTAGAAATTTGACCACCTTCTCTCTTTCCATGGGTGTCAGCCATAGAAATATAAAAAATTCATATATCTATGGTGTCAGCTTTGAGTTAGAATGCGTGGTTGCATCCTCCTTTTGCTTGCCCTAATTCCATGTAATTTAGGGTTAGCAACAATGATTTTCGTTTCCATTCTCCAGCCGTCACACTGTCGTTCACCCCCTTTTCATTCGTATTATCCCTCACACGACACACGTAACTAGACCTACCTATTGTAGTAACACCCTCCTGTCGGCTAATGAAAATACGATCAACACACCGATTATGCCAAAATATGAGCCCTAATTTCGAACACGGCGTTTAAGTGTCAACCCTACAATCACTTACATTTTCCCTTTCGTTCCATTTCGGATGAAATTCACATGAAACAGCGAACCGACTTCGATACACTATTTTTTGTATGCAAAAAGTGACCGTAACTTCTAGTTGTTATAATTTTTTTGTTGAATTTGTGGTAATGGTTAATCATAGTCTCGTTTTCCTATTAATAGTAGTTTTTATGAAATAAAAGGAGTTATTGCTTGAAGTTTCTTTCAGCAATAGCGTGGGTCAGTAGGTTAATTTGACCAGCTGTCAGTAAGTGTGCAAAGTTCATAACGTCAAAGCATAGTGAATGACTCACTTCCTAATTAAATGACCTGTAGGTCGTCGGTGTGAAATTAACTTACGTAGGTACTTTATAACTTGAACAGCAGCTTCCCCCATAAGAAAGGTCCAGAAATGCGTAGGTTGGTAGGGTCGTTTTTGAACTAGAGTTTCAATTAGGTACTAGGACACGAAATGTAACATGCAACCACACAGTAGAACTAATTATTCGTGATACTACCGGAAAAAAAACCGGCCAAGTGCGTGTCGGACCACGCACAATGAAGTTCCGTAATTGGGATGAATTTAACCCAAAACAAACTTAACATTGTAGTTGAAAAACATGTTCTCCCATACATTCCAACTGTAAATGTAAGTTTGTACTGACATTATTGAGAGATTTATCATGTTATTTTAAGACCACAGACTTCTTATAGGTTTTCCTGTAATCTACAGGTAAAGATCTATTTTTTGTATTTTTTTTTTCAAAATTTTAGGCACAGTAGTTTCGGTTATGCACACCATTAAAAACCACCATTAAATATTTGTATAGTAAGCCTACCTTTACCTTTGTACTCCAATTATAAATTATGATGTATCTCTATATATTTTTCTGTATGTACATAACTGCTAAAATAAGCCCTTTCATTTGACACACGGTATAGTTTGCAAAACTTTTTTTTTATTTTCTTATTTGCCGCCAAAAGTGGCCCCCATATTAAAAATTCATTTAGTTACTTTACCCATCCGTGTTTGGGTCACAGAAATTCATGTGTACCAAAGTTCAACTTAATCGGTCCATTAGATTCGGGCTGTGACAGACGGACAGACAGACAGACAGGCACACGAGTGATCCTATAAGGGTTCCGTTTTTTCCTTTTGCGGTACGGAATCCTAAAAGTGATGAAAAGTCGAATTTAAATACACAGTCCAATTCTGTTTTCACCTTTTCATTTTCTTAAAACTTTTATCCAGATGTTACACAGCAATAAATAATAATTAGGCCTAAAACGCTGGATTCTTATCTCCAATAACTTAATAGTTCCTCCAAACATGCTCTTATAAAGTGATATATCAATCATTACGCATACCACATCGACCATAACAACCACACGTTTTATTTACAGTCAAAGCGCACCTTAAATCTTTTGTACTAATTCGTCTTGCTTTAATTGGAAGTTCCCAAAACTAGAATAACACGCCACATAAATCAACATGTTTGTCGGCAAACTGAGAGTGCTGAGACAACTCGACGCTAGATTAGGGTTGGCCCACGTGTAACGCAACATAATAATATATTGTATAATCGTCTTGCTACAATTTGACCTCCCTGACACTTCCCGCTAGTGTCGTAAGAGGTACTTAGAGGATTAAACGTGGATGAAACGCCGTACACCAGCTGAAAGTCGCCAGTAGCGTAAGGAAAGGAGATAATTGCAAACCAAAACAAACAGATGCAATCTTTTTCCACTGGTGACAGCAACTGTCACTGCCGATCTAACATGACTTTAGCAATACAAATTACAATATACTTGTCATGTAGAGGGTTTTTTAGAAGACTTACGAGGGATTTTCAATTATGTACTCAAAATCACAACAAGACTGTTAACTTCTTAGTTGTAAGTCTTCAGATCCTCATTGCTCATCAGCTAACAGAGGTCCCCAAAACCTATAGTTTTGGGGATACAGAATGTTGTAAGATACGTCCTAACGACCTTTTCAAATCGAATTACTGCACGTTTTCGTTTTCTCCATGTTGACGCTCAACTTCTTGATGTCCCTTGATTTATAGCCATTATTCACCCACATTGTTTAACTTTTCAAGGTATTTCAACATGGATATTTTCCTAGATTACTTGTCAGCCCTACACTAGATCCGAGGCCCAGGAATGTGGCTGTGACGAAACGCAAAGGCCGCGTTGGGTGCGAGCGGTACTTGCTTATTTGAAGTACCTACTATGAAATTAAAGGCAATAATGTGCACCGTGCACCTATATCGTAATCTGTTCGGAAATGATTTAGCTTCAGAAGGTATATTAAAGTTATTAAACTGATTCGATTTGATATCAAAAGGTAATGTCGTAAGGTAATTGTATGGGATAATCTGAGAGGTTTTGCCCGTATTTCCTGTGTAATAAAAATCACCTAAGTATGTGTTCATAGCTCCTGAAACTTAGCATTACAGTCCCCAATGAAGCGTAATAATTTTCCTTAAGCAAAAATATCTCATCCTTATGAATATGATGCCGCCTTCGATCAACATTACGAAAATACATTACAGAGAATTGCCCACCTGCTTCGCTCCAGTGAGCGCAGTGGTGGCCCAGTGGTAACGGCCGCGACTTACGAATTGTAGGTCGTAGGTTCGAATTCTGACCCTGCCTTACTTTGTATAAATTATTTCATCACCACTGCTCTCTAAACGGTGAAGGAATACATCGTGAGGAAACCGGCGCGGCATGTCCTAGAACCAAAAATTCGAAGATATTTGATATCTACCAACCCGCACTGGTGCCCGCGTGGATTACGGTCCATTCCCTCTCACATAGATGAGGCATGTGACCCAGCAGTGGGAACATTATAGGCTAATAGGGATGATGATTAAAAAAATGTTTTTTTGTCCGTTACATTCATATAGTTTATTAAAAAATATTGGACACGTATTTATTTCTTTTTTTACGTAATCAAAAGATTACTTGAGTTAAAATGTGGCATGACGTCACGCCTAGCTAGATTTTATACGTAAAGTGACGTAGCGAGCCCCCGCCCCCCAACTGTAATGCGTGTTATCTAAGTCATATTTTATTCATATCACGAAGCAAAAAAGAAGTCTTTAACATTTTTTTATTAGCTGACTGACGGACTAAATAGCATTTTTTTTTTTTTTTTTTTACCCAGGGCATCATCCCTATTATGTACCCCTCCAGTGACTGATGAAGAATAGATACATGAGGTATGGTCAAGCAAAGCTTATCAAATACGGTCAAGTGAAAAGGTACTGGCAAGCTTCATTATACCAGGAATTTGATTATGAACGAGTGGGAGGATAAGTTAAAGATCAAAGCTTATGGAAATGTAACGAGGAAACAGAACAGTTATGAAATGAAAACAGACTACAGGCTTGTCCGCACTAGCACTAGACCACAATTTGAGATCGAGATACCTACATGTTGCGCGACAAGTTATTGAAACAGTTTTATTTCATAGCTGTATCGAATTTAGCAAGTAAGTAATAACAGCCCGAGGATGGGCGAACATCTTTACATACCAAGATTCGTCCGTGCCTCGGAAAGTATGCTAAGCCGTAGGTCCCGGCTGTCATTCGTGGATCTTTGACAGTCGTTACGGGTCGTCAGTCTGACAACCAGTCTTACCAAGGGTTATCGTATTACCCTATAGCTGGGTTGTGGAGGTCAGATAGGCAGTAACTTTATGTAAAATACTGGTATTCAGTTGCATCCGGTACGACTGGATACCGACTCTAACATCGTTGGGAAAAGGCTAGGCAGAGGATGATCGAATTTTGCAACTTGTGCCTACATACTCGTAAGTGCGTAGTGCGAACAGGCTTTTAAAAAAAATATTTGTGATGGTTCCAATAAGAATAAAACAGTTTGCAGCTCTACAAAAAAGCCAATAAAAATTCTCTACGGAACTTATAACAACTTCATCTCAGCACTTAATCGGCTTTATCCTCGTAATATTTTTTTAACGGCAACCCTTTTATTTTTTAAGCTGGCAATCAAACAGCTGGTCTGCGCAAACGCACCGCGTACGGAAGACAGGTGCGCGCGCTTCCTTTGTTTATAACTAACCATAAAATTATATAAAATGAAGAGTTTACGTTTATTACCATCCGTAGTTATTGGAAAATGGAATTGGAAGCTTTACCTACTTCTCTTTTGTTTTACCCTTTCCTGGCTATAGTCTACTTGTCTTACGTTTGAGGGCTAGGTACATACATGGAGTAGTATTTTTTTACAAAAACCGGTAGAAGAAACAAAATATTAATAATTTTTCAGAACATGGCATGAAATTAACTAACATAGGTTTTCATTTCATCCAATCAATCGTATTAAGTTATCAAGATTGCATATTACTCGTAGATTAGTCTTTACAACATAAATGCGAAAAGGTAAGTTAAGATTTCTGTTCCCAAGATTTTGAAAGAAACCTTTCAAACGAACGTTTGATATAGAATGTAAGTATATTAGTGTTCCTCTTTTCATGTTCTGATTTCATGCAATCAATCGTATTAAAAATTAAGTTTTCAAGTATTTTTGGTCAAACAGTAAAGAACACAGCTGCATAGATTATTTTCATCCGACTTTACAAGATAAATGTAAACGGCTCCACTAAAGTTGTAATCGTATAAACTTTTAATTATATAGATTGCGTCACATAAACAGACATAATTATTGTAAGTACACACGGCTACACATCCAGCTGTAAATTTCCAGTTTACACTGACCTCTCACTGTATGGAAATCCTATACAATGCGAGATGAGCTTATACTGGAAAATATAGCTTGATCTTGAGGTAGCCGTGCGTACAACACTTATCGCAACGCCTCTTAAATCCACCGTTTCCAAATCAATTGCGAAAATAATTCATTAGGTAAACCACCTATCAATCAATCCAATTTATTTAATTGAGCCTTCACAAAACTTAATATGAAAGGTCATAGTTTGTTTGTCTGTTGATCAATCATTTGAATTAGCAGATGTGAAACTAACTGTTGGTCATGGATCCAAGCTATACGATTGTGATAATTATATTATTTATTTTTTACAGGTGTGGTCATTATAGTAAGATAAAAAGGTAAGGTAAGGTAAAGCTTCAAAAGAAAGCGGTGCCGTCATCAATGATGATCACATCTTTTATTTACACCGCATTGAACAATTTTCTAAATTATGTGGTCGATGATTTTGGTGCACGGTAAAACTCTATTAGAGTTTATGTTTGCATCTTGTATTAAGATGTAAGTGTACTTCTGAATGAATAATAAATAAAGAACCAAAATACCGGTGAAAATTATGGTTTTTCATGATAGTCGTATTTTGCGGCCGTTTTATAACGCTACCCTTTTTTTTTTGCTTTCTATAAAAACCCAAGTTCATAATCTATTTGTAGGTACCTACATATACTCGTATGTACTTACAGGTATGGTTTTTTTTTTATTAACTTCTATAGTTTAAAACAGCGAACAAAATTGACTAAATGATTTTTTTCCAGACATCCCCGTCCTAGTGTAAAATTCACACTCTGGTCCTTCTAATAAATCCTTTTGTCAAATCATGCCGATTCACATCAAGAGTATTGAAAAGCATCATCAAGTAGCTTGATTGCTAAATGATCGCTAACATCCGGTCTACAGTCATAATATTATGATAGTAGATTGCTTCGCTCAAGAGCTAACAGCTATGGTGAAATGCTTAATTATTGATAATAAAATCATGTACAAATATACTTTGGAAACCTAGGGATATAACTGTAGCAAAATAATAAAGTGTTTATTTAAAATTAATAATATTTAAAAAAAATACAAGACATATTACCTAACTGCAAAGCTAAAAAAAAGGCGCTAAGTCTGCCAACAAACTGTTGTTGGCAGACGTAGCTCCTTTTTTTTTGTACAACATTGAAAAACGTTGAACATTTAATTAAGGGTATTAAGGTGGATCCGCAATGGAAGCCCGCGAAATTCAAATTTTCTTATTAATTATTTTGCAATTTATAGGTCAGTGTCAGGTTATATCTTGGTCAAAATATGATTCGCAACAATAACCAATATGTATTTACATAATTATAAACATAAGAATCATCAATACATCTCTCAAGATGAGATTTGCTGTGTTTCGGTCTGATTCAGAAATCATCATTGATCGAGATACAACCTAACCCGCCGCCGCCGGGGTCGCGGGTTGTTCGAAAGAGAAACCGTGGCCCTGGCACAGGTAACTGAAGGAACACGGGTGAATTTTAGTCAGTAAAAGTCTGATACGCCCTCCCGCTCCGCCCAGAGCGGGAGAAGTCATTTCATGATATCCCATCACTTGGTCTGAAAATTGAAAAAACACGCAACAATTTGAATTTCGCGGGCTACCACAGCGGATCCACCTTAACATTACACGCAAAGGTAAATTAAGCTAAGTATAGTTTCACAAGTCCAGTGGAGGTAACAATAAAATGATACTCGAGAAATATAGCAAATCGCTATTAAACTAACGATATAAAATTATAAAGTTTAATCGCTAAAAGCCATTTGCCAAATGATAATAAATTCTCCAGTCATGGTCACACTAAGAGCGCTAAGCAGTATTATCTATATTGATGCAAAATATAGTTTACTTAACAAATTGTTACCATAATTACGATATTACAACACAATAAGCGATTTTCGAGCGACGTAGGTGGGCGTCGATGTAATGAATCGATTTCGCTATAGATGCGATTGCATTTGAATCGAATTACGATAATAAAGTTGTAATAAAATTGTTGAATAAAGCGCTGATATTATTTTCGCGAAGTTCTCTGATACTGGCGCTAGTTTAATGTTGTGTCTCTATTACTTCCAGACTTATAACACAGGATAAGCAATCGCAGTAAGAAGGAACACACACTCTCGTTGGGATGTCTAGGTACTATAATAACTTAGAAACCACGATATTAAAATCCTATGTAGGAACTTTTCCCGGATACAGTTCGGCCCGTGAACCCATCTTCCCAGAGGCAGTGGGATGAGCCGCTCTGCAGGTCGGTACGGAATAGTCTTATTAATACGTCCACCAATACTGCTGAGCGTGCCTGCCTGCTGGCTGTAGGTGAGTGGGAGTCGGGCCTCTGACTTCAGGCACTACCGTCACCCAACATAGGAACTATGCTGGGTGACACCACCTTCCGGCTCGCTACCTGTCTACGTTTGGGCGCTCCTTGCGTGGCTCCGCATCGCTGCCGATGCGGCGTAGATGTCGACTGCCTCGGACATCATGGCCTATCCTGCAGTAAGAGCGCAGGCCGGATAGCACGGCACGCCAGCATTAATGACATCATCCGTCGTGCTCTTGTCTCCGCCGGGGTGCCAGCTGTTTTAGAACCCATTGGCTGGGCACGCGACGATGGGAAGAGACCAGACGGAATGACCATAATGCCTTGGAAGGTAGGTAGGTCTTTGGTGTGGGATGCAACGTGTATTGACACCCTTGCGCCATTCCATCTTCCTAGCACGGTGGGCTGTGCTGGGGCGGCTGCTGCGGGTGCGGAAAACGTCAAACGGCGCAAATACTCTAATCTTATTGGAACTTATATGTTAGAGCCGTTTGGGGTTGAAACACTGTTAGAGCCGTTTGGGGTTGAAACACTAGGGCATGGGGTCCGAGTGCCCTTTAAGTTTTTCGGGACATCGCCAAGCGGTTGGTCGACTCTACACGTGACCAAAGGGCTGGCCTATTTTGTGGCCAAAGAATTAGCATTGCCCTACAACGTGGCAATGCTGCCAGCCTTTTGGGCACTTTTCCTGTCGACAGCGATGCGGACGAATTTTTTGATGCCCTATGATTATTTCCCCTCCTTTTTTATATACTTGTACATATTTTTTTGTTTTTATGATTATTAGATTTTAAATTATGTAAATATTCATTGATTAATTTCCCTGATTATAAATTTTCCATGTAGGAACTCAAATTCAAATTTATTTATTAATAATCAAGAACACAATAGTAGACTGAACGGTGATACAGGCAAACGTCAAGTTTAGGAATCAGACTAGACGTTTGCCTGTATCTTTTGGATTAGAGTACTGGGACGTGCATGACCATGTTTTGGGGTTCAAAACTGTGTTTGAAAAATAATAGGGTAGTTTCTACTGCTGTTAAACAGACTATCCAAATAAGGACACGAATGCAATGACATGAGATCACCACATCGACAAACACACTTTGATTGAAGACATCAAGAATACAGCTGGAGAAGTTCAAATAAGGAAGGTTCAATGCAATACAATAAACATCGAAAATTAACTCTAAAATCTGTACCTACATCACAACAACATCAAGCGAAACGGCAAGTAATAGCTAGTTCCAAGGCAGACAAAACTTCATAAATTCAAACACATCGTCGTTTAAGACAAGTTGTTTAAGTGCCCTGATAATGTTTTCACTTGCACAAACCAACTGATCAATAAAACCAGCAGTTTTATAGCCAAAGATTAATCTTAAAACTAGAGCGGAATTTGTTGTTGAACAAGTTTTGCAAACAATTCTTGCTTAACTTTACTTTTGTTGCATTTTGTATTGCTCAAAAGAATTCTAATCGCATATAATTGCATTTGTATCTGATTTCGAAGAAGCTGAGACTATCGGTCTCAGCTTCTTCGAAATCAGATAGGTATTCGATAGTGCGTTAGCCAATGCAAAGACTGCAGCCCTGCTTACTTAGGTAATCAAAAGTTTCTCGTAAGTATTGCATGGCGCAGTAAGGCTACCTATCATTATCTGCATAGGATGTGTCGGTACTACACAGACAACTAGAGATATGTAGATATGCAGGTAAGCTCTGGTATATTTATAGTATTTACTTTTGAATACACTTCCTCGAAAACTGGTTCATATCGCACTACGATTAGGTTCACAATGCAATGTATTTCACACACGTGCGATTTTTCATTTTCCAACACGTGTGCGGGAATAAAAATTGCCACAGATAACTTATACCTATACTTAGTCCAAATTGGTTCAATGCCTCTATTCGTGACGGTCCTCTCTATTCGGAGGTGATTTTTTTTTTTAATCTCGGCAAAGAGTTAAGCGCCTTTACGGCGCGGCGTTAATATTTTTTTAATATTTAAATAATGTTTATAAATAGAATATCATCAAAAACCATGATTGTTACAATAAAAAAAAAACGCTTATGAACAAATTAACATTCGTGTTCTATACTCAAAAATATTTGAATTTTCTATTTTTCATATTAGGCTGTTTATCGGCTTTATACCTTTGCTTAAGGCAACCTGGCGAAAGCAAAGCGCGGAAAAAAAGAAAAATTAAATCATAGTTTCCTAATAATTCATGAGAAAAATATTTTTCGTTATTTTATTTTATTTCTTCAAAAGTGTATTGAAAAACGTCGTTTGATACACGTGGACATTTGTTATTCTCCACTTGTATCAAAATGTACTATTGTGCTCGCGTGCGGAGTTGTCAAGTCTTTGACACCGCTTTTCTGCATGTGTCAGTTTATGAGTACAAAAATCCAACGTTTATTATGTCTTCCTCCTGATCTGATTACTCTTTTTTCTAGCGAGTTATTCCTCAATACCTAATTGGATATCTTAACTTAGGCATATACCTACATTTATTACAACATAAATTATATCTAGTATAACATTAGCCTAGGTGCATAGCTAGTAGCTACGTTTGAAATATCACTGCAATATATCACTGAACAATTTATCTATACGATTACGAGATCGTCACGATATCGTGACATTATATTAGAAGGTATGGGCCAACTAAACAATAACTTAGTGGTTATTAACGATCAAAACTAATTATTTATGTGGAGATAATATTAGGTTAACAGAAGCCATTAAATTAATGAGCGGATGGCGGCAATTAAGGGAGATTATTTAAGAATATTTATAGGTCATAAATACAAACCAATCAGCTGCCTTAATTATGTCGACGCATATTTACTTAATTTGGATTTTAACTTCTTTAAATACTTACTGTGCGACTCTAGTATAAATTATAATTTATGTTTATTTCTTTGTACTGCCACAATTTTAAACAAAATTTAAATAAAAATTTAATTATGACAAAAGCCGATTTTATCTATAATATAATGAATAAATTTAGTCATAAAAGTCAAAATCAAAGTCTTACCTTCTTAATACATAATCCCGAATAATCTTTATAGATCTGACTACATCGAATTTCACGGTCAGAACCTGAACGGAATATGACTTGATTTCAAAAGAAATTGACGTAAAATACTATATCAAACCGCCTTCATCTGATGATTGTATTAAGAACATCACTATTAGGAATATTAAAAGTCTAAGGTTTCAATAGGTAAGTGTAGCAATTTACTTTTATTTCGATACGACCAATCTTGGTTCATATTGTAAACGTAGTATCAGATTCCTCAATCTGTCAACGCATGAGAATATAAGGTTTCTAACTTCCTACACCACTATTTGACACCTCAACGTTCGTTGAAAAAACAATACTTTTTATAACAAACAACAAAAAGACGATTTCAATTTAGGTTCACTAATAAAAGTCTTTCAAGTTACATTGCATTGTACGAGTACGTATGTTGAAGAAAATGTCCTAAAAGCTAAGTTGTTTTTCATACACCATTTTAGAGGCACTTAAATATTAATGACACATCAATCACATAGCGAACCACATGTAATTGAGTCGTACACTCACTGATTATACAAAAAAAAGGCTCATGAAAAATGTACGCACACACATTTTTCATGCAACTTCAAGTTCTAAACCAGCCTATCTTTTTGCTACCATCAACATTGATCAAGCAGTAACCACCAGTTTCAAGCCCGTTAACTACGCGTGTCGAATTGAAAACGAATCGACAACCGCATATAATGGATGTTACATAAAATTGTACTTACGCAGAAATTATGACACCGAAGTGTTCGCATTACTCAAAGTATGCTTCCTTCTCGTACATCTGAAACAATAAATTAAATTTGTTATAGATGGAACGATAAAATAATCATTAAAAGTAAAACAAGGTGAGAAATCAGTGACTAGTTTAGTTAGTGACAGTTTTAACAGTTTAAAAGATTTTATTGCTGATGAAGATAGTTGTACCCATAAACAAGAGTTAGTGGTTGCGTCATGTTTCGTTCCTCAACCTGAGAACTCGTATAATCTTAAACAAATCACATGAACAACCGAAGCAACAAAAGACAATCACAAAATCAAACACAGCACAAGATTCTCACTAATAAGATACGACAATGTTCCTAATAATCAGAACCTAAATCGAAAGGCACCGTTCTAAGAAGCGATCGCTTCCTACAGCAATAAAAAGTCGTTGCATCATGTTCCTTAAGGTCAGCTCCCAACATTGTCTAACCACAATGGCAATTGTGAGAAAGAATCGCCAAGAGAACAATAGAACCGAGTCAGCAATTAGCAATACCAATTAAATATTTGTTTAGATAGTATATTGTTCTGGTCTATCTGTCGGGCTAAACAAAGATGAACAGTGAAATTGAAAACTATTGATTGCGGTCTGTATACTTGATTAACGATACTTTCTTGTAATTCTATTCTTCGATTGATGTTGGGCTGAATAGTAGAAAATACAGCTTTGGGTTTCATTTAAAATAAGTGTAATGCATCGCAAACAATGCAAACTCAGATGGAATTGACATGAATGTAACACACCATCACTTTTTGAGCAGGATGACAAAGCCCAATTTAAAAGGAAAATAGTACAAAAACCACTGGTAGTACCTCGAAGCAGATTAGAGTTATGTGACAAAAACTGCTACACCATGGCGGTGAAAATTTTTAATAAACTACCGGAAAAAATAAGAAAAATGAATAACTTCGAATTTAATAGAACTTTAAAAAATTGGCTTTGTGACAGATGTTTTTATGCAATAGATTATTATTTAAATTTTAAACAGACATGAAACTATCTAAATTTACAAGCACTTATTAAATTATAATTATTCTAAACAATAAATTGTGGATCTGTCTTGACTAATAATCTAATAATCTAATTTAATATATGTTATAATGTAATGTACCTAATTAATATTAACGAAACAAGACTGAAAATTTTACTATGATTGTAATGTGTCTGACTGACATGACTGACGAATGATATTGATGTAATTTAATGATATTATTATGAATGTACAGTGGGCTGCATCAATTGGGTACCCCAGTTGTATTAAAATTTTAATACAACTGGGGTACCCAATTGATGCAGCCCATCGTACTTACTTAAAATATTTGCAGGACTGATATGTCGAATATAGTGAGACCAAAATAATTTTACCATCTTATTATACAGGGTGTCCAGTAAATAGCACGACATACTGCAGGAGTCGATAGCTTGGGTCAATACCTATCAAAACAACACAATATATGTTCAGCAAAATCTTACGGATTTACAGTTTTACAAAATTTTCCGAAATATTGAAAAATCTCTACCTTGAAACAGATTTTTAAGCATCTCGTAATGAAAAATTCCTTTTCTAGTATTTTTTTTTACATCAAATTATTTGTGAATAGTTACTTTACTCATTGATAAGTCTTTTTTCTATCAAAAACAAGAATGTTTTCAAGAAATAGTACTTTTTGTTTAAATTTTCATTGAACAATTTTCTTATCACTTAACTTTTTAAATTTTGTAAAACTGTAAATCCGTAAGATTTTGCTGAACATATATTGTGTTGTTTTGGTAGGTACCTATTGACCCAAGCTATCACCTCCTGCAGTATGTCGTGCTATTTACTGGACACCCTGTATAAGTACCTATATTCTGGCAAATAAATAAATTTCATTTCATTTCATTTCACACGTATTCAAAATCAATACCTAATTATAACCAAAAGTAATTTAAATCATCTCGTCTAGATATAAATATAATACATTTAAAGATAAAATACTAAGATACAGCTTAAGTCAATAAGTAAGAACAATAAAACCCATACGTAGATGACTGATCCACGAGCCAATTGTTTGTTTATAATGGGGGAAAAAGGCAAGAATAAAATTATAGTATACACAAAATTACATTAACCATAGTACAGGGCACATGTCGAGACAGAACAAGGAATGTAACCATAGGTTGTCATTAATTGATTACATGGAAACATAATGCAGAATAAAGGATCGCCTCATTGTTCTTTCGTTTTGAACGACTTTAATATATCGAATGTGATTCTGTTACTATAACTAGGTTTTCCTGTAATAAAATTTAGTCAACTGCTGACTGATATAAAAGTTCATTTAGTGGTTGTAAAGAAATTGTGCTCGCCTAGATCTATTGTAAAAAACCTTTGGAAAATATGGTGATAAGTTAAGATGAAGAAGGAGAAAAGAAAAAGAGAGATATGCTTAAAAACATTAATCAGCATGAATACAACTAACATTGATGAACATAAAGAAACCTATCAAGAACAAGTGTAACACAACAACCCTTGCATAAATGAAGTCAACGTTTCGGTGAGCTGCGTAGGCGCCCAGTGGGTGTGGGAACCGGTCCACGTGACTCACTTATTGGACAATAATTTTGGTGGTACGACAGTTACGTCATGAAATTATTAGGAATAGGGTTGAAACGTTTAGGACGACGAAGGTCGTAAAGACTCAATTGATGGCAAAGCAGTAAAATCAGGCAAGTTTGCTAAAACTTGTATAGAGAAAGTTGATTCAGGGATGACCCCGCAAGCGTGAAACTAATTTTGTTGGTTGAAACAGCTGTAATGATGGTAGGAAAAACGACTAAACCTGTCAATATGTCAAGGATCGAGTCACGGATTATTTTTTTAAACAAATCCTATCGTTTTGCTTTTATCGATTGGGTAGATAGGAATTAAGAGCTCGGATTGATTATTAAAGTAGTATTATCGCAAAAGAGGAATGTCTATCTTCTGTTTCATCTTTATCGAAGTAGCGTACTGATTTTTCTATGATATATTCTATATTATGAATATCGTTTGTCTTATCTTCAATATTAATCCGATCAATAGCAACATTAACTGTTTTCACACGAAATCTGTGCCATGTGTAATAAATGTAATTAAGTACCACTTAAGTCATACCAGGTGGCAGCTAGTCTAGGAGTAGGATCATAACTTAATTCGATTGGCTCATATTAGTTGAGAGTTATACAAGTCCCCCTTTCCCTTCTGTATATAATTGGGTAATGTTTGTTTCATATATTAATACAGTTTATGGACTAGTAGCAAACCCCTATTTACATAGTCCAGAATTTGTGGAAAGGAATTTATTGATTGGTACAATTAAGTGAATTAAGTTACATACCTGCATGACACACAACACTAAAACTTTACGTCAATTAAAACTAAGTAATAAGGATTTTACAACAACATGTGGAGGATTTGATTAGTTAAGCTAATTGAAGTTTTTATTTTTGATATGATTGGAAATCATTCTTTAAGCGCCAAAAATGCACTTACCAATTATAAAATGGATCAAAGTGACGATTTTATGACTTTCTTTGATCATCGATGATCGATTAAAGATATCAATCATCTTAATCTTTAACAGTCTAGTTTCCGTGTGTTACGCCACGTCTCTATAAAGTTGCTTGCGACTGGTTTGACTAGGCATCAAACCTGATCGATCATTAATATATTTACGAGACACGAGAATTGTATCGGGTTATCGTTATGTTCTTTTTGCTTGATATTTAAACTTTAAGGATTTTATAACGAAGTTATTAGAATATGTTGGGTTTGGGTAGCACTAGAAGCATCTTAGTGCAGTGTGCATTTAGATATATAAAAAGCTTCAATCCCAAATTCTGAATAATTAGCGATTTCGATAATAATTTTGAAAATACACTCTATGTCGTTCAAGTACCTATAGGAGCTATGGAGGGATGCACACGAACTTTTGGATCTACATCCCATTAACGATGGCGGTTTAACGGTTGTTCTTCATAACATGCAACGATTCTCACACATCTCACGATAATACAGAATAATCGTGCAGATGTCATTGTAACAATCTAAGCCAGGCCTGCATCGTGGAGGCTTCGCTCTCAAATCAACTGAATAATTCATAAAAATTACCTTTACGTGTTACCCAAAACAATAGCAATTTATCACGCTAAACACACACCTAGTTACCCACTTACTGAAAATTGGACCACCCGAATACCTCAGAATCGCAACTCGATCCATTCTTTCGTAATCGATGTAACTGTATACCAAATCGATTTATGTGTACATCGAGTGGTGTTGTGTAGGGGACGAATAACACGGAACAAAAAATAAAAGAATAGCAGTTTCTTTTTCGGCTTTCGCTGCGCGTGGGCCGTTGGGAGTTACACCAAATGAAATCATTCAAACAAACATGAACAGGTTGAATAAATAAGCATTGAATATAATAGAAATTCTGATCTCAAAACAAGATTTATTTGTGCCACATTGGTAGTTTGTGCTAACGATATATTTAGTAACACCGCTGAGATCTTAATACTGGTCAAAAGTTTATATAGAGATTCAAATAAATAGCGTCATATATCTTACGTCTCAATTCAGTAAAGGAAATAGAAATTTGATTTACCTATATTGTGAAGATAAAGCTTGATGTAATTTGACGTTTTCTTAGATATCACTACCAATATGAATGCAACAAGATCTTGAACTTTGAATAAGATATGAATTGTGTATGAAGTAGAGATGATTGCGATAAATGTTTCATGGACGAGAACGACTAGTATCGATATGGGTTTTCCTATGAAACAAACTTTAAATTTAAGAAAAACGCAAAATATAAAAGTGGGTACAAACAGAAATTAACATATAACTTGCAACAATAAAATGATTAGACATATATCTTGCCACAGACAGCTTTGCTTGCATCGTGAAAGCAAAACAATAACGACACCAATATCGGTTGAAGACGATGAGTAAAAACTTTCAAAATACACCATCCAAAATTTTACATACCTAAACACAAATACCGTTATTACCTATGGCTAGTCACAATAATTATGGTTGATATTCTCATCATTGTCTCCAAACCATTGTGATATTACCAAATGGCCTACTTAAAATATAGCACGTTTGGACAAAACAGCTAATTCGGAATGCAGTGTTCATGAGTAAAAACTCAAAGGTCGTAAGCATGCCGTTATGAAAGTCAATTAACATGAACAAACTATGGAAGAAAACCGGTTCTAGCTTCTTGTGTAGATAAACAAAGATGATGTTTTAACTAAATGAAGGATGTAATAGGAAGTTTTACTTTTGAAGGATGTGCTTGTGATGGGTTGTATAATAATTGGAAAATATCTGTTGGTCGCTTTCTAACCAGTTATTGTTATTTAATTGGTATTTTCTATTCATTTTTTGGTATTTCTCATCTCTACAACAACTTGGTATGTTGAATTTTTTATAAATACAACATATCAAAATGTAACAAAAATCTTATGTAATATATGTATCAATCATTATGAAGTAAGATATTGTCTAGAATGAAAAATGTCTTTGAATAAGCTTATTCAAAGAGATTTTTCATTTCTCTAGGAGCACGATCCTAAAGACAAAACATTTAAAATGATTGCCAACAAAACGAGACGATTTTTTTTGACACTACATTTTCATAAGGTTGTATTTTTGTACGAAACAGCAGTTAGTACTTTCGATATTTCAATTCCACATCCTAGTAAAAGTTGTTTAAAAACATTAGTACTTTCATCCCGTGAAAGTTTGCCAATGAATTAAAAGACAGGCTGTATAACACCCAGGCCAAGTCGACGCATCGGCAGTTTTACGAGCAGCACTTTACTAGGTTCCGATTACAAGAGCACGATTCAATTTGGGCTGTCGATAGTAAAACTGTACCTAACTACTCATAAAATGTTCACGTCCCATATCAAAGCTCAAGGCACAGCTGTTTTAAACGCATTTAGATGCACGGAGTCTAACGCATTGATAATGAATTAAGTTTATCATGTTTTATTACGAACCAAGTTGATGATATTGTGTCGATCGGAGAAACTTGAAAATATAATGTACGTCGTTATCAATACTTCGTTTTCACTGTAGTGAGTTTTTTAGAGAACAGAACAATACCGCACAACTGAAAACTATCGTAGGTACAACAAAATCAAATAAGGCAATAACTTAAAACGAAGAACTAATAAAAAATGGCCTTACATCCCATCCTTTTACAATTTCCTAATCCGGTACCCACAGCTTTGAAATGCCGGCAAATCATACATGAGCAAATAAAATAGTAGAACAATAAAAAAAGTAAATGTCGGCAAACTGAATACAGCAAGTGGCCAATTGACATTTCCTTCAAATGGAATTTTATCGAGCCATTCTCTTGTCCTTTAGTTGGTCTTACATGGCTAGCAGTTTTTTAACAAGCACAGACAATACTGAGACATACGGCTTGCAAGGCAAGTCAACAAGAAAAAAATATAAGGCCATGCGTCTACTTCTTGTCTTGTAGCTCCGTAACGTCAATATTTTCTTCACGACTTCGTACTTGGCACGAAACTTTCTATCCTTACAATTTTACAAACGGTGGTGGAAAAGTTCTTCTCTAATCTTATTTTAGAATGAATAATATTTAAACAACTATTATATCAAAACCATAGTCCAAAATATTATCCTCATTTAAACGTCCCATCAATAAACTTATTAGTTTATTGATGGGACGTTTAAACAGCGTGCAGTTTACACTTCAACGCAAAAACACAAACACGCAGTTCATATTTTTCCACAATTCTAATTAATTGACGAGCTGCAAAGTCCCTATGTCATACATCGTTAAAAGCACGTAACAGTATCCAGTTTGAATTGCGTAAAGACCGACGTAGCCAGTTAATAAAGACAAAAAATCACCGAATACGTACGAATACATATCGGCATAAACTCGATCAACCGGCAACGCTCACTTTTTGCACGCATGTCCACTCACTTCGGTGTTGGAGAACCGCCCTTCATTGATTATTTTATAGCTGTAAGAATAAAGTCTAAAGCGATACTGATTCTAAAACTAAATATAATTTAAAAATTAGGAACATTGGGAAAAAGACATTTGTGAACAATATGTCGAGTACAGCAGATGCCAAATAATTATGTAATTATTTAGGTAATCTGATTTCAAAATCGAATAATTAAAATTCATAGGTATATTCCAGTAGATTCTCAATATGTGTTGTTACTTTAGGAATAAATTATGAAGTTAAATATAAAGAATATTCAAATATGGTAAATCACAACCAATCATGATGATGATAAAAATAATCGCCTCTAATCTAACGTTGATTGAGCACTACATATTCATAAACAAACTTTCGAAACTCTCTTTATGAATATTAATTACGATCAATCAAGTTTGTAAACTGGACGAAGCTAATTGGCACCACCTAACATTACTAGATTACTTTATCGTAGGAAACTGGAATAAAGGTGGGCACTGAGTGGACTGCAAAAAGCTACCGTGACTCGAAGTTGGTTTAATCTATCAGTCAGTGAATAATGTAGACACGCGTCGATCATTCTAGTGAGCTAATTTCAGTGGAATCGGTGGAACGACATATTGATAGAAAGGCGAATTTTAATGGTGTACATAAGATGTCTATTGGAAACGTAATGGACACACCAGAGAATATTAATCCACAAACAATCAAAGTGGATCCAACTTTAAAACTCTAAAATGTTATGTGTCAGGTCACCGTTACTTTATCTAAAATATTGAGTTTCAACAAAGATATATAAAGAAAATGAGACGCAGTTTCTAAACTTAAAGCAAAGATGATCGTATGTCACTTTAGTTAGTCAAATATTGAGCAGCAAAGCTGACGACGCACTAACTAACAGTGGACGTTAAGCACACAATCAATCCCAACATGCGGTAAGTAGATGATCCTATAAAGATCAAAGAATGTGACAATTATTTAATGTTAGGTAACAAACAGCTAGTTATAATAATATTCGATATGGATAGGACTGATGTAACAGTCCAGTTAGCACCATAAGCAGCGATTAAAATCATGCGTCAGAATAAGTGCTAGCCACAAGCTGTAATAAACAAAACAAGAAATAGTCGCTTTACAATAGAAATCACGTTAAACCTGGAACGTGATTTGCTGGTAAAATGTGAATCTCCCACGTTCGAAGCTCCGCAATGACATTTGAAACTTGAAGACAAATGTCTTTACTCAACAAGTAGGGACACCACTATTTTCCCTTTTTAATTGGATGTTGTAGCGTTTTTCTTACACCTTTAGGTGCCGTACAATATTGGATGGTAAAACCAAATAACTTTGCAATATCATACGCTGCAGGGGTGCAGAAATAATAAGAGAAAATAGTATTAGGATAATAATTAAGTACAAAGAGTTATTGTAATTAAAATCTGTTGAAAAGCTGGCGTAACACCAGGTGGTAAATAATAATCTCAATAAAATATCTAAAATAGTGTGGATTCAAATACCTATTAAGTATTGGCTGTTTTTGCTTATACACACATAAACGTACGCCTTCTTCCCATGGCGGTAGGCAGAAACTACAGAACGTCACCTGCTACGATCCTTACATACTCCTTTTGCCTCGTTTACGTTCATACATCTCCACCCAAATTGCGTAACACACTTTCAATCACAATCCAAGAGTTTTGAAGGATATTGCTAATCCATTGCTTCATAGGTTTGAAAAATTCGTCTGCTCAGCAACGTAAATAACGCAATGAACGTGGTTGAACTGTCAAAATGAAACCCATTGCGATGAATTGTCATTTTATGTGTGTTACGCAATTACTCCGCTGGTCATACATGTACGTTTTTGCTTATAGGTAGGTATTATTAATGTCGATCCCTAAATTCCTCAATTCAATTAAACATATGGTGATATGCAATGAGTTCCACAGTTATCAGAGGCAGGCGAACAAATATCTCTCATTAAATACAAATTCTCAGAAAAGCGAATCCCGTAGCCAGTTAAAACCATGGCAAATGATCGTCAGGTCTATAAAAGTTCAAGCTTCGACAAGTCAAGGTCCCGATGATGCCGTTATCGGAACACCACCGTCACGAGACGAGCGGTGCTTTCTGCACTTCGGAATACTTCGGATGCACGCCCAACGAGTTTCCATTGTAAGGTCGGGACTTGATTTAGGATGTCGTCTGTGAAAGCACGGTAATTGCTTTCTCTTCGATTGTCGGGCCATGATGGCCGTTCGATTAAGCTTGCCTTTACATCGAAGTGAATATCATCGCAGTTACATAAAGGTAGGAACTATGCGCGAGTTCAATTTGCGCTGAGATACAATAACGTGAACTTTCATTAATAAAAGGTCCCAGAAACAAATCAATTCTCAGACTTTACCCCCTAAAAGACTTGGCATTGACTAACATTAAATTTTAAGGGTTTATTGCCCAAAACTTACAACACTTGCCAACATTACACAAGGACAACTACGTAACTTCGGTCCAAAAAATAAATTGACATCTTTACGTTATCTATAACACGTCAATGTTCGTGCATAAATGGAAACAGGTATTGGCAACGTCACGACCGGCATTTACTTATTATCAAGAACCGAGCTAAGAAGTCCGTTGATTGTCTAGACTCCAGACTTTAACCAGTAGAGTGGCACTGCTGTAATATAAATTGGGATCGCAATGATCAGATAGCTGGGTAATCGAACACCGTTTAAGGTAGACAACATTAAAAGTGTTTAAGTGAGGTAAGTGAAACTAAAAACTTGAAAGTTGACATATCATGGATGAACGAACTAGTAACAGCTAATGAGGGTACTACACTACCAGTTATTTAAAGTGTCGCTAACACTAGCAATTAGATGCGAAAGGCGTAGGATGAGAAAGATGAAGACAAAACAACTAAAGAAGCCGAAAACATAGCCAAAGTAATTCCCGAAGAGAAAAATTAGGCCTAGTAACGCTTATCTTGTCTCAAAAGGTATAACAAACCAAAAAGCGTCGTTATACTCGTTGTTTGACAAACATAAAAAACATTTAAACTATCCCAAGCATCTCAAAACCTCGGTCCACCTAGTTAATTTCGATTTTACTAGCCAAATAAAGCCAACATAGATCGGATAGCCTTTCACGTACATATACAGACGATAATGGCCAAAGATTAAGATCTTTTTCGAATGAAATCGTAAGTAATGGACAGACTGGTCGTTTCCATATCGGGCTGTGACGATTAGGCACTGGCAGTTGTTCCAAACATTTTATTATATATTATCTACGGTATGATATCATTTCCATTGGTTGTATAGCATGTAAATGATTGTGGAGGAACAAATAGATGGGCGGAATTGGCTTTAGTAACAAGAAGTTATTGTTGCTGAAGAATGTTGCACTGATCATGAACATAGTATAAATTCTATCCTTCATTTCTATACTGTTGAAATAGACCTGAACAGTTTCGTGTTTTCTATCGCACATTTTATTTATGTTAGCCTTTTCTTGTCCTATTAGTTTGCTTTAGTTAGCAAATCTGATTGAATGCAATATAATTTCGAAAATGTTGTACATTACAGACCTAAGCGGCGCTAAAGCTTTTAGTTGATCGCCATTAAGGGAAAGTGAATTTAAGAGATTGAAACAAACAATGGTTTACTGTATTTTAAAGTGGTATAAATTCAGCTAATTTATTATAACTTGAAAATTTTCAAGGATGAATAGTCTGCATCATTGTACAGTCTGAATGCATTAGCCAACTCGGTTTCTTTTCCACAAAAACTATCTAGTTTGTCGGGTAGCCAAAACCGTGAGGTCAGTTGGGCGTTTAACTTTTGGCCAGACACGACACGATAATGTCACCGATTGCGAAAGTCACGCGCAAACACAACCACACTCGCGAGCAAAGCCGACCGAAATCTGGCGGATAATTCGATTCGTAACAATTACTCGATGGTGAAATTCGGAAACTCGATTTTTTTTTGCTACAATTTCGATGTTACGCGGTTACGCTACATTGGGGTCAGAGTGCGTACGAAACTGTGTTTGTAAGTTGTTATTGAAAGAGAAAAGGGACCTTGGTGCTTATACTATAGCACGATTTGGTAGTTCCAGAAGTAGCACTATAGAGTTTGTTTTTATTTTGACTTTGGTATTAAAACCTAGATAAAGTACAGACTGAAGATGAGATCGCATCAATAACAACGCATAGAATGTACGATTTAAAAGTCACAGACCCACGAACAAGGAAGCGATACTGCCCACGTAATGCTGCCATTCATACGCCTATGAATCGCATCTTTGAACAGTGCCCATACACCCTATGTATGGGTACTTTTTATCACAGTCATCACAATTTCTCGGTAGATTGACTCTGTATCAAGAAAGTTGATATTAGTGGTGGATGTCACTGGAACTAATTAATGATTCGATAGTGATTTTGCTTCCGCCTTCACGCTTTCATAGTTTGTGCCATACAAAGTAACGTGTGGTTTGTTTGTGGTATCAAATATTTTGTCAGATGTTGAATTTGATTAAGTGTGAAATTACCGTGTCATAAACTATCTGCATATATCATTGATTTTAATTAAAATATCATCTGTCAACAACATAAATCAATTTGATTGTTCGCACAAGTTGTAATTATAAAGATGCTGTTTACTTATATTATAGAAGATGAGAACAATTTTATTTATCTAAACATCCAAATAGACGTTTTAATGGATTTTGTATCGCAAACCCCTATAATTATAATAAGTGAAACATAATTACAATCTCTATAAAACAAGGTCAATGTATTCGTAGCGTGTATTGATATTGCCAAAATGATGCGTTTGCGCCTCTGGCATATCAAGGCAAAATGAATCTTTAGTTACATACATTTAATGACTATAATAACATGATTTGCTTAATATAATATTAAAATAAAGACGAAACAAAAAGAAAACCACTATGAGATATTTAAGCAATCAAGCATCTAACAGAGGTCAAGTTAAATTATTCTACTTGAGAACAATAGACTAAATTAGATTGCTAAATTACTTTTGATTCAAATGAATAGTTTACTTTAAACTGCTTTGAATTGAGACTTTGAGAAGTCTATACGAAATCGTGTGCTCCAGATCTTTAATTTAAATAAAAATACAATAAAGCTTGGGTTACACGCTCAAGAAGTTTGAATAAGATCGTCATCTTCCCAAATTGCAAACTGTAGAACAGCGTTTGAACTTTTCCTTTTAAATCTTTCCAGACAGGAAACTAAGCAATAATGCTTCTTCTTCAAAATGCATTTTACAACTGCGAAGTTTCAAACAGTCGACAGCTTTCGAATTCAGCTGTCTGGGACTGCCGGAGAGATTGATGTGTGGATCATTAACAGCCCCAGTAGTCAGAGTACACTTCTCTCTGAAGTCCAAATAGCGCGTGTGTTGCCAGCCTTATCTGTCTAACAAGAGAAAGATGTGCCGATAAATTGAATTTAAATTAGGTCTACGAGCATGTTTTATTTAAACTGTTCGGCGTAACATCTCTAACAAAAGCTACAGACAATATTTTTAAATGCATTATTTATTTATTTTATTTATTTATTTAAATAATATGGGAGACTTACACTAAAACAAACAGATCAAGAACAGTACATTAATCAGAAAGCCAATAACAGGTCTCCACTTTTAAAAAACAGAAAAAAAAAAGAACCTAAATTCTAAGGACATTCACACCCAGTTACTAAGTAAACAGCATAATTGCTATGCTGCTTGCACTGCATAACTACCATCATAACATTTTTTAGTTAAAAAAGTTACGGCTTAAGCACTTCCTGGCTGACGACACACTAGTCAGGAACGGATCTATATCATACTGTTTACAAAGCTTCTTGCACGCACAACGCACGAATTCTGCCTATAATTAGTTGAAGCAAACGGCACTCGCAAAGGTGGATTGTATCGCTTAGACATCATGGGAGTATTGAAATAGAATCTTGAAGAAATTATCATTGTTTAATAAGATTCAAAGTGTATTTACAGTTCAATCTGCGTAGCCTTTTCCCAATTATGTTGGGGTCGGCTTCCAGTCTAACTGGATGTAGCTGAATACCAGTGTTTTACATGGAGCGACTGGCTATCTGACCTCCACAACCCTTAACCTGGGTAATACGATACCCCTTGGTAAAACTGGTTGTCAGACTTTCGGGCTTCTGACGACCCGTAATGACTGTCAAAGATCCACGAATGACAGCCGGGACCAACGGCTTAACGTGCTTTCCGAGGCATGGAGGAATCTCGGCATGTAAAGATGGTCACCCATCCAAAGACCGACCCCGGCAAGCGCAGCTTAACCTGATGGATCGACCCGTGCGGCTGTTATTACTTAGCCACGAGCTCCTCCTCCTCGAGATTTACAGTTACGGCTTGAATTTCCCGAGATTCAATCTCTCCTTTCATTATTCTGAAATATAGGCTCAATCATTTTGAAAGCTCAGAAACAACATTCTCAAACAATATTTGCAACAGTAGCAGTCTGCAGAACGCCAACATAACAGCGACAATTGGTCGTAACAATCGGTTATCTATTGCAGTTTTCATAGCCCTCGTTTCGCCCCGAGCCTATAAACCGATAGCTATAATTAGCACCCGAAACGTGGGCTTACGATATCGAGTATCTAATCGATACAAGAGATCCATTTTACAATTGTGAAAGAAACCTTACTGCAGGCAGTTTCAAACAGCCACTCGCTAACTGCACCGAATAGGGCTGTTGATCCGAGAGAATTTCAAGAATGCGAAAAAAAAATCAAGAATGCGAATGTTTGCACTGCCCGTGAACGAAATGGCATGCCTAGTTAACGTTCCTAACAAGGAACTATTGTATTATATTAACCTGGAACTAAGTACCTTGTTAAGTTTATGGCTGATGTCTTGCTTCTCAGTACACCCATTTAACACCATAACGGTATTAAATGATTTATTTTATGTTTACGTAAACAACTTCCTCTTAACATTGCATAATATACACAGAAGCATGTTCATTAAAAATTGCAATGCGAAAATTACTATGTTCTGGGACAATTTTACCTTAGCTTAATTATTAAGAACAACCCTATAATCGGCACTTGTCTGCAAATTTTATTGCAGACCTCTACCTGCAACTTATAAATTGGTACTTATTCGAATTCAAATGGGAAATAATGAAAATAAGCAATCTGGTCCAACAGATTTTACGATGTCTTAATTAATAGTATTGCGATACCTGGTCCGCTTACGATTATTTATCAGGATACAGTATCTGGTTCTTAAGTTTTATATCTATTTATAAACTCGCCTTTAATTAATTAATAAATTAATCCCATTTATGTTAACGATGTAATATCTAATTGGTCTCGTAAACATAGCAAGGAATGGACCACCCGCTATCTTCTTGAAGGTGTCGCTAATTATCACTAAGGGATTATGTGAAGAGAATGGACGTCAGCGATCTCCTGTCTGCTACTTATTAATTACAAGAAACGATTATTGTCAATCCTTGAATAAATCGTGTTGGTTGGGAGCCTCACTAGCGGTAGACTTTACAAGCTGCAATTTGATCCCGTGCAAGACTTAACAGGGATTGAATCACATCGAGATTCTACGAAGGATGTTTATTAACAATATAGCAAATGAGAGAGTGACTGGAAAAAAGAGAAATGTACAAGAGTGAATCAACCCACTAGGAAAACAATGAACTGTAAATATGTATGAACAATAATGTATCAACGACTGCTGTTGTAACTATGACCTGCCTCAATATTTCAGTTCTCGCAAAATGAACACTAACCTCAGAAAACATAAACTTCGCAGACCAAAATAACGTTTGAACGGAACTGTAAACCGCAAATAGTACAATCAGTCAAACTTGTAATGATTCCAGTAGGTACAATAGCAGATAAAAACTAAAAAGCCTCAAGCAAGAATGCTAAGTTTATTCTATTATTATGAAATTCAACAAAAAATTTGTTTACTGCTTATTTCGTAACTTTGCCTTTCGAAACCTATTATGAAAATAATAGAAGGCTCAATGAGATGTATAGTTTATTCGAGTAATACACTTTCGAAATTATTGACGATTAGCTTTTATGGAACATAACAAGTGATTTGTTTAAGATTTGACATGAACATTAAGACTCCCGAAGACAGGCGCGACGCGACTCTAATAGTAGAACAATTTCTATGAAAACTTCATGGAAATTATTCTGTCCGAATCGCATCGCACCGTACTTACGTACAGTCTTATGAATTCAATCTATCCTTCTACTATACTTGACAAGGAAGAACAAGGAGGCATACGAAGAAGTGTTAAGACAGAGATAAACATCAAAGGTACAGACGCTGATACTGCAGGTAAAGTGAGTGAGGATAGCAGCCCAATCAACATACAAAATAACAAAAGACTGGTGGATCTGAAAGATGAAGACGGTGCTAAAACACGCCTTGATAAAGGTTCGAATATTGGAATTAATTTTAGTGCCTAATCAATAATATACTTGATAGATGGGACTACTTATCATGGCAATTCATAAATCTTAACTCTCAATGCATTATTCAAGTATTTGAATAAGCATTCCACATAATATTGAAAGTATTAAATTATATTTATTACTGGCAAATGAAATCTCGCATATTTTACCTACATTAAACGCTTATACTAGTAGTAATTTTTGACAGATTAAATACTTCAGTAAATCATGTTTCGATTGGTATCATTGTAATTGTCAAGCAAAAATTAACGTTCACCCATGCAGCCAGAGTTGATAATCGCTTTAGCAATGGTCAGAGATGAAGAGTATATCAAAGATACATATAGGCACAGAAACGCATACACATCACAGTTCCATGGCATTGTTCAAGAAGAGGCTATGGTAATAAGCCAAGAGTAGTACAATGGTACTATATCCGTTGATTTAGTATCAAGAAAGATAGCCAAACATGGTAACTTGGGCGTTATAAATCATAATATGAAGATTAGAAGCGACTTGCGGAAATGAATATTCAATTAAACTAGCGCTTATGTAAAAATGACAGCTGTGATCCGCTTGTTGTGTAATGTTGTTGGACGATGTCGCGAAGGCCTTATAAGGGTGTGCCCTTGCGCAGAAAGTTTAGCAGTAAGAATTTAGTAAATTCTAAACATGAAAAGCTAATATTTCCAATGGAATTTGGGAATACAGCTGAAGCGCTGGAAGCAGGTTTCGAACGGAACTGAATTTTGAACTACTGCTTTAAAAAAGGTTGGCGATCTCAGCATAGTTCATGTGCATTCTTTATACAAATCCTGAATCGTATATTCCTTCTCCAAAACTGCTTTACGGTTTAAACAATATCAAATTCTCAAAGATCATTCATTTTATGGTAGTACCTATGTTAAGAGGATATATTGAAGCGTGGTTTAGCTCGGTGTGCAAGTGAAATGGCGTTATGGCTGTTTAGTTTGAAGCCAGAGAGATAGAAGACTCACGCGGACCGGAAATAAACGCGCTTCGTTTAAATGTAGATTTATGACAAAATGCTGTACCTACTTAAATAAATTTTCAGCTTAGTAAGTTCTTAACATATTTAAATACAAATTTTACTGCACACTAAGGAACTGTTTTACATATAATCGTAATAAAACAGAAAATAGACGGTGCTACTTTGGAAATTTTTCTATCCAAAAAATTTCAAGTAGGTAATCATGTTTCAGTATTAGTACAACAGTAGACAATATAGTCAAATAACACATATGGAAAATCCAAATGATTTAACCATAAACATTTGGTTTTATAGGAATTTTATAAACACAAAATTATCGATGTGTCCCCATGCTTTTCTTAAATTCAGATTTAATGTTACATTCCTCTTATTGTTTACGGCTTTGACTTCCTGCATCACTGAACAAGAAAAACAACTGGACTCGGTTCAAGAAATTCAATAATTCAATTCTGTAAGAGCATCACAACACATGTGAAAACAACAATCATAATTCCACACACCCCGTGAGAATAAATTATAAACCGCAAATAAACTAGGAAATATACAATAAATCATCTATATTACTTAGCCCTACTCCATTGTGCGTTTACCGATGCGGGCCGAACCACTGTCATGAGATAAACAGGACTATAAAACATACTGATTGCTTGGGTAACATCGATAAATACAGGTCTAAGTGAAAAACGTTAGTTGACAATTTTAATAGACTAGTCTGTAAGTTACCCGTTCCTCGGCAAGGATTTATATCTTCTCTTTTAATTGTTCCGGGAGATATTTACCAAGTTTCTTAAGAGGCCTATCACAAATTTGGGTCTCACATATTAGGTGTATATTGAAGCATGGCGACGCATCGCATTTTGTAGCATTTTTGCAATTGTAATTACGTTTATTTTGAGTCTTATAATGTTGGCTTTATAGCCAGCGGCTTCGCCCGCGTGGATGTCGGAAAACATCCCACGGGAATGTACTACTGGGAATTCTTTCCTTATCTACATTATAAAGGGAACCTCTGTGCAAAATTTCAGCATTCTAGGTCCAAGGGTTTGGGCTGGGCGTTGATGAGTCAGTCAATCAGTCAGTCAGTCAGGACTTCTCTTTTTATATAAGAAATAGTTTCATAGTTTTATGTTATCATATATTTTTCTTTTCCTTTGTTTTTATGTAGTATTTCAATCCACGTGCTCGAAAAAATGCAGTCGCGCATTGTATGAAAAACTTGCTTCGGAACTTTTGGCTTTATTTAAATAGATAAGAAAAAATTGCGAAAAGCGAGGCCGTTATAAAGTATATACTAATAATATAATTATTCTCCACTACTCATAAAGTTTTCGAAGTCTTTCAGTTCCTCAGAATAATAACGCCAAAGTTAGCCTTTTAACGCAAAAATCACGGGAAAAATGAATAGGCCTCTTAAGGATTGCTTGGCATGAAAATATGGAAACGATTAATTTTAAAATGGAAAAATATATTGCCTTGTTACGCACGTTAATCGTCGATATAGTTGCAGTTGCGCGGATTGGGTTTGTTTTATTGAAATCCTTGGACTAAGTGTTAGCTGTTTTGAAGTAATTACCTACTAAGCGTCTTACGAATAACAGTATTGGTACTTAGAACATAAATCGTGCTATAAATATGCAAGTTAAGACTATAATGCTTTAATCGAATGCATGGGCGTAGCTTGGAATACACAAAACGGTGAACAGTTTATGTCGTCTAAACTGCAAGAGAAAACAAATGTTTAGAAATAATTGGACATAGCTTTATTAAAAACGGCATTTCAAAATGTTGTTTGTATCAGAATATGAATTATAAAATATCGGTAATTATATTTTCGAGCCGTTTGGGGTTCAAACCCTTGGGCCGTGGGGTCCGAGTGGTCCAAACGGCTGGTTGACACTTCCCGTGACCCAAGGGCTGGCTATTACCTTGGCCAGCGGCTTAGCATTGCCATACAACGTGGCAATGCCGCCAGTCTCTTGGGTACTTTACCAGTCGACAGCGATGCGGAGGAATTTTTCGACGCCATATTTTAGTTTTTTAATAGTTTTAGTTATGTTACCTTTTAGTAAAATAATGTTTTTATCTTTTTATTATTATGTAGTTTAATTAATTAATTAAGAATATGAATACTGTTGTATGATTCGTAACCATGTTTAAGAAATTGCTTATCCTTCCTAATCTACCATGGATTTACCTACAGCCGCAAAGCTTAAGGGTGGGTTGCACCATTTTACTTTATCTAAGTAAGTATAACAAACATCGGACCATTCAGTTCGATGTTTGTTATACTTAGTTAAAGTAAGATGGTGCAACCCAACCTTGTTAAATTTCCTGTTAGACAAATAAAATGGATTGTTCCATTTGACAATTGGTTAGCTGACGTCATAATTTTAATGTAAGCTGGTGAAGCTTACAGTTAAAATTCGGTTAAGCTAAGTTAAAATTTTAAAATTAAGTAAAGCGAAACGTGGACACGCTTCGCTGGTTAAAGTTATTGTTAAATATCTGTCACTTCTGTCAGACGCAAAGAATATCATGTCTCTGCTCCGAACTTTATCTTTTACATTTGACATGACGGTGCAACAGCCAGCATTCAGCATTCAGCATTCTATGGTCATTTTAACTTTGACGGAAACTATGTGTATAACCTAGCCCTTAGTGCAACCCACACTAAGTATTACAAGTCAACCTGAGGTCTTTCCAGTTGCTCTAAGTAGAACATTTTCTATGATCTCGTGGCTAAGTACCTACCTAATAACAGCCGCACGGTTCGATCGATCAGTCCGTGGATTGGTGACCATCTTAACATACCGAGACCTCTCCGTGCCTCGGAAAGCATGTCAAGCCATTGGTCCTGGCTGTCATTCTTACAACTTTGACAGTCGTTACCCGAATCCCGAAAGTCTGACAACCAGCCTTACCGTCGCTCCAAATAACATACTGGTATTTAGCTGCATCCGGTTAGACTGGAAGCCGACCCCAACATAGTTGGGAAAAGGCTAGGCAGATTGATTTATCCCTGATCAAAACGGTTCTTTCTTCCATCATTCACTGACTCCCAGTCCAACCAAACACGCACCCATTCATCACCGTTCCCAGGTAAGCAGGCAGACCACCTGCCTATCGACTTAGCATAACGAAGTGCAATTTATAGAACGGCATTACTAACTACGTAGGCGTCGTTTAGTTCACTACAAGTTGACTATAAGTTGACTATAAAGGCTATTATGGACCAGACGCGGACGTTAAAGGTAAAAGTATAGTTTTATTGCAAGCTGCACTTGACGTACGGTTATGGTAAGATGTTGCGTGGCTGATCTTTACTATGTTTTTATTTGAGCTAATTATGGTGGCTTTTATGGTGTTAAAGAAGTACCTACTTGTATTACCTACAAGACGATATAAGATCTCTTACATGCCTATATTTTTTTTTTTCATTTTGCAGTTTTCTCATCCGGAGGAAATTCTATTGTCGACTTTAATAATTATAGACTTATAACTAATTGAATTAAATTCATATCATATTCAATTATTGAAGCTATAACAGAATGACACTTTGTCTCGTCTTGTCTATCCTTTAAATTAAACCACTGAACAGATACAGAAAATATAAAATTTCGATCGATATGAGAAGATGTGGCTTTTGAACATACGTTTCATTTGTTTGTGAAGAGAAAATAAATTATTTTGAATTTTGAATTTGAAAGAAAATATAGTAAAACTCTAACAGTACTCTATTTTCCATACAATTTACACCGACAATCGTGAACACAAAAAGAAAATATCGTTCCAAAGAACAAGACTTCCTACGTATAAATAAACCATTGTGAGCCCACTGTCATAATCCCGGGAATCGCGGGAACATTTTGTATGGCCGCGAAGAAATAGAAGTCCCCTGTGTATTTATGTCAGGATTCATATTGATGTAATCGACATCCATAGTAGGTACACTAGTTAGCTTGTACTAGACGATTTATTACGAGGATGATATTGTTAGATTAGATTTAGTGCGAATCTAGATTAAGTTTGATGTATGGGAAGATGTAAGGGGTTTGATTAGGCTTCAGTATGGATTAATATAGACAGCGTACTGTCTATGTAAATCCATGCGAAAGAAACTCTGTCTATCTGTCCTTTTCACGGCTTTACGGCTCTACGGATTTAAATGTTTGGCACACGGATGACAAGGTTTAGGTCATAGGATACTTTTTAGCCCGGTAGTACTATCTAGTGATAATTCATATCTAGTGTAATTTCCGCCCTAAACGTTAGCGAAAGCTAGTATTCTATATTAAACAAGGAGTATGCTAAAAGATGTTCCGAATTTAACCCTGAAAAGTTCTAGTTTGTCTACAGTTGGGTCTTTCCTTCAAACAAAAGTTATCAGATCACAATAATTAGGAATGAATAAACAGCGGTCACCAAATAGCGGACCGCAGTCTGGATCCGGACATTAAAAATTATCATTTTAATCTTTTTACCCGACTGCGCCAGAAGGAGGGTTATGTTTTTCGGGAGTATGTATGTATAATTGTTTGGCACGCTCTGCTGCCTGAACGGCTCGATGGATTTTAGCTTGAGAGGTGTCGTTAGATTCGTATTTACTGTGACAGTGACACTGGGTATATCAAAATAAAAAAAAAGAAAATGGCGGATTTTTGGCGCCAAATTATGTCTTAAATTTTTTTTTCTCAAAACCAGTCGAGTGGGGTATCAAAATAAAAGGTTTTAAAAGGTGATTACAAAAATGTATACAACTTATATGGTTAAAAGTAATTCGAAGTGAAACACGTACCAAGAACTAAATCCCCTGCGAAATCTTTAATTCACATTTGCAAACTAAAAAACTGGAAATAAAAAAAAGTTATTAAAAAAACTAAAAAACCCGACTGCGATAAAAAACTGAAAAGCTAAAAACAAGCCGGCCCATTTTTATAATTAAATAAAAGTTGGAAGCAGGCGGGACCCAATCCATTTTTATATTTTCTAACTCAAAAGGGTCCCGCCTGCTTCCAACTTTTATTTAATTTAAAATGGGCTTGTTTTTAGCTTTTCAGTTTTTTACCGCAGTCGGGTTTTTTTAATTACTTTTTTTTATTTGGTAGTAATCGTCTACCAAACGGACCGCGACAAACGTATTATTTTTATTAGTTATATTTATTATACATATTATTGTTATTTAAAATCGTACCCCCACTGGCATAAAGTAACAAAGCATGGCCATCTTGTTATTCAGCTACTTGACATCCGCTTAAGTGTTAACAATACCTTTTAGCGTACCAATTTATTCTAGTTGTTAAACACTACAAAAAACAGCCTATTACGATAGCGCCATTCAAATTACAGTTCAACTTTCTATACCAAAAGAATCAATTACGCTTATCATTATCACACATCCAATTTTATCATTGAATAATTTGAATACAGTTACAAACAAAGTGTTTTAACTATGTTGATTTGATATCTCTCAACCACATAAAAGGCTAAGAACATTTCAGATCGCAAATAGATTCATTAGATATTTGACTAACTCCGAACTGCGATTTTACTGGACGATATGCTAAGTCGAACTCGATATCGTTGGGATAAGAATTGATACAGAATGTCCACTCCACTCGTAATGAGCAACTTATATCTAGATGTCGGGAATTACACAAGTTACAAAATGATCGGGATCAATCTAAGGTAGGTACAGTATTTTTATCTCACAAAGCGACATGTGCTTTACTTGTGTTTACCAACTGTACAATCACGCTGTAAATGTGTGTGTAAGCGCAGGAGCTCTCGCTACCGTCCGAGACAATGGCGAAGTCGAAAGTGTGTGTGTGGGGGTGTGTGCGTCTCTCCGGCGTCACCGGCCTATGTGTTCGGTGATTCGGTTCGAGACCAATTTTCGTGTCCAATTTGTTGTTACACACCATTGCATTCACGGTTTGCAGAACACATTGATGTTCTTGCAATGCTCTTTAGTTGCCCCTAGTATTTTTATTATCTCACGAAGCAACGTGCGCTTTACTTGTGTTTACCAAGTGTACAAACAAGCTATGAATGTGTGTGTAAGCGCAGGAGCTCTCGGTACCTTCCGAGACAATGGCGAAGTCGAAAGTGTGTGTGTGGGGGTGTGTGCGTGTGTGTGTTATGTGCTGACGCTACTCATCTTCACGCACACAATCATAGCTTGTTTGTACACTTGGCAGAGGCGGATTAGAGGCGGCCAATCTGACAAAAACCTGATGTAACAAGAAATAACTGAAAGTACCTAAATATTCTAAAGACTCGCGCACATTATGGCGGGCCGCCCGGCCACACTGCACCGCATCGTGTAACAATAATCTTCCTAAATCACTCGTATATACAGGGGGGTTACTGATTATTGACCAATATCCTCTTAAGGGGTCACTGTACTCATCATTATGAACAACTTTTACTATGGAACCAAACCTGAAATGGCAAAAAAAAATCAGTAACTCGATTTCGATAAAAAGTTGGCAATACAGTAAATTCATTATGCAGTCAATAAGATGGGTGCTGAGAAAGGGGCGGCTGGAACCTATTTTTACTACATGGCCTGGGGCCTAGGGCGGCCAAGACTGCAAATCCGCTTCTGACACTTCGTAAACACAAGTAAAGCGCGTGTTGCTTCGTGAGATAATAAAATACTATAATAAGACGAGGCAACTAAAGAGCATTGCAAGAACATCAATGTGTTCTGCAAGCCGTGAATGCAATGGTGTGTAACAACAAATTGGAGACGAGTTGGTCTCGAACCGAATCACCGAACACATAGGCCTGAGACGCCGGAGAGCGAAGATGTTGAGTGACCCACTTACATTTGACGAGTCAAGCCTTTGATTTGATGGTGCGTTCGTGACAAACTCGTCTGCCTTATGCAAAATTAAGCTTAGAATATAAATTTTAAGGTTCTTTAGCTCTTATTAGGTAATAACCATTGGCCTGGATTTGTTAAATTGGTTCGAGACGGTGTTCAATATCAGTTAGATAGGTACCTTTGAGTCTCTAAGTTTATCGTGGACATTACTGACATCGGTGCAGGAAAAACATCGTCAGGAAACCTGGATTTATAAATAAATAAAATAAATAAACCATTTTTTTTTTCAGGTAACAAAGACCCATAGTGTACATAATAATATACTAACAATTTTGTTAGTAAATAAAACTTAATAACTAACTAACTTATTAACTTTATAATATAAGTACAAGGTGTATCAAAAAGGTGTGGTACAGACCATCAAACTAAACAACTTTCTCCATGGGACCAACATCGTTACCGTGAAAAAATAATCAACGTCCCTTAGACTTGCGCCGAGTAGGTATTGCAGTTTTTTATGGGACAGTTGATATTTTTTTCGCGATTACGATGTTGGTACGATGAAGAAAGTTGTTCAGTTTGATGGTCTGTAGCTGTACCACACCCTTAAATTTGACTACAGTTTTCTGGTACACCTAACACCTGTATAATCAATATAATTCTGAAATCGCCAGCCCGTCTTGAGCAAGTGTGTTGATCAATGCTCGTGCCTTCTCGGTATAAGAAGAGGCTTTTGCAGAGTAGTATAATAATAGGCTAGTATTATTTTAGGTACCTACGTAACGCGTATTAGATACTTGGACCTCGAAAGAACAAGAGATTGTAGCATGGCAGATAGCAATGTCCTTAAAAGTAACCTTTAGTATAAAAAAATACGTGTTTTTTTTCATAGCTCTTCACCTCGATCTCGCCTTATAAGTGGTGGTTGAGGTCTATGCTGGAACTAACCAATTTATAAAATAAATACTTACTGAAAATGAAAAATAAATACTTACTAAATACATATTACTGGTCGTAATTTAGGTATTTCAAGACAGGCAGTGGTTTCCTGTTATCATTGAAATGTTTTCCAACTCCTGTTGTGTATCTGCACAATTATATACGACGTGCAACGAGGAAAGTTCAGATATATTGTCAGATATTATCAGTTCACCCATCCCTATAGTTTGTTAATATGACTAGGATTTATCTTTCTCTCGCCGAAATACGATGCTAGTAAAACTTAACTACAAAAACACATTATCTCAAATGGTGATGGGCTAGACTCTAGCCTATAAAATCTAACATAAAACGTGTGTTTTATGTTAGATTATACTAACATATTATGACACACGTCATATTATTATGTTTAAAACGACGACAGCCCGAAGTAAGCGTCTCTTAACGTTTATAAGGTGTATACTTAGCCTGTAGGTACAATATGCAGAATATATAAGGTATACTCGTTTAAATTACATTATATTAAAAAAAAAACTCCCCTCAAATAAGGGAACTTTTCCAATATTTTAAGACAGTTTTCCTTTGTACGGGAAAAAAATCGTAAACTAGCATTGGTTTGGTCTAAATCATAGAAATATAATTGTTATATCTATGGTCTAAAGAGTCTAAACTGACTAGCGGGCGAAAATTTGAATTATAAAATAAAACATAAACAAATGAAGTAAGCTTTTTGGACTTGTTCATGGTGAAAATAATGACATAATAATAACAGAGGAAGAATAAAAATAAATAATACAATTATTTTCCACAGATTTCACGGTGAAATAATCACACGTAATTGATTCAATTTGCCAACAAAAAAACAACGAAGCCGGTTCCGTTTTTGTTTGCATAATGAAATCCAAATAAATTATTAGTATTCTTGTCTAGCGTCGAATCGCAACTTGAAAACTGCATCGTAACAAATCGATTGTAATCGATAATAACTGACTCGATTTGAAACGGAATTTAATCGACTTTTTTAACTCCACACAATATCTAGTGCAATAACTTTTTATTAGTATTGGAATGTTGAGACACAATTGAATTGTTAATTTTGTAATGGCGTTTCGATAGATATACGTAATTACAGAGATGTATAAATACGTTGTTACAAGTGGGTCAGACAATGTTAGTTGTTACTTAGAATATTGACAATGTATGTACTATGGGCCAAAAATCCGCATGATCACCTCAAAGGCGATAATCGCATGCACGGCTCACGGCTCGATTGCACAATGTTCATTTGTCACTAGCTGCGCTCTCACAGGAATATTTTCTTAAGTGAGCATGCTTCAGTTTTGTCCATAGTACAATACACACAATGTACATTGTGTGTATTAAGAAACTAGTACTGTGTAAGTAAAGTTGTCAAACGTATGACTTAAGGCCCGATCACACATACCATAACCACACCACAACGACAACACGTGGACGGACGCTAAACTGAATGAAAATGAATAGTTTATTCACACGGACCACATTTGACCGTCAAAATCAACCGTGTGGGCGATACCGACAAACAACACCAAGGCCACGTTGCAGCCGCAACGCAACCACCAGCGAGACCGCGCACTAGCGGCCGGCCACATCGCAAACACAACGACCTGTCTGTCTGCAAACACTAGCCACAACGTAACCACATCGCAACTACTATTGACAACGCAACCACAACGCAACCCCGCAAGAACTTACAGCGATACTATTCACACTTAACCACTGCTTGCACACTATTTGTCTCTGAGATGTGGTGTGGTTATGGTACATGTGAATGTGCCCTTAAACCGGACATGCTTGTATTTGACGCTTGCACATTAACCCGTATAATAATGAACATTGTCAGATAGCTGAAGAATTTCTGCTACAAACCGCTGGGCGAAAATTTCACACATGAGCGCAAGAATGTTCTGATTCCACAATTTAAAGTCAGGGGTGTTCAACCCTTTTGTCAGTTATAACAATTTAAAAGATCAGCAAGCCTAATCTGAGATAATCATAAATTTTTAATCTGTTCTAATGCCCTTTTATAAAAGCCGAAGTATTGAATACTCTCCTCGCTTACACATAATACCTGTACACAGCTTGTATTGTGGACCACCTGACCACGTCGCCGGTAATCACAATGATTAATTCAAACAATTTTCAATCTGGCAGACCGTCGAACAAATTGCCCTCGCCCACATAATAAAATTCCTTTGGTACGGAACCATCGTGACGTCTATAAATGTAACGGTGTAAATGTTGCTGTGAAACCGGGAAGATGGTGAATCTTTGAAATTCTAGTAAACACTACCACTACTATTTACCTGGTATTAAAAGATATTTAATGAAAGAGCCAAGTTATGTAAGTACATAAGTTGGCACTTTCATTGAACATCCTTTCCATCGAGTAAGTACGTAGCTACTGGAGGGAAATGTGAACAGATGCAACATTTTTACGTATGGAATGAACTAGAACACCCAAAGCATCGACAAAAGAAAATCAGAATTAAAATCTATCTTTTCAAATTGACGTATACATTAGGATTACTTATAAATATAATAATGCTTCGTTTTAGTAAACTTCGTAAAAAACATTTAACCTTTTGAAAATGACGAAAAACACCGAGCTCTAACATTTAACCACAATTCAACCTTTTACAGTAACACAATATTCCAGCCAATTTTAGCGTATCCGCCCACAACTGAAAAGTCGACAAACATTGTTATTCGAGTAATAAGGAGGCCGCGCATTACACCGACGCGTAACATCGGAAACCCATTAGCAGTGACGATTTATTAACCAAAAGGTGTAACCGCCACTGTTACACAACGTATGGTTTCGATACTTTACATTAGTTTACATAATTCGGATATAAAGTAAAATCAATGACTTCATTCTGTACAATAATGTCAATTAAATTACCTGTAATTTATTTAGAAACTTCAAAGTGATATTTAGATAGAGTTAACGTTACATAGAACTTTGATATTATTGGTTCCTAGTAATTGAAAGTAGATGTTGATACGTACATACTTTAATAGGTATTGGCAATCTGTTTGGGATACCGATACTCTCTATAAATTCTATGAAATGTGTGTATATTCTAATGTAACATGTATGACCGTTAGTAAATGGCTTCCCCCATTGACCATTAAAGATCTTGGGGGGATAACGCCATTATTGCACTTGGTGGGTAGATTTGTAATCGCAGTACGGTGAAACAGGCAAATGTCTACTGTTGCAAATCCACTTGTTTATAAATAAATAAATAATTCTTTGATTACATAAAGTCTAAATGAGGCGTAAGCAAGCAGAAGGAATGATAGCCAATCTTTCGATTAACAGTTGAATGAAAACCTGTACAATGATAAACGGGGAAATAGATAAGCATATGTATACGAAATATACCCTTAATTGACCAACGAAGTGCAGTTTACCACACATTGAAAGTTAACTAGTAAATAAATCAACGCAATTGCAGTCGCCAGCGAAAGCCGTTTTACAAATGATCTCCTTTTTTGACTGCCGATATTTGTGCTTGGAAACGAAAGTAAATAGATGTCTAAAGAGGATTGGTAGAAAGTAAAACAGACCTGTGTGGTCTCAGACTAGAACGGGACCCCTTTTTGTTCAGTGCGGACTTGATTATGGGATGGGCAACCCTTATTTACACCACCCAATCAACATATTGAGTGTCAAGTGTGGTAAGTCAGTGGTCATTATACTACAATTCGAAATAAGCCAAACATGCATAGTAAATTAACAGTCTATACTTCCAATATAAAACAATTTTGCGCTCAATAGGACCAAATTAATAAAAATAAAATAAATGTAGGATGTGATGGTAAAGTTGCACATTGCACTGTTAACACCGCCTCCTAAGTAATCTATACGCCTCGTGGTAGAAGAGATCATAAACATACACGAACACGGTGTATGAGTCACTGACGTCACAATCCACAACATTCGCGCCCGTGTCACTATCGGTAGTCGTTAAAACTATAGTTATGACTATCCTGGCAATACCGTAATACTAGGGCGCCGTCAGTAGCGAAACGTGAGCGATAATTTAACGATAGTCCCCCTCGAACGGTACCAGACAATCGAGAACGTTTACGTATCGCTTATCGAGAATCGCCACGATCGGAATTTAGGGTCGGTATATCGGCGATTGGCGATTGCACAGCAATCTATGCAGCACATCGAGTTGATAGAGATATTTACTTTGTCGACTAGCAATCGGTTAGAGATGACCCTGCTGGAATAGTCAATGATTAATCTATGAGAAAACACAGGCAGAAGACGTTTCTGTGATGAAAATTGATAACGATACAGAAATTGTTTACCCATGTTGATAATTAACAACACGGATATGAATACGTTGTTTTTAACAATCTCATACCGATTAACAGTTTCATCACGCACCCATTGATTCACTCGATTCCGCAACAACAATCAACAAAGAATGGCAGATACCTCGTATAACAACTCAATATAAAACAATTATAATAACTTTTTAAACACCAAGAAGAACGGTAAACAGCATAAATTCAAACCGCGTCTCAATATTTCCATCATAATAAAGTTTACGAAAGAAAAACCCATTCATAATTCAAAAGGCAGAAGATGAAACACGTGTAACCGTGTAAGGTACCAAAAACTGTGCCGGCGCAAGTAGCGGTGAAGTTAGTGCCGCGGACAAAACAGGTTGTGCCAAATTTGGGACAGACCACAACCAGTTCACAGACATCAATTATTATAATTTGAGGAACCTACATTTAAAGGTTGTGATTCATATTCCTTGAACTGCAGTTTAAGAAACTGTAGGGATATGTGACGTAAACCGGAGACATTCAAGATTATGATATTGAGTCTTACTATTCCCCTAAAATCATTCACCATTAATGAATTTTCTATCCATACTATGTTAGAGTCAGACAGTAAAATAGTAGGAACTCGCCGTATTGAATGTCAGAAGAAAAACAAATATTAGCTGCCCTCCACAAATCGTAGGAGTCATTATAGTGGTCTCTAGAGATCGTTATCGTTGTTTATAATTGTAATAACTAGAAAGTCTAGACTGTGATATCTGCTATTTCTTACCTAGTCAGAAATCGAATTATCATACCAATGAACATCTGTAAGAACTTATAATGAAAAACATTACGATCCATTCGTAGATTTGATGTAAGCGAGCAACCATTTCATAAATTAGCTTCGTTACAGCATCTCAGCTTTACAGTTTACATTCAGAATCAGAATTCACATTAAATTAACCAGTCCGGTGAAAGTTTATTAAATACATATCCAATCGCTTCGTAGATTATGCAATTATCAGCATCGAAGACGCGAATTTTATGCAGTGTAGTCCAAGACTTGCGAACATTAATCTCGATTTTCACGTCAATTGAGAAGCTAGCTTTATAATTATCTGCCTACAAATAAAAGACAGCGATAACTTTTATTTGCGCAGAGATACTTTGCATTTTGAAGATATATCATTAATTTTAGGAAGTGGGAGTCGCAGTTTTGACAGAATGGAGAAAGTGGAAGTTAAGATTAATTGTTTTGGTAAATATTATGACAAATGGGACACTCCATTAGAATTTGTTATCTTTTTCTATGTGACAAGTTAACAAGCTTCGATTGATAATGAAGCTAGTGCTTACAAGCAATATATCTCTACCGGGGCAGGTAATAGATACTTAGAGCCTTTTCGGTTTGTAAAGACAGTATATAAATTATTAGGTTATTTGCCAATAAGCAAAACGTATAAGGTCTATGCAGTTATTTGTATATCAACAGTTTCATATATTATACATGATCAAACTAAGCAGATCTAGTCATTAAATTTTAATACATAGCTGTAAGAGCTGATTTCGAAAAAGCTATGAAGCTGATTCAATTAAAAACTGGTAGACAAGCCCGCAAAACTATAACGGTCGAAGATCATCGTGGTAACGGTAGTACAGTCAACCATTTTTAAAGCAAAACTGTAAATATAAAAGAATTCCTTAATTCAAGAAGATACTATCCAGACTTTAATGGAGTAAACACTAACAACTAATATGAAACTTGTTCAACATTGTAAAGACAAGAATGTTGGTTGACAAACATTGACGGACCACATACTGACAATTTACAATGACCGTATAATAACACCATTATTTCATGATGGTAATGATTCACCACTTTTAACAGACGTAACACAACAACGTCTGAAGAAGACTGTTTAGAATTTAAAATTTTGTCACACATAAATGGTAATGTTGAAAGCATTTGTTGAGAAATAAAAAAATTTCATGCTAATTTAGAAATCGAGAAAATTATTTTTGCCATCGCACCTACACGAATTGTTTTAGTCTACAATTAGGACGATAGACCACCTTCTTATAACTGTTAATTTCACAGTGACATCATTCCAATTCATGCAATGGTATCTTTGAAACTGTATCAATAAACTTTATACTGATACTGCTGGAAAATGGCCCTCCTCACAAGGGAAATTGTTAAGTTACAGATACATATTCATTAGAATCTTAATAGGAAGGCAAATATGGGCAATCTTATAAATGTCTGGGAAACAAACATAGATGGATAAGAGGATAACGGGACCGTTACAACAGAACCAAAGATTTAAACGAGACGAAAGATACATTTGTGAATTACAAAACGGACACATTCGCTGACATACAATATAGCGCATATGTACACGGTAAATACATTACATTAGAATATTGTAATGAACCCTGGGAATGAGAATTTTAAGACAAACCGCATTATGAAGTAGTTAATAAATCTTCATCAGTGTAAATTTAAGCGAACAATGCATTTTACGCTGGATTAAAAGTGCTGGATGAAAAAGTACCATTTGTAACTAGCAAACTAATTATAGTCTAGATTCAGTGCAAACAATTAACAACAACAAACAACAACAACAATTCAGTGTATATAAGTAGTTTATCAGCCATCTCGTTACCATAACACAAGCATTAGGTTGCTTAGCTTGGGGCTAGATGGCGTTGTGTGATATGTCCAAACATATTTATTTATTTATTTATTTAAACGTTTCTTTATTTAAACACTGACCTTGCTAACCAGACAAACGCAAAGGCTTCTGACACAATCGATAATTGGTAATTGCAATACTCAACAAATTACAAGAGCTAAATGGATTGGCTTTATAAGAGTTTAGAAATTGTTTGCTACTACTATTGTTGATGTTCTTTATTATTTTCCCCAATTCATTCTATACGTGCCCTAATTTTTTCTATAAAGCAATTTTTCGAACACTTCCAATACATTTTTTGGAATTCAATTACGAGTCGCAATCGATTCGTGAATCGCAATCTATATACATAGTTACAGTTACAAGAATAGTTATTTTATTGGTTAGCACGATCAATTTTCGCGGTACAATTTATATTTCCAATTATAAGTCCCTTTGCTCCTTGGGCCAATCGGTATCTGTTTCAGAAGCATTATCACTTCGAAACGAGGGCGCCAGCCCCGTACCGTTATGGCGAGAACTTGAAGGAGAAACACACGGATACGAAATGTCGGCGTTAACGGTTAGAGTTTACTTAGAAGCGCATAATGAACGCTTCCGTATTTAATATTGATGTGGGAGTTCAAATAAATGAAGGAAGTTGAAGCTGGTGGGTACAAGAATGACTTTTGGCTGATGGTTATTCAACTGGTGGATCAAATACTGGAGGAGGTGCTCAAAATGTTTCATTACATTGCCCGTGCGGGCCGGTATAAATTGTGCAAAATTCAAGTTTCAGTTTACGTACTGAAAAGTGTGCAGAAACCGTTTCATAGATAATTAATTTATATTAGATTCAATTTATTTCCTTGAAACGTTCTAAATGGCACTACGCACACATAAAAGCAACATAGGTCACTAATACCGCAACCTTATTACCTTTGAATTTATCGTTAACGCGCATAAATTCGATCCATATATTTCGAAAGTCGAGAGTTTGAAAAGCCCGTACCGCCATTGTAAAGACCTTATTAGCTTTAAAGGTCCGTGTTCCTGTGAAAGATTTACTTAATGCGATTTCGGAGTAGCGTGCAGAAGTACGTGTGGTCTACTGCCATTTGGTATTCAATGAGCCGATTTCGAAGGCGAGCGAAATTAAGAGCTGGAGATAATGTACCGGTAGTAGGAGTTCGGTGTTGTTGTTATTGTCTAGAGAATTGGAATTGTTCAATTGTATGTGGAGTTTTCAGTGCAACCTTTCTAAGCCATCAAAAGGAAAGGGAGCAGCATCCAGCCTTGTAGGAACTTAAACCAAAATTCTATATTCTATCGATTTTATTTGCCATTCTGTTCAAGTCTACCTGAGACTGAGTATCACTGAACAGTGCTTCATCATGCATTTTAAAATCTAGTCTAAATTAAGGCAAAATCTGGAGTAGTCTAGACTGCTTACGTCATAACAACGAAATTCGCGACGACAGTGACATCATATTACGCTATCTCAATACTGATGGCTCATAAACTTTCAAATGGTTCATTCCCCTCACGTTTTATAATAATGTTGATTACATTAAATTAAGCAAAGCCATATCACGAACATGTATGTTCGTATGTTGTAATTTTGTAAAGTTCCGTGAACTTTGACCTGAGACTTGTAGTCTTTGGGAATTTGTTCAAAATAACGGAACCTGTTCATTAATGGCATTGTGATGGGTACGTTTAATTGTATGCTATCGAGAATATCGTAATGTTTTAGGGCATTTGTGCTGTGGGCTGTAAAGTTAATGTTTCGTTTGCTTCAGCATGCATAATAATGTTTTGTCGTGTTCTTATGTTGTTTGTGCCGGTTAGAAAAACCTTATTTGGCAATTCGGGATGGTTGCTACGATTCGGTATGTTGCATAGTGAGGACTTGAGGTAAGTTAAGTGTGATGCTGTGGAAACATAATCATACTGAATTGACTTACAGAAGCTAAAGCAAGTCCAGATAGCGTTGGTTTTTAAGAGCCTATACTACCTCAAATGACTCACTATGATCCTCCGTTATGTCGAAAATACTGCACCATTCATTTTGAAATAAATATATGTTGAAGTTGAGAATTAATGTTAAGTACTATGTTTGACGAAAACACGATTCCATAAAATTTTCTCGATAGAAAAAAAAACCAAAGTTACCTCCAAACCGAACAATAAACCGCTGGTATTCAAAAAATACTTCAAATTAGATCATGAAACTTTGTATACTAACTGAACTGACTATACAGTAGGTCTTATGTTTTTTTCAAATGACCATTATTTTCACCGTAAAAAGCAATTACCTAAACTATAGGCGCCCAGCACCTCACTCAGTCCGCGAGCGAGATAAAAACCTGAGGTAGTACGGGCTCTTAAGGTAATTAAAAGATAGAAAGAAAAAGAGTACATAATATAGGTAACAAGCAACATGTAGACAACGTACAAATTACAGTGTGTAATAATGAACTTGACACGCTTAAATTACAAGAATATAACATTCCCACACTTTGTAAAAGTGCAAGCAAACGAAACAATACACCTGCAACACACAGTAAAACAAATTCTTCCGCCATGACTAAGATTACACTAAAATCAGCGTCATTTAAGTATTCCGTAATACCAACATTGACGCTTACTTATTCAGTGGACGTAAGGTAAATGGCGTAACCAATTTATACCGTACACACAGTACACGTTGAACATGGTGTATTGTTAGCTAGCCTACAGGCAGAATTTGTAACACCTCGCACAAAATACTTGGTCGAAAGAAAATAGGTATAGAATCTGAGGATTGTTTGTAGAGCAAACAAGGGTTCTGTGGATATGACGTTTCAAGAAGAGATATACAAAGATTTGGAAGTAATGGAAAGATACTAGACATGGTCGCAAAAAATAAATTTAAAAATGAGTTTTTGTGCTATCATAGTGTCATTAAAGAAGTAAATGGTTGTAAATTAACAATTTTAGATGTTGTAGAAACTTGTTTTATTCATTGGGAATTGTAAGTTAAATGATTATGTAAATTTCATATTGGTAGTGAATACTCACTCACCTACTCATCAACCAATACAAACCATGTTTATTCTGACAATAGCTGAATTTCAAATCGGAACTGCTTGTACGATTGGACATTCAAGTAAAGCACGAAATTTATTAAAATATACAATAGCTTGCTGGGAATTCAAATTCGTAAATTGAAAACAGCTTCAACAATACGTTTATTCATTCCACTTCAAAACACAATACAAGCCCGAACTAGCCACTAAGAAAGCATTATACTACACAGAATTGAAATGTTACTGAACTCACAGCATTACTCAAAATATAGCTCACAGCACAGTAGCAACTGAAATAAGTTGTCTTATCTGTGTAAAATCTGAGATACTGGAAGTTTAACGATTATTACTTTCGATTATACATGAGCAACCTGTTATATTAAAGTTCAGAGCATTTTAACGGAGCTAGTTACTCAATCTCATCGAGTCTCGGTCTACCTTGTAGAATAGTATCGACGCGAAGGATTTACGACGAGAACAACTCGCAATTTCACGATTGACGTGAGTTAGGATCGCATACTTGCCACATATCACGTCGTGAGCTGTGAAGTAATCGTGGTAACCTGTTGCCTACATTCAGAAAGTGGAGCGACCCTAAATCATCCGAACAGTTCACTGTCTTGTCAAAATTAATAGAATGACTTTATTTTGTCACCAAAGAAGCGTGGGTCGCAGTCCAATTCCTCATGCCACACCCTTCACTTTGCCGAGAGGGCTTTTATCCATATAGATTGCCGATTAACCGCCAGAATAGGCCCATTATGTGCTTATAGCATAAACATGTTTCTTTGCATAATACATTTACATTCTGGACTCACCTAAAAGTCGTTCGCCGTTGGACCTCATAATCGCTCCGCCATCATTGAATCTGAGAACAATAAATAAATGTATGTTAAGAATAAGCTTTTATGTCTTACTGCAGAGCTTAATAATGAGTATATGATTATTTCATGAATATGTAGTGGCAGAGGCGAGAGTGGTTGAGAATCTTTAGAACTCGGATGCGATGATTGAAATGCATTCTGATATTCATCGTTCCAAGAATGTGCCACCCAGTGTCAACGCACAGCAGGAAAATACATCTCCTTTGTATAATAGACGTAGTTTACGGAAACCATTAACATGGAAAAGCTTTCATTATAAAACACCGCCATGAAATGCTTTACGGCGGCAATAACACAGAATTAACCATAAAATTCCTACTAACTGAGCCTGCCATAAAAGTAGCTAAAATTAAAAATAATCCAAGCATTAGATGACTTTAAGTAATATAAAACCAATCTTCCTTTCATTCCAAACGTGGACGTGTTTTTGCCATCCTTTCATAACCCATCTTGGCAATATAATAATTCTATTTATTCTGAGTAATGGCGGCAATAGATTTAACGTAATCACCGCCATCTTAAAACACTTTTACTGCTTTTTTTTGCCGTTGAGAAACGACTGGCGGCTATCAAGAAATATAATTCTGAATATAAGGATGTCTCTTTCATTTGCCGATCACGTCTTCAGCGTCGACACGTGATTTCGTTTTTACATTTTCAAAGGGTAGTTGACGTAATCTTGTGCAATTTACAGTCTTAAACTATTGCAATAGAGGTAGATTTTGCATCGAAAGGAACACATTAAAATACGAGTACGAGTATTGTTATATCAGCTACAATATATCTGCCGGTTGATATAAAGACTCTACTCTCTTTGCATATAGAATTCGTCGCCTGAACGAAGTCGGCAATGCTGCACTTGGCAGTCTTGCAATACTTAAACTTTCTTCTTTTTGGGCAATAAACTTAGGAAGGCTAATGAAAAGCTTAATTCCGTCGTAAATCTTTGCTAGCTTCTGATACGACGAGTAATAGATTTAACTGCAGCTACAGACGTCAGTCTGACTCAGATAAGCTACCTTAAAGCCTTTATGGAGATAGTTTACTTTAAAACGTGTAGTTTTAAAGTAAACTATCTTCCGTCCACTAAAATTTCTATACAAATATTTGAATTGTATGCAACAAGCAGTGGAGGGGCGTGCAGTTTTAAAGGAAAATATTTATATCAAGCCTGATTACCGATATGATTATTCCTAAATTGATAATCATAAAACTGGACAATAATAGTTATTCATGGGCTGCAGAGCTTCCAGCTATAAATATATTGGAATGACGATCGCGATAGTGCAATCCATGCTAACCCGTGGCTTTGGCGTCATTACGGATTTACTACTTGCCCTGGATATGAAAGAGCTAATACTTTCTAGACATCTGCAGTACGGTAAGTACTTTATTTTAAAGGCTTTAATTTTTTCTCGTATTTGTCAGTAATCTTAATCATGATTGTGTTACCTTGTGAAATCGCTTTTATAATATTTACTATCGTCATCTTTGCTGCATTGAAATCGAACCCAAGTTTTTTTTAGAAGCAGTTTGATTAAGACCCAAATGGTACTGCTTCAATGCCAACGGAATGGTCTGTACTATAGACCATTCCGTCGGCATTGGATATGTCCACTTTATGGACACTGTATTTGAAAGTACCGCTTTTTACAATCACTGGTTTGAAAGGAGGAAGGAACTCATGTTTGCACGTGAAGGAAGTTGCCTTCCCACCTTTAGAAATATGACACGAATTTCTTCCATGTCCATTTCAACACAGTTCTTCTACAAGATATTTTCAATTTACTCGCGCCTTAAACGTGTGCATATAATTGCATATTGCAGCGTTACCACATAATGGTCCTCGTGTGCTCGTAATAACAATTACGTGACTCCAAACCATTGTCAACAATTACACTGCGACGGATTTAGGGAATAATTCTACTAAAATTATACACTACGGTATTAGGTTTTATGATCTTTTTGGAGACTTTAGTTAACGTTTGTTATAGTCGTGCTCGTAAAATCACTATAGTTGGAAATTGCATATTTCTTCATTATTACTTGTTAAGGAATTGAATGGAATTTTGCTATTTAAATTTTACAGAACTATAAAGTACACGACCGCTATGTTGAAATTCAACATAACATTGAGGACCATTAATTTTAACTCCAAAATTACTTGAAATCTTGAGTACCTTGATACTTTCTCTCAGCAAACAGAATTATATGAATCCTTCGCCTTAGTAATGCTATGTTTCATTAAAATTAAATGTTTACCACCTCTGGCACCTAGATTGTTTACATTCTTTGCAGAATTATCTTGCAACGATTATACTTGTGCTCAAGTCATAAAATATGAGAGCACGTTTTCTTAATTCCGTACCTTAATAAAACTTGCTCCAGGAAGAAATTAGAGTGAGCGTTGATGAATGTTTGACGTGACGCCAGTTCGTGACGTAGTAGTTTCCATAACTGTACTACAAAGCGTTGCGGGTTTAAATGCAAGTCCTCTAATTGTTATTAGAGTAATTAAGTTACAATGTTACATCGAATTTGCTATCGTTTCTTGTCACTTGTTGAGGAACGGCAGATTGACAAGATAACCATCATGGATTTTCAGGTCCATTAAGTTAAAAAGAGGTTGTTATGTCTAAAATAAAAGTAAGAGATCCATTCTAAAATGCAATCATTCGGAATATATCCCACATTTCGCTGCTTAAGTTAAAAATGCTAAAATTCCACACAACTTTAGCAAGAGACTTCGTCGTACTACTACATTCCCGTTAAACTGGTGAATCGATTAAAGAAGCCTGACTAACTTCTTGATGCGGATTCCATGCCAAAAGGTTAGTCAAGCACGAATTAATTAGTGATGTTACGATCGTTGGAACCCGTGTCATTCTACTAATCGACAAGCCGGTGGGTAGGTAATTATTTAATCAACTATTATGGCAAATATCACGCAGACATTATTTACATAGGTTTATAGCTAGGTAGGTAAATGACAATCATAAACAATTTTAATTCGTAATCATTTTGATATTCATGATGATAGGTATATACGACTAGTGCTGTGCTGCAAATTTGTAGATTTTGGGGTTCCTGGTAATATGCAATTAAATTTTTCTCCAAAGCAGCCAAACTTGAAACATTGGACATAATAAGAGTAGGGCTGGCAACACTAATGCCAAAATAGTATACAAAGTACATGTACAAATTAATATTAATTTTTAAAAGCTTTTATTTAACTTGCAATGTATGTATAAAAGCTTTAAATACATACATGTATGTATGTTCGCGTGGAATCTTGCTACTCAATTTTGATTCAGATATCTTCAACCGATTGAGCTGAAATTTTGTATACATGTTTGTATAGGACTCAGAAACCTAGCCAGCGATAACTAAAAAGTAAAAAACAAATTAAAAGCAAAAAATCCTTTTTTAAAAAAGCTTTTATTTAAATGCTCTAAAAAGAAGAAAATAAAATTTTCTTTTAAATTTTAACTATAAACTTATAACCTCATTATACACAATTTATATGATCATAAAAGCTTGTCGCGAGGTTTGCGCTATAAGTATTTAATTAAACTGAAATTTAAAAAAAAATAAACTAAGCAGATTAAGAGGTACTGGTTTATTTACACAAGTAAATCGCGCGACAAGCTTTTATGATCATATAAATTGTGTATCATGAGGTTATAAGTTGATAGTTAAAATTGTAAAAGAAATTTTTATTTTCTTCTTTTTAGAGCATTTAAATAAACGCTTTTTTAAAAAAGGTTTTTTTGCTTTTAATTTATTGAATACATTTTGTAGGTAATCAAATGATATTCTTAAAGACATGGAAATGGTCCTGCGGTGGGGGCCAGGAACTAATGGCCATTGATGACTGTTTCATTATTTACAATATTTCTAAATCCAAACGACTATTCGTTTCTTAACATTATTTTCATTCAAATCATAACCTTTTTGCAGGCTCAGGAGTAACCATATACACTACTATTTTTTAATTAGAACAAAAAAAAATGGGGCTCTATTCGTACCCGTTACTGATCATATTTGTGTAGTCAAAAGTCAAAAAAATTAAATCCCAAAATTGTACACGAAAATTTGTCATGTTTGGTAAATTCATAATTAAATCAATTATTCTTAACAATTGCTACTAGAAAATACTACGCGCAGTGCTTTTCCATGATTAATGAATACTACTATGTAGCCTGTACAATATTTCCATAAACTGAGTGACGTTTTGGGATATAAACAAACGCTAATAACTTTGCTGTTTATGAATATTATTTATTGAGACTTTGGACATAGAATAAAAAGACCTGCTCTAATAAGGCCTTTAAGTATTTGTAGTAATTAAAAATTAGTGGTGTATAGCATGCATCATCATCATGCATCTAAATGCCAAGATCTCGCATTTAGGGTTTGCCTGACTGACCTCATCATGATGCTAATTCTCAGTATATCTAAAGCTATATTTGGTCATTAATATGGTAAGATGGTATACGGGAATGTTTTCAAATATTGCCTAAGCGCTACTGAGCGGTTCGATTCCCGGGTCGGGCAGTGTTATTGTGTTTTTCCATCTGGATTTTCTCAGTAGTAGGCGTAGCAGCCCGGAGTCTGGATTTGTGCCCGGTTGATGGCAGTAGGCACGCCCCCTATCAAATAATATAGGACTTAAATATCACTGGTGAAATGTGGGTGTACTGTGGATACACCTCTGACTAGCCCTTCGGGGAATGCAGGCGTGGTGTTATATTATGTATGTATGTTCAAGTAGATTAATTAATAATTTTAACTGCAAATTAACAAAGTGTTCTTAAGAGCTCATGGGACGGTGTTATGTAAAAGTGAACTAATGATATGTATTTTAAATAATATGAAACACATTTATCTGCCAAGATGAACGTGTTAATGGCTCTGCAATGATGGCCAGTTCCATTTAAATAACACTTTGCAATGTAGAGCATACATCTTATCTGACTTGTAATTACATATGGATTGAAAAAATGATGCAATGAATTCTAAATGCCTCCCGTAGTTGTGCCCAATGGCCATGTGAGATGTATTTGTAAATGGATGCCAATTTGTCTTCGAACAAAAGATATTTGAGTTGTTTGTAATTAGAACTGTGATCCTTTCTGTTTGTGTAACACTCATAGCCAAGTTATTTATTAAGGCGACGATAACCGACTTTTAACGTCTACGAGTAGTGTTAATGATTTGGAAGAAATATATGTTAAATTAGAGCATTTTCTTACGCTTGCCGGGGTCGGTCCGTGGATGAGTGACCATCTTTACATACCGAGACTCCTCCTTGCCTCGGAAAGCACGTTAAGCCGGTGGTCCCGGCTGTCATTCGTGGATCTTTGACAGTCGTTACGGGTCGTCAGAAGCCCGAAAGTCTGACAACCAGTCTTACCAAGGGTTATCGTGTTACCCAGTTAATGGGTTGTGGAGGTCAGATAGGCAGTCGCTCCATGTAAAATACTGGTATTCAGCTGCATCCGGTTAGACTGGAAGCCGACTCCAACATAGTTGGGAAAAGACTAGGCAGATTGATTAGAGCATTTTCTTAATAACTTAATATGTGAATATTTTAGAGTATGTTCATATTACATAGTGTAATTATTTTGTAAAGGTATGTCTAACGCGGATAAAAAACTGAAAATCACGCAAAAACTATCAAGCATATTTTTATGAAACCTTCAACCTTCACCAATTTAAAATTATTTCATTATTTTGTTTTAATGTTTAGGTAATAAATGAACAATGCGTCTATTTTGGGATAGCGCTCCTTGACGGGCGAGTCCTAATAATGGGTGGACGTACGACGCGTTGCGTGAGCAGCAAACTAACCACTCAAGGCCGTTGGCATATATCTGCGTCTTAAGTGAAGCAACTTTTGTCATTGGTTTCGAACATGATATGCAAGCAGCAATTTTTCTCTCTTCGTTTCGAAGGCGTTTTTGTTCTATAGTGGCCAGTGCTGTGCTGTGGGAGGCTTTGTTAAAACACTTTGTGTGCGGGGGCATACCCTGAATAGGCTCCTATTGAGCTAAATAAAGGTAATTTACACCTACGGGGATTAACCTCTTAATACATACAACTTCGACAGCTAGCTTTTTATGTGTTCTAATAAGTAATCATTCGATCGACAATAGCGTGCAAAAAGGTTATTTCACAAGAGAAAATCCTATCCTGTATTTCCTGATTATCGGTAACAATGCCCATTCCTTAAGGTTTTAATTTTCATACAGCGGCCTTACACAGTGGACTGCTAGTAAATACCTTCGATTTTTCAAACAATTGTGCACTGTAAGTAAATCCGCGGTTTTTAGAGCGTCTCTTTCTCACAGAGTTCTGCTATCAATACTGGTCATCTACAACATAAAGTAGTCTTTCCTACTTTGCAATAGCATGCAATTTCGTTTGCACACAAATTAAATATCGAAGGTTATAACGTTAGTGAAATATAGACGTTATCTTTTGTGAATAAAGTGTGTTTTAAAATGTCGTTGGGTGGTTTGTGGGGCGTTTTAACAAGTGATAGACACGATTGTCGTGGTCAGGTTTCCCGACTACGCAACTGGCTGGCTGGGGTACACTTTGTACACAGATTGCGACAAAAGTGAGAATTACTTAGGAAACAAATACTATTTGGAGACGTGTTGGATAAAACAATATTTGACTTAACATTTTACATTTAGCAATTACGAAGAGAATAACAAGTTTTTTTTTACGAAATACACTATAATATAAGTGCTAGAATCGTGAAACAGTCTTTAGCGCCATTTTATAATGAAAAAGTTAAACCAGGAACCATAAAGCACAGAACATTACCTAAGCACTAATTTCAACTCCGCCCTCAAAACAAGAAAGAAAGAAATAAATATCTATTAATTAAGTACAAACCCATTGACATAAAGCAGGCGGCAACGTGCACAGAACAAGAACCGCTTCATTTGAATTAGTAACATGATACATTGGAATATGAATACTTCAATGTAACTAAACTAACAAAACTTGAAACGTTTACCTGGATTTCGGAGGTAAACGTAATATGAGAAGTATCGGATTTTGCACTTAGGAATTTACGGTAGGATGGTTGCCAGAAATGTTTTAATAAAGCTTTAAGGCTCCCACAGACAGGCGCGACGCGACTCTGATTGAACAATTTCTGTGAAAATTTCTTGGAAATTGTTCCTGTGGGCTCCTACAAACAGGCGCTACACGCGACGCGATCACACGCGACACAAAGGCACCGCGTATCGCGCGACGAACGGTGCCTTTATGTCGCATGCGATTACCGTCGCGTATCGCGCCTGTTTGAAAGAGCCTTTACACCCCCTTTCTCTAGTGGGGCTCGTGGCTAAAAAATAACAGCCGCACGGGTCACTCGAAGGTTAAGCTACGCTTGCCGAGGCCAATCCGTGGATGGGTGGTGACCATCCATTATATATCGAGACCCCTCCGTGCCTCGTAAAGCACGTTTAACCGTTTGACCTGGCTGTCATTTGTAGATCTTTGACAGTCGTTATGGGTGGTTAGAAGCCCGAAAATCTGACTCATCGTATTACCCAGTATGTAACTGGGTTGTGGGGGTCAGATAGGCAGTCGTTGCATGTAAAATATTGGTAGCTGCATCGGGTTAGCCGACCCCAACATGGTTGGGAAAAGGCTACGCAGATGATGACTGTCAGAACCATAGAAATATAGGGTGACTGTTAAGTAGTGACCGATACTTGAACACATGATCATTGTACTCATGATAACAAACAACTTTTATTATGAGATCAAACCTGAAATCGCGAAAAAAAAATACATTTATGTTCGCAGAACTCGTCAAAATATAGGGAGCACCTGACTTTTTTTTCGCGATTTCAGATTTGGTCCCATAGTAAAAGTTGTTTGTTATCGTGAGTACAATCATGTGTTTAAGTATCGGTTACTAATTACCCAGTCACCCTATTGTATATCTATGGTTAGATCTAACGAAACCTGAAACGTTTACCTGGATTTTGGTGGTTTACGTAATGTGAGATTTATCGGATTTTTCACTTAGGATTTAACGGTAGGATGGTTGGTAGAAATGTTTACTAATATAATAAAGCTGAAGAGTTTGTTTGTTTGAACACGCTAATATCTGGAACTACTACTAATTACTAGTCAGATTAAAAAAAACTGCATTTGGCAGCCTAATTCTTGAGGAAGGCTAATAGGCTATTTAACATAATGCTACGACCCGGCAAAAAGAAAAAAGTCTGAAAGTACGCTAAGCAAAAACAAAGTAATAGCGCGGGCGGGCGATGCGATGTGACGCGATAGTTCGGGGGAATAAGACATTTTACGCGGACGAAGTCGCGGGCAACAGCTAGTGCTCTACTAAAGCTTCACACCTCTACCTTATCCGACTTTCGGTACCTCGTACCGAGACGTAACGCACCGGATCAAATCAGGATGGATGAAATGGCGACAGGTCACAGGAACAACTTGCGACACACGGATACCCCTCAAGTTAAAGTGGAAAATTTACAAGTCCGTTATAAGGCCTGTCGTACTTTATGGATCGGAATGCTGGGCAGTGAAGACGATGGATGAAAAAAGATTGCATGCAGCGGAGATGAGAATTTTGAGATGGTGTGTGGAGTGATAAAATTAGAAATTAGATAAAGTGAGAAATGAGTATATAAGAAATCGTTTGGCTTGGTATGGGCATGTGATGAGGAGGGACGAAACGCAGGGATGAATATACGTATGTTGATTGATGCAGAGGGAGAGGAAAGTCAAAGCAAAGATGGAAGGATTGTGTGAGGAAAGATATGAAAGAGAAGGGAGTGAATGATAGCGTGACGGTTGACAGGGAAAAATGGAAGAAGAAAACGTTGCGGCAACCCCAAGTTACATGGGACAAGAGCAGGAAGATGATGACCTCACCTTTCTCTATTCCCTATAGTAAATATTTATTCCGAACGTCGCGCGCCGTTGTATTTCTCAAAACCAATGTTAGATACGTACATAAATACAGAATACCAGATTCTGCCTCTGATTTTATGCTATTTGCCTTCCAATCCTACAAGTTAACGGTACATCAAATTGCCTATATAGCCAGCCAGTTAAACCGTCCGTCTAAATGTTTTGCCACCAACGGAAAACCGTAATTAATTTCACATTTATCATTCCTACAAACATTTGAACGAGGTGAACAGCACAGTAGGCCGCAAGACAATGACAACTAAACCAGTATAAGGTGGTCTCTTATTCTAATGGAACTCTCTAATACCCCAGGCCAGCTCAAAGTAGATAGATAGATAGAAAAAACATTTATTCAGTGTACACAAAAGACATCACACAACACAAAAGCATAATATGATAATAAATTACATGATTATAATATATGAAAACAAGGTGCCAATATACAATAAAAAAAAAACTTAAGTACTTAAGGGGAAAGCGCCAAGGTAAGTGTTACCACCAAAGTGCGGTCAACTGGACATCCACATAATAATACCAGCCTATTATTGTCCCACTGCAGGTCAAAGGCTTCTTCTCATATAGAGAAGGCATGACAGCGCTTGCTCAAGAAGGGTTAGCAACATCCACATCGGAAATGCAAATTGATAGTACAGGTACCAGTACAGATAGTACTACTTTAGATACTTACGAACTGACAGTTTAATGATAATTCCCACCAAAAATTAAAAGGAAGTTACCAATCATTAAAAGGAAACACCTGATTTATCGAATCACACATTTGGAAACGGTTCTCACTCACACCAACGCGTAATAAAAACTGATATGGAGTTAATAATAATAATTATAAAGTATTTTATGCTATTCGTCGAAAATTTCCCTAATGAAATTTAGTATAGGACAAATATGGTGTTCATTGCAACTTCTGTGTCCTGAATGACGGTATTTGTGCTGCTAGAAATTTTATTTGAAAATCATAATGCAAATTAGGCAATAATTAGTATGGAGTGAGCATCTCTTACGCAACTACTTATTAAGAGTCTCATTATAATAAATGTATCGTAAAATATGTTTTAAAAGCTTCCACGGTGTCATATTTACTTTTAGCAAGTCAGGCAAAAAGAACCTTAGAGGTACAGCTGGTTATGCAGAACAAGGATATCAAACAAAGCATCATGATATTTACGGAAAAAAATTTTTTAATACCTATATCAAGTTGCTAGAGAAAAGCTGCACTGCTCGTGCTCGTGGCTAAGTAATAAAAGCCGCACGGGTCGATCCAACACGTTAAGCTACGCTTGCCGGGGTTGGTCCGTGAAGGGGTGACCATCTTTACATGCCGAGACTCCTCCGTGCCTCAGAAAGCACGTTGGTCCTGGCAGTCATTCGTGTATCTTTGACAGTCGTTAGGGACCGTCAGAAGCCCGAAAGTCTGACAAACCAGTCTTACCAAAGGTTAACTAACGTATTACCCAGTTACAGGTTATGGAGGTCAGATAAGCAGTTGTTCCAAGAAAATACTGGTATTCAGCTTTATCCGGCTAGACTGGACGCTTAACGTAGTTGGGAAAAAGCTAGGCAGATTGTTACTAGGGGAAATTGCTGTAGTACAATGCGTTACGTAGGTATCGAAAATACATAAAAAAGTTATGACAATTCAAATCACATGTTTCCAAAGAACAAAACAACTGTTATTGGAGATGAAGCCATCATTATATCGGCATTTAAGTTCGTTGTCCGCAACAGTCATGAAACAATTGACGATTGACAAACATTAAACCATAGTGAACAAACATAAAAATGTTCATTACGCAACGGTATTAGAAATAAAAATTGTGCATATACGTAGTTTTAGATGATTCGTTTTATAATCCATAAAGATGAAGTGTGTCGGTCCGTTATACGTACAAAAACCTGTAGTGGGTCAATGGCACAGCGAGATGGCGGACGAAGCCGAAGCGCGCTTCGTTCATCTCGGTACGAATGTTGGACCTTTTTTTGCATTTCGAATCGATTGCGATACGGTGTCCGCTGATGGGTATTATTGTTGACGATTAAATACTTTACTGGTTTTTTTTTGGGTGACGCCACTTGAGATTCAGAGAAAGGTTTGGATGCAGTTGTTTTGATTGTAGGGCTGTTAACGATATGAAAGAAGATGGCGGCATGGCGAAAGCATCTAAATGTGAACTAAATGGAGTCGGCCCAGAATTCGATTAAGAGTTTGCCGCCATCATCAGGCAAACTCTTAATCGAATTGTCGTTCTGTTCCTGTAACGTTCAGACGACAGGACACGCAGGACAACATATTAAGCGTCTCAACGTTTGTGGAACAGCACCACATTTACTGTCCTGATAAGATGATCATACTCATTGTATTAGGCTTGTCGATCGTCGATGTAAAAATACCAAGATCAAACTCACCAATTTAGAAAACCGCTTCAGGCAAATAAAGCGAAACAATTTCTTAGAACCCATCTAGAGATCAAATACATCTTAAAGCACCTACTGAGAAATCATAAAATACCGCTTCAAGTGTCAAAAACCGTTGTATTAGTCATCGATACAAACACTTAAGATGTAAATTCATCGCGAAAACCTGACTAGAATATTTTAAACTTAAGAGAAACAACAACACATTTTACTAAGAAGGGTAATGAACTCAACACAATATAGCCATTTACATATAAAAATATAAATCACAATGTGTACTATTATTATTTATTATTTGTCAACAGGTGAACAGTGTCGAGTATTTATGAATAGTGATGATGATCACAATGAATAGGCTACATACCTGCCAGCTGTTTTGTTATTGTTTTTTTATTTTATACACTACTTTGTTAGCCAGGTCATGCATTTGTTTGTAATTATTCTGTTGTAGGTAATTATAAATGAGACTCAGTCTATTAATGATTATGATAATTATGACAGTAGGTCAGACAAACCAAAGATACGGTGGATGGACTGTACAACATGATATGGCTAGAAAGGGAGTGACTACCGAGATGACGACTATTGTAGAGAAGTATGGAAGAGAAAAAGACATGTTGCGCCGACCCCAAATGATGATGATACAGTTATCATTATCAGTATAAACAGGAAGAAATAGACTGTCTTGAAATTGCTACCGCAATCGGCGGGCGCAATCGATGAAGTCAAAATGACCACAACCAGCTATACTGTGAGGAGTTGACAAACTTATTAGAGGTTAGTATTGTTCATAAAATAAAACACTAGTTTTTTGGGTAGACCTCTGAAAATATGTAAGTATATCAGTTTGTATTGAAACTACACCACAAGTACGGTGTAGTTTCAATACAAACTGATATACATATTTTTTTCAGTGCCCTCAATTTGATTACAAATCACAACCAAAACCGATGAGACCTGAAATGGTCTACTCTCACACTGACTACACTATATTTAAAGTTAAATGTTCTATCAACTCAAATAGGTACTGAACTATTGACGAATAACCCACATGAAAACGTGATGCTGTGAAGGTTCAATGATGAATATGATTGTAATTAGCATTCAAGCAATTATTCTATGTTATGATAATAACGATTTGCGATATATTGCTAATGATAATGCTAATGCTGTGTGTGGTCTTTAAATTTACAGTTATAAAGTTCATTGTGTATGCTGGACTTTAATTGTTCCTTCATCGTTAAGTTTCATAATTATAAAGCGTCAACATTCTGGTTAATGTCAGAATAATGATAGAACTTTATGTTGTACCAGTATATAAGTGGTCATTACAATATTGCAATGTATAGCAATTTAGCACCAATAAAATAATCTTGTTAATTTTCATGTAGGTAGTTCAGCAACACACAATATTAGTAAGCTCACGTATGTGAAACGTCAAAGTAAGAATTAATTATCGATAAGGCATCTAGTGCGACAATGCATTAATACCATCTGGATCAAAAAGGTGACGGAAAAAAGTAATTATCACTAAACACGACACATACACCGTTCACAATTCCGAATTCCGACGCGTCACTGCCAACTAAGATACATCGACCGGTAACTCTACGTAAAAATATGTTCGGAGTTCAAATAAGAAAAATATTTCTCTGTCCACCGACCTATTCAAACTCTATAATTCAAAACTACTTGGTGTCATAAACTAATGTATTTATTAGCAACAAATCCGTCAGCTGCCTTCTCACTCACACTGCAAATAAATCGGACGGAGTCGCACGACCGGTCTGTTATGAACTAGTGTAAATCTGTCCGTCTGTACGAGAAAGGTAAATACAAAATAGTATGGCTTAGTTTTGATTAACGACTGAAGTTAGAAGTGTGTTTAGAAGATGATTCTGATTGATAGCACTAATGTGGAAGCTGACCCTACATTTGGGTAAAGAGTGCTTACGACAATCAGATGAAAGCAGATGATGCTGAATAAATAGACCAGCAGTACTTAAAGAACAAAAAAAAACTGAAAGCCCTTTTTCACTCTGAAGCACAATGTGGCCAAAATCAAACAAGAAACAAAAGAGATGGTGGAAAGTAGGTAGACCACCTACAAAGCTTAAGGAGACTTCGTCAATATGCCGCTACAGCAAACAAGCGTAAAGAACACATAGGTTTAAAAACTCCAGTTGACACTTACACACGAACGTCTGTAGTACAGCAATTCCCACGCAAGTGTGAGCGTCAACGAAGAAAACAGGTCCCTTATGTAGGTCACTTGTCCAATGTCCAGTCCCATAACCGTCACGTGGCTGTACTTGCATGTTTTTATGAGCTTCTTTAGTTATAAACTGAGCGAAAATGATTCTAGTAAGACATAAAATGTTCACATATCGGATGAAGTAAATAGTAATAACGGAGAAGAATTAAACTTTAATTTATCCCTACAGTTTATAATAAGGCAGCTCCATATACTCCTTCCTGTAGCAATATAAAATTAATACATATCCATATGTAATTAGTTCCATGATAATTAAAACTATAGCGGAGATGAGGATTATTCACCGCTGGCACGGTTTATGAGATAAAAGAAATATACTCAGAAGGACAACTTCTTCAAATGCCCCAAAACATGAGCAACATTCGGGAATAAAACAAAAAATATGAGAAGAATTACGAGTCATAGCCTGAGCTGAGCGACCTCGCTGTCAGTAAACAATAATTAAAGATAGAGATAATAATTGATGTTCAGCGTACCCTACATTAAGGACGAGCAATATTGGAATAGGTCATTCCATTCCAAATACCCATCAAGGGTAGAGCTGGGAAAATTTTTTGGACAAAAAAGGCATTTTATTATATTGACAATTTATTCTATAAGAATGAAATAAGATTAAGAAGGCTACTAGCGAGTTACAAGAAACCTGAAATGGACAGCAGCGAGACTTCAGACGAAGATTTTCGAAACAGCAACGTTTAATACAACATAGCAGTGAGCAAATTTGACATAAAATAAAAAGAGTCGAAGACGCAGTTTAACCCGCCAAAAGATTCACCGTGGAAGCAACCTGGGGGGACTTAAGCAACCTGGCGGCGACGTCGTAAAAAGAGCCCATCCATAATTATAGTGCCCGTCTCTCCACTATTCAATCGTTTGCTACAGGGTGAATACTCGGTAGGCTCTTTATCCCTAACAAATCCTAAGGGCACGTCTTCCCTACCATTATCGCGCCCCCCGGTCTACTCCATAATATGCAATTGTCTCTATTGCACCATGTAACATGTGGCAACTAGTGTGAATCTTTAGGTTCATTCGAGTAATTGAGTCTGGTCAAACCACGCTGGAGTCGGTGCATTTTATTCATTCATCTAGACATAGTTTCATGTTCTTTACGGCTGTTTCGTCTACGGTACCTACAGCCATGCACAAGTCAGAAAAGCGGGCTTTAGCACCGAGTGCATGCAAGGTTATCAAAGTAGAGAGAGTGTTAAAAGAGAGTGCAATTCTTGTCCAATTAAGTCCTCTACTAGATACACAAAAAACGTTTAAAGACGATACGATGGAAAACAGATTACCTACCTGAAGCTATTTTGATTTCAGGCAAGAGAGAAAGTCGCATGTGTGAGATTTATCAATGAGATAGATGATCCTCATCTACTGGTGAGGCATGAGGATAAGCCTTCTGCCCTCATCTATGTAGTACTTGTACAGCTTGTACCCAACGGTGTAACAGTTATGCGCGCGCGCGGGTTGGGTGGGCCGTGATCACGACACGACGGACGTCCCGAACAAGTCACGATGATTGACGACTACCTGACGGACATTGCCGAAGGGCTGCTGGGGGTACTCGTGAACTAGGAAGGTAAATGATTAGATGTTAAGATGATTCTATCAGTCAGCATTGTGATGTGGACAGTAATTAGGTCAGAATTGTTTGTTTGTTGAGATTTTGTGGCGTTTATTTTGTCTTACAGTGATAATGAATACGCTATGAGTTTGGACGAGAACGAGAAGAGAGCTATTTATGGCGGATGAAAATGAGAAGTCTCACAAACAAAGCAGGAACCTATACATGTTACTTCAAAGCTATATGAAGAATTTCATTACTCTTCTAGTGTAGCTTTCATCTAACGTAGAAATCCACAACCTGTCAGCGTTACAAAGTATTACATGATCAAATACGACTTGTACTCGTAATCAACATACCTAGAGAAACTAAGATCTTTTCTTAGAAACCTATTTGCAAGAATTCCTGGCAATCTATCGCAACCACTAGGTTTATATAAAAACGATATACGCCCACAACATATAAACCGGCGTAATAGACAGTTAAACTGTGGTAAAAACTAAGCTATCGCTAATAGCTTCCAGTTACAACAGCAAAAAGGCTTGCTTGACATCCAGTAGCTAGATATCAATACTGCTCTTAGTAATTAATGCTGAAAACGGGATTGAGGGACGTGAGTTAAAACGAAAGATACCTACAATTCTAGTAGAGAAACAAAAAACAAAGAAGTGATCGTGGATTTGTGCCACTCAGAATGAAGTCTTGATTTATGTATGAATTCTAAGCTTGGGAAGCCTTTGGAATTGGTACGTCTGCAGTCTAACAGGATTAGCGATGACAATGATAAGACTAAATATATTGAGCATATTCATCCATGACGGTAAGTCTATAATTGCCCACCGATACAGTAATGAGGTTATATTCTCCTCAAGAACGTGTCGACTTGCGGAGTGCTACCATTATTTCCGATCCTCCATTATCAAAAACATGCACGTGCTCTGAAAATTCACGAAATGGCCAGAGTCGTGGTATAGCGGAACAAACGGACTCACGAACGTGATAACACCGCTAATCGAATTACCGATGAAAAAGTCTAAACTGACAGATGGGTGACAGAAAATCGGACAGACGGTGACAGCTAGACAACAGTAGTCTTTTGTAACAGCCGTGACGGGATTGGTCCCTGCAAAGACGCATAAACACAATTTGGTCACGCTTTTCTTTTATGATGTTTTATTCGATTTGCAAGCGAACAAAATCGATAAGCTTTTGAAAATGTTCATGCAAGTCTGTTCACAAAGAGCTCAATGAACAACTGTTAAGTTGACAAAAAAAACAAAGATTCGAATATTGAAAATGTTCTTCTGCGGAAAAGTCAAGCTAATGCACAACTTGAATCTAACCTAATGATATTTTAGTTACAGGTGGAAGTTTTGGAATAACTTCATTATGTTCTATTGAACGAGTATTTTAGTAGTTAGTTAGTTGCGTGGTCACTTGCTCTCAGGGCGGGCCTACAAATCGATCACTTGCGAAATTTATAACCATCACTACTACTGTTCCCTGATCGAAAATGATTAACTACGTGAGCGTTTCCAATAATAACCTACTAACGGTACTATTTGTAACACGCTAATTCAATAATGACGCTAACGAAACTAGAGTGTAAAAAACTTACGTCACCAGTCGATTGTGTAGCAGTGTTCGATTTCACGACTCGATACGAGATGAACTCGATATCGACGACAAAGCGATGCGTGCAGAGTTGATCCATTAAGATGTCTCACGCTTGCGCCAAGAGCTTCTGTCGGTCCATCTCACACAATAGCATGCTTTGTGAAACTTTAATGAACTGTACTGTCGAACTTTAACTGTTCATTAGAAGAGCAATTTGCCGTCGTATAGTATTAATTGTGTAAGACGAAAGTGACGAAAGGCATTGTTAATTTGAAACTGTCGTTAAGAAATCTTAGTTTCTTTCAATAACCTTGTTCGAAATGTAAACACGAACTATAAATAAATCGTCTAATTTAAAACCATGATTCGTGCGCTAAATGCTTTTAATTACAACATTTTTAATATCAAGCAAAAATAAAACCTTTCAAGAACCTTTTAGCGTAAGAAATTTATGACGTGCAACATCATAACATAGGCAGTTTAATAGCGGCAACTAGTATAGTTATAACATAACTCTTAGCATGCACAATTAGGCATGCACATACCGTGACTCAGTATTCGTATTCCGATAAAGTGGTCTCGCTTGCCCGTAAATGAAACTAGGGAACATCTTACTCGATACTCGCACACTTAACCCCGGTGTCGAGAAATCCATTCAAACACGTACAGCGGAATCGATTTCCTTTACAGTTTCGCGTCCACCCACGGTCTCGTTCACCAAACAGAATATCTCCATACCCTGATATAAATGGTGCATACTAGATAAGGAACATCACCAAATACACCAGATATCTAGTTATCAACTCGCTTTGTCTTTCTAGAATATGTTTTAAGTAAATTCGATGTTATACAGGAATCGATTGGGAATTATTATCAGCACTATGAACGTAATATAGTGTTTCAAGCGAAATGCTTATCTAAACGATTGTCTCATTTGAATACGTATGACTACGTAATGACTTTGGACTTCTATTGGGTGTGCAAGCACCATTTTCATAGGAAAATATTGCGAGTACAAATCTACATACAAGGGAATACGACTACTAAATCTTCCAGTGGACTTATTTCCATGTTTCTCAGTACTTAGTACTGAGAGTCTGAGAGCGAGCCGCGCTTAACCATTAGCATAACTAGAGAAGCGCGGGCGCAGGTGAGCGGCTAACGGAACACCGCATGAGCATATCGACGACGCATCTATTACCTGTGAAGCATACCAAATTCAACTTAGCCGGTACTGATTTAAAAACCATATTCGATTGATGGTATTAAGTTTTGAAGCCGTTTTAATTTATTGTCGAGTTTAGTCTACAAATCCGAGAGACAACGCTCGGGGCTGTGTCAAACAGATTAGCGCATCACCGTGTATTGTATGGTTATAGCCTTTACAACTGGCATAATAAAAAGTTCTGCGGTGTCTTTGCATGGCTCAGGTACAGTGTGATTTATTTTATTGATAACATGAAAGGTACAAACAAGATGTATGGAACATTGCATTCTGATTATGTTTCTATTTTTCCTTCAGGTGTAGCAATGGAGGAGTGGAGGAGCTTTCTTTACATTTGAACATTTATTTCTTTAGAAGATGACGCATTTTCGTTATGTGCTTTACTAAACATAGCCTCCTTCGATTCATCTATCCATACATTTCTATCATTCAAACAACTCTTAGCCTTCTTTCATGTTTCAACAGCAGCTCCTCCTTAACTGCATACCATGGCCTATTATGGGTCACCAAATACGTTTTACATGCGCATAACTTGTTGGACCTCAGTAAACTCACGAACCTTCGTGTTGTATTCATGAACCATTTGTCGTATTGAAAACAAATATGACAAACATATCTATGGAAAATAAATTGAGTAGTCCGGAAATGTATCCCGAAAACACGTCTATATATAAAAAAACCAATACATATTTCCATATCCCAAGCAAGAAGTGTTTGTTTACATATTTACACACTAATTCACAAGCCAAGCGTGTTAGTAGACCATACATAATGTATCTTAAACGTCGTTTCGAGAGCAAAACTCGTGATTCTGAAAGCGAAACAAGACTTACGAGGCGTATATCTCCGTGACTTAATGCATACGTTTAGACCTATTACGGAATGAACGAACTGTTATGGTAACTACGTGTATTGAATTGCTGTTGCGTTTTTGATTTTATGTAACTGTTTTATGTCAGTGTAATTAATTATGTTTACAATCGCGATTTAATAGGTTATCGTAGGGTTATGTGTATCCGCGATTACATCCTTTATTGCAGTAATATGTCATTTGATATGTGTGTTGTTTCAGTGAGCTTAGTTCAAAGAGCTTTTACCGGGTTTAAAGTCAACTCTTCAATAATCCGTGTTCTCACTACAGAAAACCCATTAGGGTTTTCTTCTGAATATTAATAATGGTCTTTTGGTCAAGTCTGATAACGTTATAAAATAAAATCTACAATTTTGATTACTTACAGCCCAGCCCTGCTTATAAATATGTCGAGGATTTCACAATCCTATATTAAAAACGTTAAGTATTAAAGAGGTTTTTGACTGTTTACACAACTTACAGTTACATAACCACCAATTGCAGGTAGAGCATAATCTTAATTAAAGTCCCTTTTTCGCAAACTTAGGAACTTCACGAGGTCCATTGAAAGTCAAGTCGTATAAATGCTATTAAACACTTAATAAGCGACCCTTCGTCTATGTCTAATTTGCAATCGTGAGAAGTAGGATAAGATCATAAATGGCTTACATATGTGGATGTACTGGAATATGGTTGGACCTGTAATTTGACCTGGGATGTAGTCTTTCTTCTGCATTATTTCCCTCCTGTCCTATCTTGTTTTGGCTCGGCGCAGCACCCCATTGTAGCCATATCTATCATCTATCACACAATCCATCCATCGTTTCTTTAGTCTACTCCATTGCTTTTTCTGCATGTTGGTTCGAATTAAATGTGTTGATATATTGACAAGGCAGTCCGTACCGTGCTTAAAGATATTATGATTATTCCTGGGCTCAACTTTTCTATGAGCTACACTACAGTACCCAGCTCTCTGCGTTCCGTATCCAGTCTTAGCCACATTCCGTCTTCACTCAGCAGATCGATCTAGCGGTTCTAGCTTGAATCACGTTTAACTAAACGTTTTTGTTTCAGAATCGATTTAATATAGTGACTGTATCGATGCTAACGTGCGATGGCATCGGGGCCAAGGTGAATACAGTTCCGATCAAGTCAGGTAAAAGAAGGGACTACACTTGATTTGACAAACTCGATTGTTAAAAGCATGTCGTCAACACTGTGCATCAATCTAGGAACAAAAGTCGGTGAAGAAGACGGATGTTCCAAGATTAATTTATAATTTTGTTGAGCCAACTCCAATACTCGTGGCATTATTGACCTGGTGCTTTGATCAAGTGATATGCAATCTCTTAAACAGTTCAACTACAAAGCGATGGTTTGAAAGATGAGTAGCAGTCTTCACTGAAATGGCTCGCTGGTGGTGGCGTGTGTGTTGGATCATTAAGTTCCCTCCAAAATGGTTGAGCTAATTGGTGCTGATCCATGCGTCATGCTCGTGAACGGGCGCCGTCAGTTGGGACTGGTCGTCTCTTAGCTGCCATGGCTTATTTTTAATATTAATATTTAATTTAGTTGTTTTTATCTTTTTATTACGGACGCTTTTTAACGTGCACGTCATCCTACATTGTCCTCACATGTATATTTTCAACATGAACGATGTAACCAATATTTTGTAAAAATATTATGATTTAAAAGAGTGTCCGTGGAGTTTCTTGCCCGTTCTTCTCCATAGGGATCTACTACGCTTTGGAATGAGCAACTAGCTTCATCTTTCTGACTGACTGACCCACTGACAATTCAAAAGTGCCTGTAATTGGTTTATTTGAAATAAAAGCTTTGAGTTTGAGTCATCTTGGGTTGTCTGTCCGTCCCTTTGTATACCTATTGCCCGACATGTCCCATTTATGGCCCGGTACCGTACTTACTGTACATAAATCTTCATCCATACAATATTGACTACACGACACATTATTACAAGTAACACGTTGTCACGAGCGAGTAATTTCGAGAACGCAGCAATATTTGTTACTCACGTACCGATCGAGTTTGAAGTATAGCCGGGACGTGAACAATGTTCTGTAGCTAAATGTAATGGTATGGTTGGAGTGTGTCGAATATGTACAAGAAAATGGCAAGGAAATATAACATACCGTCACAGTACGTGAAAGGTTAGGCAGTGGTTCAGTAATACGTACTGACAACGATGAATAATGAGCCTAAATCCATAGAATATGATTGTTATTCTATGCTAAAACCAATACTATCATGATAAGATACATAAATTGATAACAGACCATTTTACTTTGTGTTTTTGTCTTTTTTTCTTCAACCGTTTCCAAAGTGCTGTGCCAAGCTAAACTTCGACTTCTTTTCATTCAAGATTGATGATTATTAAAAAAAATTGAACACGTATTTTTTCTTTTTTTACGTAATCAAAAGATCACGGCGATACATTGAGTTAAAATATGGCACGACGTCACGCCTAGCTAGATTTTATATGTAGAAGTGACGTAGCGAGCCCCCACTCCCCAACTTTAATGCGTGTTATCTAAATATTTTTTTATTAATATGATAAAGCAAAAAATACGTGTTAATATTTTTTTATTATCTGCCTGACGAACTAAATACAATTTCTTTTTTTTTTTTACCCACGAAACATCCCTATTGTCTGATTTACAACATTCTTGATTTTTGATTCAGGAAAAGAAGTTAAAAGGCATATCTTCCTTCACTCTGTCCTTTAATTAGTTAATGATAATGCAGTACCTAATGTGTCTCCAGTCATGCTTCAGCCACAATGAATAACATTATTCTATCGTAAAAGTTGAATGGTTTGGTGATCATTCTATCTCTCAAAGGAACATAGTGTGAGTAATAGACCGATTTTATGGAACCTTCAAATGTTTATAGCTTATTGAATTCGCCATTTCAGATACAGAATACAGTTAAAATGAGATTGGGTAAGTAAAGTAGGTTTACTGCTGAACTGGATCTAGATATTGTGATTATTACTGATATGGATGTATATGGGTACGTATCAAAATCCCGAATTTTAAAAGACCAAATTTTAAATTACCAATGGACGAAATCCCGAAAATTGAAACGCCGAATGGTTGTTTGGTCGAAAGTTTAAAATCCCGAAAGTTCATTTGCCCGAAAGTTTAAAATCCCGAAATTGTCAAAAAATTGAATTGTCAAATTGTTGAAATTCTGTGTAAAGGGTTTAAAGTAACCTTACCAAATCTAACCTCGGGGTGCCCTTCGCTCGCTCTTGTCTCCTATGTTGACGAACCAAACCTAACCTCGGGGTGCCCATCTATGAGTAATCGCGGGAACTACGTCGCCGCTCTTTGGGATTTCATCCATTCGGGATTTCGTCCTTTCGGGCATTTCAACATCGGTATTTTGTGTTTCGATTCAACGACTATCGACATTTAAAACTTTTGGTATTTTGAATTTCGGTGTTATGGACGTCGGTATTTCAATCATGGGTATTATGAACTTTCGGGATTTTGATACGTACCCATGTATATAGATTGAAAAATATCAAGGATTTTTAGTACTTGTTCAAAATTGAGCATTTAGTTAGACATTACCTCGTCTCGTCCTATGGGTATTGATTGAGTATCGTAAAACAGCACCTTAGGTTTGAGTTAAGCCAAGAGAAGGCAGTATCATTCCTTGGCACATTCTCTTTGATATAAGATGAATACTTAAATGTTCAGCTTTAACGCTGAGAGAATTTAAGTGAAGGTACGAAATACCATCTTCAACGGCACTGTTGTTCCAAACAGTACAACATTACCATACATAAATAATGGTTGGTATTCTAACCCTACGCGCGGTTCCTGATTATCAATTACAACGAGTTTAGAACAACCAACACGCATTCCATACTGAAGAGCCACATTATTCAGAATAACAGTACTTTATATAACGTGATCGGTCATAAAAATGGTAATAAACACGGTTTTCTGCTGCTCATATTCATACATTTTGTACAACCTATTAAAGTCCTATACAACATGCTATCACGATTTCATTACCGTGTTATTATTTTATGATTTTCACGCAACCTTAGACCTTAAACTTATGAAGCAACACTATAATATTTGTAAAGTACTAATTAGTAATTACAGGTATACAGGAAATTAGGTCGTATTTGCACCATAGAACTACAATGTTTCATTCTTGACTTATGTCGATAGGTATAGCAATAACGACTTCATTAACTATTTCATTAGGTACAATTTCAATTGACCCGCATAGTTTTTACTGCTTTCAGGTACTTACTGTTATTTTATTATTTTAATACCTTCACAGATACTGATCTCAGTGGACATTTTCCGAAATTCCATTTATTGTAACTTTCCGAGTTTCAATTGAAATCAAACGGTTATTTCTTGTGCCAATCCAATAAGAAGCACCAAATAAAAAAAAATCTTTATATTATTTACCGTCATATTAGAATGATTTATTGAAGCCGCATCTTCTGTAGTTACCGCTTTTGATTCTTGTAAATTTTGTAAGGGAAGTGCGTGACAACGCATACATGATAGGGTTCTTAACAACTCTGCGACGCCATTGACCATTTGCAGTTCTTTTAAAACCTGATTTAATATAAATAGTAAGAAATATTTTATGCTTTTACTGCTTCAATTCTATGCCATATTATATATGTATAGTGCTTTGTATTTTAACAATGAATTACTTTGCCAGCTAAAGTTTATCAAACTAGGAATTGATAGGTCAGAACGGCAACCAGCTATACTCATAGATACTGTAAATGTCGAAAGCTCCTAAACAGATATTTGAGATTTAAGATTGCGCAAACAAGACAAAGTAAATCGAGGGAAATATTATATTTACTACTGTACTTAAAGTTCTTGATGTTTATGATATTAAAGCTTCCGCTAACACCGAACCTACCAACAAAATCCAAATAAATTGAACTATCTGATCAACCTTTCAAAAGTCATATGCATAACGTTTAGGAACTTCCATAATTTTCATGAATAGCTTACCAAACAGAGAACCAAAGCTCAAGTGAATATTGGCAATGTGCCATCATACATCTTTGCATTAGTATAATGAGTTCGTTTACCTATGATGCTAACTTTAACTTTACAAGTCCAATTAGTACAGTCAGACATACTGGCAGGTTAGTAATTTATGTTTTCTTTCTTTTCTGAAGATATATATCATGTGCACCTCGTGTGAGCTGTGATTGAAATCGATTATTTTAACAGTCAAAAATCACATCTCTAGTAATTTCACAGTTAAAGACAATGACTATCTTGTCTAGACAACCTTTTGTGAGACTTTTGGGCAGCATGTGTCAATGACCTTTTATCTATCCACCAGATTAAGTTTTTATGTATATCTTTCAGAATACATACGTAGGCTTATCTATTCTAAACACCACTACAAGCTCTCCTTTAGTATTCAACTCAACGTTATCTTTACGCCTTTCCGCCATTGTTTCGCTTACAAATAGGCGGATAAGTGCGTGATATTTGGGACCATTTTCCTTGCCATTTTACAAATCTGTCGTGCATATCAAGCCAGGTCGCTTAAAATACGTTTAGGATATTTACATTTAACCGATAGACACATAGCCCAGAGATAGGGTGTGGATTTACGATCGAAAGGTCACCAGTTCAAATTGGGCAATCATAGTGAACCCATTCCCAGAACAAGAATTTTGCGTAGTTTTGTAAGATTAATAGGAATATTAGTAAGTCTACGCAATGGAGTCAGAGATATTAGATTACTAGGTATTGTGATACTAGGTATTAGTAACGAGAATGAAATAGACCGAGCAGTTGGAAATATACACTAGAATTTCGACGAATTCAATAAAATCAGAATAATCGAGACCGGTGGAAGCCTCAACCTCAAAGGAGCTTAGCCCAACAATGAGACAGCGCGGTCTAAATATGCCACACTACAAATTACGAGTGAACTACTATTGCAACTTGGTGATTAAATCGAATGACTTGCACTCATTAGAATAAGGGCTCGTGAATCGATGATTGGCGAGTGTTTACTGTGTCAATATGCAACTGTGTAGACAAAACGGAATAACAGTCCAGTCGATTGTGTTGATACAAAACCATCGATCAAACTTGCTCGACCTACAACAAGGTGAATAGCTATAATAGTACACAGAGATGAAACGCCATGCAATGTTTCATTCGGCCTTACAAACAGACTCCTTGTCGGAAATAGAGCGACATGAAGAGCCGAAACAAAAAGTGAGGAGACAATAGTCTGCAGTGTCAGGTATAAAACATGTAAACATAGCCGGTTCAATGTATAGGAAATTACCTACAAAGCTCGTTAACCGATGAGCTTTTCCTAACAGAGTTTACGATTAAATTCCCATGCATATATGTAGGACGGAAGAATTGGTTGTTTTAGCAAAAATAAACACCTTTTCTAAATAATAAATCAGCTTTTATTTTTACACACTTTTCATCTTTTTGACTCCCTTTTGTTCTCTCACCTTCGTCTATGCCTCTACGTTTCTTTTTTTTAAATCATCAGATTACAGTTCAGAAAAAACATAGTTAACCTACTTTAAATTATAAAATAGCCCACAACTCGGCCATCCTGCCATAGTCTGACCTCAGACTATGAACATACCTACTTCACTACTTACGTATTTTAAAACAACAACTCAAATATCAACTAGTATCATCACAGTTTTAGAAATAAACTAATATAAACATCATAAATCTAACATCTTAAAATTAAATGTCACTGTACACCTGAGATCCAATGCCTTATGTTACTTTAAACTGTTTTATAATAAAATAAAGAAAACTTAAAATTGAAATGTTGAAAAATGTATAATATAAAAAACGACACAATAAACAACCAGCTTAGTAGCTCACCTCTGGCCATCTTTTCATGTAGTCGGCTGCAGTTGATGTTCTTATAGGACCCTCAGCAGTAACTTCACCTTTTTCTACCTCATATCGATCTTTCCCAAATATCTTCACGACCTTATAGGGTCCCAAATACTTTGCCTTTAACTTCAAAGTCTTTCCGAATTGTGTTCTTCTAATAGCTACAAAATCTCCCACAGCATACTTTACACTCTCCTTTCTTTTTTTGTTATAATTTTTCCTATTTTCTTCTTGTATTTTTAGAATCTGTATTTTAGCGTGTTTTCTCAGCTTTTCTCTTTCCTGTACATACTCTTCTCTTTCCTCTTCCTGTAACATGTTAATTATCTCTATATTTTCTTTAAGTTTCATTTTGGTACCAATCAATAACTCGAAAGGAGTTGTACCTATACTGCGCTGAAAAGTACTATTTAATGATCTTTGCACCTGGCTTACATGACGGTACCATTGCTTCTCATCTCCTAGACACAACTTGGTAAGTATGGAGATTAAAACTCTGTGTACTCTCTCCACCTGTCCATTACCACGGGGAACACCAGTGGTAACTGTAATATGTTGTATCCCTTCAGCTTGACAATAATCTGAAAAATCGTTGCTAGTGAATGCAGCTCCTTTATCTGTTATCATTCTGCTTGGATTCCCAAAAACTTGTTGATGAACCCTTAGTTTATTAATTAGCTCTATAGAGTTTGTGGTTTTTGTCGGGAACAACCACACAAACTTAGTGAAGGCATCTACTATAGTCAAAATATAATTGTATTGTTTCTTAGTTTCTGATAGAGGACCAATGTGATCACAATGTAGAGTACTAAAAGGTATACTTTCCTTCTCTATACTGTTCAAAAATCCTTCTTGCTTTCCTTCTTTTTTCAATGCTAGTAAACAAGGTATGCAACTGACAATAACTTCTTCTATTTTCCTAGTGACATCTTTAATATAATAATCCTTTTCAATGAGCTCTATCATTTTCTTTTTACCAAAATGACCATTTTCGTGTACTTTTTTTATTATTTGCATTTCCATTCTTTTTGGCACAACTATTTTGCCTTCTTCACCTTTATACAGTAGTCCATTATGTTCATAATAATCCATGTATGGCTGCTGTTTTACAACTTCTAAAATAGCACTTGTTCCTTCATCACACTGTTGAGCCTTTCTTATCTGGTCATGGACTCCTCTTGTAACAATATTCACGTAAGCGCTGCGACTCAGGGCGTCTACATGTCTCATCTTGCTTCCAGATCGATGTTCAACTGTATAGTCATATTCCTGTAATAAGAGAACCCACCTGGCCACTCTTGTTGTTAAATCTTTCTTTTTTAAAGTCATCTCAAATGCTGAACAATCTGTAACAATCTTGAACGGGATTCCACATAGATATTTTCTAAACTTTTTCACACCTTCTATCACAGCTAAAGCCTCCAACTCGTAACTTGTATATTTTTTCTCTGCATCTGTAGTTTTCCTGCTCATGTAGTACACTGGATGTAAACAATTGTCATTTGGATCTTGTTGCATGAGCACTGCTGCGTAAGCTTGTTGGGAGGCATCAGTGTGCAGTTCTGTCTTCAAAGATGGATTAAAAATTTTGAGCACTGGACCCTGTGTCAACTTCTCTTTCAACTGATTGAAAGCAATTTGCTGCTCCTCACCAAAATGATAATGACTGGTCTTCCTTAACAAATCAGTCAGTGGTCTTGCAATCCATGAGTAACCTTCAATAAATTTTCTAAAGTATGAGGTTAAACCTATAAAGCTTTGGAGTTGTTTAATGGTTCGTGGCTCTGGAAACTTCATGACTGCTTCCACCTTATCACTCGATGGCCTTACTGTTCCATTCTCAATTATATGACCAAGGTACTCGACCCTAGTGGTCAGTAAATTACATTTCTTCCAATTGATTTGGAGTCCATGTACAGAAGCCACTTTCAATACTTCTCTAAGTCTGTCAAGTGCCTCTTGATAGGTCTCTGCCATTAACATGATATCATCTATGAAAATCAATAAATGACCCTTTGCGATTATATCCCTGAAAACAATAGTTATAAAACGAGTAAAATAGTTTGGGCATATAGAAAGTCCAAAAAGTGCCCTATTAAACTCATACTGCCCTGTTTGCGTCACAAATGAGGTATATTTTATACTGCTTTCCCACACTTTTAAATGAAAGTATGCATCTTTGAGATCTAACTTACTAAATATCTTATAACCTGAAAGCCTATCCATGTGATCGTCTATAATTGGTAAAGGAAATTCGTCTTTGACCATCTTTGCATTAATCTTCCGATAGTCAACACAAACACGTGTTGAACCATCCTTCTTTTTAACCAACACTAGAGGGCTTGAATACTCAGAAAAACTGGGCCTAATAATACCTTTCTGAATCCATTCCTTGATCTGTTGATCCACTATATGCTGTTCATGCAGGGATAGACGTCTGGGTCTTTGTGCAACCGGAATGTCATCCTTCAGAATTATTTTCATTTCGATTGGCGCCTCCTGCACCTGCATGGGCCTATAATCTTCCACCATTTGCATAACAACTGTGCGTATGTTATCATCTGCAATATAACTCACCAGTTGTTGCTGCTGTGCATCTGAAATTAAACACCTTAACATTTCACCTTCCCCTTTTGATATTAAACTAACACACCCATTATTAAACAACACAGTCGTAGTCATTAAAAAAGGTTGACCTAGTAACATCTTGTAAGGCATTGTATCTACCGGTATTACATAAAATAATACATCTAAATTATGACCGTCCATATTGATGATACCATTAAACTTCCCTAACGTATTTACTTTCGACGATCCAAGTCCAGTTAATAACAACTTTTCTCTAGTGTATGACGACACTTTTAATTCAAAAAATAAATCTACTGTTATCAAATTTAAATCACTTCCACTATCAATTAATGTTTCTACTTTCTGACCACAAATTTCTATTATTTTCTCCGATTTTTGAAGTTTGTTTTGAGTTTTATTGTTGACATTCAACACCGACTGAAGTTGCGGACCACTGTCACTGTCACCTTCAATGTTGATGTCTGACACTTTAATTCGGTTTTCGCCATCTTGATCGTGGTCGCCACCATCGTTCGCCGCAAACTTCACACACATCGACTGATGACGCTGCCGATTTTGCGACTGCGAATCATACTTTTGAATGTTGCTCGACTTACAATCTGGTGCAATGTGGCCAAACGTATCGCACTTAAAACACTTTACTCCATTCGGACAAGAATTAGATAGATGAGATGTATCACCACACTTGTAGCAATTTCTTTTAAGTTCAGCGGCTTGCAACTTTTGTCCGCGACCGCCACTACTCGTACTTTCTTGATTCTGTTTTGACAAACTGGCACGGACTCTCGACTTATTCTTGATATTTTCATATATGGACAACTTTTCCTTTAGAGCCGAGTAGGTGGTGACGCCGTAGAGTATTGCTTTGTTCATCTCCAAATCCTGTATTCCATCCACAATGTACTGAATGGCCACATAATCCTGGAATTTCGCCCGCTTGCCCAATTCTTTCATAACCAACATGTACTGGTAATAAGTCTCCTCGCGCCTCTTCTTACGAGAACTCATAAACTCATGCATTTCTTTAATATTCAATGAATCAGGAAATTCCTTTTGTAGTGCAGCTTTCAGCTCTTCGAACGTCTTGTAGGTTTTTTCTGACCGCAACCAGAGCTCAGCCGTGCCTGTTAGCGATCTACGGGCAACGATCAGCTTCTGTTGAGGCGTCCAGCTGAAGATCTCGGAATTGTCCTCAATATCCTGAGCCCATTTAGAAGACGAATACGTCTTGTCATCGCCACTAAATTTCAAAATACCATCTGCGCCGAAACTGTTCGCGACGCCAAACATCGCCTTGTCGTCTTGCATCTTCAAAATACAGCTCTTACAACTTTCCCAAAACGACCGGCAACGAGTTCGCCACATGCGTGAGAAACCAATCTCGTTTCGAACGTAATATTTCTGCCAAAATTCTTATTCTTCCAATCCCGGACGAGCCCCCAAAGTTGTAGGACGGAAGAATTGGTTGTTTTAGCAAAAATAAACACCTTTTCTAAATAATAAATCAGCTTTTATTTTTACACACTTTTCATCTTTTTGACTCCCTTTTGTTCTCTCACCTTCGTCTATGCCTCTACGTTTCTTTTTTTTAAATCATCAGATTACAGTTCAGAAAAAACATAGTTAACCTACTTTAAATTATAAAATAGCCCACATATATGAAAATACTTCACCAGGCTGGCTATAATTAATAACGTAGCATACGTCAACCAGTTCGTATCTGCACACCTCTTCCGATATACCGCCGGTACCGCTTGACAGCGAATGGGCGTGCATTAGTTACAATATTTATGGGCCAAGATACAAGTGGGTGGCGAAAAAATGTAATTAACTAGGATAGAATTACTGTTATTAGTAACCAATATATTTTTTGTACGTGTGAAGGGAATTAATTGCGAATCGATTGCGATTTTATCGAGGATAGGTTATTTATCTCAGTTACCCGTATGAAATATTAAATGGTGTTTAATGGCTTAGTGTTGGGGAATGAGCGCTGTTCTCGCCTTTAACGACGCGTTATACATATCAACGAAGCCAATTATTTCATTGAAAAGAAATAAAAACATGAATGAAAGAGTCATTCATGAGGGGCTAGTATAATGAACCAAACGGCAGACTACGTGCCTTTAGTGACGGAAAGGTAGATAAAATCTATATGTATAGATTTGTTGTCAGCTTAGCTCTTATTTATTTTTGTCCAAGTCTTTAATGCAAACAAATGAAACATAATAGTGTATTGATGACAGCACCTCTTCTTTCTTCACAAAGTATCACAAACTCGGCATTGTGGCTGTGTCTAAATCCGCTAATCTCTCCTAGTCCATGCCTTGTATACCCTGCGCAAGCGCAACCCGCACCGTATGGGAGCACGCGGATAATTTATGTGATAGAACGAACGATGCTCACAGAATACTGTGTTCTACAGTTCTACCTCTGTTGTCGTCAGCTATGTCCACCTGCTGAGACATTGTCTTCGAACTGATACGTTTTGATTTAGTTGCGTATTTCATTTGAAGATTAGGATTCTTTATAGCTTCTACGTAAGGCATTTTGTACGCTGTTATCTGATTATGCTGTGACTATTCCTAAGTTGTCGTGTTATAAGATACCGTTAAAGGTGAGAGATTTATTTTGTGGACTTATTTGGATTATTTACGTTGGAAATCAATGCTGGTGGATAATAGTTTTAAGCTTGTGGTAACATCCTCTTTAAAACATCTAACAATTTAAGACACCCATTTTCAAATCAACAGGCTAGGCTCACTTCAAACGCGAATACTTGCAGTACCTACATCCACTGCTAGTAGAAACCTATTTTAAGAGGAATGCGCTAGTAAAACCATCGGAAATGGATTATACACGTAATTATCCACATGTAACTCTGCCACACTATGACGGGTACAACGCGTAGGAAAGCATTAATGTGATTTACTCCCCTAACGGGATCTCAAGCCTCGTCCGTGACTAGTCCAGTTATACTGGTTTTTGGTTAAAGTATACTGCCAATAAGTGTTTATAGCACTATGTTATTAGAAAAGCAATTCAAGCGGTAGAAATCTATAATAAACCTTTTGTAGTCTCGTCGCATTTGTTAATCATGCAGTCTACACTGAAGAAGTTCTTGAGGTAAGATTTAAACTAACATCAAAATTATTTTTTTAATTAAGAGAAGCGTTCAGATGCTTATACTACCAAGCTCCAATTTTAGGTTTTGTTCCAGCAAATAAAGTCCCGTAAAGTTTAAATATGGATTTAAGTTTACAAAGTACGAGGCAAAAAAAAACTCTACATTCTTTTATGCTTTCTGCAATAGTCTGCGGCAGGGGAGTTCAGTGTCGCCTTTTCCAAACCGATGCACCTAATAAAATAAAAACGATTATTTACGCTCATAGCCCATTTTATCTCGCATTAAGAACCGATCGAACACCTCGTTACCTGACAAAAGGTGTAATGAACACTACACATCAGTGATTTCCTGCACTTGTGAGGGTCAAATGTGGGAGTTTTGCACGTAAAATGCATAAATTGTGACATCCTTTAACACCTGTAAACAAGTAATGAGAATCAAGCTTGGCAGGCTATCTTGTGATTCAAGAAATGGCACTGGTTGGTTGGAGCTTCAAAGCATTTGAATAAACCATTTGATTTCCGAGGTATAAAGTTTCGATTTTTTATTTCAAAATACTTACGCGGGTTCAAACATGCAATACGAATAGGCAGTGTTTTGACAAAAATACGAAGTTCATAACAACAGCTGTCGATGCAAAGGGAGTGAAGAATAGGTACACAACTACACATTGAAACCATACAAGGTGTGATGCGAGGCAACGAAGCAATCCTACTAATATTATAAATGTGAAAGTTTGTAAAGATGTTTGGATGTTTGTTACTCAATCACGCAAAAACGGCTGAACAGATTTAAATGAAATTTGGCACACAGATAGTTTATAACCTGAATTAACACAGAATACTTTCTATCCCGGTAGTAGGTTCCCGTGGGATAATTTCCGACATCCACGCGGGTGAAGCCGCGGCCAACTGTAGTTTCATATTACTCTTTCTACCCATTGAACCAAACTGAAATTCAGGGAGTCGTTTATGTTATGGGAAGGCAATGAACAACCCTAAAATAAAAGAAAGAAAGAAAGAAAAATATTTTATTTGGGACACGCACAGGAAATACAGTTAAAAAGGAGCATATAAAAGTAACAAAATAAACATTAAAAAACAAAAAAAAAAAGAAATTAAATTAAATAAAAATTCAGACTAAAAAAAAAGAGACCTGTGCGAGGCCAAAAAGGCTCCCATCTCAGCATAAAGCTGCGATATTTAAAAAATAAATACCGCAACGCTGGTATTCTGATAGGGCCTGTGTGATGCCACGGACATACCCACGGATATCAATTAAAAATAGCAAGGGGAATAAAATAAAATACACTAAAAAGTTAAACACTCCTTAACCACTTAAGAGCAGTTTGCTCAAACTGTTTTGTAATCTAACCAACTTTGTTACAAAGTAAAGCAGCAAGGCTTGTCCCTATATTGCAATTTAATGTTGGCATTAATATTCTAGACAGAAAAGCATTTCTTCCAATGTACCTAGTTGTATCATTGATTTTAATCTCATCCGTAAGCTGAATTGGATTGGAACGACATCGTAACTACTACTAAAGTGAGTTTGTTTGTTACGCTTTCACGCTAAAACGGCTGAACGGATTTGGAGGAAATTTAGCACATGGGTATACCATGACTTGAATTAGGACATAGGATACTTTTTATCCCGGTTGTACGTTCCAGTGGAATAATTTCCGAGCTCCACGCGGGTAAAGCCGCGGGCAAAAGCTAGTTGTTAATATAGAGAAGTTAAGTCTGTTACTCTGATCTAAACTGGAGATATGAGATGTCAAATAATATGAAAGTTGATACGTTCCGGTGCCAAGAATAACATGGCAGGTGGTAAAAATAAGGTAAGATAGAAAATTCTATACACTGTTAGAATTTACGTTTCAAAGCAGAGCCGCTAGAAGTGTCAAGCTGAACCGGGCACCCAGTACCTAGGTCTTTGGATATGTAAGAATTAGATTTTAAATACGCTGACAAGTACTGTGAAAAACATTCACAATTTTACTTTAAAAGGGGGATGCACTGTGGTAGCCCGCGAAATTCAAATTTTCTTGAGTTTTATGCAATTTGCAGGTCCGTGTTAGGTGTATCCTAATATGATACGCGGATCAAAATATGATACGCGGCAATAAAACATATGTATTTACAAAATTTTAACCATAAATATCTGCTGCACGAAATCTAACTTAGAGAGATGTATTGATGATTTTTATGGTTAAAATTATGTAAATATATGTTTTATTGCCGCGTATCATATCTTGATCAAGATACAACCTGAGACGGACCTGCAAATTGCATAAAACGCAAGAAAATTTGAATTTCGCGGGCTACCACAGCGCATCCTCCTTAACTCTTAAAATGTCGATTGCACACCATGTGTACAGATAACAATAGAATTTCAATTGTGTCTGCTAATTGGCGCGCGACGGGTTAATCAATTAAACATGTGCAATATATAGTACACTCCTACCAACTTATCTGTGAAATGGCGAAAATTGAAACTACGGCCGTCATGTTGAAATGTCTTCGATTGTGCCGACGCATGTCATTCGATTGTGTCGACCATAGAAATATAAAAAACAGGTCGACACAATCGAAAACACTTCTTTCATATATCTATGGTGTCGACGCATCGACGGTGGCGTCCTCTTTCAGTTCACAGATAAGTTGGTAGGACTGTAATTGTGAAGTCAAAGTGGCACTGCTTCAACCATTAATTAGTAGGAGAACTTCAACCTTTTTGCTCCGAACAAAGGTATTACATTTCAAAGAAGGTGTAAGGTGCCAGTATTCTAAGATTTTTGCGAAGCAAATTTAAAGGATCTCCCCAACTGGCACATTATTATCGGTCGATAATATCGGATGCGTTACTGCGATATCAGTTTTCAGTACATTTTGTACGGCCACGAAGTTACACACTGCTGCGATAATGACAACTCAATAGAAGTAGGTCGCTTGCGTTCCTATACGTCCTGCGACATTCCAATGAGTACTTAGAACAATTTGAATTACAATGCATACGATCTTACACACTGCGTTGATAACGTCAGTACTAGTGGTACCTCAATAATTTGGTTTATACGTTAGAAATATCGGGCGATAAAAACGCAGCTGTGTGGCAAGAAATCGGGACGATGGCAATAACGCATCCGAACATTCGATATTATCGACCGATAATAACGCGGCTGTGGGGAAGAGCCTTTAAACAGTAAAGGGCTGTGCCAGTAGATGACAAGTGGCGGGCCTGCAAGCATCATGGTAACCTATTTACCTTAGGTAAACTTTCACAACGTGCATGGGGATAGTATCTAAAAGCAGTTCATAGGTGCATAGGCATTCCGTTGCTTGGAGATAACTGAGAAATGTTATGAGTACTTCGGCTATCTTCGTTTAAACTCGGATCATCTGAATCGGAAGTCTGTCATGTGAGGTTAATGCAAACGTCAGAAAATGTTAAGTGTGTATTCAGTGAGCAATCCTCCTATTTTAATGTTTGTGAGGCAAAGATGAGCCATGTCTTCAAGCTGTTTTTAAGAGTCATCACGAACCGTCTCGCGTGCAGGTTTGACGGCTTCCAGCCTCCCGAACAAGCCGGATTCCGCAAAGGCTTTAGCACCGTAGATCACATACATACGCTGCGGCAGGTTATACAGAAGACTGAAGCGTATAACCTGCCTCTCTGCTTAGTGTTTGTGGAATACGAGAAAGTCTTCGATTCGATCGAGACATGGGCTGTAATGCAGTCTCTTCAACGGTGCCAGATCGACTATCGGTACTTTGAAGGGCTGAAGTGTCTGTACGAAAACGCCACTATGTCAGTCCGACTCCAGGACCGGACCCCGAAACCTATCCTTCTGTAGCGAGGGGTGAGAAAGGGAGACGTTATCTCTCCGAGAGTGTTCACCGCTGCACTGGAGGATGTCTTCAAGGTTCTGGACTGGAAAGGGCTAGGCATCAACATCATTGGCGAGTACGTCACTCACCTTCGGTTTGCCGACGATATAGTAGTCATGGCTGAGACTGTGGAGGAGCTCAGTACAATGCTCGATGACCCAAGTAGAGATTCCGAAAGAGTGGGTCTTAAAATTAACATGGATAAGACAAAGGTCATGTCAAATGCCATATAGCACCCACTCTCATGAAGATTGGAGACACTATACTCAAAGATGTGGATGAGTATGTTTACCTAGGACAAACTGTCTACTTTGGTAGATCCAACTTCGAGAAAGAGGTCAATCGTCGAATTCGACTCGGCTGGGCAGCGTTCTGGAACCTTCGCAATATCTTCCCGACTCACATACCGCTGTGTCTCAAGACAAAAGTCTTTGACCAGTGCGTGTTGCCAGTGATGACCTACGGCAATGAAACGAGATTGGTCACAATGGGCCTTATTAGAAGGCGAAAAGTCACCCAAAGGGCAATGATGAGGGCTATGCTTGGAATTTCCCTACGTGATCGAATCAGAAATGAAGTGGTCCGCAGGAGAACCAAGGTAACCGACACAGACCGAAGAATAGCCAAACTTAAGTGGCAGTGGGCAGGGCACATGGCTCGCAGAACAAATGGCCGATGGGGCCGAAAGGTTCTGGAGTGGCGGCCGCTTACCGGAAGACGTAACGTTGGAAGGCCTCCCACAAGGTGGACCGATGACCTTGTAATGGCCGCAGGAATCCGCTGGATGCGGGAAGCACAGAACCGGTCCAAGTGGTGGTGCTTGGGGGAGGACTATGCCCAGCGGTGGACGTCTTTCAGTTGAAATGATGATAAGTCAAAGATGATAATCCTTAAACCTTAGTTTACGGGCAAAATAGAGTCTAGCGTGTCGAAATGTAAAGCCTTTCAAAAAATGTAATTAAAGTCATTACTAAAGTTAATATTGACCTTTTAACTATTACCTCTGACATAAATACGTACCTACATTTTACTGAAGTAATTATTTAAAGACCTCTCCTTTACAAATACTTGACATTCACAATCGCACGCAAAGAAACTTATGAAATCTTAAAGAGTGCTAGAGTTACTTAGAACGTTTTACTTCGAAACATATGTACAGAATATTATCGGTAAAGGCCAAAAGAGTCTAATAAGTAACTACCGAATAATAAGCAAATTGTGTAAATCTTTCGAAATAACGAGATACACAATATTGGTATCCGAGCGAGTGACTTTTGACCGCTGTATGGTCACTTAAACGCTATAAATATCACGAAATTGAATTGGAATGAAGTGAATGAACTAAACAATCGCCAATTACTGTTTGAAATTTCGACTTTAGCACGGTTCTCATGCTGTATTAGGTAAATAGACGTAGAGCTAAATGTATTGTGTATTACGGTGCGGTATAATCTGTAGATCTTCTTAGGAACACTGTCGCCTGCGGCGTGTCTCGTTGTAAATCACACGCTTCTTGCACCAATTTAAGGTTGCTTGTTTTTATTTAAGGTTGTCATCAAATTAGTGAGCAGAAACTAACGTTATTTATTGTATCAGGTTTCGCGGTGGCTATAAACATTAACTTTGGCGAAAATGCGTTACAAAAGCCCCTTTATGCCCTACAACACGAGAGCGATATCATCATTAACCGACTTCAAAAAGGAGGAGGTTATCAATTCGTCGGAACCTTTTTTTTTTTTTTTTTTTTATTTTTTTTTTTTTTTTTTTATGTATGTTCCCCGATTACTCGAAGATGGCTGGACCGATTTGGATTATTTTTTTTTTTTGTTTGAAAGGGTATACTTCCCAGGTGGTCCCATGATCATCAAGTCAGGATCTGATGATGGGATCCTGGAGAAATAGAGAGAACTCTTCCAATTTTATAGGCACACTTGAAGCGATTTGGATAGTTTTTGGAAGAGTACTTTCTCGGAGTGGTCCCATTTCAATTTGGTGAAGATCTGATGAAGAACTTCTGAGATAGGCAACGGAACTCCTCAATAAATGATAGCAAATGGACTGGGATTGCTGAAATCTCATGTCTGTTTGTTGTTCACACCAGATCATAACATAACATCACGCCAGTACGCTGTGAAGGGGTAAGCACATGTGAACCACTAAAAAGTGAAAAATAAAAACTTTTTTACAAAAAAATACAACCGACTTCCAAAAACAACACTATAAAGTGAAAAATAACTTTAATTTCGGAAGTCGGTGGTAAAAACGAAAATACATTTAATCAGACACCGACTTCCGAAATTAAAGTTATTTTTCACTTTATAGTGTTGTTTTTGGAAGTCGGTTGTATTTTTTTGTAAAAAAGTTTTTATTTTCGCTTTGATTCGTTTTTATTAAAACCTATTCACTCACCACTCATCACACTCACTCACTCATTCATTCATCACTTTAAGGATGATATACCGTGAAGCAAGTGCAGTTGCAATACTTTTACAAATACTTTAACGATGCGATTGCGTACCTAATGTTTCTATTGCGTGACTTTTTGTATTTTGATCACCGGGCATTTGTAAAAGAGATCATAGTAAGCCGACGTACGCACGGACGTAAAAGTATCGCGGCGGGATTTTATCGCGCTCTGGATTTTCAACTCTCGTAATTGAGCCGAGCATTGAGAATCCAACTTAACAACAACAGAGTGCATTCTAGAGCGTCGAAAAAACACACTGTTGGATTTTCAACTCTCGGCGCTAAGCAAAGTTGTTGAAAATCCAGTGCGCGAAATATAATCGCCGCGATATTTTTACGTCCGTGCGAACGTCAACTTAAGGTGTTCCTTAACGCCTCTGAGAATTTCAGATATTCACAAACACAGACATACATGACAGACGCGATATTGAAAAGCTCATACTTTAATCTACCTTTCCTTACTACTAGTAGGTTGTAAGCATCTGATTCCATACCATTATTTGAAGGCCAAATAAAGACTGCAATCTGCCATCCACTTCTTATAAACTCTACGTATGTGAGAGCTTTTGATTATCAAAATTGAATTTGAAGTAAGTATTAACTGTTTGCAAGCCCATAGCTGACTGACATTCGTTCTACCGCAATTTCATAGGAATTTCCACTGTCTGTAACATTTAGCTTATAAACAAATGACATATGTATTACAGACACCCCTAGAGTACAATTTAAACATTGCAGTAATCTCCACAAGAATTTGCCTTGAGCGAGTCACTTGTTTTACACCCAACGTGATGTTTAACAGGCAAGTTAAGTGAGTTTTACTTAGAATTTTTACACTAAACTTACATACAAATAAGACTTGTACTTATATTGAAAAAGATTTCTTTATTTTTAAACCTGTCTAACCTTTTAAATAAGAGGTCCCTTAAGGCTTCATGTAAGCAAGATGGTTGTGTTGCTTACGAACCAAACTAATGTCGGTGTATTTCATACTAAAGTGTTCATGTAGTTTTTGAATATTATTGACCAAGTTCTTAAGGCGACGATGACCGACTTTTAATGATTATAAACTAAATATCACGTCTAAACGAGTAGTGTTTATGATTTGGAAAAAATATATGTTAAATAAATAAATAAAAAAATTAATAAAATAAATAAATTAGAGCATTTTCTTAATAACTATTAATAATATGTGAATATTTTAGATTATGTTGTGTAATGAATTTGTAAATTTATGTCTAGCGTGAAGAATCACGCGAAAACTATCAAGCGTATTTTTATTAAACCTTCAATTTAATTATTTATCTTTTAGTATACGTGTTTCAATATAATACCTTTTGTTTTATGTGTGATAAATTAATAAGTAATGTGTCTGATTTAGGACAGCGCTCCTTGATGGGCGAGTCCTATTACTGGGTGGACATTCGATGCGCTGCGTGAGCTTAGCACAGAACACGCAAGCTAACACTCAAGGCCGCAGGCACATATCTACGTCTTGAAACAACAATATCGTGGGTATTAATATTTTAAGAAGCTCCAGCTGTTAGCCTATTGCAACAGAACTAAACATAATGATGACGCAAGTTAAGGGTCAAGATCATCTTCACTGAATGACACTTTATTATAAACAAAATTCGTGTCACCGAGTGTTTATGAAATGATATTATGTTTTGCCTCATTTGCATGCTGACTTGACAATGTAAAACAAACAAAATATTAGAAGCTTTTCATATGAATAATGGGTTTACAAGGTTAACTTTGAAATTCTTAATATTCAAATGGATTCTAAACTAATTTCCTCCAACACCTCACGGCTATTATATGAAAATATTAATATATCATTGACATCGACCGTTTAAAAAAAGGAGGTTCTGTATTCGATCCTTATGTATCTATGTTTGTATGTCCCCGATTTTCTCAAAAACTAATGAACCAAGTTTGAAGATTCTTTTACTAACGAGATCTACATACGTTCAGGAAGGTTTTAGTATATTATACATAGGTAATTAACTAATCTTATGTACGAAGTTATATGCATATATGTACTGTATCTCCGGCATTTCTAAGAGAGTTATTACGATTCTTCTTTTCGTTCGTCTTGGGCATATTATTATGTAATTGTATATTCAGCTAAAAATAGAATAAAAAAAGTAAATTTAAAAAATCAAAAACCCAACTGCGTAAAAAGTGAACTTTATGAAAAATATGGAAACAAGATGACCTATTTTGTCTCCAAAAAATCTCATATAGTCGGAGGCATCTTTTGCGCAATCGGATTTTTTTATTTTTTAAATTTAGTTTTATTTATTTTACAGTTTCTAGCGTACAATACTCACTTATAACAGCCTCTTACTCACTGCAAAAGTTCATTATTGTTTTGTTTATCATTCACATTCAAATTTAAACATATAATTTGTAATATATTTTTGTAATCACCTTTTAAAACCCTTAATTGTGATACCCCACTCGATAGGTTTGGGAGAACTTTTTTTCGAAGACTTACTTATTTGGCGCCAAAAATTCGCCATTTTGATTTTTTATTTTATTTTAGTATAGGTACCCTTTATATACCCAATAAAGACGAATCAAACGACATATCACTCATAAAAATCGGTCAAGCCGTTTAGGCTACATGAAGTCACAATGGAACGGACATACATACATACACGCGAAAAACATTACCCTCCTTCTGTGTCAGTCGGGTTAAAATAAACTAGCTTTTAAAAAAGTAAAAACCGACTTCAAAAACCAAAAACGAATAAAATTACTTTCATAAAGAACTTAACAGCTTCTGAAGTGGGTGTCTTTAATTCTTCAATGCATCTTAGCTTGGCACCGACTTCAGAAGCTGTTAACTTTTTTATGAAAGTTATTTTATTTGTTTTTTTATTTCGTATTACCCAGTCACTGGGTTGTGGAAGTCAGATAGGCAGTCGCTCCATGTATAATACTGGTATTTAGCTGCATCCGGTTAGACTGGAAGCCGACCCCAACATAGTTGGGAAAAAGCTAAGCAGATGATGATGATTTTATTTGTTTTAAGTTTTTTGAAGTATGTTTTAAGACCATTTTCACTCCAAGTAGCCCTATAAGTATATTACTTACCTATTACATTAAACTGCAATAAACTGAGGTTCTAGTATAAGTTCCATAACTTTAAGCTCCCTATACGGTGTAGTACATAGTTCGGTCCATTTAATTACAGCCCCGCAAGGTTCGCCGCGGGCTAGTTTTCTGCACATAGAAAATCAAGACCTTTACAGCCTTGTTCTTGTCAAACTCAGATAATATATTACAGCATGTTTACACTTTGATTAGTGCAAGTGATTAGTGAGATAAAATTAGAAGTAGCTTGATCGTTTGATGTGGTAGTGAATCCACTCGCTTCATTAGCTGTATGCAATGTGGTTTTAGTTTTTACTTGGGGCTATTAAAAAGGCTATTAGAAAATTGCTTGATGTGGACATCTACACATTTTTAAGGATCCGGCACATCTCTAATAGCATCAGAGAGGTTAGTCGGTTGCCACTAATTGGACAATCTTTTTAGTGGCGGTAGCTCCATATTAATGAGCAATTGCCATTGAACTTATACAGGGTTAGTTTTCAATGACCAGCCAAATTTTCACAGGGTGTTCTACCCATGATTATGAACAACTTTCACTATGGGACCAACTTTGAAATCACGAAAAAAAAATCAGCTGTTTCATACATTTTGGTCGAGTAGGTATTGAACTTTTGTATGAACCATCTGTTTTTTTTTTTCGTGATTTTAAAGTTGGTCTTATAGTAAAAGTTGTTCATATTCACGGGTAGAACGCCCTGTGAAAATTTGGCTGGTCAGTGAAAACTAACCCTGTATATGTTACGGTAAGTGTGATTAATTGAAAATTATTAATAATTATCCATCATTATTAATAATTGCCTCAAGAGTTGGTAAATGTTAATATAAAATTGAAATTCATCACTTTTAGTAGTTGTTATTAATATAATTCACTACTCTCGACGGTAAAAGTAATAAAATAAAATAAGACTCGAAGTTATTTGTCCAGTAGGTATTTATACACACACACAGTAAGAAACTTACATGCAAAATCGTTTATTCTTTGGTTTTGCTTAAAAATATAAGTACAATCATAGACACGACGTCTATCTATCTATATATACTTATTTATTTTTTAATCAACATTAAAAGTTAAATTAAAATTCATTTATTTCAGGTCATTGACCCAAATTAAATACAAAAACACAATTCAAAATAAAAACTGATTAAATATGTAATAATTAATGTCTAATAAATAATGTCAAAGTTAATAATAATTAATTAAATATTACAATGGATTAAATAATTAAATCAAGTTATGTCAAAAGCAAATATTAAGCAAATCATTATACATTATTAGATATTTTACATTCAAGCACCAGCAATATGCCTGCCACCACAATGCCCAACGTAGGGACAATCCAGTCGCTGAGCAATCATCGCCAGGACAGTGTTGGAGCTGGCCCGCACCCTGCGCACCAAGGACGCGCACCGCTTGCGCATGGTGGCGTGGAAACTGTGCGCGCTTCCGCAAACATGCCCGTTAAAATCTTTCTTGTATTTCTTTGTTCAATAGGTATTTATTGATAATACCTACCACAATACTTAAAGGTACTGAACTAAAATACTAAATAAACTTTGAAAATTATTACATTTATCGGTACTAAGGTTACATTATTAATAATCACCCGTAAATGTGATTAATTTCTTACTTTTACCTCGACTTCCAGTAATTATTAATAATGATAGACAATTATTAATAATTTTCAATTAATCACACTTACCGTAACATACAGGGTGTCCAGTAAATAGCACGACATACTGCAGGGGCTGATAGCTTGGGTCAATACCTACCAAAACAACACAAAATATGTTCATCAAAATCTTACGGATTTATAGTTTTACAAAATTTTCCGAAATATCGAAAAATCTCTACCTTGAAACAGATTTTTAAGCATCTCCTAATGAAAAATTCCTTTTCTATTATTTTTTTTACATCAAATTATTCGTGAATAGTTACTTTACTCATTGATAAGTCTTTTTTCTATCAAAAACAAGAATGTTTTCAAGAAATAGTATTTTTTGTTTAAATTTTCACATAACGATTTTCTTTTCGCATAACTTTAACCTACAGTGGTGAAAAAAAAATCCATAAGATTTTGCTGAACATATATTGTGTTGTTTTGATAGGTATTGACCCAAGCTATCACCTCCTGCAGTATGTCGTGCTATTTACTGGACACCCTGTATACATCGTCTTAACATGGGACACTTTCCTCTTCATATAAACAATAATCCCTACCATTACAGGAGTCTAGTACATCTATTCGCTATCCTAGAACCATACTGAACAACAAAATATATAGCGCATGTAAACTATTCGGTTTAAGTGTTTATCTATCAACCAGCTTCCTATTAAACCCGTATTAGGTATGTTTTGTTACATTATCATTTTATCAAGCAAGATAAAGTAAATGCAAGAAATATTAATAATGTATCGTTTATGAAACGACAGAAACCATTATTCTATAGATTTTACGGCTTGTTTTAGAACATTCCTAATGCGTAATAACTAAAGCTCCATTTACACGGTAGCAATTTTCTGGAATGCTCAAGTGCAATAATCGCTTGCCATAAAACACGTTCGGCATAGGTTGCCATTCAGTAAAATGCAAGGCAAATGTAAATGTCATTCAGTAAATGTCTAAGCACAAAGTTGCACGTCCTTATATAAAATTGATTCAAGTATTACAGGCATTTGCGCTGCTAAATATTTTATTCGATTTAGTGAACAACTTGTGTCGTTCGCTCATTTTTGAATGATAGAAAATTTTCATGCCAGAACTGAATGCGATTTTATTGTATGTGCGATTTTATTGTATGTGCGATTTTATTGTAGGTACGTGCAATTTTATTGTACGTGCTGTTTACACCTATACCAGTTTTGAACGTCAACTAACTGCAACAATATTATGTATTGTTTAGACGGTGCCAGTTAATTGCTTTTCAATTTTATGGCACGCCACAGGCAATAAACTTGCATCGTGTAAATGGAGCTTTAGGTATCAGGGTATCAGTTTTGAAACAAATGAAGCACGCCAAGTAAATGTTTCGCAATGTCAATATGGTTATTACTTTCGTAATGAAATCAGAAGTCGGGAATGCTAAATCGTGATGATAATAATAGATATAATTTTAGTTGTTTAATAGATTTAATAATCGCTCTAAGATGTATTTAAATGCTATAAGCGGAGCTAGTTCAATAGTTAAGAGGATATATTGAAGCTGGTTTAGCTCGGTGTGTAAGTGAAATGGCGTTATGTTATGGCTGTCTAGATTGACGCGAGAAAGATAGAAGACTTCCACGCGCACCGGAACTCAACGCACTTCGATACTTAAATCAATTTTTAGCTAAGTAAGTTCTAAGCATATTTAAATACCTTCGATTTAAAGCAAATTTTACTGCACAATAAGGAACTGTTTACGTATAATCGTTTATAACAGAAAATAGGCGATGCTTGTTTGGATTTTTTTTTCTATAGAAAGAATTTCAAGTAGGTATTAATGTTTTGGTTTTAGTAGGTACAACAGTAGACAATATAGTCAAATAACACATATGGAAAATCCAAATGATTTAACCATATACATTTGGTTTTATAGGAATTTTAAAAACACAAAATTATCATTGTATCCCCTTAATTTATAGTTTCCTAGAATTCGTTCGATATTCATTGCTTATCTTAACAACTTGTCTACGACATCCTGTTGGTTGTCTAAATCTGTATGTTTGTAAATATAGGTTTAATTCTCTACTTCAGAAGTATTCAGAACTCTTATGACAAGAAGAACTATTCGAACGTAGGAACTCCCAGCCCCATAGTCTGACATCAGGGGGCCAACTAGTGTTGCCCAAATTCAGTCTTGGTCTTGCAGTCTTGGTCTTGTTCTTGCGTTTTTGCAAGACCAAGACCAAGAACAAGACCGCGTATTTTTAGCAAGACCAAGACCAAGACTGACCGTGCAAGACTTGACCAAGAACAAGACATAGCCTGCAAGACTCTTGCGTCTTGCAGCTAGGACTTAGCGCTATTTCACTGAGTAGTTGGGTGTAACAGTTCGGTGTATAGGTAGGTACGCTTAGGAATTCTATGAGACGCAAAAAACTGTATCAAAGAATATGAAAAACTGGACCTATGCGCATTACGACTAATACCATAAACATAGCGAATAAAAAAATATCTATTAAAATCAAACTGAGTGCATGCATAGTTATGTTTTAACCATCGGCACTTTGATAATGCGGCATCAAAGGTTTTGTACTTACTTCTCAAAGAAATTTGCCGCTTTTCGGAAGTACATGGTTATGATACACGCGCCGGCGGCTTCTTTTGAAATCTAAAACAATCGTTGCCGCCACGCCGAAATCATAACATTTGACACTATTTGATTGCCGCCATAGGGCGTAGGTATACTCATGCAAAATAATTTCCTAGTAGAGTACCTACAGGTGTTCCAAAGAATAAATAAGTTTCAGAGTGCTTAGAATGAAAATGAATACATTATACTGATCACGCAAGTAGTATTATGATTAGGATAAAATGGTAAGGATAGGTAGTAGATGTCATATTAATTCATTCTAGTAAGTATATATTATAATATTGATTACTTATATGGTTTTAAACTAATTACTTAGGTACTATTATTGTACATTTAGTCATTATATTTCTTAAGTTTTTACAAGAAAAAATAGCAAAAAAGTGTTCAAATATCACCCGTTTAATAAATATTGTAGCCACTTTGCGGACTAATACGTTTTTCTAAGATTTAAAGTAAACTTTAATAAATAGTAATAGACTAATAGGTAATTGCAAGACTTGCAAGACTCTTGCTGCAAGACCAAGACCAAGACCAAGACTGGGAGCGCAAGACCAAGACCAAGACCAAGACCAGGTGTATTGGCGCAAGACCAAGACCAAGACTGGCTAAGTCTCGTCTTGTTCTTGCATTTGGGCAACACTAGCCAACCACCACTTCTTAAAGCAGTATTATTTTAATGTTACTTCAGTGTGAGAAAGAGATGGAGCTATACAGGACGTCTAGCTCCATCTCTTTCCCACACTCATGTAAGATTAAAATAATACTGCTTTAAGAGGTGGTGGTCTAGCTCCAGGTTGTTAATGTCACATACTCATTCACTCTTCTACTTTACTTTACTATGTACAACGTCAAATTTTAGGGTGTGGTACAGCACATCAAACCAGACCAACCTCGTAGTCGCGAAAAAAATTTCAACTGTCCCATATAAAAAACTTTAATACCTACTAGACGCAAATGTATGGGACGGCTGATTATTTTTTTGGCGATTACGATGTTGCTGCCATGTAGAAAGTTGTTCGGTTTGATGGTCTAAACCACACCCTGAAATTTGACGAGGATGCAAAACGACACGTTGTATAATTAAGTACCTACTAGATGCTATTAAGTAATAGTTTGCCTACGCCTACATTGATTTATAAAATTTAATCGTTTTCAACCACCTACCTTTGTAATACTGTCATGTTAAGTTTCTTAGTGTGTCCTAAATTACAGGCTGTGGCTTAGTTTAAGCACCGGTTTCCCACCAATAAAATACTTCCACCACCACCACCATACCACCACCACCACCACCACCACCACCACCACCACCACCATACCACACCACCACCACCACCATACCACACCACCAACCACCACCACCACCATACCACACCACCACCACCACCATACCACACCACCAACCACCACCACCACCATACTACTACCTTTGTATGCATGTTACCAATACCATACAATATACAATCCTCTCTAACAACAGATAACGATCCACTAAGACTATTATCATCTAGCGAAAACGCATGAACACAAGGTAGAAAGCGAGTCCTACTTCCAGATAGCTCACAATAGCATAGCACAGGCTATAGGGTTTGCCGGTCAAGTGTCGTGCATGTGAACGTAGGGTACTTGTTAAAGTAGTTTATACAACACGAAGTGATAACGAACGGCTTCTATTAGGCCGGCTTCATGGTGGAGAAGTATTTTGTTATGCCATGGGCAATGGGCGTATAGTACATACAATAAACATAAGAAGAATCATTGTAATGATGTAACTTTTTGTAATTTATTTAATGTGAACTTATGAATAAATATTCTATTCTATTCTATTCTATTATCATTACGGAGAATTTAGAGACGTGACTTTTTAATTCGCTTAATTGTAAATTCTTTCGTGGAGGTCAGATAGGCAGTCGCTGCATCCGGTAGGTATACTGCAAGCCCACCCCAACTATGTAGGTGTAGGCAGCTTTGCTGTTTCCACTTTACGAAAACTTTTTAGTCCTTTGATTGTTAATTCGCACATTCCTGTCTCAGATATAGCGATGCACGAACTTTTAATTTTTATTTGTAGTTTCATCTGACATTTCTTCATTTTTAGTAAATTCGCAATTCTCATTATTACTGTCAAACTTCCGTCTATATAGCTAACTGTCCGCCTACTTTTTCTCAGTAAAGTCGTAAACACCAAACATGGTTAATGGTGTTTCAAATAATAAATGAAGCTGTGCGTCGTTTTGCCAATTTTAGTAAAGTTTAGATTCAGAGAATAGTGACTAAGGCTCATTAATTTCACCAAGTTTATGATCCGTTATCGATTGTTTGTGAACTTTGTCTAACACCGTTCTGAGAACTTCTATAATAACACAAAGATTGAAGACCTTTAACAGACGGTCTGAAATGTCAAAGTCAATAGTTCCATGTACAGTCAACAAAAGAGATATCTAAGCAGGGTATACTAACATAATTATTTGTATGTGAATTGCTTCATGTTCAATTTTAGATATATTACTTTGTTTTTGCATTGTATATTTTCACGAAATTGAACATGAAGCAATTCACATACAAATACGTTAGCTGCCTAGATATCTCTTTTGTTGACTGTACCTCGTTCTCGAGTGGAACACCGATTGTCCAATACACGCATCTTGTTACTTCGTTCTTCTACTTATACACGATGCTTGTATATGATAAACAGCTTACGAAGTTTATCAGCCAAAGACTTCCGCTAATGCAATATAGAAAGTGAGTCCCACTTCCAGTGTCATGTAAAATTATACGAGGACTACCTCACACGGTTATAGTAAAAGTAACAGTATATCTTCACAATTTTCGATAAGAAGTGATTGGATTACCGAGTTACAAACCGCACTAAGCAAATAGCATGCTTCATTGAATACGAAAGATAATGACGCAGGCATAGACACCGTAAGAAGGCTGCAATTGGTAAATGCACTGAAATGCTGTTGCCGGATTGGCTTACATAATTGGCTGGCAGCATGTGTCCACTCACTTGTATTGACACTGACAGTTCTTCTGCTTACCCTTTGGCCCGATCAATGCATTAGGTATTCGTGTCACATTGTCGCTGCTTGAGAAACGTTGCGTTACGTATCCGAGAGGCGCGTCGCTAGAGATCAGACGGACAGAAACGCAACGCCCTATTGGATAATAGGTCTTTACCTATGAAATTGCCGTTTTGTATGAAAAAATTTAAACGAATTTTTTTCATGCATTTTTTATTTGTATTAATCGAAGTAATCACCCATGCAATCAATGCATCTTTGCCAACGCAGTGGCAGTTTATTGATGCCCTTCTTAAAGAAATCAGCTGGATGGGAGGCAACAAATTCTTCAAAGGCATTTTGTACTGCCTCTCGGGTATTAAATTTTTTTCCCGCCAAGAAGTTATCCAAATTCTGGAAAAAGTAGTAGTCTGTAGGCGCAAGGTCTGGTGAGTAGGGCGGATGACGGAGAGCTTCCAACCCCAGTTCTTGCAACTTGGAGACCGTCTGCTGTGCAGTATGAGGTCGCGCGTTGTCGTGCAGGAGCAGCGGAGACGAGCGATTGACCAATGCTGGTTGGAGATGTGCCAGCTTCTCCATCATTGTGTTCAGTTCTTCACAGTACACATCTGAAGTAATGCTCACCCCGTTTGGTAAGAAGCTGTGATGAATCACACCGGTGCTAGACCACCAAACAGTGACCATCACTTTTCTAGGGGTAAGTTTTCGTTTAGGGCATTGTTTAGGTGCTGAACCATGATCCAACCAACTTGCTGAGCGCTTGCGGTTATCAAACAGAATCCATTTTTCATCGCAGGTAACAATGCGGTTCAAAATTCCTTCATTTGTGTGTCTGTTGAGCAGTGCAAGGCACGTCTCGACGCGTACTTCGCGCTGGCGATCATTGAGTTCGTGGGGCACCCATTTGTCAAACTTTTTTACCTTGCCAATTTGACGTAAATGGACCAATATTGTTTTGATGCTAACGTCGAAAGCTGCTGCTAATTCAGCCGTAGATTGTGTATCATCAGCTTCCACATTCGCCTTTAATTCGTCATTGTCGACCAAAGTCTTCGGACGACCGCGAGGTTCATTTTTCAGGCGAAATTTCCAGAACGGAAGCGAGCAAACCAATAACAAGTGGTGCGTTGGTTTGTAGTGTTAGCTCCGTAAACGTCGTTGATGTTGCGTGCCGCTTGTGCCGCGTTGCTGCCACGACGGTACTCATATTCCATAATTACTCGAATTTTGAACGTATCCATGACGACGAAAAAGATTGAAATGCGATGAAAATGTAACACTAATTAATAAACAAATGACTACTTTTGGTAAAAAAAATCCATGTTTTTAAAATAAAATTAATTTGAAATTAGAATTCTTAGCCAAACAAAAATTATTTTGATTTGAAATGGCCAGTACTGCAGAACGGCAATTTCATAGGTAAAGACCATAGATATATGAAAGAAGGAGATATGCCCGGTAGTTGAAAATGTATCAGAACCCGATGTCGCTAGGTTGGCCCCACCACCGCGCCACTACTACACATGTAGTTCAATAAAAGCAATAGATACAAAGTCGCGCACACACTTGCAATTCATAAATCAGAACATACTACACAATCAATTATAAACCTTAACTCGTCACACACAGCGTGCATTTACCATGCACCGTACAACTTACTCACACAAAAACATCTGGCGCTATTATTGTGTTGTGCAAAAAGCAATTTATTTTACATATACGCTAGTGATTGACTAAATCGGAAAGTTATCGATACTTCCATTTATTAGTACAAGAAAAATTTGGGGTCCTGAAAATAAAATAAAAAATGATATGTCCAGAAAGTATTATATATTTTAAATAAAAAAAAATGTATATTAAAAAAAAAACACGAATCGATAAATTAAAACAATCCGGTTAAGTTGGTTTAGGCTGTGAAACCATAGGAATTGTTGAACCCTGTTATGATGTGTTTACTCACTGACCTGTAAAGTGGAGGTATTTGTTCAGTACTTGACGTACTCTTAATTTTGGGATTGCTCATTCAAAAAGCCTGCGAGTTTTCTTTAGAGACTGGAACATTTCTGCCTTAAAGTGAATTGAGCATATGGTGCTATAATTTGTTGGGAACCAATTAGGTGGCCTTCCTGTGGCATCAATCCATTCTTTTTTTGTATTTGTATCTTTTGGGAAGCTAAAAAGGTACTATAAGAACTTATTTATCATTTACATAATAAGTATCTTAATCTATAGTCTATAGTCTAGGAACTAGTTGGCCGCTGAGACAGGGGTGAGGCGGCGGTTCGCAACGCACGTACTGAGTAATGCGCCCCCGCTCCTCCATCCCACCGCTCACATACCTAAGGCGCGGTCAACTAGTTCCGCGCGGTCTATACTTCTTAACCTCACGATGAGTAAGCAGGTAGCAGGCAACAGGCGAATAGGCTTTTGTTTTTTAAAAAAAACCCTTAGATATGAAATAGTTAAATATATGAAAACAAACACATGCCATACTCATGCATAACAAATAAATAGCATGAATATGTTGACTTATTTTAAGCAAAAATCACTAATATTTTATCTGAACCATACCGATTACTACAACGAATTCGAATCTTGTGGTGCATAGTTAAAGACTTTAGCGGAAGTAAAATACCAAAACCAAAAAAAAGTAAGGAAATAGCACGAAGATGCGATAATTTAAACCCAAAAACACTCCACCTAAACATTAATAAACTTACTTTACGACCGTTGGTTATGCATTTCTCAACTAGGTAAAATAATCAAAAACAGTAAAAAAGATTATTTTACATTCTCAAAGGTTTTCCAACCGTACTTAAACGTCATCTTTTCAGGTGTTCCAACCGGGCTAAAACGGTTGACAAATTGAAAAATAAACTATAATAGCAATATAATATTCGTTGGGCAATCGACATTATTATCGATAGCCTACTTTAGTGGATCTTAACCTCATCACTATCTCGCCGCAAGACACAGCGGCTGTACTATGCGACGCTCCGCGTAAATAAAGTATCGTTTTGTTATTTTTACATTGCTTGTCCAGTCGCTTAGCGACATACTTAAGGTAGTGGTTAAGGAGCCATGTATTTGCTGCAAAAATAGTACAGCCACTGCGATATTTGAAAACAAAAATAACGTAGTAAAAGCAAGAAATATTTTACGGTTTGTTGTTTTTTATGATTTTAAAGATAAATACAGTAAAATACTTTTTCTTACATATGGTAAGTGATTCCGTGAGATACAAAGTTTTTAATATCACTTCGGTTTTTGCAGGAAACCACTGAACAACACGGCATTTTTATAATTTATCGTGACCACGGTCGAAAGCGTACTAGTTCGCGGAGACGGCCATTTGGCGAGTAAAGGCACAGCGTGCGCATAACGCGTGGACACAAACACGCCCCCATGCCACTTCTCCTGTTTTTTATATTTCTAAGGTAAAGACCTAATATTTAATGCTATGTGTGAAAATTTTGCATAAGTTTTGCCAGCAGACAATGCAACGTAATGCTGGCTGGTACAACTGGAACCACTATTGCATTCGAAGTTCGAACATAGCAGTACGAGTATGAACAGTGACAAGCTTCTGGTATCTTATTTACAAACACCGTTACCTTCATTAGTCTTACGACCCGCGTGGGATGCTATTCTACGTTCTTCATTCATTTACTAAGTTTTGAACATGTTAGTGACTATCTGTAACTTATGATAGTTGTTTCATTTAATACCTATCGCTGGTCCAAGCATTTGAAAATCAAAAGACTTTGTGGTATTTTAAAACAGCGCCAACTTCCTTTTTCTCTGATTTGGTCACTAAGTTGTACAGAGATAAAAATTGTCCTCCAAACATGAATGAAGACGCGAGCGGAAGCTAAACAACAGTCTGCAGAGGCTAAGTTCAAGTCGTAAAAGTAATGGAGATTTATTTATTTATTTATATATACTTCATTGTACACCACAAAAATACTTAACAAAAAAAGACATAATCAAGCACTACAAAATATACAATGGGCGGCCTTATCGCTTTCTGCAATCTCTTCCAGGCAACCTTAGAATACCCCACCTTACCAAGAATACCTTACCTTACCTTACCTTACCTTAGAATACCTTATTTACTGCTTATTACACCTAACCTGATCATAAAATCAGCCTCATTAAACTCATGAACCTCTGGATCCCATTCTCTTTAGTGTATGATAAAGCTAGAATTCTAAGAACTAACCTTACTCCACGCACCATATCGCTATATATTAGGTTGGGGAAAAAGTCTTTTCGCATTATAGTATGTATGAACTTAAAATAAAATCTCTTTGGCTATACTATTTGTATCTGGCTGGTTTTGGTATCATTGAAAGTTTAAATTTTAAAGAACATAATTCCAAATTCAAATTAGGAAAATATGTGATTTTCATTTGTTTTTCGTACTGTCAAGATGAGTGAATCTAATGAAGAAATTCGATACATTTTAAAATTTTACTACAAAAAAGGTAAAAATGCAACGCAAGCCGCGAAAAAAATTTGCGATATTTATGGACCCAGTGCAATGTCTGCGAGAGTAGCAAAAATTTGGTTTAAGCGTTTTCAATCCGGAAATTTTGATGTCACAGATGCACGTCGCTCTGGTCGCCCTATTACGGATAAAATGGATGCCATTTTTGAAAAAGTGGAGCAAGATCGGCATATCAGTAGTTACGACGTAGCTGAAGAACTGGGAATTGAAAACAAAACAGTTTTGGCGCATTTGAAAAAAACTGGGTACACAAAAAAGCTCGATATTTGGGTACCTCAAGAGCTCACTGAAAGAAACCTAATGAATCGTGTACTCATTTGTGATTCTTTATTACGACGTAATGAAACCGAACCATTTTTGAAGAAGCTGATATCTGGTGATGAAAAGTGGATCACGTACGACATGAACGTGCGAAAAAGGTCGTGGTCAAAGGCCGGTCAGGCTTCACAGACTGTGGCGAAACCCGGGTTAACTCGCAACAAGGTGATTCTGTGTGTGTGGTGGGATTGGAAGGGCATTATTCATTATGAGCTGTTACCACCAGGCAGGACCATCAATTCTGAACTCTACTGCGAACAACTGATGAGATTAAAGCAAGAAGTTGAGAGAAAGCGGCCGGAATCAATCAACAGAAGGGGTGTGGTTTTTCATCATGATAATGCTAGACCTCACACATCTTTAGCCACTCAGCAAAAATTAAGAGAGTTTGGCTGGGAGGCGTTAATGCATCCGCCGTATAGTCCTGACCTTGCACCTTCAGATTTCCACCTGTTTCGGTCTCTTCAGAATTCTTTAGGCAGTGTCAGGTTAACATCACGAGAGGACTGCCAAAACCACTTGTCGCGGTATTTTGATCAGAAGTCCCGAAATTTCTATAGCAATGGGATCATGTCCCTACCTACAAGATGGCAAAAAGTTATCGAACAAAATGGTACCTACATACTTCAGATTAATGTAAATAATGCATATAAAAAAATGTTTTGAATTTTCTTAAAAAATGCGAAGAAACTTTTTCCACAACCTATTATGCTACCTACAAATCGTTAAATTAAAATTCATGAGTGGAGTCAAAAATACTGAACAAGAAATAAGAATGTTCGGTGAACGACAGCTAATGAATAAAACAACCTCATAAAAACAACAAACAAGCTCTTCACTGATTCATAAGAAACACCTCACCAAGTCATAACTTAAACGGACAACAAAAACTCAACAGAAACCTTCAGATATCAATCATAAGAGTCGAAGGAACACATAAGGGAACTGTAATGTACAATTTCTATGGCTTGACTACGCTCGGCGAAACGAGGTTGCCCATGATAAATGAACCATAATGTATTGCACGCAACTAACACAATAAAATCATTCTAATTTCCTCAATTGTCATATTTGGCCAATAAATACATTTCGGCGAAATTTCAGTCTAAATAATTTAACTATGAATACGACACAAGATTTGCACGGCTACTTAACGTTTATGGACTCAAATAACGCGCCATAATCTTTATCTTAACCGAGATTATTCGGAACTGATTCACTATTATTTGCGAATTAGAAATGCTTATTCGGTAGAGCATAACCGAAAGCTACATTTAGATGGTTAATTTGCGAAAGCAAAATTGACTATCATCTTAAATTCATCTCTTACATTGACAGTGCCATAGAAAAGGAAGGCGTTTCAAGTGTGAATTACACAATCAATACAGCCACTGGTACCTAGTCAGTCATTTTCGGGCAGCAAAAAGTGTTAATTCTTTTAAAATGATTTCACAATTGTATCTGTGAATCAAAGCCACAATGAACCTTCAAAAGGGGGCTACGGAACGGTAAAATACGATTCGTTAGCAGATAAGGAAAGTAAGAGTATTTAGTTTGACAGCTCGGCAGCCATCTTGGATTTTGTGTCAAAGGTCGGCGCGCGCAGGTTTCACCACAAGCAGATGGGTTATTTCGCACACGACCAGAACTAGTTAATGAGATGATAATGTGCTCAAAGTATAGTTCGTGATGACATTTCACATGTTACGTTTCAAATGATTTGATTAAATAATAGGACAAAAATTGCTGTGAAACGCAACCACTCTCTTTGAGATAATATCTCTGCCATTAGGCGAGTGAACTATTGTACATAATCATTTCATTTTCTAATGTTCTTCCGTCTTCTTTTTGGATCTACTTTACGAGAATTACCGAATATGCCAGCCTATCATCTTCTAACAGATTATGACAAAGATCTGGTGTTATAGTCAAAGAGTATAATCACCGTCTTTAGCGGAATAAACCGTCTGAATAAATACATATTCTTCACTTCAAAGAGCCTACTTATTGCTACGCGTTGACTTAAAATATGCATATTCATTCAATTCACGCCCTAAATAAGCCAGAACATGAGGTTAGTACACCAGTAAACCAGTAAATAGAGGAAATGCAGACGAGTTCAGGGGCAGTGACCCGAGCAACCGTCAGGTACCGTGACGTATGAACGCCATACGATTTCATCTAAACTGCTTTTGAAATACGTCATTTAAGAGCGTAAGGACCAAAAATGGCAATAGAACGGAATTTGGAACCTCTCCCAAAATATTCGAAAGTTGATCACGATGATAAAACCCTAATTGCTGCTTTGTGCAGGAATGCGGAAGATTCTACTAATAATTTTATATGTAACTAGCTTTTGCCCGCGGCTTCGCCCGCGTAGATGTCGGGAAATATCTCACGGGTACGTACTACCGGGAATTCCTTTCCTTATTCCTTGTCTACTTGTTATAATTTTAGCTTTCTAGGTCCAAGGGTTAGGGCTGGGCGTTGATGAGTCGGTCAATCAGTCAGTCAGTTAGGACTTCTCTTTTTATTTATATATATTTATTTTTTTTTTCTTTTTTTCTTCTGCCAAAATTATGAAATTCCTTGCTGCTGATGCATTGCCTGCCCACGCTATTAATTCATTTTTGCTTAGCGTTCTTTCTGACTTTTTTCTTTTTGCTCGGCACCTAAGAGTCCTAGAGTGATGTTATATATGCCTCTATCAAATGCAAGAATAATTATTAAAGTCCGCCTGGTAGTTCCAGAGATAAGCGCGTTCAAATAAACAAGAAAAGTGTGTGTAGGTATCAGCTCCGACGCAGACTGGAGTTTACTCCTGTTTTTTGTGCCGACTTTAAATTTTTCGGTCATTGCTGTCGGGCAGGGTTTCTTCAATGCATCAATACTACACAAAAAGCAAATTTAAGAAATAAAGGCACTCGTCATCCCTCCCTGTCTCCCTCTAATCCCCTCACCACCCCCCTCACCCACCCCATCCCCTCTCCCTCTCACCACCTCACCATATCCCCTTCCCGCTAACCTCTCCCTCGCCCTTTTACCCCCCTATCGCCCCTCCTCCTCTCCCTCTAATCCTCCTCTCACCCCCCTCCCTTCCCACCCCTCTCACCCTCCTTTATCATCGCCTCACCCACCCCATCCCCTCACCCTCTCACCCTCACCACATCCCCTTCCCGCTAACCTCCCCCTCCCCTTTTACTCCCTCTCATACCCCCTTCACCGCTTTCCCCTCCCCCTTTACCCTCACCAACTCCTCCCCCCTCTCCATACCCTCCCCACTCACTACACCCTCCCCCTCACTACAACCTCCTATCCCTCTACAACTCTTCCCGCTCTCCAATCAATCAGTCAGTCTCAATCTCTCTTCAATGAATCGGTGCTATATAAAAACCAACTTTAAGGTGTATAGGCACTCGTCGCCCCCCCCTCTCACCCCTCCTCCTCTCCCTCTAACCCCCCTAAAAACTGAAAGTAAAAATGACAAACTTTATAATTTACTTAGATTATGATACCGCGATTCAGAAAAATGACGTGATTGTACAACGCCATCTATTGTCAACATTTATAACTAAAAAAATATTTTGTTCGTCTTAATTTATTCGTTCCATTAGGTACTTATAGTTCAAACTAATACATTTACATCCTCCATCATCCCTTATTTTATCCCCCTGGGATTGAATTTATCAAAATCCTATTTAAGCGGACGTCTTCATCATAGTAGCTCCAATCTTTAATTTCAGTTCAATCAGTCGAAAATCTAAGAAGATTTATACAAACTTTCATCCCCTATTTTATTCCCTTGGGGGTAGAATTTATCAAAATCCTTACTTAGGGGATGCTTACGTCATAGTAGCTATATGCATGCAAAGTCCCAGCCCGATCGGTTTAAAATTTACAAAGTTTCATACAAAGTTTCATCCCCTATTTTATCCCCTTGGGGGTTGAATTTATCAAAATCCTTTCTTAGCGGATGCCTGCGTTATAACATCTACCTGCATGCCAAATTTCAGCCCAATCGGTTTAAAATTGACAAAGCTTCATACAAACTTTCATCCCCTATTTTATCCCCTTGGGGGTGGAAATTAACAAAATCCATTCTTAGTGGATGCCTACGTCATAACATCTACCTGCATGCCAAATTTCAGCCCGATCGGTTTAAAATTGACAAAGCTTCATACAAAGTTTCATCCCCTATTTTATCCCCTTGGGGGTAGAATTTATCAAAATCCTTTCTTAGCGGATGCCTGCGTTATAACATCTACCTGCATGCCAAATTTCAGCCCAATCGGTTTAAAATTGACAAAGCTTCATACAAACTTTCATCCCCTATTTTATCCCCTTGGGGGTAGAAATTAACAAAATCCATTCTTAGCGGATGCCTACGTCATAACATCTACCTGCATGCCAAATTTCAGCCCGATCGGTTAAAAATTGACAAAGTTTCATACAAACTTTCATCCCCTATTTTATCCCCTTGGGGGTAGAACTTATCAAAATCCTTTCTTAGCGGATGCCTACGTCATAACATCTACCTGCATGCTAAATTTCAGCCCGATCCCTCCAGTGGTTTGGGCTGTGCGTTGATAGATCACTATGTCAGTCAGTCACCTTTGAGTTTTATATATTTAGATATTTATTTTTTTTTCTTTTTTTCTTCTGCCAAAATTATGAAATTCCTTGCTGCTGATGCATTGCCTGCCCACGCTATTAATTCATTTTTGCTTAGCGTTCTTTCTGACTTTTTTCTTTTTGCTCGGCACCTAAGAGTCCTAGAGTGATGTTATATATGCCTCTATCAAATGCAAGAATAATTATTAAAGTCCGCCTGGTAGTTCCAGAGATAAGCGCGTTCAAATAAACAAGAAAAGTGTGTGTAGGTATCAGCTCCGACGCAGACTGGAGTTTACTCCTGTTTTTTGTGCCGACTTTAAATTTTTCGGTCATTGCTGTCGGGCAGGGTTTCTTCAATGCATCAATACTACACAAAAAGCAAATTTAAGAAATAAAGGCACTCGTCATCCCTCCCTGTCTCCCTCTAATCCCCTCACCACCCCCCTCACCCACCCCATCCCCTCTCCCTCTCACCACCTCACCATATCCCCTTCCCGCTAACCTCTCCCTCGCCCTTTTACCCCCCTATCGCCCCTCCTCCTCTCCCTCTAATCCTCCTCTCACCCCCCTCCCTTCCCACCCCTCTCACCCTCCTTTATCATCGCCTCACCCACCCCATCCCCTCACCCTCTCACCCTCACCACATCCCCTTCCCGCTAACCTCCCCCTCCCCTTTTACTCCCTCTCATACCCCCTTCACCGCTTTCCCCTCCCCCTTTACCCTCACCAACTCCTCCCCCCTCTCCATACCCTCCCCACTCACTACACCCTCCCCCTCACTACAACCTCCTATCCCTCTACAACTCTTCCCGCTCTCCAATCAATCAGTCAGTCTCAATCTCTCTTCAATGAATCGGTGCTATATAAAAACCAACTTTAAGGTGTATAGGCACTCGTCGCCCCCCCCTCTCACCCCTCCTCCTCTCCCTCTAACCCCCCTAAAAACTGAAAGTAAAAATGACAAACTTTATAATTTACTTAGATTATGATACCGCGATTCAGAAAAATGACGTGATTGTACAACGCCATCTATTGTCAACATTTATAACTAAAAAAATATTTTGTTCGTCTTAATTTATTCGTTCCATTAGGTACTTATAGTTCAAACTAATACATTTACATCCTCCATCATCCCTTATTTTATCCCCATGGGATTGAATTTATCAAAATCCTATTTAAGCGGACGTCTTCATCATAGTAGCTCCAATCTTTAATTTCAGTTCAATCAGTCGAAAATCTAAGAAGATTTATACAAACTTTCATCCCCTATTTTATTCCCTTGGGGGTAGAATTTATCAAAATCCTTACTTAGGGGATGCTTACGTCATAGTAGCTATATGCATGCAAAGTCCCAGCCCGATCGGTTTAAAATTTACAAAGTTTCATACAAAGTTTCATCCCCTATTTTATCCCCTTGGGGGTTGAATTTATCAAAATCCTTTCTTAGCGGATGCCTGCGTTATAACATCTACCTGCATGCCAAATTTCAGCCCAATCGGTTTAAAATTGACAAAGCTTCATACAAACTTTCATCCCCTATTTTATCCCCTTGGGGGTGGAAATTAACAAAATCCATTCTTAGTGGATGCCTACGTCATAACATCTACCTGCATGCCAAATTTCAGCCCGATCGGTTTAAAATTGACAAAGCTTCATACAAAGTTTCATCCCCTATTTTATCCCCTTGGGGGTAGAATTTATCAAAATACTTTCTTAGCGGATGCCTGCGTTATAACATCTACCTGCATGCCAAATTTCAGCCCAATCGGTTTAAAATTGACAAAGCTTCATACAAACTTTCATCCCCTATTTTATCCCCTTGGGGGTAGAAATTAACAAAATCCATTCTTAGCGGATGCCTACGTCATAACATCTATCTGCATGCCAAATTTCAGCCCGATCGGTTAAAAATTGACAAAGTTTCATACAAACTTTCATCCCCTATTTTATCCCCTTGGGGGTAGAACTTATCAAAATCCTTTCTTAGCGGATGCCTACGTCATAACATCTACCTGCATGCTAAATTTCAGCCCGATCCCTCCAGTGGTTTGGGCTGTGCGTTGATAGATCACTATGTCAGTCAGTCACCTTTGAGTTTTATATATTTATATATTATATAGATTTGACCGATTTAACGATCGTAATTTAAGACGATAAACCTTGATTTGAAGTTAACAAACCTTCATGAATATTTAAATGTGTCTTTGTTATTAAAGAATTTAACAATGTGCTGATATTATAGTTTACCTTGTTTACGAAACAACATATTTCACGTGTGTGATCTCGGTCAAAAATATTTAGAGAACCTCAAGAGAATATCAAGGGTTTCGTAACAGGCATTAAAGTATGTATCCGTCTCCGTAGTTCAAGCTGTTCATCATCTCGCTAATTTTTCTACGAGAAAGGCTTCAAAACAAAAAAAGTTGTTTGATTGGATTCGCCCGATGTAAAGAGGTTTAGAATGATTTTAGAAAAATCACCATAAGTACCTAGTGTAATGTCATAATTTGTTCATAACGAAGAATTAAGATTGACATTTGACTGACGTGAATTTGACAAAACTATCAAGTTAATCTACACTCGGACAAAAGAATTGGTTTGGAAAGCAAAATTGGATCAGGTTCTAATCGTGATAACTAAAGAGGAGAAAGTTTGCGAAACTACCTATTATTATTACCTACTTAACGGCTGACATGTCCTAGAGTTTTCCTAGATCACAAAAATGGAGACATAGAAGCTTAGGTAATGAATGACCTCATGGGAGAAGATTCCATTTCTATTCGATTTAAACACTGGTAAAGTAGTGCCGATCATCGTTTAAAGACTGTATCTACAAAACATTAGACTAAATCAAATAAATAGGATAATATTGATAAAGCTAATCCTTGTAAACACGCGGCGGGACCAATGTTCGCGATGCTATCCGATGCGTGCGTGGCATGCATGTCAACGTGCGCGTGCGCCGACTGCCAGATGCACGAGATTATGTTGTGTGACAAATGTGCGATGCTAAATTGTGTAGGTCATTTTGTATACATTTGGTCGGCATTGAGAGAAAGTGCTGGGATAAGCAGCAAATGTTTTTGGTGTTAAAGGTTTGGTGATCGTTGTTAACGATTGACCCATCATTCCCAAAATTGACACTAATTTATAGTTTTAATATAGAATAGACTTCCGTAAAACGTTCAAACATAAATACAGTAATTATAAATATTTTAAACTAGCTTTTGCCCGCGGCTTCGCCCGTATGGATGTCGTAAAATATCCCACGGGAACGTACTACCGACACCCTAATTGCTTTATTTACGTTGTCGAGCAGACAAATTTTTCGAACATATGAAGCAATGGATTAGCAATTTGTTTCAAAATGAAACTAATTCCGATCGATAATGTGTTACGCAATTAGGGTGCCGGAAATCCTTTCTTATTCCTTGTCTACATTATAAAGGGAATCTTTGTACAAAATTTCAGCTTTCTAGGTTCAAGGGTTTGGGCTGGGCGTTGATGAGTCAGTCAGTCAGGACTTCTCTTTTAAGAGGATTAAGAAGATTTATCATGCATATTATTTACCCAGTCAGCAAAGTTATTAACTAAATCCACGCCTTCATCTATCTTTAGTTTTTGTAATTCAACATTCATTTGGCTTCCACAGAAAAAAAAAACACTTAGGAATTTATACATTAGATGGTAAAACTTAAAAGAACAACAATAACAAAGCCCACGATTAGCAATTCTAATGTCATATAATCTGAAGCGATTTAAAAATCACGTTACGAATACATAAGTACCAACAATGTACAAGTTCATGCACAAATCGCGATGCATAAAAACATTAGACGAAATAGGTGAATCGCTGAACGTTATGGCAATGAATGCAACGGGAAAATGCTTGTGAGCGAACACTTGACATTGTTCGAGCTTCGATGATGTGACTGACTTGGTTTCTACTGCATAATAGCTGGTAATATTGCAATAGCTGTGAATAGAACCTGGGTAACGGCCTGAGATTCACATGACTTTGAAAATAGCGGTGAAGATGTCACGAAATAGGGATTTAGGAACATTTTAACGGTCATCTATCTATATCTATATCTTATATATAAAATTCTCGTGTCACAATGTTCGTTCCCGTACTCCTCCGAAACGGCTTGACCGATTCTGAAGAAATTTTGTGAGCATATTGAGTAGGTCTGAGAATCGGCTAACATCTATTTTTCATACCGCTACTTTTTATCCCGGTAGGTATACGCGGGTGAAACCGCGGGGCGCAGCTAGTATAATATAAAAATGAATCCCTATTTCCCTTGGTCATCGCATCACGCGTGAACGGATGGAACAATTTCGCTAATTCTTTTTTTGTTGTGTTTATGATTGTCAGGAAAGGTTCTTATGAAAAAAAAAATATGAAAATTTCGCAGAAAATTGGAAAATTTCAGAAAAAACATTTTAACTTCACGCGTTTACATTAGAATATTCATAGCCAAGACAGGACATCGTCTGTCGGGTCAGCTAGTTATTTATAAGTCAGGTGTAAGACTAAGTCGGTCTTTTGATCCTGTGGTATTCTAGTGCCGTGGAACCAAGGGAGGCTAAGGAATGAAAGGATTGTGATATTTGAAAGTTTCTGCCAGAAAACAGCTGCATTACAATGTAGAGTATACTTATCGTAATATAGTTCAATGATCATGTTAAGAATACGAAATTTTTCAGCCCCAATTCTGTACGATTCCTCCCGCTTACAGTACGGCGGATTTGTCTTGGCAAGTCCGAACTTCGCGCAGAAGCCAGCGCAGTAAGATTTTTTAGGAACCAAATGGTGACCACGAGGCGAGTGTGAGTGATAGAATATGCGCAAAAATTCTTAGGGCCTATGTTCAGACTTGCCAAGATATTTCGGCCGTAGTGTAAATCTTACCTCGTGCATAACACGTCAATATCGTGTCTTGTAAAAACCCCTTTTTATATAAAGGCGGTTTCGTTCATTGTGCCAGAGAATACGTTATTAGCAGATGTCGTGATTAGCTCAAGGAATTGACGTGGTTTCGAAGTAAGGAATTGTTAAGTGGTCATAGTGAATTTGGGCCCAGCGACGTCGTCGGTTTCTTGATTTTACGTAAGGCAACAAAATCAAGAAACTATCTCTAAATCATCAATAATGGTCCTAAGAAGCGGAGGCACAGTTTCCTTTACGAATGCCGTGCACTGATATGCTGGGAAAACATAGGTATACTGCAAGTTAATACATAAGATAGCTTACCAATACCAAACGGCTTCCAATTAGTGATACTATAATGAATGATGCCAGGGGCCTGTTTCACCACCTACGATGAAGTTCCTATTAACTTACTTGGCAGATAATTTCATACAAATTCTGTTCCATTTTTGAATTTATTCGGTAAGTAGTAGCTATTCGGACATTGTGAAATAGACCCTTAGATGAATGAAATACTAACCTGAAACAAAAGAAAATTTAAATTAAAGTAACATCTAAGCAAACACTTTTCATGGAATGGTGACAGGCCTGAACTTAGTGATTGGAATAATACATCAGTCCATCAGAGATAGGTTTTACAGACAACCAAAAGAGCAGACATAGGCGTTAAATAAATATGGGGATATTGTTATCGGAACTAAGGACCATTCAAAAACAACATCCTATAAATAGGGTAAACGGACCAAAACATGGTATAGTGGCGTCGGTCCTTTTGTCTCAGATAAGGCCTGCTATTACTTGCGTTCTCGGCGCCCGCGCCGGTGCAGGCGGAAGCGATAAAGTTGCATGCCGTGAGGGAATCAGATTGGTGGCGTCACCTCATCTATTGGCACGAGAATAGAGCACTAGTGGCGTGCGTTATCTTGACTGAGTGACTGGTTGCCTTTTTTTGGGATGGATATGCGAGATAGTGAGAAAATGAAATGATTCACTGCAGATGCTGATTTTTATTAGGTCTTTACCTATGAAATTGCCGTTCTGCAGTACTGGCCATTTCAAATCAAAATAATTTTTGTTTGGCTAAGAATTCTAATTTCAAATTAATTTTATTTTAAAAACATGGATTTTTTTTTCCAAAAGTAGTCATTTGTTTATTGATTAGTGTTACATTTTCATCGCATTTCATTCTTTTTCGTCATCATGGATACGTTAAAAATTCGAGTAATTATGGAATATGAGTACCGTCGTGGCAGCAACGCGGCACAAGCGGCACGCAACATCAACAACGTTTACGAAGCTAACACTACAAACCAACGCACCACTTGTTATTGGTTTGCTCGCTTCAGTTCTGGAAATTTCGACCTGAAAAATGAACCTCGCGGTCGTGCGAAGACTTTGGTCGACAATGATGAATTAAAGGCGATTGTGGAAGCTGATGATACACAATCTACGGCTGAATTAGCAGCAGCTTTCGACGTTAGCGTCAAAACAATATTGGTCCATTTGCGTCACATTGGCAAGGTAAAAAAGCTTGACAAATGGGTGCCCCACGAACTCAATGATCGCCAGCGCGAAGTACGCGTCGAGACGTGCCTTGCACTGCTCAACAGACACACAAATGAAGGAATTTTGAACCGCATTGTTACCTGCGATGAAAAATGGATTCTGTTTGATAACCGCAAGCGCTCAGCAAGTTGGTTGGATCCTGGTTCAGCACCTAAACAATGCCCTAAACGAAAACTTACCCCTAGAAAAGTGGTGGTCACTGTTTGGTGGTCTAGCGCCAGTGTGATTCATCACAGCTTCTTACCAAACTGGGTGAGCATTACTTCAGATGTGTACTGTGAAGAACTGAACACAATGATGGAGAAGCTGGCACATCTTCAACAAGCATTGGTCAATCGCTCGTCTCCGCTGCTCCTGCACGACAACGCGCGACCTCATACTGCACAGCAGACGGTCTCCAAGTTGCAAGAACTGGGGTTGGAAGTTCTCCGTCATCCGCCCTACTCACCAGACCTTGCGCCTACAGACTACTACTTTTTCCAGAATTTGGATAACTTCTTGGCGGGAAAAAAATTCAATACCCGAGAGGCAGTACAAAATGCTTTTGAAGAATTTGTTGCCTCCCGTCCAGCTGATTTCTTTAAGAAGGGCATCAATAAACTGCCACTGCGTTGGCAAAGATGCATTGATTGCATGGGTGATTACTTCGATTAATACAAATAAAAAATGCATGAAAAAAATTAGTTTAAATTTTTTCATACAAAACGGCAATTTCATAGGTAAAGACCTATTATTTCAGAAGTCTTAGTAAGGGGTATCGCATTACCCAGTAACTGGGTTGTGGAGGTCAGATAGGCAGTCGCTCCATGTAAAATACTGGTATTCAGCTGCATCCGGTTAGACTGGAAGCCGACCCCAACATAGTTGGGAAAAAGCTAAGCAGATGATGAAGTCTTAGTAAAAATATTCAAAATAAGGTTCCACCATAAGCTTTTCAATTACTGTCAATTATCTGAAGGATCATTTTGATCAAGGAGTGTTTTCTTTGGCTGCTTCATATTTCTGTTATTATCTTCTGATTTATGGATATGATTTATGTGTTTTCTTCTGAAGTAAGTATCTTAATAACGTATACGTTACTAATATAACGTATGTTGTCATCTCAAAATGTTTTATTTTGTATCATAGATCACTTTAGTTCCAGGCTAGCCATAAAATACGTTTCCGGATGACAAAGATGCGGACGAGTACTTCGACACCTAAGTGTCCTTTTGTTTTTATTGTATAGTTCATTAGTTTTTCATATACTTTAGTACCTAGTGTAGATATTGGTGTTAAATATTGTAAAAAATTAGGTTTTTTATCCTTAATAAAAATAATTCACTAATATAATAAATGTTTCACAGTTGAATCATCACCTTCATTAGTTCGTGATGATATCTTTTTCTTGATTCTAAAGTTAATTAACAATATTATTTGAGAAGCACGCGAATAAGTTATTAATTAAACATTGACAGCACTGACCTTTACCGTCCCATGAGATATATGTACTTACATATTTATTATATTTTAGTAACTATCGATTTGGGAAGTAATCAATCTAATCAGCAAAGATCTGAATGCTAAAGATTGGCCAATTTTTCAAAAAACCAGAACATAACGCGTACCTAACAGAAATCATCATATAAAAATATGTACATAGATTAATCCATATAAACAGCGAACCGTACTGGGGAGCTGCTGCAGATGCGGAAAACCTCGGCGCAAATACTCCAAAAATAATAATAATCTAAAAAAAAATCTAATAATAATCTATATCTATCTACGAGTATCTATATAATAATCTTATTGGGACTTGATATTTTGTTGGTTGTAACACTAGTGTTACTACTACACTACACTAGTGTTTGGCTCTAGAGCCTTGCGGTCCGTCGAGTGCCCACTTAGTTTTTCGAGACATCGCCAAGCGGTTGGTCACTCTTCACGTGACCAGAGGGCTGGCCTATTTTTGGCCAGAGTCAGCTTTGTCATACATACAACGTGGCAATGCTGCCAGCCTTTTGGGGCACTTTTCCTGTTGACAGCGATGCGGGCGAATTGTTTGATGCCCTGTGATCTCTATGTTCTATGTTATAGGATTTGGTTTCCACACTTAGTCCTTCATGTGGACCATTGTGCGTGGGCCCTATGATTATTACCCCTTCTTTTTTATATACTTGCACATATTATTATTATTTTAAGACTGTTAGCTTTAAAATTATGTTAATAATAGGTCTTTACCTATGAAATTGCCGTTTTGTATGAAAAAATTTAAACGAATTTTTTTCATGCATTTTTTATTTGTATTAATCGAAGTAATCACCCATGCAATCAATGCATCTTTGCCAACGCAGTGGCAGTTTATTGATGCCCTTCTTAAAGAAATCAGCTGGACGGGAGGCAACAAATTCTTCAAAGGCATTTTGTACTGCCTCTCGGGTATTGAATTTTTTTCCCGCCAAGAAGTTATCCAAATTCTGGAAAAAGTAGTAGTCTGTAGGCGCAAGGTCTGGTGAGTAGGGCGGATGACGGAGAGCTTCCAACCCCAGTTCTTGCAACTTGGAGACCGTCTGCTGTGCAGTATGAGGTCGCGCGTTGTCGTGCAGGAGCAGCGGAGACGAGCGATTGACCAATGCTGGTTGGAGATGTGCCAGCTTCTCCATCATTGTGTTCAGTTCTTCACAGTACACATCTGAAGTAATGCTCACCCCGTTTGGTAAGAAGCTGTGATGAATCACACTGGCGCTAGACCACCAAACAGTGACCACCACTTTTCTAGGGGTAAGTTTTCGTTTAGGGCATTGTTTAGGTGCTGAACCAGGATCCAACCAACTTGCTGAGCGCTTGCGGTTATCAAACAGAATCCATTTTTCATCGCAGGTAACAATGCGGTTCAAAATTCCTTCATTTGTGTGTCTGTTGAGCAGTGCAAGGCACGTCTCGACGCGTACTTCGCGCTGGCGATCATTGAGTTCGTGGGGCACCCATTTGTCAAGCTTTTTTACCTTGCCAACTTGACGCAAATGGACCAATATTGTTTTGACGCTAACGTCGAAAACTGCTGCTAATTCCGCCGTAGATTGTGTATCATCAGCTTCCACAATCGCCTTTAATTCGTCATTGTCGACCAAAGTCTTCGGACGACCGCGAGGTTCATTTTTCATGTCGAAATTTCCAGAACGGAAGCAAGCAAACCAATAACAAGTGGAGCGTTGGTTTGTAGTGTTAGCTCCGTAAACGTCGTTGATGTTGCGTGCCGCTTGTGCCGCGTTGCTGCCACGACGGTACTCATATTCCATAATTACTCGAATTTTTAACGTATCCATGATGACGAAAAAGATTGAAATGCGATGAAAATGTAACACTAATCAATAAACAAATGACTACTTTTGGAAAAAAAAATCCATGTTTTTAAAATAAAATTAATTTGAAATTAGAATTCTTAGCCAAACAAAAATTATTTTGATTTGAAATGGCCAGTACTGCAGAACGGCAATTTCATAGGTAAAGACCTAATATTATTTTCATAATATGAAGGTACAGTAGGCTGCATCAATTGGTTACCCCAGTTGTATTAAAATTTTAATACATCAGGGGTACCCGATTGGTGCAGCCTATTGTAATTGTGTACATAAGTAAGCATTATTAAACTTAATATCGTATTATGGCAACCTGCAAAGATAGATTTATAAAAGTTGAATTAAATAAGAATTTGACCAAGATTGTGTCAAAGTAAATTAAAGAAAACCTGTATCGAAAACGCATTGAACCGGTTGCTCTTTCACACTCAATCCTTAGGGAAAGTCAACAGGAACTCAAAAGAATAAAGCCATTTTTACCCGTGAGAACCTGTAATTGGCTTTATGTTTTATTTTCAATTGTTATCTATCTGTTTAAGCTGTTGGTTCTCCTTAAAATAAATAAATAAATAAATAATCCGTAGGCAAAGGAGATCGGTAATGTTCGTAAGAAATACAGCAATCGGGAACTTACGAAACGAATGATCGAAAATCAAAACAAAATGTTGATTGAACGATCGAAACTCATGAGTTCTGACCAAACTATTAATTACCTGAATGTAACATTGAACGTAATAAATCTTTATTAGAAGCGTGGTCGACGAGTAGGTACCTACTTAATGTGGGTACAGTCGACAACAGAGACGAGTATCTACAGACAGCCAACCCCAACTTAGTAAACTTTATTTCAATCAATAGCTTGTCATCTTAAATACAATACAAGCTAACACTAACATAAATATGTACATTATGTATAAGTACATAAAAAAAGGGAACAGCTCATGCATCAAAAAATAAGTCCGCATCGCTGTCAATGGGAAAAGTGCCCAAAAGGCTGGCAGCATTGTCGCGTTGGATGGCAATGCTGATTCTTTGTCCTACTGACCAACCGCTTGGCGATGCGATGCCCCGAGATACTTGATGAGCACTCGCACTATAACTTTGTACTTTGAAAAAGGTAATTTCTGGCCTGGTAAGCTAAACTGTTTTGCGGTGTGTACTTTGGTACGGTTTTTGAATACCTACCACAATGTTTTCTTATAGACCTCGTAATGAAGGAAAATTATAGCTTATCAGTTGATAGGAGAGCAAATTGACTTCTGAGAGTTGGTCGGAAAATAAGTTATTTTGACGGCCGTAAGTAAAGGTTAACAACCTGCCAGTATGTAAGTTAGCCTGCAGTAACTTTAGTACGTACGTAAGTTTCTACTAGCGCAATTAAAGTTCTCATAGGAAAGTCTTGAAAAAAGTAGTACCTATTGATAGCTGATTACAGATAAAGATAATTTCTATGTACGTATACTTACAATCAAAACAGATTTTTGTCTATTCATACGCCAACGCGGCTGAACTTTCAGCTATTTTGAGCATTGAGGCGAGTATAGCAGCTAACAGCGCCACCATTGAAAAAAAAAATAAGTCTGGAGATATGGAACATTTTGAAATGTCCTATACACACATTTTTAGTCAGATGAGGTAGAATTTTTTGTATCAAATAAAATCAACACTAAACCTCCTAGGTTCGAAGTTAATTTTTCAATGGTGGCGCTGCCTCACCATTGAAAAATTAACTACGAACAGCTGTTAGCAGTTCTGCTCGCCTTAATAGTAGGCCTAGTTAAAATAGTACTTACTAAAAGTAGCACGTCTACACGTTATATACACACTTTTATTAAAAAATAAAACAGTCAACCGAATTACTCAACCATGAGTAAATGCCACTTTAATTATGAAAAGTGAAAAGAGACAAAGAATGGATATTGGATAAGAAATAAAAAGGTCGAAGAATCGTTTTAAGCAACCTTTACGACGAACTTTATTAAACCAGATATGAATTCACTTATATTTATATTAACTTTAATCGATTTTGACATCGCCATTTTGCATAAAATACTTTCACACTTTACAATACTTAGTTATTCTTCATTTTATTGTTTGCGAATAGGAAAGCTTAGCTTTTAAAAGATCTTATCGGTGATTAATTTGCTTAGCAAAATGGCTGATGATTTCTTGAACTCTTGTGCAAAAAATAAATGTTTAATAAAAATTATGCGAAATGTCAAGGGCGATACATTTAATATTAAATTAAACAAAATAAGATATAATTTTATCTGCGGCTAGTTTGACCAGGAGGTGAGTTACATTCATTAAATATTCTAAATATTTTACCAAATATAGCATACCTACGTAGAAACAAGTTTAAAGCGATCTAAAGCTGACTAGTCCCCATTAACATCATTATTTCCCCAACATGAAAGAAATAACAAATAACTACTGTTACGGCCCGACCAGACATAAACCGTCGATAAACCAATCAAGTACAGCTTCTGCCAATGACATTGTTTCGAATAAACTATGTCTCATTGAGCTGTCAGCTTGGCATAAATTTCAATTTACTCTCTCACGAACAAATAACGCATCGGATTTTCGCACGTAGTGAGTAGTGACGCACCTAACTACCATTTAGTGATGTTCCGTAATTCCGTTACTGCTATTCGTGGGAGAACTAAAAAACAAAAGCAGTCTATTTAAATGTTGGGACGAAACATCTTGTTGGCGTAAGCACTATGTATTCTAGAGCATCGAGTACATATTGCTAGGTAATTGCTATGGTAATTTCATTCATGATTAAGTATAAAGGGCAAAATCCAACTCAGGTAACCGTTTAGGGGTTTATTACCGTTTTTAGATTAAACCTTCAATGAATACACGAAAATGGTATAATTAATCGTTGATCTCCTGTCCTAGGATATCCATCCATACTAGTAGCAGACACGCACAAAAACTTGGATTCAGAATGTTAGCTTTGGCTTTTATCTGACCTGCAGTGAAGTTATTTTTGGCGAATGACATCAGACAACAGGTTTCCATACAACCTCTGTCAGATCTTTAAGTTTTCATACGTTTAGAGAATTGCAATCTGCAGGTTATTCACAAAGAGAGGTAAAAACAAAATCTTGGCACCTACTATACTCAATTTACAATAAGATTAGGCATTTAAACAAACCTTTTTTACAGTCCGTTCAACTGATTTTGACTTCTATTCCGTAGGCATAAGGATGGCATTAAAGGCAAAAAAGTGGTTACAATACCAACTGTTTACTGCAGCTGCCATTTGTCATGCCACCAACGCTAAAGAAGTCAAAATCGGTTGAACGGAATGTAAAAAAGGTTTGTTTACATGTCTATTAATCTTAGTGTAAAATGTAGTATACGTTACAAAAACCATAAAAAAAGCCGTTCCCAAACTTGTTTTACCAGAAAAGTAAAGATCGTTAATTCATTATTAATTCTTGAGTGTAGAATAGACATCTAGAAGTCTAGACAGAATTATTAATAAAATACTAATAACAAAAAAAAAACCTTCACCATTGCCAAACCGTGACAACAAATTGACGTGTCAAATAATATACCATTAATACAGAACAATAGCTAAAACAGTCAATACGGCTCGTTGTTCAAACAAAACCCCTATTACCAATACTGCACGAAGCTTTCACATACAAAAATCGAAAGTTATACACACATCAAAGATTCTAAACGTCATTTCACACTTGTCTGCGATTCAGTTCGAAAAATTCGCGACGCTAAAGTCTTCCTAAGCCTATTGTTCCGGCCTTAGATTGATGATCGCGTGTAGTACTTAATGGGAGCCTGCGTGGGAGAACGGGAATATGGAACATGTGAACCATGCTTTAAATGCAATTTAACTTTATAGTAAGTATCGTTCTGTTCTCATCGTAGTGAATACGATGAGATGTTTAGCACTGATGCGGTCTACTTAATCACCTAAGTATGCGTTGGATTGTGAAATAGAGTTGTCTCGTACTGTCGTGTTTTGCAGGGAAGGCAGGTTGGTACTGTTTAGTGACATTGAAAGAAAGAAAGAAAGAAAATACGTTTATTTGCGGTAAACATGACGCAAAGATAGGTAAAGACATTTTTATCGACGTCAACTTCTTTCAGATCTTTAAACCAATAGTCCAAAATGTCCAAAAAGTCTATGAGTACATTATGAAATGGGAGTGTTTGTTCGCTGTAACCTGCATTTATTTGAAAACGAATCTCTCGCCGTTATCAGAATACCATTCATGTTAACCTCTCATAACATTGTACCAGCAGCTATTCGAAATAAAGAGTGTCTGGGATCCTTTAAGAGGTGTTTGTTTAAATTACTTTAGATAGATGTTACTACTCCATCACTGAGTTTACTACTGATAAACAGAGGTATGACGATCCCGACTTGCTAATTAAACGCTTATGAATTTATTTATTTATTTAGTACGAATATGTTTTTTTTTTTAAATTGTAATGATCTGTTTATCTAATTGACATATTTTAAATTGAATTGTTATTGTTTTTATATTTTTACTGTACTATTGACATGCCACCTTAATAGAATTGCTTCTTTGTGTTAATTTTGTACACCATATTTTGGCAAAACATAGCGCGCACGTATTTTTAAACATATCTGTAATCATACCTGTTTTACAAAATAAATGATTGATTGATTGAAAACTTACACACCAGCCGCATACAACTTAGGCATTTGAAGAACACTAATGAACGGAAACACGATTTCCAACAAAAAATATTCCATTCTCCAACTGTATCCCAAAACCAAAACGAAATACCAAACAACTCATTATAAGCTGCACTAATGTATGCGAATCCAAGTTTTTACCTCATACCTTCCCCGAAATCGCAAGGCCAAGTATGAATATAAAGCCGCACCCATTCCTCTATCACATCTAACATCAAACAGTCGGCTAATGGCCAAGAGTCGGCAAACAAATGGACGAGATAGTGCGACAAAAAGTTCGTTGTCTCAAACTGGTTCTACAGATGTAAGGGTACCACATCCGGAGGTATGACGCATGTATCAAGTGTCTGTTGGTTTACGTGTACCTGCTGTGACGGTGGGTAAAGAAAAAGTACATGTATATCGGATTTAATATACTTAGAAAGAAAATATAGACCCAATTGTTGATTTTGTAACTTGATCATGTAGCATCAAAACTACCTTGGATGTTCCATTAGTAAATTGAAGAGGGGAGCTATAGCTAATATAGGTAGTCCATCGAAGATGAAACAGCATATTTGAATATTATGGAAAAAAAATGAATGCTTTACTTTAGACATTTTTGTAGACAATATTGGCTTAGAGAACAAAAAAGAAACGACAGTAAACGGTCACGTTTTCTTTATAGCTAAAGCAACAACAATTGGGCAGCTTAATGGTAAACAAATTGCATGAAACGAAGATCAAATAGTAGCTGAAGAATAAAACAAGTTTACACTTTCTTCAAATAGAGTCATTCCAAACATAATAGAGCTAATCGAAAACAAAGTCATCGGAACTTCCCACGATTAGAAAGACCCAAGTTTTTTTATGCGACCAAAAGTACAGCAAGATTAGTTCCCTCGCCGGGAGCCATCCCGCCGAGCGCACAATAATGATAGGGATCTAAGCAATTATGTTTATATATGAAATAACACATTCATAAAGGCATGGTGTATGGAAACATTTTAAAATTACGTCATGTTTCCTGCATGTCTCTGCAACTTGTTACCGATCCCATTAGGGTTCGCCAAAGTTTTAGGAGGTTCCAAAACAAGGCAATAACACACGAGGAACCTTGGTTCTTGTGTTTGTTTTTTTTTTTTACTTTTTTCCTTGTAGTTTCCAATAAGTAAAGCTCGGCGAATGAACTTTAGAAAAAAAGAGAAATCAGCTGAAGCATCTAAACTATAATTCAACCTTTTTTATCGGAGAACAGTTAGCCAATGTTACAGTATATACTCGTACATCGAGTTGAAAAGATTTACCTTTCGTAACCAATGATCAAAGTTAAGACAACTTGAAACAAGTCACAAAATAATAAGCACGATTATCATATTCCAGATGGAGACATCATGTCAAACAAGCACACGTATTTGATTTTCGTATCTGTTAAATAAATTAATCAATCACTAAAAGACAACTTCAAGATCATCATGTTTAGGAGTTCAAAAACTTACTCTTCTACCTGACAAAATCATTTCGATCGTTATCAATCTTAAAACCAGTTTAAAAGTGCCCAATTTATAATGAGCTCTCATTGCGGCAATGAACAATTGCCCCAAGACCCGAAAATTTGATAAGTATTGTTAAGTGGATTCAATTGCTATTATTTCATTTTGGATCGATTATTCGCTCAAACGCCTGGCGATCAAACCCGTTAATGTCCACCGGTAAATGTTTTATTTCACAAAAAAGATCAGTCTCTGGTGCTATTGCTAAAGCTAAAGACAATTTAACAAAGAAATATTTCGCCCATAAACTTGTTACTTCACCATTGACAGTCAATATTGATAAAATAAGATCCCATTTAGGCCTGGACATAATAAGCCATTATAATCTATTCGTCATGTTTTAGCTATAAAACGCTTACATCACACTTTCCAAGTTGCAAGTCACAATTGCAACATGGAGGTAGTAATCGGTGGTCATACATAAATAAATATCGATCTGGAGCACCTTTTATTTGTTTTGCGGCCAAGACGCTGCACCGGTTCAGAACACAAAAAGAGTAAATACGTCGGTGCTTTATTCCGTGTACGTGTTGGTTTTGTATCGCGTTTAACAAACAAAAGACGATTGACCGTGGTACACCGTGGTTCCGAGGATTCGGCGGCGGTGCGGTGGTCAGGTTAGTGAGGTGAAGAGGGGGGAGTAACGACACGGTGCTCGGGCACATTCAAAGAAGCCGCAGGATAGACCCTGTGCGGTTAGTCGAGCCGGAGGAAATTCGATTTCGTCTCACCGAGTCTCACGGTACAAAAAATACAGCGGGTTTTAAGTTCAAAGGCATCATTATCAGTACTGAGTAAATACAGCCTCCAGAACAATATTCCAAAAACATGACTAAATGGTTGGCGGATGTGACATGAATCATCTTACAGTTTAAAACTTACGAAATCATTGACTCACGTATAGACTATCCGGTTAATCAACACAAGCTTTTATATTTTCAAGCAGATATGTATCAGTGCTACATTGCTAAATCTGTTGGCTAAAAAACAACACATAACTAACGTAGAAGATAACATTTTATTTTATACGTAATAAAAACATTATCTTTCGAATTTATCTGATGTTTCTTAATTCTATGGACGCAAGAGGACCGAAGCTATGTCCCGGACTCTCGACAAGCCCAGCCCGCTGAGCCGCAAACGTCATTCGTCGTCAGCGTTAATTGAAAGATTCCCGTGGTTTTGTGAACTCTAATGACACGTAATAAAGACGTTCGATGATAAAATAAAAAGATTGGAATCCCAAAATAAAGATTGATCGGGCGGAACAGTTGGGCAACGACTAATTACATTCCTTGAAACCGAATTGAGAAATGGAACAGGTGTATCTTCGGTGAATCGGTGCGCTTTATTTAAACAAACGGTACATGTCGAATACCATGTAATCTGATTAATGTAGCCATTATGAAATTTGTTACATTCTTGTTGCCAAGCTTTTTATTAGTCTAGAAAAAGGAAAAAAAACCGGCCAAGAGCTTGTCGGATCACGCACATTTAAGGGTAAAGGTCTTGATAGACTGACAGACTTGAAAATATTTATTTATGTAATAAAATTACAAATTAACAATATTCGGACTTTTTTCTTTACTTGTGCTGTGAGACTTTGCTTTTTGCCAAATTTCATGATTATAACGGGAAGTACCATAAATAGGTTTTGATTTACTTGCGAGTATCAAAATATGTCGTTTTTTTTTATTGCGTTGACTTAGAAGCTTGATTTTTTTAGAGGTCCAAGGGACCGTAGACGTAGAATTTGATATTAATTTCAACTTGGTACTTCCACTCGTTCCTGAGAAAAAGGGTCTTGACAGACTGACAGACAGACGGACAACGAAGTGATCCTATAAGGGTTCCGTTTTTTCCTTTTGAGGTACGGAACCCTAAAAATGTAGATGACAAATCCTGATTCTAACAAATAACTATTATTTCCGAACATAGTGATCCAGACAAGAATTACATTCGTGACAAATCATAAAACCTAATTAATCACATGCACAGGTAATAAACCACTAGCATGGACATTGCATGCCTTTGAGAGTTGAATAACGAGCTACCTTTTGATGGGAACAAAGGGGCGCAATATACTATGAGCGCAAGGCATTAATTAAGACACAAAAATGTCATTATGACCACTGGATTCCCACACAAAGATTTTAACAAAGCTTTCCGTCCAACTAGATACGTTCAAAAGACCGTGTAGTTTCTATTATTATGGTCCTTATTTTTCTACTGATTCAGACACTTATTTTTATAATGGGCTGGAAAAAAATGTCCACAGGATACCCGTAATGTCGATTCTATTTCTCGATGGAACTCCTATACAAACAGGTTGATGGTCCAAATGGCATGTGACGCTTAGTTGTGAGAATGAGATAGCGATAGTTAGATTCATGTACCAAGAAAAGGGATGGCAAATGTTGCCGAAGCATTGATTGGTAAGCACCATCCGTTGCATCACGATCCAAATTGACAGTTTAAGTTTTTTATTGCAGTAGAAAATAAACGCTCACGAGGTTTAATGTCTGCGGGGACTAATAGTTTTTCGTACTTGCGGTACCAGTAATGATTATAAGCCGATAAAGCAGTTAATAAGACTGGATACTGCAAGAAGAAAGGCTGTTTCACGGCAAAATACCGTAGCACATATTAATAGCACCGCGTGATAAAATCTATATTAAAATAAAATCGGGTTATTTACACCATTTTAACTCAAGAACGACTGGACCGATTTTTACGATGTTTGATTGGTTGGATTTGTAACCGCCCCGAATAGCAGAATAACTATGAGAAAAGAAAAATTCACAAAAAAAAAATGATGAAAATTAATTTTCTCATACATGAAATTAAACAACGTCAGCCAGTAAGCTAGTAAATACTAAAAAATAAAAGCTTTATGTAAGAATTGATAGGAATTGATTTTAATGAAGTTAAAAAAACTTTATTTATTTTTCATCTAGCATAGAGTAGAATAAGCCCAACAGAATGAGGAAAATGTCGTGAGGAAAGTTTTGAGTATAAATGTGGATGGCTATAGAGTAGGCGACGAAGACCTAAGAAACGATGGACAGACTGTGTGAAAGACGATATGGATAGACCGGGGGTAACCCTGGACTACTGAGATGACGACTAAATAGAGAAGTATGCAAAAAGAAGGCACGCTGCGCCGATTTCAAGGAATCATGATGATGATAGAATTCACACACACATTTATAGTGTTTTTTTGATTCCTTCTTCAAATATGCTCATACTTTATAAGATTAGCAAGCCTAAGTCTAAAGTTCTAAACATGTTTTACTAGCTGCGCTCCGCGGTTTCACCCGCATAAGTCTCAATCCCGTGGGAATATCCGGATAAAAAGTATCCTATGTCCTAACACAGGTCGTGGTCTACCCATGTGCCAAATTTCATCCAAATCCGATTAGCCGTTTTAGCGTGAAAGCGTAACAAACAAACAAACTCACATTCGCATTTATAACATTAGTTAGGGATAGCAGCTCGTGGCTAATTAATAATAGCCGCACGGGTTGATCCTCAGGTTAAGCTACGCTTGCCGGGGTTGGTCAGTGGATGGGTGACTATCTTTACATAGCGAAACTCCTCTGTGCCTCGGAAAGCACGTTAAGCCGTAGTTCCCGGCTGTCATTCGTAGATCTTTGACAGTCGTTACGGGTTGTCAGAAGCCCGAAAGTCTGAAAGCCAGTCTTACCAAGGGTATCGTATTACCTAGTTACTGTGGTGTGGAGGTTAGATAGGCAGTCGCTCCATGTAAAATACTGGTATTCAGCTGCATGCGGTTAGACTGGAAGCCGACCCCAACACAGTTGGGAAAAGGCTAGGCAGATGATGAACATTAGTTTGGATTAGCATTTTTAAGAACAATAAAATTCTAGTCCCAAACAATGGCAATGACAATATCAACTAGTCACAGCAGACTGAACTAATCTCGATGGCAAAAAATAGCCTTATAGGCAAGTCATCGGCTTAAGGGGGATTCGCAATAGTAGTCCGCGAAATTAAAATTTTCTTATGTTTTTTGCAATTTGCAGGTCAGTGTCAGATTGTATCTTGATCAAGATATATGATTAGCGACAATAACAAATATGTATTTATATAATTTTATCCATAAAAATCATCAATACATCTCTCTAAGTTAGCTTTTTTGGAATAAATCTAACTTAGAAAGATGTATTGATAATTTTTATAGTTAAAATTATATAAAAACATATTTGTTATAGCCGCGTAACATATTTTTATCAACATACAACCTGATACTGACCTGCAAATTGCAGAAAACTGAAGAAAATTTGAATTTCGCGGACTACTACTGCGCAATCACCTTAATTGTCTTTATTTAAAGGTGTCAATACAATAGCGTCTTACAATCTATAAAACACTTGCACGCTACATATGCGACGGGGGACAAGGTCAGAGTAGTCACGATGAAATAATATTATTTCTTTAGTAGAAAAACCACACAGCAATTATTTTGTGATAGGTTAACTTTAAAGGTCAGGATTGAATCATGTTTCATGATGTTTAACGAGTTTCAAAGATTCATCTTTACCTGTACTATCCAAAGAAACAGGTAGCTGCTTTTTTTTTTTCTAACACACCGTATTTTTACACCATCTGTGGTAGCTTAGCAAAGGATGCGTGTTCTCTAACTTCCCATAAACAGGATCTAATTAAACTTGCACGTAGGTACGTAGTTAGAAACTTACTACGAGTAGATACTTAAGTATAGTAATTGGCTTACTTAACTCGCTAATACTTATTTTTGCCGGATTCAGGAAAATTCCTTATAGCAAATCAAAGTTCCACTCATACTGACTGAGGTAAATACCGCGCGGGATTCAAATAGTAAAAATCAAATCTGCTTAGCCTTTTCCCAACTATGTTAGGATCGGCTTCCAGTCTAACCGGATGCAGATGAATACCAGACCAGGCATTACATGGAACGACTGCCTATCTGTCCTCCACAACCCAGTTACTGGATAATACGATACCCCTTGGTAAGACTGGTTGTCAGACTTTTGGGCTTCTGACTACTCTCCTTCCTAGAGTATTATTACTAAATCCGGCGAAAAACTAAATGGATCCTGATTGCAATCTATTATTTAAAACTCACTGTTGGACAAAACGTTACATTTATTATCTACTAGCTCTAGCCCGCGGCTTCGCCAGCGCGGAGCTCGGAACTTACCCCGGGAACGTACTACCGGGATAAAAAGTATAAATTTCCTAATCCAGGTCATGATCTACCCATGTGCCAAATTTCATCAAAACCCATTCAGCCGTTTTAGCATGAAGGCGTAACAAACAAACCAACTCGCTTTCGCATTTATAATAATTATACACTAATATACAATAATACACTTCTTGCAACTATCTACTTCTTTTCTTCAAAACTATCCTTACTTCCGTTTCTTATTCTTATAAAACCAATCAATCTGCCTAGCCTTTTCCCAATTATGTTGGGATCGCCTTCCAGTCGAACCAAATGCAGCTGAATACTAGTATTTTACATGGAGCGACTGCCAATGTGACCTCCACAACCCATTAACTGGGTAATACGATACCCCTTGGTAAGACTGGTTGTCAGACTTTCGGGCTTCTGACAACCCGTAACGGTTGTCAAAGATCCACGAATGACAGCCGGGACCAACGGCTTAACGTGCTTTCCGAGGCACGGAGGAGTCTCGGTATGTAAAGATGGTCACCCATCCACGGATCGACCCCGGCAAGCGTAGCTTATCCTGACCGATCGACCCGTGCGGCTATTATTACTTAGCCACGAGCTCCTCCTTATTTCCTCGAGCACCTCCTTATTCTTATAAAACCAAATTATTTATTATTTAATTAATAATTTACTTAGTAAAAGTGTGGTCGTCACCGCTTGGTGTTGGTGTCCTCGCACCGTGTTGAGGTCGACTACTATCTAGAGTACATTCCTACTGCCTGTCAGCCGTTAATATTAAGCTGATCGTTTAGCACTTAAATAAATTAATATTGATCATGATACTAATAATACAAATGATCTAATAATATAAGTTAAAAAGCTGGTGATAATAAATAGATGTTGAGATCAAAAATAATATAATTAATACTTTAGTTTTATGTTAAAGTTTAACAAAAAATATCTCATATTTTATACTTTTCATGCACGTTCAAAAAGTACAATTTTGGTGGTATTCAGCAATATAATTTATCAATTTCATTGTTATAATTAGTTGTGTAATCCTTTGTTAGTAATAAGGTATTTTAGAAACTTCTCTTCACATAACAGTCAAAATATTTATTTCCGCAGTTGTAAACACTGAAAGGAAAAACATTAGATCAGATAATACAACTTAAAAGCAAAAATATGGTCTATAAAACGCAAGAAACAATTGAATACACAATTAATTAAATACAGCTTTGTAAGATATGTTATTATAGAGAATCGTCATCATAAAGATTTCTACCGGAAACACATTAATAGACCCAGATGACGAGGAAAATATCTACATTACTAGCTTCTGCCTGCGGCTTCGCTGGCGTGGATGTCTGAAAATAATCCACGGGATCACACTTCCGGGATAAAAAGTTCCCTATATGTTAATTTCAGGTTATAAACTATCTGTGTGGCACATTTCATCCAAATCCATTCAGTCGTTTTTACGCCAATCCGGAACATACATCAAACTCAAACTCAAATCATTTATTTCAAATAAACCAATTATAGGCACTTTTGAATTGTCAATGGGTCGGTCAGTCAGAAAGATGAAGCTAGTTGCCCATTCCAAAGCGTAGTAGATCCCTATGGAGAAGAATGGGCAAGAAACTCCACGGACACTCTTTTCGTCATCGTTCATGTTGAAAATATACATGTGAGAACAATGTAGAAAGACGTGCACGTTAAAAAGCGTCCGTAATAAAAAGATAAAAACTAAAATAACTAAACAGACAAACCGCAAAAAATTCTTCGTTACTATTTTATTATATACGAGTACCTCTAGTATAGATAATCGTAGTCATTACAGTATCGTACATAAAACTAATGAAGAGAGAACATTACTGCTCTTTCTGAGAATGGATTTGTTTTTGTTGCTCATTCATTCAACGCTGGAGGTTAACGTTGTATGCAAAGTTTTTACACTGCAATGCATGTGCAATGCATTGCAGTGTAAAAACTTTGCATACAACATTACCGACCCATAAACAAAAAAATGATGATGAAATGATTATGGGTACTTCAAGGCAAAACAAAAGGCAAACATTATACATCCGACTTCTGAAATCTGAAGGTTGCCAAAACTTTAGATCGGACAGTTGTCAGAATTGTCAACATCCTTGCCCCCATTGACGACAACTATGTGAACAATGCAGGGTGTGCAAATCCGTCACCTGTCCCAGGTCAATTAGATTTAAAGCCAGAACTAAAGGAAAAACTAGATCAACCATGCAAATATTCCTTCAAAGCACCTGACTCTAATGAATTATGCATCAGGGAACTGCGAAAGCTTATTTAACTGGTACACTATGAGAAAGTTAAAACAACACAACGTAGGTATACTGCATTTCATAACACAAGTTAGTTGACATAACGATATCGACCGCCACCTACAAAGTCGGCTGCTCGATTATGACCCTATAAGTTAGAAATAATTTATCAGCTAAACCAAGGTAGCCATTGTCTCTGTATTAGGTTAAACTTACGTAAAATATTTAGCTTGGAGTCACGAGAGCTGTATTGTGACAGAAGTGACAGATTTCTCGGTCGTGTTGACATAGCGGTACGGCTTGATGCAAATTGCCAACACCAATGCCTTTAGAATTACATGTGTCCATGCTGTCATGATCATTGATGGTCCATTGCAAAAAATGTGTGACTAAGTCGATACAGAGAATCATCTACAGGCCTTTACCAGTTACTTAAATATCTAGTGACCTTGTTGTAACAAGCGAAGCGGCAGCTGCAAAAAGAACACTGATAGCATCAAATGACAGCAATGGTCTACGGTAAACTAGAATCTCACATCAACTACTCAGTGAGATTGCTCTAGTAATGGAGCCGGCACGTTAGCATTAGCATCAAGAAGCTACTGACAAGATGCTTGTCAGTCATTGCCAGTGAGCTTTGCCCTTCACTCCTTCACTCACTCAATAATTTCACATATGAGCATAAAACCAACAAATACATACTGTTATTACCACCCGTCACTATCTCTTTAGCATGAACGAGTTGAATGTGGATAAACGCTACCCATCATTCTCTATATCTGACACCAATCAAGCAGTTTAACACGCAAGAGAAATAGCCAATGCAGATGCACATCATAATCATTCGACCTAACTAACGCCAATCAAGTATCTTAACCCGCAAGAGAAACAGCCAACGCAGATGCACAATTCACTTTTACCTCTTAAAAGCTTTCTAAAACCAGCCATACACCCATGCTTAGTTTCCCAGTCAGAGTTCTTAACCCTGACAAACAGTAAAATGCCAAATGCACGTTAGATGCAAGTGTAGACATAAATAACGGTGATACAGTGGTTCTTGTAGAGGTATTAACTTTATTCGACCTCGTCAGCCAAAGGTAAGCCGCTCCCCCAACACACGCCGTGTTCTAGGTATTAGATTTATTGTTGCAGTTGAAATCAGAAGTCGTGTCTTGTTGCATAGCCATTATTCAGTTAAACGTTATTTCTCTACGGATAATTTCTTAATGGATCGATTAGATGTATTGGTGGATGAATATTCGGTTATGTTATCGAAGGCATATAACCGTGCCTCGGAAAGCACGCTAAGCCGTTGGTCCCTGCTATCAGTCGTGCATCTTTGACAGTCGTTACGGGGCGTCAGAAGCCCGGAAGTCTGACAACCAGTCTTACCAAGGGGTATCGTATTACCTAGTTACTGGGGTGTGGAGGTCAGATAGGCAGTCGCTCCATGTAAAATACTGGTATTCAGCTGCATGCAGTTAGACTGGAAGCCGACCCCAACATAGTTGGAAAAAGGCTAGGCAGATTGATTGTTATCAAAGGCATTAACTATACACGAAAGGAAAATTAATTACAATTTACATCAAAAAGCAAAGGTTTCCGAAAGTCTGGATTGAACGACTCAACTACGAAGAAAAAATAAGATTTTTAATTCAAATTACGTTAACAAATCATGATTAAAACGCAGAAACACTACACTTCATTACCTTACCTAGAGCATTTGAAGTAGAATTTTACATTCTGGAAGCTGATCCTAATGATAAAACAGACTGCAATAATAATCCTTTAAGCTCCTTATTGCAATTGTACGACACAAGGATTACAATTCCACAAATCCTATGGATTAAAAGCCACAGATGCAAGAATTTCGCAACAAAACAGGCAGCTACCAACGATCGTGGTTACGGACTAATTACTCAATTTGTCACCCTGTGTCCCATAATTTGCGTGTCTAAACATGCACACAGTCATGCTGTATTCTCATACCTGTCACATCAGATAAACGAGGTCCTACGTGCCTTAGAAAAGGCTGTTAGACACGGCCTTACATTCCTCAACAGGTTAGATTAGTGTGCTTCAAGCTCAGATAAAACAATGCAATTGCGACATGCCATGATGCTAATAAATTGTTAATACGGAGGTATTTGAGACTGACGTGGTTGCTGCGAATAATTTGCATTGTTTGTTCATTATTGGAGTCTTGTTTCCTCGTGTTACTTGAGCTAACTTTCTGGGATTGAGGAAAGACATCAATTTTCTCCCCTACATTATGACCTTTTTCTAAAATTGTAAACGGCAGTAGTGTAATAAAAATTCCTTCTCTTGAAGTTAAGTACTCTTTATTGATATTTGCTTTTACTTCAACGCCTAAAGTACCAATTGTAAAGCCCCGGTAGGTAAGTACCGCTTTAAAAGAGACAAGAACACCTCATGGGTCCTGCCTATGCGCAATAAAAATACCCATCATATAAAAAAGCCGTGTAGTAGCCGGCTACACTGAGTGCCGTTGCCATTTCAAAGATATTCGAAAAAGGAATCCGATTTTTTAGAACGTTAGGAACATTTATCTTACGTCATCGCCATGGCCCATGACATTCGATTGACGTGTTGCTTGCGCGCACGTTTTTTTTTTCATATTTCTTGCTGACTTGACGTGCTACGGTGCTAGGTAGTTATTATTATCTATTTGCTTATGTTACTACTTATTTCCGTTTATAATGAAAAAGGTCGAATGTATTTCTTGGGTTTCGATTCAATTCATGATAAGGGACATAAATGGAGATTTGTGGAGTCCATATCCTTCGATAATATCATTAAAAGTTATTACTGGACCGCGTAATATCTGTAATGCATGACGTGATCAAATGATATCAGCTTTAAGTCATCGTGGAATGTTGTAATAGTAATTGCAATCGCTAGCTTGGAAATTATGGAGTTAGATGAAGATATTTCTTACGGTGCTTCTTTGTGATTAGGTATTGGTGTTTTGTAGGACAAAGTCTTCACCGAATACTGTTGCCTATTTCACATCATCAAACTACAGGGGCTCGAGTCAGTTAAGCTACGCTTGTTGCGCGCGCGCGGTCCGTGGATGGGTGACCATCTTTACATACCCCTACGAGCCTCGGAAAGCACGTTAAGCCGTTGCGTTGGTCCCGGCCATATAGATATAAGAATATTTCTATGGTCCCGTCTGTCATTCGTAGATCTTTAACAGTCGGTACGGGTAGTCAGAAGCCCGAAATTCTGACAACCAGTCTTACCATGGGTTATGGTATTACCCAGTAACTGGGTTGTGGAGGTCAGATAGGCAGTCGCTCCATGTAAAATACTGGTTTTCAGTTGCATTTGGTTAGACTGGAAGCCGACCCCAACATAGTTGGGAAAAGGCTAGGCAGATAATGAAACTCCTGCTCTTCGATAGTTACATATTACCCCTTGCTTTTGGGGTCGACGCAGTAATTCGAAGACATGTGACATCTACCAACCCGCGTGGGCCCGCGTGGTGGATTATGTCCCACTCCCGTTCACAGAGAGGAGGCCTGAGTCCCACCAGTGGGAACATTACAAGCTGATTATGCTTATGCAGTACTTAAGTCTTTTGTTTCTTTCACTTTTCTATCACCTTTAACACAATCTATCAATGTTTCCTTTACTATCTATCAAACAATTTCTTCATCCAAGTTGACCGTGAGCGAAAAGCTCCGACTCAACACGAAGTAATACGAACCACTCATCGAACTACGCGTATCTAATGCGCAAATGTTAGTAACGAATTCATAATCACCAGCATTGTTATTTATATCGAGGCTTTCGGTTGCGAAGCGACGAATATAGTGCAAGGGCGACTACGACCAAGTCTGTATTGACCTTAACTTGACAGAACAATGCATTAGAAGACTTGAGATACTTGAATCTAATTGATCATGTAAAATAATATGTTTCGATTGATTGGAACAATTTGTCTATATCAACTACTAGCAGCGCCCTGTGGTTTTACCCGCGTAAGTCTCGAACCCGTAAGAATATCGGAATAGAAAGTATCCTGTTCGTTAATCCAGGTTATAAACTATCTGTGTGCCAAATTTCATCAACATCCGTTCAGTAGTTTTTGCGTGAAAGAGTAATAAACATCCTCCACCCACCCTCACAAACCGTCGTGTTTATTATAATTTGTAGGATATGTCAGTATGATTTGCCGTTGAAATTAGGCTGTCACAATTTCTTGGTGTGAAGGTAATTTGTGAAGTATTTTATTAACATCGCGAAGAGAAACTGAAAATGATGTGAGGACGGCATTGCAGTCGACTCGACAGTAATGATCACATCATTACTACTACATCATGCAAACTAAGAGAATGTAGTGTATTAGTACAGGTCACAGCACAGCTCAGTTCAGGGGACACACAGGGGGAGGTTGGGTGGGGGTGAGTGTTAGGGTAGGTTGGCCTAGCAACAAAGTATTATGAAGTGTCATATTGGTAAGGTTAGGTTTTCTGGGATGACTTCAAGAACTGCCTTTGATAAACGACAACGAAAATACCTTTTAGAAGCGGCAACTAGAATCAATTCTAAATTTTTTGGTTAATTTTGACGTTCAAAAGTGCCTCGTTACAAATGGGTAGTCAAATCATTACTTTTTAACACTAAAGTAGGGTAGAGTGGTAGCCAATGAACCGCGTGTACCGTATTAACCATAGTACCTACCGTCAATACACGACGTTGCCAGCTCGTGCAAAAAACGTGTCACGACTGGCTTGCCATGCCATGCAGTTTGATCTAGTCGCCGGCCGCCTGTCGCCACAAAAGGACACGTACGCCGCATAATTGTGTTTTCTCAAGAAAGAACGACAAAAAAAACGTGAGTTTCTTTTTTTAATTACTTTATTATTTTAACTCTTACTAAACTATGAGTGAATTGTATGTGTAATGTGGGTCCTTGCGCTTGTTTGAAACAATTTTTTGGAATTACTTCGCAACGGTTATTGTGTAAAACATAACTTATCATGTCCTAAGGGGGGGATGGGTACGCAGTGAGTCATTTATCCTGGGTAAGCAATGAACCACGGTTCATTGTGTACCACGATCTAAGTGCTTTGTGTAATGCTATTGTTTAGGTAACATTGATTGTATAGGTATGGAAATGTCACATGTAAACAAGTGGGGAGTGTTATTCCAGTCAACCTCTGAGTACTATTATGAGTATCATTAAGTACTATTTGTTTATTTCAGCATGGGACGAAACACACTAGGGCGGCAAGCCCGTAAAAAAGGGTATCACACGAGTGAAGCTATCCAAAAAGGGATAGACAAACACTTGTCGGGGCTGAGTATTAGAAAAGTAGCCCATCACGTAAGATTGGCTGCTTTTCTAATCCAACACTGCGAAGATACATAGAAAAATACCGGAACAATCCGTCGTGTAGACTACAGCCGCATTACGATACAAGCCAAATATTTATTGATGAGCAAAAAGACAGCATTACGGAGTATTTATTGGATTGCGCAAATAAACTCTATGGCCTAACTAAAATAGAGACTGATTGTGCTAACAGTAATGTTAATTAGTGAGTACAAACTGTTTATACTTTTCAGAAGTTTTGACTGTTTTTATTAACTTTTAAGACTGATTGTGGGGTTTAAATATAACCCGAAACTTAATAAATACTGAAACTTACAACTGTTTCATTTAACAAACATCATAAAACAAACAATTATCGGTTTATCTATTGCTGTGATTCATTGTGTACCACCTGGTTCATTCGGCCCTACCCCCCTGGTTCATCGTGTACCCTTAGGGGTACAGTATGAACCATTTCTCTTGTTTTAAAAAAACCTGTATTAATCTAACAATAGCAAATATTTTCCAAAATTTTGAATGCAATGTGGTAGCTTATTAAATTACTTAAGTGCTGAAATAAAAATATTTGCTTAGACTGCAATACCAACCGTGCTAGAGCTCTTCAAACTTTTGGTGGTTCAATGGCTACCACTCTACCCTATGTTAATTAAATAAATAAATGTTTATTGAGAAAATGTACCTCTGAAATTACATTTATAGTTCAGAATCGTACCATGCACATCTATCAACAATTCGGCCAAAAATATTTTAAGAATGCAAAGAATTTTATTTAATAAACATACTTTTGAGTAAAAAAGGAATGATTTGACTACCCATTTGTAAAAGTGTTGAAATAAATATAAAAAATAAATAGTTTTTTTTTATACTTAATATTTCTCTTTATTTCTGTGGTTTATAAACAAAATACAAGTTAACACTATTTACACTAGGTACTGAAGTAAATGACTAACTAACTAACTATACAAATAAATACAAAAACAAAAGGACACTTAGGCTTTATCTTAATAAATTTGACTTAGACAGCGAACTCGGGAAACGCACTTTAGTTGTGTGCATGGGTCAACAACAAACTATTAGGTACGGGATTCGTTTCTGATGGACTTCTCTCAGTGGCTTCGGAATCATTTTAAGAAGACACTCTTTCTTAGATTGTTAAACAGCTTCATCGAGTGACACTAATTCACAGAAATATCAAGGTTACTCACCAAAAAACCGCAATCATACCAAGATTTCTTCGCCTCAGAGACCCATATGAAATTCATTGGCCACGCATAACTTACTTCCCCACATTAACTACTCTGAAGGTATAAAAATCAAGTATTGAACAAAAAACGATTTAGACATGGTGTTCACAATATTGACTTTGAACTCCACTATATTTCCGTGGTCGGCAAACACAGTTGTTTCAACAAAAAAAATAAGTGACGGATTTCTTGTTCGGGCCAATAACCTTATAACTATAAAGCTATCGTTAAATGATTACTTGTTCTATATTTTGGCGAGATGGCATCACCCGCTGGTCTCTAAATACTTACTTGAAAAAAGTTGATTACGAGGTAGCGGTATAATAGGAGCGGAATTGTACGCTGTAGGGCAAATTAAGTAGTGACAGTTTAACAAAGATAGTTTGGGAACGTAAAAAGTAGAGTACAGTGCGATACACGCATGTATCAGCAGCTCAATCGATAAGTAGTATAAGAAAAAAGTTTCTAATGAAGAACTTGCTTTACAGATACACGTGTTCACAATAGCAGTATATACCGCAATGTATTTCTAATTGGTTATTTATTGCCATACGCTAGCAATGAAGATCATTAGTTACTAAACAAAATCATATTTTTTTTGCGCAAGCAGCTTCTTAGTACCCCACTTTCGGATATTAGAAATTAAAATAATCTAATACCAATCAATCAATATGCCAGCCTTTTCCCAAATCCCAACTATGTTGGGGTCCAGTCTAACCGGATGCAGCTGAATACCAGTATTTTACATGGAGCGACTGCTATTCTGACCTCCACAACCTAGTAACTGGGTAATACGATACCCATTGGCAAGACTGGTTGTCAGAATTTCGGGCTTCTGACGACCCGTAACGACTGTCAAAGATCCACGAATGACAGCCGGGACCAACCGAGGCACGGAGGAGTCTCGGTATGTAAATATGGCCACCCACTGACCAACCCCGGCAAGCGTAACTAAACCTGACGGATCGACCCTTGCGGCTGTTACAATCAAATAACAATTTGCATTAAAATCCCAATTAGCATCTCTATTCCTGAGTCCCATAACTAATCCATCGAACTTACGACCTACAGATTTGCTGGAATCCCTATTTATAAATAAATAGGTACATATTCTTTCGGATCCCACCTCTTGCGTAATTCCGGGGATTAATGTAACTGAACATTTATACCTACGCAATTAGTTTCGAAATTTATTGCTAGCCTTGTTGCTAGGTGCTTCCGCCGGTTAATTGTGACTTTGTGAGGATAGCCATAATCTTTAGTAGGCAGGATACGTAATCCCACTAATCACACAGCTTATAGATCGGATCATAGCTCGATTTTATGGGAATAGCTCATCCCTTGTGAGATGGTGCGTGGGATATTCATAGGCCATTTAATAGGGTACTTAGCTATTAACTTAATTACCCTTCTGTTAAAAATATGCATTATTAAATGCAGTGTGAAACATCTCTGAGAAAAGAAGGTAATTGAATAAATGTTTTAAAAGCTTTTTAACCGATTTCAAAAAGGAGGAGGTTCTCAATTCGTCGGAAACTTTTTTTTTTTTATGTATGTTCCCCGATTACTTGAAGATGGCTGGACCGATTTGGATTTTTTTTTGTTTTATTACATCAATGTTAGTCCCATATAAAATTGATTAACTTTGCTTGGGTAATTTTTGAGTTAGCTTCAATAATACGTATTTTTTCCCCACTTTTATATGGATGATGTTCTAGTTTGTTTTGCAGGTAGTGGTATTAGAATTTGTGTGGGGTAGGTACCACAACTAAAAAGTGAAAAATAACAACTTTTTTACAAAAAAATACAACCGACTTCCAAAAACAACACTACAAAGTGAAAAATAACTTTAATTTCGGAAGTCGGTGGCAAAAAACGAAAATACATTTAACCAGACACCGACTTCCGAAATTAAAGTTATTTTTGACTTTGTAGTGTTGTGTTTGGAAGTCAGTTGTATTTTTTTGTAACAAAGTTTTTAGTGAATACTCAGTAAATGCGGCGCTTGGGGGACGCCTGCTACATCTAGCAGTGGACGTCTTTCGGCTGTAGTGATTATGAAATATGTTGATTCAGTAAACAATATAAGGAGAGGCTTTACAGTTTTATTTTACGCGTTTTTTAGGGTTCCGTATCTCCAAAAGGAATAAGTACGGAAACCTTTTAGGATCACTTCGTTGTCCGTCTGTCCGTCTGTAAGTCTGTCAAGACCCTTTTTCTCAGGAACGCATGGGGTATCAAGTGGAAATTAATATCAAATACGTAGGTCTATGGTCCCTTGGAGCTCTAAAAAAATCAAGCTTCTAAGTCAACGCAATAAAAAAATACGGCCATTTATGCGACATATTTTGATACTCGCAAGTAAATCAAAACGTACCGTTTATCACATAAAAAATTTTTTTTTGGAATATACTTAATTAAATTTGCAGTTGGAGAATTGACCGTGACGTATATCAATGTATGGGAGTACCTACATGCTTTTCAACTATACTGTTAAGTTTGTATTTGGGATAAATTTTTTTCAACTACCGAACCTATCATTGTGCGTGGTCCGACACGCACTTGGCCGGTTTTTTTTTTCAAGCGACAGTTTAGATCAGTGTAAAGTTACTTAGAAAGGCTGAGGTGTATTGAGCTGTAAAGCTCCATCATTTACACGAGGCAAGTTTATTGCTTGTGGCATACCATAAAATTGAACGCTAATTAACTAGCACCGTCTGAACAACACGTACCTACAATATTGTTGCACGATACGGGCAAGTTAGTTGCCGTTCAAAACTGGTATAGGTTTAATCAGCATGTACAATAAAATCATACATACTTACAATAAAATCGCATTCTTTTCGTCTGTAAACTTAGTTGAAATGAATATTTTTTTTTTTTTATTCAATTCTGGCATGAATTTTTTTTATCATTCAAACATGAGCGAACGAAACAAGACGTTCAATAAAATTGAATGAAATATTTGGCAGCGTAAATACGGGTAATACTTGAATCAATTAATTGTACGAGGACGTCCAACTCTGTTTAGACGAGGCAAAACTTGCAATAATCGCCGTGCAATTTTATTGCCTTGGTGTAAGTCGCATGCTATTTTATTCAATGGCGAAACTTGCATTCAATTATTGCATGCCATTTTATGGAAATCGCACACGTTTAAACACTTGCATGCATTCTGGAATGGCATTCAAATTGAACGTGCTTTATGGCACGCGATTATTGCTCTTGAATGTTCCAGAAAATTGCACCATGTAAATCGAGCTTTAGTTATGTAAATAACATCACAAAGCTGTACAAACACTTGTGTACACGGTGCCAATGAACCTTTTGGTAAGATTCATTAACGATGCGGGATACAACACCATGTCATTGGAAGTCAAATAATTTTTTTGCGTTATACTTGTAGGTATAATTAAAATTACATATACATTTTTCCTCTTCTTGTTCTCACACAATATTTTTCTAAATTTCTTTTTCATTTCTCTATTGCTGAAAAACATTTTTTATGTAAGTAGTACCTTTGTACTCAAAATTATAAGTATGTCGTATCTCTATGTATTATACTGTGTGTAGGTACATAAATAAATAAAATAATTATTTTAAATAAATAAACCATTTATTTCAGGCGACACTGGCCCATAGATAACCTTAACCTAAACATACATATTTGAATATAAACAAAACTTGTGTTAATAAAATAGGCTTAAGAGAGACTATGTTAGTAGTACTCTTCTTTGTACTAGCTTGACTTTAAGTGCTGCCCTGTGGAACTTGTCCGCGGAAGCGGCGGAACACCACATCCTGCGACCAAAAGTCTATAAGCTGAAGGACAAAGAATAAGAAGTAAAACAAATAAATTGTACAGACAACAGCACATCAGGTTATACCAAACTGTCAAATTTCACCAAGTTGACAGTTAAGTTCAAAATCAAATGGGGAAATTTGATAGTTTGTAGTAACTTGACCTGCTGCTGTGTGTACCAACCGGACTTGTATCGGGCTCTGAAGTAGAACACTCTTGCATATTGATAGATCATTAAGTATCTTAACAGGTATATACCATTTGAATTAAATATTTATCTGGCAAGAGGAATGTTTTGTGTTTGCACAATTGCCTGTATTTAGCCACGGAATTCTCATGAGAATATTAAATTCAACTTTTCTTAGAACAGTGAACCTGTTTACTGAGCATAATTTTTACAGGAAATGCTGCGGGCGCAATGACATATGAAGCTGTGAAGTACAGTTGGAAAAGACAACACAATTAAGTGCAGGTGTGGAAGACTTTCGGGGAAACCAATCAAGGCTCACTTTTAGAGTTTTTGTTTGATTTAAGGCGATGAACAACGACTTTTATGATTTTAAAATGAAGATCACGTCTAAACAAGTAGTGTTAATGATTTAGAAAAAAATATAAGTTAAATTAGAGAATTTTCTTAATAACTTAATATGTGAATATTTTAGATTATGTTCAGTTATGTCTAACGCCGATAAAAAACTGAGACTCACGCAAAACTATCAAGCGTATTTTTATGAAACCTTCACCATTTTATAAATAATTTAATAATTAGGTATTTATCTTTTAGTCTAAAACCTTTTGTTTTATATCAATCAATCTGCCTAGCCTTTTCCCAACTATGTTGGGGTCGGCTTCCAGTCTAACCGGATGCAGCTGAATACCAGTATTTTACATGGAGCGACTGCTTATCTGACCTCCACAACCCAGTAACTGGGTAATACGATACCCCTTGGTAAGACTGGTTGTCGACTTTCGGGCTTCTGACGACCCGTAACGACTGTCAAAGATCCACGAATGACAGAAGGGACCAACGGCTTAACGTGCTTTCCGAGGCACGGAGGAGTCTCGGTATGTAAAGGATGGTCACCCATCCACTGACCAACCCCGGCAAGCGTAGCTTAACCTGATGGATCGACCCGTGCGGCTGTTATTACTTAGCCACGAGCTCCTCTTTTGTTTTATACATAATAAACCTTATATATAATAAATTAATAATGCGTCTAATTTGGGACAGCGCTACTTGATGGGCAAGTCCTACTACTGGGTGGACGTACAACGCGTTGCGCGTGCTCAGCACTGAACACGCAAACTAACCACTCAAGGCCATTGGCATATCCTTTTGTGATAACGAGCTAATGATATCATTTGCATACCCGATAATGACGTAAACTTATTCAGAATGTATTTGACGCGCCTGATTTATTGAGCCTCAATTCGTCATTCAAAGTGGCTATAATTTGCGCTCAGTTTGAAAGGTGGCGTAACCTAATCTTCCGATCCCGTTTGTATCTCCTCAAGATTGCTTTAGCTAGCTACCTAGGAAATGAGGCCATGTTATGGCTTATGTTCAGAAGTAGACTAGCCTTAGGAGTTAGGACAGATAAAAGATTCTGCCGATCATTCGAGACCGTTGTTTAACCGCACTTCCAATCACTCTCAAAACAATCAATGAACAGCCAATTCTAAAACTAGTACCTTTAGTAGATAAAATAATGTAACGGTTTCCGCAAATAAGATTAGTTTATTCGAGAAAATTACCACAAAAGCTTGCGAAATCGGTATATCTTATTTATTTATTTTTAAAAAAAAAAACCAAGAACAAGAATAATTAGGAATGGTGTTATTACCTACCGGTAAAAGGGGGTTACTTTAACAGTGAGGGTAACTTTGACAGTTTATGGGGCTACTTTAACACCGCGCCAAAACATAGTATAATCGTGTGCGGAGCATTTGTAAATGTGACTTCCAGTTCTACTACCATTTTGCTGACTGGATTTGTTGCATCACTTGCAAAAATTCTCAACAAAGGCTCAACTAATCCATCCTATTTTTTCATCAAAATGATGTTAAAGTAACCATTTTAATGCCATATCAAAGAAACCCCACATTCGAGGTAACTTTGACACATTAAAAAAAAATACATAAAATTGTGGGGGGCCTGTGGGGCTTGATATTGGTATGAGTTTGATAGCCATAGGACACATTGTTCTATTGGATTGGATTGGTTTGTTGGATTGGGGTGTTAAAAAAAAGTAACTACCAAAAGACTATCGAAACATGTGCAAAGTAGCCCCGTTTGACGGTACTGTATTACATCTAATCTTAGGGGCGGCTACACACCTTGTGTAGCCGCCAGGGTGGCGGGTTGTTCGAAAGAGATACCGTGGCCCTGGCACAGGCAAGGCAACTGAAGGAACACGGGTGGGTTTTAGTCAGTAAAAGTCTGCCACGCCCTCCCGCTCAACCCAGAGCGGGAGGGCGTGTCGCGAAGTCATTTGATCATTTCCCAACCACAATAAAAAAAACGGCCAAGTGCGAGTCGGAATCGCGCACGAAGGGTTCCGTACCATTATTACAAACGGCAAAAAAAACACGTTAGTTGTATGGGAGCCCCCATAAAATTTTATTTTATTGTTTTTTTAGTATTTGTCGTTACTATAACAACAACAATCGGCAACAGAAATTATACATCATCTGTGAAAATTTCAACTGTCTAACTATCACGGTTCATGAGCCTGGTGACAGACGGATGGACAGCGGAGTCTTAGTAATAGGGTATATAAGAGGTAAAGCAATAAGAATGGAGAGCATAAACCTACGGACGCCATATTTCTGTAAAAGATGTGAAATGTTACCGGCCAGTTGATAAAACTGAAGCTCTGTTAAAGGGTCAAGGGGAAAACTGTTACATGTAGACAGACAGTAGCCAGGTTTACATGACAATGAATCATACGGTGATTAATATTACAGTATCTGCTAAATTCAACTTACTGCTTTGAAGCTGCTTCAGTTGTCACTTCAAGTCATTGTTACTTCATCAGGCCAACATTTCCGAACAGTCCAAATTATTTACTAGCTTTTATTTAGTTTCACCTGTCCCGGTGTCTGACTGCGATCGAATCTTGCAAGTTAAATTTGACCCACTTCCCGGTTTCCGACTGAGCTGAAAGTTTACATGCATATGGAAATCGGATGACAATGCAATATTATTAGGACATGGATCTGATCTGATGATCAAACCGGAAGGTGGCCATGGGAACTCGGTAATAAAATGACGCAACCCTGTCAAATTTGGGCTCGTTTGATTGGTCTTGACAAGGATGATGATATCCAGACAGAAAAGCTTGCTTTAAAAAAAAATTGTTTTAAATTGGTCAGGGTAAGATTCTTGCAATCACACAGTTATCATTATCATAGTCATGTTGAACCTTACGATATTTCGCTGTGTGAAAGATCTTTGGCAATGATAAAATGTAATAATGTAGGTAAACCTTGCGCATTCACGCGTTGAAGTCTTTACTTACCGTACTTTACCTTCAAATAACGCCAGATAGAAATGACAAAAACCACAACAATACTGCTTGATAAAATCGTGTACAATTGTTATATCATTACACAATAGACGTTAAACAGTTAGACATTGTTAGCAACACTTAACTAAAGACAATAGCGTGATATTGACGACGTTAATTATGATCCTATCTATTAATTGGCAATTTTTGTTTTGAAACATGAGATCAGCAGTACAGAAGCGATGACAGATTTGTTGAGATATGACGACAGTGTGTGTTTGTGTATTTGTATGATACATAAATTGTATTATTATTAATATTGTATTTAAAGATGCACATGCATGCACGATGCGTCCTTTGGGTCTTTGCTAAGCATCATCATATCATCTACTGGCTAGGCTTTTCCATCTATGTTAAGGTCAGTTGCAGTCAAACCGGATGCAGCTGAATACCAGTATTTTACATGGAGCGACTGCCTATCTGACCTCCACAACCCAGATACTGGATAATACGATACCCCTTGGTAAGACTGGATGTCAGACTTTCGGGCTTCTGACTGTCGAAAATCCACGAATGACAGCCGGGACCAACGGCTTAACGTGCTTTCTGAGGCACGGAGGGGCCTTGGTATGTAAAGATGGTCACCCATCCACGGACCAACTGCGGCAAGCTGCTTAACCTGATCGATCGACCCGTGCGGCTGTTATTACTTAACCACAAGCCCAGCAACAGTCCCGAAATGCCTGTTTGTTGTTCGAGTTTGATTTTGCTCTCTTGGTAGCTAGAAGTCAGTGTTCTAAAAGTTTTGGAAAATACGACACATCTATCTATCTATGTATATAAATAAAAAGAGAAGTCCTGACTGATTTATCAACGCCCAGCACAAGCCCTTGAACCTAGAAAGCTGAAATTTTGCAAACATTTTTATAATGTAGACAAGGAATAAGGAAGGATTTCCCGGTAGTACGTTCCCGTGGGATGTTTCCCGACATCCAGCGGGCGAAGACGCTGGCAAAAGCTAGTCTTTAAATAATTCGAACTCGCATAGATTCGTGATGATGCCTTATTAGAGCGATCTTTTTGTTTTTTGTTTTCGAGACTGCTCTAAAAAAGTGTAGGTAAGTGGATTACCTATAATCTCGAGGCACTATATAGCAGTGCATAATTTAGTCAGAATGTGCGAGACAATATTTTACAGGTATGGTTCACCGGAAAAATTTATCTGTCATCTTTGTTAGGATTATTATTTTATATGACCCAGATCGATTGTTCTTTTAACAATCGGATTAGCTGTAGGTACTGCTTATTTCCACGTTTAAAAACAATAAACATTTAAACAATAATAATTATCATTGCAATATGCTAACATTGCTTCCGGCGCGTGGTGTTGATTAAATGGTATTGATTTAAGGGGGATGAGCCAGGACAGCCCGCGAAATTCAAATTTTCTTACGTTTTTTGCAATTTGTTAGTCAGTCTTAGGTTGTATGTTGATTAAAGTATGATTCGCGACCGTAACAAATATGTATTTACAGAATTATAATCATTACAATCAGGAAAACTACTCCATAAGGTAGTATAATCCTCAAATGTCAAGATTTCATGAAAAAGTCATTCAACAGGATTACTTCGTCTTAAAGAGTTGTATTGATGACTTTAATGATTATAATTCTGTAAATACATAATTGTTACGGTCGCTAATCAAATTTTGATCAACATAAAACCTAATACTGACTTGCAAATTGCTAAAAACGTAAGAAATTTTGAATTTCGCGGGCTACCCTGGCGCTTTCGCCTTAAATAAGAAAATCTAATTGTTTGTCTTTTAGGAAATGAGAGCTGCATAAATTCCACAGATTTTTCGTTGGTTTCTCAGAAAATTGACAACTTTAAAACGAACTACGAAACTGTTATAAATAAATAAATAAATATGTTTGGACATATCACACAACGCCATCTAGCCCCAAGCTAAGCAACCTAATGCTTGTGTTATGGTAACGAGATGGCTGATAAACTACTTATATACATTTTTTTTTTTGTAAATACATACATATTATAGATAGAAAAACACCCAGACTCGGAACAAATACTTGTAGGTCGTACAAATATTTGTTCCGTGCGGGAATCGAACCCGCGACATGCTGCGCAGCAGTCAATCGCTCAACCACTGCGCCAACCGTGTCGTTATGTTGTGCTGTGCTCACATTCGATGGTTTGATATAGATAAATAGAACGACATTCATACTATAATAGACAGTATTGATCAGCATGTGCACCGTCTTATGTATCTAGTAAAAGAGCGATATTCAGCAATTAGCATTTACGACCTTTTTATGACAATGAGGTTTTACTTTTTAAATATTATTATAGTGAGGTGAACTATAATGCAGTTATACTCGTACATATAGCAGTTCCTCAATAAATCACGCAAAGACAGGGTGAATGGATTAAAAGGGTCGTTGGTTAATGGTTAGTTAAAATACGTCATACCGAGGTACTTGTCAATAAATACCAATGTTTAAAGATAAGGTTCTGACGGTTATTTATTCTAGAATTCTAGATTCAAACAGTGCAAATTTTAAGCTATAAATACACGCCAAATGTGTAGACACTAGACAGTTAGGTATATTTTAATAATAATTAGGAAAATTATTCATATAGAATCTAAGTCTGTGACGATTATAACGATTTTATTCATCTGAAATTGGCGCAAACTTATATTTATGCTGCAATTGATTGTCATGGTATGGGCATGTGATGCGGAGATTTTTGAGTATGAATGTCGATGGCTATAAGAGTAAAAGAAGACCAAAGAAACGATGGATGGACTGTATGAAAGATGACATGGCTAGAAAGGGGGTGACTACAGAGATGACGAATAATAGAGAAGTATGGAAAAAAGAGACATGTTGCGCCGACCCCAAATAGATTAGGATAAGGTCAGAAGAATGATGATGATTATTTGCGCCAGTAATAATCTGTTGTGGATGGATTGAATAAGGAAAAAATGCTTAATAACTGCCTAAAGGCTCCTTCAAACAGGCGCGACACGCGATATAAGTAATCTCTCGCGACACAAAGGTATGAATGATAACTTTATTTGCTAGAATATAGGATGTACATTAGATGTTATACAGTTTGTTTGATACACTATATTCAACCTTTCGGTTGTGCAAATGTTAAGTAAAATTAAATTATTGTGAATCATTGACATTTTTAAATTATAATTAAATTACATTATATACTATACTTGATTAACAATAGCTTAACAAGTCATTAAAATCAATTTGGTCATTTAGTTATATGTCGAGTCTACATACAAGATCCATTTAATTCCTAATAATTGATAGTTGCAATACTTAAATATTTTAAATAGATTTATAATAACTATCTACTGTATCTATCTGTATCTGTTTAAAATAAATTCATTACATTTTAAATTAAAAATTGTAAATGTTTTAAAAATAAATTAATTAATAAATTCATAGTACATAATTTAAAATTTTTATGCAGTTGTACATTAACATACAAATTTAATGTTTCAAATTAATAAATTCATCGATTGAATAGAAACATCTATCACAAAGCCAATTATAGAGCGTCCTGTTAAATTCTAAGCTTGATAAATTTCTTATGCCTACAGGTAGTTTATTGTATATTATAACTGCCATAGTGAAACAGTTTTTATCGCACAATTTAAGTCGATTTTTTGGGATAAGAAATGGTTTTTGAACGACTTTTCTTTTAAACGGAGCTTTATCGTCCTTATTAAAAAGTGATTGATTATTTCTTACAAATTTACTTACTTCAAATATGTATAATGACGGAAGTGTGAGCAGTTTTTGCTGCATAAATATTGGTCGACAAGAATGGTACCGCGTTTCCTGTGATGAACGCTGCCTTCGTGTCGCGCGCGATTATATCGCGTGTCGCGCCTGTTTGAAGGAACCTTAACCCTTCAGGAAATACAGGCGTGACGTTATGTTAAATTTAAAATGCTTATCGATCGATATCGATTAGGTATCTTAAATTCAAGTAATTTGACGTTTTAGTTCAATGTTGCAAGGAGACAGTGGGTAATCATTTAGGCGGTTGATGAAGCAATACACGTCTATATAATTAGTCTAGCTAGAAAACTGTACAACAGTAAACCCCCGTTCGCACGGGCGTAATAAAATCGCGGCGGGATTTTATAGCGCACTGGATTTTCAACTCTCGTTGTTGAGCCGAGCGTTGAGAATTCAACTTAACAATAACAAAGTACATTCTAGCGCGTCGAAAAAATACACTGTTGGATTTTGCACTCTCGGCGCTAAGCAGAGCGTTGAAAATCCAGTGCGCTATAAAATTTCGCCGCGATTTTATTACGCCCGTCCGAACGGGGGTTAAGTCGACGTACGCACGGACGTAAAAATATAGCGGCGATTTTTTTTCGCGCACTGGATTTTCAACGCTCTGCTTAGCGCCGAGAGTGCAAAATCCAACAGTATGTTTTTTCGACGCGCTAGAATGTACTCTGTTAGGTATTTTTAAGATGGATTCCCAACGCTCGGCACAACAAAGAGAGTTGAAAATCCAGTGCGCGATATAATCCCGCCGCGATATTTTTACGTCCGTGCGAACGTCGGCTAACACAGACCGAACATAATAAAATAATAATGTTACATATCATTGATCAGGCAGCGGCGATAGTTCTAGATAACCAGTCCACTTTAGTCACCCAAACCCATAGTCCTGTCGAAGTACTGGTTGTAGCCGTGACATAGTTATATCCCTAGGGATATAGCTATCTACAGTAATAGGTACAGTTATATGAAAACTATCGGGAGTGCCCTGATACTTATATTACTAGATCATGTTCCTATCATATTCCAAGTTAGATAGTTATGAACAGCTTTCATATAATAACTATAATACGGAGTATATCCCTAGGGATATAACTGTATCACGGCTACAACCATCTTACTGCGACAGTCCTATATCTTTAGTTTCCATCCACTTCAATAGTCCTTATAACCGGCAGTTGTCCTTGCGTGCACTTGCTTACTGCAAACAGAGATAATCATCGGTTGGTGCCTCAGTTCATTAACAGCGTCAGCGTCTAACGAGTGTCTGCGAGTTGACTTACCCTCGTACGCCTTCCAAAGGTCCAGGACCCGAGGGTCTCGAGAAATGTTAAAAATGTTTCATATTATAGTGTTAAATTTGCGGGCTATTTCTTTGTGATGAAAAGCTTCTATGGATCATAAAGCTATCATACCCACCATCATAGCTATATGGCTATATAGCTATATAGCTATCATAGCCACTTTCAGTATTATAGTGAGATTAACTCAAACGCCCGTAAAATCCAACTGTAAACTTGCGTTCAAACAGGCACAGTGCACACGTAACTAGATTTCAGGCCAATCGTTTACAAATATCTTCATGATGTCTTCAGCTCACATAAATCTCGTAAGAATTTATGATCGTGCTAGTCAGTGACTTTCTCTAGAATATGGGAATGTTGTGTAGGTAACCTATCGGGTGCCTATTTCCGAAGCTTTTCTTTACCTACGTTTCAAAATCTGTGGCCAGTAGTATATTTTCTAAACATCACTTGTGTTCGAAATTAGAGCTGAGCTCGAGATTTTAATGCGTGGATTGACAGTAAAAACAAATGAGTTCGAATTGTCATGGCTGACCGTAAATTAAAAGTTATGTCATTTCGAACGTCCTTTTATTTGAATAAAATGAGGTTCAAAGTGATCTTTATAGAATGGCACTACGATACCTAATTTTTTGCAGTGTCGAGATACGCCTTAAACATTTACTTAATAAAAATACTTCCCAAATGTTATAGGTACCCAGTCGGATTTGCATACTAAAAAAACAACCGAAAGTAAGGTCAGTCAGTGACTCATACATTATTAATAGACTTATATGAAATAGGTTTTCTAAAGATGGTATTTTTACAATCACATGTCAGCAAGAACAATTTTCCTCCACGTGCAAATTAAATTGAGCTGTCTTTGTTTCTTCTCACCTTTACGACCGTTCTGTACCTAGGTACCTAACGTATACCTGTTACCATTGCACAACAATCAATGCAGCAGGACCTTTACAAAGTAAGCAGGTATTGAACTGTTGTTATTAGATTACAACACACGCGAAAATGGATTTTTCGCAGTGTAGTCTTTCCTATCTTTTTATTATTTTATTATGTCAAATACGTGGCTTTTGGCTGAGTTGTATTATTATATTAACCGACTTCAAAAAAGGAGGAGGTTCTCAATTGGACGCGTATATATATTTTTTAATGTATGTACCTACACCGATTATTCCGTCAATTGTGGACCGATTTTGAAAATCATTATTGTTTATCTAACTTTTTTTCTTTCCTTCGGGGTATAAACGGCGATTAAAGAGTAGTGGACAGCAGCTGAACATCTTCCTTTAGGATAATAATGTCCGTTTTCATTAACACTAGGTGACACCTATTATGACTGCCTAAATAAACGCGCACTGTTGAATCCAACAGTGCAATAAGCGTTAATTTACGGGTTTCTTAGTGTTCGTGAAGACTGCATAACAAACAAAATACGATCACTAATAATTACCTATTCATTCGCGATTTGAAATCGATATGGCAAAATTGCTTTAATTAGCAAACAACCTTCATTAGCAGGACCATGTTTTGTCGGTAGATGCTTAAAAGGCGATATAGATATAATTATCTCTAGATGAATGCGATGGCGATCTATCGACCGATGGACTAGGGACCATAGGGGAGATGGGGCTGTGCTATAGGTACACCTCTGCTGCATAACATTTAGTGGATTACGGGCGTGATGTTGTCACCTAGATAAATAGTTGTCTTACTTTCCTAGGTGTTAAGATAAAACAACAGTACTTAATAGGAACCAACTCAGTTAGGTCAATCACTCAACTCAGCCTATCGCAGTCCACTGCTGGACATACGCCGCTCCCAGGCTGCGCCACAACACCCTGTCCTCTGTCTTCCGCATCCAGTCTGTCTCAGTCCCAGCCAACTTTTTAAGGTACTTAGGTGGCTCCAGATTGACGGGCTTGACTCGTCTGGTGCATAAATAATAATAGGACCTTTCTGTGTGTACTTAGTGTACCTACCTGCATAAGATTGAGTCATCGTGATTTGACGAGTCCATGACTCGTCGCCCAAAGCACTTTAATGAAAAATATCTATGTCTGTGAGGTTATGTTGACACAAGTCTATTTTTTTATTAATGCCATCGATCAGATGAATACTGGGCCGGATGGGCAGCAGTGACACTGGCGATGTTAGAAAAACTGGCTATGCGTCTATCCCGTTATCCAGCATGAGGACTACATAGTTCCTCTAAATAGGTATATCGTATCCACAATGGGTACTGGTGCTTGTATGTAGTGGTGCAAGTAGACTACGAAATTTAAGGACTAAATAGGTGCTAATTTCATCAGTTTCATGGCGAATATAGTACAGTCAATCGTACAACAGTAACAATTTGTCAATTTGACATTGACACGGCCTTTAGGCCATTACCACCGATTACTGATTAGTGGTTGACTGTACATAAGTAGATAAAAATAACGCATGTATTTGCTTCCTGTGTCGTTAAAATATCAATTTTTTTGCTATGTAAATTACAGACACAAAAATACCTAAATATCATTACCTATGTATTAGCTAAGTAAGTAATTCTTTTACATTTACCTATCTACCTACTTTGTTATACGGTCAGTTACCCACTACATACATATCTCAAGAAATACAAGTAACCTGGTGAGTACCTACTTACTTAGAAACGTTTACATACCTATTATCTAATTGTTTAGAACCAGCCAATATTTAATTAAATTAATGAGGTCTCATGCGGTGAATGGACCATTTAATGGCGCAGTTAATAGGGTTTCTAAGGCATTAAAAGGCTAATATTAAGGAAGTTAAGAGTACTTACAAATAAAATAGGGTTGTCTATTGGTTCACCTGCCTACTGTATCGGGTACAGAGGCTGCGTCGGCGTCCCCCCTGGAATGCGACACCTGTGACCACAATCACACTCACAGTACCACTCCGACCTAACACTTTACTTAGTCACAAATAAAAACAACGTTTGCACACAATTTATCACACAGAAATTAGCAAAATAATGCTGTTTTCTGTCACATCCCTTTACTTCGGAAAAAAGTTTCGCGGACTTAGGAAATAACCACGTACAGCCCACCGACCGGCACCGAAGAGAGCGGCGAACGAACTCGAAAGCGGAGTGGGGATCGCGCGCGCGTGAATAGCGGGCGAACTAAACGACGCGACTGTAGCGCCGCCACACCTGTCAACGCGCGGACTACAACTCTGCGACAAGCAATGAACCGAGGCGAAAGTAGAGGTGCAATGACTTTGTTTATAAATCGAGCTTGACTAAGTTTTTTTCTGTTCAATAATTTTCCGAGGAACTTATTACTGGGCAGTAATATTGTTTGTTGTGATTTGTACCTTACCTATGAATATTATCATGAACTTTAAATTCTTAAATCTTTCTAACCTAACATACCACCACGCATGTATTCTTAGAAGGGTTAGGCAGAGGAGTAGTACCTACCTGTACTCGTAGTACACCCACATTTCGCCAGTTATGTTTAAATCCCATGTAAGGGCGGGCCTTATTACCCTTAACCGGCCACATATCCGGACTCCGGGCTGCTACTGAGCAATTCAATCTGCCTAGCCTTTTCCCAACTACCTATGTTGGGGTCGGCTTCCAGTCTAACCGGATGCAGCTGAATACCAGTATTTTACATGGAGCGACTGCCTTTCTGACCTCCACAACCCAGTAACTGGGTAATATGACACCCTTTGGTAAGACTGGTTGTCAGACTTTCGAGCTTCAGACGACCCGTAACGACTGTCAAAGATCCACGAATGACAGTCGGGACCAACGGCTTAACGTGCTTTCCGAGGCACGGAGGAATCTCGATATGTAAAGATGGTCACCCACGCACGGACCAACCCTGACAAGCTGATGGATCGACCCGTGCGGCTGTTATTACTTAGCCACGAGCTCCTCTGCTACTGAGCAATTCCAGATGGAAAAACCCAATAAGACTGCCCGACCCGGGAATCAATCCCAAAACTGCTTTTAACCGTGCTAGAAGTTTTAAATCTAAGTTACAAACAAAATAGGTACCAACCAACCACATAAGGAGGTATTATTTAAAAATCCCTGTTACTATTATACACTGACTTGAAAGATAATGCATAGTGCATACAAAATCGAGTCTACTTTTCAGACTGTTGTCGATAAGTCGATGTCGCTACATTTATTTGTTTACTACTATAAAGTAGGTAAATATACTTTTTATAATAATTATTATTACAATGTTTATTGTACAAAGAGAAACACATTTAAGTCATACCTATAACACTAAACATGATTGTACAAGTGGTGGTCGAAATGAACTAAGTAAAAATATACTTACGTGTATCTCAGGAGCCAACAATAGTCGCACTTAGGCGTTCGTCGCATTTCTGTACCTTTATTAGATATTAATTTCTCTTGTATAATAAGTAAAATTATTTACAAAAAAAATACAACCAACTCCCAAAACAAACACTACCTACAAAGTGAAAAATAACTTTAATTTCGGAAGTCGGTGTCTTTGGTTTTTTTTAGTTTCATTTTTTGCCACCGACTTCCGAAATTAAAGTTATTTTTCACTTTTTATAGTGCTTTTTTTTGGGAGTCGGTTGTATTTTTTTTTTTAAGTTTTTGTTTTTCACTTTTTAGTGGTGCCTATCTCACACATCGAATACCACTGCAAAATAAATTAGAGCATCATTCACATAGACTATGTGGGAAAAATACGTATTAAATTATTGAAGATAACTCAAAAGCCACTCAGCAGAACATGAAGATATTTTTATGCGACCATCTCAAATAAAAACTTTGCAAAAAGGCAAATATACGTCGCGCTAAGCCGTGTCAGAAGTTTGGAAGGCGTAGTTTTATGTTGACGGAGATATAACGAGGCTACGAAATCTGACCTCTGACAATCCAGGCCACACATAACTTACAACTCAAGTAGCGCAATTTGAAGCGACATATAATTACCATTAAAATCATTTATAGCCAAAGTGCACCTCATGAAAATTCCAATAAGCACAAACACAGCTAGAATAATATACATCGTTTTGTTACTGAGTTCCGTTGCCTACCTTCCGGCTTCTTCATCAGATCGGTTCGATGGTACCATTTTCATCAGAACCATTTATTGAAAGTTATGCCATAGTCGCTGAACTATCCTAGTCGAGAATTATCTTATCGCCACCCGTGAAATACTTATTATCGTTGAGAAGTTCCCGTGGCCATCTGTGGTCTTGTTCATCAGTTCCGCTTTACCAGATGCTACTATCTGAATGCAAATGCTTGATTTGTTGATGAAAATACCAAAATCGCTATATGAATGCCTATAATTTTTGAGGAGTTCCCTCAATTCCTCATGGATCCCATCATCAGAACTGGATTTTGATAAAAATGGGAGCAATCTGAAAGTATATCCTTTCAAATAAAAAAAGAATTTTCCAAATCGGTGTTTATATGACGGAGTTCTGAGGTAACAAATATTAAAAAAAAAATTGAAGTCGGTTGAAAAAGAAGTAATAATAAATAATATGCGGCGCGGGCGGTAAGCCGGTCGGCATGCGGCACCCCAATTGCATAGTACACTTTCTTTCACAATTCAAAGGATTTTAAAAGAAGTTCCCTATCTACTGCTTCATATGTTTTAAAAATTCGTCTGCTCGACAACGTAAATTAACGCAATGAATTTTGTTGAGTTGTCAACATTAAAGGCATTGCAATTGTGTGTTACGCAATTACCCTGCAGGTGCAGGCGGGAAGAAAATGTCTTCCGAGAATAATGTGCCACACAAAGCTTGGCTAATTGAAATTCTTCGTTACTGGTATTAGCACATAACACCTAAAGGAGACGTTCACTAATATTGTTTGACAATCCGTATAATGAATATCATTGTGGGATGCTATAAACTTTGTAAAGCCAATTTGTTATTATTGTACTTAGGTACCTGCAGCTGTGTTTACATAAGTTACGTCTATCTTATGTAACTTTATATTTATTTACTTACTATGACTAGAGAATTCCGATGTTTAGTATGGTAATAAATGATGCGTAGTTGATGTTACGGCAGTCAAAGAAAAGCAAAGAGGTATTTATAGGCACCTAGTAGTTCTAGAAATACTCCGACACAGAAATATTTTAGTATGTACTGTTAAGGACTTCGTGTTTAGAGTAAAACCACCAAATTATCAGCAAGTACACTTCAGCTCAAAGGGAACGTTTCTAGTCCGGCTCCATCCATTTGTAGTTGACCAGCTTCTGCGAGGGCCTACCGATAAGCAGCCCTGCATAAACAAGGCAAAACATAAATATCTGTAACAACTATTCTAATCAAAACAGTGCTTTGTAAAACAAGCCTTTAAACGAATGTCTCGGTATACTTACATATATTATTAATTTATTATATACCTATGTAACTAACTAGCTCAAATTCACAATGTTTTAACCTAACAAAAGTTTTGCATCTTTTTAGGCTAAAGAGAACTAAAAAAATACGAGTAGGTAGTTCGGTATTTGTAATTACAAGATTACAAATCCGCAATTTCCATGTGGTCAAGTGTTCCTTGAACAAACAAGAAAATTAAGAGTAATTTTTGTGGGTCGACCTTTTTGATTAGACAGATAGCTCGCCAGCTCCGTGCCTCGGAAAGCACTGTCATTTGTGGATCTTTGAAGTCGTTACGGGTCGTCAGAAGCCCGAAAGTCTGACAACTAGTCTTACCAAAGGGTATCGTATTACCCAGTTACTGGATTGTGGAGGTCAGATAGGCAGTCACTCCATGCAAAATACTGGTATTCAGCTGCATCCGGTTAGACTGGAAGCCGACCCCAACATAGTTGGAAAAAGGCTAGGCATTCCCGCTATTTATACCCGCTTCAGGGAATCCTGATACTTTGTAGACTGCTACCTATGCATTACAGCCAGATTAACCGTAAGAGAAATATTTTAACAAGGAATTACTCGTTTAATCGTTATTGCAACCTGTCTTGTAATTTACCGCCTACTTAGGCAGCATTTTATGATGTTACTGAGATTTTGACGTAATTAATTCAAATCTGTGATTTAACATATTTATTAAGCTGTCTCACTTAATATTGACACTGATTTATAATATACCTACTCAACTAAATCTTTTTATGTCTAACTATTGATAGAACTTGGCAGTTTTATTCTTAGGTAAGTTCATTAAGTACCTACATACTTTATGCCACTGGACACAATAAAAGGCATCATAAACAGGGTACAGGCAAACACTTAAGTCGTTTTTTTTCTCTATTAACTCAACAGGAGATTTGAATAATAAACGTTACAATCCGAAAATTTTGTAGGTAAGTGACATATTTTTGTAAAGATGTAAGACAAATGCTGTTTAATAAACCTTACAATTATGTAAGAATTTCTCAAGTATAAACATTACAAATATTAACATTATAAATGCTGTTGTAAACAGAAACTTGTAGATTTGTAATTTGTAAAATACAATTACAATTTACAATTTTTTACGTTTATTTAACGGGGCCCTGGAAGGATTTGGGGGAGACAAATGCTCAGCAGTAGGGCAGTGTAGGCTAACAAAAAAAAAAAAAAAAACAACTCAATTAGATATGTATATTAATTTGTATGTTTTGTGTATGATCCATCACTTCAGCCATGTTAGGTTTTTCAACAAATGTTTTGTGAGATAGATTAAGTAAGTAGGTATCTATTCGCCGTCACAAGTGAACAGGTAGTAGGTAGGTGACTCCAACTTATTAAAATAATTAACGACAAATCCTTCAGTAAGATCTCGTAGGTAGTCTTAGCTGGTAGTACCCAAGAGATGAATACAGGCTATACACGCTAGGGAGTACCTGACAGGTTTACCTGCACAATTCAAATGTACAGGTAAATCGGAGCGTGTATGTTGCACAACTGTACAGCTTGCTATGCCTGTACAGGCAACTCGAAAAAATATCAATACCTAGGTATTGTTATTTTTTGCCCGTGGGTGCTGTGCGGTTTAACTACGCAAGCAAAGCTGAGCATTTTTGGCGGTCGCCTGCACAGGGTCAGTTGTCCGGTGATTGCTAGAAGAGGGGTCATTTCTTTCAATAAGTTGACATAACTTCGTCCGTCCTTTTGAAGAACCGTTTTGGGAGCTAATTCGCCTTATGCGAGAATGTGTAGGGAAGTTAATAGCTATAGAGATGTTGCTGACCTTGACTCTTTAGCTAAACTTAAATCCGTCCTCAAATGTTTATCGAGTAGCTCCTAGTCTTTATCGATATAAATTCATTGTTTTACGCATTTCCATCAACTTTTATCTTAGTTTTTTTTTTATTAATGTTTACAATTTTTATCAAAAGCGTTTATTTTTTTAATTGTTTTTATTTTGTAAATTTTACAATTTTATTAATTTATTCTATTTATTAATTTTATCAATGTTATCTTTTTTATCAATTTTATAATTTTAGCAGTGTATCAATTTTTTCATCTTTATTTTATTATTTTTTTATGTTTTATACAAGTAGCCAATACTTAATATCCAATTATATAAATAATTAGCGCTTATTACCATGTAAGTTAGCTTTTTGATTCTTTGAATTGTGAATGTGGTGTTTGCCTATAAGTAATTGTTGCACTCTATGACTGTTTTAACTAAGCATGTAATTTTTGTTACAGATGTAAACTAATTTGTTGTGTGTGTGTGTGTGTGTGTGTTGGTGAACCTAATAAAATAAAATAAAAAAATATTGACTCTAATACCCAAACTAGGCTTAGCTTGGCTTGGCGTGTATGGTCTCAGCTCAGAGCTCAAGTTTACCTGTGCAGTTGAACTGTACAGGTAAACGTGTCAGTTACACCCTAGCGTGTATGGCCTCTGGTTTGGTTTGGTACGCGTAAGCTTGGAAAAAGTACCTAATCTCATATCTCTCATATTTTGAAAGATGTTCCTTTTGTTTCCGCTACGCTGGTAAAGGTGGTTGGCAGTTTGCTTTGCAAAACCAGCGCTGTCCTTTGCCATGCAGGAGAGATGTCTGAAATAGGGAAAATACCTTAAAAATAAAATTAAATACGCATTAAATTCAAATAATTTATTTCGTTTTATGACGTGCCTTTATGAATAAATCTTTATTGTGTCTCGCATGGTATTGCTTTAGTTGGTAGGTAATAGAGGAAAACATAAAATGCGACGTTATAGAAAATATTGCATATCTACGTAATTACAGGTGTATGGCACATACTATTATACAAAATATACAGGATTATAGACTAATTTATAATAATATTTAATCTAATATCACTTTATTTAATGATATAGTTGATGATGCAGCTGTGGTACTGCGAGGATGATCATCATTAGAAAATGCTCAAATATACCTGGAATGAGAAAATAAAACTTTAATTTCACATTGTATAAAATGTCCGTAGGTACAGTCAACCGCAAGTCTGTGGTAACAAAACCCGTAGACGTATAAGCTGGCCTCGTATTCTATTGCTCGTATCCTCGTATTATACAGTGTGAATCTTTATAATGTGCACATATCCAAATGAGGGAAACTATGCTTAATTTTATCGACGAAAAAAATAATTTAAAAAATCTAAAAAAAAGTAACTATAGATAGCATTTTTTAAATTCTTGTTCGCTGCTGTGACTCCTGTGTAAACAAAACAAATAATCGTAAAATTTCTCTATAAAACCCCGTATTAACTATCTTTTTTTATTACTTTAAATTATTCTACATCGTATTAGCTCTATAAAAGTAAAAATACCACGTTTCTGCTAAAAATGCTACGTACAATGTTTCAGCAGGTAGAGACAATTGTTTTTTTTTTTTTTTGTATTTTTCCGTCGATACAATTAAGCATTGTTTCCCTAATTTCGATATACAGTACAAACGTGCACATTATAAAGACGCACACTGTATATAAAATCCGTACTACACTAGGCCATACTGAAGGTCCAATAGTATTAGGTACCAATAACGCGTGACGTGCTGTCAACTGTGCCTTCATTTTATGTAAATGGGAATCGAACCCATAATATTATAATATAAAATAACCCATATTATTATAATGTTATCTTCTTTATATTATTATTATTATCACGTAGCCGAGATTTTAGGCATCTCTTTTTTGAAGCGCCTGAGCCTTCATCAATCTTTGCTAAAATTCAACTTTAATTACATATACATAGTGTAGATCACTTATCTTTACTTTAACGGCACATTACAAGTTCTGTAGTGCTATTCTGTAAACATCTCACCGTGATAACTCAGGTGAAGTGAGCGTGAAGTGAGCCGTCATTCTACCTGATGCTAGGGATTGACACTATTGACAGCTCACTTTAAGATCACTTCACTCATGATTTCACGGTGAGATATTTGCAGAATAGCACTACTGGTACTCAATAACCAGGGTCAATCATTTATAGTGGTACCGTGTGTTGGTACTTTCAGTCTGTTTATTATTCATTGACGATCACATTCGTACCTGTTACAAAATACTTACAAGAATGTGAAGCCTTATCTTGTACCGGTGGAGCTCGATATTCATCAGTAGCTTCTAAAAACTGATATATTGCTTTAAAACCTGTACCATCTAAGCGGTCGTTCGACCTAAATGTAACTTTGAAGAAATTCCTCTCAGATTCTACGTGGAATTCTTTCATTTGTCCACAATATCTACCGAATCTATTGTCTTCAGTCATATAGTTTGAAAATTCGACATAATCACTCGCCGATACTGCTTCGCATCTGGAACAGGTATTTAAAAAAGTATTAGCACATAGTATTATTTTATAGTACGTTAGTAGTATGTACTATAAAATTTATAACTTGTTTATTACTTATAATATTATAATTACTTATAATATTACTTAACTATTTATAAATTGTAACTAATACCACAGAATAAATAATAATTATTTATTCTGTGGTATTAGTTACAATTTTATTATTAGGGGAGGACGTTATGTATTATGGCCATGGTTAAATTTTGTTGATGTGTAACATCTTTTATCTCGCTTTCCTGCAATCTGTGGGAGTAATTTCGTGACGTTTCCACGCTTTTTTAGCGCGCGCAACGGCGCGCGCCAATGAGCTATTTGGATTTAATTCAATGAACTATTTGGCTTAATACCACAGAGTACTTTATACTATACTGCTTATTACCAAGGTGAGATGTCAGATGTTACACATCATATGCGATTACAGTAAGGTTCGCTCGTTTTTTTTAAAAATGATATTGTTAAAATTAAAATCAATCAAATCTTCCAACAAAAAGTACCGAATTTTTGCTTGATAATGCTTATTATATAGTAAAGCACCATTAAAGTTTCTTTTTGCAAATTATGGTAATTATAAACTATTGAATACATACGGCAAAACTCCTTCAACGTCAAAATTCGTGAAATGCAGATGCACTTTCTCAGTCTCGCCGCCGTGGAAGAAGTATGTACACTCCGTATCCCTTGGATATGGTCCCGGCGAGTTTGGAGATGCAAATGTTCCATTACGCGCTTCACTACTATTATACACGAACGCGCATGGAAACTCCTTCAACTGCCTCCCTGTGTTTATTCCGAAATCTGAAAAATTATTTATAAATAATTAGATTAAGAAAAAGATTTTAGAATAAGTAAACTTATTTGTACGGGGTCGACGTCTTTTTAAAGGGCTGTTTATGGTTCTTAGGTTTTGTTAGGGGTCCTAAAAACTTGATATTAACCTTAGTTTCAAAACGGTTGCTATTCGTCTTAGGTACCAGTAATAACAGCAAGCAAACTTTATTTACCTAACTGTTCTTACTGAGCACTATCACCGAGTAGGTTTTTATTCGTTACAGTAAAAATCAATTAGATAACTTGAACTAAAAAAAAAACAGAAATCTAATATGACCAAATGCATACTTACTTTCTACAAATGAATATGATATTTTGAATCCCCTTGAGTACCTCGATGATTGCGTTCCACGGAATTCCAGCATTAGTTTCGGTCCATTCGACATAATAGGCTTCGGGAGGTCGATTCCACAGAACGTTTCCACTTTTTCTAACCGCCCATCCACGTTGACGAATGCTTGCAACGAATCCACGTTTGTACAGCTGTAAATGCATTAAACATTGCATTGCTTAGTATTTATATTGTAAAGATTAATACTAGTTTTTGTATGAGTGTGATTAGTGATTATCTTTGTAGAAACTAGTAAAATTATTTTTACAGGCGAGTACCTAGTGCTGAAAACTAGCGCCACCATTAAGAAAAAAATTATATGTCTGGAAATATGGAACCTTAGTTATAGAGCATAGCAGTTAACGCCAAAAACGGCCGTTTTTCGCGTTAACTGCCAAGGCCAAATCTAGGAGGTTTAGTGTTAATTTTTTTGATATAAAAAATTCTACCACATAAATAAATATGTCAATATAGGAAATTTCAAAATGTTCCATATCTCCAGACTTGTTATTTTTTTCACAATGGTGGCGCTAGTTGGCATCACTACTCGCCTTAACTGGGTAAGTATGAACATGTGGCAAAGGGTAGGCCCAACACTTTTTTCCGAAACCATTCAGGGATCTAAGTTTATCACGGAAGCTGATCCAGTATAGCCAGATTTCAACAGACAGTTAAACTCACTGAAAAATCGTGAGTAGGTATACCTCATCGTAAAGTCGTTAACAAACATCGTTGAATGATAAATGCCCAATTATCTACATTATTTTGATTTGTCGATCATTAATGTAATTTTTGTTAACTAATAAGGTTTAAACTTACTCAATAGATCCATCAGCAGATTTATATAAGTAGAAGTCTTGAAAAATTAATCTAACTCGCTCCTTGCCCCTCCCGAAAAATTCGTAGTGGCAATGAGTGTTCGGAGGGTACGGCGACGGGTAGTGAGGAGATGTCAGCGTGCCGTGTTTTGTACCGTCGCTGCTGAACTCTTGGTGACATGATGATGCTGTAAAGAAAGACAAATTCAAATCAAAACACTTGAAGTAGGTAAGTGCCAAAGTATATTATCCAATACCACTGACCTTTAATATACAAGCGTACTTGTATAAGAGGTCAGTGTCCAATACCTATAAGATGAGATGGACGTAAGTGTGGATAATTATTTTCTATAGAATTAATTTTGAAGTAAATCTTGTAACATGTTTGTCAAAATGTTATAGATAAAATGTTATAGTGCTACTTTAAACCAACAAAGTAGCAACAACGGCGAATTTGCATTAGTTTGAATCATCTCGTCGTGTCATCTCGGGGCGACACAGTGCAGCAAAGACTTTGTTAAATCGACGCATGCGTAAAACGAAACGTCAATAGAGGCAGACTGACCTCCTTTCTGTTTGATTACTTCACACGGAACTGTGACAACGTGACAGTGAATTGAAAAAAAACAATTGTTAATACGACAAGCAAACTGTAAATATGTTAGAATTTTATAATACAATTTTTTTAGCTTAATTTCGGTATAACATGAAAATTTTCAACACAAGTAGCTTTTCGTATATTTATTATTTTAATCAAAAAAAATTCTCGATTCAGAAAGCGTCCAGAAGAAAGTGTTTCACACCTCTAAAACTGTAACTGTTGGCCTGTCAGTTTGACATTTTGACTTTGACACATGCCATAAAATGCTGCGTTTGCGTGTTGTTTTGGTTTCTGTACCAATATTTATTTTGTTTTTAAAGTAAATATAGTGTATTCCGTAACATAAATCACACATATGTTTCATTATAACCGTAAAAACGTGCACGAATATTACTTTGTCAAAATGAATGTGATTTAATGTCAAAAAATCAAGTGTGATTTTAGCCATGGCGGAATCCTCGCCGTTTTTCGTAGATCGAGCTAAAGGTGGCCGAGCATCGTGCAAAGTATGTAAAACTAACTGCCCCAGCGGAGAATTGCGTATAGCGAAGCTTGTTGCAAGTCCATATGGAGAGGGTCAATCGATGAAATCATGGCACCATGTTGATTGCTTCATGAATGCCTTACTGAAGCAAAGACCTGCGACCAAACGCGTAGATTCGATAGATGACTTCGGTAATTGGGGCTGTATAAGCAAGGAAGATCAAGAACTTATATTGAAAAAGTTGAATGAAATGGAGAAACTGTATGCTGACAAAAATAGTGGTAAATATACAGCTAAGGTTATAAAAAACGTTTCAACCGTGCCTGCAAAACCTAGTCCCTCAAAACTAGCAAGTAATGTGAGTGCTGAGAGTCCTAAAAAGCAGGAAGTGGAAACCGATGATGACAAGTTTGTGACATTCTTCAAATTATGCAAGAAAATCTCGAAAGTAGACGCTTATACTGAGAAAACGGCAGTAGTCAACAACTTTTTTACGAAAGGCACTGATGACAGCTCCTTCAAAGGTAACCTAACATTATGGTGTAAGCTACTATTACCACAAGTGTGCAAAAGAGTTTATAATTTAAAAAGTAAACAATTGGTTAAATTATTTTCAAGAATATTCAATATGGACCATGATGACATGTTAACACACTTGGAACAGGGTGATGTTGCTAATACAATAAAACATTTCTTCGTAAAATCAAGAGCAGTACAACCTGCATCAGACAGTACTCTTACAATACAAAAAGTTGAAGACTTCTTAGAAGACCTTTCAAAACTAACAAAAGAAGAAGAACAAATATACCATTTCAAGAAGATTGTTAAGAAATGTACTGCGGAAGACTTGAAAATGCTCATCCGGTTAATAAAGGGAGATTTACGAATAAACGCTGGACCAAAACACGTATTAGAAGGGGTTCATCCGGATGCTTACAGTGTCTTCCAAACGTCAAGAGACCTTGACATGGTGTTAGACAGAATTATGTCTGAAACCAGTACTGTAAAACATAAAGACGCTATCCAAAAAGGTTTTGAAGCAAAACTTTCTTTAATGACTCCTGTACTACCAATGTTGGCTGAAGCTTGTAAATCAGTGGATATGGCAATGAAGAAATGTCCTAACGGAATGTTCTCAGAAATAAAATATGACGGCGAAAGAGTACAAGTGCATAAAAAAGGGAATGAGTTCAAATATTTTTCTAGAGCTTTAAAACCAGTAATGGCACATAAAGTCAGTCACTTTAAGGATTATTTGCCGCAAGCTTTTCCGAAAGGTACAGATATGATTCTGGATGCTGAAGTTTTAATGGTAGATGTGAATACCGGGAAGCCGTTACCATTTGGTACATTAGGTAAGCATAAGCAGTCCGAATTCAAAGATGCACAAGTGTGTCTGTACATATTTGACTGTTTATACTATAATGGCAAAGTCTTAATAGATCTACCTATAAGGAAAAGGAGACAGATATTGTATGACAATATGGTGGAAGTAAAAAATCATGTAATGTTTTCTGAGCAAAAACTGATTGAAAAGCCATCTGATTTAGCGAAAATGATTGCTGAGGTATGTTTTAAATGTATTTTTATCATTTACTTAAGATAGATAATTCAATTGGTGATAAAATCAAAGTCATAGTCAAAGTCAAATGATTTAACTTTATTGCCATAATTACTTGAGTTGATAATAGAACATACTCTTAATATCAATTGAAAAGCAGTCTGTAAGACATTAACTACAGTATGGCAGTCGTAAGGATGTGTTCCTGACAGCTGTCAGTTGGACAATTTCTATTAGTAATAAGGATGAATTTGCAAAACACATATATTTGTTAGTATGAAACTGACAGGTTTCAAGAACGCATTCTTTCGACGGCCAGACTGCAGACACTTAGAAAACCTGGAAAATACCCTCAATTATACAGCTACCGAATCTGTCAAATTTTCCCAATTGAATATAAACCTTATTCCTTTGTAGTAAAGTTGAAAATTTACCAAAGAAATTTGTCAGATTTTGGTAGCTTGATGTGCTGGCCTCAGTATGTTAACCACTCTTTTTAAGAATTTTAGGTAACTTTTGCAGGCAATCATCACAGTTTGTTTAGCTGAACACTTTAAATCCTTTAAGACAAACGTAAAAGCCAATTTTTCATAGTTATTGTTATTCAAGAAACAAATTAACCTACTTTTATCTCCTTACAAAGAAATGCTGCTGTTATTTATCTCGATATTTATTTATATGGAGGACTTATTCAAAATGTTCTGTTCTCCACATTACAGGTACTACAACTTGGTCTTGAAGGCTTGGTACTGAAAGACTTGGAGTCTACTTATGAGCCAGGCAAGAGGCATTGGCTAAAGGTGAAGAAAGACTATCTGTTTGATGGAGCAATGGCTGACACAGCTGATCTTGTTGTTCTAGGAGCTTGGTTTGGTAGGTGTTTTTAAAACATTACTTTTTAGCACATATACTGCCCAGCTCAGCCCAGAGGAGCTTGTGGCTAAGTAATAACAGCCGCACGGGTCGACCCATCAGGTTAAGCTACGCTTGCTGGGTTCGGTCCGTGGATGGATGACCATCTTTACATACCGAGACTCCTCTGTGCCTCGGAAAGCACGTTAAGCCATTGGTCCCGGCTGTCATTCGTGGATCTTTGACAGTCGTTACTGGTCGTTAGAAGCCCGAAAGTCTGACAATCAGTCTTACCAAGGGGTATTGTATTACCTAGTTAATGGTTGTGGAGGTCAGATAGGCATTCGCTCTATGTAAAATACTGGTATTCAGCTGCATCCGGTTAGACTGGAAGCCGACCCCAACATAGTTGGGAAAAAGGCTAGGCAGATTGATTGACTGCCTAGCCCAAACATTTTAAAGGGCAAACCTCTACTTACTAGCATTAGGAAAGGAATACGCATGCCTGTAGCTTTTACAAAACTATGCAAATAGCTATTATGCCATTGTGAAATTCACCAATATTCAAGTCGCAGTCTCTCTTCTCCATTGTTCACACTCTTTTCCATTGTTGAAACGTTGCATAGTTTTAAGATAAGTGTTAGTGTACAACTGAAGTTAATAATTTTTTTTTATTTTTTTTTATCTCAGCGACAATCAATGTCAAAACTGTAGGGAAATTAGAGGGTTTTTTGACAGATTGCGAATGAGATTAGAACGCAAACCTTAAAATTACGAGAGTTGATGGTACACGGTATGTAAGCTACTTGCTTTTGTGCAAGTTATAGGCATGTGAATGCCCGCCCTTATGCACATTTGCCTGATGTAGCAGCTAAAGGTCAGCTAATCTGTAGTCACAGCAGGTATTAAAATACCTGCTGTGACTACAGATCAGCTGAAAGGAAAATAGTGAGTCACTGGCTGCAAAAAACAAAACAGGAAAAGTAAACAACTAATATGCAGTACAATAGACAGTATGACATCAAAATGCAATAACAAAATTAAACACAACATCATCTGTTTTGTAGCCAGTTTGACAATAGCCATTTGTTATTGTTAAAAGGGCGACTATACACATGCCTGTAGCTGGCACAATATTATCCAAGTAGCTGGTATACCAGTGATATTGACCAATCAGAAGTTGTTATGGCACACAGCAGTGGTGGCCCAGTGGTAACGGCCGCGATTTACGAGTTGTATGTCGTAGGTTCGAAACCCGGCAGGCGCTTTACTTTGTGTAAATTATTTCATTACTACTGTTGTCAAAACTGTGAAGGAAAACATCTTGAGGAAACCGACATGTCCTAGAAACAAAAATTTGAAGACATGTGACATCTACCAACCCGCACTGGGCCCGCGTGGTGGATTACGGCTCGCTCCCTCTCACTGAGAGGAGGCCTGTATCCCAGTAGTGGGAACATTATAGGCATGATTATGTATGGCACACGGCGTGCCAGCTACTTGCATAGTTTTGTACCAGCTACAGGCATGTGTATTTTCGCCCTTAATTACAGGTCATACTAAAACATGAATATGAAGTTATTATGTCACGAATATAAGCTCACATTCCCCCTTTCGCCATCATAGTAGCATATTTGCTAAATAATTTGTGATAATTCTCTCTGCAGTAGATTACTTAAGTTTATGAGCTGATTAATTATTGAACAACAAGCAGAAAGATAAAGAGATGCATTCAATTAATGCTCGGTTCCTATAAAGAAAAACGAATCGTTTTCCTTACCAATGGTAACATTTTTTATTTCCAATCTGGGCATATAAATAGGTTCGTAAGCTAATTTTGCCTGTGATAATGACTTCCATATTGGAGGGTCTACTATGCAAAGCTATGAGGTCTTTGCTTTATTATTGGTAAAGATACAAGAGTCTTAATAATAACCAACAACGGTCCGTAAATTATAGGAATCGGCCATAAATGATTTTCCTTGAGTGACCTTCATTGATCTTATACCTAATAGTTATCATCTTCCTGCCCTTATCCCAAGTTACGTGGGGTCGGCGCAACACGTTTTCTTCTTCCATTCTCCCCTGTCAACCGTCACGTTAACATTCACTCCCTTCTCTTTCACCATCTTATCTTTAGGCTTCTCTCCCTCCATCCCTCAACATGTATATTCATCTTTCTTTCATCTTATACCTAAAAGTATTGTATTTAATTTACAGGTACAGGCAAAAAAGGAGGTATGATGTCAGTATTCTTGATGGGTTGCCACGACACTCAACGAAACCGTTGGGCCACGGTCACCAAAGTACACACAGGACATGACGACAGCACTTTGGAAAGGCTGCAGAAAGAATTAGCACCACTTATGGTGAAAATATCGCAGGACAGCAATAAAGTCCCATCTTGGTTGGACTGCAATAAAGGAATGGTGCCTGATTTTGTTGCTTCGGATCCTAAGAAACAACCTGTTTGGGAGATTACTGGTATGTTTTAAATTAATATTAATAGTTCATGTTTGTGCACACTGGCTGATGACTGCTTTTCAGTGCTTCTCTTTATGATGATTTCTATGACGTGTTTTTCTATAATCAATAAACTATTGATATAACTTAGTTATGCGAACAGTAGACCTCGCGAGCAAACACTTTTTTGCAACAATTTATATACCACTTAAGTTATTTAAAACGGGATATTTACCTAGCTTTTTTTTTATCAGATCTTCACCAAATTCTTTTGAGACCAACTTAAAGTAACTACCTTTTAAATAAAAAAAGAACCATCGAAATCGGATCTCGGCGGAGCTATAAAGTAGAGTAGCCCCCTTATTGGAGGAAGTACCCCTCCAAAAAAAATACCCGGTGGCAAAAAAAATCTATAACGTCGTAAAACCTGTTTACCAAGTTTCGTCCAGATCGGTTGTAAAATACGACCTGTAGAGGAGTAGCAACAAACTGACAGACGAGAGCAAATTTTGCCAGACTTGAAGCAGAGACACTTCGCTCGCTACGCTCTATCGGTCAATAATAATAAGCTAATAGAAAACCTAGATTAAACATAGTAATCAGTGGACTTTCAATATGCTCCAAAAAAGTGTTGGATTACATAAAATATTATTTTAGTTATTTAAACTTAATTAAAATGTAAATTACTCCAATATTCCGTTAATATTCAATTCAATTGGACGCAAAAGCAATGAAACCGCGAATTCAATTAAAACATGATTTAGCCGCATATTAATGACTGAAACATTATTTATTATGCACCAATTTGTTTTCAGGTACGGAATTAACGAAGGCTAATTTGCATACAGCGGACGGAATATCAGTGAGATTTCCAAGAGTAACCAGAATTAGGACAGACAAAGATTGGGAGACTGCAACTAATCTAGAAGAGCTAAAACATCTATACAAAACTTCTAAAGAAAAAACTGACGTGTCGCTTCTGAACAAACTGGCAGCTACAGCATCAGATGAGCCACCTGCTAAAAAAATGAAAGCTAGTCCGTCCAAAACAAAACAAAGTACAACAAAGCCTACCAAAAATAGTCCCAAAAAAACCATAGATAGTTTTTTCATCAAAAAAGAGGAAAAGCTGAAAGTTAAACAGAATCGGTCATCTTCATCAGAAAAGAGTAACGAATCTATGGCAACAGACGTTGATGTCAATGAAGAGAGTAATATGAGTGTTGATGAGGTAGACAGTAAAGAGTTCCTGTTCATACCAATGACTCCTTTACCGAATGTTTTCAAAGACAAACGGCTAGGTTTTTACCCAGATTTCATTAGCTTCACAGAGGAAGAAAGAAAACACTTTGAGAGACACTGGATCGCTTACGGAGGTGAAGTTGTAAAATCAATTAAGTCAATGGATGTAGACTTTGTTCTTCATAACGATAACGAGATAGGGTTTGAAAAAATGAAGAAATTATCAAAGAAAGTGCCTTCAGATGTAAGGCATGTTCACAAGGATTGGTTAATGCAATGTATTAGTGATGTGAAATTATGTGATACGAAAGATTATCCTGTTTTTATTGTGACGTAACTAAGTAGTCTACTTAATCCACTGTTTTTTTATGCCGATAATAATTAATGATTATTAAAATTTTAATTTTTTTATGCCGATAATAATTAATGATTAATGGATTATTAAAATTATGGAATTGTTTTTGGTGTTTAAATGATGTACAGACGCCAACAGGTCAAGTCACCCGAATCTGTCAAATTTTCCCAATCAACCTTGAATCTGTTTTTATTACTTTAGTGATAAAGATGAAAATCTAATTTGACAGATTGTAGGAGCTTGATGTGCTGGCGTCTGTACGTAAAATACGCCCTTCGACGTGGAGTTGTGGACACCAGCCCGTTACACTATACACCCAAACAAAAAATCATGAAATCGTAAAAATGTAGGGAACAGCTGATTTTTCTTCGCGATTTCAGGTTTGATCCCATAGTAAAAGTTGTTCACAATGATGAGTATAATGACCGAGGTTTTCCGTTAATACAATTGCACCTCGTACTATAAATACTATAGAGTTTGTTTGAGTGAAGCTTGCTAACCACCTTAGACCAGAGATCGGAATTATAAAATATGGGCCTCCTACTGGCTGCTTTGATAAACGATCAAAGGGAAACCTATGTACCTATATTTAGCATACTTTTTTTATTTTTTTGTGGATGGGAAATCATCAAATGACTTCTCTCGCTCTGGGCAGAGCGGGAGGGCGTGCCAGACTTTTACTGACTAAAACCCACCCGTGTTCCTTCAGTTGCCCGTGCCAGGGCCACGGTATCTCTTTCGAACTACCCGCGACCCCGGCGGCATCGGCCCAATTGACCCCGTCACTGCTGACAACTCTGAGGCGCGCGTTGAACACAACGCGCCGTCGACCTGGGCCTGGTCCTTACCGGACGGCGAGCTGCCCATTACTCGTCGTCCGCAAGCCCGCGCCTACGGTGGCCGGGAATCGGCGATTGATTCCCGCCGCCCAGGGCGTCTCCTACGGCGGCTAGGGTCGCGAGGGCGCGGCTGTTGCCTCTCCCTCACGCGTTCCGCTTCCTCCTTCGCGAGCATTACTGCTTCGCAGAAAGAGGTGACGGCCTCCCATGCACTCTCGCTCCGCACCATGGCCTGGACCAGGTTTGGACGCGAGAGATCGCCGCCGCCGATCGCCTCCGTGAGAACACGGCGGTGCTCCGCCCAAGCCGGGCAGACCTCCACTGTATGCTCCACCGTGTCCTCCGGGCGATCCACACAATGGTGACACCCGGGCGTTTCCTCCCGCCTTATCCGAAACAGGAACCTCCCGAAACAACCGTGTCCGGTGAGGACCTGCGTCAGGCGGAAGGTGAGGACGCCGTGGCGCCTCTCCAACCACTCCTCAAAGAGGGGACTTATCGCCGCAATTGTGGCGTGCCCAGCGCTGGGTTGCGACAATCGCACTCTCCATGTCGCCATGAGATCCCGCCGGAGCTCTGTCCGCTGTACCGTGATTTCTCGCGGCAGCGGAGTTACGCCCCGGCGTTTCGCCTCCTCGCGCCACTCCCACACGTGCGCGAGGACTTTTGCCTCCAGATTCCACGGCGGTAATCCGGCAAGGAGGCTCGCCGTCTCACAGGAGACCGTGCGGTATCCCCGGTTTAGCCGGATGGCCATGACCCTCTGGGACGCGTTCAACCGGCGGGCCGGTCACAGCCTCAGGGAACGCGCCCACACCGGTGCCCCGTAAAGGGCCATTGACCGCACGACCCCCGCGTAAAGCCTCCGGCAGGAGGCGTTTGGGCCCCCCAGATTGGGCAGGAGCCGCTTCAAGGCAGCCCCGGCCCGCTCCAGTCTGGGAGCCAAATGTCGGAAGTGCTCCACGAAGTTCCACCGGCTGTCGAGGACGAGTCCCAGGTACTTCATCGTCGACTCGACTCCGATGTGAACCCCTCCTACCGTTATTTGGGAACCCGACGGTGGCGCGTTCCGAGGACCATGAAAACATGACTTCGGACTTGTGCAGGGCCACCTCGAGTCCCAACTGCCGGATCCTCTCTACGATTGTGGCAACCCCGCGTGTCGCTAGTTCGGCCGCCGCCTGGTGCGACCTCCCTTGCGCCAGGACCAGCGTGTCGTCAGCATAACATACAACGCTGACGCCTCTAGGGAGGTCGGCGCGCAGCACCCAGTCGTACCCGATGTCCCACAGATGTGGCCCCAGGACAGATCCCTGTGGGACACCGCACAACATCTCCCGCCGGTTCCGCTCTCCATGATGACCGGGGTAGATGACGATCCTGTCCGTCAAATAGGCCTCGACCACTCGACGGAGGTAGGTTGGCACCCGGTGATACCCGATAAGACCTATGTTGGTAATTCTATAAAATATGTAGAAGATACCTATTGAATAAATTCATTTCTTTACCCAAAAATAATATTCTTTTAAAATGTAATATTCAATATTATTTTAGGCAGTCTGTTTCATAACAAAATAATCCTACATAATTAAGTACCTAGGGCAGAAAGTTATTTAGTTCTGCTCTGTCTAGCCTTGTGGAAACTCATTTAGGGGATCAAACGATCAACCCAGGTAGCTTCGGGAGGTCAGTGTTGGAGGCACCTACTATCCTATCGTAAAAGTGATTAATGTGTTCAGGAGCTCAAAATGTAATTCAATTATGTAATGTCCTTCGTATAAGTAGAATAATAATTAGTACGTCTATATAGCAAAAGGCCAATACGACGCGCTTCGAAATCTCAGTAGGTAACAGTTCCAGTGCGGACGTAAAAATATCGCGCACAGGATTTTCATCTCTCGGTGTTGAGCCGAGTTTCGAGAATCCAACAGAGTGCATCCCAGCGTGTCAAAAAAAGACACTGTTCGATTTTCGACTCTCGGCGCTAAGTAGAGCATTGAAAATCGCGCGAAAAAAAATCACCGCTATAATTTTACGTCCGTGCGTACATCGGCTTACGGGATGGAACGACGCGGATATATCTTCTGTAGGTAATTAATTCAAGGTCACTGCCCAGAAGTACTACTGTAACTATATTATTCTGTGGTGTAGGGTAGGTCTGCCTACAATATGTTTGTAAAATTGTATTGATTACCTATAACAATTAGAGGACAAGGAGGTAAGATAGGGTAGAAGGTAAAAATTCACAGTTTAAATTGACCAATCACGCTTGTTCATGCGTCGTTCGATGTGCCGCATGACACTTGTCAGTAGCCCGGCTATTAATTGTTTGCAAGTGTACGCGTGTCGAAAAAATCTTCAAAAACTGTTTCACTGCAAATTGCTAAATTAGTTTCTTCTGGTTTGACACGTGACTGTGGTTTATTAAATAATACTAGCTGCTGAGGTGTGTCTGTGATTGATGCTTAAACTAACCTATAATAAGGTAGGCACTGTGTTTCCTTGAGATTGCCGACTGTTTTTTTTTCTTTGATTAATGGTAGAAAATAGCTCAGCAGGCAAGATGAGGTAATGACTACCCCAGTATATTCCGGTTCCATGAAGGGTGGATATCATGCTCACATTGTGGAAAATTTTCAAATAATAACTGGGCAGGAAAGATGATGATGATGACGAAGGCATCCACGGCTGCGTGTTCTGCCAGTCCAAATAATCATCTTTCTCTCTGATAATTCTCATCACCCCATCTTCAGGGGGGTACGCCATCTTACCAGCACCATGGGGCAAGGCGGGGCAAAACACCTTTTTTATTATTTTGTTTTTTTTTTTTTTTTAAATGGGGAACTAAAAGTTCCTAATGTCACCAAATTTTAGAAGAGGAATAACTAGTTGATTTAAAAAATAAATATGATTACCTCACTATGTATTTTTTCTTTTATTGATCTTTAATCTTGCCACCCTCTCCCCTATTTTGTATGGAGCGACTGCTCTTGTTTAGGACTTAGAACCTAGTGTGTTTCCCAAACATTGTTCTGCCATGACCCGGTAATTTTCACACTGCCCCTTCGTGACCCACTTAATACTTTTAAACCTAAGCTGGTTCAATTAGGTAAATAATACACATTTCTTAATAGTAAAAATGTTTTATTAATTTTATTAATACTACATATTTTGGTATCGCCTATTTAGTCACTAAATTTTAGTGCGAAGTATGGAGCTGCTGCTTATTTTTTACCTAAAAATCCAAGTTCGCGGAAAATGACGAAAGTTTTATCCTAAGGTTTGGATCCACTTCAAGTCGGTTTCTATATTTATTTTTAAGGTAAAGTGTTGAAAACCCAGCTTCACATTTTTAAGTTGTGACAAAAGGCATGATTTTGTGTTTGTGTACTCTTTCTTGACGACAGGATAACCAAAAATCTATCAATGGTCTTGTGTCAAATATATCCTTGAATGCTGTCAGTTGACAGTTTAATAAACGAGTCGACATCTGAATCTGGCAAATTAGTTTTTTTTTTAAACAAAGCGGGAATGTTGCGACCCGGTATTTTATTTTGATGGTCCGGAACCGGGTCGCGACCCGGCTAGTGGGAAACGCTGACTTAGGTAATTTAATTACTACACATATCATGAGCATGACGGGTAAGAATAAGTCCAACCTTGCGAGCGTAAACTATTGTTTACGACAGGTCAAAGTCGAGCGAACATGTATACCTCTCAACTCAACAAAACTTCGCACATAGTCTAACAAGGTAGTTTGAGAATTTGCCCAAATCAGACAGATCAAACACTATCATGGTCTAACTTAGAAAATGAAGGTGTAAGTTGAAGGTGGTAATGTAGGTGTAGATGTACAGTCAGCGTCAAAAATATCGGGACGAACAGACTGTACAAAATGTTCTCAACAACTAGAAAATTAAACTTTATCTCAATTGGAAAAAGTTCTTATCAGAATGACAGCTGTCGTGTACCTACTGTCATCATTCTGAAACATTCCTTGTGTCATTTACTCAATATTTCATTTTCATAGTTGTTTAGATCATTTTGAATAGTCTGTTCGTCCCGATATTATTGACGCTGACTGTACCTACGGTCAGCAACAAGAGTCGATTATCACTGCTGCTATCTCTGGCTTTCTTTTAGTCTAGAATTTTAGTGTTATTTCAAGTTTCAAGGATATCTATTTTGGTTGGAAAGCATTATTCACAGTCATAATTGCCCAATGTCAAGGAGAAAACTTTATCTATTTTGGACGGCACCCAAGAACAGTGGCAGAGAGCGACGTTAACCTTTTTCATATTTCCAAAAAAACTTGTTGGTTTTGTTGGAAAATAGGCACTCTTACAAGGGTAAAAAAAAACATTTAGGTTACAATTATTTGTTTTTATATTAGGTACAGTCAGGGTCAAAAATATCGGGACAAACAGACTGTTCAAAATGATCTCAACAACTAAGAAAATTAAACTTTATCTCAATTGAGTAGATTGGTGTCTGAAATGGTCTTTTGAGGAAAGAACCATACAGATTGAGTGGACCTGTCCAGTCAGTGCACGCATTTGTCAGTAATCGTGCAGCTCAATTCAAAACTTAAGGAGCTCAACGATTCGACGAACAATACCAAACAAAAGACATTTAGGTAGGCAAACAAATTAAAAACTAACCGAGAAAAGGATAAAAAAAATTACCCACGTAGTCTTCACTTTCACAATAATTAAAAATAATATAATACTTTACAAACTAAATATTCATGTCGTTTTATAATATGTAAAAAGATATTTCATTAGCGAAAAAAAAAATTTTTTTTTTTGCAAAATAATTAAATCAACATTAATTGTGTAGGTACATTTATTGAAGCAGCTCAATCCTCAGCCCTTTTGTCTTCAATATAGTCTTTGGCAGTATAAAAGTCTGACACAATTAATGTTTCAGAATGAAGACGGTATTTAACCGTCTTAATTCTGAAACATTCTTTTTGTCATTGAGTTAATATTTCACTTTCATAGTTGTTTAGATCATTTTAACAGTCTGTTCGTCCCAATATTATTGACGCTGACTGTACCTTTTTTTTTATCTTGGAGAAATGCTCATGCATACTGCACTACCACGGGGAGATAGTCCAGTTATGTGGGACTCTAACCCACTAAAACTCCAGCTTTTCCTCCTCTGCCGCTTAACGGCGGGAACACGGGCACGCGTTAGCACTCATCCGCGAGCCTGCCACGGCTGTCCGTCACCGGACCCTCCTCTGGGGAGTACCTACTCCCCGTGACCGGCGCACCAGAACACCTTGCACGCCGAGACCACCCGTGGGACCAAACCAGCACATAGGCGCCAGACGACCCCGTGCCTGGGCACCCTTGGTCCCCCTGCCACGGGTCAGGTCATTGGCCCCGCCGCCTGCCAAATTTCGGCCGCAGAGGATAGGGAGAACGGCCAACGTCATACCGACACTCCTCCTCCCCTGCGTCCGCCATCAAACGGTGGCGGCCCCTTCAAGGCCGCGGAAGGTAGGGAGAGCGGCGCACCGCAATACCGGCACTCCTATCCCGCCGCGGCCTCCAACCCTCAGCCGTGATGCCTCCTAAAAGACACAGCGGCCCACCTCAGTTGCGGTGTCGCCCAAGCGGCCACCACAACCTACCCGTTGGCCGCTACGTCGTCGCCTTATCAGGAAAAGCCCTGACGAGCGGACCCTCCTCGGGTTCCTCTTCGCTTCACCGTGGGTGACCAAGCCACGGCTACTGAGCCCCCCCGCCTCGACAATGCGGGAACTGGCGGGAACCCACCGGGGGGGACGCTGACTGTACCTACACTTGTTTAATTCAGTGTGTCACACAAAAAAGTACACATCACATAAACTGTTTTAATTCAATTAATAGCCAATGAATATTTAATTTAATTATAGGAAAACTGGGGAGTTTGCGTGATTTGGTGTTTTCTTTTGTAACTAAAAGGGTTTGGGAATAAGACATCTAGGAATATCATCCTAAAATGAATGAACCTTATTGGTTTGGCTGTGTTGAGAATATTGAATCCGAAATGTAAAGTAACTTACAACTAGAGATGGACAGAGTTGTTATTTCATAATATGTATAACATATTTATAATATACAATTCTCAATTCTCAATTCTTTATTGCATTCCATAATGTAAAACAGTTGGTAAGCTTAAAATTAATGACACAATTATGGACCCTGTCGGGCACAGCATAGTAGGAGAGAGGAGGAAGAGCGCTTCTTTTATTATTTAATTTATTTAAGTAGTTTAATAATGTTTAGGCTTTATTTCTTTGCTAGTAAGATATAAATAATACCTGCTTAAGTAAGTCTTTTTAATGTTAGGTATACCTATGTTGTTTAATTAGTTATTCCTGTTGTTACAGTACCAATATGTTTAAACTATTGATATTTGGTTATTGTACTAAATTTATTGCACGATTATTTATTTGTTAATAATTAGAATTTATTATTAATAATACATAGGAATAATATTATTAATTGAAAATGCAGGCGTGATGACGCCTGTAATCCCCGATGGGTAAGGCAAAGGTGTACTGATAGTACACCCACATTTCGTCAGTTATGGTTAAGTTCCATGTAATAGGGGGCGAGCCTGTTGCCATCATCCGGGCACAAATCTAGACTCCGGGCTGCTACTGAGAAATTCAAAGTTGTTATTTCAAAGGTTTCGAAAATTACAAAGACCCTTTCTGTGTTTTTCCACTGGTCATTAGTTCTTTAGTACTTCTTACATTCTCTTTCAAACGATACATAAAAACAACACAGTTGCACGTTGCAAGTAGGTAGGTACTCGTATCTACAGTGAATCCGTGAAATTGTTTCAAGCTTAATTATTTAGAAAAGTTAACGAGAAATGGCCAGCTACATCGAGTCGGAAATAAGAAAAAATCCCGGAGATAAGAACTGCGAAGTATATCCGATAAGTACCTACTTGTAGAATTAAATGGAAGAAATGGTGAAAAAGACTGAAATTACTTGAACGAAAGATGTTCTTACAAGGTGAAATCAGACGTACCTATTACTTTTTAACCGACTTCAAAAAGGAGGAGGTTATCAATTCGTTGGAACCTTTTTTTTATTTTTTTTTTTATTTTTTTTTTATGTATGTTCCCCGATTACTCGAAGATGGCTGGACCGATTTGGATTATTTTTTTTTTGTTTGAAAGGGTATACTTCCCAGGTGGTCCCATGATCATCAAGTCAGGATCTGATGATGGGATCCTGGAGAAATAGAGAAAACTCTTCCAATTTTATAGGCACACTTGAAGCGATTTGGATAGTTTTTGGAAGAGTACTTTCTTGGAGTGGTCCCATTTCAATTTGGTGAAGACCTGAAGAAGAACTTCTGAGATAGGCAACGGAACTCCTCAATAAATGATAGCAAATGGACTGGGATTGCTGAAATCTCATGTCTGTTTGTTGTTCACACCAGTTCATAACATAACATCACGCCAGTACGCTGTGAAGGGGTAAGCACATGTGAACCACTAAAAAGTGAAAAATATAAACTTTTTTACAAAAAAATACAACCGACTTCCAAAAACAACACTACAAAGTGAAAAATAACTTTAATTTCGGAAGTCGGTGGCAAAAACGAAAATACATATTAGGTCTTTACCTATGAAATTGCCGTTCTGCAGTACTGGCCATTTCAAATCAAAATAATTTTTGTTTGGCTAAGAATTCTAATTTCAAATTAATTTTATTTTAAAAACATGGATTTTTTTTTCCAAAAGTAGTCATTTGTTTATTGATTAGTGTTACATTTTCATCGCATTTCAATCTTTTTCGTCATCATGGATACGTTAAAAATTCGAGTAATTATGGAATATGAGTACCGTCGTGGCAGCAACGCGGCACAAGCGGCACACAACATCAACGACGTTTACGGAGCTAACACTACAAACCAACGCACCACTTGTTATTGGTTTGCTCGCTTCCGTTCTGGAAATTTCCACCTGAAAAATGAACCTCGCGGTCGTCCGAAGACTGGTCGACAATGACGAATTAAAGGCGATTGTGGAAGCTGATGATACACAATCTACGGCTGAATTAGCAGCAGCTTTCGACGTTAGCGTCAAAACAATATTGGTCCATTTGCGTCAAATTGGCAAGGTAAAAAAGCTTGACAAATGGGTGCCCCACGAACTCAATGATCGCCAGCGCGAAGTACGCGTCGAGACGTGCCTTGCACTGCTCAACAGACACACAAATGAAGGAATTTTGGACCGCATTGTTACCTGCGATGAAAAATGGATTCTGTTTGATAACCGCAAGCGCTCAGCAAGTTGGTTGGATCCTGGTTCAGAACCTAAACAATGCCCTAAACGAAAACTTACCCCTAGAAAAGTGATGGTCACTGTTTGGTGGTCTAGCGCCGGTGTGATTCATGACAGCTTTTTACCTAACGGGGTGAGCATTACTTCAGATGTGTACTGTGAAGAACTGAACACAATGATGGAGAAGCTGGCACATCTCCAACCAGCATTGGTCAATCGCTCGTCTCCGCTGCTCCTGCACGACAACGCGCGACCTCATACTGCACAGCAGACGGTCTCCAAGTTGCAAGAACTGGGGTTGGAAGCTCTCCGTCATCCGCCCTACTCACCAGACCTTGCGCCTACAGACTACTACTTTTTCCAGAATTTGGATAACTTCTTGGCGGGAAAAAAATTCAATACCCGAGAGGCAGTACAAAATGCCTTTGAAGAATTTGTTGCCTCCCGTCCAGCTGATTTCTTTAAGAAGGGCATCAATAAACTGCCACTGCGTTGGCAAAGATGCATTGATTGCATGGGTGATTACTTCGATTAATACAAATAAAAAATGCATGAAAAAAATTCGTTTAAATGTTTTCATACAAAACGGCAATTTCATAGGTAAAGACCTATTATAATCAGACACCGACTTCCGAAATTAAAGTTATTTTTCACTTTGTAGTGTTGTTTTTGGAAGTCGGTTGTATTTTTTTGTAAAAAAATTTTTATATTGAAAGATATTGGAATTGAACGATGATTTGGCGCATTACATCTTTGGACAGACGTAGAACGACGGCGACGCGACGTGTCCTTCGACATGGTCCATAATGATCTCATACCATTTTAAGTTACCATATTTTTTTTAAGCATACTTACCATTTTATGTTACCATATTTTTAAGTTCCATATACCATCGTAAGTATAAGTACACATTGTGGAATGCAATAATTGATTGAGTATTGAGACTGTTCTGCTGAGTGGTAGTAGCGAAAATATTGCTATGCTTCGGGTCGTGGGGTGTCTATCCCAGCATGCAACAAATTGTGGCCTTCAGATTCTTGATGTTTTAATGCATGTGAGATAGGTATGTTGCGGATGCGGATTTTTGGTGGCTCACATCCGCGGATGCGGATCTCAAGTTTTTTTTACGTTTTTTTGCAAATTGCAGCGCTGTTTCGTTGTATGCAGCTGATCATAATTCAATTCGCAGTAATTATAATAAAATAATTAGGTACTAAATTATTATTATTGGAAAATCAATATAGCTCTCGAAATTATATGTGTTTGATGGATATAAGACTATTTCGTGATAATGTGTATATACATATATTGATGATATAAATGATTATAATTTAATTTTGTTACTTATGATTTTACTTATATTCATCCTTTTCCACCCACATCTACATCCTCCTGAGCTCCGCATTGATTAATGTGGATGTCTAAATAAATGCGGAAGCTCCGCAATTGCGGATGCGGATGCGAATATCCGCAACTTCCCTGGTGTCCAATTTGCCCGCGAAACGCGTTTAGGGGTTTTTTTCTAAGCGAATGAAGTAATACAGTAACTGAATTGAGAGGTATACACTGCAAAAAGCAGAAACGATATCTTTGAAACTCTGCCAATCCTGCCTCATTTGTGTGCACGAATGAAGAAACTTATGGAGCTGTTTGTTATAACGTAGTACAAGTAGAACGCTACAGAGAGATTTTGTACAGTCGGACATGCTATACAGGGTATGGGTATACAGGCACCTAACTTGCAACTACTTACACAGGTACAGTCAGCAACAAAAGTCAATTAACACTTGCAGTTTTTTAATCTTAATTATTAAGCGAAATATTTCATTCAAATCGGAACAGAAGTACTTAAAATTTTCAGAACATTAACACTTAACAGTTAATCGAAAAAAAAGCAGTTTATCGAATCATTTTGTGTTAATTGATGATGATGATGATTAAATGATGTCAAAAAGTAGCAGTGGTAACCGACTTCTGTTGCTGATCGTACTACTTTTTGACAATGTTGTGAATAAGCTTCGTAAAGTTATCTCTCTTCTATGTGTGTGTCAAGCGCACATTATAGCCGCAACATGCCGCAGCGCAACGCCTTTTCATACAAAAAATGCGGTGCTGCCAGCCTGTTGCGTAAGTTGGTTCATAGAAAATGTATGAAAGTGTTAAAGGAAGATTTTTCCAATGCGTTATGTTGCGTTGCGGCCTGCCACAATCTGCTTTAGCTTTAGCCTAAAGTAAAAAAAAAATGACAGCATAGTTGAAAGATTACCTGAACGTCTAAGTATTTACACCAAACTATTTGTAGGACTGCACACAAAACCACCACCAAATAGCTTGTTCGACTAAGGGCTAATTTGACCAAAGTCGAATATCTTTTATCCGTGGAATAAAATTGACGTCTGACAGTTTATGTATGGAGAAACTGTCAAAAATTCAAAATTTATTCGAAGATTTAGACTTATACTGGGTATAAAAGTTTGGTCGAATTCACCCTAAGTAGGTCCTACATAGCCCGACACCATTGGCTAGTGCATTTGGCATCCGGAACGCCGATGGTAGTATGATGTCACGAGCAGTCATCATCATCTTCCTGCCCTTATACCATATTACTTGGGGTCGGCGCAACACGTTTTCTTCTTCCATTCTCCCCTGTCACTAGCAGTCATGTGCATGCATATGTACATATTGCATTATTATCTCTCGATTTCATAAAAAATAAAATAATGAATATCGATAGGGTACGACAATCTACGGGGTCCAACTTATCCTAACTAACTAATATTATATATGCAAAAGTGAGTTTGTTTGTTTGCTTGTTACGCTTTCACGCTAAAACGGCTTAACGGATTTGGATGAAATTTGGCACATAAGTAGACCATGTCTTGGAAAAGGACATAGGCTACTTTTCAACCTGGACCGCAGACGAAGTCGCGGGCAACAGCTAGTCTAAACATAGTTAAATATTTTTACTTTTTGCCATCGACTTGAAGAAAAGAAGAAGTGGTCCAATGAACATTGTTGCCTGTACACCAAATAGCTTGTTCGACTGTACCTACACAGCCCGACTCATTAGCTTGTACCTACATATTGCAGCGTTTGGCATCCGGAACGCCGATGCAGTATGATGTTATTAGCAGTCAAGAGCACGCTGTTGCCTATTATCTCTCAATCGCATAAGGCTGAAAGCTGGAATGTAGCTAATTGCATGGAAATGATATTGTATGGAGCTAGCTTTCCGTTTTATGAAAACAATTTGGAGCACATGGCGACTAATTGTAATATTTGATAGAAAGGTTCAAACACCTATACAACGTGTTGTTTTGCATCCTCATCAAATTTCAGGGTGTGATACAGAATACCAAACCGAACAACTTTTTCCATGGGACCAACATCGTAATCGCGAAAAAAAAATCAACTGTCTCATTGGATACGGGCCGCTGATTATTTTTCGCGATTATGATGTAGGTGCCATGGAAAAAGTTGTTCGATTTGATGGTCTATACATATAAATATAATTTTAAATAGGTACATTTTCTCAATAAATGTACCGAAGTAAAAATTTTCACTTCGGTACATTTATTGAGAAACTGTACCTATCTAAAATTATATTTATAGTTCAGAATCGTACAATGCACATCTATCAACAATTCGGCCATAAAACATTTTAAGAATGCAAAGCATTTTATTGAATAAACATACTTTTGTGTAAAAAAGTAATGATTTGACTACCCATTTGTAACAGCGTCCTTAACCGTTTCTAAAGCCTTTGATGTGTAAACATTCACATCTACTCGTAACTCATACCTATTATTTTCCACTTAGCATGGTGCTCTGCTCATATTTTTAGTTGTGAGTTTACGGTCAAATGATTTACAAACATGTTTGGCAATGTACCTAATTGAGCTATAAAAATTCTCTGCGATAAACCCGTTATAAATAGGTACTAGGTAGGCACTAGACGCGAATACTCGTAAGCAAAACTTCCTTGTTATTTTTTATTAGCATGTTCGGTTTTATGTTGCATATACGTTGTGATTTTTTCCTTCAGATTGTATTCGGCATTTAATGTTGATAGGTAGTGATGATGTCATTGATGTCAACTGGCAACTATCGCATATTAATTACTCGATGACCGTTTTAGGGTTCCGTACCTCAAAAGGAAAAAACGGAACCCTTATAGGATCATTTCGTTGTCCGTCTGTCTGTCTGCACGCGACACAATGGCACCGCTCGTCACGCGACACGCGGTGACTTTTTGTCGTGTGCGATTCGCGTCGTGTGTCGCGCCTTTTTGTAGGAGTAACAAAATAACAAACAAAAGAACGTACAGTACGACACAACTTAAACGTAGCATCGGCAAAATTCGTAAAACCGATCACGATCCGAACTGAGTGCGCCTTCAACATCACTATTACTGCTTTGGGCGAAAATGATCTTTAAGCAAACGCAATAACTTGTAAAGTCATATAATTAAATACATTCGTAAAATTGAATTGAATGAATGCAAATTTTCAAATCTATGCTACATCTAAGTTGTGTCGTACTTTTCACAGCTACAGTTCTTATTAATTTCGGCAACTTAGAAAATACTTATTTATTGCTTATTAATGACGTATTGTTGTCGTTATTTACAGTGGGTTTGATGCTACATAGAGTGTATCATTGTATGGACAACAAGGTGAACCAACCAAAGTCAAGTAATTTTAGTTTATCGTTAAATCGAGTGGCGTTAAATGGAGTTTACACTGTATTTCAATTTGACTTAAGTACAAATTACACTGTATTTCAATTTGACTTGCAGGGTTCAGGTTCAGCTATCTAACTTAGTTGATGATCATCACTCACAAACAGTCAGTCTGTTATCTTATAACAGTTACGCTACCTAGATCACTGCCTAATCTTTTAATCACAAAATAAATTAGAAGCAAAGATCAGTATACATACGTATATCTACATAGACAGTCAAATCTGTGAACTCGTCGAAAAATAGCGTCTAACTGTTCGCCGCAATTTGCACGCACACTAGAAAAGCTGTTGCCTAGCTGTTTGTCTCTGCATCACCCAAAGGTTGACTGGTAGAAAATGCCCATGGCATTAAGTCCGCCTCTGTACATTTGTGTGATTGAAGTATTAAATAAATAAATAAATAATAAAAGCACAATGTTAGTACAATGATTGGTGCGAATGTTAGACGTCAGCTGTCACGCACACCAGCATAACAAAGTTGACCTGTTTGTTTTAGTTCTTTTGTAGCGCGACAGAGATCTAGACATATTATATAATCAAAGCTTAGAAGCAAGAAAACAAAACCTAGAAAAAATACGAGAACATAACACAATAATCCTCGAAAGCACAAAAAAAAAATACTTAATGTTCCTTCGATGTTGCGAATATTGTATTAAAAGTGAAAAATAATTATGAGCTGCGAACAACGTATGGAATAACGGAAAGCTTTGTACCAAAATTGGATTAGTTTGGTACAAAGTTAGAGATTGGCGGACAAAAGTTTTAATACAATAACGCTTTTAGCTCAACATCGTAATTCTATGTAAATAACGGTTCGGGTCACAATTGGATTTTTATTTCTTGATTTTGAGGTTATGTAAAGTGCGGCCGATTTATCTTGGCAGGTCCGAACTACGCGCAGAAGGCTGCGCAGTAAAATTTTTTAGGAACCAAATGGTGACATGAGGCGAGTGGCAGTGCTAGTGAGAGAACATGCGCGAAACTTCTTAGTGCCTATGTTCGAATTCGGACCTGCGGTGCTATTCTGTAAATATCTCACCGTGAAAACATGAGTGAAGTGATCTTAAAGTGAGCTGTCAATAGTGTCAACCTCTAGCATCAGGTGGAATGACGGCTCACATCACGCTTACTTCACCTGAGTTATCACGGTGAGATGTTTACAGAATAGCACTGCTGCCAAGATAAATCGGCCGTAGTGTAAACAACAGATTGAGATTGATCTCTCAATCTCTGGCGGGGCAATTGCGTAACACACTATCAATCGGAATCGATTAATTTTGACAGTTCAACAACATTCATTGCGTTATTTACGTTGTGGAGCAGAGAATTTTTTCGAACATATGAAGCAATGTATTAGCAATATGCTTCGTAATGATTCAGATTCCGATTGATAGTGTCGAAAAATAAAGTGAGAAACATAACATCACACCTTTTCCCCCCCAGCTCTGCAGAACCCTATGCAGAGCTGTACCTATGTAGACTCATACTTCGCCCATGATTACATGGGCGAAGTATGAGTCTCTGAGTTGATGGCATTAATTAGGCTCGCCCGGCTATTAAGCCGGGCGAGCCTAATTAATGCCGTCAACTGGGTAAAATTCAAATAATTTTCTTTTCTTTTCACAAACGATGTTATCATATTAATAACAATCTTAAAAACTACGTGACACTGGTTTGTGAGAGACTGGTGTCTGCTTTAGGAATACCTGTCAATCAATCAACTCAGCCAATTGCAGTCCACTGCTGGACATAGGCCTCTCCAAGGTTGCGCCACAACACCCTGTCCCACCCTGCCTTCCGCATCCGGTCTGTCCCAGCCACCTTCTTAAGGTCGTCGGTCCATCTAGCTGGGGGGCGTCCCACACTACGCTTACCGATACGCGGTCTCCACTCCAGGACTTGTCTGCTCCACCGGCCATCGGTCCTTCGACAAACATGGCCAGCCCACTGCCACTTCAGTTTGCTTACACACCCAAAACACACAAATCCACAAAACTAGACTCCGAGACTCTGGGCTGTTACTGAGAATAACAAAATAAAAAGATATGTTTTGAAGCCGTTTAGCTAAATTATTATGTATCTGGAAAAGATAGTTAAATAATGGTAGGTAGGTAAATTACATGTTAAAGCCATGTTTCTCCAACAGATTGTACAAATAATCTATTTGCTTTAATCTGTTTAATGAAACACAAAAAGGCAAAATAATTTACAGTTTGTGTTGCTACTAAAGTTACGTAGCTAGGTACTTAATTAAAATCTTGTAGAGATATGTATTTACGTAGTGTCAGGCCAGGCGCACTCGCCGCCGCCGCGCCGGGGTCGCGGGTAGTTCGAAAGAGATACCGTGGCCCTGGCACGGGCAACTGAAGGAACACGGGTGGGTTTTAGTCAGTAAAAGTCTGACGCCCTCCCGCTCTGCCCAGAGCGGGAGAAGTCATTTGATGATTTCCCATCCACAAAAAAAAAAGGCCAGGCGCACTGCATTTTTAACCGACTTTTAGTTATGAAGCTACAAGTACGCGGCAGGCTCGACTTGTCGAGCTAATTCAGTGTGGGCTGCCGCGCACCGACCGGCTCGCACGTTAGTTCGATACTCACGCGCCGCGTCGTAAAAGAGGACAACCATAACGAGTCAGAAGGTATAAGAGTTACGCGATAGAAAGAGAGGCAACTTCTAGGTGAATATAACTGTAGGTAATTAACGCTGTGCGACCTGAATTACACTTTATTGTGTCGTAGCAAGAGTAGCTATTTATTTAAATGTTTTTGCGGAGTGAAGCTTCTGTACTTGTAGTATAATGTATTCTGTAGTAGTACTACCTACTTAACTTAACATCACGCCTGTATTCCCCGAAGGGTAAGGCAGAGTTCAGCTTTTTCTTTCTCGATTACGATGTTGGTCCCATGGAGAAAGTTGTTCAGTTTTATAGTCTGTGCTATATAGCCTTAAATTTGACCACACCTTTTTGATGCACTTTATAGTACACCCACATTGCGCCAATGTACCTAATCAACCGGGCACAAATCCAGACTCCGGCTCAATACCGGTCTGCTTTTTAAATTTTACACGATACCGCATGCTTTTTTGGGAAAGTGGTAACATTGGAAGTAGCTCTGATGGTGATGCTCGTAATTTTGTTATGAAAAAGATAAAAGACAATTAGCACATTATTGTTACATGCAACCTTTGTCATCAGAAAGTTTCAGTATTCATGGTACTGTGACTTTACCTCGATTACCCTACCTGATAAAAATTTAGTTTTTCCTAATTTATGTTAATATTAGTGTTTGGGTCGGTTTACAAATTAGTTGAATTATTGCATCCGACCTGTCAGCCGCCACACTCAGGCTCTTAATTTATGTCTCACAAGTGATTCGACAGATGCGCTGGCTTTAAAACAATATCATAATATTTTGTTGTTAAGTTGGAGTAACCGACAGACTGTCACAGTACCTACAAAAGACAAAAAAAAAAAAAAAAAAACAAATAAAGGCAAATAAAGACTTATCTTACACAAACACCTAAATGTAGCTGACTTCCTAAGACAACTCATTTACACCTACAGTACACATAATATTTATAGAGAAACAGACATAGAAGATAAAGAAAAATGTACCTAAATTCGGACTATATTTTCATGCATGTCAGCCTCATAATAAGCTCCGAACATTTCACAATCATAATAAGCACTATTTCAGGCACAATTTTCCAACTCTAAATACCTGCACAGAATGATAAGCGTTCGAATCTGAACAATATTGTAAACTTTGTTTATCAGTTGGCAGAAATTAAATAGCAAAGAGGGAATTTACAAACAGTTTTCTCAATATTAACTGGCTTTTAGGCTATCTTTTGTTATTATTGTGTAGCCAGGGAAATTAATTGTTAAGCAAATTGACTGCCAACTTAAATTAACCGTATATTCAAATCACAACTGTCATTCTCAATTGACAGTTGTATGTCGCTGAGCCTGTGAATCTTTGTCTCTCTAGAGAGTGGTCACTTTTATGAGGCTAACGCTCAGTTCATTCTCCATGTCTCTGAGTAGAGTTGCCATCCGTTTGGATAAAGCCGGACAGTGATGGGCTTTTGGACCTCTGGTTCGGCCAAATTTGACTGCTTCCGGCCCGTCCGGCTTTTGTTAGGCTTTTTATAGCTATCGTTCAGTCACTTAAATCGCCAAGACATGTAAATTTAATGTGTTTTATTCGAATTTTTTGACAAAAATCCCTTTTTTTCTTAGCGTCCGGCCTTGGAATCCAAAAGTCCGGCTTTTTTAATCGGTAAGTCTGGCTTTTTGATTTATAGAGATGGCAACGCTACTCTAAGTCACACCGTCGCGCGAGCCAGTCCCCTGTCCCTCGCTGAACGCTTTCTTGGACGATATACCTGTGACGTGTTCGCGGACGAATGGAATACGATCATATTATTCAAAGCACAACATCGACAGACATTGTGTTAAATGGCTACAACACGACAAATTGACGTAGGGTGTCAATTTGCTTAATAATTAATTTCTCTGACTGTACCTACCGGTACCGGTACCGGTATCACTACTACTTGCAAAGTTCTTTGTTTTACGGAATGAAAAGCTGCTGAAGCGCTATTGCCTTGATAAATGATGGTATTTCATTACGGCTGGACATTTATTTTATTTAATTATTTGTCTCAAAGAAAATATTTCTGTAGTTTTGTGAAGGTCTAGCTTTGATTCAAAGAAATTTTCATTCTTTAAGAAATTCTTTCATCCAAGATTTGTCAAGTTTCTCGGAGTTTCTTCCAACCTTCTCGTATTGTAATCTTCTTCTTGATTTTAATAAAAATATATTGGACAATACCCAATTCAACATAACAATATTTGTATTGCTTTTCATCACACGACACGTCACCATCTTGATATAAATACATGCAGGTATATATACCAGTGAATGATTCTCTATAGGACGCGTTACGAAGGGATCTTTTGTGCACCTACAGATAATATCTAAAAGGAACATGTGCGATACAGCTACAGTAATTGTAGGCACGCATATCTGTCTATTCAGACACATATTCACATTGAATTTGAATCTTGGAATCGTGTTGGAATTTGCCATAGAACTTGCGTTATATGTATTTGCTGGAGAGCTACTGAATAGGATACGTGTTTTATAGTGTCTGTTTCTGTCACCAAAGAAAGCACTTCTATTGCAGTTTTCACTAAGAGGTGCACCTCGTTTCAATTCAATTCGAGGTGAGTATAAGAATGGCTGGCGTATTTTTATTCTTATTTCTGTATACTATTGCCTCTATAGAGAAAATTCAGCGAAATTGAAACTTAAATTCAATCTCTTATCGCAAGCTCAGGTAGGCAGCTTTATAGAGAGGTAGCTACAACAATTGGCCGCAAGCTACTCGGTACACGGAAACAAGGCTTTTACTGGAGTGGGTACTCGCTAGTGTGAAAAGTCGTTAATATTTTATGGCTGGAATATGGAAACATCGAACGAGAATGGACTTTCGTAATCCTTTAAAACAAGTGCACTAACAGCTGGTCTCCATGCACTTGCCGACGTCCTTGTGTTCATATCAGAATGAAATTGCCTTTAGTGTTTTCAACGGTATTTTTTTAAGTCCCACTCTTCTCGTTTGCATTTTATACTTTCTAACGTTTCCAGCACTTTAAAGCGCTTGGGGTTGTGAAGGACTAACTTAAAAGCGCTCGAAGCGTTGGAACTGTAAAAAAACATTAATGAATCATCTAAGTAGACGTAGTTTTATGTTCATTTATTATATTGCAGAGGTAAACAAGAGGATTATGTGAATGAAGAAGAGAAATTCTAACAAAGACATAAATACAGCTAAGATTCTGGCTAGACGTAAAAGATTATGGAACAGTGTTTATTACATCAAATGTAATAATTAATTATGACCTCTTAGTAGTCTGAAATGACCTAGACTCTAGACCTAGAGCCAATGAACCAATCAGTTAATCAGTTACGCAAGCATAATCAGAAATCAACATATTGTTTATTCAAGTAGCTCATTAAGATAATTAGGAGTACTACTGAATAGTCTGTCCAGATATATGTATTGAACAGGCCAAGGAGTCTTTAATTCATGAATTTATAAATATTTTCAAGGCAAGCGTGGTTCATCATAGTCTAGACAACCATTCAACGAGCGTTTAAAATATGGCCGACTCATCAACGCCCAGCCCAAACCCTTAAATCTAGAAAGCGGCAATTTTGCGCAGAGGTTCCTTTTATAATGTAGACAAGGAATAAGGAAGGATTTTCCGGCAGCACGTTCCCGTGGGATTTTCCGATATCCACGCGGGCGAAGCCGCGAGCAAAAGCTAGTAATCCATATTCAAGGACTGACAAGATACTCCGAAAGGTCAGAGAGTGCTTACATTCGATCCAATTTGAAATCAATCTACATGGTCGACCTGGTACCTGCAAGCCGTGACGGTCGTTGGTAAATTGGCACACCAGCTCCATATGTAGGCAGCTCAAGAGCTAGCCTAGTTAATTGCTTTCTAGATGAAGTGTTAGGCAGCCTAAATAGTTTTAAAGTCATCATCTGGGGTTGCCTTTTGACCGATTAAATGGAAGGTAAGCATGAAGCGATGAATGTTTAATATGGACCAAAATATCGCATGTGCGACATTCCAAACTCTAAACTCAAATATTTTATTGCACTCATTCGTAAGTAGATGTTAGTTATTATTCAAGGGGTCCAGAACCTAATCTGAACCCTGAAAGGGCAATATTTAAAGCGTTTTAATTAAAATGACTTCCCATAATCCCTTTCGACTAATTGAGGACAATAGTATTAATTCAATTAGCAAATAGAACAGCGTTACCCTTTCATTCGCTTTTAAAACTCCGTTAGTCAGGTTGATAGAAAATGGTGCCTTTTTACAGGGGCATACGGGTCCTTCAAGGTTTCTTATATTTAAAATATTTGATATAAAACGTGCGTGCTGGAGTGTGTGTAAGAGAGACTAAGAACATCGTGTTTTCTGAAGATTTGTGTCCCAATAAATTATTCCCATATTGATCTGGCCGTGAAAAAGAAAATATAAAGATCTGTTTATCGTTCTTTGCGTTTGCTGAAGAAAATGGGTGATTAATGATGGTAGTTATTTTATGGTCTGGAAAGACAGAAATATGAGTTATATTGCTGTATTTACGTGAACATTTTTCATTAGTTTACCGTGATCGGTCACTATATGTCATATTATAAAATAAAGTCCCCCGCCACGTCTGTTTGTCTGTACGTATATAAGTATGTTTGCGATGATCTCAAAGTTGCCTTGTTCTGAATGAAATCTTCTATATACCCCTTTGCTACAGCACTCGACTTCCATCCTCCATGTCGCTTGAGAACAGTTAAGTCCGCTCCAGAATCTGCCAAAAGGGTAGCAGAAGTACGACGAAAACAATGTCCTGTATACAGTTTGATATCTGGTAACTTCAAATAAGTAGCGATTTCTTGTGGCATGTTAGAAAATTTATTTTTTCCCATAACTTGTTTGAAGCACTTGCCATTTTGATAACGGCTGAAAAACCGATTGGTCTTCATATCAGCAGGACGCAGGTCCAGGTATTTCAGTACAATAGTTTTGTATTCTCCTCGGATTACGAAGGATCGGTCAATTTTTGTTTTTGTGTCTGGCAGCTTTACTAACAGTAAATCATCCGAGTGATTTTCGACATCATCAACAGTTATTTTTAAAAGTTCATTGCCATGACAAGCTCCATGTACTCCGAAAATTAAAGCCACCTGTACAAAACCGAATCTGGATCTATCGAAGTACAGGTTACAATAAAATGCGCATTTTAAAACACTATGGTTATACATTACTAATCCACCATATACATAGTTACTTACTTTTACGGCACAAAGACTTTGTCGGGTGCCTCATTAAGGAAAGTCTCCACGTTTTTGACTGAGATCACTGGATTTTTTAGGTTTAAATCCATCAGACATACTCTTCAGATACGCTATTAATTTCGAATATGTGTCCAGTTTTACGTCTTTATTTGAACTGACTGTTGATTTTAGCATTGAGTAGGTACTCCAAAGAGTGGAAGGTTGTTTAGTTTTGGCTAAGTACTGGAAGTCGGCCAAATACACGGGTGCGTCTCATATCATATAAAGATAGTTGGTATATTTTCATTTCAATAACGTTCACAAGATGTAATAAACGTGAGATATACCAACTGTTGATATAATTTCTTTACATATAACAGTATATACTCTAAAACTTATTTCGTATAACGTTATTGGATATAAAGTTTATTTAATCGAAAATCATTAGGTCTATCGTTTAAAATATATATTGATATCATCATTATTATAACACCCCGATTCAGAGCAATCTGACATTCGGGTTAGGTTCGATTAGGTTAGAACAGTGACCATTACCGCGCGAAGGCGAGCGAGCGAAGCGAGCGCTCCGCGGTAGCGGCCGCCGAACGCCAGATCCCCGCTATTGTTGGTGCATCATTTGGGTTAGGTTAGAATAGTGACCATTACCTCTATTGTTGGGGAATCATTTGGGTTATTACATTACTTTTTTTCTGAATGAAAGGTTTATTATCTTCCTAGCCTTTTCCCAACTACGAGTATGTTGGGGTCGGCTTCCAATCTAACCGGATGCAGCTGAATACCAGTATATTACATGGAGCGAATGCCTATCTGACGTCCACAACCCAGTTAATAGGTAATACGATACCCCTTGGGAAGACTGGTTGTCAGATTTTCGGGTTTCTAACGACCCGTAACGACTGTCAAAGATCCACGAATGACAGCCGGGACCAACAGCTTAACGTACTTTCCGAGGCACGGAGGAGTCTCGAGATCTTGATTTTGCGGTGTGAATGATCTTGGTTTTGTTTTTGTGGTGTACTTGTACTATTATGTATTCTGTGGTAGTGTGTCAATTTGATAAACAACTAATTTCCATGTCTGTACATTATTAAAATTATTCGGTGCTTACTTTGAAAACGCGAATAGGGTTATCCCCATTCGCGATTTTAATTAAGTATTCCGTATAATTTTATATAGAGAAAAGGTTACCGTAGTTCTAAATGTTGGAAATAAAATAAATGTGTATGGAGGGTAGGTATAAGCTCGTTATCTGTTCGCACAGGAAGGTAGGTGGCTACTGGACTAGAAACATTGTTATGACAGTTTATTTATCTGAAATGGCGAGATTTTTGTATTTTTGTTGACGTATATTTAATTTGACAACACTGGGTGGAATGGTCACGTTTAATTTTAAAGCAGCTAATCTGTTCTCATGTCATGACGATAGAAAAGGGTTTTTACATCTATCTCGAGTCATCCTAAATCCGTTTAAGGCCACGATAACCGACTTTTAATGATTTTAAATTGAAGATCACGTCACACGTGTAGTGTTAATGATTTGGAAAAAATATAATGTTAAATTAGAGCATTTTCTTATTAATTTATTATGTGAAAATTTTAGATTTTCTAAGGTACCTATAAATTGTAATTTGTAAAGATATGTCTAACGCGGATAAAAAACTAAGAATCACGCAAGAACTATCAAGCGTATTTTTATGAAACCTTCATCATTTTATAGATAATTTAATTATTTATCTTTTAGTACATGCGTTTTTATATAATACCTTTTGTTTTATATATAATAAATTAATAATGCTTCTATTTGGGACAGCGCTCCTTGATGGGCAAGTCCTAGCTGGACGTACGACGCGCTGCGTGAGCTCAGCACAGAACACGCAAGCTAACCACCCAAGGCCATTAGGTTTCATTGGCATGTCATGTATTCGATCGAACCCAATCCTGTTGTTGATAGCATTAGTAGTTCTTGAGATTTCCTGCTGAGACAGACAGACAGACTGAGTCGCACCATAAGGGTTCCTTTTTAGCGTTTTGGTACGGAACCCTAAAAAAGATCATTGAGTAAAAAGGTGATCATCATTAGAAGATCAAAAAGTTTTTTGAGGATCAATTAAATATTCCCTATTTTCTTTTATTAAGTGGAGAATAGAGGAACTGTCTCATAAAAACAACAGGAAGGTTCCTAATTAATTCATTTATTGAATTTGTATTACGTTGTAGCTAAGCAACACATGTCAAAATAATCTAAACTATTGGTTATTCTCACATCTCTCATCTAATAAACATTTGTCCCATGCCTCCAAGGAAGGAACAAGGATTCAAGGAAGGAAATACCCATAACTATTAATCTAACCAAGCAGGGTGGTAAACACAGAGCCAAGAGCCTCCTTTAGCATTTACTGGTAGGAATAAACCTCTATATCCACATCCACAGATGCGTTTACCATGCATCGCTATTATTGATAATCCTATGGGGATACCGCAAGATTATTCAGTGTGTTCCTTGTAGGATATCCCCATGTAACTAACAGTGCTGACCAAGTATCTAGTCAGTAGTCTGTAACAGGTAAAATATAAAAACTGTTCCAGTTCCAGGGAAATAACAGTTCCAAAATCCTGTTCCAAAATAATAACAGCCTGTTACATTGCAACCAAAGACTCTATGATTGTATCAGATTACAATCTTTATTAAGTTCTACTTTTTTTTAAGAGTTTTTTCCAGAGAACTGAGGCTATCTCTTTCTATTACAATAAGTCGGAAGAGAAAAGAGCTTGTTCCAAACTGTTCCAGGTCAGTTTCGTTTGTATATCTCTCTTTCTAACAAAGTAAACATCCATAAGCTAGATAGAGAAGAGCTTGTTATATTACACAGATATACACACTAGTTACGGCAATGTCCGTTATAGGTACGTAAAAAATCAAGTTAGATTAAAATTGCTTATTAGTCTTCTAGGCTAGATTGCAATGAATTATTAAGAAGCTGGTTTTTTTTAATAAAGGTTAAAAAAAATGTCCGTTGTAGGTTGTGACAGGCGAAACAGACAGGAACTGTTTTTTTTTGGTTTTGAGATATCTGTTCCATGTTGTTACTTTTAAAAACCTGTTTTTTTAACTGTTTCGATAAATACGCCACACTTCTATTATAGAATACTGAATATTAGTTGTGAGACGTATTTATCCCTTCCTGCCTTCCTTAATTTCCCTGGCTTTAGAGCCAGAGAAATTAATTGACACGCTACGTTAATATGCCGTGTTATAGGCATTCATACAATAGTTGTGATTTTAATATGACAAAAAATGAAAGCTGGTAGTAAAGGAGATCATTCACCGTCCATAAATCTTGAAAAAAAAAAAAGTATTTTCGGAAAGAATACGTTTTTCTCAATTTGTTTCTATTTTTTCTTTTATTTTTTCACTATTATTCTTTTAACTAATATATACTGCACCACCCCACCACAATCTCTTCACCACCCTTGGTTGACTGGTAGAGAATGCCTAAGGCATTAAGTCCGCCTTTGTACATTTTCAGTGCGAAAAGTTTATAAATAAATAAATACTGAAATCAGTGTTTTTCAAATTCGTATAACAGCGCAGGGAATGACCCTACATATTTGGTCCCATAGTGAAAAGTGAAGAGAATAACATGTTCTAACGTAATATATATTTTTTTTGCTTGGCTTTCATAATATATTTAGCCCAAAATTAATGATCTCCTTTTCTTAACAGTTGATATCAAAAATGGCATAGTTATCTACATTGTACAATTCTCTTTTCCTGAACTAACACAGATTCGAAAGAACATGCCGTATAATCAATGATGAACTAGATATATAAGCACATAGATATCGTAGCCAATAAACCCGAGTCCTTTTATAATCTGGTCGGACCCAGACTAACAGTAATAAAATTTAAATTTATCAAGCTTCGCAAAGCGCGAGAATGAAGAAAAGTATGTATAAACGACCTCGTAATAGCTTTACCACCCTAGGGTTGAATATCACTTCATAATCTGCCTATTACCTACTATGTTGGGGTTGGCTTCCAGTCTAACCAGATGCAGCTGAATATCAGTATTTTACATGGAGCGACTGTCTGTCTGACCTCCATAACCCAGTTACTGGGTAATAAGATACCCCTTGGTAAGACTGGTTGTCAGACTTTCGGGCTTCTGACGACCCGTAACGACTGTCAAAGATCCACGAATGACAGCCGGGACCAACGGCTTAACGTGCTTTCCGAGGCACGGAGGAGTCTCGGTATGTAAAGATGGTCACCCATCCACGGACCGACCCCGGCAAGCGTAACTTAACCTGAACCCAGTTACTTAAAATAACCCAGTTACTGGGTAATAAGATACCCCTTGGTAAGACTGGTTGTCAGAGTTTCGGGCTTCTGACGACCCGTAACGATTCTCAAAACTGTACGAATGACAGCCGGTACTTAGCGGCTTAGCGTGCTTTCCGAGGAACGAATATAACTTGCACGTCATAAAACGACAAGGTCTATTTCGTGGCCTTAGAGTGAAAAGCTTGGGAATGCAATTTTGATAATTTTTATTTTATTAAATTTTTGGAAAGAAAACTTCGCAACCCAGTGCCATAGTTTCACATAAAAAAGTTTTAACCTGTAACGCCATCTATGACGAGTTTGATAAACTCGCAAACGAACATACAAGGATTTAATTTATCAACACATTTTTTAACCGACTTCAAAAAGGAGGAGGTTATCAATTCGTCGGAACCTTTTTTTATTTTTTTTTTTTTATGTATGTTCCCCGATTACTCGAAGATGGCTGGACCGATTTGGATTATTTTTTTTTTGTTTGAAAGGGTATACTTCCCAGGTGGTCCCATGATCATCAAGTTAGGATCTGATGATGGGATCCTGGAGAAATAGAGAGAACTCTTCCAATTTTATAGGCACACTTGAAGCGATTTGGATAGTTTTTGGAAGAGTACTTTCTTGGAGTGGTCCCATTTCAATTTGGTGAAGATCAGATGAAGAACTTCTGAGATAGGCAACGGAACTCCTCAATAAATGATAGCAAATGGACTGGGATTGCTGAAATCTCATGTCTGTTTGTTGTTCACACCAGTTCATAACATAACATCACGCCAGTACGCTGTGAAGGGGTAAGCACATGTACCACTAAAAAGTGAAAAATAAAAACTTTTTTACAAAAAAATACAACCGACTTCCAAAAACAACACTATAAAGTGAAAAATAACTTTAATTTCGGAAGTCGGTGGCAAAAACGAAAATACATTTAATCAGACACCGACTTCCGAAATTAAAGTTATTTTTCACTTTATAGTGTTGTTTTTGGAAGTCGGTTGTATTTTTTTGTAAAAAAGTTTTTTTAAATAATAATTATGTTTCGGACTTTCGATGATTTGCCATACACTTCAAGTGTTACTTAGTACCTATTATTCTAACTAATATTATGAGTGAGTTTGTTTGTTAAACTTTCAGGCTAAAACGGCTGAACGGATTTGGATAAAATTTGGCACACGGGTAGACCATGACCTGGATTAGGACATAGGCTACTCTTTATCTCGGCAGTACGTTCCCGTGGGATGATTTCCGACATGCATACGGGTGAAGTCGCTGGCAAAAGTTAGTAAGTTATATTTAAGTAAAGCAACGAAATTAAACGGATTAAAAAAGTATTTCGATTTTTATTCTGTAAATAAACATATTAATATTCATTGATAAACTTGCAAGTGCCACCAGCACACTATGTCTTTTTAAAAAAAGCTCGCTAGTAGCATTATACGCTTTTACGATAATAAAATTAAATATGTATCTTTTGCATTGAACATGTATTCAAATTGCACACTAACAGACAGTTATTTGAAGAAGCTGTGATAGTAAAATTTTACAGGGCACAGTTTTTTCTTCGTCCTGTAAAGTTTTTCGCATATACCTACTTAAAGCTCCTTCAAACAGGCGCGACTCGCAACGCAAATCGCGCGCGACACAAAGGCACCGTGATGTGAAAGTTAGATAGTCCAACCATACTCTCAGTTGGACAATTTCTAGTACCTATATGGATCAAATTCGCAAAACACATATTCGTTTATGAAACTGACAGATGTCAACAACGCATTCTTTCGACACGGCCGGACTGTAATGAAGTTTCAATTTACTGGGAGTTTTTGTCAATAGTGGTAAAGATATTACAAGGTTGACTATACTTGGCAGTGTAGGTACCTGTTTAGGTAAACTGTGCCAAGTTCTCTCCGGTATTTACGTTGATTTGTATATTTCATACTTAAAGTGACAAGAGAGCTTTTTATCGTGGTTTTAGGACATTATTCACGGTTGAATTTGTGACGAAATTTCGTTTTGGTTTTTTCCTTGTAATAAATACGTCTTTTACATCGTTTTGTTTAGACGAATATCCTGTTCTTTGTTGTGACGTGATGCCGAAAGGTACTAGACAAAACAAAACCATTATAGGGATGATGACAATTTTTTTTTTGTGGCAAGGAACGAAAATACAAATCCAAAGACACCGACTTCCGAAATTAAAGTTATTTTTCACTTTGTAGTGTTTTAAAGATTTTTTTTACCCAGACATCATCCCTTTTTCAGCACGTCAAATTATCAACCCTAATTAAATACAAAAGGACGATAAGACAGGTAGAGAACGGCATTTCTTAAAATTCGATTGCGTTGCTATGTACACTCCTACCAACTTATCTGTGAAATGACGAAAATTGGAACTACGGCCGTCATGTTGAAATGTCTTCGATTGTGTCGACGCATCGATGGTGGCGTCCTCTTTCAGTTCACAGATAAGTTGGTAGGACTGTAGTACTCCTTTACCACAGCAAAAATACTTATTTTTAGAGTTCATAGATACCCATTTTACCTTTAGCCTTGCCAACGTAGTTATAACTATAAAAATCAATTGTCTACTAGAAAAAGCCTATAAAGTGGAAGAAGTAGACGCGAACTTTCTGCATTTTTACCAGTTTGGGATGAAAGTTTGAACTTTGCCAATTCTACGAGCTGGAACATGTAACAATATAATTAAAAATTAAACCTATCGTAGCAAACTGGAGTCAGTGAAACGAATGGGGTATAAAATGTTACGACCTGATTTTGCCCTTCCATAAAAGGTAGGGACATACATTTATGAGGCGTTGGGCGTCCGTTCATTATGTGTATTGCATTACCATTATTTTCAGCTAAACGGTTAGTAATATCTCTTCTTTCGAGGCCGCTTCTTAAGACAAGTTGAGCTGCTAACCGCAGCGCCACCATTGAAAAATGAATAAGTCTGGAGATATGAGCATAGGAAATTTCAAAATGTTCCATATCTCGTTCGTGGCGCTGTTGGCAGCTGGTGGCGCTGTTGGCAGATGAGGAGCTCGTGGCTAAATAATAACAGCCTTACAGGTCGATCCATCAGGTTAAGCTGCGCTTGCTGGAGTTGGTCCGAGGATGGGTGACCAAATTTACATACCGAGACTCCTCCGTGCCTCGGAAAGCACGCTACACCGTTGGTCCCGGCTGTCATTTGTGGATCTTTAACAGTCGTTACGGGTCGTCAGAAGCCCGAAAGTCTGAACAAGGGGTATCGTATTACCCAGTAATTGGGTTGTGGAGGTCAGATAGGCAGTCGCTCCATATAAAATACTGGTATTCATCTGCATCCGGTTAGACTGGAAGCCGACCACAACATAGTTGAGAAAAGGCTAGGCACATTGATTGATTAATTGGTGGCTCTGTTGGCGGCCATACTCGCCTTAACACGGATAAGTATATCATAACTTCTTCTGTAAATATTTCTGTAGTAGTTTCTACCTCCAATAATATAACAAGATCTCTTCATACTTCTTCGAAATGTAGGTTCCAAGAAAAAAATATGAAACGTGTGCTTATATCTGGTTCAAATATGTACTCTTCAAATAAACTCTCAAAGCGTTGGCAATTGCGATCAATCGTGCGTTGGAATCGCGTCGTCTGAGAAAGGATATGATATTGTATCAAAAATATCGATGATATAGATAAGTACATAAGGAATCTAAGTAGGTATACGTCAGTCCTCAACGAATCGATACCTTAGTATGAATGAAGTGATAATAATAATAATGTTTGAACTATAAAAGAGACCAGCACCCTAATTGCGTAACACTACACACTACCAATCGGAGTTGGTTTCATTTTGAAACAAATTGCTAATCCATTGCTTCATATGTTCCAAAGATTTGTCTGCTCAACAAAGTAAATAACGCAATGAATAATGTTGAACTGTCAAAATAAAAGATATAGATTCTATGCGATAGTGTGTTACGCAATTAGGGACCTCTGAGCTTGTTTCGGAATTTGTTCTCAGGGATCAGTCAGCTAGGAACTGCCAGCGCCATGTAGTTTTAAAAATATTGACCAAAAAAACTTGTAAGTGTCTTAGATCTACTTACAGAAATAAGTATCACTTCATTTGAAAGTTAAAATAAACCGACACACTTACTAAACTCATGTGTCTAAAAATCTATACAACGAGTATCGCAATATATAATATCGCAAATAGTAAAGAATCTCGCGTGCGAATCTGCTAAGTATTACTTACATACATACCTACATACACTTACCCCAAAGAAGGAGAAGAAGAAGAATCCCATGGGGGTAGGCACTAACTAAAGAACGCCACCTGCTACGATCCTTTAGGAGTATCGAAGTCGGTGTCGATGTTGCTTCGAAAGTATTGTAACACAAAATATCGATACTACTCAGGTGTCGATACATTTATCGGCTCGCTGCTTAGCGTCCTACAAAATATGGAAGCCAGACCATCTAGAGTAGGTAAGTAGACTTTATCTAAGCGTCCCTGCGGAATTCAAAATTTCTTTCGTTTTTGCAATTTACAAGTCAGTATTAGGTTGTATGTTGATCTAAATATGATTCGCGGCCGTATCAAATATTAATTTAAGTATAGAATTATAATCATAAAAATCATCAATACAACTCTCTAAGTTCTTACCCTATTGAATGACTATTTCATGAAATCATGAGATTTGAGGCCAATTGTAACTTATGGAGTTATATTGCTGATTGTAATTATTATTATGTAAAGCCATGTTAGTTACGGCCGCGAATCATATTTTAATCAACATATAACCTGACACTGACCTGCAAATTGCAAAAAACCGTAAGAAAATATGAATTTCGTGGGCTACCTGAGCGCATTCCCGATGGAAGTAACATAATTAAGGTTAATCTCACACGGATTCCGAGGTTAGACGCAGTTTAACGTCTGGTTAAGGTTCTATAGTAATGCAAGTTGGTAACGGCAGAAGTTGTGTGGAACCATTTTCTGCAGTAGGTTTATATGTTTACGTAATGATATCATTTTAAATCTTATTAAATAGGAACAACAAACAGCTACAAAGTGCAATATTTACAAAATAAAAATATAAATAACTTAAGTAACATGATTTGACTGATCTGCAGAAAGAAACGCGTGTTGAAACTTGTGTTGCCTTGTTGAATCGATACAGAAATGAAGGAATATTGCATTGAATTGTGACATGTGATGGGAAAAGTGGATTCTTTACGATAGTAAAGACACTTTTCCCATCACCACCTCCATTTTTCTTCTTTTCTTTTTCACCGTAAGCGAAAAATGCAATGGCTGACCCCAGGTCAAACGCCGCAACAGTGTCCTTAAGCGAAGCTTACCAATAAAAAGGTAATGGTAACTGTTTGGTGGTCTCAGCATGGTGTTATTCACAAGCAATAACGGCAGATGTCTACTGTGCCGAACTCCGAACAATAATAGCAAAACTAGCAGTGAAACAGCCCCGACTCATGAATCGATCTTCACCATTATTGCTCCATGATAACGCGAGACCTCATACAGCACGAGAAACCGTTTTAACTCTACAGGAACTGCAATTAGAAACCATTCGTCACCCTCCGTATTTGCCAGACCTTGCTCCAACGGACTACCATTTTTTTCGTGATTTGGACAATTTTCTACGTGATAAAAAGTTTTCTTCTCAGGAGGCAGTACAAAATGCTTTCACACAGTTTGTCGAATCTAGATCACGAGAGTTCTATTGCAATTATTTTGATTAAATAAATATGTTAAATTAAAAAAAAAACCAATTTCAATTTTTCAGTACAAATCGGCAATTTCATACTTTAACCCCTAATATTAGTGATATTTTAAAAACAAAAGAAAAAAAAAAGTGTCTAAAAACAATGCAGTTTTATAGGATTCGTGAACAGAAGTCTGGAATAATTAAAATGCCTGTCGGAAATCTATTAGGAAAAATTTTTTGAAAACTGATCCAGCGTTCCACTTAAAAAACATTATTGGTGCATACATAGCTATTTCTTTACAGAAGAGTAATTGTTAGTTGTTAGTCGGTCGTGTACTATTTATTTCCTAATTTATGTTTTTTTATATACTTGTACATATATTTTTTATTAAGATTTACATTTTAAAGTAAGTATGTAAATAAACTCCATTGTCATAAAAAAAAAATACGTTTAGTAGGTAAAGGTATTTTGCACCTACCTTTTTTTTCTCAATTTTATTTTCAGTGTTTATTAGTGGAAATTTATAAATGACCTTCAATTTCATATTGTTTAAGAATACTGTCTACCTTAGCTGTAAGTATCCCAAATAAAATGTAGGTGTACTATAGGTACTTATACTCTGCCTATCTCTTCGGGGATTACTGGCGAGATGTTATGTTGTGTTAGAAACCTCCAGCCAACCCAGAGGTCGACTTTGAGGAGTTTTCATGTCTAGACAAAAGATGAAGAAAAAAGTACCCTGCCCAAAGTACTTATCCGCTCACACGAGCGCGGTGTGAATCGGGTCCGTGGAGTCATTTTACCTAATATTGTACGTGGTGTGAGTTCTATACCAAGAAAATATTTTTTTCTTTCTACTATTTTTAACCGACGATAAAAAGGAGAAGGTTCTCAAGTCAACACATATATTTGTTTTTTTTTTTTATGTATGACCACGCATAACTTTTTACAGAGAAGTCCGATTTAAAAAAAAAATGTTTCATTCGAGAGGGTCCCAAACCACCAACCAAACAAACAAACCAAGGATCCAGTTGGTCCCATATTAAATTTATTAACATTTCTTTTGTAGTTTTTGAGTTAGCTTCAATAATACGTGTTTTTTCCCCACTTTTTATGTGGATGATGTTCTAATTTCTTTTGCAGGTAGTGGTATTAGAATGTGCGTGGGGTAGGTACCAACCACAACTAAAAAGTGAAAAATAAATTTTTTTTTACCAAAAAAATACAACCGACTTCCAAAAACAACAAGTGAAAAATAACTTTAATTAAAAAAAAAAAATGAAAATATACATTTAACCAGACACCGACTTCGGAAATTAAAGTTATTTTTCACTTTGTAGTATTGTTTTTGGAAGTCGGTTGTTTTTTTTTATAAAAAAGATTTTTCTCTACCGATGTTTCCCTCCGTACCTATTTGATGTATCTTTAGTATATTGTAGAGATGACGTTGACATGTAGCTAACGTGGGCCATTGTGTAGAGAGGCTATCACTTTATTGCACGACGGCAATGGGCAAGCGTCTTGTCAAGTGTTATCAGCGCTCATTGTACTGAATCTGTTTGGAGTTCCAATTCTATAGAGGTAAATAGGACACAAAATACACACGATATAATATGAAGCGATAGCACAGAATGCGATAGTTACATCCTCAAATGTTTTGATAGCCGCAAAACAACAGAAATTGAAACACTTAAGGTGGATCCGCAGTGGTAGCCCGCGAAAATACTTTATTATACGTTTACTGATGATTTTAATTTGATTTTTTTTTTTAATTATGCATCTCTTTGACTTTTATTTTATTTGATTTTTTTTTAATGTTCATTTTATCGCCTGCAAGATTGATATTATATATATTATATATTATTATTATTACTTTTTTTTTATTTTTTATTTATAATTTTCTAACTGTTTCTTGTATCTTGTAGTGCTGTGTCACGCTGAACAGTCAGTTATTCAATCTGCCTTTACTGTCTATATTGGGCAACCAAGATACAGGCTGTGCCTAGTTCGGGGCCCACGGATTTTTCTAGTTTTGTACTCTTCTAACTATGCTCACTGCTTTTGTTTTCTTGTTTGTAACCTGTGTGTGTTAATAAATTGATTTATTATTATTATTATAAAATCAAATTTTCTTGCGTTTTTTGCAATTTGCAGGCCAGTATCAGGTTGAATCTTGATCAAAATATGATTCGCGACAATAACAAATATGTATTTATATAATTATAACCATAAAAATCATCAATACGTCTCTCTAAGTTACATTTGCTGAAAGAAAGAAAGACACATAATATTTTATTGTTATTTTTTAGTGTTCCGTACGCGAAGGTAGCCAAATGGAACCTTATTACTAAGACTCCGCTTTCCATCCGTCTGTCTGTCAACGGGCTGTATCTCATGAACCGTAAAAAAAAAAAAATATTCTCACCATTAAAGTACTATTTCAAAACAGGTAACGTGACAAGTACTAAAACATTTTGTTTTGTGGTGGTTATACAAGGTGCACAGAATATTGACCCTAGCCCCTGAATAGGTAGAAAGTTAAAATTCTCACAGATTGTGTATTTCTATTGCCGCTATAACAACAAATAATATAAAAATAAAATACTTAAAAATAAAAATTAAAGCGGGTTCCCATTAGATTATGAGCGCCGATGGCCAATTCCACGGCGGCGGCGTGGCCTGTTAATTTCTACAGCGGCGGCGGCGTCGCGGCGGCGTGGCGTGGCCGGTCGTGGGCCTGAGTTTTTTTTTTTTATCGGGGAGAGTTTTCATAAAAATAACATAAAGAAAACCATATTGTTATTACCAAAAAAAGCTTTATAAAGGAACGTATTTATTAATTACAATTTTACAGTCTTCTAAATAATAATTGGAGATCACGTTTACTGAAAAATAATCATTTCTCTCTCATCTCATCTCGAAGTTGCTGCCATCGTTAACACAACACAATAATACACGTTTACTCGGTAAAATATTGAACTCGACTGCGTAAGCGACGAGTGTGCCGAAACGACTAGGCGAACTAACGCGGTCGGGCCGCGCGTGCGAGCGAGAAAGCAAGTTGTGAGTAGCCGCGACGGCGCGCCGCGTGCTGCACTCGGCGGCGACGGCGGCGCGCCGGCGCGGCGCTCATATCTAGTTCCCATAGAAGAAATATGTTTCTTACACTGAAGTTTTTTTTTAAATAGATATATGTACGCGTATAGTGTTAAATATTGTTCGGTGGTATGGTATGCTCCGTGTGCGATTCCGAGTTGCACTTGACCGGTTTTTAATAATCAAGTATGTAATCAAATCTACAATCAGCATCGAACATCAACGTTTCCTAACTTTACTGCAGAATACATAATTTAAAGTGTTTATTTATACAGTACTAGCTGCGCCCCGCGGTTTCACCGGCGTAGATCGGGATAAAAAGTAGCCTATGTGTTAATTCAGGGTATCAGCTAACTACGTACCAAATTTCATCCAAATCGGTCCAGCCGTTTGGGCGTGAAGAAGTAACATACATACAAACACACCCACACACACTCACAAACTTTCGCCTTTATAATATTAGTGTGATAATGCTGCGCCTGTTCCTGAAATACATAGACATTTGGATTTGGGTTTTTTTTTTTGGTATTTATTATTTAATCGTGCTTTTGTATGCTGTGCTGTCTTTTGTGTGTATTTGAAATGGATGCCCGGATTGAGACTCATTGAGTATACTATGTTGAGATTAGCAAACTAGGTTGTAAGGCAACCTGCCAGGGTCGCGGGTTGTTCGAAAGAGATACCGTGGCTCTGGCACAGGCACCTAAAGGAACACGGGTGGGTTTTAGTCAGTAAAAGTCTGACACGCCCTCCCGCACCTCCCAAAACGGGAGACGTCATTAATGATTTCACATCCACAATAAAAAAAAAGTCTGTACGCCAAAATCTGGCAATAAACAAAGTATAGTATACATACAATCTAAATTCAGGAAGTGTGCCCCGCTAACATAACTCAGGAGATAAGTAAGGAAGTCATCTCACGGCTAAAGAAGGCTTGAAAAATTGATTAAACTTACCGTACTGCCTTCCTTCCGTGTCATAGCACACGCCACTCTTTAGCAAACACGCTATAACCACTGAGAACGCCTCTCGACCGACCGTGTATGCTGTTTTAAATTTTCAACAGCTAGGCACCAAAGCCTTAAGCTCCCCTACACTTGTATATACTCTTTGCAAAAGCAAATTAATTATTAACATCCACGTGGAGTTTCAGCTTTAATAAGAACTGAATCGGGAATGTTGGTATATTTTGTATATTATCATTACACATACAAAATAATTTATAATTTGCCATAAAATTTAATGAGTCAGTCGTCGGGGAATTATATTTTGCTTGTGATTAGGGGAAGGTGATTTTCCTTTTTCCGTTACTTACTGTCTGTATGTATGTATGTTCGCGATGATCTCAAAAACTACTGAACGATTTTTCATACGGTTTTCACTAATGGACGGAGTGATTCATGAGGAAGGTTTAGATGGTTGTTGATGGTTTGGTTGGTGATGGTTTTCGTTTCTTTAAGGTTTTTTTTGTAAATTGGCTGAAACATGACGATGATTGTTGAAGATGTCGGAAAAAATCATGCCGACGTTGGGAGCGTTAGGGATCTAACACACGAGCAGCACGTTGACGACGGCAGAGGCGACTGCAGTCACCATCACCTGTCGACAGCTTGGCGACGACGCAGATGTCGTCGACCACTTTGTACAAGAGCCATTTGAAAATGGATTTCGTTGAAGAAAAAAAAAATGGTGGATGCGGCTAGCCGTCGACATCAGCCGGCGGCAGCCGCCAACGTCGACAGCACATCGACGACATGTCGACAGCTAGCCGCCGACTCCTAACGTCGGCTGCAGTTACATACGTCGACAGCAAACTGCTGTTCGTGTGTAAGAGCCCTTAGGTGCTGGCGTGCGCGTTACGATGATACGACGTGTCGACATCCACGCGGGCGAAGCCTCGGGCAAAAGCTAGTTCAAAATAATTTACATTTGCCATAAAATTTAATGAGTCAGTCTTCGGGGGATTATATTTTGCTGTGATTACGGGAAGGTGATTTCCTTTTTCCGTTACAGTTGCTAATATATCATTTTGTTCTCGTTTATTTATTTTGGCTTTGTTGCTTGGTCAATATCAGATTACTCGGTAGAGTTATTTAAAGGTTTATGCGGTGAATAATTAATGGGAAATTAAATCGCACACCAGAAAAATATTCTTACATCAAATACTTTTCATCTAATAATGTACATGTACTTACACCAAATCAATTATTGCACCACTAATCAAATTGAAAAAAAAATATGAAATGAATTGAATTGATGAATTGATTGAATTGTTGAATTGAATTGATTGATTGATTGAATTGATTGTTGATTGATTTTTTTTGATTGATTGATTGATTGGAATTGAATATCAAAACTTGTACAAATAATAATCATTATTTATACATACATTTTTGTCCAAAGTCACAACAAAAATATTAATTATGTATCAAAAATACTAACTGTTCATCAAAAAGAACAAATGCGCTTCTAATAAACTTATTATTGCACTACTAGTTAACTAATTGAATATCAAAACTTGTACAAATTATAATTATAGGGCACCCCGAGGTTCGGTTTGGTTAGGTTCCTTTAAACCCTGCAGACAGAAATAGGAGCTCCGCGCAACGGGGCTCCGTCGACCTGATGTTAAGTTTAATTTATTAAGGGCCTCTTTCACGATGTCCGAATAGCCACTACTTACCGAATATATTCAAAAATGGAACAGAATTTGTATGAAATAATCTGCCAAGTAAGTTAAACAGGCCCTTAGACATGCAAATTTTTATGTGCAAACAGTACTTTTGAAGTACTTATGTATTCTGTTGGGAAAATTTGGTAATTTTTTATGTGCGCTTAAATACTGCCCATAATTAATTAACAATGTAGTGCGAAGATGTGTATACAGGGTGTATCAGAAAGGTGTGGTCAAATTTAAGGATGTGGTACAGACCATCGAACTGAACAACTTTCTCCATGGGACCAACATCGTAATCGGGAAAAAATTATTAGCTGTCCCGTACATAGCTTCAATACCTACTCGACCCAAATTACGACGACTGATAATTTTTTCTTGATTACGTTGTTGGTCCCATGGATAAAGTTGTTCAGTTTGATGGTCTGTACCACACACTTAAATTTGACCTCACCTTTTTGATACACCCTGTATATATGTATAGTAAACAGTCGCTGAAGGCACTAATTGGAATATAATACATAATTACATGCTGAGATGGGTGGGGGCCTTTTGGCCTCGTACAGGACTTTGTATTATTATTTTTTTTAAATATAATTTTGTTTTTAAACTTTTATCATAGTGTTTTTAGTTTAGTTGGTGATCTTCCTGTGCGAGTCACAATAAATACTTTTTCTTTCTTTCTTTCTTTACTTTCACGATATTCATTGTCAATATTTTCTTATAAAACTTTAACTATTGTTATTACAGTAGTCATTCATGTTTAGTTTTCTCTCCAAACAGCCTAGGTTCAATATTTATTTCAACAGAGAACCCAAGAACCCCTTACCCGTATCTGTATTTGAACAAATATGCTTGGAACTGTAAGAGCATACTCATTAGCAATGCACCAACAAGGTCCTTGATTTCGTTGTTCCCGCCATAATATAATGTTTGTCTCACGAAGGGGAGCTAGAGCCTAAAGCGTTCGCATGGGACACATGTCCAGAATTCATTATTAACCAAGTGGTACCCAGTTTGTTCCTACAACTTGGTGACAAGTTTAAATATTAATTACATGCATACATACGCCTAAAAAATACATGAAAAGGGTGAATTTTTAATAATTGCGTCGTGTGTCGTGTTTCGTTCCTGTTTGCAAACTCTGCAAGCTTTAAGCAATAAAGTTAACACGAACGTTTTAAAACGGATCACTTATCTTCGAATCAAATGTTAATTAACGCCTCTCTAATCAACGTAGTTTGATAGTGTTACGTAACTTTTTATCGCTACATTACTGACAGCATCAGTGCCCATATGTCTATCGAAAACCTTATCTTTTACGAAGACGTGAGCAGTAAAAACAAGTGAGGAACAATCTTATCGCCTTACCTTTTTTCGACATTGTTTCTTTTGTCTACCATTTATACCTGACCGTCCCCTCTTCAACGATTTGCTATTGAAATGAAAATTCTATTAGCCTGAAGGTGGGCTCTGAAATTTCGACGTTATTGCCTAAAGCTACTGTTCCTTGGAAAAGGCAAATATCTGGCTCAGCTGTATCAAATATTTATAAGAGATTCCCGTTCGCGTCTGCATACGCGATACCTATAGTGAACAAACATTATTTTAAATTGCCGAACGTAGTCTAACATACTGCGATGCAATTTTCTTATGGATTTCACGAGATTGGAACTTTTTAAAGGGATGCTCATATGCTTCTGAAGAAAAGGAGCTTCTACATACGTAGATATACAGGGTGTAAGTGTAAACAGTGGCAATATTTTAAGGGGTCATTGTACTCATATAAACAACTTTTACTATGCGACCAAACCTGAAATCGCGAAAAAAAAAATCAGCTGTTCCCTACATTTTGACGAATTAAGCGAACTTAGATGTACTGAACAGTTGATTTTTTTTTTCGTGATTTCAGGTTTGGTCCCATAGTAAAAGTTGTTCATCCTTCACAAAATATTGAGTGGAACGATCGATTGTAGTGAACTTTTGAGTTCATTCCGACTCGGATTCCCAGGCATAACACATATAATTTATTTTACATCCCTGGCTCAAAAACTAACCTCGGTCATTACGCCGCTGTGCCTAGACTTTGTAGACAATATGACGAATTTGCTAAAACTACGAATTTAGACATCTGCGAGTCTCTGTCTAAATATAAAAAATGTTTAATAGATATAATTTAGGTGTCTCTAAATGTTATATTTTAATTTCTTATGTTTTTTGTCTGTTAAAAATGTATTAATTTTTTTCCAAATTTTACTTATTATTAATATTTTAACTTTGTTAGCTTAGTTGTTAACATTTTTGTGCATGCTGTGGTCTCCTATAAGTGAAGGAGTACACCTACTTAATACCTGATGTTCCCTTTATTTATGTTTCATGTATAGTGTACATCTTTTGTTGGAGATCCTAAATAAATAAATAAAATAAAATAAAATAATGCTGAGTACAATGACCCCTTAAAATATACAAACACTACTTTCATAGATGGTTGGCAATTAAGAAAAGTGATGATTGATTGGCGCAAGGAATATAATTACAGCCAATGCTACGCTATCACAACAATTAATTAATTAGTTGAAGGTTGATTGTTGATAGCCGGCAGTTTCAAGTCTGTATCGTAAATCATGAGTATTGTCAAAAGCAATAATTGCTTCCACTTCTGACCTCATAAAAGCTGCACAAAAACCTATATAAACTTTATACCTAGCTAAAATAATCAATTTTACTAACGTAGCGACTCTCATGTTAAATTGCTGCCAGGCAACATGTCCCATAAATCGTGAACTTTAATCCCAGCCCTATTGGTTAACGTGGATTAGAGAGTGGTGCAACTAGCAACTAGTTCCACAGTACAGATGTAAATGGAAATAGAAACATTATGTAAATATCCGCTGATGAATGTGGGCTTCCACGGAACCGGTAGAGCCAACGATTGAACGATAATCATCGCGCTTACAAACGATTGGACGATAATCAACGCGCTTAGTGGCGATTGATCGGGATAGATCGGGATAGATCGTGATTATAATTACTGTGTAGGTGAATTTTGGTTCCCACAAGAGTGATGATGCTGATGCTGCTAATGCTGATAGCAGAAAGTAGTAGTAACAATTTAGCAGGGGGATCATAATTAGTAAGTTCATATACCAATTGAGTCATAGGTACTGTGAGGGCTCGAACCTCACAGTAGGAGATTTACTATATTAATAATAAAACAAGATGGACTCTAGTTATATGGGGCTGGTGCTCTCTGTATTTTAAGCTTCAGATAAATTATAAATCACACTCCTACTAAATTGGTTCTACGCGGAGCCCGCACCAGATTCTATCTGTCATCCTATGAAGAAAATGAGAACCGTTTTCTTGATAGAAGACATTCCATATTTGAATGATTGAATGTCAGCCAGTATAATATTGTCAAGGCTTGATCAAAGCATCAATCCTCTAGTTACCTTAAAATACTCAAACTCGAAGAAAAAACTGCATGCAACAAATACAGAACATTACAAGAAAATCAGACGTTGCCTCTTACAATTTTATTGTTTCGCAGTTCTGCAAAATATCACGAAAACGTTGTCCCACGCTTTTGAAGATCATTCCCGGCAAAAAACGTACGCATAGTACGGAAAAATGTAACAAAGGAACGAAAGAAAACAAATAAGAAGTTATTAACGTTACAGCAAAATTACTAAAACCAGACATTTCCATATAGCGAAAGATAAAAACTTTTTCCTTCTTGACTAGGAAACTAAAAATTGTCCCAGGATGACTCTCGGGTAACTAGGAGTAACAAACGATGGAACTTCTTATATAAACGTAACTACTTCCCTGTAGGGGCTCACATTATTTCCAAGGAAAGCCAGCTAAATAGGCTACTGTATCAAAAGGATATTAAAGTGGATTTGTAAGGAAAATATGTATGGAGTTCCCTTTTAAAATTGGCTTTCTGTTTGGTCTTTTAGAGTTGTAACCCCACGTGGCTGTATTTATAGAATGCTGATGCAGTGCTTCGTGTTTGCACTAAAATGAAAAATAGAACGTAATTCCAGTGGTTTCTGGTTTAAAGAGGCTGTAGTTATCAAGAAAGTTAGTCAAAGATATAGTTCAGATGGACAGTGCATCTTTAAAACTCTTTCTAAATGCCGTCAGTCCGCTCAATCCGATTGTTAACTAAAATTAAAACTAAGTTATTTCTACAGCGGAGTCAAGTTAAGCCTAACTTAGGTACACCGCCACGTGTTTTATAAAAATAAGAATTAAAAAGTTTACGAAAACGTCATTATTTGAAATCAGAATTTATCAAAATTCATTTGTTTTAAAACTAGTTATATAGTTAGTTATACAACACATCATCTGCCTAGCTTTTTCCCAACTATGTTGGGGTCGGCTTCTAGTCTAACCAGATGCAGCTGCATACCAGTATTTTACATGGAGCGACTGCCATCTAACCTCCACAACCCAGTTAAAAGATACAACACATTTTGATAAATTCTGATCTTTAACCGATTTCAAAAAAGGAGGTTACTCAATTCGACCGTATATATTATATATATTTTTTTAAGTGTGTTCGCGGATAATTTCGTCGTTTATGAACCGATTTTTATGATTCTTTTTTTGTTGGAAAGGAGATATCCCAAGGATGGTACCATGATAAGGAAACCAGGATCTGATGATGGCATCCCTGAGAAATCGAGGGGAACCTTCAAATTTTATAGGCACACCTATAGCGATTTGGGTATTTTTTATAGTAACTCGTGCATTTGCTCCCGGAAACCACCATTTAATGAAGTAGAACTTATGAGGGAAACCACAGATGGCTATTGGAACTACCCAATAACACGTATTTCACGGGTTGCGATTCGATTATTGCTAAGCAATTTATGTTCGTCAGAATACTTATATTTAAGTGGAGCTGATGGTGACTTCACCATCAGTTCCAGTTCTCCTGGTTCCTTACTGGGAGAACTCCTCAATAATTAACATCCTTGTATCGGGAAAAGCAATATTTTGTAAAAGGTGACGAGCAGTTGACATTAGGATTGTAACTTAGATGAATTACAGACTAACCCACTAAAAAGTGAAAAATAAAAAACTTTTTACAAAAAAAAAAAACAACCAACTTCCAAAAAAATACCACAAAGTGAAAAATAACTTTAATTTCGGAAGTCGGTGGCAAAAAGCTAAAGTACAGATCCAAAGACACCGACTTCCGAAATTAAAGTTATTTTTCACTTTGTAGTATTTTTTTGGAAGTCAGTTGTTTTTTCAATAACGTTTTCGTAGGCTAGTTTTAATTTTATACAACGCTGCCGAAGTCTTCTCGGAAAGGAGTAAACTCTTTTGACTTTCCAGAGACAATAGGTAACCAATACAATGTATGTTTCTCTTCAATTCCCAAAAGGACAATGAAGACATTAAAGTACATGAAATACAAAATAAAATGAAAACATTCCAAAGCTCGTATCGTTCATTCCTCGCGAGACAATTCCTACTAACATTTTGTTTCATACCTACTCCATATTAATTTCAGACTGCAGTAAACTCACTATGAAATTATAACATTGTGTAACACAGAGTTTCTCTCGTATATTTATTAGAGCAGAATTTTCGCGTATTCAAAGTCTAACCTCCATTCTACTAGGTACTATGCTAATAGTCATTTGGGACCATTCCATTCTGCAATACAAATCTACGTTTAGGAACAATAATGCATCGATCATTGATAGTTTAACTATGACGGTATCCGGAGCTATATACGAGTAGCTCGAAGCGGTATTGGAATGAGAAAACTGTTACAACAATAGTATGCTAAGTACTAATAGGTTGGATTGGATTATAGGTAAGCATATTAGTATGAATAGGTGTTCAATGAAGTGCCAACGACACAGCTCAACTTTCAAACAGTATTCGCAGTTTAGAAAACACTTTGTATAGAGTGTTTGTTACACTGTGGTATTATAAAGCTTCCATGTGGTGTCATTGTGGGTCATTGGGAAATGGCACGTAGTAATTTAGCGTATTTTGGCGAAATGTGAAAGCGAGTCTATCTTCCCACGTGTTGACCGCTGGACTACTCAACGATTTTGTTGTTTTCTAACAGAAAGGTAACTTGATATCTGAAAAAGTATGAGCGGTATTTTTCATGAGGGAAAATGAAACCCACTCATAAGCTGTGTGCACAGCAAGCCCCTTTAAATTACAGTTTATTTATGAACTATATATATGACTATGAAAGAAACTAATTATGTCTTCGATTGCACCCACTTACACAAACACATGTTATTAATAGAGATGCCTGGGTAAAAAAAAAGAAATTATATTTAGTCCGTCAGTCAGTTAATAAAAAAATATTAGACACCAATTTTTTGCTTTATCATATTAATAATAAATGACTAAGATAACACCATTAAAGTTGGGGAGTGGGGGCTCGCTACGTCACTTCTACGTATAAAATCAAGCTAGACGTGACGTCATGCCTTTAAACTCAATGTATCGTTGTAATCTTCTGATTACGTAAAAAAATAAAAAATACGTGTCCTATATTTTTTAACAATACACATGACGGATAAAAAGAAATTTAGTCATCATACCTATTGTGTTATACCTAACCTGAAGCAAAGATGAGTTCCTCATCTGACTCTCGCACTGTTATCCTTCCATCAGCTGCAAACAACCTCATTAAAACCATATTTTTCTTTCATTCTGGCACAGCTTACAACGCATACATGCGACATGGCCAGTTGTTTCATGACAGGGTTTAGTTATTCATGGCAATGTCCCCTGCCAGTAGTTAATTATGACGTAGCCCGGTTCGGTGGGCACAACTTTCAAATTGGATTACTCGCACCATCGCTCTCCCTGGCTAGTTGACAACTAATAGAGCGTGAGTTAGCTGCTTTTTTTTTGAAGTTACGCATTTTTGTAGCGCTTCAGCGGAAGAGTGGTAATAATGCGCTCAATTTTTTAGAACAGGAATAGTAAAGGAAAATGTGGCACTCAGTAACTCATAGAACCATTACTCGTATTTTTGTAAGAAGAGATGGTTATCATTATCATGATTACCAAAGTGATTTTGCTGTATGACACATTAAATTTCTTTTGGAAGGAAAAACCTCTGCCTTCCTATACTCCATTTATTATAATACTAGCTGATCCGACAGACGTTGTCATGTCTTAGCTATGAATATTCTAATGTAAACGCGCGAAGTTGGCGAAGGCGCAATCTGAGAACATTTTGATTTGTGTAGGAAAACTTAATTTATATTTTAATTATTGAACTACAATTTTTTGCTCAAAAGTAAAAAACCCGAATTAAATTTAAAGTAGAAAAGTAAAAAATATGAAAAAGATTAATTGGAGCCAACTAATTTGAAAAAAAAAAATTGTTTTGAGTATGAATGTCGGCAATTGATTTTTATTTTAGAATACTACTCGTACATAGCTGACCCGCCAGACGTCCTGTCAAAATTTCGATAAATCGAACGGCAGGAAAACAAATGAACAACTGATTATAAAACTAATTTGAATTTGGAATTCTAAATAAAATTAAAGATTCCCGACAGACATTGCCCTGCCCAAATTTCATGTATGAGAAAATTAACTTTCTTCATATTTTTTTTTCGTCAATTTAAAAAAAAAAAAATAAAAGTTATTCTGTTATTGGGGATGGAGACAAATACAACAAATCAAAAACCATGGAAATCGGTCCAGCTGTTCTCGAGTTATGAGTGTTCGAACAAACTCGACTTTGTTGTAGGTATTTATAGAAGATAAAATTAGAATAATAACGGTTTTCACCACAGTTAAATACTTCTTTCATAGATCTATGGTTATCACCCTTTCGTTATTTCGATATAAACTTATAATAAACTCAGTTATTTCCCGATAAATACAAAGGAATGTTATCTATTTATGTAATATTAAAAAAATAACTCCTAAGTGCTGCAATTTCAACAATATTATACAATACATGTCATTATTTTGCCGTTATTTTACTAATACCATAATAAACTAGCTTTTGCCCGCGGCTTTGACAGTCAATTTGTGTTGTACTCAGCTTGTAATAATAATAGGTCTTTACCTATGAAATTGCCGTTTTGTATGAAAAAATTTAAACGATTTTTTTTCATGCATTTTTTATTTGTATTAATCGAAGTAATCACCCATGCAATCAATGCATCTTTGCCAACGCAGTGGCAGTTTATTGATGCCCTTCTTAAAGAAATCAGCTGGACGGGAGGCAACAAATTCTTCAAAGGCATTTTGTACTGCCTCTCGGGTATTGAATTTTTTTCCCGCCAAGAAGTTATCCAAATTCTGGAAAAAGTAGTAGTCTGTAGGCGCAAGGTCTGGTGAGTAGGGCGGATGACGGAGAGCTTCCAACCCCAGTTCTTGCAACTTGGAGACCGTCTGCTGTGCAGTATGAGGTCGCGCGTTGTCGTGCAGGAGCAGCGGAGACGAGCGATTGACCAATGCTGGTTGGAGATGTGCCAGCTTCTCCATCATTGTGTTCAGTTCTTCACAGTACACATCTGAAGTAATGCTCACCCCGTTTGGTAAAAAGCTGTGATGAATCACACCGGCGCTAGACCACCAAACAGTGACCATCACTTTTCTAGGGGTAAGTTTTCGTTTAGGGCATTGTTTAGGTGCTGAACCAGGATCCAACCAACTTGCTGAGCGCTTGCGGTTATCAAACAGAATCCATTTTTCATCGCAGGTAACAATGCGGTTCAAAATTCCTTCATTTGTGTGTCTGTTGAGCAGTGCAAGGCACGTCTCGACGCGTACTTCGCGCTGGCGATCATTGAGTTCGTGGGGCACCCATTTGTCAAGCTTTTTTACCTTGCCAATTTGACGCAAATGGACCAATATTGTTTTGACGCTAACGTCGAAAGCTGCTGCTAATTCAGCCGTAGATTGTGTGTCATCAGCTTCCACAATCGCCTTTAATTCGTCATTGTCGACCAAAGTCTTCGGACGACCGCGAGGTTCATTTTTCAGGTCGAAATTTCCAGAACGGAAGCGAGCAAACCAATAACAAGTGGTGCGTTGGTTTGTAGTGTTAGCTCCGTAAACGTCGTTGATGTTGCGTGCCGCTTGTGCCGCGTTGCTGCCACGACGGTACTCATATTCCATAATTACTCGAATTTGTAACGTATCCATGATGACGAAAAAGATTGAAATGCGATGAAAATGTAACACTAATCAATAAACAAATGACTACTTTTGGAAAAAAAATCCATGTTTTTAAAATAAAATTAATTTGAAATTAGAATTCTTAGCTAAACAAAAATTATTTTGATTTGAAATGGCCAGTACTGCAGAACGGCAATTTCATAGGTAAAGACCTAATATTAGTTAGTATGGAGTACATTAGTCGTTAATTGCGATAAACTTACTGACGTAGAATTTTGAATACAATAGGTACAATACAATTTTGAATACTACATCATCTCGCTTCTCATTAAGATTATACTATACCATAGTACCGTAGTGTCCCTTAGGTGCACCTAGTGACATTAGCCTAAGGGCAGAAGTTGTGTCATCATTTAAGCCTAAAGTTGAAATTAGGCCACAGCGCAGATTGGCTTGTCGACCCGCATCAGGGTAGGCGGTCTTATACTTAGCTAGTCATCAATTAAATATTGAAATCTTTGTTCTTTCTATAACGTGGCAATTTTTTATGGCAAGGTTCCGCACCTCAATAGGAAAAACGGAACCCTTATAGGATAACTTCGTAGTCCGTCTGTCTGTCTGTCAGAACGCGTAAAGGTATCAAGTTGAAATTAATATTAAATACGTAGGTCTACGGTCCCTTAAAGCTCTAAAAATTAAAAAAATCAAGCATCTAAGTCAACGCAATAAAACAATACGGCCATTTATGCGACATACTTAACATTTTTTTTGCGATTACAAGAGAACATGTTTTTCAATAGTTTGTTTTTGGGATAAATTCATCCCAACTACGGTTGTGCGTGGTCCGATACGCACTTGGCCGGGTTTTTTTTTATTTCGTCGTGTTTCAGGACTAAAGCCGTCTTTTTCATTCCTACAGTATTTGCTTCCATCCTCTTTGAACCTTGATCTATTTGGTCCTATTGTAAAGGCAACTTTATTATAAAAAAAAATAATGAAGGCTTTAGGGAGTTGCAGTGTAGGTATCTCAGTGATTAGAAATACATCTTCAATCTTTTGTTTTAAAGTGTCATTATAATACATAGCCCTAATGAAAAAGCCTGTATTAATTACCTGTACTACAATTTTGATTCAATTTAAATATGAAAACTGAAGCTTTGCTGCAAACTTTTGCCAACTAGATGAAGCTGATATTTAAGTTGTTTAAAATTTTAAACAGGGTTTAAAAAGTTTTGAGTTCCGAAACCCTTTTCGCTTGCACCTAGTAGTTTTTGTTAAGCAGAAGTAAGTTTTAATTGAAATGGATGATAAAGTTAATGAAACCTGAGGAGCGACGAATTCTAGACGTCTTTTCATTGAAGCGCATCTATACAAATAGATAAAATTGAAGTGTCTGTTTGTAATCTCAAAATAGCAGCTTTACTAAATGCATATGAAAGTATATACGCTACTCAGAACAAAAAAACAGTTTTTAAAATTTTTGTCTGTCTGTTTGTTCCGGCTAAGCTCCAAAACGGGAGGACCGATTTTGACGGGACTTTCAGTGGCAGGTAGCTGATGTTATAAAAAGTAACTTAGGCTACTTTTATTTTCGTTGTGCGTCATAATCATAAGTCATAAGTAATTTATTTCATAACAAAATACATTGTGTTGAAAATAATAAAAATAGTGTAATATAATAATGTTGATGATAAATTAAATAATTAAAATAACAAAACAAAACAAACATTAAGTAAGAGGAGCGTCGGAGCTGACACACATTTTTTTTGTTTGTTTGAACGCTCTAATCTCTGGAACTACTAGTTGGTCTTTAATAATTATTTTTGCATTTGATAGCCCAATCCATAAGATAGGCTTAGTAATATTTAACATCACGTTTTGACGCTTCGGAGCCGAGCAAAAAGAAAAAAGTTTGAAAGAACGCTAAGCGAAAACGAAGTAATAGCGTGGGCGGGCGATGCAACGCCGCGCCGCGCCGCGCCGGTCGGGGGACGAATGTGGCTGTCATTTTACTATATTGTATATCTTACGACTTCACGTGAACGAAATCGCGAGGCACAACTAGTTTACTAATAAACGCGAGAAAAAAAATCACTATTTTCTACGGTGTCACAGAATTCAATAAACAAATGAATAATGAGGAGGGCAGAAGCATCAAACTGCACATTGTTAACATCGTTACGAAAATCTGCATTCCCACAGGTTTGGATAGCTAGTCGAGTCGACAGTTGCCGCGCACAACCCTGAAGTCACGGACGTTTCACTGGCTTATTTATTCTTTACAAATCCACCAAGCATCACAAATATTTTCTTAACAAATTCAAGTTGCAAGTAAAATTTTTCACCATACATTTTTCTCTTACAATTATTTCACAGTAGATTCACGAAAACGTAAAAAAATCCGGAATAAAATTTGCATGCTGACTGCGTCCTAACAATAGAAAATAAAAGCCAGGCTTTTCGAGCACAAACTGCTGTCGGTAAAGTAAATATCATCCTATATCAATTGGGATGTACGCACCGGGAATTATGAATTATATGGTTCGTGTAAAATTTATACGGAGCAGTTATTTTTGGGATAGAAGGGATATGAGAACGAAGTATGTATTAGATTTAGATACGAAAAGGATTGCTGCGAGGTTACTTTTCGTAGCTGTACTCGTCACATTTCAGCTAATTTACATAAAACCTTAAAGAATTAAACCTTCCTCATGAATCACTCCGTCCATTAATGAAAACCGTATGAAAATCCGTTCGGTAGTTTTTGAGTTTATTGCGTTCAGACTGACAGACAGACGTGGCGGGGCGACTCTGTTTAGATAAAATTATGTCGATCACGCTCTAATAACAAATAACGTTTGACCGAGTGGATCGATTTTAATGAAATAAACACTAAAATATGTTATCTCATGATACAAAGTATGACTACATTTCCAATCCCTTAAATCTCTTCAAGTCTGTAGACCTCGCGTAGAGCGGTGCACAGTAGCGACATCTAGTAACCTTATTGTGAAACTAATTTATATTGGTTTTAATGCGAAAATAAAGTCGAAGGGTACAATGGCAAAAGGTTCGTTGCCGTAAAACAATCGGTAGAAGGTCGTGCGGTTTTATGGGACCGCACATTAACTCGAAACTCAATAACCGACTCAAAATTCTACAACTTACTCATAATAAATGCAAAATTACGGTTACAAAATGGTTTCTTACTATGGACTATGATATGACTGAAAACTTTTAACCTAAATAAGAAAATAAAAAAAAAGGCACTGATACATATATTTATTTACTATTTTATATCACAAACATGCTATTTATATATCACACACTATATCACACATACACACACCAACACAACACATACATACACAACACATATATTTGGATATCTACTGTTTCTCTTTGTGTATTATCATTAGTTTTCTTTTGTAAATTAATTTTTATTGTATTTTCCTTTTATATTAATTATGAGTAAATTATTTGAAATTAAGAAATTTATTGCAACGTACTTAAACCTATTTCATGTATAGCAACAAATGTTAACGGAACGAAGGAGCCTGGATGTCGACATAGGGAATTTTAGTGTGAGTTCCAGGAAACAACACATCGAATGTAATTTCTTAAACAATAAATTATTCTTATTCTTAAATGCCTCATACAGAATTCTGATAATTATTTTCAGAATTCTCTAGTTTTGTGATGTGGTCCCAGGTGCTTCATCAATCCATACCTAGTAGTTAAAAGGCCGATTCCACTTAAAAGTGAGCAATTTACTGCATTTTGAGGAGCTATTCCGCTCATCACGCCGAAGATCCTCGTCAGATCTTCACCAAATTTTTATGACCAATTAAAAGTACCAGTTATTTTTTGTTTTATTACCGTTGCGGCATCCAAGACAGTTTCGTCAGTTTTAGTTCTTTCTTTTCTTTCTTTCAAGACATTTGAATGATTTCTTCTGGACCTGTCTAGCTTCATTGCCGCTTTTCTGGTCTCTCTTTCAAGAGCGCAGTGGTAGGAAAAAGTGTGGCAGGCTTGCTTCAAGAAAAAATCATATACATGGATCACAAGTTAATTAGCTACATTAATGACATGTACAAACTAGTGGTGCCTATCCAAAAAGAATCCCGGTTTACCCAAGTTTCACAATCATCGAGACCAAAACCAACTCCATCCTTGGAAGCAATACTATCAAAAACAACCTTACGTGGAATTGTAACCTTTGTACGGAAGGCATATAATCGAATCTTCTATAACATGTATTTGGCTCTCATTACGGATCATGTCAGCTCAGATTTCTCTTGACCGTTTTCCTGTTGTTTCCTAATAACATGACAGGTGGCTTTGACTGTGGCTGTTCTCACGACCTATTTGCAGTTATTACTAATGATAATGAACTTTCATGCTCTGTTATATACAGGGTGTTTGGTGCATCGTTTGCCAAATTGAATTGGCCGAAAGAAGAGGTCATTTGCTATCGCTTCAGGCTCAAGTACTCATTTTTGGCCACACCGGTTTTTTTATTACAACTTTCTAATTTTTATTTTGAAAAAATCCAAAACTCAGCATTAAAGCTTAAATTAAAAAAAAGTTTTAAGTGTAGTCGTCAAATTTCATTTTTATTTACATATGTACTGTTGTATGGCTCTATCAAATTTAAAATTACTTGCCAGTTACATCTAGTTTTTTTTTAATAAATCACAAAGTTTTTGGAAAAATAAAAAATGAACTTAAAACTCAACTTTAAATAGCTATAAAAAAAAAACTAAAAGCGATCGGGATCTTCGAATTATTTTAAAAAGTTCTCTAGTCTATCCCCTTTCCAACGGTATGTAATGTGTTAAAAAACTCTTTTAATATCTTTAATAATTAGCTAAATGTGTAGTCGAGACACATCAGGCTGATATTGGATATTACGTTTAAAACACTAGTTTTCGCATAAATTACATGCTATTAGTAGATAGATACTGTTATCTCACGTCTTACGTAGTCTCTTATCTCGTTCTTACATAGGGAACTTTCCTCGAAATTGAAAAAAAAATACATTATTACAAAAATAATCATTTATTAATAAGTAATTTAATTACATACTAATCTTACAAGAATTAGAATTTCTGCAAACAGAGTTGCCCTTATTATTAGCTGATTTGCCAATTTTCAGTGAAGACAGGTCTTTTGTTTTCCAACATGACGGTTGTCCCGCTCATTGGAGAATAACCGTCAGGGAGTACTTGAATGATGCATTCCCGGACTCATGGATTGGGAGGGATGGCCCTATTCCTTGGCCTCCACGTTCTCCAGACTTAACTCCGTTGGATTTTTACGTCTGGGGACGGGCCAAAGAACTCGTCTACGCCACGGAAGTTGAGACAAGAGATGATTTAGTCCAACGCATTGAGGCGGCTTTCATGACGATCAAAGCAGAAATGCGTTTACGCACCACTACAGTTGAGATAAGACGAAGATGTCGCGCGTGCATACGCAATAGTGGTAGACAGTTTGAACAAGACTTGTAAGATTAGTATGTAATTAAATTACTTATTAATAAATGATTATTTTTGTAATAATGTATTTTTTTTTCAATTTCGAGGAAAGTTCCCTATGTAAGAACGAGATAAGAGACTACGTAAGACGTGAGATAACAGTATCTATCTACTAATAGCATGTAATTTATGCGAAAACTAGTGTTTTAAACGTAATATCCAATATCAGCCTGATGTGTCTCGACTACACATTTAGCTAATTATTAAAGATATTAAAAGAGTTTTTTAACACATTGCATACCGTTGGAAAGGGGATAGACTAGAGAACTTTTTAAAATAATTCGAAGATCCCGATCGCTTTTAGTTTTTTTTTTATAGCTATTTAAAGTTGAGTTTTAAGTTCATTTTTTATTTTTCCAAAAACTTTGTGATTTATTAAAAAAAAACTAGATGTAACTGGCAAGTAATTTTAAATTTGATAGAGCCATACAACAGTACATATGTAAATAAAAATGAAATTTGACGACTACACTTAAAACTTTTTTTTAATTTAAGCTTTAATGCTGAGTTTTGGATTTTTTCAAAATAAAAATTAGAAAGTTGTAATAAAAAAACCGGTGTGGCCAAAAATGAGTACTTGAGTCTGAAGCGATAGCAAATGACCTCTTCTTTCGGCCAATTCAATTTGGCAAACGATGCACCAAACACCCTGTATATTTATAGATAGATAATTATTCTTCTGCCGTTACGAGAAACATTTTGCTTCAGTAAGTTGAGGCGGGAAATACGTGGCCGGATTTCGAACGGCATTAGTGTTTGGTAATGAGATTTTTTAAATGCTATCATTTTGGCTCTTTAAAAAGTTGTCTAAGGGTGGATGGAGTTCTTTTGTTTGTATTTGTTTATTTATTTGCATAGTTAGTTATTAGTCATTTAATTTAGTACCTAGTGTAAATAGTTAGTTGTGTAATAATGTATAGGTAAGCAATTTAATGAAAATTTTTAATTTTTTAATTTAAGCAATTTTATAAAAATACAGTATTGAAGTACCGTAAAACACATTATTGACATGCCATTACATGGATAACACTACAATAAATTATTGCAAGTAACAGTTTTTCGCTTCCATGATTGGCATTATTGAAATAGAAAAGTTATGAATTATACAAAATGAGTTTTCACCCATGATGATGCCTATTTATTTTATGCTTATGGCTACAAATAACTCACAGGTATGGTTTGGGGCCATATGCAGTGTACTACCAACTACTTTTACTTAACAAGAACACACAATCAATCTGCCCAATCAATCCTTCATCAATCCTTTTCCCAACTATGTTGGGTTCGGCTTCCAGTCTAACCAGAAGCAGCTGAATACCAGTATTTTACATGGGGCTACTGCCTATCTGACCCCCATAACCCAGTTACTGGGTAACACGAATACACGATACCCCTTGGTAAGACTGGTTGTCAGACTTTTGGGTTTCTGATTACCCGTAACGACTGTCAAAGATGACAGCCGCAACCAACGGCTTAACGTGCTTTTCAAAGCATGGAGAGGTCTTGATATGTAATGGATGGTCCCGTCTACGAACCGACCATGGCAAGCGTAGCTTAATTTTCGATCAACCCGTGCGGCTGTTATTATTTAGCCAGGAGACTACAACGAAACATTTTCCTCAATAACCAAGCAAAAAGTCCATAAATAATAAAGCTAACTAGATTCTCCAAATGATTCTTTCAATAATAAATAAATAGGTACCCTAATAGGCTCACGTTTGGATCGTATCTCAACAAACGTAATTTCCCGGCCACATCCACACCGCTCTACAATTGGCACAAACGAGCTAGAAAACTCAACTTTGCCACAAGTTTTGGACTTTTCCCGGAGCGTTTGGAACACTGTGACAATTTGAGACCAAAGTTAGGTGAATGCGGTTTTCGGGTTACATCTGCAGTGTTTAGTTACGATCTTATTGTAACTTATGGTAGTCTTGCGCGTTTAATATAGTTTTGAGGTGATGTTATTGCAAGAGGGAATTGTCTGGAGGAACTTATGTTTGTATTGCGATAAAGGACTTTGCGAGGTACGCTAAAGACGTTGCTGCTTTTCTTTGAATGGGTTTTCTTTAGTTCTCATGTTGTTCAAGTTCAAAATAAGTTTCAAATAGGTTTTATTGGCACACAAGGTAGTGGAATTGGTTTAATATATGAAAGTGTCCAAGATATCTAAGTATCGATATAAATAAAAAAAAAATACAACCGACTTCCAAAAACAACACTACAAAGTGAAAAATAACTTTAATGGTGTCTAGTTAAATGTATTTTCGTTTTTGCCACCGACTTCCGAAATTAAAGTTATTTTTTACTTTGTAGTGTTGTTTTTGGAAGTCGGTTGTAGTTTTTTGTAAAAAAGTTTTTATTTTTCACTTTTTAGTTGTGTACCTACCCCACACAAATTCTAATACCACTACCTGCAAAACAAACTAGAACATCATCCATATAAAGGTGGGAAAAAAATACGTATTATTGAAGCTAACTCAAAAATTACCGAAGCAAAGTTAATCAATTTTATATGGGACCAACTGTGATGTATACCCTCTCGAATAAAACAAAAAAAAAAAATCCAAATCGGTCCAGCCATCGGGGAACATACATAAAAAAAAAAAATGGTTCCGACGAATTGAGAACCTCCTTTTTGAAGTCGGTTAAAAAGAGACGTCCTGACTGACTGACCGATTACACATTATAAAACAAAATTGAGAACGGGTCACTTATGTATGTATCAGAGTTTTTTTTTTTTTTTTTTTTTTTTGTCAGTGAATGTTGCACGAAAATTGAATTTAAATAGCTGCTGTTAAACTATACAGTTGCTGGGGATTGTTCTCGCTCATCCTAACGCTCGACTCGGCTTGCTGGCTCATTGTCCCATATGCTTCGGCTCGGAGATTGTTGTTGCGCGGAAGTCTGGCATCGTTTAAACAGGTTTTTTGTTCTGACACAATATCACATTATTTATGTACGTTTATTTGACACAAACTTATTGTTTTTTTTTATTTAAAGTAAGTATACATCACACGTTGCAGTATAAAACTGATTTACGTCCGTCACCTCACACTTCGGTCCAGTTGAAAACCAGCGTCAGGCACTAGTTGTCTGGCATTTTTTTGCTGAACTGGGCCTTTTTGGCACAGCCGTGAGGCACACTTTCCTGCATTGTATTTTTTTATTTTATTTTTTGTTGTTGTTGCATCGCAAATGTAGCTTTTTAAATTTTATTATTATTTTTTACTTTTTTGTTGTGCCTCTTTAATTTAGTCTGTGCTGAATAAATGTGTTTTCTTTCTTTCTTTCTTTCTTTCAACGGTTAAACGGTTAACGGGGGAACGGTTTATTGTTGTTTTATAATGTGTACAAATCGCGAAAGTTTAAAGTTTGACTGATTGATTGACTGACTCATCAACGCTCAGCCCCAAGCCCTTGCACCTAGAAAGCTGAAGTTTTGTACAGAGGTTCCCTTTATAATGTAGACAAGGAATAACGAAGGAATTCCCGGTACTACGATCCCGTGGGATATTGTCCCACATCCACGCGGGCGAAGCCGTGGGCAAAAGCTAGTACCTAATAATCTGAAAGCCATAAAAACTTTATTACGTCTTGATTGCGTTTAGGTAGTCAAGTTATTGTAGGTAACTAGCTGCGCTCTGCGGTTTTACCCGTGTAGACCGATAGATAAAAAGTAGCCTATGTGTTAATCCAGGGTATAAGCTATCTACACACCAAATTTCATCTAAATCGATACAGCCGTTTGAGCGTGAAGAAGTAACAAACATACAAACACACACTTACAAACTTTCGCCTTTTTAATATTAGTGTGATTAAGGATAAAAAACTTACCCACTTTTTTTTAATAGTTCGTAGGCTGGCAGCATACTAGCCTTGCTATCATGTGAATGTTTTAACTTTCAAGTAACCATATCTGTGCCAAAACTTCAATGAGTGCCAGCTTTCATTAAAACTTTTGCCATTGTGATTCTTCATAACTTTTAAGATTATACAACTATGCAAGGTTTAAAAATTATTAACAGCATCAATAATCGTTCCTTCTCTGTACGAGAAGAGCCTTTTCCTTGTATATGGACAATTGAAGACTGATTGATTATAAAGGTACTTTTACATTTATGTATGCCTGCTAATGTCAATCGCTGATAAGTCCTATGAACTAACCATTAACGAGGGAATAGTGCCCTACTTAGCAGGTTAGCCACCACCACGTCTATTTAATATACCTTTGGCAGCTTTTGTCTTTACCCTACAATTCCGGTCTATCTAAAGTTTCAAGTACACGATCGCCGTTTGAGATAAAACCGCTCGCCTCACAATCGCTTTTAAAATCCGTTTGAGCAAACTATCTGCTGTACAATAAAGCGTTTTCTATTATTATATTATATTTTACTCTATTTTTATTAAAGTGGGGAACTCAAAGGATTAATATTTTATAAACTGTTTTGTTAGGCTGACGTATTTTATGACATTATTTCGGCTGACAGCACAACTTATAAATCAATATGCCTAGCCTTTTCGCGACTATGTTGGGGTTAGCTTCCAGTCTAACCGGATGCAGCTGAATACCAGTATTTTATATGGAGCGACTGCCTATCTGACCTCAACAATCCAATTACTGGGTAACACGATACCCCTTGGTAAGACTGGTTGTCAGACTTTCGGGCTTCTGGCGACCCGTAACGACTGTCAAAGATCCACGAATGACAGCCGGGACCAACGGCTTTCCGAGGCACGGAGGAGTCTCGGTATGTAAAGATGGTCCACGGACCACTCTGGCAAGGGTAGCTTCACCAGATGGATCGACCCGTGCGGCTGTTACTTAGCCACGAGCTCCTCAGCGTGTATAAAATAAAAGCGTTGTGAATGTACCTACTACTTTTTATATGCCCATGTCAAAAACCTACCTATTGGTAGATTATGGAGGTTTTTATAAGGTAATGTGTAAATATAACTCTGGATACGTATCATGTAGATAGATTATAGAAGGTTATAACCTATACCCAACCTGACCTAGACCTAGATTTGTACACCTTATAGGGCTACTGTTAGCAATGGGCACGATAACGGTATTTTGAAAATAATTCTAAATTCGCTTGAGTGATCGAATGCAATCAGAGTCATTTTTCTACCAGCCTGCGTGATGTGATGTAAGGGAACCTTTCCTTCTGCAAACAACATTAAAACAGTACCTATACACACTGTAGATGCACATGCAATTTTATCGATTTTCAACACAACATCGATCCCATATCGTATATTCATATCATTAAGATAGTGGCGAGGCGATAATCGTTACTATTTACTGGCTCATAGTGCCAAAATACTTAGCAAAGTAGAGAAGCTAAGCGATTTAGGACGGATTTCAGCAATGAAACTGAACTCGGTCAGCACATTTAAACCGCGTTCAAGAGCTGTCAGTGTCGAGATCATCATTGTTGTGGAATATTGACACTGACAGCTCTTGAACGCAGGTGCTGATCGCGTTCCGTTTCATCGGTGAAATTGGCATTTGGATATGCAGCCTTTGACAGCAGGCTACGAAAATGTTTAAAATAAAAATTGGAAAATGGCAACAGGCCAATGATAAACAAAGGAATTAATATACATTTTTGATTTTCTCATCGCTATTTTCCTTCAATTACTGCATCAAGAAAAACTTTAAAAGAAAAGAAGCTACACACGCAAGTTTATCACACATTCTTCCTCAGTTTAAGGAAAGAACCAGTCGAGTAAGTAATGATAGATCGTGGTTCCTATTTTCAGCAATTACAGCTAACTTTATTACCATTAAGTTTGATCCATTCTGCTGATTTCTACGAATTACGACTAAGGATAAGAGGGCGACTTTTTCAGTATTCATTCAAGTAAAAAGAGATCCCTTTGAACGTCCTTTTGTATATTTTAAAAAAGGAAGGCTTTTATTATTATTAGAAGACTGGTTGACACTTCCCATGACCCAAGAGCTGGCTTTTACCTTGACCAGAGACTAAGCATTGCCATACAACGTGGCAATGCCGACAGTCTCTTGGGCACATTGCCAGTCGACAGCGATGCGGAGTAATTTTTCGACGCCATATTTAAGTTTGTGAATATTTTTAGTTAAGTTATAATTTTGTTATTTTTATTAATTAATTAATTATGTATTATGTTGTTAATTGATTGAAATATAAGCATTTGAAGGCTGCCTTCAAAATTCGTTTATAAGTTAAAATTATGAATTAAGTCAAACCTTTATTTTGGTCAAGTAAATGTAAACCAAGCAAGCATTAGGTCGTAAGTACAGATTATTAAGAGCTCTTCAATTAGTGCTTGGAACTGTGCGGTGCCTAAGCTAGAATGGCATCGTGGCAGCTAAAAATACCATAAATATCTTATGACCAAAAAGCAGCAAACAAGTTGCAAAAAGTTTGAGTATTTACGAAACGCCGGCAGAGGATGCCCTAGAAACAAATATACAGTGACCTTATATTATTTTTCTTGTGTCGAATGTTCGGCATCTGAACCGAATTTCGGCCGAATGCCGAAGTTCGGTTCAAGCTGCCGAATTTCGGTTGAACCGAATGTGAACCGAATTTCGGCCCATCCCTAGTTTTTATTGTTTATTTTATATTGTAGGTTATAGGTACCCGAGAATAATAATTAATGTGTCTCTATGTCTATAGTTTTAAGTGTTCTATATTGTTTTATAGAGTATAGGTATGTAGTTTATAAGTTAGGTTTATGCCCATGTGCACATATTATTGTAAATATTCGTATGCCGCTTTTAGCGGCGGATGTGTCCTGAACACAATTATTTTATATACCAACTTTGTTGCTACCATATCCGACGAATAAATGTCTTTGTTTTTGTCTTTGTTTTTGTCTTATTGGTAATGTTCTTCAGAAAGGTCAGGTGCCTAGTACTCGCTGCAGAACAGATATCTGTTCTGTGGTACTCGCAACCGGCGGGCGTGTATGACCAGCACCCTAATTGATCGAAATAGTTTAATTACATTCATTGCGTTATTTACGTTATCAAGCAGACAAATTTTTCGAATATATGAAGCAATGGATTAGCATTTTGCTTCAAAATGATTCAGATTCTGATTGATTATGTGTTACGCAATTATGGTGCAGGAACTTAAACGAAGCTAAGCAAGTACCTGCTACGATGCTTTCGTACTCCATGTAAGGATCGTAGCAGGTGGCGTTCTGTAGTTTGTGCCTACCCCCACGGGAGCGTGAAGGCGTGAATTTGTGTAAGTATGTATGTATTTACGAAAATGATTGATACTCATTCACCAACAAGTTGTTTAAAAAAAGAACACAGTAACATTTTTGTGACACATTAACGTTACGCTACGCCATTTCCTTTTCCTGGTGTTAATTAAATAAAGGGCCACTCAGAGCGCTTCCTACAAACATGATGGAGTCTTTCTCACAGACTTTCATGTGGACGCTACAAATATATTGAATTAACGCTACGTCGTGTTAGTTAATTATTTATATATCTTCCTCTCTTGCTTTCATTTCACATTTGGACTCATCACGCCAAAAATAGCGAGTCTTTTGCAAGATTCATGTGTTCCTCGTGAACTGAGAAGCTAATGTGCACTTTACATAATTTGTTTCAAAAAAATTTGGCGATGCTGTGTTTTTTTTTGCGCTAGCTAGAAAGGCGGGAGAAGTTTTGTTTTTCTTTTTGAAGTCACTTAAAATGTTATTGGTTTGTAATACGGAAAAGGTTAGGAACAGAATAAATGAGCGGAAGAAAGGAAATTAATTTTGGTACTGCCATAATCGGGCAGTGTTCCTTATAACTAAACATTTTCCCACTCAAAATTTAGTTTAGGTAAGGTTTTTTTATTTATGTATTTGTCATTAGGGTTCCGTACCTCAAAAGGAAAAAAACGGAACCCTTATAGGATCACTTCATTGTCTGTCTGTCTGTCTGTCAAGACCCTTTTTCTCAGGGACGCGTGGAGGTATCAAGTTGAAAATAATATCAAATACGTAGGTCTATGTTCCCTTGGAGTTCTAAAAAAATCAAGCTTATAAGTCAAAGCAAAAAAAAAAAGAGTCATTTATGCGTCATATTTTGATACCCACAAGTAAATCAAAACCTATAGGGTACTTCCCCTTGAACTAGAATCATGAAATTTGACATGAAGCAAGATCTCATCTCAGTCATCTCACAAGTAAAGGAAAATTCCGAAAATCATTAATTTGTAATTTTACCGCATAAAACATATTTTTTTGGGATTTCTAGTTTTTCAACTACAATGTTAAGTTTGTTTTTGGGATACCACGCACATTGGAGGTTTTTAGGTAAGAAGTCAAGCGACTCCTTTCACATACAATCTTCATCGTCCCGTTAGATATACTCATGCATGCGAGTACCTATAAAAATACTGAAATTTATATCAACAAATAAATTATTTACAAAAAATTACATTCTTTTTTTGTAAAAATTTCAGAACAGCGCTTCTAGTCAGGAACTTGTATCTATCAGTAAAGATAAAATCCGGTAATCCCGTTGAAGCTTTAGGCTTGCAACCTGTCACCTTTGTTATTACAATCTATAAACCCACCCTACATTGAACCGAGGTACCGTATTGTGCCAACCGAAGGGTTTGTTTGCTATTTACTAAGGGGTTACAGAGAAGCGGTGGCGATACAAACAATACTGGGTGTTGGTAACAACGCTTGAGTGGATTTAGAAGGGAGACTATTACAGAAATGTGAAGTCCCGGCTTTAATTTTTGCTCCTTTATTTGCGAGGATGCGTAATACAGGAAAAGGCAAATATTTTGAAAGACTTCTCAAAGAAAACTGGAATGAAACAGTATCGAAATAGTAAATATTTTTACAGACTTAAAAATGATGACGTGTTGCATGGCGTGATGCAATCTAGAGATAACATTAAAACAAATAGTCCATCTTGTTTTCTGGGTGTAACATTATGTTCAAGAACCAGCCAGCATTCTTCCATATTAATACGATAATACTTTAGTACTGCGTGCTGCTCACTAAGTAACATAAGCTACCCCACATTTCCCCGTAGATGTCGTAAATAGGCATGAAGAGATTATAACAGAAGACGGTGGTGTTAATTTGAGATTGGTTATGATCCAATCACTTTAAATTAATTAAAGGTGAATTTCACCAATGAAACTCAACGCGGTCAGCACATAATAAACGCGTTCAAGAGCTTTCAGCATCATCATTGTTTTGGAATATTGACACTGTGACAGCTCTTGAATGCGGTTTAGATGTGCTGATGACGTTCAGGTTCATTGGTGAAAATGTATACATCCAAATGTAAGTCAAGTATTATAGTGAAGGGTTATGTAAATAATATATACGGTTATTTTAAATTGGCTAGCTAAACTCCGCCGACGCGATGGGTATTGTGAGGGCTCGAACCTCACAGCAGAACTACTAAATAATACGAGAGGGACTCTAGTTATATGGGGCTGATGCCCTCTGTATTTTAAGCTTCAGATCAAATATAAAACATACTCCTTAATTAATTGGTTCTACGCGGATCCCTCACCAGATTCTATATTATGTCATCCTCTCAAGAAAACGAGAATCGCTTTCTTAATAGAAGATATTCCATATTTGAATGATTGAATGTCAGCCAGTATTATACACTTCTGGACACATCTTTTGGCCCACCTTGTATTTTCAGTTTCGTTTGGTCCTAGCTAAAATTTTATATTAGGTCGAGCAAAAAGTTTTTAAGCAGTTTTGAACCTGGCACATTCACAATTTCATTCAATAGTCTTTTTTTGAAATTCGAACACAGAATTTAAAGAAACAAAAGACAATTTGGAGCCTGTTTGTTGATATCAAACAATCGAATACTAAGGAAACTTGGTTTTATTGGTTTACTTGGATTTAATTCTTGAAAAAGTGATTGATATCTTTGGTTTTGCAACAAACATTACTTATTCTTTACATTAAGGTGAGGTTCTATCAATAATCTATGGATACTTCACCTGAAGTCGCCGCCCAAGCTGTGGCACTTATTCAGGCCGGACACAGCCAAAGAAACGTGAGTGCTCAACTTAATTTAAGTCGATCTGCGGTCCGAAATGTTTATCGGAGGTACCTAGTGACTGGCGGCTTTGTTCGTCGCCAAGGAAGGCCACGATCTCGGGTCACAACTGAAAGGCAGGATCGATTCATCGTGACGACCAGCTTGAGAAATCGTCACCTTACCTCCATTGAGATACAAAACCAACTTCGCGACTTCCACGGAGTATCTGTGAGCGCTTGAACTGTTCGGAGAAGGTTAAAAGAACGCGATATGGTACCACACAAGCCAGCTAATGGCCCCAAACTAACGCGAGCCCACCGAACAGCGCGCCTTCATTTCGCACGCAGTCATTTAAATTGGACACAGCAAGATTGGAGCCGTGTACTCTTTTCTGATGAGTCTAAAATTGTGTTACATGGCAATGATGGAAGGAAGAAGGTCTACCGACGTAAGGGAGAGCGTTTCGCACAATGCTGCTTTGAAGAGAGGGTTGCTTATGGCGGTGGCTCATGGACTGTCTGGGGCGGTATATCCGCGAGCGGCAAAACTCAACTTGAGGTTGTTACAGGACCACGGCTGCCAACATTAAATGCTGAAAGGTACATTCGTGAGTGCTTAGAACCTCACGTGATACCATACGCGGACTATGTGGGTCCAAATTTCCTTTTTATGCATGATAATGCAAGAGCCCATGCGGCCGGCATCGTCAGGGAATATCTTCGGGATGTGAACATCACAGTTATGGACTGGCCAGCCAGAAGCCCAGACATGAACCCCATTGAGCACATGTGGGACGAGCTAAAAAGACGTGTTAGGGCTCGTCAGCCAGTTGCCCAGACGATGCAGGAGTTGAAAACTGCCATAGAAGAGGAATGGGAGATGATCCCTCAAAATTTCATAGAGCGGTTGATAAACTCTATGCCTAATCGTATGAGAACTGTGGTAGATGCCCATGGAGGCAACACGCGTTATTAAATTAAACCTTTATTTGATAAAACATGTTTTTTATTCAAAAATCAATTGCCTTTAACAAGGCGCATATCCGACTTGTTAGGCGTAGCTCCATGTCGTATGGTATTCTGAATTCAAATTTAAAACAATACGATCGAAAAAGATGGTAAAATGTATCAGGTTTAAAACTGCATCAACAGTTTTTGTTCAATCTAGCAATCATATTTCGGTAGGGGCCATCGAAACCTAAACTCTAAGGTGGGCCAATAGATGTGTCCAGAAGTGTATTAACGAGGCTTGATCAAAGCATCAATCCTTTACAGTATCTATCGACATCTAAACACTTAGGTACATTAATTAGGTGCTATGAAATAAAAAGATTTCATGTTTTTTTTGGGAGGTCAACGACCGCTGTTAGTGTTGTTACTGCTTGAAGTATTAGTTGAGAAAAACGGTTTTATTTAGTTTTAACGTGTTTAGATATCGATACCCATCTCGTCTGCGGTGTTTTTGCCAATTTAAAATAACCCTGTATAATCTGTGGTAAAGGGGCTTGTGGATAATAATAATAATAACAGCGGTCGATTGATTCCGGGGGCTTGCCGTGATTAATAGGTACGTCCCCATCGGGATTTAAAAGGGAAAATCATGGTTTTATCTACGGATACGATGATTTTCCCTTTTAAAATCCTCCATATATGGATGAGCTAAAGAATAAAATAGAATAGGTAGAATATCTTTAATTTGCATAAAACATGGTACAGTCAGCAACCAAAGTCAATTAACAGTTGAGTTTTCTAAATGTTACTTATTGAGAAAATACTTCAATAAAATCGGACAGATGTAAATTTTAATGAAAATTAACTCATATCTAATAAATGAAAGGCTAAAAAGCAGGTTATCATATAGTTTTGTATTAATTTAGATGATGACAAAAAGTAGCAGTGTTAACCGACTTCTGTTGCTGATATAGTTCCATTAAACAAACACGAGGACGACTTGTATTCATTAACGGGTAGGCAAAAGGTCGAAAAACGGAAAATCTGTCTAACTTTAGTACAGAGGTACTACTAGTTACTAGAATGCCGATTTCAAAGAACATAAACATTAAGCATAATCAGCCCTTAATGTTCCCACTGCTGGGACACAGGCCTCCTCACTGTGTGTGTGTGCCATAATCCACCACACAGGCCCAGTGCGGGTCGATGAATGTCACATATTATCGAATTTTTGGTTATAGGACATGCCGGTTTCCTCACCATGTTTTCCTTCACACTTTTGAGAGCAGTGGTGATGAAACAAATTACGCAAAGTAAAGCGCCTACTTGGGTTCGAGCCCACGATCATAATTCGGGGCCGATACCACTGCGGGGCACCACTGCTTTTAAAGGGCGGTCCGTGTGAAATACTGATCTTCAACATATGGTTAGATGGGAATCTGACTTTAACATACACAGGAAAAGGACAAGCAAGTAGCATAGTCCATAAATAAAATGTAGAACTTGCAACACGACGGACATAGTAATCTACTACAGCAAGTCATTATGTTATTATTATCGCTCTAGCATACAAATGTTTTCTCACATTTCCCTACACGGCATGTAGCAAAAGAAAATTTAATTAAACCCAAATCATATGCAACATCAGTAAAATGCATTCGCAATCCCAACTCTAATTAAGAATAAAAACGAAATTATTCTGAACGAAAATGTAAATACAAACTTTACGCCGACGCGCACGAGTAAAGATTCCTTTGATTCACAAAGTTTACATTTACAACAGAACTATCCTGCAAGTTTAATAATCCATGGCAATAGAAAAACACTGGGTAAACAATGGTAAAGTTGGGGGCAAAGAAATGAGAAAAATCCGCAAGTAAGACAGCTAGTTTAATATAAAATTCTCGAAGTTGCAAAGTCACGTCGCGCTGCCCTAAGTAGCTTTTTGCTGTTTACAGCTTTATAAAAGAGCATAATTTGCCCAAAGCTATTCAATAGATGACTAAACAATAAGGATTTTTATTTAAAAACGTCGCTTACTTAAAGGTTTTGCGTATTTGTCAGTTCAAAAGACTGTTTTGTAAAGTAGGAGTTTATTTAGGGCTAAGTTTGTTTAGGTGTCTCGAGTTACTTTTCGGTTTTTTAATTAGGTTTGTTACAGGCAAGTTGTCTAAACTAATATTATAAAGAGAAAATATTTGTTTTTTTTTGTTTGTTTGTAATAAACTCAAAAAATAATTACCCTATTTTAGAAATTCTTTCACCTACAGAAAGCTACATTATTAGGTAGTAACATGAGCTATATTTTATCGACTTCCACGCGAATGAAGTCGCGGGCAGAAGCTAGTAATTGATAAAGGAAAGGATGTACTGATAATTAGTGTCATTCTAAAAAAATATATCTTAGTGCCGATTCCTTTTAAACTACAAAATTCAAGATTCTATCATTAGTGGTTTGGGTTCTGGGAGTGTCTGACGAACATACCCTGTTCTTATATAAGACTAAGTAAACCTTACTCCCTCGCCTCCTAGGCACGTCTATACAAAATCTATTCCCAGTTCCCTATCAATACACTATTCGATCTTCGGTACTCCGTCGGATCTTAGATACTCACTTACTAAGACTAGGTAGCGATTTATACGTAAATCGAGCACTTTTAAAGCACCTCTAGCTGGAATATAAAACGTTGCCGTTTTGGAGACATTTTTCTAGCTCGGAATATATTACAGGCTTATGGCCGACGTAAATGAACCTGCAGATTAATCTTGTCTTATTGCTTTAGTATAAGTTAAAGGTACTGAGGCACAGAGGTTAATCCCTAGCTAAACGTGAGAATTTCATTTTTTAATTATAATAGAGAAATATCTGTCTTTACCAGATATTGAATTTGTCCGTATCTTGTATCAGATGTACGTGGAAAGTTGTGGTTATCATCAAGCTTGGTAGATAAAACTGCTGATCGAGTTTGTTGTTGTTAGTTCTTTTCATATCCATATTACTCACTTCTTTTCATATCGAGAGGCTAGCCTTCTGACATAGCTAGCAGCTTACGCAATATTGTCTCATGCTGGTTCGTGATTAACTTCTAAACCTTCAACATTCTTCTATTATTCTTTACTTTGGCGTTCACAAATGTAATCTTTTATCTTTATTAATGCTATGAGACCATGTTTCTCTTCGACGATTTTGATACAGGTCTTCTGACACTATTTCAAGTGATATGTTTTAATAGGACCAGCATAGCAGACGCTGCAATTTACAATAACGTATGAGATTGTCGTCATGAATAAGAGCTTCTGACTCATGATTCATGCTAGAAAATTCAAATAATCGTATTTCTACTGGACCGAACATCTTTCCTTGAAGTTTGTTACTTTTTTGGTTTATAATATACATAAATTGATATCATTGTCACATTCTTTACACAGTTTTTACCAATGGTAAGAACTGTGTAAAGAATGAAACATGATAATAGAAGCTAAATATGAAGGGCTTTCCCATTGGAAGCAATAATGGTCCTACTAGAGATCATTGATGATGATATTGTGTTGTTAGAGCCACTCATACAATGCAAATTTTCGTCTTCGTCTAGATCAGATGATACGATCAGACGGAAGGTATATATAGTTCCATTATATTAAATCTATAATTTAAATTAGATAAATAAATAAATGCTCCAGCTGCACTGCCTAACCACTCACACATAAAGCCTGCAAAGGTCATAGAAGATTAAAATGACAAAGTAGTGACAGTCAGATAACGCATTGCCAGCGTTGTTAATAAATCTCTTTGTGTGACTAACTGCAAACTGGCATAGAATGATCTGGTCTGACAGGTACGGATTGCCGATTAGAAAATGTTGGCGTCAGTTGTGGCGGTAATAGTGCGAGGTGGTTTAGCAAATTGGTGGTATTGTTCGTTGAGTAACTAACTGTATGCTAATTAGGTAGATGAATATATTACTGATGAAATTATACTGTGAGGAACTAGCCTCATTGAAAGTCGTTTAAAATTCAGTGAATTTCTAGGCACATGTTAATTTTTTTAAAAGAAAGGTAGAAATTAAATGGTGGATGGAATAAATAAGAGACAGAAAAGATTTTCAGTAAGTAAATAATTAAATCCAAAGATATTATATATAAGTATTTAGCATGGAACATAAAAATTCTATTGGTGATGAATAAATAGTCGTGAATATATCAAAGAGGATACCACAAAATCCATATCAAAATATTGCTATTGGTGTATTTTAGAAGTTCTAGAATCAAATATTTGAGGCACGGTACGTCGAGGCTAGAAGCATAAACAGTATCAACCATACAGGGCCACGACAAAATAATCCTATCTCCTAATAAACACAACAATGTAGACGGCACTCATAAAATACCACGAAAATCTGGTATTCAGGCCTAAATATCCAATTTTCAAGTGGAGTGCGAGCCTCGTCATAATTAACGGAGGCCTGGGACACCGGTCCATGCATAACTAAAGTCCGCCACCCCGATAGACCTTTGTAAACTATGGACTCTACAATGATATATACGTTTCTGGAATTAACGTATGGGCTTTGGACTTTTGGGCACTGCTTAATAAATTGTATTGAAGTTTTAAATTTAAATTTGATTGATTTTTTTATTGATAAAGTAGCAGTCTTTATTGATAACTAATATTAGTAGTAGGTAGTAGTGGAAAGTATTGGGCACAATTATAAAAAAAAAATTGGTGGTCTCCACTTGATTTGCCACATAGGGTGTTCAGCAATGGTACTGATTGAACTAATGAATCAAAATAGTAGCTTAATCAAATACCGGATGCAGTGTATGTCTATTGACAGTACTGCAAATACAAATATAGATAAGTAGGTAGATAATGAATCAATGCTAACCACATTGTATTATTTACAATGAAATACTAGATACACCTAAATCAGACCTCTCAGATGAATGCTCCGATGATTTATTAATATCTTAGATTTAGGAAATATCATAGAAACATAAATATGTCAATACCATTACCGTACCTACTTTAGCACAAACCTCACAAGCTACATCTCAAGAGATTCAATTCAATATAAAAGACGTAATAGCAGTTGCATAGTTAAGGCTATTTCGGAGAAATCTAATCATTAGAGACTTCTTAAAGTAGAAGATAAAGATAAAGATTGATCAGTGAAAATATTCCTACAAAAAGTCTAAAAGTCCCTCCAGTAAAGCAAAGTTCAGTTCCCAAACGAAATAGATATTGAAAGATATTGTTAGAAGCACTCAGACCAGCCTTTGTAAACTATGGATGCTCCAATACATCCATACAGGCTGGAAATAGCCTGGATACATAAACATGTCAAAGTCTAGACATCTAACGTTGGTAGCATTTTAGCTTCTGGTCAGTTCTTCTGAGAATTTCTGGTAGACTTGCGGTCCTAATTTTAAAATTTATACATTGTGAGTGGATGCTTTCTAGAGGCAATATGGGGCTTAATATATCTGTAGTATGCTGTATGGCTATGTAATAATTTAATTTAATTTAATTTAATTTCCTTTATTTCAGGCAGCTGTGGCCCATACAAAATACAATACACAAATACAAACAAAAAATATTACAACATAACAAAAATGATATACTAATACATATAAAATACAACTTATAAAATAAACTAAGACACACGAGGTGACGGCGTCGTGTTACGCTGCGCGGTGTCGCATAGCCTGCCGCGAAAACGTGGGTAGACTGCACCCTTCGGCCAAAACTCTTCCTTTAGGAACGTGTCGAGATGCTGTGTCGGAACCCGCACCACAAACGACTTGAAGTTGGTGTTGTGACGGGGCTCCAACTTCTCGACCCTCAAGGTCCAGTTGGTCTTCACCTTCATGTACTCCAAGATCTCCTCAACCTTCGTGGAGGTAATGTATTTATATTTTTGCTTGGATAACATTTTCAACAATAATATACAGGGTGGCAGGGGCATCGACGCGCAACCTGTTACCACAGTCGGAAGCCCGAGCTGCATACGAAGTTCGGCTAACTCGTAAGCAGCTCGGGCTCTCGTCGGACGACTGAATGATTTAAAGACTGTGCTCTTACTATGGATTTAGTACATGATTCTGGAACCCCCTTTGTTGAAATTTTTCGTCTATTTTTCATCCTCATTGAAAAGGAAGGATCCTCCGACCAGACGGGTGTTGTGTCCGGTGGGAGCTACTGCCCGACGGTTGATGTCGGGACGTTCTATATATGCTAGTCGCGCGTTAAACTCTGATTGCACATGATTTTACAGGATTTGCGTGACGTCATGTCATTGTGATGCGTAGTTCGCATGTGGCGACGTAGATGCCGCCACACGTCGGTTATTAAAAAAAAATTGCTATTCCATACATTCTGACCGCGTAGGTATTGCAGTTTTGTAGAAAACAGCAGATTTTTTTTAATAACCGACGATTTTCCACACTGGGGGTTCCAGAATCATGAATTGAATCCATGGTAACAGGTTGTGCGTCGATGTCCCTGCCACCCTGTATGCCAAAAGACATCTAATGTTAGTTCATTCAATCATATAATTTTTTGTAACAATCGATTTGTATCTTTAATCCTGCCCTTTACACCGACTATATATTCCGTTCAATGTTCCGCTTGACGGTTCGTCTAACCAATATCGATGCTCTCATTATTTTCAGTCACTAATAACAGTTGAACCAAGTTCCGGAAAATATAATGAAACAATATTGTATCTAGAACGATACTTATTAAAATGGTGGTATATATTTCCAAGTAAGAAAAATATATCCAAAGAAAGTAAGTTTTCCTGCGACACATAGGTGCGCTAAACTTGTAAGTCGATGCAGACTTCTTGAAATAACTTGGATGCATACGTAAGCATTTCTAACGTCAAGACAACTTAAATTGATACAATTTTAAAGCTCTGGCCACGCTGAAGCGAAAGCCGCGTGGGATGCGGGACGTGACTACGCGAGTCGACTATGAACACCTCCAAACAACTTGGTTGACACAATCGCGACGAATTTCAGCCCGTATCCCGCGCGGGATTCATCTCAGTGAGGTCAGAGCTTAGTTAGAACTGAACTGGGTAGTAGACTACCCAAGGGTTACTGACGTTCCCTATAAATATAATTTAGCGCAAAATCAGACACGATTTGTCTTTAATTCTGTGCAACCGAAGTTGTAATACAAAATTTCAGTACTGGCATTGTGTGCATGTCAATTCACAGTTCACAGAATGGTAACATGAAAGTGTCGACTGTTCAAGCAGCTTGAAAATTCTGCACGTTTCGTTGAATATTTCAATGAAAGTGTTATTCAAAAAACATAAAAGCTTACCAAAAACCGGCCAAGTGCGTGTCGGACTACGCACAATGAAGGGTTCTGTAGTTGAGAAGAATTTATCCCAAAAACAAACTTAATATTGAAGTTGAAAAACATGTTCTCCCATACATTGATAATCGTCACGGTCAATTCTCCAACTGCAAAATAGTAATCATCAAAAAATTTTTTTTATGTCAAAAAAATACAAATTATTTTCGGACTTTTTCCTTTACTTGAGCTGTGAGACCTTGCTTCTTGCCAATTTTCATGAGTCTAAGGGCCTGCTTCACCACCCATGACTAAGTTCCTATTACTTTACTTGGCACATAGTTTCATACAAATTCTGTTAAATTTTTGAATTGGTAGGTAGTGGTTATTCGGACATCGTGAAATCGTGAACTGTAAGTACCATAAAGATATCAAAATATGACGCATAAATGGCCGTATTTTTTATTGCGTTGACTTAGAAGATTGACTTTTTTAGAGCTCTAAGGAACCATAGACCTACGAATTTGATATTAATTTCAACTTGATACCTCCATGCGTTTCTGAGAAAAAGGGTTTTGACAGACTGACATACAGATAGACAGCGGTGTAAGGGAAGGGTAAGGGGTTTTTTCCTTTTGAGGTACGGAACCATAAAAATCGACAGGTTTATGAATAATCTCTACATTTCCCAAAGAAAAGATACATAAATAAAGAAAAATTGGCAGACTATCTGAGCACGTACGGTATTTCATAGACTCATCAAACCTTATTTCTCATGATTCCAGCGGTCTAGTTCTTCTAAAGTATTTTGGGATCAGCCTTCAACAAAAATAGTTTTTGTAGTTTTATTAAGGCAGATGTGGCGGAATACCAACTTATAGTCCAAGATCCCAGGGGCGCCAGACCTTAATTATTATTTCTGATTAACCAAATGTATATGGGATAGAGTAGTGATAATGTACTTTGAACTAGCAGGTGCATACCCGCTAGTTTCGGCCGACGGCCAATTTTAAGGTATAGTTAATTGTGTCTGGAGGATGTTTGATAGACACAGTACATAATTTATAAAATGAAAATGTAAAGGGGTGGGATCCCGGTGGTGTCCTGAAACACAAGCCACGAGCCTAGCTTAGGCACCAGTCTCCACAATATATACTTACCTGAATTATGTAATGTAAAAGAATTGATGTACCTACATTGTGGTGAGAAAATAAAGTTCATTGATTGATTGACAGTTAATTGTGTCTGGGGATATTTGACCGCTACGATTGATCTGGCTGCTTACAAATAGTATTGAAATATTTCCCCGAGAATCATTATATAAAAATTAAGTAAGATGATGTAATTTTTCCAAGCTTTAAAGCATCTAGCGGAAAAAACCACCAGCGGGAAGTGTCTGACAGTATTGCTTATTAATTATTAACAATATTCTTTAACCCCTCACACGAGTGCGGTGTGAATCGGGTTCGTGAGTCATTTTACCTAATATTGTACGTGGTATGAGTTCTATACCAAGAAAATATTTTTTTATGATTAACGTTGTTCCATCACTATTAAGTAATAATAAAAAAATCTTTTCTTGGTATAGAACTCATACCACGTACAATTTTAGGTAAAATGAGATTCACACCGCGCTCGTGTGAGGGGATAACACATACATAAAAAACAGCAGTCAGACTTCAAGAAAAGTGAGTAATACTTATTTTTACGTAACTTTAGTACCTAATAACTGAAAATTGGCCGTCGACCCATGCTAGAAGGTATGCGTACATTCAAAGTACATTATCACTACTCTATCCCATATACATTTGGTTAATCAGAAAATAAGTAAGGTGTGGCGGCCCTGGGATCTGTTTCTCTATTCGTTTTACCAATTACGATACAATATTCAGATGTTTTCCCCGAAGATGTTGGCTGAGATGGATGCTACATCCACATTGCGCCAGCTATGATAAAGTTTGTTTTTACGTTTAATGATGTTAGGATATTTTATTGTTTTTGTATTTTTATTTAATTTAATTTTGTATGTTAAATAACGTGATATTTAAAAAGCGTACTGGGCGGGAATAAGAAAGTGACAGAGTCAGTTACTTCCACATGCGAAAAAAGAGAGCGCAACAAATGCGCTGGAACCAAAATAAAAGCGCCGAACCAAATAAAAATTGCTTAAAAATGAATTAAGCTTATCTATCAAAAATGTTTTCAGCCAAAGTTTTCAATTACCTAATATACGCACATTTTGAATGCAATTTTGCAATTAAATTACTTAGGATTTTAGAATTACAGAAAAAACTATAAAAAAGTACAGCAGTGCTATTCTGTACAAATCTCATCGTGAAAACAGGTGAAGTGAGCGTGGAGTGAGCTGTCAATAGTGTCAATCCCTAGCATCAGGTAGAATGACAACGCACTTCACCTAGGTTTTCACTGTGAGATTTGCACTGCAGGTCATTTTGGATTTAAATTCTATCGAAGACATTTAATCCAATTACGTTTTCCTTCAGTCAAAGTACATCCAAAAATTAAATCCATACATGCTGTAATTGTGAAATAAAGGTTACGAAAAAGCCCCCAATTTATTTTGGTATCGGTTCAATAGCTAGTGGTATGTCGTTTAACTTAATAAACATACTCGTATACAGGGTGTCCCAGAATAATGTGTACAAACTTAAGGATGTGGTACAGACCATCAAACTGAACAACTTTTTCCCGGGGACCAACATCGTAATCGTAAAAAAAAAACAGTCGACCATTGGTCAAGAAGGTATTGAAATTTTGTAAGGGACGACGTTTTTTTTTCACGATTACGATGTTGGTCCCCGGGAAAAAGTTGTTCAGTTTGATGGTCTGTACCACATCCTTAAGTTTGTACACATTATTCTGGGACACCCAGTATAAGGTGCTATAAAAATATCTGCCACGGCTGCAATGGGAGACAGTATTGTGTAATATATATAGATTACAAAAGTAGGTAAAGATAAATTATTGATCGTATGTCATAAATTTTTTCATACAAAAAATTTGAGTATTTTGAATTGAATTATTTGTATGAAACCGTCCCGTAGTAATTAGTGTTCATTCACAGAACAGAGGTAGCAATTGTTTTCATTGCCGAAGCGACACATCGCGCGTTGTTTGTGAACCAGGTTATGCAGAATAAAGTAAATGTTTATTTAATTACTTTATTTTCTCAAATTGATTTAACTATTCCGGGGCACGAAAATTCTTCACTATTGTAATCTATATACACAATACTACCTGCCATTGAAGCCGTGGCAGATATTTTTGTAGCACCTTATATACCTTTTTATTGTACCTTTTTTTTCTTTTATTTATGTTTGAGCTCCAGTTCCTTGTTAACCGGCCACAAATTCAGATGTCTGGCTGTTACCTACAGAGAAATTTATAATGGAAAAAACTTTAGCACCGATCAGTTATTACCATACAAGTAATAATAATCCATCCACACAAACATACAATAATATAGAGGATGTGCCAGTTTATTTTGGCAGCTTATGTAGGTCCTGCTGGCGAGGCAACCGTCAACATTATGTGATTTCTAGTACATTTGCATGTCCTGACTCCTGCCAAGATATTGCAGTTTGTTTGGTTAAACGTTAACATGTCAGGCTGAACTTTTCTATTAAACAGTAGATTTTTTATTTTGTTAACCGACGAAAAATTATCCTTTATTCCCATTTGCCCCCTTCGAGCTTGCACCAGGGTGGTGGCTGGAACTAATTAATGGCGTTTTCCACCCCGGTGGTCAATGCACAAATTTAGTGTCATAATCATACATGATTTAGTGTCATAATCATACATGATTTAGTGTCATAATCATACATGTACCGGACATTATCAATAGAAATTGATATAAAACATCGCTAGATATCACAGCAAAAACAATTAACTAAAATAATGGCAAATTTAAGGAACTTTTGTTTCAAATGGTAGTAGTGGTTTATAACATGCATTGACACATAGTATACTTTCATCCCGGTAGTACGTTTCAATGGGTTAAAATTTCCGACATCCACGCGGGCGAAGCCGCTGGCAAAAGCTAGTTATATGTTTATAAGAATTCAGTATTTATAGACTACTAGCTGCGCCCCGCAGTTTCACCCGCGTAAACCGGGATAAAAAGTAGTCTATGTGCAAATCGGTCCAGCCGTTTCAGCGTGAAGAAGTAACAAACACACACACACACTCTCACAAACTTTCGCCTTTATAATATCAGTGTGATTACTCATGCACTAATGTCTCTAAAGTTTTTGATAATAAAATAAGTTAAGCTTTGATTTCCAATTTCACTAAACCATAACACCAAATACTAGACTATGCTAACACCTAACACAATACCAAACCATCATCTAAAGATATAATAGCCTTTATACACATAGACACAGTCCACAATAGGGGAGATTAATTAACAAATCATTAACTAGACGACCTGGTTTCAATGGAAACGGTTGAACCCGGGATCCAGCATTGTGTTGCATTTCAAAAATTGATTCTATTGCTAAGGTAATAGCATAAACGGCATTGTATTGTTTTTATTTGAACTTGTATGGCAAGTTTTAATATTGAGAACTTTTGAATGGAATTTAAATTTCACAATTTCTTCTTTCTTTTTCGTGTTCTTGTTAGTGACTAAAATTGTGTGTCAGAGTTTTATGCCGTCCATGGGCCTCTACTCTAACTTGGCTTCACATGCCGTCAAGAAGTATCTCTCAGGCATTTCCACACGATGTTTTTCCTTCATCGTTTTTTTTTTATTTAGTGTTTTGTTAAACATTTGACTCCTAATAAATTCAGCTACAACAAACCGTCCGCGCGATGAGATTTCCCATTGGAAAAAAGACGGATTGCCTTGTTCAACTTTCATTCCTTATTTAACCCCTTTGGAGGATCATCATCATCATCTGCCTATGCTTATCGCAACTATGTTGGGGTCCGCTTCCAGTCTAACCGGATGCAGCTGAATACGAGTATTTTACATGGAGCGACTGCCTATCTGAACTCCGCAATCCAATTACTGGGTAACACGATACCCCTTGGGCAAGACTGCATGGTTGTCTGACTTTCGGGCTTCTGACGACCCGTAACGACCGTCAAAGATCCACGAATGACAGCCGGACCAACGGCTTAACGTGCTTTCCGAGGCACGGAGTGTCTTGGTATGTGAAGATGGTCACCAATCCACGGACCAACTGCGGAAAACGTAGCTTTACCTGATCGATCGACCCATACAGCTATTATTACTTAGCCAAAAGCCCTTCTTAATTTACTTACTTACTTATTTATTGCCACTTACCCCTTTGTGGGATGAATTTAAAAAATCCTTCGTTATATGACTCAAGCCAAGTTTAGGCGGTGCGTTCTGTCAGTGAGTGAATAAAAGAATGATTTTAAGATTTTTTTAAAGCAAATTTTTATCACCATACCAAGATTTTTGTTGGCAAAGAAAAGACTGAAAAACTTTTTGAAATACTTCCTTATAGTGCCTTATTTCCATGTGAATGCATAGGAATTTTCCTACCTAATCATTATTTTCAGGAAAATTTCAGCAAAAAAAGAGCTTTGAGCAAAAACGTGTTAGAAGTAATTACAAAGTAATTAGCATTTTAATCTAAAAATTCTCGACTCATAATTTTCTGTTTAGGGTAAAATAAATTCCAAATATTTCCTGCCTAGTATAATAATTATAAATTATTTCTACAAATCCTGTAGTTACAAAAAATTGAAACGGTTTTAGGAAACGTTGACTCTGCTAGATAATACGAGTATTAGATTCTACAACATGTTTATTCATAAAATTTGATTTATATTACAATCAAAGCCTTACAAAATAAAAGAAATGCCTAAAGGCCGTTCATGTTCAAAAGAATTGTAAACTCGTAAACCCACACGATTCATACGTATTTTATTTCTCTTTAAAACTCGTAGATTAGAAAAGAAAGGGCTTGTTATAAACCCTGAAAATAAGCCTGAAAGATTTCTTTGCTACTGAAAAACCTTGCTATATTTCTTAGAATCAATTAATGTCTGTTTAGTTATGTTACAGTATTTTATTTAAGACGAGTATAGCTGCTAATATCGCCACTATTGAGAAAAAAATTTATAAGTAAAAAAAAAACAACTCATCTTGTATGTAATTTGTATTTATGTGTGTATTAATTTATCAATGGTGGCGCTGTCGGTTAGCAGCAATGCTCGCCTAAGGATTGCAGAAAGTGTCTTCCTTGCACGAAAAGTTTTATTGAACAAAATCTAAGCGTCACAGATAATAATTGGTTCCGTTGCGTCCTGCCACTCATGTCAACTTGTTCCTTTGTGTTTCATCGATGTAGAAGACAAGACGTGTTACACCTAATAGTCCTTAGCAACGTTGTGTGTAATCATCTTTCAATTTTTCAGCAAAATGTCGTAAAAGCAACGGTGAAATAAAGTTCCGTTGCTAAGCAGTGAGATGCAGACTTGCAATAAAAATAACAACTGGGAATTTGTTTATTACAATCAATCTGCCTAGCCTTTTCCTAACTATGTTGGGGTCGGCTTCCAGTCTAACCGGATGCAGCTGAATACCAGTATTTTACATGGAGCGACTGCCTATCTGACCTCCATAACCCAGTTACTGGGTAATACGTAACCCCTTGGTAAGACTGATTGTCAGACTTTCGGGCTTCTGACGACCCGTAACGACTGTCAAAGATCCACGAATGACAGCCGGGACCAACGGCTTAACGTGCTTTCCGAGGCACGGAGGAGTCTCGGTATGTAAACATGGTCACCCATCTACGGACCGACCCCGGCAAGCGTAGCTTAACTTGACGGATCAACCCGTACGGCTATTATTACTTAGCTACGAGCTCATTTGTTTATTACAGTCAAATTATAATTCACTGGAATGTAATAACAGTGCTAATGTTAGTTTTATTAGGTTGGGGAAAAAGTCTTTTCGCATTATAGTATGTATGAACTTAAAATAAAATCTCTTTGGCTATACTATTTGTATCTGGCTGGTTTTGGTATCATTGAAAGTTTAAATTTTAAAGAACATATTTCCAAATTCAAATTAGGAAAATGTGTGATTTTCATTTGTTTTTCGTACTGTCAAGATGAGTGAATCTAATGAAGAAATTAGATACATTTTAAAATTTTACTACAAAAAAGGTAAAAATGCAACGCAAGCCGCGAAAAAAATTTGTGATGTTCATGGACCCAGTGCAGTGTCTGTGAGAGTAGCACAAATTTGGTTTAAGCGTTTTCAATCCGGAATTTTTGATGTCAAAGATGCACGTCGCTCTAGTCGCCCTATTACGAATGAAATGGATGCCATTTTTGAAAAAGTGGAGCAAGATCGGCATATCAGTAGTTACGACGTAGCTGAAGAACTGGGAATTGACCACAAAACAGTTTTGGCGCATTTGAAAAAAACTGGGTACACAAAAAAGCTCGATATTTGGGTACCTCACGAGCTCACTGAAAGAAACCTAATGAACCGTGTACTCATTTGTGATTCTTTATTACGACGTAATGAAACCGAACCATTTCTGAAGAAGCTGATAACTGGTGATGAAAAGTGGATCACGTACGACAAGAACGTGCGAAAAAGGTCGTGGTCAAAGGCTGGTCAGGCTTCACAGACTGTGGCGAAACCCGGGTTAACTCGCAACAAGATGATGCTGTATGTGTGGTGGGATTGGAAGGGCATTATTCATTATGAGCTGTTACCACCAGGCAGGACCATCGATTCTGAACTCTACTGCGAACAACTGATGAGATTAAAGCAAGAAGTTGAGAGAAAGCGGCCGGAATTAATCAACAGAAGGGGTGTGGTTTTTCATCATGATAACGCTAGACCTCACACATCTTTAGCCACTCAGCAAAAATTAAGAGAATTTGGCTGGGAGGTGTTAATGCATCCGCCGTATAGTCCTGACCTTGCACCTTCAGATTTCCACCTGTTTCGGTCTCTTCAGAATTCTTTAGAAAGTGTCAGGTTAACATCACGAGAGGACTGCCAAAACCACTTGTCGCGGTATTTTGATCAGAAGTCCCAAAATTTCTATAGCAATGGGATCATGACAAAAAGTTATCGAACAAATGGTACCTACATACTATAGATAAATGTAAAGAATGTATATTAAAAAATGTTTTGAATTTTCTTAAAAAATGCGAAGAAACTTTTTCCCCAACCTATTATAAGAGGGCGTCGTATTTTGTCACCTCTCTCGCTCACACGGAATCAAATTTTTAAGAATGTTAAATGAAAAGATGCTTTTTTGAAAAATGCAATCAATTTTTTTTTAGTAGCCATAATTGTTCCATTGCTGAGCAAAGGCCTCCCTACTCTCTATCCAGAGCTGCCAAGGACCAAAGGAGTCCAGCTCAATCAATCGGTGAACTAATAAATAAATATAATGATAAAAGATAATTAATTTATTACAAACACATTTAAATTTTGTTATCTAATAAACTCAGCTCAATAAGTAGGTATTATAATCTGTTTTTGAGATGAGTTACCTATATGCCACAGTAAAAATGTGTTTTTAACAATTTATTTCTGTAAATTGGTTAATAAAAAACGCTTTTAAAACCAGAAAAGTTCGATGTTTCCTAACCAACTACTACCGAGAAAAAGGATCGAAACAAACTCAGAGGTCACAGTGTCTTTAAAAGTCCAGACATAATCTTGGTCAGGCTATATGAAGATTATGCAGATTAGTTAGTTTAATCGGTTTATAATTGCTTAGTAATTGTTCAGTTAGTCGCTCCATGTAAAATAATGGCACATTCAGCTGCATCCGATTAGATTGGAAGCCGACCCCAACATAGTTGAGAAAGGCAGCATAGTTGGGAAGGCTAGGCAGATTGATTGATTTTGAGTTAGTTTAATCAATATAAATTTAAGTTTAAATTCTGTAAAATAAGTGTAAAATGTGAGTGTTTGTGTGTGTGTGTGTGTGAGTAAGGGTGAGGGTGGGTGTGTGTGTTCAATAACAATATGACCACAGTTATATATGTATAAAGTGACAGTAGTAGCCCTTATCAGTTTGCTCCAGTGAATTATGGCTGGTTTCCATAGTACGAGCTGCTGACTAGACAGTAGACATCTGTTCGTACTGTGTACTCGCATGTCAGTAGCTCGGCTTGCCTTGGCTGTATACCTACACAGTGCGAGCTGCTGACTAGACAGCTGCTCGCACTGTGTACTCGCATGTCAGTAACTTGGCTTGCCTTGGCTGTATACACAGTGCGAGCTGCTGACTAGACAGCTGCTTCTACATTCAACTTTTTCTATCATTATTCTATTTTTTGCGTGGGCAAGCAATGTTGATGTCGATAATTCTGCCAATGTCGAAACGACGAATTATTAATGGCTGTGTACAAGGTACCGTGCGAGTCGGCCTACCGAGTAGCTGCAGTGCAGCAACTCGCATTGTGTGGACGTACCATACCAGTTACTCGCCCTTGCAAATTGGACAGTACTTAGCTCGCAGCCGAGTAACTTCAACATTTTTTGTTTTCGTGCGAACTAGCGTGCGACTAGGCCTACCGAGTAGCTGCAGAACAGCAGCTCGCACTGTGTACTCGCATGTCAGTAGCTCGGCTTGCCTTGGTTGTTTAGACAGTGCGAGCTGCTGTTCTGCAGCTACTCGGTAGGCCTAGTCGCACGCTAGTTCGCACGAAAACAAAAAATGTTGAAGTTACTCGGCTGCGAGCTAAGTACTGTCCAATTTGCAAGGGCGAGTAACTGGTATGGTACGTCCACACAATGCGAGTTGCTGCACTGCAGCTACTCGGTAGGCCGACTCGCACGGTACCTTGTACACAGCCATTAATAATTCGTCGTTTCGACATTGGCAGAATTATCGACATCAACATTGCTTGCCCACGCAAAAAATAGAATAATGATAGAAAAAGTTGAATGTAGAAGCAGATTGAGTGATAGAGCTTTTGATTCGCTGCAAAACTAATCAATCACAAAGGTGTACAGACATTTTATTCTGAATGAAAACCCGATCAGACTCATACTATTGAATCAAAGTAAACATAATTGCTTCCGTCGTTTCCAGCAACGTAAATTATATTGTTCCTTTTGTCTGGCATCGATGCAGAAGACAAGGGAAGGATTTGTGGTATTCGAAGCTATGCTACAGTGCTCTGTGACTCGCAAATAGTTGTCGTAACAACCCTCTATGACGCTCTGTGTTCCTAGTACCTGATGCTGTGGGAATTTATGTACACAGATCCGGTAGGCGATACATGGTGTCGATTTGTTGTTGAATAATATGAAGGAAACTAAGAAAACTTTATCTTATTTGTTCTACAAGCTTGAAGCACTATATAGCTTAGTAGTAATAAGTAGGTCAATCTGATTTTTCATCCTGCCTAGCCTTTTCCCAGTTATGTTAGGGTCGGCTTCCAGTCTAACCAAATGCAGCTGAATACCAGTATTTTACATGGAGTGACTGCATATCAGACCTCCACAGCCCAGTTATTGGGTACCCCTTGGTAAGACTGATTGTCAGACTTTCTGACTTCTGACGACAGATCCAAGAATGACAGCTGGCAACAACGGCTTAACGTGCTTTCCGAGGCACGGAGGGGTCTCGATATGTGAAGATGGTCACCCATCCAGGGACCGACCGCGACAAGCGTACCTTAACCTAAGCGGTCAACCCATGCGGCTGTTATTACTTGGTCACGAGCCCCGAGTAGTCAATGTGCTTTTACTCGCAATTATAATAAAACTAGCTGACCCTACAGACGTTGTCCTGTCCAAATTTCAATAATTCATACAAAATTCCAATAAAAAATGTACTTTCAGTTTTCCGAAATTTTCCAATTTTCCCGGCAACTTTTCCAATTTTTCTTTTCATAAGAACCTTCCTCTTGAATCACTCTATCTATTGCTGAAAACTGCATTAGAATCCGTTGAAACTGCATTAAAAGATCTAAGCGAACAGACAGCGGAAGCGACTTCATTTTTAACCAACTTCAAAAAGGAGGAGGTTCTCAATTCGTCGGAACCTTTTATCTTTTTTTTTTTAAATTTTTTTTTTATGTATGTTCTCCGATTACTCGAAGAAGGCTGGACCGATTTGGATTTTTTTTGTTTTATTCGAGAGGGTATACATCACAGTTGGTCCCATATAAAATTGATTAACTTTGCTTCGGTAGTTTTTGAGTTAGCTTCAATAATACGTATTTTTTCCCCACTTTTATATGGATGATGTTCTAGTTTGTTTTGCAGATAGTGGTATTAGAATTTGTGTGGGGTAGGTACACAACTAAAAAGTGAAAAATAAAAACTTTTTTACAAAAAAATACAACCGACTTCCAAAAACAACACTACAAAGTGAAAAGTAACTTTAATTTCGGAAGTCGGTGGCAAAAAACGAAAATACATTTAACACCGACACCGACTTCCGAAATTAAAGTTATTTTTCACTTTGTAGTGTTCGTTGTTTTTGGAAGTCGGTTGTATTTTTTTGTAAAAAAGTTTTTTATACTATGTAAAGAAAAGATGTGTTTCAAATCCGAACTAAGTATAGGTACTTTTCTTTCTATCTTTACCTGCACATAAAATTATACTACCAAAAACATACTTTCCATAAAATATTACAACGGAATTCGTTCCGCCTAAAGCTGAAAATTATGAAGACCCTCTCTCTAGAAATTAAAGTGCAAATTCGTTCATACATCCATCTTCATTCTTCCTAGTTTAGCTAACGGGGCCCTTTACAATCAGCTAATGGATGTTAATAGAAGAAAATATTAAGGGAATTACAAATCAGATAAATCTTAACTCCATTACTGGTCTAGTTTTAGCAAGCTCTGCTATCTGGAATAAGAGGCTTAGCTGGAGTCTGAATAAGTGTGATTGAGTTTTCAGAAATCTTTTAGTAGTAACCTGAAGTTTGGAGCTGTGTTCAATGAATGGCAATTGATACGTTTTTGGGATAGGACTGAATACCGTCGCCATCTATGAATCTACCTACTAAGGTATACCTAGGTACTATGGGGGTTACTTCTGGAGAATCCCTATATTTCAGGCATTTTAAAGAGAGATTAGTTAAGGTACGCAAAGTGCTCCCTGGATTGTCATCCTAATAGACTTACTGACTGGCTATTGTTTTAGTAGGGGTCTGTGGCTAAGTAATAACAGCCACACGGGTCGATTGATCGGGTTAAGCTGCGCTTGGCGCGGTTGGTCCATGAATAGGTGACCGTCTTTACATGCCAAGACCCCTCCATGCCTCAAAAATCAATCCGAAAAAAAAAAAAAAAATCCGATATCAATCAATCAATTCTCTCAATCCGTTGGTCCCGGCTGTCATTCGTGGATCTATGACAGACGAAAGCCAAAAAGTCTGACAACCCCAGTCTTACCAAGGAGTGTCGAGGGGTTGTGGAGGTCAGATAGGCAGTCGTTCCATGGAAAATACTGCTGTTCAGCTGCATCCGGGTAGACTGGAAGCCGACCCCAACATAGTTGGGAAAAGGCTAGGCAGATGATGGATGGCAATTGTTTTACCGTTACATGAGTTCTTCATGCAATAACATGTATTTGGTCAATTGAATGATTTTTTATTTTTTTTTGTAATTTTTGTATCTATGATCCTTTGTTGGTTATTATTATTCTCCTTTATTTAATTTTCTATGCATATAAATTATATTATTATTATATCTCATGACCAGAAAAAGATAAAGTACATGATATGTGTATGTCGTGGATTCTGAACGGAACGTCAAGTCGAACCAATTTGGGTGTGTTCGGAAATGGGGGTTGGCAATGTCATTTTGAGTTTGCGAGGGAAAACACCGGTGACAGATGACGGCTGTCATTCAAGGTTCCGGTACTTTACACTTTGCTGACACTTCGTCACTTCTTGATTAGACACCGACCTGAACGGACGTGCTCTACCAACCTCGCACAGTATTGTTTTTGCCTCGAAAAACGGACATTCTCTTTTTATTAACTTATCCGATAAAACAAGTTGTTTTAAAAGTAAGAGTAAAATACCCGTGTGCCAATTGTACACCGAAAACGAGTAAAAAAATTTTATTTTTTTTTCCTACTTTTCTAAATTAATTAACTATAAAAAAATACGCATTATTTTACCCTTTTCTTTATTAGGTGAAATAAAACTACATATATTAAAGATATTTGGAAAAAAATACAAAAGAGTACTAACTGGTACAGATGTAAAAAATATGCTTTCTTTGTGTTTTTAGATTTTGATTTTTCATGGTTGTTCTTTGCTTAGTTAGATTCAATATTTATTGTAAATCATATTTAGACCCCAATCAATTACTAAAAAAAAACTCACATCCAAATCTCGCGGTATCTATGAGTTATTCACTTCTAATGTTTTTTCTGATAATTTTGATTTTAGGGTCATCACTTTACAAAAAATAATATTTTTTGTTTGTAGGTTTAAATTTTATGTTCGATTTTAACTTATCATAGAATAATATTTTCTTATCTACGTATACAATTACACCCACTCTCATATATTTTACAAATAATATTCTTATATCTTTTTATTGTCTTTACATCGAACATACAACTAAAGTTAATTATTTATACCAATATTTTTTCATGCTTTATTGCATGTCAAGCCAACTTCGGAGATGAAGTAGGGTGAAGCACACCTTACTAACACGAACCATTTCGAGCTACTTGACCACCTAAATCTATTACACCTACGAAGTTCGTTAAAACAAAACTCTCAACAATTGCAAACAAATAATTGACTGTGAAAAATTGCCAAGTTGCATAATCAGTAGCAAGGACTCTAATAAACTACATTTTACCTCCATAGAACTTGGCCCCTATTTTACATTTATATTTTTGGTGGGATCAAGAGTTCATTTTGCACTTACGCACACAGCCTGAACCACTTGGTCGATAAACTTTAAATTTTAAAAATAAAACATTAAAAATTTACAGACTTCACTTGCTTAAGTACCTACTTTAATTATCATTTTCCGTAGGTAAAATTCAGTACCATTGTCATTCATTTTTTTCAATAAAAAAAACATTTAAAAAAAATACGACATGTACCAACCCTAGTGCCTAAATTTCAGAATCCTGTAAATTCAAGATAATATAAGATTTGGATATGATATTTTAAATCGGTTCTTCTTAGTGCCAAAGCAACAGCTTGTCTCAATATTGAATCCAAATGCCATGAAATAAGCCCATAAAAAAATAAAATCGAAAATATGTAAAATTCGATGTTACTCACTACCGGTTAACGATAAAAATTGAGCGTTTGCTTGATAATTTACTTATTATAAAGCGTCAAGTAATTGCAATCAAAGAAATAATAAAAATGGATTGGATCTAAAGTTATTGCGATTTCTATGGTTTTTATGGAAACCATAGAAAAAAATTTAAAAAATTTATATCTCCAGATTGGGACAAAATTATTACACGGATATTTTACTCTTATAAGCTAATAAAAAGGGGATGTCCGTTTTTCGAAGCAAAATTAATACTGTGCCTTGCACCGACCTCTCCGCGTTCCGATAGGAATCCAGTTCCATCCGATTCGTGTTATACTTTCTAACTGATTGTGACTAAAACTGTAGAGTGCATATTGAGTCTTATTTCGGCTAAAACAATGGACGACGACCAGTCCGGCAACGAACGCCCACATTCTCCTCCGACATGTATAAATCTTCCCTTAACATTGGTATAAATGGTCTGTAGTATTAGTGTAAGCATAACATCCGAGACTGGAAACGTAGGCTTTCCGATGTGTAAGATTAATGTGTCTATTTACTTTGATAGTAAATAATTTCCTCATTTCATGGAACTCTTCTTGTTTGTCACCACTGTAAATTCTGGTTTACAGGAGTTGCAATTGTTAGAAATGTGCGCCGGGTTTGTTAGTTGAACTGAAATCTCTTTTGCCATACAAAACAAAATGATGACCTATATAGCAGAAGTCGGGGACATTCTTAATGAAGAGATACATTCGTGGAAACATCGAAAATAGGAAGCAAAAACTGTCCTGCACCCTAATTGCTTAACACAATATCGATCGGAGTTGGTTTCATTTTGAAACGAATTGCTAATCCATTGCTATGAATGTTGTTGAACTGTCAAAATGAAACCAACTCCTTTCCAAATTTTAGTCTCGGCAGTTTCGGAGATAAGGGGGAGTGGTAAATGTTTGTCTATTTTCTTAAATAACTTTAAAACGATTTATTTTAAAATTATAAAAAAAAATCATTTGATAAGTCACGGTACAGTTTGTAAAACATTTTTTTTTTAATTTTCTTAATTGCCCCCCAATTCAAAATTCATTTATTTACGTTACACTTTGTATTTGGGTCACAGAAATTCATATGTGTACCAAATTTAACTAAATCGGTCCATTAGATTCGGAGCAAATTGGCTATGACAGACGGACGGACGGACAGACAGACACACGAGTGACTCTATAAGGGTTCTGTTTTTTTTCTTTTGAGGTACGGAACCCTAATGAAGCCAGTTGTTCATACCTACATAAACTAATAACTTTTCTCATGGAGTTAGGAAAAAACTACACCAACTGCTACGACCTTTACAAATTCCTTTTGCTTCGTCCACTTTCACATCTAGTAGTCTATACGCTGTTATTATAATCATAAAACCTTTAGCACTTCTGACATGCCTAAAAGCTTTCCACAGATGTAATCGTCTCTCACAGGGTGTTCCTATTAATACTGTGCACATAATATCAGGCAATGTATTAGTGCACTGGGACTGTAGTGCTCCCGGCACCGGCGTAGACGCAATTTATTAGCTTGGTAGAGATTAATAGTGCGTGCCAGGTAACAGATTGTATCCTGATCGCGTACGTACACCGCAGATCGTTTCTGACGATACGCTCTTTTAATACAAAACAACCTAATGTAAAGAAATACACGGTGTAATTTTAATAACCGTTGTCCTCCATTATTAACAACTTTTACTAAGGGACCAAACCTAAAATTGCGAAAAAACCATCTGTTTCCTACATTTTGACGAGTTATGCGAACATTTAAAATATAAGATAGGTCCAGGTAATTTTTTTTTTGCGATTTCATGTTTGGTCCCATAGTAAAAGTTGTTCATAATGTCATCATTAAGGGGTCTTGTACTCATGTAAAATGACCCCTTAAGAGAATAGCGGTGATTAAACTTACATCCAGTAGATGAAAGAGTATTTATTATAGATTTTATTAGATTTTTTGTTGATGTTAAAATAAGTAATTCAATCAATCAATCAACTCGGCCTATCGCAGTCCACTGCTGGACATAGGCCTCGCTCAAGCGGTGCCACAACACCCTATCCTCAGCCTTACGCATCCACTCTGTCCCAGCCACTTTCTTCAGGTCGTCGTTCCATCTAGCTGGGGGGCGTCCTATACAACGCTTGCCGATACGCGGTCTCCACTCCAGGTCTCGTTTGCTCCACCAGCCATTGGTTCTTCGACAAATATGGCCAGCCCACTGCCACTTCAGTATGCTTACTCTGCCAGCTATGTCGGTTACTCCGGTTCTTTTCCGGAAAACTTCATTCCTGATTTTATCCTTCAAAAAACTCCGAATACCCTGGCTTCGGACTTCAAATAACCCCAGTATATGCCAGTTAATACCTTTACCTACCTCAAATTCGGCAAGGTGATGGTCCAGTCTCATCGAACGTCCATTGTACGTGGCCAGATGTAGTCGTCGTTGGTAGCCTGCCGTAACCCGGTGATTCTTCGCACCTCCCATCCCACCGTTACCGTGACTAGCGGTCACGGTAACGGCCTTGACCAGGAATAGCGGGACCAGCGGGAACTGGGAGCCACCCGTAGTCACCACGCGGGGCATGCGGGTTGGTGACCGCAGATTCAATCCTTCGCAACGATGACGCTGCTGCCCGTTATCGCTTTTGAGCATTTAGGTTGGTTTGTTGGATGGTTATACCGCCATCGGTCTGTCGCCAGCGCCTAGTCCGTCAGTGGCAGGGTGTACTGCGCGCATGTGAAATTGACATTTGGGGAGCCCGGTTGTTGTGTGCTCACCTTACGCCTCAGTGATTAGTGACTAATGATTTTTAACTACGAACTTGTCGATTAGTGCACAAGAAGTTATAGGGAATATACACATAAAGTCTGATTCCCGACTGAGTAGCGGTTTTCTTCAAAAAGGTACCAACAAACGCGGTTCCCTGAAATCATCTTTATTACTCCTATGACCTTTTCCTTTGTTTTATACAATTTGAGTTTTTATCTACTAGCTATTCATTTATTTATTTTATTTTAACATAGAACGACTATCCGCCAATAAGGAAATTAGATTTATACATTATTTCAGAACCCCATAGTTTAGTTAATTATAATGTCCAAATTCGATGTTAACCGATTTGAAATTAATGGAATTCATTGTACTTATATCCTTGTTAGTCGCTGTCATGATTTTCGATTATTGTGCTTTAGTTGTCAAATGTCCTGATTATTATAATAGGTCTTTACCTATGAAATTGCCGTTTTGTATGAAAAAATTGAAACGAATTTTTTTCATGCATTTTTTATTTGTATTAATCGAAGTAATCACCCATGCAATCAATGCATCTTTGCCAACGCAGTGGCAGTTTATTGATGCCCTTCTTAAAGAAATCAGCTGGACGGGAGGCAACAAATTCTTCAAAGGCATTTTGTACTGCCTCTCGGGTATTGAATTTTTTTCCCGCCAAGAAGTTATCCAAATTCTGGAAAAAGTAGTAGTCTGTAGGCGCAAGGTCTGGTGAGTAGGGCGGATGACGGAGAGCTTCCAACCCCAGTTCTTGCAACTTGGAGACCGTCTGCTGTGCAGTATGAGGTCGCGCGTTGTCGTGCAGGAGCAGCGGAGACGAGCGATTGACCAAGGCATTGTTTAGGTGCTGAACCAGGATCCAACCAACTTGCTGAGCGCTTGCGGTTATCAAACAGAATCCATTTTTCATCGCAGGTAACAATGCGGTTCAAAATTCCTTCATTTGTGTGTCTGTTGAGCAGTGCAAGGCACGTCTCGACGCGTACTTCGCGCTGGCGATCATTGATTTCGTGGGGCACCCATTTGTCAAGCTTTTTTACCTTGCCAATTTGACGCAAATGGACCAATATTGTTTTGACGCTAACGTCGAAAGCTGCTGCTAATTCAGCCGTAGATTGTGTATCATCAGCTTCCACAATCGCCTTTAATTCGTCATTGTCGACCAAAGTCTTCGGACGACCGTGAGGTTCATTTTTCAGGTCGAAATTTCCAGAACGGAAGCGAGCAAACCAATAACAAGTGGTGCGTTGGTTTGTAGTGTTAGCTCCGTAAACGTCGTTGATGTTGCGTGCCGCTTGTGCCGCGTTGCTTCCACGACGGTACTCATATTCCATAATTACTCGAATTTTTAACGTATCCATGATGACGAAAAAGATTGAAATGCGATGAAAATGTAACACTAATCAATAAACAAATGACTACTTTTGGAAAAAAAAAATCCATGTTTTTAAAATAAAATTTATTTGAAATTAGAATTCTTAGCCAAACAAAAATTATTTTGATTTGAAATGGCCAGTACTGCAGAACGGCAATTTCATAGGTAAAGACCTAATATTTAGTTTTCCAATAATGAGCATCAAACAATTATTAAATGTGAAAATAATACAAATAAATTGGCAAGTTAAGCTTTAGCCTCACACAGGGATTACCAGCCGTTCCCAGGGGATATATAAACGTAAGCCAACCAATATATCGACTATACGAATAGTAGCTGCTTTAATATTTATTTGTGGTTTATGTAAAAAATGTACGTACTCTAGATTTAACCCTCTGTCGCTATGAGCTCAAGGCTTTGAAAAACTCAGTTTTGATTGATGGCTCCCGCAGACAGTCGCGATGCAACTCTGGTGGAATAATATAGATGAAAACTTCATTGAAATTGTTCTACCGAAGTCGCATTGCGCCTGTCTGCGGGAGCCTTTAAGCTCGTTTTAGAAAGAATATCTCTGTAACCGCAATCTTTGCGACATTAGTATGAAACTTGGTAGAAAAAAGTAAAAGTAAAATTAAAAAAAAAAAAAAAAGTAAAGAACAAAGAAAAAATAGAGCAAGAAAGAAAAGAAAAGAGAAGAAGAAAGAAGAAGAAAGAAGAAGAAGAAGAAGAAAAGAAGAAAAGAGAAGAATAGAGTAAGTAAAGTAAAATTGTTAAAGAGCTGTGGATTTTGTAATAATAAATAAATAAATAATAATAATATAGAACATTTTGTATTCAATCTATGTACGAAAAATAGGGTAGAATTCTGAAATGCAATTTCTCAGTAATCTCAGCAAAACCTTGAGGCTAAGAGAAACACTTATATATATATCTTTAAGTTTCTATAGGTACTTCGAAATAGGTCTGATACTTAATCAAACTTTTGGTTGGTCTAAGAGGCCATCCAAAACTTTAAGTAAACTTTGAATTACTCGTAGAACTAATAACAATTTCTGCTCTTTGATTGAGAGCCTCAATTTGTTCTTCTACTCGTTAAGATACCAAATACACTTGCCGACTTATCGTATTTTTTATTACTTTTGAATCATAGACATGGCAATGCCGCCAGTCTCTTGGGTATTTTATCAGTCGACTGCGATGCGGAGGAATTTTTCGACAGCATGTTATAGTTCGTTAATATTTTCAGTTAGATTAGGTGATTATATTTTAATAGTTTGTTAGTTGATTTATGCAAATAAAATAGACATCATTTTTATCTTATAAAAAAATTCAATATAATTATAACCAGGTCAATGATCTTTGATTATAATCGAAAAGTTCACCAAGAGGAGAGGCTATATACGAGTGGGCAATTTATACTTAACAAAGCTTCTTTCACCCAAACATACGTTTAGAACGGAAACTTTTCACGGTGTTCCCGTGAAAGATAAGGGGATAACCCCCTTATCTTTCACAACTCAAACAATCACGAACTCGGATGTGACTTTCATTCGAGTGACGTCACTGTGAAAGCACGACATATTGACGGCGCAGATGTGAAATTACTGTTGTGTACCTGTACCGATTCGTGTTTTCATGTTAGCATCTGTACTTAGGTACCAATAAAAAACTTTTTTACAAAAAAATACAACCGACTTCCAAAAACAACACCACAAAGTGAAAAATAACTTTAATTTCGGAAGTCGGTGTCTAGTTAAATGTATTTTCGTTTTTTGCCACCGACTTCCGAAATTAAAGTTATTTTTCCCTTTGTGGTGTTGTTTTTGGAAGTCGGTTGTATTTTTTTGTAAAAAAGTTTTTATTTTTCACTTTTTAGTTGTGGTACCTACCCCACACAAATTCTAATACCACTACCTGCAAAACAAACTAGAACATCATCCATATAAAACTGGGGAAAAAATACGTATTATTGAAGCTAACTCAAAAACTACCGAAGCAAAGTTAATCAGTTTTATATGGGACCAACTGTGATGTATACGCTCTCGAATAAAACAAAAACTTTCCAAATCGGTCCAGCCATCTTCGAGAAATCGGGGAACATACATAAAAAAAAAAAAAAAAAAAAAAAAAAAGGTTCCGACGAATTGCGAACCTCCTCCTTTTTGAAGTCGGTTAAAAAAATAGAAACCAACAGAAAACCAAACCAAGAAACTACCAATAGAAATATCTAGCAGATGGTGTGGGTAGTGTCGTTACTGTTAAATATACACATATTATGTGGTGTAGCCCTCTGATGTATGAAAAATGGTCAGTGTCCTTTTATGTCAGAATTGTAATGCCGGATACAGATTGGTGAAAAGCAACTTGAAATGTAACTTAACTTTTTAAACTTTCGTGTTTTGTACACATTATAAACAAAACTGAGAACGAGTCTTCTCACGATATTCCTTTTTCGAAAAACCCGAAAAAATAAAATAAAGAAAACAAAAAAATAATAAAGCGAGAAGACCCGTTCTCAGTTTTGTTGAACGGTAACAGTAATAATTCGTCCTTGTTTATACAAAGCATCATGATAAACTATAGGCGGATTTATTTCAACGGGTGTTGTATCATGTGAGTGAATTTAAACGAGTACACCTACCTAGTAACATCAACTTGACTGGAAAAGTGTGTAATGTTATACATATATGCACAGACGCCAGCAGGTCAAGTCACCCGAAACTGTAAAATTTTCCCAATCAACCTTGAGCCTAAAGCTTTAGCGATAAAGATGAAAATCTGTTAAATAAATTTGACAGATTATAGTAGCTTGATGTGCTGGCGCCTGTAATATATACCCACTTATTCATAAAAATATTAAAAAGCTCTATAAACCTATTTTGTCAATTTTGAGTGTGTTGTTGTAACAAAAAGTGTTTTGTCAATTTCATTCCAATTATGAATTTATGATTTGAGTTTGAAAGAAGAAGACAAAACACTACTCTAACTAAAATCGGTTTATAGAATGTTTTAGATTTTTTTGTTGCAAAATATCGAGTTTCACGAAAGCTATCGAAAATACTAATATCTATAACGTTACTTAGATCTCTTTGTTCTAAGGATAGGTACCAATTTTCCATCATTTTGTCGTTGAGTTCGGAAGTTTTAAAAGGAGTATTTTGTCTTCCCCCATGGGTGTCGTAAAACAAGCAATTAGGATTATTCTGCGAGGTTGTTTACCGCAGTTACGTTAGGTAAACGTTCTCAGTCTGACTTCAAGGTTGCACATTCTTAGCCCAGACTTTACTTTAGACTAGTGTTGCCCAAATGCAAGAACAAGACGAGACTTAGCCAGTCTTGGTCTTGGTCTTGCGCCAATACACCTGGTCTTGGTCTTGGTCTTGGTCTTGCGCTCCCAGTCTTGGTCTTGGTCTTGGTCTTGCAGCAAGAGTCTTGCAAGTCTTGCAATTACCTATTAGTCTATTACTATTTATTAAAGTTTACTTTAAATCTTAGAAAAACGTATTAGAATTGGAACATTGTGAGCTTGAATTAACATAGCCATAGTAAAGATCAAGCAGATTAATAAATAACTGAAGATTTGATAAGAAATTCGAAAAATCAACTGACCTATATGTCGTTTTCCATGGAAGTAACTGTTTCTTAATAAACATTTATGATTTATAAGCTTACATTTGCTAAAACATGTAAAAAAACAAATTAATTACAATAACTTGACTGTATTTTAAAGAACAATACTTATCTGTCTAGAAAGAGATTGAACCCTCAACTTATAAGAAATTTAATAAAAGAGTTTTACGATTTATCATTTATTTGAATAAAAAATAAAATACAACACAAATCAACAGCTTTATCATTAGGTTATGATACTTTATATAATTTTTTTTGACCAAGAATTAATACAAAGTAACCATCTGGCTGACTCATCACTTAACCTATTTCTATGTTTTCTAATTACTAATGATGCTTTAGAAAATAACCTCTCAGCAGGTACTGAAGTTGCAGGTATTGAGAGAAAATCACGGGCCATTTTCGATAAAATCGGATACTCTGTCTCATGCGTCCTCCACCAATCTAAAATGTCTTCCGAGCTGGCAGTTCTTGGTTTTCTCAGGTACTCCTCCAACTCGTCTATCACTAAGCCTTGAAGACAAGATCCAGATGACGTCGAGGGACATTCATAGAGTTTATCAAAGTCTATTACGTCTTCATCTTCATCACATACTTTATTTTCTTTTTCTGGTAATTCCAGAGATTTGTTCAGTGAGTGTAGACTTTTATATTCTTCATAAAGTTCATTGAACTTGCGCAGACTTTCTGTTTTAAGTTGCTTCCCCCACATTGTCAGGTCAAAAGTCTGAGCCTTATGCCTTGGGTCTAAAATTAAAGAAGTACAATAAATCCAGTTGCTCTTCTTGTAATGTTTAAGCATTTTGTCTCGAGCTGCTTGGAAAGCTAGAATGAGCCTTTCATCCACTTCAGATCGATTAGGTTTCTCATCTAACTGTTTTACCATGGATTCAATTTTATCTAGCAAGAGATTGAATGATACAATGACTAGCGGTAATGTAACATATTTGTCTCCACCAAGTTTTGTACTTAAAAGTTTAAAGTTTATTAGAAATTTATGTAATTTTTCGAGTACCTGCCATTCATTAGCTGTGATTTGAAAATCATTTAATTCGGTGACAGAACTGCACAATATGTCAATGCCCGCTCTCACTTTTAAACCAAATCCAATCATATCATGTGTGGAATTCCATCTCGTTGGACAGTCAAGAATGGCATTTAGATTTGATGGCACGCCAGCTGCTTCACAAGCAGACTGAAACTTCTTCTTCACTATCTCACTTCTTTTTATTTTACTGGAAATACTGCGTAACTTTGTTACAGATGTACGCGAGTCAGCAATATTTGGTGCAGATTCTTCATCTTCCTCATCCTCAGTTTCGTCTGCATAGTCTTCGTACTGCTGATCTTGCGCGTTAGTGTCAGACTCACAGTGTAATGCTAAGGTCTTTAATAAATCTTGTACACCAAGGTTTAAAATGTGAGCAAAGCACCGGAAATGTTGATTGTCTGAATCAAAGTGTGGCGGCAGCTGTTTGCCCAGTTCATACATAAATTTGGTATTTGCAGTTGCGTTGTCGACCGTGATACCTTGTATTTTATCAATTATGCCATATTCCAATAAACATTCATGGAAAATCGTTGCAATATCTTCCCCAGTATGTCGACCGCGTGATGGTATAAAATCAAGAACTACAGATTGATACTTCCATTCGTTGTCTATATAATGAATAGTAACCCCGTAGTAACTCCTACCAGCAATTGACGTCCACCCATCAATGGTAAAAGACATTTTAGATGATAATTGTTGAAGTCGTTCCTTGAGATTCAATTGGAGCTCTTCAAATCGCTCTTTGACTTTCCTTCTAAGTGTAGACCTTTTAGGAAACACCATATTAGGGCAAATACGTCGAAAATATACTTGTGTAGCTTCGTCATCGAAAAATGAGAAGGGAAGATATTTTTTCACCACCCAATCAACTGTAGCTGTCGTGATGTTGTCACTGCTGTTTTCCGACTGAAACAAAACAATAAATCTTGTGTTATTATTTAAAACATACTAGGTTTGAGCGTATAAGAGGAGGAGGTTTGTTGTTGTTAAATCGAGAAAATCGTTAAATTGATATTTGTTATATTAAGGTTGCACTGTACTGTAATTTACCAAAATAAAGTACTTAGTTGTTACTGGCCGATTAAATGAAAATATGGGTGTTTATAAAAAATATTTAAGACGATAATTACATACTTAATATGTCGCACCCCTAGATGAAAACTGTGAAAACACCACTAACTCAAAAATACTTACGTAAGTTAATGGCGTTTTTGAAAGTATCGCATGAATAGCTACGCGGAGTTAAAATTCTTTTAACTGTTAAAAAAATATTCTTACCTGTCCACTTCTTCCAGCGGTTACTAAAAAGCTTGTGATATCTCCACTTAATTTTGGTTTAACAGGAAGAAATATTTCTGATTCCTTTTTGTGGAAAGATATTAGATGTTTCCTTAAGCCTGAAGTGTTTCTGTTTTTCATTTTTATTTCAATCTTTTTATGTTGGCACAATTTACAGAAGGCAGTTTGGGATGCATGAATTATTTCGAAAAACTCCTCAAATTTGCTTTTGGGTCTTTTAGATCTGTGACTCAAACTCTCGTTACTCGGACTAGAATAATTTGAATCTTCGTCACTCATATTAAATTGTACACGTGATACGTTTTTAGAAAACAACGAGAATTAGTAAAAACAATTATTAAGTTAGACTCGAAGCACAGCTCATTTGGAAATGACTGGAATTAAAATAATTCCTTTATTTATAGTACGTTTCCTTGCTTTCTACCGCGCCGCCTCGCCACGTGCCGGCTCTATGAAAAGGATGCCGCCGCAAATCAAACAATGCCGCGTGCGGCGTACAAACACACACTAAATATTACCTACTTGTACAGACACGACGCGTGAATAAAATAGAATTAGTGCCAATCACTATTCTTTACATATAAGTGAATGTTTTGGCGTACATCTATACTAATATTATAAAGCTGAAGAGTTCGTTTGTATGTTTGATGACAGAAGTTTTAAAATAAATAAATAAGTCCTGAACGTCACTATACCTCCAAAGTTACTATTCCTCGTGGACGAAGTCGCGGGCACAGCTAGTAAATACTTACTCTCATCATCTCTCTCAGAGATATTCGGGCTGGTAAGTAATACAAAACTCTTATCGCAGGCTTTTTATTTTATTAGTAGGTAAGTACCTACGCTTTTTATATTATTTTATTAGTTTTGTAGATTTTTTTTACGTTTCAAGTATATTTAAAAGTGGCTACAATATTTATTAAACGGGTGATATTTGAACACTTTTTTGCTATTTTTTCTTGTAAAAACTTAAGAAATATAATGACTAAATGTACAATAATAGTACCTAAGTAATTAGTTTAAAACCATATAAGTAATCAATATTATAATATATACTTACTAGAATGAATTAATATGACATCTACTACCTATCCTTACCATTTTATCCTAATCATAATACTACTTGCGTGATCAGTATAATGTATTCATTTTCATTCTAAGCACTCTGAAACTTATTTATTCTTTGGAACACCTGTAGGTACTCTACTAGGAAATTATTTTGCATGAGTATACCTACGCCCTATGGCGGCAATCAAATAGTGTCAAATGTTATGATTTCGGCGTGGCGGCAACGATTGTTTTAGATTTCAAAAGAAGCCGCCGCCGGCGCGTGTATCATAACCATGTACTTCCGAAAAGCGGCAAATTTCTTTGAGAAGTAAGTACAAAACCTTTGATGCCGCATTATCAAAGTGCCGATGGTTAAAACATAACTATGCATGCACTCAGTTTGATTTTAATAGATATTTTTTTATTCGCTATGTTTATGGTATTAGTCGTAATGCGCATAGGTCCAGTTTTTCATATTCTTTGATACAGTTTTTTGCGTCTCATAGAATTCCTAAGCGTACCTACCTATACACCGAACTGTTACACCCAACTACTCAGTGAAATAGCGCTAAGTCCTAGCTGCAAGACGCAAGAGTCTTGCAGGCTATGTCTTGTTCTTGCTCAAGTCTTGCACGGTCAGTCTTGGTCTTGGTCTTGCTAAAAATACGCGGTCTTGTTCTTGGTCTTGGTCTTGCAAAAACGCAAGAACAAGACCAAGACTGCAAGACCAAGACTGAATTTGGGCAACACTACTTTAGACCCGTAAAGAATATTAATGTAACGTGCGTAGGTACTGTAAAGCATTGATGCTTTGATCAAGCCTCGTTAATATAATACTGGCTGACATTCAATCATTCAAATATGGAATATCTTCTGTCAAGAAAACGATCCCCGTTTTCTTGACAGGATGACATATAGAATCTGGTAGGGGCTCGGCATAGAACTAATATAGTAGGAGTGAAATATTATTTAAATGAAGATTTAAATACAGAGGGCTTAAGCCCCATTTAAATAGAATCCTTCTCGTATTATTTAATATTTTAGTAAATCTCCTACTGTGATGTTCGAGAGCTCACAGTACTAGCGTAGCGTTTTATTACTGTCGAATTATAATTATTTTCAAGTGCATACTTTAACTTAATTTCGCTGTTTGTTGCCTGGACTTTAAGAAAAATGATAATTATGACAAGAAAGGGGGTGAATAGTGAGATGAGGTCTAACAGAGAAGTGTGGAAGAAATAGAGAAGTATATACATGTCGCGCCGACCCCAAACAAATTGGGATAAGGGCAAGAGAATGATGATTTTAACTTAATCTCAGTTGTGTAAAGAATGGTTACACATCAGCAAACTGAAGTGCCATGCATTTAAACATTGCATATTTATCAATCCATGTATTAGTTATAAGCCACGAGCCTCTCAAAGAAGATGCTGAAAGAAACTAAGATTAAAAACCGACTTAAAAACCTAAAACGAATAAAATAACTTTCTTATAAAACTTAATAGCTTCTGAAGTCAGTGCCAAGCTAAGGTGCATTGAAGAATAGAAGACACCGACATCAGAAGCTGTTAAGATTTTTTAAAGTAATTTCTCCATTTTTTTGAATACACAAAATTACATAAGCCCAAATCGAACGAAAAGAAGAATCATCAAATCCGCTTAGAAATGCAGAAGATACAGTACGTTTATGCATATAACTTCGTACATAAAAACAATTACCTAATGTATCATATAATATATATAATACCTAAAACTTTCCTGAAAGTATGTAGATCACGCTAGTGAAAGAATCGTCAAAATTGGTTCATTAGTTTCTGAGAAAATCGCGGACATACAAATATACATATATGGGTCGAATACAGAACCTCTTTTTTGAAGTCGGTTAAAAATAAGTTTAATGGCATAAACTTATTTACGTCCTATAATCTTAGCTATACCTACTGGATACTATTTAATATTGATCCGTGTTGTGTTTAAATATGTAGTTACTTACATATTTATCTTCGTAAATAAGATATCCTACCTTACAATATACAGACAATTTAATCTTGTACAGCTTCTGTACTTTATATCTATCTTGGGAAACTTTATCGATTTCCCAGTAACTTTCTAGTGGTAATTAAGTCAACTTGGTCTCCGGAGCGATTAATTCATGTTCATTATTTATGCTTTTAAAAGTTGCTGAAGTAATGAAGTTTTAGCAAAGGTGGGTAGACGAGATGGTTTTCGAGCACAGTATGTATGTGTTTACGGAAGTTTCTGGTGATTTTTGGAACTAAGAAGTGCTTTATTATATTTTGTAGTGTTGGTCCCTTTTGTGGTTTTTGTGAGCCAAGATCATAAAAAAATGAAAATCGAAATCGAATGTGAGTTTCATTCGAGTGACGTCACCGTAAAAGCACAACATATTGACGGCGCAGATGTAAAATTGCTCATACGAGTACTTAGGTGTGCATTTGTCGGTGCACCGGTACCAATTCGTGTTTTTAGGTTAGCCTGCATCTGAACCTACCAAAAGTAGGAATATCTAGGAGTATAGTATAAAACTAGATTTGCAAGCAGGCAATTTAACAAACGTTCGGCACAACTGTACAACAGAATTAATAAACATGTGTATGTATATAATAAAAATTACCGAGACTGTAAAAAAAGTATAATAGACTGGATAAAACCACTTACCTACGAGGAAACCGAGGCACTGCTGGAACACGGTTAGTAGCCGAAACTCATAACATATAATATACCATAATCTAATACACCACACACGCACATCACAACGCACCACACTACATTACACTACACTACACCACACACACCACACTACACTACCCCACACACACCACACTACGCTACACCACACACAACACACTACACTACACCACACCACACACAACACACTACACTACACCACACCACACATTACTCCACATACAACAACAATAAATTGTGTTATTTATTGTTAGTAATTAATTTAATTTATCAATTTAATTTTTTTTTTTTTTTATATTTTTCATCAACTATTTTATTACTAGCACACAGTTAGTATAATGTATAATACTGCAATGTTATGGAAGAGCGGAGTCTCCTAATACAGGCATTTTTTGCTTAAAGGGAGGCTCCAAACACTTCTTAGTTTATAATATGTTAATTGTGCCAATAAACAATTTGAATTTGAATTTGAATTTGAATAGTGTAGTCATCACTAGGTATATGTAATATAGAGCACATTTCTGATAAATGAAAAATAGTAATTAAGTCAACTATAGTCTCCGTAGCGATTAATTCATGTCCATTATTTATGACATTAAAAGGTTCTGAAGTAAATAAGTTTTAGCAACGGTAAATAGATGTTACGGTTTTCATGCACCCCATTACCCCTTTTTGTGAGCCAATATCAACAATGAACTCGAATGTAACTTTTATTCTAGTGACGTCATCGTAAAGGTACGACCTATTGGCGGGGCAGATGTGAAATTATTTATAGGCGTGCATTTGTCGGTGTACCTGTACCAATTCGTGTTTTCATGTTAGCATCTGAACCTACCAGAAGTCTAGGAGGATAGTGTAGTCGTTACCATTAGGTATATGTAATGTAGGCCATATTTCTGACGTCTGAAAGTCAACTTTGGTCTCCGTAGCGATTAATTCATGTCCATTATTTATGATATTAGAAGGTGAAGTAAAGATGTATTAGCAAAGGTAAATAGAAGGGACGAAATAGAGGGGAAAGGTAAATAGGGGAGAGTTTCTATGTGTTTACGGAAGTTTCAGAAGACTTTTGACACTAAGAAGTGCTTTGTTATATTTTCTAGTATTGACACCTTTTGTGGTTTTTGTGAACCAAGATTATCAATGAATTAATGAAATAGAAATAAATAAAAGAGAGATGGGAGATAGTGGTAGTGAATGCGAGGTGATGATGTGCAATTAGATTAATTAATAATTTTTAATGTAAATATCGAGTACCCATAATGACTTGGGTTTAATGTTGGATCCCCCTTCAAACAAATAGAAAAGTGATTGAGGAAGTGGAACGTAACTTCTCACTTTCTAGAAGTTGGAAAATAAAGTAAGTAATGGATTACTTGATCGATTGGCAACGGCATCTACAAATACTGTCAGAAACTCTAAATGTAATGCAGTTATACACACCTAATTAATAATGATCACATTAACAAATAAATATTATTATTATTATTATTTATATTATTTTTATTATTATTGTCACACTAATAAATAAATAATATTAGAAAGGCGTAAGTTTGTGTGTGTGTGTTTGTATATTTGTTACTTCTTCACACTCAAACGGCTAGACCGATTTGGATGAAATTTGGTATGTAGATAGCTTATACCCTGGATTAACACATAGGCTCCTTTTTATCTCGGTTTACACGGGTGAAACCGCGGGGTGCAGCTAGGAAATAATCAATTTATTGAACCAATGTTACAATTAATTGCCTTATTAATTAACTTAATGTCAGTCTGTAACTGTTAGCGATCTTCATTTGATCTTTACGGCGGTCCCCAAACTAGGCGGTGCCTGTATCTTGGGGATCAAGAATCAGGGACCAGGGAAATTAAAAAGTGTAGGTATGTGAAACTAGTCGGGAAAATCCGGGAAAATCCGAAAAAATACATGCACACGGCTACATATCAAGCTTAAGCTGATCTCGCATTGCATATCAGATTTCCGTACAAGAGAGGCCAGCTTATACTGGAAATGTATAGCTTGATATGTAGCCGTGTGTACCTACGCCAAATCATGAATATGTCTCCCAAGTTACACCTACTGTAAAAATCATCTCAACCCTTCCACAAAATATCAGGTTGACCCTTTGACACAACCACATGTAGCCCAATATTTTGCACATAACTGCCACTTTGACCTCTATTGCCCAATTATAATGGCCCGTATACCTACACTAGAGATTAATTTGGCCAGTTTCCGTATACAAGGAAACGACTAATCTATTGGTCCAAACAAGGTTCATGGTTGTCTAATGCAAAGTGAGCTGACATTTCGAGAACCAGTGAGAACTGAGCGTTACTAAAGCAAACATGATTTAATAGCAAAGTCCGTTTGTTGGTCAATGTCCTTTTGCAGGGAAAATGAATCTTCTGATAAAGAGAAGGAATTTTGTTATAGCAAAGCGTACAGTGCTCGTTGCTTTGTGCGATTGCTAATTGTGTTGGCTATCTCAGATTATTAAGCTTCTTTTTTTTCAGTATTTGAAGGTTTTTATTCCAAGAAGGCCAGTAGTGTCCATGGTATCTATGATTAAAAAGTGAATAGCTACTTTTTTTAGTGAATAAAATTTTCCCTAAAGCTACGGTTTCCTAAAAGAACGGTGGCCGCCACTGACGGCCGTGACGGTTGTCATGAAAATGATGGCAGTGGCAAAGATTTAAATCGGTAGATTCACCGCGTCAAAATATAGTCGCATTTCTGATTGGTTTTGTTGTAACTATACTTGATTGTCATGGAAACGCTATTTAATCATGTGTGAGCTCACTCTTCTCAGTATGGACACTTTTTTTTTGTAAGTAATACGGTGATGACAAATCTAGCGATTTAAATCTTTTGGTTCCGCGGAGTTTGACTTCTGGTGAAAATGACAGGTTTTCATGGCGACCGTTATAATATTATGAAACCGCTTTCCTAGGAAATCAAAGCTTAGTTATCAAAGTTATCAAAAGACACACTAGGTATGTCAAACAAAGATACAAATCACAAATGTCAAAGAATGACAGTTATGATTTGAATATGCGGGGAAATAGGTAGTCGGTTTATAATTTAAATCATAAACGGCATAAAATCAACATCTTAAAACCTTCAATGGCATTTAAATACCGAAATACTTCCCAGGTACAACTTACAACTTGATGTTCAAGAAGTATGTCCAAAAACCGTCGGAACCACCACGCCATGTAAGCGAATATGAATGAAGATAAATGAATAGAGGAAAGAGCACGTGTCTGCGCGTCACGTTCACCTGCAGGCGGCGCATCCTTCGAGTGCACTACGAAGCTCTAATGATCGACGTGTGGCGGGATAACATCTATGCAATGCTAGGTAAAGTGCCACTGTTAGGTTATTGCTAGTAGGTATCCTTTTTTGTCTTACACCGGAATTAGGCTGTTCACTCTAACCATGAAGCAACCAAATTGAATTGACTGATAGCATCTGAATAAGAGTCGTCGCAGATCAAGTTATGTCCAGGATTGAAATTCAATTCAATTCAATTTATTTTATTGCAGATAATAAAAATCCATAATATTACATAAAAAACAATATAAAAACATAAAGATGAATAAATTTAAAAAAATACAATAATTTAAAAATATTATAAAAATTAATCATGAGTGTCAAAAAATGTGTAAAAGAATAATTAAGTCAAATAATAATAATAATCAAATATAATTTAATTTAAACTGTCAAATAATAATAATAATCAAAATATAATTTAAACAGAAATAAAAAGATAATCAAAACACATAAAATATAATAGTAGGTACCTATTCTATAATAATGAGGGGCCGCTAGCGTGCAGCCGCATCCATCTCATCAACATTGGTGAGTCCCACCTCTGGGACAATGCGCTAAGAATACCTACCATTCGGGCTGCCACGCACACGCCGTAACAGCGAGGCGCACCTTTTTCTGATTATCGCGAAAAAATCATCAGTCTGTGCCTCGGCAAACATCGCGGAAGCTAAAGACTGATGATGACGTAGACTTCATGTGAATGTCGTGACCAGATCTTAGAATCGATAATTTCATGAAGTAGTCGACCATTTCTTGAAATGCAATGTGGTCTGGCCAGATCAATGAATACTCAACGTTTGACGATATGAACAGTTAAATGCACGATTACTTTATGATGTGGCCAAACATTAGTGATCAGATCGTAAAATAGTTAGATTATCTACCGGTAGAGGCGTTGATGTCGCTTTGTTTTTGTTTTGCATCTAATCCTATTCGAATAATTCCTATTTTAGGGTCCTAAAAAATCTAAATAGCCAAGTAACTGCGACCAACTTGGACATAGCACTCGGCGGCCGCTGCTGCAGCATCGCTCGCTTCGGTCGCTCGGCTCGCGCGCGGTTGTTCACAGTTCTGCCTCACCCAACCCTTTTTTTTTTTTTTTTTTTTTGACGCTGAGAAATGCATTACGCATCCCCGCTCGTGGGGGACGAGATGGGGAATGTGGGACTCCTGTCGGAATGACAGTATACCCACTAAAACTCAGCGGTGTTCCCACATCGCCGTGATGGGAGGGCCATGGGAAACCGGCTCAGCCTTTATTTCCACAACCCTCCCGGCGCATGCCCGCAAAGCTGGCGGGCCCCGCATGCCCCCCCCGGATGGGGGGCTACGGGAATGACCGGGAACACCTGGCCATTCCCGTCCGACACTGGTGGGGGCCCGTGCAATACAGGCAAGGACGCCCCCCACACCCGCCGCCTGCTGGCCTCCACCTGGGAGGAGTCGGAGATCACTATCAAACTGACGTCTTCTTCGACCCCTCCTCCGCCTTCGGAGCGGCGCCGCGTGAGGGTCGTCCTCCTGCGTGCGATCCGCCGCCTGCCTAATTTCGGCCGCAGAGAATAGGGAGAGCGGCCAACGTCATACTGACACTCCTCTTCCCCTGCGGCCCCACCGCGTCCGCCATCAAACGGTGGCGGCCCCGTCAAGGCCGCGGAAGGTAGGGAGAGCGGCGCACCGCAATACCGGCACTCCCCTCCCGCCGCGGCCTCCAATCCTCAGCCGCGATGCCTCCCATAAGACACCGCGGCCCGCCTCACTTGCGGTGTCGCCCATACGGCCACCACAACCTACCCGCTGGCCGCTACGTCGTCGGCTTATCGGCAAAAGCCCTGACGAGCGGTCCCCTCCTCGGGTTTCTCTTCGCTTCACCGTGGGTGACCAAGCCACGGCTACTGAGCCCCCCCGCCTCGAAAATGCGGGAACCCTCCGGGGGGGTCCGGGGGGGGGTGCCATCCTAACCCAACCTAACCCATATGGGGTGGCACTAGCGGCGTGAAATTCAACTACTTTGCGTTGCTTTCGTCACGATATGGCCATTTCTAGGATCGAACCACGACAGGTACCCTACATTAATGCCAAACGTCAACTGGGTGATTCTTTGAAACCGAGAGTATTTGACTCATTCATATGGCTTAAATTTATTTTTACCATTAGATCTAAATTATGATATTAGTTGGTCCCAGTCATTAAATGTAATAAAATATATCAATTGCACTGATTTGCACCAGGTAGTTTAGGATTTAGAGTGTGCTGATTATTTGATGATCCAGATTAATGATGACAAAGGCAGAAGAATGAGACTTTGCACCATATTAATTACAACCATCCAGATAAATGATAATTACATTTTATTTTCAATCAACTTTATTATATAATAATAAACAAATAGGGAAATAATTACTCCCACTTCTACTTTTTGGCTCACACAAGAAAATCTTAGGTATATTAAATTCCGATATTACTCAACTACTTAATTAAAGCGTTTGGCACATGTTGGTAATTTAAAAACTAAAGTAACATTTTTGGTCGAACTAAACATTTATTTAACTAAACATATAAATCACACTTTCTTCAGAGATCAGGAATTTACATGAAATAACACGCACATAAAAAAATCATCGTTTAATGTTTACAAAGAACTATTAAGAAAAATAAAAAAAAAACAACATTTTGATGAGAATCAAATTCAAACTTAATTTTTTTTAAATAACATATAACTATTATCTATAGAAACTTATAAGCTTGAGATCGTAGAAAACTAATATTTTGCATGAACTAACACCAAAACAAAAACAATAGAAATCTTCGTTTTAAGTTTAAAACTAAGATTTTTATTGTTTTTGTTATTAAGAGGTTTAAAACGAAGGTTTTAAGAGTTTGTAAGAGCTTACAAACTATTAAGAAATATAAAATAAAACATATTTTTATGAGAATCAAATTCAGACTTAATTTTGCAATAAAAATAACAGGAACTTATAAGCTTGAGATAGTAGAAAACTAATATTTTGCATGAAATAACATGCAATGGCACATAAAAAGTCTTAGTTTTAAACCTCTTCATAACAAAAACAATAGAAATCATCGTTTTACGTTTAAAACGAAGATTTTTATTGTTTTCGTTATTAAGAGGTTTAAAACGAAGGTTTTAAGAGTTTGTAAGCGCTTACAAACTATTAAGAAAAATAAAATAAAACATATTTTTATGAGAATCAAATTCAAACTTAATTTTTTTTAAATAACATATAACTATTATCTATAGAAACTTATAAGCTTGAGATCGTAGAAAACTAATATTTTGCATGAAATAACACGCAATGGCACATAAAAAGTCACCTCTACCAAAACAAAATACAATAGAAATCTTCGTTTTAAGTTTAAAACTAAGAGTTTTATTGTTTTTGTTATTAAGAGGTTTAAAACGAAGGTTTTAAGAGTTTGTAAGCGCTTACAAACTATTAAGAAATATAAAATAAAACATATTTTTATGAGAATCAAATTCAGACTTAATTTTGCAATAATAATAACAGGAACTTATAAGCTTGAGATAGTAGAAAACTAATATTTTGCATGAAATAACATGCAATGGCACATAAAAAGTCTTAGTTTTAAACCTCTTCATAACAAAAACAATAGAAATCTTCGTTTTAAGTTTAAAACGAATATTTTTATTGTTTTCGTTATTCTCTTCATAACAAAAACAATAGAAATCTTCGTTTTAAGTTTAAAACGAAGATTTTTATTGTTTCCGTTATTAAGAGGTATAAAACGAAGGTTTTAAGAGTTTGTAAGCGCTTGCAAACTATTAAGAAAAATAAAATAAAACATATTTTTATGAGAATCAAATTCAGACTTAATTTTGCAATAATAGGAACTTATAAGCTTGAGATCGTAGAAAACTAATAAATGTCCAACTACATACGTACTAAAAAATATTTAAATCCTCGTCATCATCAGAATCTATTAAGTATGGATTTATATTTTCTAAATCGATACTAAATTTTTTATTTCCATCTCTTGAAAAAGTTATCTCTGAGATAGAATCGAATTCAGCATATTGTGCCATTTCCACGTTTTGTTCAGCATTATCGTTCCTTCTTCCTCTTTCTTCAGTGTCTTCAATATTATTACCTGTTCCTAATGATTTACGTACATATTTATCATTTCTTACCCGTTTATGAGGTATGTTAAATACAAATTCCTCATCTTCACTTTCTTGATTTATGGTAATAGGTATATTATTTGTTACTTTTTGTTTTTTTCCTGTCAATTTATTTATTTTATTACTCTTTCGTGCATCTGTTTCATTTTCATTACTCATTGCCCAAAAGGATTCACCAATTTCTCTTAGTTGTCTTGTTGAATTAGCTAACGGTGTGACCGATATGTTTTGCTGAACTCCGTCTTGCAAATGATAAAAGCCAAGGTGTTTCATGTGGTTACAACTGACAGCTTGATACAAACAGTTTTCAATTATACAGCTCAGTTTTCGAACGGCTACCACAGGACAATCAAAGTTCCAGACAATCTGGTGCATTTTCATGCATCCTGGAAAAGCTTTCACATTTTGTGGGAAAAGTAAGTCCTTTTCACTTACGTCATATTCAGAAACAGTTCTCAATTTTATCTTCTTTAAATTTTGCTCCATGATATTTAAAAAATCATCCATATCTTTTATGTCCTGTCCTTGGGAAACAGCACGATCCGCAGTTCTCTTCATAACAGCACCTACTCCATCTGGAGCACCCTTCCCATGACCAGATTCACTATAGTTCCACGAAATAATTTTTATGGAGCTCAGATATATGCAACCAAGAAATTAGGTGAAATATTTTTTTATTACGATACTGACTAGATGGGGAATCAGAAATGAAATGTATAGTATGAATGCCTGTCTTTTTTTCACCTATATATTCGAGGATTGGTACGATGTGAGCCCATACGGCTAAAATATCATGACGGAGGCATTCACTCACCGTACAAAAAGATTGTACTTGCTGTACCTTCTCATCGTCCAGAAAATATATTACAGAGGTGTGTAAAGTTAATTGTTTACGGCTACCACCAAAATGGTAGGACTGTATTTCTTCATTACACTTGACTGCATAATTTTCACTATAGTCAACATGGACAATACACTCACCCTCTTGAAGATGTTCTTTTAAACTTTTGAAAGCCTTTTGTTGAGCAACTATATTACCACAATGTATGAAGTATTCATTCAGTGTTGATTCAAATTTTTCAATACATTTCTTAGGTTCTTCTCTTTTTTTAACTTTCTCAGTAGTTCTTATTTTTCTTGCCGTACCTTGAATCATGTCTTTTTTAGTCTCCCACTGCCAGTACGTGATTTCGATAGAATTATCAAATTCCTGATAAGAGACTACCTTATTTTTGCATGCTGAACAAGTTCGATGCAAACAATCTACATCATATACGTCGCAACATAGGAAAGAGAGTAGATCTTGACAGGTCTTAGCTGATAGTATCTTTCTCTGGTACAATCCTTGGACGATTAAATCCATGTTAGTATGCAATTTGCATAAACAAGTGTCTCGTGACCGAAAATCAGGTAGCAGCACCCAAAAAGGTCTTAACTTGCAGAATGCTGAATAGCTGACAGTAAAATTTGAGTTTTTCAGAAACTTTTTATGCAGATTGAGAAGACTGTCGCTGAGGTACCGCTTTTGTTTACGTGTCTTGTTTCTTGCTATAAACTCCTTTTTTCCAGAGCACAGTCTACTATTTTCATCGTCCTCATAAAATGTTTCGACTTCTTTTTTCAGTATTTCAGGCAAAGAATTTAAATTATTAATTTGTGTTTCATTTGATTTTTTCACTAAGCGTTTCGTTTTAGGGACTATTCTGTTTTGATTGGGCATATCTAAAGATGAGGGTCGTTTATTTATTTTAGCCGATACTAATCTTTGCAGTTGTTTTCTATAACGTTCATTTTGTCGCTTCATGTTTAGTATTATTTGTTTAAGATTATTTATCTCTTTTTCTTTTTTGTAACGGATACGTCTTACGGTAGAAGATACTGGTGAAGAACAGGTAGGAGATATTGCATTTGGTGTTTTTACTCCTAAATCAGTGGAAAATTCATTGCTCTGTTTAGAAATGCTGCGCAAAACCCTAGATGGTCCTGGTATAGGTGACTCCGGTTCTCTATTTAGAAACTGGTAATGTGAAGGTGAATCATTAATATTGTCTTGGAAAGCTATAGGTTCAGTATCAGACAAAATGCTGGGACTTTGTGGTGGAGTGTTTTGTGCAAGCAGGGCCGCTGTTCTTTGTTCTTGCTTCTTTCTTAGGTAATATGACTTATAATTCGTTCTCCATCTCTTTCTCTGTAATCTTTGTTGTCTAGAATTCATTTCACTTATTGGTAGTTATTTTTTTTCCTCTTTTCTACGTATGTAGTTTTGTCGGTTTTTTTCTTGTTTTTCTTTCCATAAGTCATCATTATTTTTTATTCTTTCATATCTCCTTTTCTCAGCGAGTCTTTTTTTTCTAAGCCTTTCTTCTCTTGTTTGCTTCTTTGGTTTTGCCATTTCGAAAATGTATATCTGAAAAAAGATAAGGGAATTCAAGCGACCAGTACCTTGTGCAGAATACATAAAATCTAATAAATAATGTATCGCAAGATTGTTTAATGGGTGGTTTCGTTGTAGATATTGCTTTACTGGCCTTAACAATGAACGGTTTAACGAAATTAAAAAACTGTATCAGGTGTGTATGTGTAGGTATTTTTCCCGAGGTTTTCTGTAATCTTCTTTTATATTTGATAAGCAATTTTATCTAAATTAAAATACGAGTGAAATCGTTAAAATACGAATGAAATCGTTAAAATTGAGTGAAATCGAAAACCTCTATTTCCAAGGAAAATTTTCTATTAAACAAACACACATACAAACAAACTAAGTACAACAAAAACAAATAGTGTAATTACTTTTTCGTTAGACCTAATTCATCTGACACATAAAAATTCATCTGGTCTTTTGGGATTCACCGTAATTTGAATTAAACCTAATTCATATGCCCCGTTCAAATTCATCTGGTCTTAAGAGCCAGATGAAACCAGACTAATGGGGACCAGACAAATGAGGAATTTGAAGATAATCAAATTCTACTGCTTTATTTATAAACTTATAGAATCAAAAGTGTAATTAATATCAATAGACAACCTCCCAAGAGACTTTGGTTTGGTTACAAAACGTAATTAAATACACACAATCCGTAAATGAAGACAGATTAATTATACTACTTACCGTACAAACGCCAGATCAGTCTTTACGATCGTAATTTTTCGCCAAAATACACTACGCACGAGCACTCCGTAGTACAGATCGGCACTGACTGGTGCGACCAATCACGAGTCGATATTATTCTGTCGAATATTTAATGTTTACCTTGAAATCATGCTTGAACAAATTGCGCCAGATGAATGATTACTTTAGTCCGGGACAAATTTTAAATTAATGTAATTACGAAAATATACAATTATTTTGTATTTAAGCATTAAAATATCAAGAAACATATATTTAAATATCAGTTTAACTTACTAATTTTAGTATATTGTGAAAATTGATCGCAGAAAATTAAATAATTCAACAAAAAGCGTCATTGGGACACGCCAAATTAATTAGGTTTAACTGTTTTCTGCAGACTTAATTAATGTTTCTTTTAATAAATCCCAATTATCTACATGAGGCCTCGATAGACATTTACCTTTACCATAAAACCTGAAATCGATATTTAAATTGGAGGTTATTTTGATGTGTTCTTCAGTTAAAAACACGTCACGACTGTGTTTCAAAGAATCACCCAACTGACATTATCATTAAAAGTTGACGTTTAAACGTTATGGTAAATTTTAGCTGGCCATTTCATGACACAATACAACCACAAACGCAACCTTATCATGAAATGATCATTTCATTCATTCAATATGGCCACTGTTTATAACTTATAAGTGAATCTTTCAATGTCATTTTTGCATCTTTCAATTTAGGTGAATCCAATGATATTATAATAATATTAAAAATATCATTGGGTGAATCAATTAAGATGAACCATGTTACATTGCCATAAGGATTACTAAAACTTACTATGGCAGATTGAATTCACCATAACTGGTCGGTCCCTTTTGTTCAATGGGGTAACTTCGGGCTTTCTGTCTGAAGACATGAATAATTGAATATTGATACTGGTGAGCTAGACAATGAACATAATCAGTGCAAGACAATGATATTAATATAATATCATTGGTGCAAGACTAATGACTATTAGACCGCAATATGACTACTATAATTAAGGTAGATATAGAGGAGCTCGTGGCTAAGTAATAACAGCCGCACGGGTCGATCCATCAGGTTAAGCTACGCTTGCCGGGATCGGTCCGTGAATGGGTGACATCTTTACATATCGAGACTCCTCCGTTCCTCGGAAAGCACGTTAAGCTGTTGGTCCCGGCTGACATTCGTGGCCCGAAACTCTGACAACCAGTCTTATCAAGGGGTATCGTATTACCCAATAGGTTGTGGAGGTCAGATAGGCAGTCGCTCTATGTAAAATACTGGTATTCAGCTGCATCCGGTTAGACTGGAAGCCGACCCCAACATAGTTGGGAAAAGGCTAGGCTGATTGATTGATAGAATTAAAATATATTGACTGTTGCATTTGATCTGTACCGACTAGCTTTAGTAGATATTACGAGGCCTGCAACTGGTTTGTTAGTTGCACGGTTATTTTATGCATACATTTATCTTCTACGCGGTTCACATTTTTTTTTTATTACAGTCCGACCGTCGCGTCGGCGTCGAGAGAATGCGTTCCTGACACAAGTTGGACAATTTCTAGTACTAATAAGGATCAAATTAGCTAAACAGTTTTTTTTATGAATAAGGGGTATATCCTTATTCATAAAAAAACTAAAACGCTGTACAAACCTATTTTAGTTAAAATAGTTTTCGAATTATGATTTGAGTTTGAAAGAAGAAGACAAAGCACTATTTTAACTAAAATAGGTTTTAGAGCGTTCGAGGGTTCGAGGGGTCTCGATATGTAATGGACGGTCACCCATCCACGAAACGACCGCGGCAAGCGTAGCTTAACCTTCTATTGACCCGTGCGGTTGTTATTATTTAGTCATGAGCCCCCGAATAGACAATGTACAACTAAAACCTAACCTTAAACATCCCCAACACACACGTTACATCATACTCGTAATTGAGCTAAGTGTACCTTGCATTAGTGCAGTGTAGTGATAAGTACTCAGCTCAATAATTACGAGCACCATTAAGCAATGTGTTTCAGTAAGTTGAACCTTAGGGTGGCTTTCCACCGCCCCGACGAGGCAGCTAACCAACGATTTTCTCGCTCAAGAAACGAACAAAAGATTGTAAGTCATCATCTGCCAAGTCTATTCCCAACTATGTTGGGGTTGACTTCCAGTCTAACCAGATGCAGCTGAATACCAGTATTTTACATGGAGCGACTGCCTATTTGACCTCCACAACCCAGTTAGGAAGTAACACGATACCCCTTGGTAAGTTTGGTTGTAGACTTTCGGGCTTCTGACGACCCGTAACAACTGTCAAAGATAACAAATGACAGCCGGGACCAACGGCTTCACCTGCTTTCCGAGGTGCTTAACGTGCTTTGTAGGTCGAGTGAAAGTAAAAGAGATACATATATTAATAGCTGACTGTTCACACACTCACATGACAAAAGACCAATCCTTTATTAAGGCGGGATGCGATAACTCTAAAATGTACAAATCCATTATAATGGCGCTAAGAATTTTTTTGTAGACAGCGAACTCTGTTTTATTTTTTTGATTTTTTTTAACTCAGCTAAAGCCATTGTTATATAACACAAGCATTAGGTTGCTTAGCTTGGGGCTAGATGGCGTTGTGTGATATGTCCAAACATATTTATTATTATTATTATTTATTATTATATTGACAGAAAGTCATTGAAATTCCTGATATTTTCGTTTTATATCTATGGTTCTCACCGCCGGCTAGTACTTACCATAGATAATACACTATCTAAAGTAATATAGATGGGCCACCGAGGTTTTCGTTTTGTAAAAAGTGAGTACTCAATCCTAGAGATAGCGCTGCATGTCCTAATGTCTCCTTCCCTAGCTCACTAGATGGCGCTTTTAGGAGTTTTGGTTTCTAGTATTAAATCCCTAAACTTTGTATTGAAGAATTAATGTTATTTTATTTGTGGAATAAATTAATTCTTATGTGTCAAAATGTTAATTAAATGTAAATTCATATTCTAGAGGAAATGTAGAATTCGAAACACACATAATAATTTACTTATTTCACAAAATAAATAACTTATACATTGTTCTAAATCTTCAACTATAAATGCCATCATCAAGAGACATACCAATAAATGAAACAATAAAATGGTAGATAGAAATTAAATAATATTTATTTAAGAAAACAAGCACAGTCCCAAGTTGTAAAAGAGCACAAAACAGATCACTAGAACACACGAACACACGACACAGAAACAACGAACGAAACTGTACTGTATGAAGTGTATTAACAAAAATAATAATGACGATTTGGAATCAAAATGAAATGGAATAAATAATAATTCCTAAAATATTGTTCAGGAATATCAAATTTGAACGAAACAGAAGAAATGTTTTCAAAAGTCAACGGTACTGACAGATTCTGTCTATCATCATTTACGTTTAGTTTCAATTGTGAGAAAGGTTTTATTTATTTTGCTACTATATTTAATAAATTTATTTCTAATGCAATAGTAAAATAATCAATAATGCTTAATTATTATTATTTATTTTGTATAGTAGCTATACTTTTCTTGTAGATACTAAGGTAGGTAAAAGTAGCTCTATCTATCTGCTAAAATGTAAAACTATGGCCAAAGTTTCCGTTCCTTTTCCTTCAGACGGCAGCATTGTCTATGAATATTTTTTTTGAAGCCAATGTATGGAAGTTTCACCCCCCTGAGTACTTACTCGTTTATTGCAGCGACAAGAGCTATCAAAGAGAGTAATACTCGCTCAGGGACTCTTACTTGGCAGGTAGAATACTCTCTGAGAGACTGACACTTGGTACACAGAGCAGCAGGCCAAGTTACTGCAAACTGTAAAATATTCTCATTCGATTTTGAACTTAACTCTCAACATTTTAAGATTTAAAATCATTTGGAAAAATTTGACAGTTTGGTATAACCTGAAGAGCTGTTGTCTGTACATACTCGTATGCATACCAGCGAGTAATCGTTCGTTGCCATCATGCACTCGCTGCTCATCGCTCGTTTACTCGTTTTTAGTTGCTAGCTCTCTCGTTTCTCGTTGGGGCAGGTGCCTTAGTGTGGCTTCCCACGAGTTACTCAGGCATGTTACTGTGAGGAAGTTGTGCGAAGTAAACGAGGTAATGGTGGAGCTATATTTTGTGGTAATTTTAACTGGACTATCACCAAGAAGTATGGATTTGATCTTTGATGTAAAATCATAAATATTATATTAGTTTTCAGTTACAGTTTATATCAATTGAATCAATTGTCTTAGTTTTCATTATATTAGTTTTCAGTTACAGTTTATATCATATTAATAAAAAATTAGTTTTCATTATATTAGTTTTCAGTTACAGTTTATATCAATTGAATCAATGGTCTGCGTGTTCCAGTAATACTGGAACACGCAGACCTAGATAAAGACGATGGGATGAGCTCAACATCCAAATATGAGCTTTGCCTACATCAGCACAAGGTCTAAAAGAGTAGAACAAATATAAAATCACGCCTGTAATACTCGAAAGGTTAGACAGAGGTGTAGACATCCACATTTCGCCAGGGAAGGCAGAAACTATAGATAACCGCCTGCAATGATCCTTACATACCCTTTTGCCTGGTTTACGTCATATATCATCATCATATTATACCCGCAAGACGGTTGCGAGTACTAGTACTACGCACCTGATGACCTTTCTGAAGAACATCACGAATAGGGTCACTATATGTCTTCCTAGGGCTTTTTGTCCCGGCGTATACACTCACATTCTGCCTTGTTAATCTTTTGTAAGTCGCCTTTCATTCATCCTCTCAACATGACCAAACCATCTAAGCATGCTCTTTTCAATTTTTGTCACTACATCTTCTTTTAAACCGCACCATTAAAAAAACAAAACAAAAACATAAACCCAAACACAGACACACACAAACAACAAACAAAAACAACAACACAAACAACAACAACAAACAACATACACACAACACATACATAAACATAAACATATACGTAACATATATTATTTAAATTTTTTTTTATTGCCTTGTCACATCATTCCTCAGCCTATCAAAGTCCCATGTAATAGGAGGTGAGCCATCAACAAATCAAGAGTGGAACAAAGAACGAAAAAATGCAGTTGTATGAAAAATTTTTGAAAAAAAAAAACCACTAAATTTACAATGTGCTGCCGCAAAAAAATTGCAATAAAATGAACAAAAAGTCAACTACGAGTATTTCACATTCTGCACTCGACTATCGATAACATTCCAGAGTTGAAACCACTCAACGCTGAAAAAAACCACACTTGTATGCAGCCGTAAGTATCGAGAACAGGGCAGTATCGGTAATCGATATATCGATACATAAATACTAGACTTTGATAAATCCTCTTTGGAAAAAAGGTGTTTTGCCAGCTAGACCAACATCGGAAAACTAGCCCCCTTATTCATAAAAAAACTAAAACGTTCTATAAACTTATTTTAGTTACAGAAGTGTTTTGTCAATTTCTTTCGAATTAAGATTTGAGTTTGAAAGAACAAGGCAAAATACTTCTTTAATTAAAATAGGTTTATAGAGCGTTTTAATTTTTTTATGAATAAGGGGGTAAGAGTGTTGCAATCAACAAATAAAAATAAAAAATGATGCTCACCACAATAACTTTTTTATTCTATGTTATACCATAGTATAATAATGATAAAAACTTTTTTTACAAAAAAATACAACCGACTTCCAAAAACAACACTACAAAGTGAAAAATAATTTTGATTTCGGAAGTCGGTGTCTAGTTAAATGTATATTTGTTTTTTGCCACCGACTTCCGAAATTAAAGTTATTTTTCACGTTGTAGTGTTGTTTTTGGAAGTCGATTGTATTTTTTTGTAAAAAAGTTTTTATTTTTCACTTTTTAGTTGTGGTACCTACCCCACACAAATTCTAATACCACTACCTGCAAAAAACAAACTAGAACATCATCCATATAAAAGTGGGGAAAAAATACGTATTATTGAAGCTAACTCAAAAACTACGAAAGCAAAGTTAATCAATTTTATATGGGACCAACTGTGATGTATACCCTCTCGAATAAAACAAAAAAAATCCAAATCGGTTTAGCCATCTTCGAGTAATCGGGGAACATACATAAAAAAAAAAAAAAAAAAACAAAAAAAAAAAAGGTTCCGACGAATTGAGATCCTCCTCCTTTTTTAAGTCGGTTAAAAATACTTTATCTTCATAGAAAACGGCCGAAACGACGCGCTTCGAAATCTCAGTCAGTCTCAGTTACGTAAGCTAGAGCGCGCGGCAGTTACGCACGGACGGACTCGTATTTATCTACCGAGCGGCCGTAGGTAATTAGTTCAAGGTCACTGCCCAGATAAACTACTGTATCATTATTATACTGTGGTTATACCTAGTAGCTGATCAAAGTTGGCATTATTGGTTGCCTACGTAACGCAAAAATAATTATTTACTACTTAGCTGGTTACTTCTGTTGTTGACCCCCTACATAAAACTTTGCCAAACCCTACGCCCTATATTCCCATCTCATCCATTTGACAATTCCCAGTTTATTACACATACATGATGTCACAAACGACAGCCTAACAGTAGATATATGCATGTTATGCAAAAGTATACATTTTAGATGAACCAAGTTGCTTCCCGCGCCTGGTAATTACAACGTCATGAAAATCGCCGAGTATTTGAAATAATAATAACCCAACGTAAGCCTTTGATGTCATAGCTTCATTTAATGCCTTTGGAGTAGTATTTTGATGAGGAATTATCTTTTCATTAGCTTCTGTAAAGGACCTATGTCATTGAGAAGGTAATTTTGCGCTCAAGGGCTCAATTTTCTAGGGCTACTTGTGAATGAAGAAAATGTTTCGCTCTTTTTGTTAAAAGGGAAGGAGGCACTTGTTCCAATCGAGTTGTAAATGTCAAAGGTACCTTTCAATATCTTGTCGTGCATTTAATTATATCATTTGCCTTTATTGCTTTACGCTACCTACACGACTTTTTGAGCGTTTGAGCGATATTTGGTAGAGGAAAATCTTACGGGTTCGCGTCACCGCGTCACCTCGACACCGCAACATGCTATGCATACTATGCACAGTTAAGCGACGATATAAGAGACTTTTTAAGATTTTAAACTGAAGATCGAGTAGTGTAAAGGTTTTGGAAAACATATATATTAAATCAAAGCAATTTCTTAATAACTTAATATTTTAGATTATGTTTATATTACATACATAATATAATTAATTTGTAAAGTTATGTCTAACGCGAATATACAACTGAGAATCACGCAAAAACTTTCAAGCGTATTTTTATGAAACCTTCAACATTTTCGAGATAATTTAATTATTTATCTTTTAGTTTACGTGTTTTAATAAAATACCTTATGTTTTATGTAAAATAATTAATAATGCGTCTAATTTGCGACAGCTCTCCTTGATGGGCGAGTCCTATTAATGGGTGGATATACGACGCGTTGCGTGAGCTCAGTACAGAACACGCAAGCTACCAAGCGTCTGCAAACCACTCAAGGCCGTTGGCACTTAACTGCTTCTTAAGGCACTTTACCGACCAAACGACCTTGAGTGTTCGGTCCTTCTCTGTCCCACCGCTCTGTCTCACTCTGTCCTACTCTCTGCGTACGCCCCTTTATCATAGAATTCACAAATATAGAAAAAGAAAATTATTTGAATAAATAGCGATCTTTTTAAATAAAATAAAACTTGAATTATTTAGATTTTTAAATTATCTATCCATTAGTGTAATCGTTAAATGATTAGAACATCACCTTTAGCAAAAGATGCATGCAATCAGTAATTATACTCACTTTTATAAAAGGAGATTTTAAATGTATTTATAACACATAATAACCTGCAATGATGTGCGTGTCGTGTAATAGCATGTAAAACATTAATAATGTGCTTTTAGATGTAGTTTATTATTCTTAATTAATGAGAGAGAGAGAGAGCCTCTGAATAACGCATTATCGCAAGTTTTTGGTCGGGTTAGCGCCTTAAGTTTTCACTACATCGGCAGTCCCATGACTGCCAATTTTTAAAATATTACTTTTATATTTTCGAGTATTGCAAGTTTCAAATGGCCTGATAAATTATTTCAGATAAGAACAAGTCGCATCGATGTCACTAGAGCTGCTTATCCCCTAAGGAGATAACGCGTTAGCACTCTCGTACTCTCTGCAATATTCAACATTTTCCTGTAAGCCGTTGCAAAGAAGGATAAAAGCATACGCCATGTCGCCCTTTCCGCTGAAAATACATAAAGAAAATACGGTCTTTTGAGAAATAATTAAACTGCAGCCTGCAACGTACATTTTCTGATAGGAATATTGTCACGGACGGAGGAATAATGTATTCAATTTGCCTTGCGGATTTTCGGCATAGACTTTTATCGTACTTTTTTACAATACTAACGTCTTCACGCTATACTAAAACTTATGGTATTAAACAAACTCTCCGAGGGATTAGTAGTTAAATCTTGAGTTAAGTACGAGATTCAGGCTTAGGTCTCGTACGATATGCGTAAATAAATAATTTACACTTTTGGGACTTAACTATAAAACGCCTTATCATTTATTATTCATGCATTGACAGGATTTATGTTACTTCTGTAACGTAAATACTGTCGATACGCCTTTACGAATACGCGAAGATTGTTTAAAAGTTAACTGGGGTACTTACCAATGAATCTACTCGCACTCTTTGCTATAGTTTCATTAATCTGACAGCAGAAGGATATGGAAGCGAAGCTTAAAAATACGCCTTGATAACTTTTCTTGATCATTGCTCCTCACTTGGCGCTCGCAAACTAATTTGTAAACTCTTGCATTTTTTTGTTTTGAAAATTTTTTTTTTTGTTAAAACTTCACTTTTCACATTATATATTTTGTATAATATTTCGCGGTTTTGTTTGTTTGTTTTGAATAATGCGCTTAAAAAAGCGCTTTAAGATTGGTGTCGATTGGTTGCTCGGTAAAGGTCGAGAGCTCTCGACACGTGAGCGTCGACTGAGCAAGGTCCCCCTAACTGGAACGGGAGAAATGGACCACTGCGCAGTACACCGGCTCGGCTTAGCTCTCTGCTGTGTATTTTTTTATTATTTTCAACAAGGTTGGTGCAGGAATTTCGTTAGGTTCACGCGGCTTTTTATATGCATAAAATGCTTTGAGTGGTTTGAAATTAAAAAGTTTGCTAACTCAATATTTACAATTTGTCGAGGCACTTTTGTTGCGTGTTTTTCATGTATTTTTCATGAAATGTTGAATTCTTGATATTTTGTTTTCAGACAGGTGTTCCATAAGTTCAATATTTATTTTTATGCTAGTAACTTTAGCACTTCAGAATTGATGCATCAAGTTTACTTCGAAGGCAGTTCTACATATAAGATCGCATAAATTGATAACGATACTTCGCTTGAGAGGGTATGGATTCAGGCGTCTTATGTATAATACTCTTAGGAGTCTACTCCGATTGAGTCGTGTGCAGTTACGTTTGATACGCTTAAAATATTCTCTTAGAAGCTAGAAGCTATAAATGTTGCATTGAATTGATTTGAATGCAGTCGTTTATTCATTTATTTGTTTGAGAAATAAGGACATTATTCACAATCTTTCTACGAAGCAATAATGCTGATAGGGAAGGGCTTGTTATAATTGACTTGCTAATTGTTTTAAATTTTCCATTTTCTATTCTGTTTCACGAAAACCATTCTCTTGAATGCAATGAAATCAATATTCAAGGCAGATACTGTAACAAAACAGAAAATTGCTAGCAAATGAATTTTATGAACGTTGTGAAGTAATATAAGGCTCTGTTATTTCTTCCAGAACTTTATCATTAACGTTCAAATCGGTTTTCTGTAACAGTACAACGTTCATGAAGAATCGAATCGAAGCATCGATTGGTCCAACAATTGTTGATGTATCGAGTCTTTTAGATTAAGCACTCGCTATCCGATTTATTTTACAGTGTGTGAACAAAAATAATAGAATGTAGGATTTATAAAATTGATATCGAATTTTTTTTTTGTAACCTACCTAAGCTTTTAACGCCCGGTGGAATAATAAAAATCAGTTATACAATTTTTTTTAGGCGGATGTGTAAAATAATAAAATTGTGCGTATTTAAAATTTAAATTATTATTTCATTACTTACAGTGTCAGGTATCACAGCATAATGTTCAAAACTCAATCCTAAAGTATTAAAAAACGATTTCTTTTTAATTCTCTTAAAATTTCTCTCCAGAGATGATTGACAGAAACATTAAGGTTCCCTCTATTAAATATTTGAAATGCACCGTCTGGTCTCTTTTTGACACCCTATTCTTAGATTTTCAGGTATATTGAGGTTAGCTCTAAAGTTCCAATTTAGGAATTGAACAGATTTTACATGTTGGAAATATTTTTTTTTTGTCCATGTTGTGGGGTATGTGGACAGGTTTCCCGGCATAATGTGGGTGTGTCGTTACCTGCTGATACCTACTTCATTCATACATAATATTAGTACTTAATACACAATAACTATGATGCGTATGAACATTGAATTACTTTCTATTTTTATTTAAAAAAATCAAGGAAAAATTCGTGTTTTTCGCGAAAATTAAAATCGCTGTTTCGAATTAACAAAAAGTTTTTTGTTTGGATTCATCAAGTCAAGTTGCTAAATAAAATTCAATATTTTGTTATTTTCCGGAAAAAATTAAGAGTACTAGACAAAAAATGCACATAGGTACATTTTTGGTAATTTAAGTATATTAATGCTCCAAATTCAATAATTTCAATTGTGTCAAACTGTCAACTGAGTCGTCACGCAAAATCAACAGTTCACATTAACAAGCCGCGTAATAAAACAAATTGAAACAGAATAACCCTTATTTAAAAGAATATTTACGTAAAATACTAACAGGCCGTTAATTACTTAAAACACTGCACTATGGTTGTATGCTGTTGAGAGAAACTGAAACACTGGAACACCATGCCGTAGGCAAAAGTCATTTGTGTAAAATTTTTGTTTGTTTGCTGGTGTGTGTGTGAGAGCAATGTTCGCTCAAGTTCTCTCTTATTTTATGAATAAAAACTTTTTTGTTGGTTGTTTTTCTCGTGTGTTTTATTTATGTGTGGTTTATGTGGTATTGCGGAGGACTGGAGATTAAAGGATTGCTTTTAAATATTCTGTGTGATTCTGTAAAAATCACACCGAGAAAACTTAGGTGAATGAGCTTGAAGTGAGCTGTCAATAGTGTCAATCCCTAGCATCAGGTACTATGACAGTTCACTTCAAACTCACTTCACGTAAGTTTTCACTGTAAGATTTTAATAGAATACATCGGCTGGTATCTCACATCACTGTTTTACGGTTGGCAATTAAAGACTTAAATTGATAACAGTAAAAAATGCTTGTTTTCTAGACAGGGTGGCAGGGACATACGCGCAACCTATTACCATGGATTCAGTACATGATTCTGAACTCCTCCTGGGGTTATTAATTAAAAAAATGCTGTTCCATACATTTTGACCGCGTAAGAATGCACTTTTCTATGAAACAGCAGATTTTTTTTTGATAACCTACTAAAAATTTCTACGCTAGAATCATGTGCTGAATTCATTGTAACAATTTGCGAGTCAATGTCAATGCCACCTTGTATTAAAATATAGATAACAAAAAAAACACGAATGTCAATAAGGTCTAAATTCGCTTGACACCATAGAAAATAAAAAAAATAAAGAGGTTGCCTTTATAATGTAGACAAGGAATATGGAAGGATTTCCCGGTAGCACGTTCGCGTGGGATATTTTTTACATCCACGCGGGCGAAGCCGCGCGGGAAGTACTAGTGTCATAAAAAAAACTATTATAATAGTAATATGTGAGCATGGCCTTGTCTGTTCTTAAGAAATATGACAATGTGTTATAGACAAAGAAAACATTTTGCTAATGAGCGCAAGACCTAATAGGGCGAAGAAAAACTTCGCTGTAGCATCTAGGAATGGGACTGGGATGTATTAATTTGCTACTATCTGGATTATTGCGATGTATTTGTATATGAATGTTACCTGATAGTAAGAAAGAAAAAAACTAAATAATAATTTCACTGTGGCAGCTGGGTCTGGGATAGAAAAGTATTATTTTGCTACTATCTCGAATATATGGATATGTACATGAATGATACCTGTTATTAGGAAAGAAAAAACTAAATAAATAATCAAAAAAATTAAAAAACACGACTGCCCTGCCAAAAAACGAACTAAAAAGTATTTTATTACACTGCCCAAAAAGGAGTATAACGTTTTTATACATTTTGGTGACAGACATTCGCAGTCTTACTACAGTCTGATTAAATCTTTTGCAGCAAAAGATGAAAATACTGATTGTTGTGCATGCACCTATGTATTTATACCAATAAATTATATAGTTTTTTTGAAATGTGCTCATCAATGCCTTCAATTTGATATCCATATTGTAATAATTTAAGATTTTTTTTTCACATTTGAAAATGAAGCCATACTGCCGCCATATTGAATTTATTTTAAAAAAATATAGCCAGTGTCACTCGGGAAGATGTAAGAATTCTAATGATACCCCATACATACAAATCTGTTCAGGCATTTAAAGGTTATTGTAGAATAAAGAAACTCATACACATACACAACTCGTAACTCGTACATATATGAACCCTGAAAAAACTCCTTTTTTGGGCAGTCGTGTAAAAATATAGTCGTTTAAAATTCAACTTTCAAGACCGAAACTATTGTCCCTGAACCAGAACGGGTTATTATTAACCTCATCATCGGCATCGCGACAAAACTATACGCAGCCAGAAATCTCCATTCTAAGTTCAAACTTCATAGTTTGCCGCATACCCATTTCCAAGCCAAAGAGAGCCTAAAGCCAGTAAATTCTAAAACGGTGCAGGGTTACGTAAAGGTCGCTCTTGCAGCCTAGTGTTATGTCACATGCGGATTCCGAGCAAATAAAAGTTTCCAAAATTAAGCCTCGTTTGACTCATACATTTTAATTTCCGTAACTATCATTGGCTGGTTCGTTGGCAAGTTCTTTTTTCAATGAGGTTATTTGCATAGTGTAATAAATACAGGGAAGTTTAGCATTTATGTTGTTCATAAAAGTTGTATATTTGTACGCTATGTTAAGTATACTTTAAACAGTTAAATATGTTATAGTTTGTTTATTTTAACAAACGAGTATGTACCGAAAATTTTCACTGCGTTGCTATTGGTCCACGTAATCAACACAAAGCAACGGGCTTTATGTTGAGGCCACACAAACCAAACGCTGTAGTTACATGTACATTCAGTTGAGTCATCGACTACCTGCGCGTCGCACGTGTTTTAGTGAGTGAACCAGACGATATTGTTTGTGCGTGAGTCACGGCGGACATGTCTCCTGTACAGTATGTTTTAGAAGTATTCAATATGAACGGGCCTTGACAATTTCAAAACAAAACAAAGGAGTTGGCCCCACCCCGGCCAATGACCCATCTCACTCTGTCAATATCGGAAATGTGCGAGAGACATAACTCAGTACTCGTTTGTTAAAAAAAACAGAATACAGCAATTTGCACAGCAACACAAACTTGTTGAAACAGATAGGTAATTAACAAATGCCTCCTCTACCCTAATTCACTTGTTTTGCTGTGCCCGACAGGGTGTGTCCACATGATCTAATTATAACTTTATCACCTAAGAATACTTACATGTGGAATGCAATAAAAGTATTGAGTATTGAGGTAATCAAACATAAAGACGCGATACGGTTTCCTAGAAGACAGCAGTGGCTGTCATTATTATAACGGCCGTCATGAAAATCTGTCATTTTCACCAATATTTGACATTAAAAGGTGTCAAAAAACCGGCCAAGTGCGAGTCTGACTCGCTCACGATGGATTCCGTACCACCGTACAATATTTAACACTACATACTTATTTAAAAAAAAAATACTTTAGGTATTTAAAAAAAACACGTTTCGTGTACGGGGCTCTCTATAATTTTTAACTTTATTTTGTTTTTATTATTTGTTGTTATAAATATTAATAACAGCCGCTCGGGTCGATCCATCAGGTTAAGCTACGCTTGCCGGGGTTGGTCAGTAGATGAGTGACCATCTTTACATAACGAGACCCCTCCGTGCCTTGGAAAGCACGTTAAGCTGTTGGTCCCGGCTGTCATTCGTGGATCTTTGACTGTCCAGTCAGTCGGAAGCCCGAAAGTCTGACAACCAGTCTTACCAAGTACCGTATTACCCAGTAACAGAGTTGTGGAGGTCAGATAGATAGACTGGAAGCTGACCCCAACATAGTTGAAAAAAGGCTAGGCAGTTAGAATAATGCTATAACGTGCACGTAATTCCATACACTTCATTGACGTGGTCGTGGACGTCTACGATAATATAGTCGCGTTAGAAAATAAAAAAAACGCACATTAGAGGTGCAAACTTTGGGCGGCGGGAATCTATCGCCGATACACGGCCACCGTAGGCGCGGGCTTGCGGACGACGAGTAATGGACAGCTCGCCGTCCGGTAAGGACCAGGCCCGGGTCGACGGCGCGTTGTGTTCCACGCGCGCCACAAAGAGATGTCAGCAGTGACGGGGTCCAATAGGGCCGACGCCGCCGGGGTCACGGGTTGTTCGAAAGAGATACCATGGCCCTGGCACGGGCAACTGAAGGAACACGGCTGGGTTTTAGTCAGTAAAAGTCTGACACGCCCTCACGCTCCGCCCAGAGCGGGAGAAGTCATTTGATGATTTCCCATCCACAAAAAAAAAAAAAAAAAGAGGTGCAAAATTCCAAAGACGTAGGTTGTCAAAACATATTTCGATTGCAATTAAAATAAACTTTTCAAGCCTCTAACATTATATTATTTTTCTTTCTAAACTCAAGTTAACAAAGTTAGAAAGAAAGAAAGAAAAACGTTTATTTGGACACACTTCGTGAAACACAAAAACAAAAGAAAAAAAAAAAAATTAAAATAATGTTTTAAAACAAAAGTGTGTGCCTCACGGCTGCTCCAAAAAGGTTCATTTCAGCATTAAATGCCAGACAGATGCTGCCTGACGCTGGTTTTCTAATGAACCTGTAGAGACAAGTGACGGGGAGTACAAACAGTTTCAACATACCTAATTGATAATTTATATACTTATAAATAAATAAACTAGTAATCAAAATATAATTAAGTACAATAAAGATATAAAAAATAAAAATAATAATTTTGTACTGGATCTAGATAGATGTTTTATATATTATATTATAAGCATTTTAATGTATATGAAATACAGTAAATAGGTTAAGACTACAAAAACAACAAGAACTGTCTCAGCAAACCCCGTTCTTAGCAATTGATATAGATTGACCCGACCATTCATGCATTCATAAATCGCTACAGACCGCTGAGCGCTGAGCGCGACGGACAATACACCGAAAGTTATTAATTAATTTAATGATTTTTAAGTTAAAGTTAAGTTAATTGGCCGTAAGCCATATCATGCTTTATTTTAACAGCACGGAAAACTGTTGTTATTTAGTTTTAAACATTTCACGTCACTCACGAGGCTCATTTGTTTTAACAAAATGGCCAATGGCCTGTAATCATACACTGTATTAATTTTAGAGTTTAACTAAAAAGTTTGTGGTATTAAGGTGTAATGCTGACATAAAATTTTTATTTAGTCTGTTGGTATATTAGCAGGTTATTTAACGATTTATAGTGAGTGTGTGTGTGTGAGTTTGTATGTGTGTTTGTATGTTTGTTACTTCTTCACGCTCAAACGGCTGCACCAATTTCGATAAAATTTGGTATTGCGGTAGCTGACACCCTGGATTAACACATAGGTTACTTTTATCCCGGTCTACGCAGATGAAACCGCGGGGCGCAGCTAGTACTGAAATAAATATACTAAAAAAAGATCTCTCTAACTGAAACAATAGCATCCATTCTGGTTTCAATATTCAGCGAATAAGGAACTAACTACACTTATTCAGCTCAATTCAGCTTTTGTCCATAGAAAACAGCAGTTTTGTATGCACAGAAGCTGAGTTGAGCTGAATAGGTGTAGTTACTCCCTAAGGGCCTCTTTCACGATGTCCGAATAGCCACTACTTACCGAATAAATTCAAAAATGGAACAGAATTTGTATGAAATTATCTGCCAAGTAAGTTAATAGGAACTTAATCGTAGGTGGTGAAACAGGCCCTAAGTCTGGTGTGCCTTTTCATTAACTCTGACGAAAGTAGTTAGACAGACCGTCTGTGTACTTTTTGCGGCAATTTGATTTTCGTCACTAAAGTGGCCTCTTGAAGTCAAACTCCCTTGAAGTTAGTAGACTAGAGAGAGTACGTAGAACTAAACTTCATTCCATATTTGATATGACTAAGGACTTTAGTTCTGGACACATAAAGCACTAAATTAGTTTCCTGAACTCTCGCAGGCAGCTTCGCAAATTTACATAATGCAGTGTGTGTTTTAATGCATGATCAGTGGGACCTGCTGAACTGTGTTTAACGTGCGTTACATGCTGTGAATTTATATCCTACAGCTGCGTAACGTTGAGTATGTACCTACACCATGTGCCTGCTAAGCTTCACAAAATAACTATGAAGCAACCATGTACTAAGCCTAAATAAAATAAGAACCTTTGTAGATACCTATATGAGTTTTACGCAAAAATTGTCCATCGACTAGTATTTTTTGCAAAAAAATGCTTTGATAGATATCTTTCAAGGCACTGTTTTGCAATATATAAGGCCCTATTAAAATAGATGGCCAAAGGACAATGCTCATGGATGTATGGAACCCCGTACCATGCTGCATCAAAATCAAACTTTGTTTTTTATAGACTACACTTATCATATCAACTTCTACGACACTTAGTTTTGTAAACAAAACCCGGGTTTCATAGTTTTTTTATAAAATCTAAAATAACCTATAAACTAGGTTTATTTTGTTCGACGTTACCGATGACGTATTTTATGTATAGACACGTCATACACGAACATTATTGCTCTAAAATACCGAAATAAGTTCACAAAATACAAGCAAGTTCTACTTCTCAACACACAAACACAATACAATTTAATTAATCTCAACTCTCAAAAACACAGACGGACGTATTCGCTAGCGCTTTTTATTTTGTGGATGGGAAATCGTCAAATGACTTCTTTCGTGTCAGACTTTTACTGACTAAAACCCACCCATATTCCTACTAAAGAAACGTTAAAAAATGACTGCATTCTAAATTTATGTGATAGGCTGTGAACGGCCAATTAACCATAGATACAAAAATGATAATTCTTTAAATACAAATTATATTCTATGCTAGTTGTTTTTAATTTATGTACAATCGGCAAAGTATAGATAGTTTCAAAAATCAAGGTTATAGCATGTGAAACGGAACGTCATGTCATCTAAAGGGAGTAAAACAATATCCATACTTTTTTACTTAAAATCAAATTCCCTGTTCAAATATCAAATCCCTGATGCGTAATGTCGTAAAAAATTATGAAAATAATTACTATAAAGTTTTGGTCTTGATGCGTGAGACTTTTTGGTACCACTTTTGGTCATTCTCCTTTAACACAGCGCTCAGCACGTCTCACCAAAGATATCCAAGCAAAAAAAAAAAAAACACTGATTTAAGTGATTTTATTTTGACCTAAAATAATATAAAAAAACGCGGCGGGCGCGGGCGGTGACGTGGTCACGTGCGTCTGCACATTTGTAGTATCAGTATTATAAGATAACAAAGACATGGATCTGTTTATGCATTGAGTAACCAACATTTTTAGTGTACTTTCGTTAGCAGATTTTTTTTCTTGTAAGTATCTAATGCGATTTTTTTTTTACCATTTTTTTTATTTTGGTGGTTTGAATGATTTTTAAAAGTTTGTCCATCTATTTTAATATGACCTTATATATTGCTATAGACGATTAAGGGCTAATTTGACCAAAGTCGGATATCTTTTATTCGTGGAATAAAATTGACGACTGACAGTTTTTGTTTGGAGAAACTGTCAAAAATTCAAAATTTAATCGAAGAATAAGACTTATGCTGGGTATAAATGTTTGGTCGAATTCACTCTAAGTGACACTACACTTCTCCCTGGGACAGCGTGATGTTCAGCGATGTTTCAGATCTGCTTACAGCTGGTAATGTGGTAAATACAAGACTACAGACGCGATACGCAACTCGAATCGCACAAGTCATAAAGGCACCGCTCGTCGTGCGACACGCGGTGCCTTTGAGTCGCGTGCGATATTTTGTCGCTCAATAAATTCAATGCTCAATTGTTTTTTAGAATAAGCTAAAGGTTTGCATTTATGTTCAACCTACAGTGTCTGCCCATCTCAATCCGAGAACAGCGCAAGGTTAGATGTTTTTTCTTGCATTTGTTTCCTCTAGGTTCGTAACACGTATCGCTCTGTAATTTCTGTCTGTCCCCTTGGAAACATTCCGCGATAACATTAATGTTTAACCTCTATTACTTGGGAAAAGTTCAGCTGTAATCCTAGATTGTTCGATAAATTGCTAGGAACTTCTTAATATTTAGAAGCTACCGATTTCACAACCAGATAGAATTTCGGTGTGTGTAGCTGCGGGGAGGGGGGGGGGGGGGGGGGCTCTGTATAATTTGAAGCACCATAAAGCCTGCTGCTGCCCATTTTCCAATGTTATTCATAGATGTTCCCCATTAAAAACTATGTTCCATAGATCAGCAGCAACTCTGCCAAGGGAAACTTTAAAACCTTTAAAAATGGCAGAATAACTGAAAAAGAGCATATGTCTTAATATAAAGTCAAATGTTTATAAATATTATATACTACCTGTTTGTGCCCGGCGTCGCCCGGGTGTTTCCGGTGGATTTATTTTCCGGAAAACTTTATTTCACACAAATCTTGTCCTGATATGACGAACAAAACAAAAAAAAAACAGCCGCATCGGTCGGGCCGTTCTCAAGTAGGTAATGCGCTTACATACATTCGGCAATTCATTTTTATTTATATTGATTAAATATTTTATTTTTATTTTGTTTTATTTATTCGGAAGAACAAACAATTACACATTATAGTATATTACAAATAAATAGAAAATAAGGAGTTATACAAATGTGCAACCAACAATGTTCTCCAAATATAAATTGTTATTAAGAGCCACGCACTAGAAAAAAAAAGACTTTTTTTCTAGTGCGTGTTAAGAGCTTATATTATAAACTGTATGGTGTGATATTATCTAGTATGCAATATTTTATGTTACGTATAACATAAAATAAAAAAAATAATAATAATAATATAAATATTTGTATCTGCTATAAGTTAATGATTACTTCTTGCTGCGCCCTAACAGGATCATGTACTCAAAAGTTTAAAGTCATAGACTATCTGTGTGAACATTATGCAATATAATTATAAATATATGCAGTTATTTATGCTGTCTTCTATTTCAAATTTTGAATTTAATCTGAAAGCTGCCAGTATCGAGAACAGAGTTAAATATCAAGCCTGTGAAAGTTAAAGCGTCGATTAATAATAACGCAATCTGTTTGTCTGTCATGATAACAACTTAGAATTCTGTTCAGTTGGCAATACGGAGATCGTGACGAATGCTACAATCAATCGATTCCTTATGAATATTAAACGCACTCACCATCTAGATATCAATGGGATGAGAGAATTCCATCAATCTACATGCATAATTACTTTGAATTGTGTGTTATCTATGAGGAGATAATCCTAAGCTATATAAATTCGAAGTGCAAAATGTCCGGCTTCCCAATCGTTATCTTTTCTGAACTGTATCGTATGTCAACAATCAATCAATCTGCCTAACCTTTTCCCAACTATGTTGGGGTCGGCTTCCAGTCTAACCGGATGCAGCTGAATACCATTATTTTACATGGAGCGACTGCCTATCTGACCTCCACAACCCATTAACTGATTAATACGATACCCCTTGGTAAGACTGATTGTCAGACTTTCGGGCTTCTGACGACCCGTAACGACTGTCAAAGATCCACGAATGACAGCCGGGACCAACGGCTTAACGTGCTTTCCGAGGCACGGAGGAGTCTCGGTATGTAAAGATGGTCACCCATCCACGGACCAACCCCGGCAAACGTAGCTTAACCTGATGGATCGACCCGTGCGGATGTTATACTTAGCCACGAGCTCCTCATCGTATGTCAACAAATAATATAATTAAAGACTTTGTTATCAAAATAACTAAATAGAGTAAAGTCACACTACACGTTCGGATCAAGTATCTCTTTTTACCCGACTACGGCGAAGCGAAAGGAGAGTAATAATTTTGACCCGTATGTATGTAATGTATGTAAGTATGTATAGCTGTTCCCTCAGAACTTCTAAAGTGCTTATTGTAATTTGACAAATCAGATATCGTTGGAAGCGTCGGTTATAGGTTATGTGACGTTACGTTACTGAAATAAAATCATTTAAAAAGAAACTCCATGAACTGTTAGTTAATAAATGCTATTATTCTATGAAACACTTCTTTGACGATAAATCATTATTAAAATACAACTTGCCTAGGTATGCGTTTTTTATACATAGTTACATGATGAACTTTTTGACTACTGAAATTTGTAAATGCAACAAATATTTAGAGATCTAATAATTTTGCAATGTATTCTAATTAATGTTGACATGCATGTAAATTAAACATAATGATGTACCTACATTTTATTGTACGCCTATATATGTATAACTATATAATATGTCCATTACCCTCTATATTATCCACTATTATTAATCCTTCATGAGAAATTAACCTTTTAACTGAAGTAACACAGTCACTCCCTGAAGTGTGTGACTAAAAAATAATTTATGGTAACATAAACTTATGGCAGAAACTTAATGATGGATGATTCGTTTTTATACAATCAAAACCCAATAAATTAATAATTAAACGTACTAATGTTGACATGCATGTAAATTAAACATAATTATGTACCTACATTTTATTGTACGCCCTAAGGGTAGGACCATAGGAATATAAAAAACAGGGTAGGACATAGCTGTTCGCAAAATATTTAACCAACAGCTGTATTATGTAACCTATGATCCACAATAAAGATGATTTGATTTAATTTGACATTAAATTGGCGCCCTCTAGAGGACAAAGTCATGAACTAAAAGAGAAAAAAAATAATGATGCCGTGTTGGGTTTCAAATGAAAGGGCTTAATTAGCACGTTTCAAATATATATATATATTTGGCTATTGCTTGTGGCTTTGCTTGCATGCACCCGATAATTGGGAATAATTTCTAAAATCACGCCTCAGATGTGAGTCAAACATATTATTTTCTCTCCAAACCTACCCAATACATAAATAATAATGATTCTTCTTTAAAAATCCACTCACGCGATAACTGCACGAAAGGGAACCGGAACGAAAAACGCGGATTGTCCAAGTGCACCAAATTTGACCCGGAACGAACGGTGACAGCGCGCGCGTTCCGGCTCTTACTTTTTTATTTTTTGTAATTTTGCATGCGGATTCACCCCTTGCATTCTATATCTTTTAGTTCAGTTGTAAGATGCACAATATTTTTACCAAAAGACGTGAGGTTGTATCCGAATTACGAACGAAGTTATCTACGGTTGAAAATCAGTTTGCGGAACAAGAGGCGCGCGCGGGGGGCGTTTGTTTACCGAGATTATTGTTCGTATTTCAAAACTTTGGAAGAACAAAGGTATATAATTATGATGTTATTTGATTATTTGAAACATGGGCAATATTTTAGGCAAAAAAAATTGGGTTATCGGTTTAGATTTTGAAAAAAAAAAAAATTGTTTTTTATTGGCGGTAATATAAACAAATTGATTTTTTTTGGGTATTGAAAAAAAATCAAGTCATCTATTGTTCTAAAACAAAATTCGTAATCTAGCCTATAGTCTATCCACTTTAAGAAATAGTAATTACTTTCCCATCAGTTCACAGATATATTTTGAGTACAAGCCGTGTATAAGTGGCTAGGCGCCCCGTCGCTCGCCGACAAATAATGTACGAGGACAATAGACAATCCCGGTGAGGTCGCGTCAGTGGAAATGTAAATTGGCTCTAACCTAAACGAAATTATAATCCCAAAATAATTTAAATAAAAAGTAAGTTAAAACCACAAAAACACTTCATGTAACATAAATCGAACAGATTACGTGTGACTCCGGATTTTTAATTTGTCTGTTTTTTCCTAATTTCAGATGAGAATATTTTCTTGTTTGCAGTAGTCGGGTTTTAGTTTTTAAACTTACTTTTTTTGTCGCTTAGACATGACATCCGCACGTAAACGCACTTGCGAATGAGTGCGACTGCTTGCAGACGGACTCCATCAAAACAGTCATTAAAATGCCAAAAACAAATGACGATCGCAGACGGCCTGCATCGTAATCAGTCTAAGAGAACCCATTCTACCGATACCAATTCGGTTGCCTAGTGTGAAGTGAGCTGAAACCGTTTTCTTTTTTGGACCAAATTAATGACGATTATTGAACAAAAGGATACATGAATAAATCAATTGCCTCGTCACAGAAATTCCAATTATTACTTTGTTCACTGCAAATGCGTATTTTATTTGACAAAGAGAATCCAAAAAACGAGAAATGCAAAACCTTAAGTGTAAATTGAGGGTTGGGAGCTGGCTCCAAGAATTAAGTTATGAAGCTACAGAAAAACTCCTAGCTACAACTGTATAACTTGCTTGTTTGAAAACTAAACTTACTTTTGTATTATTTTAGTTTTTATGAACTACTATTCATATGCGACTGAAATATGCACACTTAGTTACCAAAAGCACTAACTTGATAAACAGAAATATAATATAATATAATACCTATATATGTATATTTATATATATCACCTTTCTGTGAATTCAGCCCCTTACATTTTTTATCACATTTCCCTACTTACACAACACGACACACACATCACACCCACACACACACACATACACACACATCCTTACTAACCATACAATTACAAATAATCATTAGTATAATGTTTTTTCTGGTTTTATATAACTTGCCGCATTTGTGTACGAGTGCATAATTCTATTTAAATGTCCTCCGAAGGGGTGGAGACCTGGTGTCCTGAAATACAGGCCGTAAGGCCTAGCTTAGGCACCAGTCTCCCACAGTATAATTAAAAATATTATTATGTGTTTTTAATCATATTTTGAATTGTTGATTTATATTGTGGTGAGAAATAAACCTTATCTTATCTTCAGTGATAATCTCAATGTGCAGTTTTTTTACCCCGAAGTTCAGCACTGTAGTCCAACAGGTTTGAATTTACTGCAGAAAATACAAGAGCTCTTGTGCTCCGAGGAACGCAGAGCGGGGTTGGCATGCCAAGTTACGGTTATTTATTCCTTTACCTAGGTACCTAGAAATGCGGTTGAGGTTACATTTACGGTACGTAGCTACAAGAATATGCCTTGCTGAGGCAGTAGGTTTAAATATGTCCCTGAACAATCATAAACTGTACAATAGGGGGGCGTTAAGGCGACGATTAGCCGAATTAAACTAAAGATCACGTTGACGTCTAAACGAGTAAGTACTTAGTGTTAATGATTTGGAAAAAATATATGTTATATTAGAACATTTTCTTACTAACTTAATATGAAAATAATGTTAGACTATTGTTATATAATATTACATAGTGTAATTAATTTTTATAGTTATGTCTAACGCGGATAAAAAGTTGAGAATCACGCAAAAATTATCAAGCAATTTTTTATGAAACCTTCACCATTTTAAAGATAATTTAATTATTTGCCTTATAGTATAAGTGTGTCTAATTTGGAACAGCGCTCCTTGATGGGCGAGTCCTATTACTGGATGGACGTACGACGCGTTGCGTGACCTTAGCACGAACACGCAAGCTAACCACTTAAGGCTGTTAGATTATATCTGCGTCTTAATAAATATACCACCACCACCACCACCATAGATACATAATCTATCACATATAATTAATTTATCTATCATTGCTTTATTTTTATGGTTCCGAACCCAAAGGGTTAAACAGGACGGGTATAGTTATATATTCACTTTAAAAAAAAAACTTTTTTAGTCGGTTGTATTTTTTTGTAAAAAAGTTTTTATTTTTCACTTTTTAGTGGTTCACATGTGCTTACCCCTTCACAGCGTACTGGCGTGATGTTATGTTATGAACTGGTGTGAACAACAAACAGACATGAGATTTCAGCAATCCCAGTCCATTTGCTATCATTTATTGAGGAGTTCCGTTGCCTATCTCAGAAGTTCTTCATCAGATCTTCACCAAATTGAAATGGGACCACTCCAAGAAAGTACTCTTCCAAAAACTATCCAAATCGCTTCAAGTGTGCCTATAAAATTGGAAGAGTTCTCTCTATTTCTCCAGGATCCCATCATCAGATCCTGACTTGATGATCATGGGACCACCTGGAAAGTATACCCTTTTAAACAAAAAAAAAAAATAATCCAAATCGGTCCAGCCATCTTCGAGTAATCGGGGAACAAAGGTTCCGACGAATTGATAACCTCCTCCTTTTTGAAGTCGGTTAATAAATAATTAAATTAAAATAAAACAAATATTTAAGGGGGGCTCCCATACAGCAGACGTGATTTTTTTGCCGTTTTTATAGATAATACGGAACCTTTCGTGCGCGAGTCCGACTCGCACTTGGCCGGTTTTTAATTCTTTGCACCTATGTAGCACCTATTATTGATCTGTAATCACATCATATATTATATGATTACTCATTATTATAATGGTTAAAATAGGTTTTACTGTTTTATAATGTTTTACAATTTTTTACGAAACAAAATATTGTAAAACATTTTAAAAGACACTATGGAGTTACTATGGAGTTTCTTGACCATTCGTCTCCATACAAAACTACCTTTTGGAAGGGGCAACTAGAATCAATTCTATTTTCTTATAAATTTTGACATTCAAAAGTGCCTTTTATGTGCCTAATTGAAATAAAAATTTTATTTGACTTTGACTTTAGATAAGGAGCTCTACAAAGCCGCTTTATTTCTAGAACTCGATGTAAGTAGTACTTACAGTCAACAGCAAAAGTAGATGATCAAAATCAGACATTCAATGCTAATGAACGGAGTTCGCGTCAGAACTGTGTAGCGTCAAAGTGATTCAAAAGTATGTGATTGTAAATTATACCAAACATTTACTACTAGTACAGCTGCCATATATTCGTGATCAGCTTTGATTAGTATTGAATTTCTGATTTTGATCATCTACTTTTGCTGCTGACTGTACCATATTATCGGCCGCGTGCTAGCTCTTCCTCCAGTATCGCTTTTAGCTTATGTCAAGGTCCCACTATCCAGCGCCCTTGAATATATTGTTCAGCCATCTACTGGCAAGACTTTGTTATTACTTAAAAATTTGTCGTCATTTTGTACTAGAGATTAAAAAAAAAAATTATGTATTAGGTATTTGTATAACATTTGCGGCAGTTCTTTTAAACAGTAGTCGTAGTTTTGGTTAGAGCAGTGGTGGCCCAGTGGTAACGGCCGCGACTTACGAGTTGTAGGTCGTAGGTTCGAACCCCGACAGGCACTTTACTTTGTGTAAATTATTTCATCACAACTGCTCTCAAAACGGTGAAGGAAAACATCTTGAGGTAACCGGCATATCCTAGAACCAAAAATTCGAAGATATGTGACATCTACCAACCCGCACCAGGCCCGCGTAGTGTATTCTATTCTATTCTATTCTATTCTATTCTATTCTATTACGGCCCACTACCTCTCGAAGAGAGGAGGCCTGTGTCCCAGCAGTGGGAACATTATAGGCTGATTATGCGTCATTTTGGGCATGTTATACAAAAGACTAATAAAGTATTTGGTTTTATCCTGCAATGAATTTAAGTATTGTATGTAACCCACCTTTACATTCACGTACCCAAATAAATTTGACAAACCACTAATTAATTTTAATACTAATGAATATTCGACTACCTATACAAAATGCAGGCCACAGCATAAAACATCAGCCTATATCAATATCCGGTCAAAGTGATTTCAATTATTTAACTTGTCCGCGGCAGATTGACCTAGATAGTTCGGCTGCTCCTTCAAAAGCAAAACCCAGTAGGCAATAAATTTTCGAAAAAGAAAAAGTTTTTCTCAAAATATTTACACACGCAGTCAAGTAGACACTCCCCAGGATCGGTGGCCTCACGGAGCTTAAGAATAAATGTTACTAACACTAGTTTTTAAGTTTAAATTGTTACTAACAAATATGGAAGTGATTCTGCAATAAATGTTTATTTATTTTATTTATTTACTTTCATAGTAAATAAGTAGGTTAAGCTACGCTTGCCGGGGTTGGTCTGTGGATGGGTGACCATCTTTCTATACCGAGACTCCTCCGTGCCTCGGAAAGCACGTTAAGCTGTTGGTCCCGGCTGTCATTCGTGGATCTTTGACAGTCGTTACGGGTCGTCAGAAGCCCGAAAGTCTGACAACCAGTCTTACCTAGGGGTATCGTATTACCCAGTTACTGGGTTGTGGAGGTCAGGTAGGCAGTCGCTCCATGTAAAATAATGGGATTCAGCTGCATCCGGTTAGACTGGAAGCCGACCCCAACGCAGTTGGGAAAAGGCTAGGCGGACTTTCATAGTAAGTCCCATCAAATGAAGGAATACATCGCGAGGAAACCGCAGGCATGTCCTAGAACCAAAAAATCGAAAACCGTTACATCCACCAACCAGTACTGGGCCCGCGTGGTGGATTACGGCCCACTCTCACAGAGAGGAAACCTTTGTCCCAGCAGTGGGAACATTATTGGCTGATTATGCTATGTTTAATGCTCATCAGATTGTAAAAATACCTGCATTAAATATACTTAACATCACGCCTGTCTTCCCCGAAGAGTTAGGCAGAGAGCAATAACGGAGAAAATACCTGCATTAAATATACTTAACATCATGCCTGTCTTCCCCGAAGAGTTAGGCAGAGAGCAATAACGGAGAAAATACCTGCATTAAATATACTTAACATCATGCCTGTCTTCCCCGAAGAGTTAGGCAGAGAGCAATAACGGAGATTTTATATCCTTAAACTATAGTAAGTTTACAAAAAATACTGTTTAAAAACAAAAAAAAATATAGTAGGTTACTTTGACCATTTCAAAACCTAACAAGTGTTTAGAACTTACAACCGTTTTTAATGGTTAAGAGGTAATTTTACACAAAATACTGTTTAAAAACAAAAAAAAATATAGTAGGTTACTTTGACCATTTCAAAACCTAACAAGTGTTTAGAACTTACAACCGTTTTTAATGGTTAAGAGGTAATTTTACACAAAATACTGTTTAAAAACAAAAAAAAATATAGTAGGTTACTTTGATCATTTCAAAACCACACCAAACAGTTTTTAATGGTTAAGAGGGTTGGCTCCGTACGGCATTTCATACAAACTTTCAAGTCCTTTTTTATCGAAATGAATTTAAAATGAATGAATGTATTTTAATGTTCTTAACTAACTTTTTTTAGACCTACATAGGTCTAAAAAAAGCAAAATACGTGTGACGTTTCATTAAAATCGGTTCATTCATTTAGATAAAAAAGGACTTGAAAGTTTGTATGAAATGCCGTACGGAGCCAACGCTCTTAATTGTCTCCTGGAGAATTTAGTTTGAGGCACTTACTTGGTTTTGATATGGGACAGCTGTGTTGATTCGCTGACAGATCGGTACTAAGTAAACCTGTCGGGGGTAGGCCTGAATCAATTCCTCGCGCTGACGATTATTCAGAGATGGATGATGAAATATTGGAATAATTGGGTTGTTTATGAATCAATTTGTTGCTACTCGGGGTTAGAGATGACACAGACAACATGTTGTTACAGATGAGACAGTTTTACTAAACCAAGGCTTCGCTTAAATTACGAGTATGACATAATATTGCTAATGGCCGATTCCTGTAATTTACGGACCGTTATCGGTTACAATTAAAGCTCTTGTATCTTTACCAATAATGAAGCAAAGACCTCATAGCTTTGCATAGTAGACCCCCCCCCCCCCCCCCCCCCCGACTATATGGATGTAACTATCACAGGTAAAATTAGCTTACGAATCTAAGTATATGCCTAGTTTGGCAATAAAAAAATCTACCATTGGTAAGCAAAACGATTCGTTTCTTTTATAGGAACCGAGTTTTAATGTACTTATTATGCACTTATGATTTCTACTTGTGGTTTGTATTTTTATGAAGTTGTTCATCTGGCGATAGGTACCTAGGTACATCTTGAATCACATTCTCCTTATCGCTATCATGTTTAGTTGGTGTATAGTGATTTTCAAACTAATCTAGCTCTGGACCTCCTTACTCACTCAGTTTATAAAGAGTGAAGACAAGTTTTTCAAAGAATTCTTCATGGAACTGCAGTACCGAGTTTGCAGTTTCGTCATTAGCAGGAACTTTTTCAAAGACACGTTATGGTTTAGTCCGAGCAGTAAGTCAACCAATCTGCCTAGGCTTTTCCCAACTATGTTGGGGTCGGCTTCTAGTCTAACCGGATGCAGCTGCATACCAGTATTTTACATGGAGCGACTGCCTATCTGACCTCCACAACCCAGTAACTAGGTAATATGATACCCCTTGGTAAGACTGGTTGTCAGACTTTCGGGCTTCTGACGACCCGTAACGACTGTCAAAGATACACGAATGACAGCCGGGACCAACGTGCTTTCCGAGGCACGGAGGAGTCTCTCGGTATGTAAAGATGGTCACCCATCCACGGACAACCCCGGCAAGCGTAGCTTAACCTGATGGATCGACCCGTGCGGCTGTTATTACTTAGCCACGAGCTCCGAGCAGTAAGTATAATTTTAATTAAAGAATTTATTAAGGTGCTGATTTAGTTAGAAAACTTTTAGGTATTCACTGGTTCCGCAACGTCTACAACTGAAACCTCTTTTCATAACCACAACCATAATCTACTGCTGTATTATCTCTATTTCTCGTCACCGAAAATATAAAATATTTTTCCACTTCCCCAGAAAATATATATGCCCCCATATATTTCCGGCAGCGGCCTTCAAGATTGACTACAACACTGTCACTTATCGCCCAAACATTACAACGATTTGCAGCCCCTTTCAATGCCAGCCCTAGTTCACACGAACCTAGCATTATTCATATTAACCATTCATATTCATTGGCTGTAAATAAACTGTTCAAACAAGTTCGTACTTTAACTACAAAGTTATATACTTTTAAACAAACTAGGCATGTGCTCATAAACAAAGTAGGCATGAACAGAGAAGTTCGCAACGATTCCTCGTATTTGTACGGCTAGGGTTGGTACAGATTTGCGATTATTTAATAAAACCGGTCGGTTTTAATTTAAAGTTTGCGGTTTCGGCTGTTGTTTGCAGGTTCGAGGTTTGCCAACTATTGCTCACTCTACTGAGACATGGAGCTACATGTCTACGTAGTTTTACCTCAAATGTTTTAATTGTGACCTTTGGATATTAATTTCTATTTCGCTGTAAATTATATTGATATCTATCCATATACGTTGGTGATCCTTACCTACGTAATGATGCACGAGACGTTCTTTGGTTTATGCCACCCTCATGAGAAAATGGCGTAATAGAATTTTAGTGGCAAATGAAGTGCTTTTCTAAAAGAACCTGGGTTATTTATTAAACATGCACTCAAAATTCAGATGCGACTGACTAGAAGCTGTCCTCAATATGCACTCATTCTTATTCATATACGAGTAATATTAACATTCACTGAAGAAGGAAATTGGTATCTCTCACTCAATCATAATCCACTCACTGCCACGAAAAGACGATCTTCGGAAAGGTCAGATGCGTAGTACTCGCTACTGGCGTGCGTGTATAACCAGATGTATGAACTTAAACGAAGCAAAAGGAGTATGTAAGGATCGTAGCAGGTGGCGTTCTGTAGTTTCTGCCTACCTCCATGGGAAGAAGGCATGAGTTTCATTTATCTTCTAAATTGATACAAAACGGATATAAACAATTGAACCCCGTTCTTTCATCAAAGTATTTTCCCATAATCAATACTGCAGCTCTGTACAATGTTTACAAGAAGCTCAGTTATTATACTTTTTTAACCCGTCGCGCGCTAATTAGCAGACACAATTGAAATTCTATTGTTATCTGTACACATGGTGTGCAATCGACATTTTAAGAGTTAATATCCTGCTCTGTATTGCGTAGGAGTGTAAGAATAATAAAACAAGAATGCTCCGACATCTCTGCACCGTTGTAAAATCTATTACAACGTATTCCACTTAATTACTTTCATACTTTCTACGAAAGAATAAGGAGCAGTAGTTATCATAGCCTAAGTAGTTTGTTATGTTCTAAGAGAAAAGACTGGTTGGTAAGTTTTACATTTTGCAGAGAAACCAAAAAGCAGGCAGGATTGTGTTATAGACAGTCGGTAATGTTCCCACTTCTGCGAAAATTATGCATAGAAAAACAGAGCATAACATTGCTTACTGCGTGTATAGCAAAATATATTTTTCTTAAAGCCGAGACGATTAAACGTCAAAAATGTATAAATAAACCCCACAATTTTTAGACCGTCAAACCACGCACAATGGTCCATATGAAGGACTAAGTGCGGAAACCAAATCCTCTAACATAGACTGGCAAACTATAGTGAGCTTAAAGGATCCTGCAGATAGGCGCGATGCGACGGTGTGACGCGATTCTAGTAGAACAATTTCCATGAATTTTCACAGTAATTGTTCTGCTAGAGTCGCGTAGCGCTGATGCATCGCGTCTGTCTGCGGGACACTAAACGGCCACAGACGTCATACAAATAAAACTTCTATTGTGTGCTTTTAAGTACGTGAAAAACTCTTTTCCAAACTACAATAAGTCTTTCGATGTAGTAGGTAGATACTAAAACTACCAGTGTATAAAATCTTTAGGGCTGCCATGATCAAAACAGCACGCACGCTTCAAAAAGCGGCTTTTCATACTTAACTCTATCTTGTGCATCTATTATATTTAGTTTAAATCCTTTATGTTCTCTTACCTAATTGCCTTCAAGCGATACCCATATGTTTCTGTCAGAATCACTTCAGGTTCCGTTGACTTCGTTAGGAAAACAAATGTACGCAATACTGGTACTTATACCGTGTACTTAAGGCTGATTAATCTGTAGCACTTGTGCTAAAGTTTATCTATAAAGGAACACCTGCATCGGTATGAAGGAATTTGTAGCAGTGTTAGAAGCACCTTCACGTAGCAAGTAACATGGTGTTTAATACCTAAGGCACTATTTTAAAGTGTTAGAACTGGATTTTTTCACGCACTACCCAGGGTTATTAAGAGGTTGTTATTTTTTTTTTTTGTTTTTTGATTGGGAAGACTTATGAACAGTAGTGAATTTTTATCAGCGTGAAAATGAGTTCCGTTGTGTTCCTAAATGGCGTAGTAACAATAGTTGAATTTTTCTGTTTGAACATCAAATTGGGTTGGTTACAGTAGGTATGACAGCGTTCAAAGTTTCCATCGTTAATCTCCGGAAAAACCGAACTTTGCCGAATTAAATGTGACTAGTCTAATAAGGGAGTGACGCAATTAGTGCGTCAATCTGAACATAAATCAATTTTTATTACTCGAAAGTCACATTTTATTCGCTATATTTCGGTTTTTTCCGAAAACAAACGATGGCAACTTTGAACTTTGATTATATACACTACTCCATTTGGGGTTATCAAATACCAATTTCGCGTGTCATTATGAGAACCGGGTTAAGAATTTTCCTGTACTCCGAGAATTTAAAAACTACAAACAAAAAGTTCTATTCAAAAACATATCTCTCGATATCCTTTCTGAATACTCCCTTTAACTCAATATTGCCTGTAAGTGAGCGTGTCCAATTAAAATTGTACGCTAAAATAAATTTTCCTTGTAAAAATATTACGAAGAATAAAAATGATGTACCTTCTTGAGGAATTTTCTTTCTCTCGCCGACTATTAGTGGATTCTTTTAGTTGGTTCGACGTGTACTAGTTGCACTCAAAGTGTACTAATATTCTGGATGTACTGTTAGTGAATTATGTTTGGTTCGTACATACATCTTCGTCTTAGCGAGTTTCTGTTTTCTATTTTCTAGAATTTTTTTTTTCTTCGGATTGGAGAGGTGAGTGATTCTTTCTTGAATGTTTGTTGTTTTGTGGTTCAAGATTAGATGTTGTTTTGTGATATTTTTCTGTAAAGTAACTACTAACTGAATATTTAGTGATAAAAAAATAGACGGCGGTTTTTATGCCAGTTAGAGCAGTGGTGGCCCAGTTGTAGCGGCTGCGACTTACGAATGGTGGTAGGTTCAAACTCAAACTCAACTCAAACTCAAAGCATTTATTTCAATTAAACCAATTACAGGCACTTTTGAATTGTGAAGGGGTCGGTCAGTCAAAAAGATGTAGCTAGGCGCCCATTCCAAAGCATAGTAAAACCTATGGAGAAGAACGGGCAAGAAACTCCACGGACACTCTTTTAAATCAAGATATGGTTACAAAATAATGGTTACATCATTCATGTTGAAATTTTACATGTGAGAACGATGCAGAACGTTAAAAGCGTCCTTAAAAAAAAAAAAAAAACAATTCAAATATTTAAATTAAATTAAAATAAGCCGTGGCCGCTAAGGTATGATCAGCCTTCACTGACAGCGCTTGTTCACGAACCTGACGCATGGATTAGCTAAATGATCCAACACGCGCCACCATCAGCGAGACATTAGAGTGAGCGTCACATACTCTCAGCCGCCAGGGCATATTCAAGTCAAACAAAGACGTACCCAGTAAATGGTAGCTTTAGAGTATGTACATAGTACTCACACATGTGCTATGCAATTATATAATACAAAGGAGATTGAGTCTATACAATGCAATGATAGTCTCAGTTCGCACCCAGACAGGCGCTTTACGTTGTGAAAATTATTTCATTACCACTGCTGTCAAAACGATGAAGGAAAACAACGTGAGGAAACCGTCATGTCCTAGAACCAAAAAATTTAATACATGTGACATCTACCAACCCGCACTAGGCCCGTGTGGTGGATTACGGCCCACTCCTCCTCGAAGAGAGAAGGCCTGTGTCCCAGCAGTGGGAACATTAAAGGCTAATGATGCTTATGCGTCCTCTTCTTTTCAATGCATTACATATAAACAGCAGAACCTGCACCAATTGCATTATTACTTGTAGTTACTCGTACGTCTTTTTTCCCTACGAATAAATAAAAGATCATGCACCATCATACGATACTGCATAAATATGAACCTGAGCAAATACATCGTTACAGATGCTGCAAATGCAACAAAAGCAATCAAATTATATTGGCAGCCATGTTAGTTTTATTCCTGATTGAGAAATACTATCTATTTGTTATGCGGTTATCGAATCTGTATCGGAGCATAAAGATGAATACACATAAACGATATACCAACAGAAAAACAACAGAATTCTTAGAGTCCTATAAAGCATGGTATTTATTGAAATGGTGTTTTTTACACATGCCTGGTTTCTATTTGTTACGTTGGTACATAAGGGGAATCCGCTGTGGTAGCTCGCGAAATTTTAATTTTCTTGCGTTTTTAGCAATTTGCAGGTCAGGTTGTATCTTAACCAACGTATAATTCGCGACAATAAGAATAAAAATCATCATAAAATCATATATCTGTAAGTTAGATTTCCTCCAGATTGGTCTGATTTCGGAATTCAGACGAATCCGGAGGAAATCTAACTTACAGATATATGATTTTATGATGATTTTTATTGTTAAAATTATATAAATACGTAGTTCTTATTGTCGCGAATTATACGTTGGTTAAGATACAACCTGACCTGCAAATTGCAAAAAACGCAAGAAAATTAGAATTCCTCCAGATTGGTCTGATTTCGGAATTCAGACGAATCCGGAGGAAATCTAACTTAGGGAGACGTATTGATGATTTTTATGGTTAAAATTATGTAAATATATATTGGTCACATAGAAATATAAAAAACAGTATTAACAACGTAAACGTAAGTAACAGTAAAAACAATATAAAAAAATATAAAAAACTTCTTTCATATATCTATGATTGGTCACTATCGCGAATTATATTTTGTTTAAGATAAAACTTGGCAATGACCTGCAAATTGCAAAAAACGCAAGAAAATTTGAATTTCGCGGGCTACCACAGCGGATCCCCCTTAAGTATTAAGTACTTATCATGTAGCAAAACAACGAATTTTTTGCCTACGACAACGCCGAACACGCAAAGTTGAACACACCAGAAGACCAATTCTCGTACCTAAAAAGGTTCAAATTCTAGTCGCAATCTCATGCCAGCGACAATCAAATGTCAAAAATGTAGGTAAACGCTATACAATTTTTGACAGATTGACCTAATATATTGCGAACGTTGGTTTTATTGAACGCTGTTTTGAAAAAAAAAAATTTTAAAGACGAAACTAACAGAGTTAAATCATGAGATTTCTCGGACAGAACCTCGAATCTCTATAACTACATAGAAAATTATAAACATTTTATAACAGAAAAATCTGATATTAACTTGAAAACTTTAGGCCTTCCTTATTTTGCTTTCAGCTGCAGCGCCATCGACCCGAGTCTAGACCAATTACGCGGAAAAATACTGTAGTACAAGCACAGAAAATATTCTCGGGCATCCACGACGATTTATGTAACCACATTCTACTAAAATAGGCCAGAAATGTGTGGGGTTACCAGCCTGGCTGTAGGCAATTTTGGCAACCGAAGCACTGCAAACAAAAACTTTATGATTAAGAGTAAAAGTTGTTTTTATCTAACGCCAACTTATCGATTGACGACTAATATTGCCAAAGTTCACTTCTTAGTTCATCCCCGTTTAGAAAGTAATTTCAATTTATTTGGAGACTTTAAATGTGAGAAAACATTTCTAAGAATTCAATTTGAGTATGGCACATCTAATTGATATGAAATTTAGAGATGTCGTCGCTGGAAACGTAATGCCAATTTATTACAAGAGGGTTGAGCAATAATGAATTATTGCTCCTGAAGGTTAAGGCGAGGAATCATATTCTCGTAATTTATTCAATTACGAGAATATTAGCAAAATAATAACTAAAGCTATAGTCTCAATTCCGCTTATCTCTCAAAATATATTGAAAATAAGAAATTTATAACGGCAGATTCTACTGCGTGAAAATGCAGTGATATTTACAATTTTCTCAAAAACCTGTATTTTAAAATTCACAAAACCTGTATGAAAAATTACAGACAACTGCCGATCAATTCTGTAAAAATCTCACCATGAACACTTAAGTGAAGTGAACCAGCCAAGTACACTAAGGTGAAGTGAGCCAGCCAAGGACACTAAGGTGAAGTGAACCAGCCAAGGACACTAAGGTGAAGTGAGCCAGCCAAGGACACTAAGGTGAAGAGAATAGTGCCAGTGCCTAGCATCAGATGGAATGATAGCTCACTTCAGTCTCAATTCAACTAAGTTTTTACGGTGAGCATTTTACAGAATAGGTCGGCTGAAAAGGATTTTTATAGTATGCAGTTAAACTTACGCAACCTACAACACACAACAAACACTACGACATATCTCCTACAAGACTCGTTTCTAAACAAAGAATAAAAAAATCCGGCCAAGTGCGTGTTGAACGCACAATGAAGGGTTCCGTAATCTGCAATAAAACTCCATAAGTTAGAATTGACCACAAAAAAAAACGATTTCATGAAATCATGAGGTTTGAGGTCAATTCTAACTTATGGAGTTGAATTGCTGATTCTAATGATTATAATTCTGTAAAACCATATTAGCTACGGCCGCGAATCATATTTTATTCAACATACAACTTGATACTTACCTGCAAATTGCAAAAAACGTAAGAAAAATTGAATTTCGCGGTCTACCTTGGCGCATCCCCCTTAAAGGAATGTTTTTGGCAAATGTTTATTGTAAAATAAGGGGCAATAATAACAGCAGCAGTGATCTGATACTACTAAATATATTCGTGGTGAATACTTTACAAGCAAGTGACAAGTTAAAACATAGACAAGAAAACTCAAACTCAAAGCATTTATTTCAAATAAACCAAGTCCGTAACTACGCTTATTTGTTTGGTGACAGACATGTGTAAAAGAATATTCACACATGCCAGTGCATCTATTTAAGCGACCTCCAATAGTATTACAGAAAAATGCTGTTAATTGTGCTAATGGCACATGTCACGTAGTTTACCGCCAACGTATACTTATAGAGGCTGTCCAATTTTCTGCAAGGAACCACACACTAGATAATTGGTCCATTCACAATCACGCCATGTTTACACTGTCAGACAATTCAACCAAATTCAATAGAACGTCTGTACTCCAACAAAGACTTGTGTACGTGCCTTTACATGGCTCCGACACAACTTTCGTCCACATCGGGGCTACACGATTGCTCTGCGGTTAGTTTTTGCTAGTTAATAACACAAACGTATGCCCCACGCGGTGTTATGATTGTTAACTGTTGAAACTGGCCGGTTATAATTACGGTGGTGGAGTTTTAAAAAGTTAATGCAAGCACAGCAATATTTGTGCATTTGTTTTTTGTAACTACAGTGTAGTGATAGGGAATGTATCTACTGTAATGTGTGTAATGAATGTACCTACTGTAATAGGGCTGATGCCTGAGGAGCTCGTGGCTAAATAATAACAGCCGTACAGGTCGATTCATCAGGTTAAGCTTCGCTTGCCAGGGTTGGTCCGTGGATGGGTGACCATCTTTACATACCGAGACTCCTCCTTGCCTCGGAAAGCACGTTAAGCCGTTGGTCCCGGCTGACATTCGTGGATCTTTGACAGTCGTTACGGGTCGTCAGAAGCCCGAAAGTCTGACATCCAGTCTTACCAAGGGGTATCGTATTACCCAGTAATTGGGTTGTGGAGGTCAGATAGGCAGTCGCTCCATATAAAATACTGGTATTCAGCTGCATCCGGTTAGACTGGAAGCCGACCCCAACGTAGTTGGGAAAAGGCTAGGCAGATTGAATAGGGATGATGCCTGGGTAAAAAAAAGATGAAAATTTATTTAGTCCGTCGTCAGTCAGTTAATAAAATAATATTAGACACGTATTTTTTTCTTAGTCATAATTAATAAAAAATGTCTTAGATAACACACATTAAAGTTGGGGAGTGGGGGCTCGCTACGTCACTTCTACGTATAAAATCTAGCTAGGCGTGACGTCATGCCATATTTTAACTCAATGTATCGCAGTAACCTTTTGATTAAATACTTACGCAAAAAAATAAAAAGTACGATTCCAATATTTTTTAATAATATAAATGATGCCCAAAAAATTTTTTTGTCAACATCCCTATTGTGAATGTTAATGCAGAGTTGTATTTTAATGCATAAGCATCGTTAGATCTTAGTAGATAAGTGTTATAACTGTCACCGTATAATTACGAACTTCGTACGAACTATAATCGAACTATACCTAATCTATCGGTACCAACTTCGGTTAGCGGTAACTCATTAACGGTAACTTCGAACTTTTCCTTTAGATTATATACTGTCGAAAAATTGTGAAGTGCATTAAACCGTGTGCCAACCGTGTTATTATAGTCTGGACGAGGTTCTTAATGACGAATCCCTATAATTAAAAATATTTTTCTAATAGATACTAAGCGAACGTCGGTTAGGTTAAAAACATCGTCGTTGTAATTTGTAACTGTGTGTTTGTATGCCTACTAGGCAGGACATAATGGAACTGTCACTTACCTAACATCTGTCTGTATAATCTATGCCCACAATAAAAAGATTTGATTTGATTTTGATTTGAAACCATTTACAATTTAACGCATTATTTTTCGATAGTTTATAATTTATCCAAGAGAAATTGACAAATTGTGAACTGGTATCAAACTTGCTTGCGACGTAATGCACCACGCGCTAAAGATAAATGGCCTGCCTAGCTGCGAGCAACTTGGAAGTAGCGCTCGCCGGCCGCTGCCGCGGCACCACTCGCTTTGCTCGCTCGGCTCGCACACGGTTGGTCACAGTATAACCTAACTCATTTCACCTAGTTCACAATTTTTCGACAGTTCTTAATTTAACGGAAATAAATCCGATAGATTATAAACTAACTGTTCTCACAATCTTACGGTGACATAACCATCAAAATAATAAAATAAGTAATTGTTGCATAAATGAAGCAAAAATTTTTAAATGTTTAGTGTAAACAATTGTTGGCTAGCCTAAATAAATAAATAAAATAATGTGACGAAGAAACAATTCAGGTCTCGATTAGCCACTGAAATTTTGCAACCATTATTTTATTTTCAGCGAAACAAGAATACATTACAATAAAATAAAACCTTAAACCAAGTTTTCATCATTATTTTTCCTAACTTTTCTTTACTTCTTTTACAGATACCGGTTGCGGGACGCGACAAAATTGGATTTTTCTAGCCTTTTCGGTACCCGTCACCTGCACATACTTGAGCACATTGTATGTCCTAAATAAACAAAATTTGTTTCGTGTCTTTTTATGTGATTTATGTACATTATGGCTGCCATAACACAGGTAAATTGTGTACCTGTATACCTATAAGTTACAAGTATTAGCTTATCTAACATTTCCAGTCCTGAAACGAAGAAACTTCCTTTCAAAGACGAACTAAGAAATACTTGTTTACACTTAGTAACTTAATTTACAGTCGTTGGAGTTAAGAGCAGTTTCACAGTTTCTGAGCAAGTAGATGTTTTTCACTCGAATCACAAGACTTTTTAACGTATGAACAAAGAAATGTAAGGACTGAAACCTTTAGAAGTAAATGTTAGTTCCGTAAAAGATTCCGAATAAAATTGAGATCCGTAAGTCGTAAACTGGCGGACAGTCAGATGTTTTGTTTTATGTACGAAATGGTAAATAGAACAAAAGTAAAGTGTGGAAGGGAGATCCGTAGTAGTGGGTAGTAGAGGAGTACATAGTGATGCAGACGTGGCGTTTGTGAAAGCCATATAACAGAAAATATTATCCGTACAAAACGTGTTGAGAATTAAATAAATCGTAAATTGAAGTAAAAGTAAATCTTTATTCAATTACCCTCTTATTCACAAAAAACTAAATCGATCTTTAAACCTATTTTAAGTTAAAGAAGTGTTTTGTCAATTTCTTTCGAATTACGATTTGAGTTTGAAAGAAGAAGACAAAACACTTCTTTAACTAAAATAGGTTTAAAGAGCATTTTAGTTTTTTATGAATAAGGGAGTTAAAATATATCGTTAGTTTAATTTAATTAAAGTAAGACTTCAATGAACCAATTAAAATAACTGAGTAAACTAAGAACTTATCTATATAATAATTTATTAAGTATATTTAACTTTAGAATGTGCCCATTAAATTTTCTTCTGCTGGTGAAAATCTACCTATGAAAATTCCAACGTCAGCTGAAAAACGATAGGAATGTGCTACCGTGCTACTAAATTAAATTACTTAATATAGTGGAAATACCTGAAAATAACAAGTTAAGTTTATTATTCGGATAAAATACAAGCTTCTTACGAGGCACATCACTAATAGGGCACAAGAAACATATTAATCAGTGGGCGGATATCGCAAATGAAGATGAATAACTATTTTCTTCCGCGTTTGTTCTTATTACTTACTTATTTGTTTACCTACATCAGTATTATTATTCCTTTTGCTAAGGTTCAATGACGGAAGATTCAAAATATAATGATTTTCTACACCCTAGAGTTTGTATCTATTATAATAGGTTGGGGAAAAAGTTTTTTCGCATTTTTTAAGAAAATTCAAAACATTTTTTTATATACATTATTTACATTTATCTAAAGTATGTAGGTACCATTTTGTTCGATAACTTTTTGCCATCTTGTAGGTAGGGACATGATCCCATTGCTATAGAAATTTCGGGACTTCTGATCAAAATACCGCGACAAGTGGTTTTGGCAGTCCTCTCGTGATGTTAACCTGACACTGCCTAAAGAATTCTGAAGAGACCGAAACAGGTGGAAATCTGAAGATGCAAGGTCAGGACTATATGGCGGATGCATTAACACCTCCCAGTCAAACTCTCTTAATTTTTGCTGAGTGGCTAAAGATGTGTGAGGTCTAGCATTATCATGATGAAAAACCACACCCCTTCTGTTGATTGATTCCGGCCGCTTTCTCTCAACTTCTTGCTTTAATCTAATCAGTTGTTCGCAGTAGAGTTCAGAATCGATGGTCCTGCCTGGTGGTAACAGCTCATAATGAATAATGCCCTTCCAATCCCACCACACACACAGCATCACCTTGTTGCGAGTTAACCCGGGTTTCGCCACCGTCTGTGAAGCCTGACCGGCCTTTGACCACGACCTTTTTCGCACGTTCTTGTCGTACGTGATCCACTTTTCATCACCAGATATCAGCTTCTTCAAAAATGGTTCGGTTTCATTACGTCGTAATAAAGAATCACAAATGAGTACACGATTCATTAGGTTTCTTTCAGTGAGCTCGTGAGGTACCCAAATATCGAGCTTTTTTGTGTACCCAGTTTTTTTCAAATGCGCCAAAACTGTTTTGTTTTCAATTCCTAGTTTTTCAGCTACGTCGTAACTACTGATATGCCGATCTTGGTCCACTTTTTCAAAAATGGCATCCATTTTATCCGTAATAGGGCGACCAGAGCGACGTGCATCTTTGACATCAAAATTTCCGGATTGAAAACGCTTAAACCAAATTTGTGCTACTCTCACAGACATTGCACTGGGTTCATAAATATCGCAAATTTTTTTCGCTGCTTGCGTTACATTTTTACCTTTTTTATAGTAAAATTTTAAAATGTATCGAATTTCTTCATTAGATTCACTCATCTTGACAGTACGAAAAACAAATGAAAATCACACATTTTCCTAATTTGAATTTGGAATTATGTTCTTTAAAATTTAAACTTTGAATGATACCAAAACCAGCCAGATACAAATAGTATAGCCAAAGAGATTTTATTTTAAGTTCATACATACTATAATGCGAAAAGACTTTTTCCCCAACCTAATATATCAAATCCTGCATGGATTAACCCTCTTATTAATAAAAAACTGAATCGCTCTACAAACCTATTTCAGTTAAAATAGTGGTTTGTCTTCTTCTTTCGAATTCAAATCATAATTCGAAAGAATTCAAAACACTATTTTAACTGAAGTTAGTTTGTAGAACGTTTTAGTTTTTTATGAATAACGGAGTAAATCTTTAAAAGAAATAAATTAATTCATGCCAGTACTTAATTATTATTTATTCTGTGTTCTTTTGAGCTTCAGCTTCGTTTGATTTTCACAATGTTGCAAAGCCCTAAAGATTACTGAAGGTAAGGTTGAAAATTATTTTTTTATGTAGAAGTCAGAGTGAGGAAAATGTCGTGAGGAAAGTTTTGAGTATGAATGGCTATAAGAGTAGGGGAAGACCAAAGAAACGATGGATGGATTCTGTGAAAGATGACATGGCTAGAAAGGGGGTGACTACCGAGATGACGACTAATAGAGAAGTATGGAAAAAAAGAACATGTTGCGCCGACCCCAAATAGATTGGGATAAGGGCAGGAGAATGAAATGTAGAAGTCAGAAACCACTACCCCTGGTCTTACTAAGAAGTTTCGACGGAAAACCACACTGGGTGTGATCGTTCATTACCAAGCACTTCGTAATTAAAACGTTTTTTTTTCAGATCCTCCCAGGTAATTACACAAAGCAGCAGGTCAAGTTACTACAGACTGTCAAATTTTCTCATTCGATTTTGAACTTAACTTTCAACATTTTAAAGTTTAAAATCATTTTGGAGTTTGACAGTTTGGTTTAATTTGATGTGCTGTTGTCTGTACTATATTATAGCCCATTGCCGCTGGCTCATACTTCTAGTAACATTGTTGATTATTCTCAACAAAGAAAATTCCGCAACGTACTAAGAAGTAATAATATGGTTGTATGAATATTTCGTCTTAACTTTCGCCTCAGGACACGCTGTGGCGACATTTTAATTTAATTATGACAACACTCATTTAAATGCTGAGACGGGTAGCATTATTTCTCTACTTAAGAGGATATATCAAAGCGTGGTTTAGCTCGGTGCGTAAGTGAAATGGCGTTATGGCTGTCTAGTTTGACGTGCGAGATAAAAGACTTTATCGCACTTCGTTTAAATGTAGATTTATGACAAAGTACTATAATTAAATCAATTTCTAGCTTAGTAAGTACTTAACATATTTAAAAACCTTCGATTTAAAGCAAATATTACTACACAATAAGGAATTGTTTATGTATAATCGTATAAAACAGAAAATAGACGATGCTACTTTGGAATTTTTTTTTTGTCGAAAATACTTCAAGTAATCATGTTTCGGTTTTTGTTCAGTAGTGGACAATTAGTCAAATGATACATATATCCTAACGATTTAACCATACACATTTGGTTTTATAGGAATTTTAAAAACACGAAATTATCGATGTATCCCCTTAAAAGTGCTTTCACCTTTGTAAAAAAAATGAGAGTTGAATGAACACAATAGTCAAGATGGATTTACTCACCTGTTTCCACGAGTAATCAAATTTTAATTAATTAAAGTCACACGTTGTCGATTCGGATAAACGACTTCAAGTGGCTTTTAGGTATAGGTACAGATACTTACCTACAGCCAATCTTTAAAAACCTGATTGATGGTGCGTGTTGTGCTGCATAGCTCAAAATATTTTGCTCTATCCTCTAAGAAACCGAGATAATAAAAAAAATAAAAAAATAAATAAATGGTTATAAATGGTGTGCATAATAAAGAGTATTCTATTCTATTCTATTCTATTCTAATCAATACCTACTTCCATTTAGGGTTCCGTACCTCAAAAGGAAAAACGGAACCCTTATTCCTTATTCACTCGTGTGTCTGTCTGTCTGTCCGTCTGTCACAGCCAATTTGCTCCGAATCTAATGGACCGATTAAGTTGTTTGGTACACATATTAATCTCTGTGACCGAAACACGGATGGGTAAAGTAAATAAAAGAGTTTTGAATATGGGGGTCACTTTTGAGGGTCATAAGAGGCAGATTGAAAATGGCACTGGTGACTGAAACGTTGTGCGGAAATCGGATGTCATGGTATGGGCATGTGATGCGGAGGAATGAGGAAAATGTCGTGAGGAAAGTTTTGAGTATGAATGTCGATGGCTAGAAGAGTAGGGGAAGACCAAAGAAACGATGTATGGACTGTGTGAAAGATGACATGGCTAGAAAGGGAGTGACTATCGAGATGATGACTAATAGAGAAGTATGGAAAAAAAGGACATGTTGCGCCGACCCCAAATAGGTTGGGATAAGGGCAGGAGAATGATGATGAATTTCACCACACCACACCACACTCTCTATTTTGTTTAATTTAGGAACAAGTGTGTTACCTATCAGTGGCAGTGGTAAGATACCAAAGGTAAAAGTTGGTAGAATTTTCCGGAGAACTACGAGTACCTGCCAAATTAGCTATTTTAAAACTGGCAAGACGTAACCGTCGCAATAAAACCGTTCTTTTAAATTCAGAAGCTAAATCTAAAATTCATAACGCGAAGCGAATTAACAAAAACTATATCGCCTGTGTAGCTCCAGTTTTAGGGTGCGTTTCCACTGACACGGAGCTGGGCGGAGCGGAGTGGAGACATGTAGGAATCGTCCAATCACAGACGAGACAAGAGACGCTATGAGGATTTAAACCTTTGTGATTCCTGCACGTCTCCGCTCCGCTCCGCCCAGCTCCGCGTCAGTGGATACGCACCCTTAGCGGCACGAGGCGTTGGCATTTCCATTTCACCTGTCTGCTGTTCCACAGCTCATTGTAATATTTAAAACCACTTGCAGATTAAAGTTCTCAATTCCCAAAAGAGAACGGTTTGTGCTGTTCTCATTTATTAAAGGCAATTGCAATATCCGAAATAAAAGCTTTAGATGGAAGAGCTTTGTTGAACTACGAGATGTTATATAAATAACAATGAGAAGTGTTCACTTGCTTATCATTACGCCTGTCCCGGTTTTTGAAAACCTGTTCTTAGTGGCAGCCCGGAGTCTGGATTCAAATTTGGGCCCGGTTGATGGCAAAAGGTTCGCCCCCTATTACATGAGACTTAAAAATATCTGGCGAAATGTGAGTGTACTGTAGGTATTATTCTACCTAATCTACGTGATCTTATGTGTTATAGAAATGAGTTGTTGTTTGTTTATTTCGATCAAAATATAATAAAACAACCAACGCGGGATTTGAGAATAATATCTGATCGGAAACTTGGACAGGCCTCAGAAAACGGAGGCCGTTTGTCCATCGCCACGTCAACGGAACGTCAACGAGAACGAGATGATGGTGCCGAAGTTGCGATACATACATATTTTACTATGGCCGCGTGTCCACCGCAGACCACCGCACCGGGACGTCACGTTGTGCGGTGGACAAACAGTCTTAAGATGCCACAAATAGCATAGCTTTATGCGCCGCGGTTAAAATTGAAAATTTACCGGCACCTGTAGCTCAGAACTGGAGGAATTGCAACAACCACCAAACCACAAATGAGTGCTAGGTGCTACAAGAATCTTTAGGCGCTCTGAATTACATTGACGGGGGGCGTTGTTGGTAATGTAGAGGATTGATACTTTGATCAAGCCTTGACAATATTATACTGGTTGACTGTTGACGCCATAAACTATAACATATTCAATACAATTAACAAAAGAAAATCCTTAAAATTGGCATTATGAAAGGAGTGAGCGTTTCGTGTTCATACTTCCTGTCTCCATCCCTTTCATTCCTATAACTAATGAAGAGACAAGAAGATAACCTAATACGACGCGCTAGCGTCTGTCAGTTCGTGTATGGACATCGTGTGAGAAATACCGATAAATGAACATTCAATATTTACGTGAGTGCTGCGATTCTATAAAACTGCTATAACCCCATATTGGCTATAAATATATCACCGCGAACATTAACTGTGAATGAGTGCAGGGTTTTCGTGAAGAAGAAGAGATCTTGGGCCCAGGAAATCCAGAAAACGCATGAGCAGCCACGAGGTTTGAAGATCAAATTAAGGTCAGTCCTGAATCCCTTAATTTTTTCCATAAATCTGCGAAACGCTCATTCTAATCTGCACGTATCACGTAAATGAATCCCGCATAATAATTAGGTATTTTCTCACAGCCGCAATATTTGTAACACTAATAAAAAACCCACCACTGACATTCAATCATTCAAATATAGATTGTGTCCTAGAAAGAATAGGATGACAGATAAAATAAGGTTGCCTGGAAGAGATTGCAGAAAGCGATAAGGCCGCCCATTGTATATTTTGTAGTATTTGATTATGTCTTTTTTTGTTATGTATTTTTGTGGTGTACAATAAAGTATATATAAATAAATAAATAAAATCTGATGAGGGCTCCACGTAGAACTAATTTAGTAGGAGTGGGAATTATAATTTATCTGAAACTTAAAATACAGAGGGCATCAGCCCCATACAACAAGATTCCCTCTCGTTTTATTAGTATTTCAGTAAATCTCCTACTGTAAACATTTGTGAAATTGACACATAAATTGTGTTGACAAAAACTTTTTTACAAAAAAAACTACCGACTTCCAAAAAAACAGTGTCTTTGATTTTGTATTTTCGTTTTTGCCATCGAGTTCCAAAATTAAAGTTGTTTTTCACTTTGTAGTGTTTTTTTTTTCGTCGGTTATTTTTTTTGTAAAAAAGTTTTTATTTTTCACTTTTTAGTTGTGGTAAAGTCAGCGTCAAAAATATCGGGACGAACAGACTGTTCAAAATGATCTCAGCAACTAAGAAAATTAAACTTTATCTCAACTGGATAAAGTTCTTGTCAGAATGACAGTAGTCGTGTACTGTCTTCATTCTGAAACATTCCTTGTGTCATTGAGTTAATATTTCATTTTCATAGTTGTTTAGATCATTTTGAACAGTCTTTTCATCCCGATATTATTGACGCTGACTGTACACACGGCTACACATCAAGCTATACAATTCCAGTTTACACTGGCCTCTTATTGTAAGGAAATCGTATGCAATGCGAGATCAGCTTATACTGGAAATGTATAGCTTCATCTGTAGCCATGCGTACCACCTACCCAACACAAATTCGTATTGCACTACATGCTATGTAAACAACAGTGAAAGGAACTTATAATAACATCATCAGCACACATACTTGCGTATTATTGAAGCTAACTCAAAAACCACTCATCAGAACTTCACCTTTAATGGGACTACTTCCCTTTCGAACAAAAAAAATTGGAAGTGAAAACTTAAACGTACGTCGCGGTGTCGAGGTGTCACGGTGACGCGGTGACGCGATCTCCAAATAATATAATACCAAAAATCGCTCAACGCGCCTAAAGAAGTTGTCACTTCAGAAATATTTTTCATAATCGGTTCACAATTGACGAAAATATCGATAAAAAAAATATGTACCTACAGACGAACATGGAACCCCTCCTTTTTGAACTCGGTTAAAAACAAGATGGCGGCGTTAGTTCCAATTCTGACCACGTGCCAAAATAAACTTGTAGCGTTGTTACATGCTACATTAGATGCATCATTCACCATTCAGTCGATCACCGTACAACATCACACAGCGAAACTCTTTTAAAAAACCTAAAAGAACTCTCATAAAAGATTCAAACCGTTGTTGTGCCACAAATCCTTGGCCCCCATTCTGGGTGTGAGTAACGCTGGCCACTGCAGCTCGTTTGATAATTTATTTAAGCCTTCCTTGTATACTTTATGCGCCGCAGTTACATGCACAGGGATGCATTCGTAAAGTGTGTTGTGACGTCATAGTTGAGTTCAATGTTTATTTGCGAAGGCTTTGGAATTGTGGTTTGCTGTTTCTGGGAGGTAGAGAAATTGGGAAGTAGTAAATTTGATGTGCATCCCTGATAACGCGTGTTCGCGGCAGTACCAACAGTATTCTCAGTGTATTTGCAGGTCGAGGGGATTGCCCGATGTTGGGGAGGAGGATGCATCTTCACGCTGGATTTTAAGTAAGTAAAAATTTTGTTAACGCTATGGACTCTGTCTAAAATATTTTTTTTATTTTTTTTTTGACATGGCTGTGATGGAGTTCAGACTCTTCTGAGAAATAATCTTCTAACTTTTCATACAACTGGCTAAAAGATATGATATCTAAAACTATAATGGTAAAATTATTGGTCTCGGTAAGGTTTATACATCTTTCTTTTTGATGCACAAAAAGAAAAATATTTTTTTTTCCCCGCCCTTTAATGTCCCACTTTAGGGCAAAGGCCTCTTCTCATACAGAGAAGGAACAAGCATTGATCACCACACTTGCTCACATGCCAAAATGTATCATGCCCGGTTCTGAGATCATCAGATAAACTCTTAATAGCAGTTGATTCGACAAATTAAATTTTTTGAGGTCCTCAAATAAACCCTCGATAAAATCTTTTTAAACTTTCGCGATTTGCACACATTACTGTGCGTGTGCTGTGTGTGTGTTTCTGTGTGTGTGTCTGTTACAGTGTTTTTTACTGTTTACCTCGTAAAAAGAAATATCGCGAGAAGACCCGTTCTCAGTTTTGTTTATAATGTAAACCCTCGATAGTAATTCACTCAACTTTTAAGCTAAATTCTTCCATAACGAGGTGTTCAGAAACACTATCGAACCAATAATCACTGTCAAATGGATAAAGTCCGTTTAAAGAAAGAAAGAAAGAAAATACGTTTATTTGCGGTAAACATGAAAAACCTCAGAAACCGAGCATTAAAAAAAATAAATAAAAAAATGTTTATTAGTTTTAACAAGTTTTTCTTACATTACTAGGTAGTGATTGGAGCCTCCTTTTAAGCTAATAAAGCCTGTATTAGGAGACTCCGCTCTTCCATACATTGTTGGTATTAACTATAAACTTGTTTATTTAAAAAAATACAACCGACTTCCAAAAACAACACTACAAAGTGAAAAATAACTTTAATTTCGAAAGTCGGTGTCTAGTTAAATGTATTTTCGTTTTTTGCCACCGACTTCCGAAATTAAAGTTATTTTTCACTTTGTAGTGTTGTTTTTGGAAGTCGGTTGTATTTTTATGTAAAAAAGTTTTTATTTTTCACTTTTTAGTTGTTTACGTACCCCACACAAATTGTAATACCACTACCTGCAAAACAAACTAGAACATCATATTTATAAAAGTGGGGAAAAAATACGTATTATCAATAATACGTATTTTTTCCTCACTTTTATATGGATGATTTTCTAGTTTCTTTGTTTGTTAGTTCGGTAGTTTTGAGTTAGCTTTAAAGCTAAATCAAAAACTACCGAAGCAATGTTAATCAATTTTATATGGGACCAACTGTAATGTATACCCACTCGAATAAAACAAAAAAAAAATTCAAATCGGTCCAGCCATCTTCGAGTAATCGGGGAACATACATAAAAAAAAAAATAAAAAAAAAAGGTTCCGACGAATTGAGAACCTCCTCCTTTTCCCCATACTCCATCCAAAGGTTGTCTGTAAAAGATCGCTTTTAGCGATAAGACCGCCCATTGTGTCACTCGTATGTAAAATTTCAACATTGTAAAATTGTAACAGTAATTTAAATGGTGTGCATAATAAAGAGTATTCTATTCTATTCCTTTTTGAAGTCGGTTAAAAACAATAATAAAAAAAAATATATTAATAAAGGAATCTAATCTACGAAAACTAAGGATAATTTATAAGTTAGGCTAATAAGCATTTATTAGCCTAACTTATAAATTATCCTTAGTTTTCGTAGATTAGATTCCTGAAAGCACTTTCAGAATTCAAATTGTTAGTAATAGTGTAGTTGTGTGTGATAGTGTGATTGTGTGTAATTGTGATTGGGTTGTTGTAATCAGTCTTGTGTTTGAAATGTGGTATGTGTGTGTTTTGTCATTATGTGTGTGGGTGGGAGTACCTATATCATGAGCGAATGAGATTGAGCCTTAGGATACTGATAGCATATTATATTTATAACAATAATGCCTCTGTTTCCTCATAATTAAGCGGTTTCATCCATTGAGCTAAAATTTTTTATATTCATTTAGCATTAGTCCATGATAATAATTACATATCACGTTTTACAAATGCTTTGCACAAAAAACGTATGTCATACTAACTATTGTGTTATTACGGGAGTTCCTACTTCATATTCTGTTCCAAATGAATGCACTAGCTTCAAGTCTTTTGTCAAAGGGATGCAGCTATCGATTCTCTTAATGAGGAGCAAGGCTTCTCCTGTGTACCTATTTGTAACTAAATACCGTAGCTAGTAGATATATACCTTTGTTATGACGTAGTACACGGAACGAGATGTTAATTTTCTGTAAGAAGTTAAGGGGATACTTACAACGATAATTTTGTGTTTTTAAAATTCCTATGAAACCAAATGTATGAATGATTTAGCTATCTAAATCATTTAGATTTTCCATGTGTTATTTAACAGTTTTAGTACTGTTGTACTAAAACCGAAACATGATTAGATACTTGAAATTTTTTCGATAGAAAAAAATGCCGTGAGGCACACACTTTTGTTTTAAAACATTATTTTAATTTTTTTTTCTTTTGTTTTTGTGTTTCACAAAGTGTGTCCAAATAAACGTTTTTCTTTCTTTCTTTCTTTCTTAAAGTAGCACCATTTTCTGTTTTAGACGATTATACAGTAAAACAGTATAATTTGCTTTAAATCGAAGGTATTTAAATATATTAAGAACTTATTAAGCTAAAAATTTATTAAAGTATAGCATTTTGTCATAAATCCTCATTTAAACGAAGCGCGTTTGGATCCGGTGCGCGTGAGTCTTTTATCTCTCTCGCGTCAAACTAGACAGCCATAACGTCACTTCACTTACACCGAGCTAAACCACGCTTCAATATATTCTCTTAAGTGTATTTTACGCCTCCAAGAAAAAGGTATGGTTTCTTTCTAATTAAAAAGAAGCCAATATAAATTTTTATATTGGGAAAATATATATTTTTCTTTGATATTGATTATTTACAATTCCGTAAATCGAGCTTCTGATGAAAATGTTCTATTAGTAATGATAAGAAGAGCATGGACGTCTAATGCTATGAATTTGGATGGGTCCACTTTTATCAACTGATGGTTACGGTAAAAAATATAATATTATTGAATATTTACTTGGAAACAAGTCGTCAGTAGGCTCAGTTTCCACCAAACGGAAAAATCCTCGCAGATGCTCGAGCACTTTATAAATTAAATTCGACGCAGACATCAAACGTTTATCAAGCGTGATGTCTACGTCGAATTTTAATTGATACATATAAAAACTGCACGAGCATCCTAACTGACCCCTGACTGATTGACTGACCCACTGTTAGAGACAAGAAGGTATAGAAACTCTTTTTATATTTCATTATTATTATTCTTAATTTTAAATATTTAATCTTAAATTTAATTTATTTTCATAATTTTGCATCGTCTTTTGTTTTCTTCTCTTCTGACATCTCATGTACGCACAAGGCTAAATAAATATTTTATAATATTTCATATTTTGTTTGCTTATGTCTAACACCTACATAGAGGTACATATCGACATGAATTCATTTGATTGTCTACAATTTATTTGTGGACTGCATTAGATAAATTTATAACTTGTGTTTTGTTTATAATATTTTTGTTGTCTTTTTTATGATTATGTTATGTTTACTGTACCTATGTGTTAATGTAATTGGTCCACAAACCGTACGAACATAAATAAATAAATGTGAAGCGACCTATAAGTATTCAATATGTAATACCTAATATATTTTGTGTTATACATTGATTCAATATTATGGAATAAAGATTGTAGAAAATAATTATTGTCGATGTGTAAATCTTTTTGAGGCTGAGCTACATACGAGTAGGTACAGTCAACAAAAGAGATATCTAGGCAGGGTATACAACATATTTGTATGTGAATTGCTCCATGTTCAATTTCGTGACAATATACAATTTTGTGTTGGTGTGTTACAATGTAAAATAAAATTGAACATGAACCAATTCACATACAAATATATTACTATACCCTGCCTAGATATCTCTTTTGTTGACTGTACATAAGTTAGCTCGTCTGTAAGATAATAATTATGGTTAATTATGATCTGAGGGTTGTTGTGTTATTGATTTAATTAAGGAAGTCCGTAACACGATTGTTTATCTGCATGTTCAGGTTCCTGATTACAAAGGAAAGCAAATTCATGTAAACTTCCTGGTCTTGTCATGTAGATACCTATGAATATTTATACATAGGTACATACTCGTACATACCTAGCATAACAATATGGCACATTAACGCGACACCAAAATAAATTGGGGGCTTTTTCGTAAACATTTATTTTACTATTGCAGCATGTCATCATCATCTTCCTGCCCTTATCCCATATTACTTGGGGTCGGCGCAACACGTTTTCTTCTTCCATTCTTCCCTGTCAACCGTCACGCTATCATTCATTCCCTTCTCTTTCATATCATTCCTCACACAATCCATCCATCTTTTCTTTGGCCTTCCTCTGCCTCTCCATCCATCAACATGTATATTCATCACTCTTTTAGTCACATGCGTTTCGTCTCTCCTCATTACATGCCCATACCAAGACAAACGATTTTTTCCGTGTGGTCCCGGATTAAGAATATGGCCACCCCATCTCATCCCGTGGGTGTCGTAGGAGGCGACTAAGGGAAATGGAGACCTAGTGCATACCACAGAAGCACCTTGGATCACCCGCACGGTGGCGGGCAAACCACCAACAAAAGCATTCCCAAGGAGGGTTGGTGTCAGGCTGGCGGCCGACTATAAAACTTTGCCAAAACCAACATGCAACATGAGTGAAAATAATATGATGCGCGATAGGGCTAGGGCGTACCCCACAGGCGACGCGCAGGGGCAGCACCCGGCTTCTGTGGGAAATGGACAAGGGTTGTCGCACCAGAACGGGCGGGTGCGACGTAAGACGCAAGCCCGAAGTGTGAGAGAATTTAGATTGAGGTGCGCTAGCTGGAATGTAGGTACGATGACTGGAAGAGGAAGGGAATTAGCAGGTGTTATAAAAAGACGACAACTGAACATAGTGTGTCTGCAAGAGACGAAGTGGAAGGGTGCGAAAGCTAGAGAGATAGGAGAAGGATATAAGTTTTATTACTGTGGAAGCGATGGCAAGCGAAATGGTGTTGGTATAGTGTTGGATAGTCAGTTGAAAGAATGTGTGGTGGACGTTAAAAGAGTGAGTGATAGAGTCATAGCGGTAAAAGTAATTGTGGAGAGTTTGGTGATTAATATAGTTAGTGTGTATGCACCCCAGTCAGGATGTGAGGATAGTGTAAAAGAGAAGTTTTGGAAGGATTTCGATTGTGTAATGATGGATGTGCCAGATAGTGAAGAAGTATATGTGGGGGGTGATTTTAACGGGCATGTAGGAAGACAGAAGGATGGGTATGAGAGAGTGCATGGCGGTTGGGGATACGGAGACCGTAACACTGACGGCGAGACACTGCTCCAAGCTGCTTCGGCCTTCGACCTGGCAATAACAAATACGTGGTTCGAAAAAAAAAATGAGCATCTTATAACATATAAAAGTGGCCGCCACGCGACACAAATTGACTACTTGCTGGTAAGACGAAACAGCCTTAAAAGTGTCAAAAACTGTAAAGTGCTCCCAGGTGAAGACTTAGTCTCACAACATAGACTTATTATAATGGAGGTAAAAGTCGGTGTCTCGTCCAGTAGGAACAAGGAACGGCCCCCACCCAAAACCAGATGGCGTATGATAGAAAAAGAGGAATTTGCAAGTATGTTTAAGAGTCAAGTGGTAGATAAAATGATAGAAATGAAGGATATGGAAGGAAAAACTATGAATGAATGTTGGAAAGAGATGGCGGATTGCATAAGGAGAGTAGCAAAAGATGTGTTTGGAGAATCGAATGGGAAAGGTGTGATAAAAAAGGATACATGGTGGTGGAATGAAGACGTGCAAAAGATGCTAAAAGAAAAGAAAATTGCGTTTAAAGAATGGCAGGGTGTAGCAATTGGGAATGATAGTTTGAAAGATGATAAGAAGAACACTTATATAGAGTGCAAGAGAAAGGCAAAAAAAGCGGTAGCAGTTTCGAGGGCTAAGGCGCAGGAGAAGTTGTATGACTCACTGGACAGCCCTAGAGGCCAGAAAGAGCTCTACCGGATTACAAAAGCAAGAGAAAGGAGAACGAGAGATATTATTCACATTAAATGTATGAAAGACGACGCCGGTAAGGTTCTGTCCAAAGATGACGAAATAAAAGAACGATGGAAGATTTATTTTGAAAGGCTAATGAACGAAGAGAATGAATGGAATGGTGTGCTTAAAGAGGTACAAGTAAATATGGGTTTGGTAAGGGAAATTAGCATGGATGAAGTCAGAAAGGCAGTTCAAAGTATGAAAAATGGAAAGGCCTTGCGCCCAGATGATATACCAGTAGAAGTATGGAAGTGCTTAAAAGAAGATGGATGTATGTGGCTGACTTTATTCTTTAATAAGTTGTTGCATGAAGGAGGGATCCCGCAAGAATGGTGCAATAGTTCGCTAGTGCCCATCTTCAAGAATAAAGGTGATGTACAGGACTGCAATAACTATCGAGGAATAAAGCTCATGTCACATAGTATGAAGGTATGGGAGAAAGTAATAGAGAAAAGACTGCGAGAGGAGAGTGAAATTACCCCGAACCAGTTTGGGTTTATGCCAGGTCGAGGAACAACGGACGCCACTTTTGCACTCCGCCAATTGTGCGAGAAGTACAGACGTGCACACAAGAACTTGCACATGGTGTTCATTGATCTGGAGAAAGCGTATGATAGGGTACCTCGGGATGTGTTGTGGTGGGCCTTGAAAGAGAAAGGTTTGCCCGGGAAGTATGTAGAGTTAATTCGTGCTATGTACAGTCAATCTCGTACCTACGTCCGGTCGGCTGCAGGGAATACCAACGAGTTCAATGTGCCTGTTGGCTTGCACCAAGGGTCGGCTTTAAGTCCTTACCTCTTCCTGTTGATTATGGATGCTCTGACGTCGAATCTACAGGAAGAGGCACCCTGGTGCATGCTGTTTGCCGATGATATTGTTCTTGTCGGTGAAGATTTACCTGAGATTCGGAGCAGATTGGAGAAATGGCAACAGAAACTGGAGAATGTTGGCTTGAAAATCAGCAGAACCAAAACTGAATATATGTTCTGCGATTTCGGCGGTATCTCCAGTTCTGGAGGCATAGCGCTTGATGGCGCGCTTCTCCCAGTCTGCTCCGACTTTCGGTATCTCGGTTCACTCGTGCAAAGCGATGGCGAAGTAGATCGGACGGTTAAGCATAGGATTAACACTGGATGGATGAAATGGCGGCAGGTCACGGGGACAATCTGCGACTCCCGCATTCCCCTTAAACTTAAGGGGAAGATATATAAAACAATGGTTAGACCTGCTGTCTTGTATGGATCAGAATGTTGGGCCACAAAAGGGATAAATGAAAAGCAGTTGCATGCAGCTGAGATGAGAATGCTAAGAGGGATGTGTGGTGTTACACGAATGGATAGAATAAGAAATGAGTACATAAGAGGAAGTCTAAAAGTGGCACCGGTGACTGAAAAGCTGTGCGGAAATCGGCTGTCATGGTATGGGCATGTGATGCGGAGGAGTGAGGAAAATGTCGTAAGGAAAGTTTTGGGTATGAATGTCGATGGCTATAAGGGTAGGGGAAGACCAAAGAAACGATGGATGGATTGTGTGAAAGATGACATGGCTAGAAAGGGGGTCACTACCGAGATGACGAATAATAGAGAAGTATGGAAAAAAAGGACATGTTGCGCCGACCCCAAATAGATTGGGATAAGGGCAGGAGAATGATGACCAAGACAAACGATTTCCTTTCAACTTTTCTGTCACTGGCGCCACTTTCAAACTTCCTCTTATATACTCATTTCTCACTTTATCCATTCTCGTCACTCCACACATCCATCTCAACATTCTCATCTCCGCTGCATGCAATTTTTTTTCATCCGTCTTCTTCACTGCCCAGCATTCCAATCCATAAAGTACGACAGGCCTTATCACGGACTTGTAAGTACTATTGCAGCATGTATGGATTTAATTTATGGATATATGTTTATTGATTATTTGATTAATACTCTAACTGAAGGAAAACACAATTGGGTTAAATTTCCTCGATAGAATTTAATTCCGAAAAGACCACTAGTTTTTTATATTTTTTTCTGTAATTCTAAAATCCTTAGTAATTTCATTGCAAACTTGCATTCAAAATGTGCGTAAAACTCTGGCTGAAAATATTTTTGATAGAAAGCTTAATTTATTTTTAAACAGTTTTATTTGTTTTGGCTCTTTTATTTTGGTTCCAGCGCATTGTTGCGGTCTCATTTTTTCGCATGTGGAAGTAATTGACTCTGTCACTTTCTTATTCCACCCAGTTTGCTTTTTATATATTATATAAGTCGGATCCGGTCTAGTACGGACGCGTAGCGAATCGCAGGCGACATCACATAGACCACATCAAGAAGGAAAACCAAGCCTGCAAAAATTGTGTAACTAATCTCGAGAGAAAAGTCGAAAATCTGCAGCTGTCGACTCGTTCATCGGATAACGACATGAATGACAAAGTATCCGGACTGGAACTAAAAATTGAGTCGCTGGAACAGCAAGCCCGACTAAACAACATTGAGATCTGCAATCTGCCCGAGAGACGTGATGAAGACCTTCTTGGACTCGTCGAAAAGATCGGTACCACCATCAAGTGCTCAATTCCCCGTCAAGATGTACTAGCCGTACACCGTGTCCCCCACGCAAGTACACAGGAAAGTAACAAACCTAAGAATATAATCGTGAAATTAGCGTCACGCACCCTTCGCGATAATGTCTTAAGTGCCTATCGTTTGTCTAAAAATGTTACGTCCGACCTAATCGGTATGTCAGGTACCCCTTGTAAAATGTATATTAATGAGCATCTCACTCTTTATAATAAAGTCTTATTTCGTACATGTCGTGAAATGGCTAGGAATCATAACGTTAAGTATGTCTGGATTAGAAACGCTACTGTGCTTATTAAGGCTACCGATAGCTCTAAAACATTTGCTGTGCGCTGTCAAAACGATGTCAACAAGATTGCACAGTGTAATCTGCAGAATTAATAGCTTAGTTTTTTGTTATGTTTATATTGTTATCGATCTTAAACAAACGCTTGCACAGATTTACTGTATACAAATGTTTAAAACTTATATTGCATGCCTTCAGTGTGTCCTTATTGTTTCAGTCACGAAAATTGGTTTTTTATCATTGTTTTGTTATGTTTCTCGTCTTTGCTGTTCTTATATGTATGTGAACGATAAGAGTACTACCCTAGACTATAATATTATGCCGCACATATCAGTAATTTGTCTGCAGAACTTGTTACATAAAACTTGCTCATTATCTGGTGTTATTACTCATAACCATTTATACGTGTATACCTCAATTTTATGCATCTACCCACTACGCAAAGAATCCAAGTTTTTTATTTTTTATTATTGTTATTATTTTTTTGTTTACCCTCATTTTACTTAACTACATGCAATGACTAGTAACAATAATCTAACATTCTTTTTAACCGACTTCAAAAAGGAGGAGGTTATCAATTCGTCGGAATCTTTTTTTTTTTTTTTTTTTTTTTTTTTTTTATTTTTTTTTTTTATGTATGTTCACCGATTACTCGAAGATGGCTGGACCGATTTGGATTATTTTTTTTTTGTTTGAAAGGGTATACTTCCCAGGTGGTCCCATGATCATCAAGTCAGGATCTGATGATGGGATCCTGGAGAAATAGAGAGAACTCTTCCAATTTTATAGGCACACTTGAAGCGATTTGGATAGTTTTTGGAAGAGTACTTTCTTGGAGTGGTTCCATTTCAATTTGGTGAAGATCTGATGAAGAACTTCTGAGATAGGCAACGGAACTCCTCAATAAATGATAGCAAATGGACTGGGATTGCTGAAATCTCATGTCTGTTTGTTGTTCACACCAGTTCATAACATAACATCACGCCAGTAAGCTGTGAAGGGGTAAGCACATGTGAACCACTAAAAAGTGAAAAATAAAAACTTTTTTACAAAAAAATACAACCGACTTCCAAAAACAACACTACAAAGTGCAAAATAACTTTAATTTCGGAAGTCGGTGGCAAAAACGAAAATACATTTAATCAGACACCGACTTCCAAAATTAAAGTTATTTTGCACTTTGTAGTGTTGTTTTTGGAAGTCGGTTGTATTTTTTTGTAAAAAAGTTTTTATATCAAAACTGTAGAGGGATTCGCACTAAATTGCACACACTTTACACCAACATTCTTTCCTTGTCGTTTGACGTGATCATTTTATCTGAGACATGGCTAACACCTAATATATTGGACAAAGAATTCATTGATGACCGCTACTTAGTTTTTAGAGACGATCGTGACCGCATTGCTTCCAACAAGTGCGAGGGCGGGGGTGTTCTGATAGCCGTGCTGCGCGGGCTTCGGCCTGTGAGGATATTAACTTATCCTTCTCTCACTGGCATCGAGCACGTTTTGATCCAAGTGCCTGCGTCGCGCTCCAACACTTACCATGTCATTAGCGCTGCCTATATCCCACCACGCACACAGGACGATGTTTATTTGTCACATCTGTCCGCATTAGAAAATATTCTTGCGGCTCCCAGTATTGAATCATTTTATATAGCCGGTGATTACAATCTGCCCGAAATTGAGTGGTCATGTAGTACTAGTCATATGAGTACTCAGCCTCAAAATATTGTAGGTCGATCTTTGTTGGATTTTATGGCTGTTACGAACGCTTCTCAGTACAACACAATTAAAAATACTTTAGGTCGTGTTTTAGACTTATTCATTAGCAATACTGAATGTCAGATACAGTCCGACATTTTACTGCTGCAGCCTGATAGTCACCATCCTCCATTTTCTATTTTAAGCACCTTGGAGACATCATTTACACCCATGAAGCGTCATTCTACGATAAAATACAATTTTTATAAAGCTAATTACCAAGAAATTAATGTAGAACTAAATAAGTTGAGCTGGGACGAACTGTTTCTTAATCTCTCCGGTGAACAGGCCGTGGCTGCTTTTTATGATTATGTATATGGAATCATCAGACTACATGTTCCACTGTCACGTCTAAAATCAACTATTTTTCCCGTTTGGTTTAACGCTTCCCTAATTAAAACTTTCAAAAATAAAGAACGTGCGTGGATAAGATGGAAAAAACTGCGTAATTTATCTGATTATGAAAAGTTCTCTATTCAACGTAAGCGTTTTAAACTACTTTGTGAACAGTGCTATAATAAGTACATGCAAACTGTCGAAGATAGCATTCCTATTAATGTCAAGCACTTCTGGACGTACATCTCTAACCGAAAGAAAGGCTCAGGAATCCCAGATGTCATGCAGTACAAAAACAAATCTTCTAACTGTCCCGCTGAAATATGTTCATTGTTTTCTGCCTTCTTCTACTCGGTATACGAGCCCTCAACCTTTGACCCGAACACCTGGACACCCCCAGAAACTCTTGATGATAATTCTGTATGTATTCCGGATATTTACCTTGAAAAGAATGTCATACTTAAGGCACTTACCTCATTAGACTTGGATAAAGGAGCTGGTCCGGATGGCCTGCCCCCTTCATTCTTTAAAAACACTGCACAAACCATCTGTGTCCCATTACACATAATTTTCAATAAATGTCTTAGGGATGGGATTTTCCCTTGTGTTTGGAAGAGGGCCTTCATCACGCCTGTTTACAAAAGTGGTGACAAAGGAAACGTTGAGAATTATCGACCCATATCTATCTTGTCCACCTTGTCTAAGCTTTTTGAGGGTCTAGTGCACAGCCACTTATTTCCGCAGTTAAATCACCTTATTATACCTGAGCAACATGGCTTCGTTAAATCCAAATCCACCACCACAAACTTAATCGTTTTTACGCAATTTTTGTTTGAAAACATGGACATGCGCACACAGGTTGATGCTGTATATACTGATTTTCGGAAAGCTTTCGACAGGGTGGACCACAAATTGCTTCTCGATAAAATCGCTTTCAATGGCATAAGAGGCAATTTGCTCAGATGGTTTGCTTCATATATATTTCATAGGACTCAAAAGGTTGTCATCAATGGATTCGAGTCTGATTATGTGGTCGTCGAGTCTGGTGTGCCTCAAGGTTCAGTCTTAGGCCCATTGCTTTTTATCTTGTTTATAAACGACATAAAATCCTGGATTGTCAACTCTAAATTCCTAATGTATGCCGATGATATTAAAATCTATAAGGCTTGTGTGAGCTCTCAGGATTGTTTGCTATTACAAGATGATTTATACAGGCTTTCTCAATACTGTCGGGTCAATAAACTTCATCTCAGTCTTCCTAAATGTCACTTCATTTCTTTTACTAAAAACAAAAATACTATTAAATTTCCATATAGCTTGAACGACATAAAATTGAATAAAACTGAGTGTACACGAGATCTTGGCATACTACTTGATTGCAAATTACATTTAGACACCCATATTGACAACATAATTAACAAAGCCTTTCGGATGTATGGTTTTGTCATGCGGTCTTGTAAAGACTTCAAAAAGCCTTCTACTTTTCTCTTCCTTTATAAGACACTAGTCCGTTCTCAGTTGGAATACGCGGTGCCCATCTGGTGCCCTTATTATGATAAATATAAACAAGCAATAGAAATGGTTCAGAGAAAATTTCTTCGTGCCATGCACTACAAGTGCTTCCATACAAGGATTCCCTATGCAGATTTGCTAAAGCACTATAAGATATTAAACTTGGATTCCAGACGTTCATTGATCATGGTTATGATGCTGTACGGTATATGCAATAACAAATTTAATTGTACTGAGCTCACAAATGGATTGTGTTACGTAGTACCTAGAACTGTTATTCGGCGAGAGGTGCGCGTACCTCAACTATTCTACACTGCGCGATGTAGAACGAAGGCTGGGGTGCGAGCCCCTGTCCGCCGACTTTTAGAAACCTATATCTCACAATTCATTGGTTTTGATATTTTCGCGTTGCCGCAATCTAAATTTAAAAGACTGGTTTCACAATCTCTTGCAAGTCGCCAATAAGACGGTTGCTTATGTCATCCGCTTTCTTCGATTCGTCGGTATAATTATAGTGTTTTTTCTTATAAATATGTACTTTTAATTATTTTCTTATTTAACATGCGTTCGCTGTCATACTTCAATGTTATTTCGTGGACAATAGTGTGGGTTATACGTTTTTTTCGATTGTATAATTTAACTACTTTGTTAATGCTGTAATGTATAACTGTTTTTTGTCCCAAATAAATAAAATAAAAAATAAAAATAAAAATCACGTGAGGTGCCCACACCTACAGCGCGCTTCTACAGAGTCGTGATGTTCTAACCTCATGGCGAGCAGAACAGTGTAGTGTCGGATCGCATCGAGGCAACATCGGGGTTGGTACGCCACGGAACTGTATTCGATTCGTTGTGCTTGGTGATTGTGTTAGATTGTGATTTAAAACACCGTGTATCGCTCCCAGTGTGTTTTCATTGCACGAAACCCATCTTATGCCCACGTGTCTGTCTAAATCTAACTGAGTAAATCCTGACGTTCCGACATATAAATAAATAAATATTACCTTAAGGTAGTTGCTAACAGCATTGAGAAAAAAAATTAATAAGTCGGGAGATATGGAACATTTTGAAATTTCATTTGCTCACAGTTAACGCCAAAAACGGTCGCTTTTGGCGCTTTTCTGCTATAACTTCGAACCTAGGAGGTTTAGTGTTGATTTTTTTGATACAAAAATATACCTCATCTGACTAAAAATGTGAGCATATAAATTTCAAAATGTTCCATATCTCCAGACTTATTAATGTTTCAATAGTGGCGCTGCCGGTTGGGAGCTCTAATCGCCTTAATTACGTAGTTAGTTATACTTTAAGTATCCAGCTAGACGGCACTAGGCAGCGTTGGTTGATGTCTCTTCTTTGCCAAAATCTTATCGTTTGTTCGAACCTGCGTCATGCTCTTTTTTAAAATTTTTTCTAAAATTATAGTAACTTAAGTTACTCCTTATAACATCAGCTATCTGCTAGTGAAAGGCCCGTCAAAATCGGTCCAGCCGTTTCGGAGATTAGCCGGAACAGACAGTCAGACAATTTTTTTTTTCGTAATAATATGCATTTAGTACAAAGCTGTTATTTTGACATTACAAACTTCAATTTTACATATATACGTACATAAACTCACACCTTCTTCCCATGGGGGTAGGCAGAAACTTTCAAACGCCACCTGCTACTGTCCTTACATACCTTCTCCTTTTGCCTCTTTACGTTCACTTCGATTTTGTTTATTTGTGTAGATAACTACCAACTACGAAAACAAGAAGAAGTGTTCAAACTAAGTAAAGTGCTGTTCAAAGCTAAGTTATATGATGCTGTAATATTGTTAAACTATATCATGAAATCGTGTCTTGAAGCCTTTATGTCGTTAATTATGGTTTAAATTACAATAACTAACACGACTCCACCTAACTGCAGTGTATTAAAAACAGCAGTCACTCCAGCAGCTCAAGTTCAAATTAAATTCAGTCAAGTTCCTAGTTTTCAAAGTTTTGTAACTCTGCACTTCGCTGTTACATCAAGATTATGACAGAACTCAATTCATTAGGAAGTACTTACTTATTAATTTATAATTAATTAAGTGCAGTGTCTTGGTGGCTTCGTCTTTGTGAAGTTAAAAATAAAACCGGCCAAGTGCGTGGCGGGCCACGCACAGTAATAGGGTTCCGTAGTGCACGCCGGCGGCGCCGGCGGTGGCGGCGTTATATGAGCGTAAATACGTATTATTAATTTAGAAATAATTATTAACAAGAATGTTATGATTTTATTTTTATATATTTTTACATGGTTTATAAACTTATATTTACTACCTGTTTTACACAGCTAACAACGTTATATACAGTCACCCTATATATAAGTCATTTTTAATGGAATTTGTACGAAATTTTTACTGTTCCAAGTATATTTTACAAGTTGGTTGACTATTACTCATAAACTTGAAAAGCCTGCTTAGCTGTGACAGTTTTCCTTTTAACTTCGTTATATATACTACTACCGTGAATTTTTTCACCCATCCAAAACTAACCGTTTAGCTGGCAGGGGGGTACACACTTGACTAACAAAAATTTGCACTTTAAAGCTTAATATTTCAGAAACGGATCCCTAAATCGAGAAATTGTTTGTATACACCCGCAATATTTTTGAAAGACCTATCTAACAACACCCCACACAATGGGGTATACGAGAAAAAAAAACATCCGCACTTTACGTTACAGAAGGTACCCTAATAAATTTTTTTTTTCATAATTTTATTTTACCACTGTCGGCGTGATGAATATGTATATCCATGCCAAATTACGAGTATAACTTTCTAGTAGTAGTAGTGGTAGTTTTTTTGTCCCTAAGCTGCGGACGGACGAACATAGCGAAACTATAAGGATTCCTTGTTGACTACGGAACCCTAATTAAGTAAGAGTAAGGTTAAAAGGTTTGTTCCGTGCTAAATTGGTGTTAAAAAAGCCTTTTTAAAAGTTATTTTACATTACCCATTGCTTTGTATAGCTTAGAATATATTATAGTCATAGATTTCTATAGCTTCCTAGAGCTCCTAGATTTTCTTCGTACTCACTGAAAGAAAACTCATCATGCATGATGCATGATGCATGTTGATCGCAGGTGCGATGCACAAAGTTGGTCCCAAACACAAACAACAAAAGTACAAACTCAAGATTTGCCAACGGACAATGGAGCGCAGCATAATATAAATATCAAACGTACAGATCGCGTTAGAAACACCACCCTGCGCTCCTTAACTCAAGTAGCGGATGGCGGAGAAAAAACAGCCAGGCTGAAGTGGGAGTGGGCTGGCCACGTCACACGAATGCACCTGGAGAGATGGGCGAATATCGTTACCCAGTGGACGCCTCAGGGAGGACATCGCAGTAGAGGCAGGCCACGGCGAAGGTGGTGTGACGATCTAACAAGGTGTGCAGGACTAACATGGCGAGAGATCGCACAAGACAGAAAGGTTTGGAAGGAAAAAGGTCTCCCGCCTTTGCCCAGCAGGATTTTAAATAGGTTAACAAAAGAAAAAACATTTCTATGAATACGAAAAAAATCTAGGAGCTCCACTACACTACCTTGAAGAAGCTGCATGATGTTTCTGCCAAAAAGCGTTACGATTTCTAAACATGCAAGATTCTTGATGCTGGTGTTATAGCATCAACAGTGTTGAGGCATACACTCCAAAAATCATAGCTGCCAACAAAGTTTTCCGACTGCAATGAAATCGTCGTTAATTCATTAATCTTTTCACCGCTTTATGATTACAGGAGGCAGTGCACCGTGAACCCGCCAAAAGATACACCGATGAAGCTGGACCTGATGGAAGATCCTTAGATAAATATCACCCGTCTCCTCCTCAATTCCATTGCCTACTTTAGGATGCATATCCGTTACGGCTCTAATAATCCTTTCGTATCCTAAGGGCACGTCATCCCTACCATTCTCGCGCCCCCCGGTCTACTCCTTGACACAGATAACATAATACTACTATACGCCCTTGATATGCAATGGTCCCTGTAACTCCATGAAACACGAGGCTCCAGGGGCTAGTGTAAATCTTTGGGTTCATTCGAGTCTGGTCAAACCACGCTGGGTTTCGGGGCACTTTTAGAGGCCTATGTCCAGCAGTCGACGTCATTCGGCTGAAATGATGATGACCACTTTATGATTGCAGAGTGACAAGAAGAAGTCATACCCGAAAGAACGCTTGTTGCAAAACAGCGATAACTGTTCAATTATATTTAAAATTCCTGTTCATGTATTGTATTTCAGCTTACCTATCTGATTAAATACAACAATGTATTGTTTTAATCCCGTATTATCGTGATCCAATTAATAAAACCCACATAAAATTGTAGCGCCTCCACCTGTTAAACATTAAATTCCCGAAGGTACGTATTAGACAGCCTGTTTTACGTAGATACCTGCTGTTTGCACGCACTTACCTATGTAATATTGAATAGTACTGAATAAATGATAACGAAAGAAGGTTGTACTTACTTGTGGCGCTTACTTCGGGCCCCAGAGACTCGAAAGCTTTGCCAAAACTCAGCTTAAGTAGTCGATCTGAATCTGAAACAAATAGTTTGGCTTCATACTTGTTTTTGAGAACAGCGCCATCTGTGTTAAGCAAGCGAAGTACAGCGAAATAAGGGTGGGTCCACCCGGTCGGTCGGAGAGTGAAATTGCTTCGTTAGTAAGCTTGCAGGTTGAAAAGTGTAAACGGTTTTTGCTAGATGGCGCTGGCAATAATTTTGTGAAGCTGCACAGTGGGGTGATTTTTTCTTCATGGAAACATAATTTCGTATGAAACTATAATAATAAACCGTTTGATTAAAATCAATAAAAAATACGCTTTACATTCAGTATTCCTGATTCAGCATTCCTTTGAGTACCAGAGTAACCATATTGTCATCAAGGAGGAAGAGATTAACAGAAATAATTTTGTCAGTTACCTATAGTTTTTTGTAGGTATTCATTTACATATAGGTACTGATACTAGGTAGATATATTTTATTTATTTCCACTTCATCGAGGAATTTTCCTGCAGGCAGCTTTTGCATCTTATGTAACAGTATCAGGTGAGATTTGCGATCGCAATCTAAATAAGCGGTACCAAGAGGTCGGCTGGACAACCGCCAAAATTCCTATTCATATTAGGTACCTAGGCTACGGTGTTGGCACTCGAAAATCTAACTGGAGCCGACGCATTTACCGAGTCCCTCGTTACGAATTTCACTCCAATTTTTATTGAATAAGTGGCTACAAAAACTAAATGTTAGGTAAGTGGGTGGGGATTATTTTTTTTTTCCAAGGTTTTTAAAGGCAAAACTAAAATAGGGATAAAGGTATTAGGTTAAGGATAAGTAACTTAAGTAAATAATAAATGGGTTACTTGATGAAATCATGACTCACTGATGTATCAGGACAGCTATCAAGGGTGAATTTTACATGATTAGAACTTCATCTGATCAGTTTGGTTCACAGTTCATGTTAACGAGGTTGATAGAAATAAATAAACCTACCTATGCAAAAGAAAAACCCTACTTCAAGTGCACTGTGTTGTACCTAAGTAGGTACTAAAAAATACCACATTTACATGAAAGTAACTTTTTTAATAAGAACTTTTATACAGGATAATTTTATAAGCAGAACCCATGAATATGAACAACTTTCACTATGGGACTAACTCTGAAGTCGTGAAAAAAAAAATCAGCTGTTCAGTACATTTATCTACATCAAACTCGTCAAAATGTACGGAGCAGCTGATTTTTTTCGCGATTTCAGGTTTGGTCCCATAGTAAAAGTTGATCATATTCATGGCTAGAACACCCTGTGAAAATTTGCGCACTGCTTAAAAACTTATCCTGTTTATTGTGCTTGTATGACTAAAAAGGTTAGTACTAATTCCCCTCGCCCCGTTTTTTCCCCCCCGTAAGTTATATTAGAACGTTTAATTGCAATTTCGATACCCTCGAAATTTAATAATTATGTACAGCCAAGCGAGAAAGTGCTACCACCGAAATATTATTTTTAGATTATTTAGTAAAATTTTTAGTAGGTGTAATAATATAAGTAGTTATTTTTTTATAAGAAATATATTTTTTTTTATTCATGAAATCTGTGATTTCTATAATTGTGAAGAAACTAATTGTAAAATTCACTAAAGCTATGACTTGATTTGTGATATGATAATGTAGAATAATTTGATCTGAAATAAACATACTTACTTATTAATAATCGCTTAGTACTTTATTCTTTGACTGTACCACCTCGATTTCATCTGATAAAACGGGATTATAAAGTACGAAGTAGTAGTAATTTTTGGGGGGAAACCAAAACGGGGGGAATCAGTAGGTACCAACCCGACTAAAATCACCCTGCTAACTTATTTACTAAAGCACCATCATACAAAATTCTACTAACGTTAGCATCTATGCAATACTGAATAGAGATCAATATTAATTGGGCAAATTGTGGTTCTAAGTTCGCATTGAGTTGAGAGTAACTTGAGGTTGTAACTAACCAATATAGTTTGAACTGTTCAGTTTGAACCGTTCCCGTTCATTAGTGGGACAATGACATTTCAGAATTGTACCACAATGTTGACAATGTCCATATCTCAAATTGATGTATCTTAGTCTTGATAACTAATTATAGAGGTATGGGAGAATTGATTTGAATTTCATGATGTTTGAATTGTGTTGGCTATGATATAGTTTGGCTTATTTTGTAGTGTGGTTGGTTTGTCTGAGAAAGGGTTTTGGTTTGACTAGGCTTTTAAGAAATAACGTTTTGCAAAATTTTTGTCCATAATATACAGAGTTATCCTACTACTAATACTTATTATAAATGTGAAAGTTTGTATGTTTAGATGTTTATTACTTAATCACGAAAAATCGGCTGAACGGATTTGGATGAAATTTGCCACACAGTTAGTTTATAACCTGGTCACATATAGAATACTTTTTATCCTGGTAGTAGGTTCCCGTGGGATAATTTCCGATATCCACGTGGGCGAAGCCGCGGGCAAAAGCTACTTGGTATATATGTGGGCAATCTATTAAAGGGAGTAGGAAGATTTGCAACCAAATGACTCCTTGTGACTCCTATGCAAATGTCAACCATATTTTTTTGCAGAAATCTACCATTTTAGTCAAAAAACCTGTTCAAAACTATGAAAATTTGACATATTTGTAGCTCTGATTTAAAAACTTTTAAAGATAATAAAGTCATTTTATTGTTGATTATTATGTATTGAAGTAATAACAAGCAGATAAAAAAAAACATGCGTTTTTTTTTTTTTATAAATTTTCAAAGTTGTAAGAGATATCTTCAAAAAAATAATGTCAAATTACTCGAAAATAGTTGACATTAGCTTAGTGATCATTAGAGGTCATTTAGTTGCAAATGACCTCTCCTACATCCCCTTAATGGATTTTCGACATATTACCAATAACTCTGTAAATCCAACTTTATAATGAATGCATCACATTATAATTATTATGTTTGTGATGCACTACAGTTAATTATTGTACTTATTACCTACTAGTGCTATTTCCCGTGTCGTCGCTCTCGTAAATAACTTTAGAGGACGACTTCATTCATGCGTCAGTATACAAACAAACAAAAAACGAATGAATAGGTACTTACATACCTAATAAGGGTGAACGCTACAGTAATTGGTCACGCTTTAGTAACTGGCCACTCATAAAAAAAGAAGTTGTAACAAGGTAATGCAAGCAAGCTCATGAATGAATGAAAAGGACGAAAAAACATTTTTTTATCCTTTTCAATTCATATGCTTACTAACTTCTTCTCCGTATTTGTCCTCTTTTTTATGAGTGGCCAGTTACTATAGCAGTTGTAACAAAATACTAATAGCTTATTACGACTTTGTTCAAGCGATTGAGATTTAAAACTTCTATCTATACTATAACAAGCAGAAGCCCTTTAATGACAGCAGTAATAACCCCACACCATAATATCAAACCTACCCAGAGGTCGAGAGCATAATACAAACCAGCAGCCGTAGAATCAGGGGGTGGTTGAAACAGGAACGTCGCCGCAAACCCCTGGCCAGGCGTGGCCGAGTTGGCGGTGAACTGGATGACCAGCGCTGAACCTGTTGACAGCACCTCGTAGCCTGAAAGATGTAAGGGTTTTATTAGTTCTAAGATGACATTTGGACGCTTCAAAACTTTTTATCTCATCAGTAAGTCGTGTGTGAATTATCAGTAGTTTACAAATTATTATAATCAAAGGATTACTAAACTAATCAACGACAGTACCACTTAACCGCAACCACATGAAAAGACGAATTCGAAATAGGAGTTCACTAAAGTCAAACGCTTCGAAGCTGAAACATAGAAGATACTTGAAAGGACAGTCCCTTAATCTATTTCCTAAGTTGAAGACCCCAATTTCAATTTTCGAGTCCAAATAGCTGTGACCGACTTCCAACGTAAACTTTAACGAATCTCCGATAGTGCACTCTAATATGTATTAACGGTTTACAGTCCCGAGCCATGAAAAGTTAAACTGAAAATCTATCACCCGGCAAATCCCCAATACCGTTCGTTGGGATTCAACACAACTCTTTGGCGCGGAGCTAAAATAAAATTTCCATTCCAGTAAGATTCCGTTGGAAATTCAACAAAAGAATGGTATTACTGATTTTCAAAACGTCACGAAATTTCGGATTTGGCATCAAAGGAACTGCCAGGCATAGTCGAAATTTGAGAGACGAAATTCTCTTACGACACGACACTTCCGTGTTATACACGTCATATATTTGTTATGTTATATATATAAAACGGAAACAGATGTAAGTAACATGTACTGAATAACATCTCGGATCCTCCATTGTTACTGAGGGTTTTTGAAGAGGGTTTGTATTGAAAAGATGAGCGCACTAAGGATTGAATGATCCTCTTTGTTGCTGATTTTTGGGTTCCGTAAATCCTGCGTATAAAAAGCTTTAATGAAAAGGAATAAGAAGATCAGATTAGTATCTATAGTTCAAGTAAGTAAATGGATAAGAACTTTCTTACTTGTTCGTTGGTTTATATTATCTAATGTTTGGGTCAAGGGTTCTTAGAATAGAAACAGCGAGCTCAGGAACAATTAAAAAGCAATTGTCTCTCTTAAATCTACGTTGGTCAATGTAGTGGTGTTTTAATAGGCTTGGAATATCAAGGTAAAGTTGGTGAAACAAACAAGTTCGAAGGACGTAGTAGTCCTTGTAGTTCGTGTCAACAACTATATTCCATGTTCCTCAAACCATGTTATGGAAAGTCATTTTTGTTTTAGGTAATCCATAGTCACTTACTGAACTATTACGATCTTATTGGTGGTACGGTCAGCAACAGAAGTCAGCTAACACTGATACTTTTTGACATCATCTAAATTAACATAAAATGATTCGATAAACTGTTTTTTTTTTCGTTTAACTGTTAAGGGTTAATGTTCTTAAAATTGTAAGTACTTCTTTTCCGATTTGAATTAAATATTTCACTTAATAATTAAGATTAAAACACTGCAAGTGTTAATCGACTTTTGTTGCTGATTGTACAAATATTTTTTCTTTGAACTTTATTAGACAGCAATCCTGTTGTTGTTCCTACGTTAAAATTCTATATCTTTAAACTATCCATACTTGCTTAATATTATAAATTTTAAAGTAACTCTGTCTATCTGTCTGTTTGTTACCTTTTCACGCCTACACCATTGAACGGATTTCGATAAAATTTTGCAAGGCGATAGATGGCATCCTGGAGAAGAACATAGGCTACTTTTGGTCTCAAAAATAGTCCAACAGCACCTGGTGTCTAGTTAAATGTATTTTCGTTTTTTGCCACCGACTTCCGAAATTAAAGTTATTTTTCAATTTGTAGTGTTGTTTTTGGAAGTCGGTTGTATTTTTTTGTAAAAAAGTTTTTATTTTTCACTTTTTAGTTGTGTACCTACCCCACACAAATTCAAATACCACTACCTGCAAAACAAACTAGAACATCATCCATATAAAAGTGGGGAAAAAATACGTGTTATTGAAGCTAACTCAAAAACTACCGAAGCAAAGTTAATCAATTTTATATGGGACCAACTGTGATGTATACCCTCTCGAACAAAACAAAAAAAAATCCAAATCGGTCGAGCCATCTTCGAGTAATCGGGGAACATACATAAAAAAAAAAAATAAAAAAAAAATTAAATAAAAAAAAAAGGTTCCGACGAATTGAGAACCTCCTCCTTTTTGAAGTCGGTTAACAAAGGAAGGATGAACATCACGCCATAATTCTCCATTTCAAGTAAATGCGACATCAGATAAACAGTGCTAAGATTCTGCATGACTAACACGTAGATAGGTACAGATAAGGGTTCAAGGTTTAAGTCCAGTTTACATTCCGCTAATGTCAAGAGTAAATGTTGTTGATAGCTTATCGCCACTTTATGTTTATTAACAGCTTCGTACTTGTAATTACCTAAACAAATAATTGCTTAGGCACGTTACTTTGTGGTCGAGTGGGTGACAAATCCTTTTAGAAACAAACAGTTACTAGTGTGATATTGATTTTTAACCGACTTCAAAAAGGAGGAGGTTCTCAATTCGTCGGAACCTTTTTTTTTTTTTATTTTTTTTTTATGTATGTTCCCCGATTACTCGAAGATGGCTGGACCGATTTGTATTTTGTTGGTTTTATTCGAGAGGGCATCACAGTTGGTCCCATATAAGATTGATTAACTTTGCTTTGGTAGTTTTTGAGTTAGCTTCAATAATACGTATTTTTTCCCCACTTTTATATGGATGATGTTCTAGTTTGTTTTGCAGGTAGTGGTATTAGATATTGTGTGGGGTAGGTACCACAACTAAAAAGTGAAAAATAAAAACTTTTTTACAAAAAAATACAACCGACTTCCAAAAACAACACTACAAAGTGAAAAATAACTTTAATTTCGGAAGTCGGTGGCAAAAAACTAAAATACATTTAACCAGACACCGACTTCCGAAATTAAAGTTATTTTTCACTTTGTAGTGTTGTTTTTGGAAGTCGGTTGTATTTTTTTGTAAAAAAAGTTTTTCTAATTGCTATTCGGTAACTATGTAATTTTAGAAGAATAGATTTATATAGTAAGTACCTATAAAAAGGAATGGCGTAGTGGTAACAGACTTACGAATCTCTGTTGTCCGTTCGAACCCAGGCATGCGCTTTACTTTGTGAAATTTATTTCAACACCACTGTTCTCAAAACGGTGAAGGTAAACATCATGAGGAAACAGGCATGTCCTAGAACCAACAATTTGAAGACATGTGACATCCACCAACCCGCACTGGGCCCGCGTGGGAGATTACAGCCCACTCCCTCTCGAAGAGAGGAGGCAAAGGAAAGATCTATCGAGTGCAGAAGTATATCTACATAAAACATAAAAAGACCTAGACAAGATTGGTGCAAAACACGAAAGGATGACGAAAATTAACAATACATAGTTGCCTAATGTTGAAAATTTAAAACAAAATAGGTAAGCTTAGTGGCACAATTTATATCTATTGGTATTAATCAAGTAAGAGGAGCTAATGGCTAAGTAATAACAGCCGCACGGAACGATCGATCAGGTTAAGCTACGCTTGCCGGGGTTGGTCCGTGGATGGGTGACCATCTTTACATAACGAGACTCCTCCGTGCCTCGGAAAGCACGTTAAGCTGTTGGTCCCGGCTGTCATTCTTGGATCTTTGACAGTCGTTACGGGTCGTCAGAAGCCCGAAAGTCTGTCAACCAGTCTTACCAAGGGGTATCGTGTTACCCAGTTACTGGGTTGTGGAGGTCAGATAGGCAATCGTTCCATGTTAAATACTGGTATTCAGCTGCATCCGGTTAGACTGGAAGCCGACTCCAACATAGTTGGGAAAATGCTAGGCAGATTGGTATTAATCAAGTAACGGAGATAACATTTTCTGTTGTGCCTATATTGACAGAAAATGGCAAGAAAATCACTTTAGTGCTTCATGTTCTAAAATTAATATTTTCATTGCCAACAAATTTATTGTTTCAAAAACTGCAGAATATTATCGACTACAATTTACTATTGAAACCTCTGAATAGAAGTCTGACAAGATTGATTATATTTGGTAATTTTAATGAAAAGGCTGGCATTATTTCATCGTGGACGTCTTGAATATAGTCTGGGGAAACAGGGGCCATTGTTTGAATACGTAAAACCTGGAAATTAGGTATAGAATGCCGCCTGCAATCACAGCGCTGCGGAACTGGAGCGAGTGGGTTTCCTTAGGGGTGGCAGAGTCTCCAAGGAAATATAGAAAGAATTTCGAAATTGATTGAGGGAAATAATTATGCCGGTCATAAAAACAACTTAATTCATTCCTATGAAATAAGATTAAGAAATGGATAATAATCAAAACATCCTGGTCACACAAATGTGGTTTTAATCCATAGGCAAAGACTGAGCAGAATTTTCAAGTAAACAATAATCCAATTAATGACTTATCTATCACATTTTTAGCTGCTTGTCTTGATAATAAAGATCAGGGCAAGCGTAGAGATGATTATGATAACTGGATAAAAATTTTCTATGACATGGCAACTTTATTCAAAAGTGAAATGAAAAGGTCTAATAAAATGAATGCTTTGAGTTGAATTGATGGCTATGAATTTTTGAACTATGGAATCATAATATAAGGTGCTATAAAATATCTACTACGGCTTCAATGGGAGATAGTATTGAGTAAGTATTTAGATTACAATAGTGAAGAAATTTCTTACCCCGGTCTAGTTAAATCAATTTGAGAAAATTAAGTAGTAAATAAATATTTACTTTATTCTGCATAACGTGGTTCACAAACTACGCGCGATGTCGCTTCGTCAATGAAAACCATTCGCTACCTCTTCCTAACAGTTCTGTGAATGAACACGAATTACTACGGGACGGTTTCATACAAATAAATCAATTGAAATTTATACGCATATTTTACTTTAAGAATAAATGTATGACTTAAAATCATTAATTTATCTTCAGTGTTGTAATCTTATACACAATACTTCACCCATTGCAGCAACTGCAGATATTTTTATAGTACTGTAAAGGATTGATGCTTTGATCAAGCCTCGTTTCAAGCCTGGCTGACATTCAATCATTCAAATATGGAATATCTTCTGTCTCTGTGTGTGTCTGTGTGTCTGTGTTGTTGTGGATGATATACAGAATCTGGTAAGGGGCTCCGCGTAGAACCAATTTAGTAGGAGTGTGAATTTATATGAAGCTTAAAATATAGAGGGCTTCAGCCCCATTCAAATAGAGTCCCTCTAGTTTTATTATTTATTTAGCAAATCTTCTACTGTGAGATTGGAGCCCTCACAGTACCTTATATACCTAATATTATTACAGGGTTATTTAAAATTGGATAGCTAAACTCCGCACACGCGATGGGTATTATAAACATGATAAAACCAAAAAAAAACTTCAATTTGATGATTTTTTTGTGGGGTCATCGACCGCTGTTATTGTTGTCACTTGAACTAAACCTACGTTCCTACCAGTTTCAAAAATCTGTTTTTTTATTGTACCTATAAGTAGATATATCAAAGACGTGATGGGTATCGTTACCTTTTTTTTTTTTTTTTTTTTGTGGATGGGAAATCATCAAATGACTTCTCCCGCTCTGGGCAGAGCGGGAGAGCGTGTCAGACTTTTACTGACTAAAACCCACCCATGCTCCTTCAACTGCCCGTGCCAGGGCCATGGTATCTCTTTCGAACTACCCGCGACCCCGGCGGCATCGGCCCAATTGACCCCGTCACTGCTGACATCTCTTTGAGGCGCGCGTGGAGCACAACGCGCCGTCGACCCGGGCCTGTTCCTTACCGGACGGCGAGCTGCCCATTACTCGTCGTCCGCAAGCCCGCGCCTACGGTGGCCGGGAATCAGCAATCGATTCCCGCCGCCCAGGGCGTCTCCTACGGCGGCTAGGGGCGCGAGGGCGCGGCTGTTGCCTCTCCCTCACGCGTTCCGCTTCCTCCTTCGCGAGCATTACTGCTTCGCAGAAGGAGGTGACGGCCTTCCATGCACTCTCGCTCCGCACCATGGGGGTATCGTTACCTAAACACCATAAAACATTATGAAAACAGTTTTTCTCAACTCCTACTTCAAGTAAAATTACTAACAGCAGTTGTTGGAGGTCGACCTCCTTCGATCAATAATAGCACTAGATACAGGATCAGGAACAAAAATAAGTCGCTGTAGTGGCCACGTTTACACACACATAAACATTTACATTTGTTACTACGAAATATAGAAAAAAGTTTTATAATATTTACAACTTCAATTCATTATAAACCTTAACAATCAAACATAAAGTTTAATTACGATTGCAAAATATTTATATTTAAGTCCTTCTATCATCGGAGAAAGGTAAAAGCAATAAATTAAAAATGTCGCTTGAAAATAATATGTCATTTTTATAATAAGTACAAAAATATTTATTCTAAAGTGTACTTAAAACTTAAGCAATAAGGTTAAAAACATTTTGTTGAAAATTTTGTGCTTACTCTATTTTGGAACTAGACATAGTTCTTGGTATTTACATTTCAATGCTCAGAACACAGTAAGTATTGAAAGATGTAGAGTAGCAGAATAATAATATATTTTTTAGGCCAAGGTTCGTTTTATATGGTAGCAAATATTTTTGACCGATTTTTAAAAGTAGAAGGAGTAAATTAGTACAATAGTTATTTTAATTTTGATTATTAATTTGATAATTAATTATTTTAATAAAAATATTAAAACAAATTGTTGAATTTTTACAAGGTTTATATATTTCTTCTCCTCTTTCTTTCGCGACAATAGATAGCCATTCTGCATTGCGAAATGGGTCACTAGGAAATCTACAAACAAAAACAACATATAAAGTAACAATACTACTCCATGCACTTCCCTGTTCCCGAACAGTCGATGTTTGAAATAAGACCACAAAAGTATTTGTGTTTTTATTTTTCGGGCCGTTTTTGAAGCGCTTATCGGGAATCTAGTACTATTATTGATCGAAGTCGACCTCCCAAAAAAAAAAACATCAAATCTTTAAAAAAATATAATATTATCGTGTTTAGACATCGATAGCCATTGCATCTCATGTCAAAACATGTTGCATAAAACCCCGTGCCAACCCTGTCCCCGAAAGTCAGTGCTGCTTTGACGCGGCATTATTCATTCAAAAAGGGAGGCGGTGGACGTCGCAGGAGCTAGGTGACAGCCGATACGAATGTGAGTAGAATACATACTAAACTAGCTACGGTCGTGATAGGATGTGTATCACACGGAAGAATTTTCAAGAATATGGCTGATATTGTAGCAAAAAAAAAAAAAACAAAAATATACTCTGTTCCAAAACAATTTGACGAAAATGTAAACAAATGGGTCAGTAAATTTACCTGTAGGTGGCAACACTTTAATCAAAATATTCTGGAACAGGTTAGTTCCTAGAAATGAGAAAGTAGATTACCTCGCTTTGCATTTGCATATAACGACAGACGTCTGTTTAGTTTTTTTGACGAGATTTTTTCGGGTAATTCCGACTAGTTTTGGACTCGAACGGAATGGAGCTTTTATTTAAACATTCATAGCGAGAAGCTCTCATGAACAAAGTTTTTGGACGATATAATATTATGATTAAATTCAGAATTCCCCGACATATGCACGAGAGACCGTGTAATGACTTTTTATGAAAATAAACTTTTGCTTGTTAGGGTTTATGGCCTCGAATACCTACCTAAAAAATCTACCAAAACACAATTTGTTCCAGACAGGATATAACCTTGAGTAATTTAAAGGGAATCAAATCCGAAATGTTTTCCAGGAAAAGATTAATGTATAACTTCTGGGAAAATTAAATTTCTTATTGAATCAATTCTACTTTAGCTCAATATTATACGAGCCGAAATTAATATGAATTGTGTGAGTAATCTTTTGTGACAATTATACGCTACTTTGCAAACGTAAGTACCTATTATTCTCATTGCGTTATTTAAGTATAATCTGTTCGAATTTTAAATTCCAAGCTGTGTGTTTTGATCTCTTATTACTTTGAGGATTCACGGATCGTATCGTTTCAACATCATCAGTCATCTGTTTTGTTCTATTCATCGTCTTGTGTGTCAGCTGAAGCTAGATATTGTACAATTATTTCCGTTGTAGCAGACGATTACTTATCGCGCTGTATCTGTAACTATCAGTCACCTATTAGGCCTACTGGCTCAGCGTTTTATAATCAGTTTTCTGCCAAATGCACGTCCGATGTTCCTGACTAAAGAATGCGCTATCTTGACCCGGATGCAATTAAATATGAAAATAATTGTAACATCATTTACTGACCTAATCGATAATAATATTATTGTGATTGCTAGCACTCACAATAATATCATTATAAAATGTTTCTGATCCTACGTTCAGAAGCATTTCGAAATACGGGTCATCGGTTTCTCGCAAAACGATTTGATCTTTTGCTGGATCGATCGACTTTTATATCAAATTCTTTGTTTTACTTTCTATAATAATAAAAAAATATGTACCTTCTTATTTTTAGCTGGAGATAAAATAACAATTTATGTTCCAGATCTGTGTCGGAGAATTCTGTTTGGCCCATAAGTGCAGAGTAGTGTAAAGCTACAAAGAATTCCGTGATGCCGGGACTGCCGGGCAGAGCAATGCAATGTCCCGCATCGTCGCATCCCGTGAAATTAGATCTCCAAACCGATTTCTCAACGTCACTTATATTAGTATTGTGTGTCGGGAAGTCAAGAAATAAAATCTTGTTATGATATTTGTGGAAATGTGCGGAAATAAATGTTGAGAGTTGCTGTGAGTTAGTTGAATATTGAATGGTCCTTAGTGTAGATGTAGACGGTGTTTTATGGACTAATTGGACTGAAACAGCTCAGTTCAGCTTTTGTCCACAGAAAAATAACAAACTCAAACTCAAACTCAAAGCATTTATTTCAAATAAACCAATTACAGGCACTTTTGAATTGTCAATGGGTCGGTCAGTCAGAAAGATGAAGCTAGTTGCCCATTCCAAAGCGTAGTAGATCCCTATGGAGAAGAACGGGCAAGAAACTCCACGGACACTCTTTTAAATCATAATATTTTTACAAAATATTGGTTACATCGTTCAAGTTGAAAATATACATGTGAGAACAATGTAGAAAGATGTGCACGTTAAAAAGCGTCCGTAATAAAAAGATAATAACTAAAACAACTAAATTAAATATTAAAATTAAAAATAAGCCATGGCAGCTAAGAGACGACCAGTCCCAACTGACGGCGCCCGTTCACGAACATGACGCATGGATCAGTCACAGTGGAACAGTCTTGTTTAGGGATGCGTACGCATCCGTTCAGCTCGGAAAACTAAACGGATGCGTTCAGCTTTCTGCGTCGTTCCATACAAAACTGTTTTTTTTTTTCTATGAACAAAAGCTGAATTGAGCTGAATAAGTATATATATAGTAGTCATTCCCTTAGCAAAAAGACTCACGCTAAAGACTATGACTATTTGTATTTTATAAAAGGGTCTAATAATTAGGAATAATAAATACCTATGTATGAAAAACTTATAGAGGAGGTCGTGGCTAAATAATAACAGCCGCATGGTCGATCCATCAGGTTAAACTACGCTTGCCGCGGTTGGTCCGTGGATGGGTGACCGTCTTTACATACCAAGACTCCTCCGTGCCTCGGAAAGCACGTTAAGCCGTTGGTTCCGGTTGTCATTAGTGGATTTTTGATAGTTGTTACACAATATTCACACCATTTCACATCAGTAAAATATAACTGTAAGGCTTCATGCATACGTCGCCGGAGCCGCACCGGCGCCGGACCGCATGTTTGTTTATACAAATGAATATCGCCCAAGCGCCGCAATGCCGCGCGCCGCCGCACCGGGACCGCGTGTACACCGCATTGATGGTATCAATGCGGTGTCCACGCGATCCCGGTACTACACTACACTACACTATATAACTCGGTAGATTTATATAGTAAAACTACGAGCATGCGGTGCGGCGCCGCGCCAGTGCGGCTCCGGCGACGTATGCATGAAGCCTTAGGCCTCTGCCTCGAATTTCGCGGGCAGCGGGGCGGTGGCGGCGGCGGCGCGTCTCGCATTGTCCCGCCCCGCTACCGCGCCGCTGTTTTGGAGGTCCGGTCCATTTGTTTTTACGCATAAAATCCTGCCGCTCCCGCTCCGCCGCCGCTGCCGCCCCGCTGCCCGCAAAATTCGAGGCAGAGGCCTGACAGTTATATTTTACTGATGTGAAATGGTGTGAGTATTGTGTGGGACGGGTAAGGAAAAGCCGTGCCTCGGAAAGCACGTTAAGCCGTTGCTCCCAGCTGTCATTCGTGGATCTTTGACAGTCGTTACGGGTCGTCAGAAGCCCGAAAGTCTGACAATCAGTCTTACCAAGGGGTATCGTATTACCCAGTTACTGGGTTGTGGAGGTCAGATAGGCAGTCGCTCCATGTAAAATAGCTGCATCCGGTTAGACTGGAAGCCGACCCCAACATAGTTGGGAAAAGGCTAGGCAGATTTATTGATTGTATGCAAAAATAATACGTATTGTTGTCTTCTTATATGAGAAAATGACGTCAGGATATTATAACAGCGTCGTTTCGTGACAGTTTTCTGCAAATATTCCAGCTAGTTTCATGGTTTCTGCTCAAGTTGCACGTCTAGTCATATCGAGGGCTGTCATTGTCGTATTTTAGCATCTCCCCATGTACAGTGAGCTGCATCAATTGGGTACCCCAGTTGTATTAAAATGTTAATACAACTGGGGTACCCAATTGATGCAGCCCACTGTACAAGATTAATAGTACCTGTAAGCTCGTTACACAGCATGGCAATAGTTGGCGAGTTGGTGTCTCTCCCATCAAAGACTTTGATGATGTCCGCGCGGCGCAGGCAACTGAAATGGGAGAACATAATGTATTAATTATGAGACAGATGAACAACTCGCTGTAGAAAGTTGGGCATAGTGTAGTGTGTAGTACACCATATTAGTGCTTTGTAGCACTAAAATATGGTGTAGGAGATGAAACTGATGAAGGATGTATTTTGTATTTTGTGTAGATTATAAAGGGTTATTGGGAAAGGAGCTCGTTTCTAAGGTTAATCAGGTTAAGCTACGCTTGCCGGGGTTGGTCCGTGGATGGGTGACCATCTTTACATACCGAGACTCCTCCGTGCCTCGGAAAGCACGTTAAGCCGTTGGTCCCGGCTGTCATTCGTGGATCTTTGACAGTCGTTACGGGTCGTCAGAAGCCCAAAAGTCTGACAACCATTCTTAAAAAGGGGTATCGTATTACCCAGTTACTGGGTAGTGGAGGTCAGATAGGCAGTCGCTCCATGTAAAATACTGGTATTCAGCTGCATCCGGTTAGACTGGAAGCCGACCCCAACATACTCGTAGTTAGGAAAAGACTAGGCAGATTAATATGTATACAGGGTAATATGTCGGCAATCCGTTAAGGGGATGTAGGAGAGACCCCTTATACCTATAGAGGTATAAGGGGTCTTTTGGTTACAAATGATCGAAATGACTAATAATAATTAAATTACTCGAAAATGGTTGACATTTGCCTATGCCTATGCATTTTCGAGTAATTTGACATTTTATATTTTTTTGAAGATATCTGCGGTATACTTAATTTGAACATTAATAAAAAAAAACTGCATAAAATTTTAATTTTAATTATTATCTGCTTGCTAACACTTCAATACATAATAATCTATATAAATACAAAGAGAAGTCCTGACTGACTGACTTATTACCACCCAGCCCAAATTCTTGGACCTAGAAAGCTGAAACTTTTCACAGAGGTTCCCTTTAAAATATAGACAAAGAATAAGGAAGTAGTTCCCGGAAGTACGTTCCCGTGGGATATTTTTCCGACATCCACGCGAATCAGAGCTACAAATCGTTACAAATTTTCATAATTTTTAGCAGGTTTTTGACAAAAAAAGGTTGAAATAAAAAAATGGTTGACAATTGCATAAAGGTCATAAGGGGTCATTTGGTTGCAAATAACCTCTCCTACATCCCCTTAATGGATTGCTGACATATTACCAATACCCCTTTATACATTAGTGGTGAACTTTAGGGAAAATTGCACTCTTTTGAACTGGTGTACGCACGATAAGCACGATAAGAGAGGAAAATAACATATTTTCTTCTTTTACCGCTGCACAATGTTAGGTTTATGTCAAGACAATAATATTAGTTAGTGTGCTAACTTGGTTGATGGCGAGTCTGGCAGCCCTTTGCTGACTCAAGTTGCTGGTACTTAATTGATGATGATGCTAGTTTACGGACAATCGTCAGGCTTAGGTTAAAATATTATGATGAAGTTTTCATCATTTGACATAGAAATAGGTATAGGAGTCGAGATTCAATATCGCGATTCCGCCGCAACAAAGGGTTTAATATACATAGATAGGCCAGTAATATCAGCCGTTTCATTTTAATATAACCCACCTCCGGTGTATTTGTGACCAATATTGTGACCACAAATAGTTTATAGGGTTGCGGTGACCGAAGTGGTCCGGTGGTTATGTAGTTATATACCTCGCAAACGACATAATTAACAGGACATTTATGGTTTATACGGGATGGGTGAGCCCGTGTGACGGCATGACCACAGTTTTTATGTACCTAATAGGTACCGCAATTAATATTTACCAAGTACTAGGTTGATACTCACTTTGTTTTTAGGGTTCCGTACCTCAGAAGGAAAATAGGGAACCCTTATCGGATCACTTTGTTGTCCGTCTGTCTGTCTGTCAGTCTGTCAAGATCCTTTTTCTCAGGAACGCGTAGACATATCAAATTGAAATTAATATTTTAAACGTAAGTCTATGGTCCCAGAGTTCTAGAAAAATCAAGGTTCTACGTCAACGCAATACAAAAATACGGCCATTTTGGACACATTTTGATACTCGCAACTGTCACAAGTAAATCAAAACCTATAGGGTACTTCCCATTGACCTGGAATATAAAATTTGGCAAGAAGCAAGGTCTCCCAGCACAAATAAAGGAAAAAGTCCGAAAATTGTTAATTTGTAGTTTTATGACATAAAAAAAAAATTTTTGGATCCATTGTTATGTTTTTGGTATAAATTATTTTCAACTACGGAACCCTTCATTGTGCGTGTTCCGACACGCACTTGGCCGGTTTTTTTTGTTTTTTATAACGCTGGAAATTGCCAAGCCATAATTGCATTTGACTTTCTTACAGAACGAATAGTAAAGTCATGTATTTTGTTATGAGGTAACAAAAACTTTTTTACAAAAAAATACAACCGACTTCCAAAAACAACACTACAAAGTGAAAAATAACTTCAATTTCGGAAGTAGGTGTCTGGTTAAATGTATTTTCATTTTTTGCCACCGACTTCCGAAATTAATGTTATTTTTCACTTTGTAGTGTTGTTTTTGGAAGTCGGTTGTATTTTTTTGTAAAAAAGTTTTTATTTTTCACTTTTTAGTTGTGTACCTACCCCACACAAATTCTAATACCACTATCTGCAAAACAAACTAGAATATCATCCATATAAAAGTGGGGAAAAATACGTATTATTGAAGCTAACTCAAAAACTACCAAAGCAAAGTTAATCAATTTTATTTAGAACAAACTTTGAGGTATAATCTCTCGAATAAAACAAAAAAAAAAAAATAAAATCGGACGACTCTGTACAAAAATTGTGCGTGGTCATACATAAAAAAAAATATATATATACGTGTCGAATTGAGAACCTCCTCCTTATTTTTCGTCGGTTAAAATTGCAATGGATGTTGAAGAATTTCATTCTAAGGCCTGTGTTCACCAACATTCAAATCACCGGTTAGGTACTTAAACAGTTGGTTTATGTCAAATTTCCTTCCAAATTTAACATAAATAAATCAGCTGTTTTAATACCTAACCGAATGTTTTGAATGTTGGTGAACACAGGCCTAACTATGACGAACTGGGTACTTAACCTAAATAATTGAAAATTAAAAACCAATATTTTTTTTATTTTAAGTTGTGTTAGGCAGAAATGTAGTGTTGCTATAGAGCTACACACATCTGCCTAACCCTTTGGAGATTACAAGCGTGATGTTATGTTATGCAATGTGTTAAACAAATTGACTGGTAACAACCAACTTTCTAATTTAAAAAACCGGCCAAGTGCATGTCGGGCCACGCGCAGTAATAGGGTTCCGTAATGTACGCCGCCGCCCGGCGTTATTTGAGCGTAAATATTATTATTTAGAAATAATTATTAATAAGAATGTTTCAAATTCAAATCATTTATTGTGGATCACAGGTTCATAAGATGTTGTTAGTTACAGGTAAGTCTGCTATGTCCCGCCATTGAGGCATACAAAATTTGTATTATCAGTTAAAGTTAGATTACATACATTATATCATTAGTATCATGCAAAACATTATAATTAAATTAGTATAATATTTAAGAATGTCAAATTACAAATTAGCTGTTACAAAATTATTTACCTACTGTGTTGTCATTTAGAAAGTCACTTATTGAATAATAACATTTACTTATTAAAAATTCATGTAGTTTTTTTTTAATGGTACTTATATCACTTGTAGTTCGGAAAAATGTTGGAAGTTTATTGAGGATACGTGGGCCCATACAAAAGATGCTTTGGTCTAAAAGCTTTGTATTACTGGCTACGGTGCGCAGCTTGTCTTTGTGTCTGGCCCTAGTGCAACATTCAAATAAGCTTGGATTTGATTTTATGAACATTACAGTTTCATATATGTATACACTAGGTAGCGTTAATATTTTTAAATTTGTAAAATGTTGTCTGCATGAATCCACTGGGCGTATATTGCACATCGATCTAATACAACGTTTTTGAGCTCTAAAAGCACGCTCTTTTTCTACAGAGTTGCCCCAGAAAATGATGCCGTATCGTATGATTGAAGCAACATATCCATGATAGGCAGTTAGTAGTGCAGACTGACTGACAGTGTTCCTCAATCTGTAAAGAGCATAAGAGCTCTGACTAAGCCTTTTGCATACTTGCTCTATATGTGACTTCCAATTTACTTTGCTGTCAATATTAAGACCCAGAAATTTGGTAACTTCGATTTCTTCTATGCTGGTTTGAGAGTAGCTTATATTTAAATTGGTATCAAATTTTACTCGCTGTTTAAAATTCATGATTTTTGTTTTTTCTAGGTTTATTTTCAGGTCATTTTCATCAAGCCATTTTATAATTGTTGTTAGGGTCCTATTTAAATCAAGTTTTATGTCAGTTCTGTCATTACCGGTAAACAATACAGTACAATCGTCAGCAAATAAGGTCATATGGTGCATTGTAACTGTCGACATGTCATTTATATAAATTAAAAAAAGTGGTGGACCTAGAATGCTGCCCTGAGGGACACCAGAAAGGATATTTCTAACCTCAGAAACAACCATTTCTTCAGCTCTAGTAGTTAAAGAGACTCTTTTTAATTCGACCATCTGTTTTCTGTCACTGAGATATGATTCAATTAATTTGTATACGTTACCTCTTACACCAAATGCATATAATTTATTCAAGAGTATATTATGGTTGACTCTGTCAAATGCTTTTGACATGTCCATATAAAGCGCAATGGCTGGCGACCTAGTGTCCATATTTAAAAGTACTTTGTGTAAAAAGTTATACATAGCTATATTAACAGATTTATTTTTCCTAAAACCATACTGACATGGGGTAAATACGTTATTACTCTCAAAAAATGGATAGAGGCAATTATATATGTTTTTTTCGAATATTTTTGAGAAAATGGTTATTAAAGCGACTGGCCTGTAGTTACTAATGGAAGATTTGTCCTCTTTTTTATATACCGGTTTTACTACTGACAATTTTAATTTCTCTGGAAAAATACCGTGTTCTATGCACAAGTTAATAATATAACTTATAGGAGCCGCAATTAAAGTTGCTACATCCTTAACAATCTTTGTAGTAATACCGTCATAACCTGCGCTATTTGTATTCCGCAGAGAAATTATAATTTTAATAATGTCTGGAGGAATTGTTGGGGGCAAAATATTGATTTGGTGTTAAATGTCAATTTAGAAGAATAAAATCGTGTTGAGTCAGAAGTAATTGAATCATTTGTATTTTTAACAATGTCAGCAAAATAGTCATTAAAGTTGATGTTATGATTTTATTTTTGTATATTTTTACATGGTTTATAAACTTATATTTACTACCTGTTTTACACAACTAACAACGTTATATAAGTAATTTTTAATGGAATTTGTAGGTACGAAATTTTTACTGTTACAAGTATATTTTACTAGTTGGTAGAATATACTTGGTTGAGTGAGACTTGGTATACTTGGTATAATATATAGTGGACTATTACTCGTAAACTTGAAAAGCCTATTTAACTGTGATAGTTTTCTTTTTAACTTCGTTATATATACTACTACCGTGAATTTTTTCACCCATCCAAAACTAACCGTTTTCCTGGCAGGGCGGGGGAATCTTAACTCTAACAAAAATTTGCACTTTAAAGCTTAATATTTCAGAAACGGATCCCTAAATCGAAAAATTGTTTTCACAAACCAGCAATATTTTTGAAAAACCTATTTAAGAACACCCCACACCATGGAGTAGGCGAGAAAAAAAAACCATCCCCACTTGTACAGAAGGTACCCTAGAAAATTTTTTTTTCATGATTTTATTTTATTACTTTGTCGGCGTGATAAATATGTATATTCATGCCAAATTATAGTTTTCTAGTTCTCTGAGCTAAGCTGCGGACGGACAGACGGACGGACATAGCGAAACTAAAAGGGTTTTTTGTTGACTATAGAACCCTAAAAACACCTGTTCCTTATTAAAACTTATAGATTCCCCTAATATTTTCGCCTCACCTAAAACCAAATCCCATTTTTTCTGTGGGCAACATCCCGTATGAAATAGAAAGCCTCTTGCAATATATCCCCGGCTTCTGCTTTTGACATACATGATGTCGTAGCTTCATACATTTTATGGCAACACTCTCGTTACGGCAAATTGTCGTGCTTGCTTTATTAGGCGAGCTCTGATGTTCGAAGAGTTATGGATGTTCTATGTTGGTGAGACAAAATATTTCACGGACTCGGAAATTATTTTGTATTTTAGGCAGTAAGAAGTACTATTCTGTAAATATCTCACCGTGAAAACTTAGGTGAAGTGGTCTTAAAGTGAGCTGTCAATAGTGTCAACCCCTAGCATCAGTTGGAATGACAGCTCACTACACGCTCACTTCACCTAAGTTATCACGGTGAGATGTTTGCAGAATAGCACTACTGAGCTGAAAACTCTGCAGGGGCAATTCCCGTATTCTTAATAACGTTATAGCGTTTACCTACATTATTCAAACCCACACTCAAACTCGAAGCATTTATTTCAAATAAACCAATTACAGGCAGTTTTGAATTGTCAATGGGTCGGTCAATCAGAAAGATGAAGCTAGTTGCCCATTCCATAGCGTAGTAGATCCCTATGGAGAAGAATTTTTCATTCAAAATATTTTTACAAAATATTGGTTACATCGTTCATGTTGAAAATATACATGTGAGAACAATGTAGAAAGACGTGCACGTTAAAAAGCGTCCGTAATAAAAAGATAAAACTATAACAACTAAATTAAAAATAAGCCATGGCAGATAAGAGACGACCAGTCCCAACTGACGGCGCCCGTTCTCGAACATGACGTATAGATCAGCACAAATTAGCTCAACCATTTTGAAGGGAACTTATTGACATTTGATTGCCGCTGGCATGAGATTGCTACTTGAATTTGGACGTTTTTACGTAAGAGAATTGGCCTTCAGTTCTCATCAGATCAGATGGCATGACAGTCAGCAGGCAGATAAGACGCTACATGTAAAATACTGATATTCAGTCTCATTTGTAAGCTGAAATCAAAAATGTTGACAAACAAACGGTGTGTGTTGCTTGTAACGCATGTTCCATTTCACAGCTCTTGGTTCCCTATCCCCAAGGTTCATATTATTTTATAATATTTTTTTTACGATCATTGCTCTTTGGTTTATCTTGATTCCAGTCACACAAAGTGCGTACTTTAGTACTCCTTTACCACATAAGTAGTAGACCAGTTATGAATAATAATCAGATGTGTAAAACTATCAACTTTACCACTACCACAAAACCATTCCTATTTTGGTAGAGTAAACATTGGAGATAAAAGCAAAACCATTTTATTTACTCTACACAGGATTTCAAGCCCAAACTTGGACAACGTTCAAAATTCTCTCAATCCATTAAGCAAGAAGAGTAATAAAGATAAACATGTAATTGAATTGCTTTAACAGTAATTCAGGATCTATGTTATAAGCACTGTGTATGGGCGCTCCGTCATTATGGTAATGTAATGTTGACAGACTGGGACACTGCATCGTAATTATGTGTTTATTGCACTTTACCCGTCAAGTACGCACTTAAGTACCTAGTTTTGTGTAAATAAGGGTAAGTTATACATCGATAGAAGTGTTTTGTTTTATAACCTTCTAACAGCTAGACGGACCACGATGGTCCGATGTCAAAATAGTTCTGTCTGTGAATCGGACCCCAGTGGTCTTATCGACTCCCGACGTTATTTTGACCTTATTTCATAACCATTCCAACGACAGTTTTATATACAGCTCTCATACAAAACTTTAGAAATATCGTCTAACGCGCGAGACCACCCAGAAATACTCTCACACAAAAACCCACAAAAACAAAATGGCCGTCACATTGAATAGGATAACGTTTCTATCTCAGTAAATGAGTTGGCTGCCAGGTTCGTCATCATCATCATCTGCCTAGCCTTTTCCCTACTAAGATTTTACATACAGCGACTGCATATGTGCCCTCCACAACCTAGTTACTGGGTAACACGATACCCCTTGGTAAGACTGGAATACCTTGGCTTCAGGTTACGCGAATATTCCTAGTTTTGCTCATAATTGAATTGTTAATCCATTCTAGCTGAAACACTGCATACACAGTAGAAAAATTTGTAAAGATTTTAAGAGCTTGAAAAGTACAAAGTTTTCTCCATTCTTAATGTGGTGAGTTCCTGGTTCCTTACAGCTGGCTGCCACTTAATCTTTGCAATCCTTTACACCAACCACAGCGCGGTGTGGCTGCAAACCGTCATCAATCCAACCGATAAAATCCTGTAGTGGCCTTTCTACTCCACTATAATAATATTATGGTACCTTTTAGTTTTCTGGTCTTATGTGCATGGTATTTTAATGTTTAACTCTTAAAATGTCGATTGTACACCATGTGTACAGATAACAATAGAATTTCAATTGTGTCTGCTAATTGGCGCGCGACGGGTTAAAGGTACACATACATTAACTTGTTCGTTAAATTTCCGTGTAGACACTGACGTGTGACGTGTCCGCACTTGAAAACGAATTACTTTCAATACCGCATCAAAATTAATAAAAAACTTTTTACAAAAAATACAACCGACTTCCAAAAACAACTACAAAGTGAAAAATAACTTTAATTTTGGAAGTTGGTGTCTGGTTAAATGTTTTTCGTTTTTTGCCACCGACTTCCGAAATTAAAGTTATTTTTCACTTTGTAGAGTTGTTTTTGGAAGTCGGTTGTATTTTATGGACAAAAGTTTTTATTTTTCACTTTTTAGTTGTGGTACTTATCCCACACAAATTCTAATACCACTACCTGCAAAAGAAACTAGAACATCATCCATATAAAAGTGAGGTAAAAATACGTATTATTGAAGCTGACTCAAAAACTACCCAAGCAAAGTTAATCAATTTTATATGGGACCAACTTTGAGGTATACCCTCTTGAATAAAATATTTTTTTTTCAAATCAAGCGTCTCTGTAAAAAGTTATGCGTGGTCATACATAAAAAAAATCATACGTGTCGAACTGAGAACCTACTCCTTTTTTTTTTCGTCGGTTAAAAAAGCAATCTTTAAGTTGGTAAAACTTAACCATTTTACTTAAACTAATTAATCAAGACCTCTCTGTCTAATGAAGAGTATGTGAATTGTACCTACGTCTACAGCCATATATCAATCTTTCAAATGAAATATATTTTAAGAGGATTGTGAAGCTATAAATTTTCATACAAAAAGCGATAACGTTTTCCCCCCGTAAACGTAGTCTAATATTCATATTTTTTGTAAATGTTGTAGATATAATGAAAAACTAGGTCTTTAAGTTTTTTTTTTTATAAAGAAACTACCTGCGACCCGTGGTTTCACCCTCGCGCGTAGACCGGGATAAAAAGTCTATGTGCTAATCCAGGGTATAAGCTATCTACATACCAAATTTCATTCAAATCGGTCCAGCCGTTTGAGCGTGAAGTAGTAACAAACATACAAACACACAAACACACTCACAAACTTTCGCGTTTATAATATTAGTGTGATATTGCGTACTATACATAGTGAAATTTTAATCGTTTTAATCCTCTTAAGGGGTCATTGTACTCATCATTATGAACAACTTTTACTATGGGACCAAACCTGAAATCGCAAAAAAAAAATCAGCTGCTCCCTACATATTGAAGAGTTAAATGTAGATAAATGTACTGAACAGCTGATTTTTTTTTTGCGATTCCAGGTTTGGTCCCATAGTAAAAGTTGTTCATAATGATGAGTACAATGACCCCTTAAGAGGATTAAAACGATTAAAATTTCACCCTGTATAAGTTATTAGAATTTAAATATCTATATTTTTCACAATAAAACTTTCTCGAGCGTTTTTGTTTTTTTAATTAAACTAAACTGAATTACTGAAAAAAAACGTACACACCTACATTAAGGTGTACTGAATCTAATGAAACCAAAAGTGTCTTATTTCGTAAAGGTGGGTAAAAAAGTTATCGCCCGAAACAATATTTCAAAAAGGAAATGAGGTAATTGCCCCCGACTTGCAACTCTCTCTATCACGCCCGGAGGAAGGCAGAGTAAGCGGTATGAAACAGAGTATTTTTGAAAATACCTACTCACACCGCGTATTGGCACTTCACAATCCTCGTAAAGCAAATTCATACAGCAAAGATTACACAGTTAATAATACAGCCCACGTTATATTACTGCACGAATAACTCAGTTAGGTTAATTTAGTTACTCAAGTTCCACTGGCCGGTCTTACGGAATTCCTTTACAGGAATGTCCTGAGTTTAGTCGAGTTATGTTAAGGACGGCTGTTGGCATATATACTCGAAATTGTAGAACGGGTTGCCCTGTTTCAAGACATACGAAATTAGGCCAAACCTACTTTGTGCATTGAAAAATATAAGGATAGAACCGGGTACCATAAATAACAAAAACCATAATAAATAACATAAGGGTTGGGCAGCGGTGCATCTGTAGTACACCACCACCACACCACCACCACCTCACCACCACCACCTCACCACCACCTCATTTCGCCAGTTATGTTTAAGGATTATGCGCTAAGGTAGCCCGCGAATTTAAAATTTTCTTGCAATTTGCAGGTCAGTGGCAGGTTGTATTTTGATTAAAATATGATTCGCGGCCGTAACTAACATGGCTTTACAGAATTATAATCATTAGAATCAGCAATAGAACTCCATAAGTTAGAATTGACCTCAAACCCCATGATTTCATGAAATCGCTAGATTTGAGGTCAATTGTAACCTATGGTGTTATATTGCCGATTCTGATGATTATAATTCTGTAAAGACATATTAGTTACGGCCGCGAATCATTATTTTAATCAACATACAACCTGACACTGACCTGCAAATTGCAGAAAACGTAAGAACATTTTAATTTTGCGGGCTACCTTATCGCATCCCCCTTAAGTCCCATGTAATAGGGGGCGAGACTATTGCCACGATCGGGCACACATTCCAGACCCCCGACTGCTTCTGAGAAATTCCATATGGAAACGCGCAATATCACTTTGCCCGATCTGGGTATTGAACCAAGGACCTCATGCTCAGCAGTACAAGTAACTCTAGCGACCACTAGATCAAAGAGTCAGTCTTTCTTCGTTTTTCTCGTTCCTTAAATAATGCATCACAATATTAATACTGCCACAATAAACAGAGTTTTCCTCAAAAATCTGGCTACGATTTTGAGCTGACGCTTCTTTGGATGTTACGAATCTACCCGACTGTTAGCTTTCATCATCATCATTTGACCCGAAAGACGTCCACTGCTGGACATAGCAAAGCACCACCACTTCGACTGGCTCTGTGCTTCCCACATACAGCGGACTCCTGCAGCCTTCACAAGGCCATCAGAGGGGCAACTCACATATAATATTTTTAATAACGTTCGCAATCTCATCTCAGTCTCAATCTGTCAAATATTGTATAGCGTTTGCCTACATTTTTGACATTAGATTGTATCTTGCATGAGATTGCGACTTGAATTTGAACGTTTTTAGGTCATTACTTCTGCGAAGCATGCCCTTTCCAAAGACACGATATATAAAAACAACCACCTTTGGTATATGAATTTTATAAATTGTTGTTACAAGGCTAAATGACGCTGTTATACAGTACACTTAATGATGCTAATAGGTTAATAATTAAAGGTTGGTATTGACATTTTCTTCAAAGGTAACCCCACCACTATCAACACCAATATGCTAAGTCTACGTTACCTCCTTGCGTGTTTATGAGCCACGAAAAATTTTCCTCTAACCGGCGTGCCACTGAATTTAGTTACGATACAACCCTTAAACGGATTAGCTACAGTAAATACCTTTACAAGGTGTTCCGGCTTGCCGATGTCAACGCCTGAGGCATACATGGTGGTAAAATATTCAGTCTGGTTTAATTTATTTATAGCTACACTGGCAACACTATATTGATTAGTTGAGAACTCGCAAAATGTCTGCAACGCGATTTAAGGACCTTTGTGAATGTAAGATATCTACTTCAGAGAGAATTTAGATTAGCTAGCTAGGTAGATAACTACCAATTTTCGAATCATAACATGATTTTCAGGTTCAGTGCTTTTCATCTGATTCCCTACATCTCTATCTTGTTACCAACAAAATTAGTGGCAGTAACCCTTATGCTGTAAATAATGTACTAATTTATGAACCCATAGGTTCATGTCAATGTGTACCCCCAGTAGTTGCGAACCCCATAGGTTCACAACTACTGTAAGCCCGCGGTCGCCATCGGATGATGTTTTTTTACGTTTATGTATATTATGATATAAGCTTATATACCTATTATATAAGGATTTTTCCTTATGCACACATGGGGTGCAGTCGACCCTTGCGACCCTTAGGCTGTAAATAATGTACTAATTTATCAACCCATAGAGTCATGTCAATGTGTACCCCCATTAGTTGCGCACCCCATAGGTTCACAATTACTCTAAGCCCGCGGTCGCCATCAGATGATGTTTTACCTATTAGGTATATAAAGGATTTTTCCTTATGAACACATGGGGTGCAGTCGACAGTTGACAATCGATTGTATGGTCTTTGCTTACGGCTAAGAAATAACAAAACAGCCGCTCGGCTCGATCGATCATGTTAAGCTACGTTTGCCGCGGTTGGTCCGTGGATGGGTGACCATATTTACATACCAAGACCTTCCGTGCTTCGGAAAGTAGGTTAAGCCGTTGGTCCCGGCTGTCATTCGTGGATCTTTGACAGTCGTTACGGATCGTCAGAAGCCCGAAAGTCTAACAGCCAGTCTTAAAGGGAGTACGCAGTACCTGGGTTGTGCAGGTCAGGTAGGGGTCACTCCATGTAAAATACTGGTATTCAGCTCCATCTAGTTTGACTGGAAGCCGACCCTAACGTAGTTGGGAAAAGGCTAAGCAGATGATGATGGTTTTTGCTAGATGACCATGATCAACTGTGGACCTACAACGGTTGTAGTGATAAATCTCATGAGCATTCACGACTGACCTGACGTTACTTAGTCCCGGTACCAATTTTCAGTTCTTTTCGTATTACTATTATTGTTAGACGACTCGTATACAACGTGTCCCAAAATTCAACGATAAGCGGGCACCAGAGGGTGGACCTGCTCATGACTACTCGAGGAAAATTAAATAAAAAAGAATATCTAACTTTTTTTTAAAATTACATACAAAAAATAAAATCCTTCTGAAATTGACATCTCTCATGATATTTTTAACTACTATAACCACAATTCTTCAAAAATTTCTAATTTTTTCTTTGTATCGGCAAGCTAAGTAGCACTGTTATTCACCACAATAATTAAAAATTCTAGAATGTCTGTAATTAATTTGTACACAAAAATCAATCAAAATATTTTTTTCCCTAAAATTTTGGAAGATTTTTACTGTCAGTCCAATTTCACTCATCGTGGTGTAAAAAAAATGTATGGACACTACTATGGCAAGTTTTTAACTATTCTTTTTAAATTTGACGCGTCTATCCAAGATTCCAAAATGGTTTAATTCTCGAGAAAAACTAGCCATAAAAAAAATCGGTACTATTTCTAAACAAGACCCCGTAAACTGTTGTGTTGATAGTTCGATTTCGACTCGTTTGGCAAGTTCCACAGAATAACATTTAATAGTGTGTAATAATTAATTAATTAATAATAATTTCTTATAATATTATAATAATAATAATTTCTTTTTGACATTGGCTGTAATTTGATTTGTATTTTTATGTCATTTTGGTTTCGTGTTATTTTTATTATGAATTTGCTTTTATGACATTTCAATTTATAATTTGAAATAATAATTTTTAATTTGATTTTGACTGTGCTTTTGAATCTATTTTTGTATTTAAATTTGATTCTGTTGTTAATTTTGATTTTGTATTTAATTTTATTTTGTATTTTATTTTGATTTTGTATTTAATTTTGATTTAGTATTAATTTTGATTTTGTATTTAATTTAGATTTTTAATTTGTTACTGATTTAAATGTTGATTTAAACCTTCATATAACTAACATCTATTACTTTATGGGGCATGCGGTGCTAACCTATAAGAGATTGTTATACTAACCCTTGATATAAGAATGTTTATTTTAAAATGTAACTGTATAAGCAATTGTTGGTTGGCCAGAAACAAATAAATAAAGAAATAAATAAATAGTAATTACTTTTACTATGTGCCCAAAATAATTTTGGTCGGATTGGTTTGGACGGAAAAATGGGATATTTTTTTTTATTTTATTTTCCTCGAGTAGTCAGGAGCAAGTCCACCCTCTGGTGCCCGCTTATCGTTGAATTTTGGGACACGCTGTATAATAATAATAACAACTTTACAATACTCATAACAGCAAAAATTGTTCATATTCGCGTTCGTTTCTCGTGTTTCTCGTTGTTTGTGTGTTAATCACCCCGTAAAGTATTTTCCACAATTTTTCGTGATATTTTGGATCACGTTGCGATACAACATTATGTTGAAAAACAAACTGACTACAGGTTGTTGTTATTATAGCAGAGGCAAATGAAATGGAAGTTATTTGGGTTGACCCAGTTATAAAGTCGAATCGGTGTAGTGGGTTGTGTTATGCTTATACCGGGATGGCGGTCAGGTATTGTGTGGTCCTGTCCGATATCTAGGAACAAACAATAATTAGTGTAGGGACTTAATATGTTTGTGACTGACATATTATGTAGCAATACATAATTCAGTTTTTAGTAGGTATGTCCAGATAACACGGGCGTTTTACGAGCAAATTTCCAGTAGGTTTACGAGACTGAAAACGTGTTTATTTTTAGAGAAGGGTATTCTATATTCACTGCTAACCATAGGCAGGCACCCATGTCCCATAGATAAAAAAAAAATAAAATATTAACTTCAGTTGTACACTAACACATCTTAAAACTATGCAAAAGAGTGTTTTCGATGAACTCTGGCACCCAAAGTAAGATTTAACTTGTGTTTAGGGTGCCAGCGTCCTCGCCTATGATTTGAACATAAAGCAATAGTAGTAAGACGAGCACAGTACCAAATCAAATTACAATATAATATACTAAACTAACTAGCTAAAGCAGCTATGATGTGGCCTATTTCTGTACCTATGTATGAGTGTTTGTATGAGTGAGTGTTTGTGTTTGTGAGATCTCGCAAAGACATCGAAATGACTGGTCAAAGAAGACATTATTACAATCGTGCAAACACCACTTTGTGTTGTGTTGTGTGTTTTATAGTCTGTGCTAAATAAATGTATATTCTTTCTTTCTTTCTTTATTTCACATGAAAATAAATTCACTATTGCTCGTAACATTACAGAAACAAAATCAACTAAAGTCTAACAACCACCCATGGATATCACTTAATTTATCCGCACCACTTGACCGAAACTGTTATGCAAAAGACCAAGCTGCATTGTGCCACAGAATAATAAAGCTACAGTAGTTTATCTGGGCAGTGACCTTGAATTAATTACCTACGGTCGCTCGGAAGATAAATACGTGTCCATTCGTGTGTAACTGCCACGCGCTCAAACTGTTGCACCCTGGTACTGACTGAGATTTCGAAGCGAGTCATTTCGGCCGTTTTCTATGAAGATAAATTATTGTACAAGTATATATATAGGGTGACTGGTAATTAGTAACCGATACTGAAACACATGGTTATACTCATGACAACAAACAACTTTTACTATGGGACCAAACCTGAAATCGCGAAAAAAAAATCTGCTCCCCATACATTTATATTCGCATAACTCTGCAATATGTAGGGACCAGCTGATTATTTTTTCGCGATTTCAGGTTTGGTCCCATATCAAATCAAATCAAATCAAAATATTTATTTGCTAGAATACGGTACATAAGGTGTTAATTTGTTTAGTTCAGCGTATCCTGCCATAACATGGCGTGCAAATGTATTTAAAAATCATGCGATGTCAAAATTAATCTAAGTTACAAATTACAGAGTCTATTGACTTGTCATCTAAATAGTCCTTAATGGTGTAATATCGTTTAAACAGTAAAAATTTGAAAAGCATTTTTTTAAACATTGTCAGCGGTAAATCTTGAATACTATTTGGTAAATGATTGTATATAATAATCGACATGCAGTATACATTTTCCTTAAATAATTTTAGTTTTATTTGTGGCAGCCGAAGTCTGTCTTTATGCCTTGTTCGGCTATTTGGGCTTTCAGTGCTAATTTCAAATAAATTGTAATTTCTTTTAACAAAAATACAAATTTCAAAAATATATAAACACGGCAAAGGTAGAATTTTAAGTTTTTGATATAGTGGCTTACAGCTGTCTAAAAAGTGAGCTCCACAAATTGCTCGAATACATTTTTTTTGAGCTTTAAAAACTCTGTCAAAATCTACTGAGTTACCCCATATTACAATGCCGTATCTAAGCACGGACGATACATAACCATGGTAAGCCAGCGTTGCAGTATCACAGTTTACTGTTTGCCTAATTCGTTTCGAGACATAAATAAAACGATTTATTTTTACCAGGATTATATCTATGTGCGTTTTCCAGTTGCAATTTTTGTCGATCGTTATACCTAAGAATACACAATTATCGACAGTAGTCAATTGAGAATCTTTATAATTAATGTCTAGTTTATTTATGTTTGCATTGTATGTATGAAATTGTATTATGTTTGTTTTAGTCATATTTATTTTTAAATTATTTTTATCTAGCCAATCAATTGCATTATCCAGAGCTTGGACGATTTCTTTTTCTAAATTTTTGTTACTGTCACTCTTAATCATTATTGTAGTGTCATCCGCGAACAGTATGCAATCTTTACCTATGGCCCATAGTAAAAGTTGTTTGTTAATGATAACAAACAACTTTGATAATGCAATTGATTGCTCATGAGAGCACAATCATGTGTTTAGGTATCGGTCACTAATTACCAGTCACCCTATGTATATGTTTATATGTATATATATGTGTATATTGTGTAAGTATATGGTACACAGTGGTGTAGTCAGTGGACTACCTACAGAATTGTATCTCCTTCTCCCCTTAATCCATCCAAAGGTTGACTGTAAAAGATCGCCTTTAGCGATAAGACCGCCCATTGTGTCACCCTATATAAAATTTCGACATTTATATCTATAATTTTATAGGATGTACATAATAAAGAGTATTCTATCTATTATATCTATAAACTACTGTATAATTACTATACTGTGATTATGACGTAGCGACCTAAAGCGACCCATTCATGCATTATCCGCTTAATTAAACAAGTACGTATAGTTTATGAGCTCGGCTCATTTACGTGAGCACTAGTCGACCGTTAAAACCATAATTTAATTATGCCAACTCTACTACCCGCTTTGGGGATTGGTTACGGTTGGGCTATTTCGGTTAACCGGTTTTGCGCAAAAACCGAAATCATGTGTGTGTATTCTCGGGGGGTGAGTATTGTTTGTCATGCAGATGTCGTTAGGCGTTATCGGTAAACGGTTTTCAAAATTTTCTTGTTAGCATAGATATGAAAAAAGAAGAGAAACATATTATTTGGAAGTTTTGACTCTTGAATTGATGAAAAGTTGAACTGCTCTGAAGAAAAGTTTTTAATTTAAATGAATTTAGTTTCTATGTGCGGTCTACTCGATATAGATATGAAAGAAGCTCAAGTAATTTTGTGATGAAATAGACATTTGTTATTCTTACAAAATCTCATACGCTTTTATTTTAAGGCGAAAGCGCTAGGGTAGCTCGCGAAATTCAAAATTTCATACGTTTTTTGCAATTTGCAAGTCAGTATTAGGTTTTATGTTGATCAAAATTTGATTCGCGACCGTAACAAGTATGTATTTACAGAATTATAATCATTAAAGTCATCAATACAACTCTTTAAGACCAGGTAATCCTCTTGAATGACTATTTCATGAAACCTTGACATTTGAGGATTGTACTAACTTAAGAAGTTGTATTACTGATTTTAATGATTATAATTCTGTAAATTCATATTTGTTACGGTAGCGAATCATACTTCAATTAACATACAACCTAATACTGACTTGCAAATTGCAAAAAACGTAAGAAATTTTGAATTTCGCGGGCTACCCTGGCGCTTTCGCCTTAATGTCCGAATTTTCGTTAAAATAAAGTGGAGAGGAACATAACGAAGCAAGCCAGCAACTGAAACCCGAAATCGCTTGGCGGTCAGCATTGCATAATTTACTCTGTTGTGAATTAACGCAATATTGTACGTATAGTCGGTTTTATTTATTTATTAATTAAATGTTACTAGCTGCGCCTTGCGGTGCTACCCGCGGTTTATGAGATACACTAAAACGTGTATTATTTAATCGGTGAGAAAAGTATTCACCAAGAAATTGGTCATCCCAGGGGAACACTACATTTTATCAGGATGTAAAGTAGCCTATGTGTGCTATTTTTTTACAGGTTGTGTGCTATTTCCACACCAAATTTCATCAAAATCGATCGAGTCGTTTGAGTTTGAGAGTAGCAAATATAATATTTGGATTCCTTACTCATCCCACGGGAACACTACATTTTTTGGGATATAAAGTAGCCTATGTGCTAATGCTGGGTGTCAGGTACTTCCACACCAAATTTCATCAAAATCGGTCGAGCCGTTTGAGTTTGAAAGAGTAGCAAATATAATATTTGGATTCCTTACTCATCCCACGGGAACACTACATTTTTTGGGATATAAAGTAGCCTATGTGCTTATCCTGGGTGTCAGGTACTTCCACACCAAATTTCATCAAAATCGATCGAGTCGTTTGAGTTTGAAAGAGTAGCAAATATATTTGAATTCCTTGCTCATCCCACGAGAGCACTACATTTTGTCGGGATAAAATGTAACCTATGCGTTAATCCAGGGTATAAGCTGTGTACATACCGAATTTCATTCAAATCGGTCCAGCCGTTTGAGCGTGAAGAAGAAACAAACATACACACACACACACACACTCACAAACTTTCGCCTTTATAATATTAGTGTGAAGTGTGATAGTGTGATTATTATTATACACATTGGGGCTATTACTTAACCCCTCATACGGTTTCGGTGTGAATCGGGTCCGAGTAATTTTACCTAATATTGTACGTAGTATGAGTTTGTATGTATGTATGTATGTATACATTGTATGTATGTACGTAGTATGAGAACGTTAATAATAAAAAAATATTTTCTTGGTATAGAACTCATACTACGTACAATTAAGTTATAATGCCCGTTTAGTTGAAACATCAGGTCAAAGGCTCTTCTCACACAGGAACGAACATTAGCTTACTTATTTCGTGGAAACCAGGAGAATAATTTAGAGAAGGAGTATCGTGTGGAGTCTTAAGCGAAGACTGACTTGTAACGTTTGTTTGTAATAATATATATCGAGTATTTGCAACGCGTTACAGTACTCAGTGCAGCGAGCCGAGCCGCTCGATGTCAGCATTGCGAGCGCATGTTTTCAAACAAATACAATAAAATTGGAGCACGCTTGAGTCAAGTGCTTGAAGCGAGCGTTCGCCACGTTTAATTTGTCGCCGTTTTGTAACAAGGAATGGAGAGCGCTGGAGCCATGTGCTCGAAGCATGCGTTCGCCGCGTCTTGTGTATCGCCGTTTTGTAACAAGGAATGGAGCGTGCTTGAGCCATGTGCTCGAAGGGTGTGTTCGCCGCGTCTTGTGTATCGCCGTTTTGTAACAAAGAATGGAGCGCGCTTGAGCCATGTGCTCAAAGTGTGTGTTCGCCGCGTCTTGTGTATCGCCGTTTTGTAACAAGGAATGGAGCGTGCTTGAGCCATGTGCTCGAAGCGTGCGTTCGCCGCGTCTTGTGTATCGCCGTTTTGTAACAAGGAATGGAGCGCGCTTGAGTCATCTGCTCGAAGCGTGTGTTCGCCGCGTCTTGTGTATCGCCGTTTTGTAACAAAGAATGGAGTGCGCTTGAGCCATGTGCTCAAAGTGTGTGTTCGCCGCGTCTTGTGTATCGCCGTTTTGTTACAAAGCTCGCCTCGAATGATACATTACAAACAAACGTACAAGTCAATCTCGCTAGGAAGTATGTAATGTCCCACTACGACGTCTCATTGCGATACCAGCAAATGATCATTCTTTCGTTAGGTAAGAAAATAAAGAATCGAGCAGATTTAGCTTTCAACATTGTTCAGGTTTCTAATATCCTCAAATACGTACTGGTTTTAGCGTAACAAGACGTTTCAAAACTGCGGTGCCATCTGACGTCACTAGTTCCACGTTTGACGTTGGACGCCCGTCATCATATTCAATATTTTCGATCAGAAATTCGATTATCGCGCGTACCTTCCCAGTTTTATCATCCAGTCTTCGTATGTCGGTGACTTTATGGAATAACTTTACGTGTAATTTTATTTTTATAGATGGAGTATTAGCTTGAAAATTATGGCTGACGAAGTGTTTTACGATTGTGTCGTCAGTTTTTTATTTCAGTTTAATTTTGTTAAGTGTGTTTGGTTTTTTTGGAGTATTTTTGTATGGTTGCGGATAACTTTTATTGTGTATTTTATCTGTACATTTCTTTTTGATACTGCGTCATATTTTTTATTAAGACAATTTGTGTACGCATCTGCAGTTAACAATGAAAACAACATCATAAAACTGCAATTATCTTGTTCTCTTTCCAGAGAGTTCAAAAATAAAAAGTACAGTTTGCAAAAATGGAAGCCTCCATGTCTGGCTTGCTATAATAATAATAACAATTTATGGTAGAGAACCCACGTTCAACTATGGCCGTTTTCCGGCTAATATACTGATGATGATGACGTCATAATATTGTACAGTATATTGTAAAGGAGGTTCCAGAATTTCTCTTTTAAGAGACCTGAAGCTCTGTTTGTAATGCTAGTGGACGCCATCTTTTGAAATTCAAATGTTTTTGGAACGAAGTTCCTTATCGCACGTTATACCTACTCAGTAGTGCTATTCTGTAAATATCTCACCGTGAAAACATGAGTGAAGTGATCTTAAAGTGAGCTGTCAATAGTGTCAACCCCTAGCATCAGGTGGAATGACAGCTCACTGCACGCTCACTTCACCTGAGTTATCACGGTGAGATGTTTACAGAATAGCACTACTGCACACTTGGCGAATGAGAGTTATATACAATATACCGAAAGAAGATTTACATTTTGAACGTCACGTCACTTTTGTTACGTAGGTAACTATAGCAAAAGGAACTTCGTTCCAATCCAACCGACACCGAATATGTCAGTATTAGAAAAGTATAATGTTATACACACCTTATGTCACCTTTTTGAAGAGCAACTTCTTCGAATACAACTTTCACGCGTTCCTTTGTTCTGGAAATAGAAAGTAATATTGTTTTTAATAAAACTAGTTCTCTAATTTTATGCACTTAAATATAGTATTAATTCCTTGAACTATCGTAATGTTATGTTAATAACAAGAATGCAATTACGCTTTGCAGATCTGAATCGAAACCCGGATTTACCAGAAAAGCTATTGGAGTGATATACAGGGTTATTTTAAATTGGCTAGCTAAACTCTGCACACGCGATGAGTGATATCTAAACACAATAAAAGAAAAACTAAAAAAGATTTGACGTTGTTTTTTTTCTTTGGGAAGTCAACAACCGCTGTTAGTGTTGTTATTTGAAGTATGTCATCGGTCCCGGGTGTCGCCTCTGTGTGGATCGCCCGGAGGACACGGCGGAGCGTACAGTGGAGGTTTGCCCGGCTTGGGCGGAGCACCTCCGTGTTCTCACGGAGACGATCGGCGGCGGCGATCTCTCGCGTCCAAACCTGGTCCAGGCCATGGTGCGGAGCGAGAGTGCATGGGAGGCCGTCACCTCCTTCTGCGAAGCAGTAATGCTCGCAAAGGAGGAAGCGGAGCGCGTGAGAGGCGGAGGGCGAGAATCCATTGCCGATTCCCGGCCACCGTAGGCGCGGGCTTGCGGACGACGAGTAATGGACAGCTCGCCGTCTGGTAAGGACTAGGCCTGGGTCGACGGCGCGTTGTGTTCCACGCGCGCCTCAAAGAGATGTCAGCAGTGACGGGGTCCAATAGGGCCGATGCCGCCGGGGTCGCGGGTAGTTCGAGAGAGATACCATGGCCCTGGCACGGGCAACTGAAGGAACACGGGTGGGTTTTAGTCAGTAAAAGTCTGACAAACCCTCCCGCTCTGCCCAGAGCGGGAGAAGTCATTTGATGATTTCCCATCCATAAAAAAAAAAAAAAAAAAACCATGAAGTTTGCACAAAAAAACAAATTTTTAAACTGATATTTTAAGTGACCGCAATAACTGCGGTCGATGACCCTACAAAAAAAATCATCAAATTAATTTATTTTTGTGTTATCGTCTGCGGAGATTAGATAACCAATTTAAAATATAATATATAAACGAGATACCGAATATTTTCTCAATTTCGTCTATTTGCAGTCACCTGCCCGATTCCACGTAAATTGTTGTGCGTTCACTAAAAACCTATCCCGAGATCGATGCTCCGACATGATTTCCCATCCAATAATAAAAAAAAAAAGGAATGCTAATCTTTTTTAAAATTCCAAAGCAAATTTTTTTTTATCGCGAACGGCTGATACGATCTATTATTCTGTAAAACTTAGGTGAAGTGAGCTGTCATTCCAACTGCTGTGCTAGGGATTGACACTATTGACAGCCCACTTTATCTCCTAAGTTTTTACAGAATAGATCGGCTGAAAGTCTCGAGTTTGACTTACAGTCTTGAGAAAGTGTTATTTTCATTTAATGTACAAAAACGGGACACAAAAAGTTTTATTGTTACTACTGCTATGGCCGTATAGTGTTCTGTTGTCAGGGAATAGGGATACTTAATGCCTGGGTAAAAAAATATTAGACACGTATTTTTTGCTTTATCATATTAATAAAAAATGACTTGAATAACACGCTTTAAAGTTCGGTGGGGGCTTGCTACGTCACTTCCACGTATTAAATCTAGCTAGGGTGACATCATGTCATATTTTAACTCAACGTATCGCCGTAATCTTTTGATTATGGATAAAAATAAAAAATACGTTCCAAAAATGTTTAATAATGTACAGACGGACAAAACGAAATTTTTGTCATCATCTCTATTCTCACCCGGAGTTAAGAATTACTGTGATCGGTAAAGCAACGTGAATACAGGGTGAATGAGATAGGCTCACTCCTGCACTGGGCCCGCGTAGATTATGGATTATGGATTATGGCCGAGTCTCTCTCACAGAAAGGCCTGTGTCCCAGTAGTGGGAACGTTATGCTATGCTATGCAATGTTTTTTCACCATCCCTTCAAGTCTTACCTCGCATGAAAATGGTAGGAACATCGCACATTGTTGGGGTAGATGGACGGGTACCGGGGGCTGTACAACCGGCCATGCGTCGGCCGGCTGCCGGACCGGCTGAACTGGAAGTCGCATTCCGTGCCGGGGACGTGCACGCCGTCCGTGTCGAATATACCTGCAGACAAACAAATGAAACACAATGAAGATTTTGTTTATTTTTACACATATAGATGTAAGTAATAACAGCCGCAAGGGTCGAACCATCTTGCCGCGGTTGGTCCGTGGATGGGTGACCATCTTTACATACCGAGACTCTTCCGTGCCTCGGAAAGCACGTTAAGCCGTTGGTCCCGGCTGTCATTCGTGGATCTTTGACAGTCGTTACGGGTCGTCAGAAGCCCGAAAGTCTGACAACCAGTCCTACCAAGGGGTATCGTATTACCCAGTTACTGGGTTGTGGAGGTCAGACAGGCAGTCGCTCCATGTAAAATACTGGTATTCAGCTGCATCCGGTTAGACTGGAAGCCGACCCCAACATAGTTGGGAAAAGGCTAGGCAGATTAATTGAACATACATGAACTCACGCCTTCTTCCCATGGGGGTAGGCAGAAACTACAGAACGCCTTCTTTTGTTTTGTCTTGGCAAAACTTAATATTGATTTTTGTACTCACGATACGATTGAGCTACGATATTTTTCATCCCAATATTCTGTTGTAGGCCCCCAAACCGAATTTGCAGGTAAATCAAAAGCAAAACCTCATTAACATAGTGATAGACGATTTCTGAAAGCTTATTCAATTTAAACGGTTGTCAACCGCTTGAGAAGAGATTTGACTGGTTGATGTATGTCAACGATTCGATAGTAGATTTCACTGATCAGTGACTTTCAGGCACCGAGGGACTTATGGCTAAGTAACCACCGATCCGCACGGGTCGATCGATCAAGTTAAGCTACGCTTGCCTAGGTCGGTCCGTGGATGGGTGACCATCTCTTTACATTTCTAGATGTGCGAACGTGCTTTCTGAGGCACGAACGGGACGTGAAGCACATTAAGCCGTTGGTCCTGGCTGTCATTCAGACGTTAAGGGTCGTCAGAAGTCCGAAAGTCTGACAACCAGACTTAATAAGGGGTATCGTGTTACCCAGTAACTGGGTTGTGGAGGTCAGGTAGGCAGTACTCCATATAAAATACTGGTACTCAGCTGCATCCGGTTAGACTGGAAGCTGACCAGAAAAGGCCAGGCAGATGATGATGACTTTCAGGAACAGGGTCTTATTCATCTTCAAGATTGTTCCAAAAAGAAATAAAACAGGATATGAAAACTGACTATAAACGTCCGCAGTTATCTACTAATGCAATAATGATTGTTTCCCATTCACGTTCTTAACTTCTATAATCTTTAATCATTTTACTGTAACATTTTACCGTCCTCCCCGCTATAAAAACCTCCTTTAGTAATATTAAATTATGGCCATCCAGTAGAGAGAGAGAGTCTGGCCGAAAACGAAATTCGGCCTGATTTGCATTTTCGGGCAAAAACCGAAAACAAAAGAAAATTTTGTTTGTCGATTGGTTTTTCGTTGGTAAAAGTAAAATAAATCCAGTGTCAATGTTTTAATCATTATATTTAACCGTTCAAACTTAAATCACTCGAAACTTACCTACCTATACTTACCAATACCTATACTTTTCTTAAAGACATAATCAAACAATCAGAGGAGCAATTCCCGCATTTTTAACAACGTTTGCAATCTCATCTCAGTCGCAATGTTTCAAAAATTGTATAGCGTTTACCTATATTTTTGACATTTGATTGTCGCTGGCATGAGATTGCGACTTGAATTTGAACGTGTTTAGGTACGAGAATTGGCCTTCTAATGTTATATGCGAGAAAAAGCAATTTCTACAGTAATTGTGCTTTTAGTTGTTGTAACTATGGATTTTCTCTGGATAATCCACAAGGACGCATTAATTAATTGATTAGCATTCGGATATATTGTTGGAGCTGCTGAAGATTAAGATGAGAGAAAACTTTCTTTGCATTGTATAAATTCAATCTCTTAGTATTATAATTGCATAGCACATGTGTGAGCACTATGTAGCTACTATTAAGCTACCTTTTACTGGGTACGTCTTTCACTGACTTGAGTGTGCCCTGGCGGTTGAGAGTATGTCATGCTCACTAAAATGTCTCGCTGGTGGTGGCGTGTGTGTTGGATCATTAAGTTCCCTTCAAAATGGTTGAGCTAATTGGTGCTGATCCATGCGTCATGTTCGTGAACGGGCGCCGTCAGTTGGGACTGGTCGTCTCTTAGCTGCCATGGCTTATTTTTAATTTTAATATTTAATTTAGTTGTTTTACTTTTTATCTTTTTATTACGGACGCTTTTTAACGTGCACGTCTTTCTACATTGTTCTCACATGTATATTTTCAACATGAACGATGTAACCAATATTTTGTAAAAATATTATGATTTAAAAGTGTCCGTGGAGTTTCTTGCCCGTTCTTCTCCATAGGGATCTACTACGCTTTGGAATGGGCAACTAGCTTCATCTTTCTGACTGACCGACCCATTGACAATTCAAAAGTGCCTGTAATTGGTTTATTTGAAATAAATGCTTTGAGTTTTTGAGTTTTGATAAATTAATCGAATTTTTAAAATTTACTTGTACTTAATTTTTTTCAGCTTAAAACGACTATAGACAAAATGGATATTTCAGCCAAAAATGGCCGAAAACCGAAAACGAGGACGAAACCGGTCGGACTCCACCATCCACTCGTTTCCTCCCTTAATATACTCGGAGGCACGTCTAACTGCTAACATAACACTTGGTTTGAGCTTAAATAAACGTAATATGTACGAACATATGTGAAAAAATGTCATAGGAGGCTACTTAGTCTAAAATGATGATACGAAGGAATCTCCAGGATCGTGACTTGGATATTAAATTTGATACATAATCAGCATATAATGTTCCCACTGCTGGGACACTGGATGTCACATGTCTTCGAATTTTTGGTTCTAGGATATGCCGGTTTCCTCACGATGTTTTCCTTTACTGTTTGGAGAGCAGTGATGATGAACTAAATTTCACAAAGCGCCTGCCTGGGTTCGAACTCACGACCCTCGTAAGTCAGGGCCGTTACCACTGGGCCACAACTGCTCTCTTTGATAGCCTAAGGTAAATTAAAGTAGTATATTGATATGTATGAAAATCTAAAATGGCTGCTATCTAAATAAATAAATAAATAAATAATAAATCTTTATTTATATATAAACAGATTGTAGTACATGTAACATCTTTTACAAAGTGGTTAGTGTATCTCTAACAATCAAGTGGGTAACGTGCTGCTCTCCTTGCTAGGCTATGAAATAGCCTGTATTAAGGAGTAACGAACTCGTGATAATATTTCAATAAGAAACTCGTACAAGATACTGCCATCTTGACGCAAAGTAGATAGTAGCTAGGTGCGTAAAAAACTAATATCAAAATTGCGCCTAGAAGCAAGCCTCAAGAGTAGCTGTCAAAATGGGAACGTCCTTTGAGACATCCTGGAATTTTATGTTTTTTTTAACAGAAACCCAGAAAATATGAACAGGCTGAGGAAGCTTCTAAAAGAACGTATATAAAAACATAGAGCTATAAACCACGGGTTTTTTCAACTTGGTTAAAGTTATGTAAGGGTCATGCCCGGTTTCTGAGGTTTTTAAACGAAGTTTATTCATTCAATAGTGATTATTGGTTCGATATCGTGTTTCTGAACACGGTTAGACTGGAAGCCGATCCCAACATAGTTGGGAAAAAGCTAGGCAGATTGATTGATCGTGTTTCTGAACACTTCGTTATGGAAGAATTTAGCTTAAAAGTCGAGTAAATTATTATTGAGGGTTTATCTGAGGACCTCAAAAACCCAGCATAAGGAAAGGAATTGCTTTTTTTTTGTGGATGCGAAATCGTCAAATGACCTCTCACGCTCTGGGCGGAGCGGGAGGGCGTGTCAGACTTTTACTGACTAAAACCCACCCGTGTTCCTTCAGTTGCCCGTGCCAGGGCCACGGTATGTCTTTCGAACTACCCGCGACCCCGGCGACATCGGCCCTATTGGACCCCGTCACTGCTGACATCTCTTTGAGGCGTGCGTGGAACACAACGCGCCGTCGACCCGGGCCTGGTCCTTACCGGACGGCGAGCTGCCCATTACTCGTTGTCCGCAAGCCCGCGCCTACGGTGGCCGGGAATCAAGAATTGCTTAAATATAATAGATACTTTTGTCGAATAGCTATTGAGGGTTTAAACTCTTTTTAAGAATTTTTCAGAAACCGGGCACTAGTCAAGTAAATAAACTTTTCCTGAAAGATAATACTGAAAGAATTGGGACGGGAAACACGAGCCTGCTGCTTGTACATATCTATGCAAGAAGCTGGCATGCCTTTGTGACATTGACCAATTGAAGTTGCACACGGCATGCAAGCTACTTGCATACTTTTGTGCCAGTTACAGGCATTTGTATTCTCGCCATTTGTCCTAAACCTGACAAGGTTTTCATACATTAGTTACTTGTCCTTTCCTGGTCCTTTCAATATAGGGTGTGTGCACACACGCGTGGATTAGGCATGTCACGCACTAGCTTATTCACTCAACAACCACGCCTTACCGAATATTGAGTTCGGATGTGTAAACTTACCTTATTTATTTCGTCTCTGAACAAAGAGATGAATTACAATTTACGATCGAGGTAACGAGAAACAATTTTCGTGTGTAAAATTTTATATTTATGAAATTTTATGGGAAAGAGGAGCTCGTGGCTAAGTAATAACAACCGCACGGGTCGATAGATCAGGTTAAGCTACGCTTGCCGGGGTTGGTCAGTGGATGGGTGACCATTCTTTACATACCGAGACTCCTCCGTGCCTCGGAAAGCACGTTAAGCCGTTGGTCCCGGCTGTCATTCGTAGAACTTGACAGTCGTTACGGGTTGTCAGAAGCCCGAAAGTCTGACAACCAGTCTTACCAAGGGGTATCGTATTACCCAGTTACTGGGTTGTGGAGGTCAGATAAGCAGTCGCTCCATGTAAAATACTGGAATTCAGCTCCATCCGGTTAGACTGGAAGCCGACCCCAACATAATTGGGAAAAGGCTAGGCAGATTGATGAAATTTTATGGGGATGTTTGGACTTTATGAGCCGTCATTGATCAAATAATCATTATATAACCTCTGTTTACCCGACTGACCCAGAAAGAGGGTAATGTTTTTCGCGCGCTTGTAGGTAGGTATGTAAGTATGTATGTCCGTTACATTGTGACATCCTGTAGCACAAATGGCTTGATGGATTTTAACTGTCCCGCCTGCAATACCAAAAGTATATAAATTATAATGTTTGTTTGTCTCTTTTCAGTTATGTGTTTTCGTAGTCGGGTTTTTCGTTTTTTTCAAAAATTTTTTCTTTATCGTGCGTCAATAATGACCATGATCATACCTTGTGGGATCTTCATGCAGACTAAAATGGTCCATAACAGACGGTGCAATTTTAATACCACTGAATTTAAATGGGAAGTATTTAATGCTTTTCGTTACCCAATCAATCTGCCTAGACTTTTCCCAACTATATTATGTTGGAGTCGGCTTCCAGTCTAACCGGATGCAGCTGAATACCAGTATTTTACATGGAGCGACTGCCTATCTGACCTCCACAACCCAGTAACTGGGTAATACTATACCCCTTGGTAAGACTGGTTGAAGAGTTAGACTTTCGGGCTTCTGATGACCCGTAACGACTGTCAAAGATCCACGAATGACAGCCGGGACCAACGGCTTAACGTGCTTTCCGAGGCACGGCTTTTCCTTACCCGTCCCACACAATATTCACACCATTTCACATCAGTAAAATACACTTCTGGACACATCTTTTGGCCCACCTTGTATTTTCAGTTTCGTGTGGTCCTAGCTAAAATTTTATATTAAACCGAGCAAAAAGTTTTTATGCAGTTTTGAACCTGGCACATTCACAATTTCATTCAATAGTCTTTTTTTGAATTTCGAACACAGAATTTAAAGAAACAAAAGACAATTTGGAGCCTGTTTATTGATATCAAACAATCGAATACTAAGAAAACTTGGTTTTATTGGTTTACTTGGATTTAATTCTTGAAAAAGTGATTGATATCTTTGGTTTTGCAACAAACATTACTTATTCTTAACATTAAGGTGAGGTTCTATCAATAATCTATGGATACTTCACCTGAAGTCCCCGCCCAAGCTGTGGCACTTATTCAGGCCGGACACAGCCAAAGAAACGTGAGTGCTCAACTTAATTTAAGTCGGTCTGCGGTCCGAAATGTTTATCGGAGGTACCTAGAGACTGGCGGCTTTGTTCGTCGCCAAGGAAGGCCACAATCTCGGGTCACAACTGAAAGGCAGGATCGATTCATCGTGACGACCAGCTTGAGAAATCGTCACCTTACCTCCATTGAGATACAAAACCAACTTCGCGACTTCCACGGAGTATCTGTGAGCGCTCGAACTGTTCGGAGAAGGTTAAAAGAACGCGATATGGTACCACACAAGCCAGCTAATGGCCCCAAACTAACGCGAGCCCACCGAACAGCGCGCCTTCATTTCGCACGCAGTCATTTAAATTGGACACAGCAAGATTGGAGCCGTGTACTCTTTTCTGATGAGTCTAAAATTGTGTTACATGGCAATGATGGAAGGAAGAAGGTCTACCGACGTAAGGGAGAGCGTTTCGCACAATGCTGCTTTGAAGAGAGGGTTGCTTATGGCGGTGGCTCATGGACTGTCTGGGGCGGTATATCCGCGAGCGGCAAAACTCAACTTGAGGTTGTTACAGGACCACGGCTGCTAACATTAAATGCTGAAAGGTACATTCGTGAGTGCTTAGAACCTCACGTGATACCATACGCGGACTATGTGGGCCCAAATTTCCTTTTTATGCATGATAATGCAAGAGCCCATGCGGCCGGCATCGTCAGGGAATATCTTCGGGATGTGAACATCACAGTTATGGACTGGCCAGCCAGAAGCCCAGACATGAACCCCATTGAGCACATGTGGGACGAGCTAAAAAGACGTGTTAGGGCTCGTCAGCCAGTTGCCCAGACGATGCAGGAGTTGAAAACTGCCATAGAAGAGGAATGGGAGATGATCCCTCAAAATTTCATAGAGCGGTTGATAAACTCTATGCCTAATCGTATGAGAGCTGTGGTAGATGCCCATGGAGGCAACACGCGTTATTAAATTAAACCTTTATTTGATAAAACATGTTTTTTATTCAAAAATCAATTGCCTTTAACAAGGCGCATATCCGACTTGTTAGGCGTAGCTCCATGTCGTATGGTATTCTGAATTCAAATTTAAAACAATACGATCGAAAAACATAGTAAAATGTACCAGGTTTAAAACTGCATCAACAGTTTTTGTTCAATCTAGCAATCATATTTCGGTAGGGGCCATCGAAACCTAAACTCTAAGGTGGGCCAATAGATGTGTCCAGAAGTGTATAACTGTAAGGCTTCATGCATACGTCGCCAGAGCCGCACTGGCGCGGCGCCGCACCGCATGCTCGTAGTTTTACTATATAAATCTACCGAGTTATATAGTGTAGTGTAGTGTAGTACCGGGATCGCGTGTACACCGCATTGATACCATCAATGCGGTGTACACGCGGTCCCGGTGCGGCGGCGCTTGGGCGATATTCATTTGTATAAACAAACATGCGGTCCGGCGCCGGTGCGGCTCCGGCCGGCGTCGTGTAGATGAAGCCTAACCTCCCAAAACTTTACCTTCACGTTCCCAAAACGGCGTTATTTGTCACAGTCTGAGCGAAATTCATGAAAATTTTAATAACAAGTGGCAGTAGCCCTATGCTGGGTGTACGTCACTGTGTTTATACATAACACTCTCTTGGGGTTAATGCCACGTCTGTTTATGTTCATCCCGAAGGAGTCATTGATATGTCAACATGCACGATTGTTTTAAACGAAAGTGAAAAATTGGGTAGGTAAGTGTCTGTGGAAAGTCTGGTAGGTAGGTTTATGATGATTTGGAGGAAAAAAGATGTTTTGAAAAAAATAAACATACAGTCATGTTAGTGTCAGAACGACATAGATCAACATGTTTATATTCTGCGTTCAAAGTATGTACTTATAACCTTTGATAAAATTTAAAGCCACACCAACAAAGCACAAGTTATAAACATAAACTTATCGAGTATTCACTGGTAGATAGTAATAGGGTTGAAAGTTCAATACAATTCAAAGTTCATCATGGTTATGGTCAGCAACAGAAGTCGGTTAACACTGCTACTTTTTGACATCATCTCAATTGACACAAAATTATTCGACTACCTACTTTTTTTCGTTTAACTGTTATGAGTTAATGTTCTTGAAATTTTAAGTAATTCTGTTCCGATTTGAATTAAATATTTCACTTAATAATTAAGATTTAAAAAATGTAAGTGTTAATCAGCTTTTGTTGCTGAATGTACCTTCATCACACTAAATCCAATATGTAATACTAGTAGTTCTGCGAACCTCGCGAGGACGAACTTTTTTGCAACAATTAATATACCATAAAGTTATTTATAACAGTATATTTACCATATTTTTTTTTCATAAGACCTTCACCAAATGTTTATGAGACCAAGATTCAGTAACTACCTTTCAAATAAAAAAAAAAAACCATCGATAGCCCTTTTTTTGGCCTCTTTTTGGAGGAAGTAACTCTTCAATCAAAAATCCGTGACGAAAAAAAAAAACTATAAAGTCGTTAAATCTGTATTCCAAGTTTCGTCCAGATCGGTTGTAAAATACGACCTGTAGAGGAGTAGCAGCAAACTGACAGACGAAAGCAAATGCCAGACTTGAAGCAGTGTAGACCCTTCGCTTGCTACGCTCGCTCGGTCAATTAAAAGGATGGAGGTCCCTGGTATTGAAGTTTTTGATAAAGTAATCTAAATAAATCACTTCAAATTGCATGATGGTTATTGATTAAGTTACTTTCGGATTTTAAACAAAAGGTGTGGTTTCGATGTTAAAAGTCAACGTTAAAATGTAAAATAAGGTATTGTGTTTTGGATTTTTACTAACATAGTTTTATAAGTGTTACAACCAACAACATGAATCTTGTGTTCGAATTAAATAAATAATAATAAATAGCCAGAATACAATAAGCGTTACCTAGGTTCTTAATGTGAGGTGTGAATTTTGTATCACCAGAAAAGACCAAGTCCTACCGGCCGGTCTACTAAATAAATTGTAAGGCCATAATTTCTGTTTTTGTGGCAGTAGTTGCAGAAGTCCAATAGATTAATGCCCAGCTTCTAGGGTACTATATAATTTCTAATTATTTAGAAGACAAAAAAGTGGTTTGAGCTGTTCCTTCAACCTTGTGATAAAACCGTACAACTTGTAATTTTAGTTATTATTCAAAATCATCATTAAATAAATAAAATAAATAAATAATAAGTTTATTGTACAAGGAGATACACATTAACATATACACTAAACATGGTAGTAAAAGTGGTAGTCAAAATCAGGTTGAACAGCTGATTAAAGAAATCACATGAATATTTGCTTTGAAAAGTATTATATTACTTTAATTATTGTGTATGTGAGCACTATGTGGGTCAACTTTTTCAACCGACGAAAAAAAAAGGATGTATGACCACGCGTAACTTTTTACAGAGTCGTCCGATTTGAAAAATTTTTGTTTTATTCGAGAGGGTAACATCAAAGTTGGTTCCATATAAAATTGATTAACTTTGCTTGGGTAGTTTTTGAGTTAGCTTCAATAATACGTATTTTTCCCCCACTTTTATATGGATGATGTTCTAGTTTGTTTTGCAGGTAGTGGTATTAGAATTTGTGTGGGAAAGGTACCACAAGTAAAAAGTGAAAAATAAAAACTTTTTTACAAAAAAATACAACCGACTTCCAAAAACAACACTACAAAGTGAAAAATAACTTTAATTTCGGAAGTCGGTGGTAAAAAACGAAAATAAATTTAACCAGACACCGACTTCCGAAATTAAAGTTATTTTTCACTTTGTAGTGTTGTTTTTGGAAGTCGGTTGTATTTTTGTGTAAAAAAGTTTTTATTTTCTTTCTGATTTCGTGGATGGTGTTGAATGTCTAGAATTTTGATTACTTCATGCTACCTACCCAATTGTCATTTCTTTGGTATTGTTTGTCGAGTTATTGAGCTCCTTATGGAGGATGCGCTAAGGTAGCCCGCGAAATTCAAATTTTCTTACGTTTTTGCAATTTGCAGGTCATTGTCAGGTTGTATGTTGATTCAAATATGATACGCGGTCGTAGCTAATATGGCTTTACAGAATTATAATCATTACAATTGTTAACGTTTCAAAATTAAATAGTAAGAGAAAAAGTTAAATTGTTATCGATTTATTTATTCGACTAATAATGTGTTCTCTATGGTAATCGTTTTTACAAATGGCCGTCAATCGACGGTAGACTCACTTTTTGTTCGATCGTGGCGACGACAAGAACTTAACTAACTGCTATAATTTATAATTTTGAAATAATTCACATGAAAATAAATCTGGTCTAACGTCTCTATTGGCTTTCATTTTAACACAATCAGCAATACAACTCCTTAAGTTAGAATTGACCTCAAACCTCATGATGTCATGAAATCGCTAGATTTGAGGTCGATTCTAAGTTATGGAGTTGTATTGCTGATTCTAATGACCATTTCAGACATGGATCTACATGATCCTTAAGATGATCTGACCAAGATTATGTCTGAACTTTAAAATTTAAAGAGACACTTAAAACTAGATTCAAGCCATTTGATTGGTTGAAACTAGTTTTAAGTAATGCTTGAGTATTGAATGACGTTCTGTAATACGGTTGTACGGTTGTTGTGTGCGGTTGTGGTACGGTTGGGTTGTGTGTCTCTTTATGTGTCGGGTGTGTGTATGTGTATGTGGGTGTGTGTCGGGACTTTATAAACCACTGAGTTTGTTTGTTTCGCCATTGCTTCTCAAGTGCAGGCTCCATCAAGAATAGAATAGAATAGAATACAAGCTAAGCTAAGCTTAAGCTTATATTTTTTTTTATTTTTTTTATATGTCGTGTAAAACTGATTCCTATATCTTATTTACAGAAAAAACAATTTCATTTAATTTCATTTCATATACAGATCTGTCAATTCAATAAGGAACAGTAGACTGCAGCTGGTCGTAACAACAGCAAAAGAGAAAGAAAAAACATTATCCACATAAAACATTATCGGCCGGAACGAGCCCCGTCAGCCCGATGTCTAGATATCCCCGGATTTGTAACTCTAGGCGCGAAATAACTCACTTTGACAAATGACTGATGTAGACGAATTGAGTTTTGCTTGCCAACCGAAAAAAATATCCACGAGTCTTCGAAATTATTTCAAGTTCTTTTTCTGCGGTACTACATATTATTTACTGGAATTAATTAAGAAGGTAGAATAGTACTTAATTTTTTTCTGTTTCCAAACTGTAGGTTCATTTTGTTGGTTTTTTTTAACATTACTCATGATGTCTGAAAAGATGATTAACAGGATGTCAAACTAAAGTTAGGTGCTGTGATTGGTTGATCATATTCTATTTTTAATATGGCAAGCGAAGCCGATGTTATTTTTTTGTTTATTACTAGCTCTTGCCAGTGGCTTCGCCCGCGTGGATGGCGGAAATTATCCCACAGGAAAGTACTACCGAGATAAAAAAAAGTCCAAAATTTTAGATTATACCTAATCTATGTCTGTGCCTTTCATCCAGATCTGTTCAGCCGTTCTGTGATTGAGTAATAAAACATCCATCCATCCAAACTTTCGCAATAGGAAAGTAGGAAGTAGGTTATTCTAAAAAATAAAAAAATACTACCTACCTATAACTATCATCAGTAAAAACTTAGATATAATTGGCCTTCGTTCACTTATGTTTAACTACCTATTTATTTCCTCGCTGTAAGTTTTCTGAAGAAATAAAATAAAAATAAGTGACCTAAAAATAAATTCCATCATCTGCCCAGCCTTTTCCCAACTGTGTTGGAGTCGGCTTCCAGTCTAACTAGATGTAGCTGAATACTAGTAATTTACATGGAGCGACTGCCTATCTGACCTCCACAACCCAGTTACTGGGTACCTAAGACGATACCCCTTGGTATGATTGGTTGTCAGACTTCCGGGCTTTTGACGAACCGTAACGACTGTCAAAATCCACGAATGAAAGTCGGAACCAACGGCTTAATGTACTTTCTATGTAAAGATCTTGATATGTAAAGATAGTCACCCATCCACGGACCAACCCTGGCAAGCGTAGCTTAACCTGATCGATCGGCTTCTGCGGCTGTTATTAAAATAAATTTCACAACCAATGCATTTGACTCGAATACAATTTACGTAACGACCGCTTTGCAAATACTTCAAAATCTTCCACCGATGCACTTTAAACCATAACAGTTGGTACAGTATTTTACGTCACTTCGTGTATCTGGAATCGGGATATCGTGCCCCTCTAACGGAAGAGGCTCACAAGTCACAAGTGCACTCGGTGCATTGCTTTGTGAGATTTCTACGAGTAGAACAAATAAAACCTGAAGAATCGAGACGGTACATAGTTGGAGCATTGTGATTTGTTGAAGATGTGCAACGTAAGTATCTATCACTTGAATGTGTGAACTAAGTGCATACACGTTGGTACCCACATTGAAATAATAGTTTAGGCCCGTTTGTAACTGGCGCAGTCGCTAAAAGACTACTAAACGATTAAGGTGATTGCGCAGTAGTAGTCCGCGAAATTCAAATTTTCTTACGTTTTTTGCAATTTGCACGTCAGTGTCAGATTGTATATTGATAAAAATATGATACGCGGCTATAACAAATATGTATTTAATATACATTAGATATATGTATTTCCAGATTTCCTGCGTATTCGTCTAATTTCCGAAATCAGACCAATGCGCAGGAAATCTAACTTAGAAAGATATATTGATGATTTTTGTGGTTAAAATTATGTACCTAAATACATATTTGTTATAGCCGCGTATCATATTTTTATCAACATACAACCTGACACTGACCTGCAAATAGCAAAAAACGTAAGACAATTTGAATTTCGCGGCTACAACTGGGATCCCCCTTAAGTCCTTACATCGAAGCGTGGTTTAGCTCAGTGTGTAAGTGAAATGGCATTATGGCTATCCTAGTTTGACGTGCGAGATAGAAGACTCTCTTGCTCACCGGAATCTAAACACTTCGTTTAAATGTAGATTTATGACAAAATGCTATACTTAAATCAATTTTTAGCCGAGTAAGATCCTAGCATATTTAAATACCTTCGATTTAAAGCAAATTTTACTGCATTATGCGGAACTGTTTACGTATAATCTTATAAAACAGAAAGTAGACGGTGCTACATTGGATTTTTTTTCTGTCGAAAAAATTTCAATTAATCATGTTTCGGTTTTAGTACATAAGTAAACAATATAGTCAAATAACATACATGTAAAATCCAAATAATTTAACCATATGCATTTGATTCTATAAGAATTTAAAAACACAAAATTAAGAACGCATCCCCATAATTTAACATATTGCGTCTCGCTTACCAACATTCGTAAATCTCAAATACTAAACAATACAAAACAGTACTCAAACTACATACTCATACTCTCATACATACTCTCTCTCTTCTCAATACTGTGATTATGATCATGAAGGTAAATATCCTACATATTGCTAATTATTTATTAAGAAATAAATGGCACTGTGGCAGCAATTTCTATACAAAATAGGGATTTAGTTCGTCATGCGTGTCTTTAAATGGAAACGTATCATAATTTTCATGTCTGTCGTGTCATGTAAAGCGACTGAAAGATTTAATTACGCCGTAAAGCAATTCTGAAGCTTCGAATAGGATTATGTATACCAACAAGCTTCTTAAAACTGCACTCACTCTATCTAAGGGGTGATTATATTCCATCATAGAGGTTTAGGGTAATTCATCTAAAGGACATTTAAAGTTTGGAATTGCAATATTTTAGTCTGAATGGTCAAATTCATCCGCTTCAAGATGTTTCAGTAACTAAAGGTTCTATTTAAACCATAGATACAAGTATATTTCTATGATTTAAACTATGTAAAACCAACTGGCAATCTGCCCGCATTCGAGTCCGATAAGTTCATTTGTAACATTTTGAATATTTCTCTAGTTAAAAGTGTTTTGAACTTTTTAGGTAATAGGTACATCGGACGCTTTGACCACAGGTTAAGCTATTAAAGGTTTAAACATACTTTCAACAGAATAATGGACATAGTACGATCGGAATATACATACTTACTTATAATTTAAATACTAATACAAAATTAATAATGAAGCATAGTACGATCGGAATATACATACTTACCTATTGAAATGTTAATATAAAATTAATATTGAAGCATAGTATGATTGGAATGTTTTTTTTTTTGCTAGCCTATTTTGTCTCCCACTGCTGGGAAAAGGCCTCCCCTTTTTGCTTCCAAACCTTTCTGTCTCTTGCATTCTCGGGCCATATTGGCTCTTTTTTTTTTTGGATGGGATTTCATTAATGGCTTCTCCCGCTCTGGGCGGAGCAGGAGGGGGTGTTCCTTCAGTTGTCTGTGCCAAGGCCACGGTATCTCTTTCAAACAACCCACGACCCCGGCGGCATCGGCCCTATCGGACCCCATCATTGCTGACATCCCTTGAGTCGCGCGTGGAACATAACGTGCCGTCGGCCATGTTTGGCCCTGCAAACATGATCAGGTCGTCACACCACCTTCGCCACGGTCTACCTCGACGGCGATGTCGTCAAGGGGGTGCCCACCTCTTGAAATATAAATTCTAGCTATTTATTGAAATGTTAAAATATTTTTATTTTTTTACTATTTATTGAAAATATTTTTTTTTTTTTTGTGAAAATTAGTAATGCGAATTGCGAAAGGTGGCAGCTGTACAACGAGGTAGGATCACCTCTGCCTAACCCATCGAGAAGAACGGCGTGATATTATGTAATGTGTGTAAAATTATTTAGCCCGAAGTGTGTGGATAAAGAAACTGGGTAGGTACTTTGTACACATTTTTATTTAGTTCAGACAGGATCAACAATATCAACTTTCAGTCTGCGATGAAACTTTAAAACACGTATTTTCCATAATTCCATCCATATTGGTTTTTGCCGGGCGTCCGCTTTTATGATAAAATATTTACCGTATCGTAACAGTATAAAATCAGGATGCAAATAAACAATTACCCAAGAGACATTGAGAGTTTCTAGAAATTTCTCTCGCTTCAAATAAAAATAGTTTTTCAATAACGCCCCGAGTTTTGAGTTGAGTCGGAAGAGTTTTTCATTACTTTTTCAATAGAGGAAGCAAAACGTTGACAGCGTCACTATCTGTGAACTAAATGCAAAATACTGTGGAAAATTAAATGTTATGTAAAAGTTTGACAGCTGCTGCAGCGCCGAAATAATTTTGGGAGGTAACACCGTTTGGTTCGAACAAAATGGAATCGGCAAATGGTGTTCAAACTTTTTGAACTAAAGGTATCAATTAATTTGCTTCGACATTTGAATGTTTAGGCAAGTTTGTTAGAGTTATTACCTACTTAATTGGGACATTGGATAGAGCAGATTCTATCAAAATGAAGCATAAGGATGCGGACGGTGTATTAACCACCAGAATCGGAGCGCTGTAAAGTTGTCAAAAAATAAGAGGCCCGTTTTGACATGAGGGTGTCCCTCTTTGTCCCGCTATGTTTGTCTCTCTTTGGCATATGAAACGATATGGGCTGTCAAAAGGGACCTATTATTTTGTGACGAGTCTAATAGTTTCTATCTTCCTCCACAAAGAGAAAGAAAAACTGTAATGTACTATAAAAAACCGGTCAAGAGCGAGTCATAATCGCGCACCGAGGGTTCTGTTTCGATGTCCGAAAAAGTGTACTATTTAAAGACATCGTTTTATTTTTCCTGCAATCTTTACATAAACTTCTATCACATACAATAATTTCAGATTTTTCTGTATGCAAACTTCGCAGATAAGGGGGTGACGGTATTTTTTTTTCACATTTTTCATCAAAAGTCGAAAACTATGCATCCTGAAAAAAGAAAAAAAATATTTGAGAATGTGCAAACAGCGCTCTTTCTTAAGATGCCCCACATGCTCTAGTCGCCACAGTTAATTTTTTTAAGACCATCATTTAATCCGTGTTGCAAAAACAACAAAAAATATTTATATTTCCATTTTTTTGTTCCGTTGCCATCCCTAACATACCCAGAATGCACCAGTGACTGTCAATACACCAGCACCTATGCATACTTTTCTAACCAAAACTCAACTTAATTTACTTAGTGACAGAAATAGAGGTAATCTATATAAATAAAACCAGAAGTCCTGACTGACTGAGTGACTGGCTCATCAACGCCCAGCCAAAACCCTTGAATCTAGAACGCTGAAATTTTGCACAGAGGCAAAATCCCTTCCCTCCCTTCCCACTCCCCCCCTTATCTTATCTTTCCCTTTATAATGTAGGCAAGGAATAAGGTAGGATTTCCCGGTAGAATGTTCCCGTGGGATAATTTCCGACATCCACGCGGGCGAAGCCGCGGGCAAAAGCTAGTAGATGATAATACACTTCTGGACACATCTATTGGCCCACCTTAGAGTTTAGGTTTCGATGGCCCCTACCGAAATATGATTGCTAGATTGAACAAAAACTGTTGATGCAGTTTTAAACCTGATACATTTTACCATCTTTTTCGATCGTATTGTTTTAAATTTGAATTCAGAATACCATACGACATGGAGCTGCGCCTAACAAGTCGGATATGTGCCTTGTTAAAGGCAATTGATTTTTGAATAAAAAACATGTTTTATCAAATAAAGGTTTAATTTAATAACGCGTGTTGCCTCCATGGGCATCTACCACAGCTCTCATACGATTAGGCATAGAGTTTATCAACCGCTCTATGAAATTTTGAGGGATCATCTCCCATTCCTCTTCTATGGCAGTTTTCAACTCCTGCATCGTCTGGGCAACTGGCTGACGAGCCCTAACACGTCTTTTTAGCTCGTCCCACATGTGCTCAATGGGGTTCATGTCTGGGCTTCTGGCTGGCCAGTCCATAACTGTGATGTTCACATCCCGAAGATATTCCCTGACGATGCCGGCCGCATGGGCTCTTGCATTATCATGCATAAAAAGGAAATTTGGGCCCACATAGTCCGCGTATGGTATCACGTGAGGTTCTAAGCACTCATGAATGTACCTTTCAGCATTTAATGTTGGCAGCCGTGGTCCTGTAACAACCTCAAGTTGAGTTTTGCCGCTCGCGGATATACCGCCCCAGACAGTCCATGAGCCACCGCCATAAGCAACCCTCTCTTCAAAGCAGCATTGTGCGAAACGCTCTCCCTTACGTCGGTAGACCTTCTTCCTTCCATCATTGCCATGTAACACAATTTTAGACTCATCAGAAAAGAGTACACGGCTCCAATCTTGCTGTGTCCAATTTAAATGACTGCGTGCGAAATGAAGGCGCGCTGTTCGGTGGGCTCGCGTTAGTTTGGGGCCATTAGCTGGCTTGTGTGGTACCATATCGCGTTCTTTTAACCTTCTCCGAACAGTTCGAGCGCTCACAGATACTCCGTGGAAGTCGCGAAGTTGGTTTTGTATCTCAATGGAGGTAAGGTGACGATTTCTCAAGCCGGTCGTCACGATGAACCGATCCTGCCTTTCAGTTATGACCCGAGATCGTGGCCTTCCTTGGCGACGAACAAAGCCGCCAGTCTCTAGGTACCTCCGATAAACATTTCGGACCGCAGATCGACTTAAATTAAGTTGAGCACTCACGTTTCTTTGGCTGTGTCCGGCCTGAATAAGTGCCACAGCTTGGGCGGCGACTTCAGGTGAAGTATCCATAGATTATTGATAGAACCTCACCTTAATGTTAAGAATAAGTAATGTTTGTTGCAAAACCAAAGATATCAATCACTTTTTCAAGAATTAAATCCAAGTAAACCAATAAAACCAAGTTTTCTTAGTATTCGATTGTTTGATATCAACAAACAGGCTCCAAATGGTCTTTTGTTTCTTTAAATTCTGTGTTCGAAATTCAAAAAAAGACTATTGAATGAAATTGTGAATGTGCCAGGTTCAAAACTGCATAAAAACTTTTTGCTCGACCTAATATAAAATTTTAGCTAGGACCAAACGAAACTGAAAATACAAGGTGGGCCAAAAGATGTGTCCAGAAGTGTAGTAGCTAATGCCCAGCCAAGTTCCTTCACAAAGAGGTCTACTGTTACTTTTTCATAAACAAACTAAAAATCTTTCTTCCTCAGTTCGTACACCAAAGGACCACTGCACGAGCAACACAGCGGCAGCGTTGACACAAGTAGGGACGTAATGGAACACAAACACACCTGTGACTATGTCGAGACTGTCGTGAGAGTTCGAGACACTTCGACTTTGTTTGCTTCGATGCTCTCAGGATTATGACGCGACGTCTCTTCCGTGACGAACTTAGTTGCGCTGAGATTTACGATGTGATGTGGAGCATGCTTTTAATTATAAAATTGTTTTATTTTTGTAAATTCAGTGTAGGTAGCAAAATTGTTTCAGTATACTTTTTAACGCGAATATAGTATTTGTTTTTCATTATTTTTGCTCAGAGTTTTTCGTGTGACAAACAAAATTTAAGTACTCTAAATCCCGAAATAACCAGAAAAGTTCAGATAAGAAAAAAAAAAAATCCTCAAAGCGTAAAATTGCAAACTACCCAATCAAATGAACACATTCGATTCCATTACACAATAATTTCCCGACAGAAAATGTAACTTCACTCGAAAGTACAAAATTAAACTCAGTTTTAAAATCAAACACCTGTGTATGACTTGGAGTTAATTGAGCACCTTCGTACCGTATCGACAATTTGTTCAAGTAGAGCTATTTTCATAACGATGCAACACTAATTGCATTGGAAAATTTTCTGCTGGTATCGTATTGATTTTATGATTAATTTACTCGGTAAACTGTTACGGGATTTACACTTCCGTGATCTTGAGAGATCTATGTTAGTAAAAGGTGATATAAGGATAGGTCTTTATCTTTATAATATCTACGGCAGTTAAACGTGGTCGCTCATAATGGGCCTTATTAGATGGCTAAAAGTCACCCAAAGGGCAATGGAGGGGCTGTGCTTAGAGTTTCACTACGTGGTCGAATCAGAAATGAAGAGATCCGCAGGAGAACCTAACCGACATAGCCCGAAGAATTGCCAAACTTACGTGGCAGTGGGCAGGGCACATTGCTTGCAGAACAGATGGCCGATGGGGCCGAAAGGTTCTGGAGTAGCGGCCGCGTACCGGAAGACGTAACGTTGGAAGGCCTCCCACAAGGTGGACCGATGAACTTGTAAAGATCGCAGGAATCTACTGGATGCGGGAAGCACAAAACCGGTCAAAGTGGTGGTGCTTGGGGGAGGCCTATGTTCAGAAGTCTTGTTCTTGTTAGTCTTGTTCTAGTCTTTTGACTGAAATGCTGATGATGATGGCCTACACTTATCACAAATTGATGTGTACCACTGGAGGATGCCTTGTCTAAACAAACACAGAGTAGCTCACTTCAAAATAAACCAATCCATTTTTTTCTTGGCTTATTTGAGGCTTCGGTCACTACAGCATCATTCGATACTTTATTTTACAAGTGTAAAAATGTAACATTAATTTCATGATGCTGTTGACCTTTAAAAGTATAATTATAAAGTACTTTAATGGTTGTTGAAACTGACTACAATCAATCTGCCTAGCCTTATCCCAACTCTGTTGGGGTCGGCTTCCAGTCTAGCTGGATGCAGCTGAATACCAGTAGGTTACATGGAGCGACTGCCTGTCTGACCTCCACAACCCAGTGACTGGGTAACACGATATTCCTTTTTAAGAATGGTGTCAGACTTTTGGACTTCTGACTACTTGTAACGATTGTCAAAGATCTATGAATGATAGCCGAGACCAACGGCTTAACGTGCATTCCGAGGCACGGAGAGGTCTCGATATATGACGGATGGTCACCCATCCACGAACCGACCACGACATGCGTAGCTTAACCTTCGATCGACCCGTACGGCTGTTATTATTTAGCCAGGAGCCCCTTGTTTGAACTGAATACATACTTTGTTATTAAAAAATGTTTTATAAGACATTCTCTATTGTTTTTTGTAATTGTGAAGTCGATGTTTAACTTAGAAAATTCAATTTGCAATGTATCATTGTTATTTAGTCTGTCAGATGGTAAAACCTCCTATCAAGACTAATTTACCGCTTAAACTTCACCCAAAACCGCTGGATCTTTACATAGTTTTCTATTTTCTCTGTGAAAAGACACAGAAAATGGAATTATTCTCAAAATCTTCATGTACATTTCAAGTTCAGTCTTCTAGATACTCCTATTCAATTCGTTTCTATTAACATTTCACTCAGTTCTAAATTCAAATAGAATAGATTTAAACTCATTTGAAACTTTATCTTTTCGTGAGAATCTAAATTGCCAGTGTTTTGTAAATAAATAAATAATTAATATTCTTAGAATTTCCAAAACAATTCTTATAAAGTTCTAATTATCTAGTCTTATCAATATTCTGGGCTTAAAACAGACGTCTAATAAATGCTGCGAGATATATTCAAAGCCTTATGAATGACTTAGTAGAGCTGAAAGTTTTAAATATAAAACATTGAGCTACGGTATAACGATTTAAAACGAGCGCCTCTATGAAAGATAGTTCTCATCTCCCGACATGAATATTCAATTTTCTTGAAAGAAAACTCTGTTGGAATTTTATGTCTCATCCCGTCTGAACTGGTACCTTATCATAGTTTCTTTAACATTGTTATGTTTCTTGAATATTGTATCCGGTTTTACGAGGATCAGGCACTTATGATCATGTGTAGCAATGATATTATATGTAAAAATACGTAGATAGGTTACCGACCCAACATTCGGTGTTCAAAAACGGCACAATTTCGTACGATTAGATGACATGTGGAAGTAGGACGGCATGTCTTAATTATTGGGAGCGAAAAAGAGACAAGACGACGAAAATGTGGCTAATTAGCCAGATTTTGACGTGCCACTTGCGGAGCGTGTGTAACCTATCTACCTCTTTCTACATATAATATCATTGATGTGTAGCAATATTTTTTTTTGAAGTTTTTAATGCTTTGTCGCATTGTTTGTACTCTTAATGCTCAATACCTATAAGTAGGTACAAAATTAGAATAGCACATAATAGGGCCATTTTCTATAAAGAAAATTATCGTAAAATTAATGTGATAAATTGTCAATTGTATTTCACGGGCTACCTTTGTACTATTGGAGCGTTCTTTATAAACTAATACTGTTGTCACTTGTAAGTTAATCTGTCAACGTCAAGTAAATGTCATTGGAGTTTGAAGTTTGGGAATCATTCTCTCTGCTAATGGCTATCGATAGGAAACTATGTATTGTATCTGTGCTCTTGGAATATTAAATCAACTATAATCTCAGATCTGGTCTAGTTTTCGCCTCAAATCCATCATGTAATTGTTGATAAATCATTCAACCAATCACAGCAGTTTACGTGCGCGTGCGCTTGACAATTTGTCACATTATTTTTGCGATAATTTTCTTTCGAGAAACTGTCCCTTTGCCTGGGTAAAAGATAACAATACTGAGTTATGCCTTGTGATCAATTACCACTTCAGTGCAAGAACCGGATATTCGAAATGATCTCACGATGGTCACAGTTTTAGAGGATCGTGCAGGTCATGCTTTTGAAGAAAAGTTTACAACACACCAATACGTACGTAATTATAAGAACGTAAGTAATTTACGTATTACTTACGTTCTTTAAAGAAATATAATTATAATATAAAGTACAATACGTAATTTAAAGAATTATTATATACTCATGTATGAGGAGTTCGTGGCTAAGTAATAAAAGCCTCACGGGTCGATCCATCAGGTTAAGCTACGCTTGCCGCGGTCAGTCCGTGGGTGAGTGACCTTTACATACGCCTCGTCGCCTCGCCGTGCCTCGAAAACCACGCTAAGCCGTTGGTCCCAGCTGTCATTCTTGGATCTTTGACAGTCGTTACGGGTCGTCAGAAGCCCGAAAGTCTGACAATCAGTCTTACCAAGGGGTATCATGTGACCCAGTAACTGGATTGTGGGGGTCAGATAGGCAGTCGCTCGATGTAACATACTGGTATTCAGCTGCATCTGGTTAGACTGGAAGCCGACCCCAACGTAGTTGGGAAAATGCTAGGCAGATTGATTGATTACTTATGTATTTCTTTTGTAACGTGCCATCCTAACTAATATTATATGCGATAGTGAGATTGTTTGTTTCTTACGCTTTCACGCTAAAATGACTGAACGGATTTGGATGAACTTTGGCACATGGGTAGACCATGACCTGAAAAAAGACATAGGCTACTTTTTATCCTGGATCGCAGACGAAGTCGCGGGCACAGCTATTTAATATTTGTAATAATATTTTTTCTTTATAATATAAATAACATATAGTTTACTTGCTTGTATCTAAAACCCTCGTCTAAAGAAACAGAGAACTGACGTAGCTGTCCACCTTGATGTTTATACATAAGGCTAAGTTGAGATGACGGACAAACCTTTGAAGTTTGCAACATCTTACGTTAATGTGTAACAAGCTTTGATAAAGTAAGTCGTGATGCCTCAGAGGCTTATGAACATTGAACTCAAGGCTGTAAGTTCAAAGCCTGACATGATGTGCATCATCACTCATATTATGATCCCCCGCCGCGTTTGTCTGTCTGTATACGCATGTTTGCGATGATCTAAAAAACTATTGAACGGATTTTCATACGGTTTTCACCAATGGACGAAGTGATTCATGAGGATGGTTTAAATGTATAATTCTTTAAGGATTTTTGTAAATTGGCTGAAATATGACGATGAATGATGAAGATTGCGGAAGAAATCATGCCGACTGGGAGCGTTACAGGCGTGCGCGTTACTATTACGTTTCCGTGGGATTATTTCCGACCTCCACGCGGGAGCAGTCGCGGGCAAAAGCTAATAATTATTATAATTACATTTTCTAAGGTTACTTTACTGACTTTTAAAGACAATTTTTATTAGTTTGTTGTCGGAGTTGGCTTCGGTGTTTCTTCTCAGAGTATTAAGATAGGAAACATCGAAGTCAACTAGTTTTAAAACATCATATTATTTTTCACGTGTAAAAGAAAAAGTGTTTTTGCATTAATTTACATAAATAAATATGATCTATCATCTAAGGGGCTCGTCGTGGCTAAGTAATAACAGCCGCACGGGTCGATCGATCAGGTTAAGCTACGCTTGCCATGGTTGGTCTGTGGATGGGTGACTATCTTTACATACCAAGACCCCTCCGAGCCTTGGAAAGCTCGTGGTCCCGGCTGACATTTGTGGATCTTTGACAGTCGTTACGGGTCGTCAGAAGCCCGAAAGTCTGACGATCAGTCTTACCAAGGGGTATCGTAATACCCAGTAACTGGGTTGTGCAGGTCAGATAGGCAGTCACTTCATGTAAAATACTGGTATTCAGCGGCATCCGGTTAGATTGGAAGCCGGACTCAAAATAGTTGGGAAAAGGCTGGGCAAATGATGACTCCACAACACTTTACAAATAGCTGCAAGGCATAAACCTCTTTTCATTTACTTCATTCTCCAGAGTTTTATGCTAAGTAATCTTGACGAGGTCCTTAGTTTAAAAAGCTAATATTCATCGATAATTGCCATCGCTATTCCCGATATGATCGTAATAGTCACGATTTTCAGACCATCGCAAAACTCGGAAAATATAAAAATCCTATTAAATATCCTCAACGACAAAGGAGGTAACTAACTACATAATTGAAAAAACGGTGGCTTTAACTGCTTAATCAATTAAGCTCCTCTGAAATGGAAATGAATTATAATTGGCAAAGGGTACCTACTTCGTTTCGCTATAAAATGGCCGCAGTTAACAAAGAAACTTGTAACATTTTATATTTCATACATCAGCATTGTGTTCGAGGTGAAATTGAAATAAATGAGGGTTTTCCTTCATAAATATGCATTGTTACGGTAATTTCTTCTTCAGAGATAATTAGCGCTGTGAAAGTCTTTTTCGGGTTCCGTACCTCAAAAGGAAAAAACGGAACTCTTATAGGATCACTCGTGTGTCTGTCTGTCTGTCTGTCCATCTGTCTGTCTGTCTGTCTGTCTGTCTGTCTGTCTGTCCGTTTGTCCGTCTGTCACAGCCAATTTGCTCCGAATCTAAAGGGCCGATTTAGTTGAAATTTGGTACACATATGAATTTCTGTGACCCAAACACGGACGGGTGAAGTAAATAAATGAATTTTGAATATAGAGGTCACTTTTGGGGGGCAAATAAGAAAATTAAAAAAAAAAATTGCAAACTACACCATGTGGCACTTCAAATGAAAGGGCTTACTATGAGGGTCTCAAATATATATTTTTTATAATTTTAAAATAAATTGTTTTAATGTTATTTAAGAAAATAGACGAAAATTTACCATTCCCCCCCCCCCCCCCTTATCTCCGAAACTACTGAGCCTAAAATTTTGAAAAAAATACAGAAAATAGATCTTTACTTGTAGATTACAGGAAAACCTATAAGAAGTCTGTGGTCTTAAAATAACATGATAAATCTATCAATATTGTGAGTACAAACTTACATTTACAGTTGGAATGTATGGGAGAACATGTTTTTCAACTACAATGTTAAGTTTGTTCTTAAGATAAATTCATCCCAACTACGGAACCCTTCATTGTGCGTGGTCCGACACGCACTTGGCCGGTTTTTACTGTTGAAGCGTAAAAGCCAGTAGATTTTCTGATACACCAGGTATTTGGTTATAAAAGTTATAATATACGTAGAGAAAGAAATGTGGTGCTTTATTTATTGAACTTTCTAACTTCCGTTTTCGCATTCCTAGGAGTCTATGAGCTTACAATACTGTAAAATAATGATATTAGTGAACATAGGTGGTACAGTGTCAGGTTACAGAAATATACACACAAAAAAACCAGCCAAGTGCATGTTGGACCACGCATAATGAAGGGTTCCGTAGTTGAAAATAATGTATCCTAAAAACCAACTTAACATTGTAGTTGAAAAACTAAAAATCCCAAAAAAAGTATTTATACGTGATAAAATTATAAATGAACGATTTCCGGATTTTTCCTTTACTTGTGCTGTGAGGCCCTGCTTCATGCCAAATTTCATGACGTAGGTTTTGATTTACTTGCGAGCGTCAAAATATGTCGCATAAAGGACCGTATTTTTTTACTTCGTTGACGTAGAAGCTTGATTTTTTAGAGCTCCAAGGGACCACAGACCTACGTGTTTGATATTAATTCCAACCTAAAAAAAAACCCGTCTTTTTAAAATAAATAAACTTGATACTTCTACAAGAAGTGTTTTTTTTTTTACGTATATCATACGTATTTATATCCAGATGAACTGTAATCTATCAATTCACAATATTTATTTATATTTATTAATCTATCAATTCACTTCCCTATTTAATTTACAACAGTCTCCCTTCATGATTAACTGAACCTCACCACAATTCAAGTGTGGGCAACACGTTTACGTAACCTATTCCAGGGTTGGTGATGACAACTAATGAGCGTTTCATGTTGCTGTGCCCGCCGCGCCCTTCATATTGAAAACGTGGCTTGTTGCTTAAGTAACATCCACATTAGTTTAAATCGGGACAACCCTGGGATTTTGTAGGAGTGTCGAGGATTTCAGAATACAGGACTTGTCTTACAATGGACATATTCAATGAGAATAAAAAGTGTATAACTACTCACAGTGTACTCCAGAATAATAGGTACTTCTGCGCAGGGTGACTGGTAGCAGTTGGATGAGACTTGCCGAGAATCGAGTTGAATGGCGTGCAATTGGAGAGGCCTATGTACAGCAGTGGACTGCTAGGCTGATGATGATGATGAAGAAAGAATTACATTATTCAGCACAATATCTACAGGGCTAAGGGCAGTGACTAAGTAATAACAGCCGCAAGGGCCGATCGATTAGGTTAAGCTACGTTTGCCGCGGTTGGTCCGTGGATGAGTGACCATCTTTAGATACCGAGACTCCTTCGTGCCTTGGAAAGCACGTTAAGCCGTTGGTCCGGTTGTCATTCGTGGATCTTTGACAGTCGTTACGGGTCGTCAGAAGCTCGAAAGTCTGCCAACCAGTCTTACCAAGGGGTATCGTCATTAATGTAAAATACTGGATATCAGCTGCATCTGGTTAGACTGGAAGCCGACTACAAAATAGTTGGAAAAAGGCTAGGCAGATGATGAGGCAGATGATGACCTACATACGTTTTTATTGTACTTTCCAGGTGCCTCAAAAGGTTCTGATACATTGACATCAAAATGCAACCGTTGCACTTTTAAAAGAAGCTACGGCAAGGTTCAAGACAAAAAACACTAAAGTTTTTTCCTAGGTACGCCAGCATTAAAAATACACGTAGAAATTTAAAACCTTACTTAGAACAGGTAATATACCAAAGCAAGTACCTACACTAAATGAGCTGTTACCAGTCTATACTCCTTTAATCAACACGGTCAGCAAAAAACCGTGTAACATGAGATTTTCTCGGAAAACTGCCCTCGGAAAGTGCTTTCATATAATCTCGGTGCCGCATTATATACTGAAAGATAAGAGCATAACTTGACATCCTAAGTAAATAGAGACCCTGCTGAAATATTAAGAGGGGTTTAATTTAATAAACGTGTACGTGGGCTATCAGTGTTGACGTAGCAAGTGAATGTGAATCTATGTTGGGACCTATATTTACTAACTATTTTGGGCTTTTGTGGGCTTTGTGGTTATGGAGTGTGATAGGGGCTCGTGGCAACTGCCGCATGCGTCGACCTAAGCTTAAGCTACGCTTACCACGGTCAGTTCGTAGATAGGTGACCATCTATTACATATCGAGACCCCTCCGTGCTTTGGAAAGCACGCCTTTTCTAAGCCGTTGGTCCTGGCTGTCATTCGTAGATCTTTGACAGTCGTTACGTGTAGTCAGACGCCCAAATCAAAGGGCGTCCGTGTTACCCTAACTGGGTTATAGACGTCAGATAGGCAGTCGCTCTATGTAAAATACTGGTATTCAGCTGCATCCGGTTAGACGGGAAGCCGACCCGACCGACGGGAAAAGGCTAGGCAGATGATGATGGGTCTGTGGTTGCAGAGTGTCAAATATCGTTTAGTTTGAATTTTAAAAGTTCTGCTTTAACTGTTTGACTGCAAAACGTCGTCGTTTAGGTGATCTTGTGAGTTATTCAGTTTGCCTGCGCAGGTGTGATTGTACTTGACAAATGTCTGCCTAGGTAAATCGCGGGTGTCTGGGATATAGATTGATGTTTCTAATTCTTCAGGCATGTGAGTGGCGGGAATCTTTTGTTGGTTCTTTATTAACTCACAAGATTGACTTGAGAAAATGCGTATCAATCAATCAAGTATATAAGATATAATTCTTTTAATGTTTATGTTTTTAAGTAAATAGCGTACAATATAAACTGACACAATTTTTAGCAACATGGCGATATTCAATTAATTATCAATCCATACTTTTTATTGCAATGTGTTTACGTTTGATAAGCGCGAATGGACGTGCGGTTTTATATACAACTTGAAAGATAGTGAAAAACCTGTTGTAAAACAAATGCGCTCGCTCTGTTTTAAATATTAAGTATAAATTATATATAAAAAAATTAACAATAGTAGATTTTCATTTTAATTGTTTTTAGAATACTTAAATACCTAATACTAGAAAACCCATAAAGTAAATAGTTGCAAGTAGTTTGTTTCCTCTTGCGATTTTTAACAGCGATTTATTTAAAATAATTTACGGCAATATCGCAGCCACTTTTTTACTAAACATTAAAATGTCGATAAGATCTAATTGTTTTTTTTTTATCATCGTTAAGAGTAATTTTTCTATAGAAAAGCTTTAGAATATGAATAGATTAATTTTACTTTCTATAGTCAAGTTTGTCTTGTAGAAGATTTTCAGCTCTTAAGGTTATCTTATGGTTGTCTATAAAACTTTATGTTTTTAAACGATTTATTCTTTTCGCAGTCTCTCTAAACCTGTTATAGGAATAATTTATGTTTAAAATGTGCGGAGTGTTTTATGCAAAATACGCCAAGAAAATGGTAAGTAAAAGATAAATAATATTGTAGTCGATCCACTTATTGTTCTAACATAACGTAGAAAAGCCCTAGCATTGAAGTTGTCAATTTGCACCACACAACGTAACGATAAAGGTGCTTATAATTTTATAGAAAGCTATAACAGAAATACCTACAGCAGGATCTTGGAAGGCAGGAGCTGATTGTGATACAGTGTTTGATGCTGAAGGTTCTTCAGCTGTATTACGTACTAGTGCGCGAAGAGAACTTTGCGGGAACTTCAATCAATCAATCTGCCTAGCCTTTTCCCAACTATGTTGGGGTCGGCTTCCAGTCTAACCGGATGCAGCTGAATACCAGTATTTTACATGGAGCGACTGCCTATCTGACCTCCACAACCCGGTAACTGGGTAATACGATACCCCTTGGTAAGACTGGTTGTCAGACTTTCGGGCTTCTGACGACCCGTAACGACTGTCAAAGATCCACAAATGACAGCCGGGACCAAGGGCTTAACGTGCTTTCCGAGGCACGGAGGAATCTCGGTATGTAAAGACGGTCACCCATCCACGGACCAACCCCGGCAAGCGTAGCTTAACCTAAAAGATCGACCCGTGCGGCTGTTATTACTTAGCCACGAGCTCCTCTAAAATATCTCTAATACGTAATTGTTTTAGAGATATTTTGCACTGAAATTAATTTCATACTTTTCAATATTACAAAAAACAACAATTAAGCTCGTAGTTAAATAAAAAGGCTCATTTATTTTTATTTTCCCGTTGCGGTTTAAAGTCAAAAGTGCGGTTCAAAAGAGGGCAAATAATTTTATGGCCCTGGACAGTTTTTGGACGAATCTCATTCAGAGTTAATTGAATTTTTTTTCTTTTATTTGCTTGTTTCAATTAACTTGGCATTTGTTTACAATTAGGTTTTTAATCTGCGGTTTAATATTGGATCTTGTTGAAGATGTTTTTTCTTTATTTAAAAAACAGCATTCCTACATAATTGAAGTGCTTTACAAATGCTGGAATCCCTTTAACATGACACCTTATTTTCTCGCGGGGATAGATAGAGATAACGTGATGATACTTTAACGTTTTTTTGTTACCAAGAGAAACCAAAGCCAACGTTTTTTTTTTACTTGTATTGTTCCACTTTTGGGTAAAGTTTTCCCCCGCAGTTTTCCACTCTTTCCTATGTATTGCATTCTATGGCCAATCTCCCAAAGATAAACAAAAAATCGGGAGTTGTCATGGGACACTCACATCGAACGAAGTTCCTCTCGTTGTATATCATGTATTCAGAGCTATCAATTAAGATCTCAAGTTTCAAGTCGCAATAGAACAAACGCACTCATTCCTTTTAGATTTTATTGCTATGAGTTGAGGAATACCACACCATCCTTCCATTTTTGTTACACCATCTACTTAATACACATGGAATGTAATAAAGAATTCAGTATTGAGTATTGAATTCCAAGTAAGACGTCATTTTAACTCCGACTTACGGATTCTTCTGTATGAAAATCTAGTTATAAAGTGTATCGAGTTATCCAGGATTACTTGTGATTCGACATGTTCCTTGCAGGACGTCATAATAGGGTTAAAATGCAACAAATTAAGCCACCAAATGTTCTATCAAAATTCATTATTATTATGTGCCTAGTCTTTTCCCAACTATGTTGGGGTCGGCTTCCAGTCTAACCGGATGCAGCTGAATACCAGTATTTTACATTGAGCGACTGCCTATCTGACCTCCACAACCCAGTAACTGGGTAATACGATACCCCTTGGTAAGACTGTTGTCAAGTTGGTTGTCTAAAAAAATATATTGTTACGAAAAATAAAATGTTTAATTAATGATCCTTGCATCCTTGCCTTGCATTTTTTAACTTTTGATTTTTAACAATGATCTGCTACGGCATCAGCTATGATGAAAACTTAAATTCCAGTAAAAGCGCGTAAATAATTTTTGAATTGTATTTTTCATAAAAAAAAAAAACTAAAAATCTAACTAACTCAAAAATTATTGAATTAAGATAGAACATTTGGGGGCTTAATTTGTTGCATTTTAACCCTACTATGATCCTGCAAGAAATACGTCGAATAACACGTAACCATTTAAAGTGATAGGTACGAGTATTATCAATACCTCGCAGGGATAAAACATTTTGTTCGAGTTACAGAGTCTATATAATTCGAGATACCGCGTCAGTAGGAGTTCAGTGGAAAATGGCAATATTTTTTCATCTTGCTGAGGTTTACAACATAACAAGATTCGAGTTACCGAGATTCTACTGAAGTATGAACACTTTTTTATTGGTGATGATTTCTACCAGTTAACTCCTAAGTATCGCAAGCCTTAAAGAACTTCGTTATAAAAATCATCGAAAAAAGATGACCAACATTACACTCCTTTTTGGGGCAGTCGTGTAAAAACTATGTGCGTCCTTGAGTTAAAAATATTGGTCCTTTAGAACAAAACCATCAACAATTATTCCTTTAAATACTCATTCCAGAATAAATATACTCGTACCTAATATTAAAAGAAAAGAATAGGTACACACAAAATACCCGTACTCACAGCTGTAGAGATAAGTAAAGTTGTAACGAATAATGAAGTGTTTATCTTAATCACGTGTCCGTATATCGTGGCCGTCGTCGCTTAGAAAATGTCTCCCGCAGTCACGTTCCTAACACGACGACGGTGAATGAAAAACTAACATTGTTTGTTGGAGAAAAACGAACTTATTTTAAAACGGTCGTGTAGCTTTCCCTTTGCAATGGAATGAGTCGAATTTCAAAAGAAGTTTTGGTTTTTGTTAACTTGATCTTGCTTTATTTAATAATCCCATTAGGTATTGAATTTAATTTTAACTACAAAAGCTTTTTTCTAGACACAAGCATTAATTAATCACTTGACAAAGACACTGAGTTAAGATCCAATAAGTAGTATCGACAAAACGGACCCTTTAAACCTTAAAGTTGCTTTTTAACCGACTTCAAAAAGGAGGAGGTTCTAAATTCGTCGGAACCTTTTTTTTTATTTTTTATTTTTTTTTATGTATGTTCCCCGATTACTCGAAGATGACTAGACCGATTTGGATTTTTTTGTTTTATTCGAGAGGGTATACATCACAGTTGGTCCCATATAAAATTGATTAACTTTGCTTCGGTAGTTTTTGAGCTAGCTTCACGACGATGTTCTAGTTTGTTTTGCAGGTATTTGAATTTATGTGGGGTAGGTACACAACTAAAAAGTGAAAAATAAAAACTTTTTTACAAAAAAATACAACCGACTTCCAAAAACTACACTACAAAGTGAAAAATAACTTTAATTTCGAAAGTCGGTGGCAAAAAACGAAAATACATTTAACTAGACACCGAATTCCGAAATTAAAGTTATTTTTCACTTTGTAGTGTTGTTTTTGGAAGTCGGTTGTTTTTTTTTGTAAAAAAGTTTTTGCATATGTTATGGACCAAGTGATAAATTGGGCACTATACATAATGCCCGGTCATTATGAAAAATGCCCAATATGAGAGTGCAATTTGATAATAATTATTCAAATAATCAAATTGACCGGGCATTATACATATTGTCCATCACCTTTTGGGCAGATTAATACAAACTAATGTAATTACTATTTTTTTATTGTTATTGTCATTTAACTTAAAATAAACTAAATATTAAACCATTTAAATAATCAGACTCATTATTTGGATTAATTATCAAGGACTTCTACATTAAGAATCCACTAGTTTTTGCATTTAAAACTTCAGGAAAGTCATATTAACAATATAACATAAAATATATTAAACTTAAAACAAAAATTTAACAACATATCTTTGTTTTATAGAAATAGCGGTCTCTTATTGGTCAAAGCGTGTACGCCACAGAACAAATAATTCTTTTCTGTGGTGTACGCCATGCATGCTTCCCTCCCCGCCCTCGCACCGCGTCAAATTTAGCTTTATTATCAAATTGCCCAATTGTCATGTAGCAATATAATAATGACCGTGCAATGTGATAAATAATGAAGTTAAGATAGTAATTAATGACTTAGCCCGATAGAGCTAGACATTATTCATAATGCTCGTACATTATTAATAATGCCCGCATTAATCACCTGGTCCATAACATATACACTGACTCTTTGAAAAAACCCTGCCCCTATGGTCCTTTGTTTTACTTTGCCATAAGTACAATAGGGATGATGACTTAATTTTTTTTTTGTCCGTTATCTAAGTATTTTTTTATTAATATGATAAAGCAAAAAATACGTGTCTAATAGTGTTATTATTATCTGACTGACGAACTAAATAGTTTTGTTTTTTTTTACCCAGGCAGCATCACTATTATAGCTTGCAAGCAAAACTTTTTCAAAATTAGAAGGCGCTGTTTGTCGATGGTATACATATGAATATTGACCCTAAAATGGTAGAAGGTGAGAAATTGCTAACAGGACCGAGAAAAACAATGTCACGCAATCTTTGTGGTCTGAGAGACGACGTTGTGAGAATAACGGTTGAGAAAGATATTCTGGGCAGTACGATCAAGTAGAAAGATTGATGGGAAACCGATTAATAAAGAGCATTTATCACAATACGTTAGAAGAAACCATCGAGAGAGATGGACCGTCCCAAAGGTTTGCATAAGAACCATTTTGGGGTAGTAAGCTGGCGTTCGCACAGACGTCTAAATATCGCGGCTGGATTTTATCGCGCACTGGATTTTCAACTTTCAGTCTTGAGCCGAGCATTGAGAATCCAATTTAACAACATCAGAGTGCATTCTAGCGCGTCGAAAATACACACTGTTGGATTTTCAACTCTCGGCGCTAAGCAGTGCGTTGAAAATCCATTGCACGAAAAAAAATCGCCGCGATATTTTCACGTCGGCTTATAGTGTCGTTATAAAAACGCTGCATTAACATGGTGAGAAGGAAAATTTTCATGCCTTTGAAGACATTAATTTAAATACGTTAAGAAATATGGAATCATCTTTCATGTGCCTGAGTGAAAAAAGAGTCGCGCACACTAGAGTGATAGGTACTGTGGCCCTAGTGAAAAGGGGTACAAGTCCGATTTTGTCGAAAATTAGTTAAATATACCAAATTGATCAGAAAGAAATGCTCTATCATTTGGTGTAAACGGATCTAAGTTATCTCTAAAAACAAAGAAGTTATTTGGTGCATATGGGTTTAACTAATACAAACAAAATACAATACTTCGGATTCAAGTACTTTCGTATTGTTTTAAACTGAAAAATAAAAAAATAAAATTGTGTTTTTTAATCTAAATTAACATAAACTACCTACGTTTTTATCAAATTGGTGTTTACCAATACAACAACAGATGGTCCTTATTAAATGGTTTAGTGAGTAATGATATTACTAGACATAAATTTGTTTTCACCAAAATAAATGTCAAAAATCAAGTATAACTCTTTTGAGATCAGTATTCACATTATGCTATTGTGAAATTAATAAATGTAATGTAATACAATTCTAGTTGTATCCTACGAATAGCTTTCATTTTACGTGAGAAACGATATAACTCGTCGCTGCGGGGGAGTGGTGCGGGTGAGTGGGGAGCGCATAGCGCCCGCGTCCCGTCAGTCGTTCGCGCATCTTACTGAGCAGAACCTGTGTCGACGCGCTGCAGTAACGCGAGTAAGTTAGATCGTTTTACACATATTTTTTGTAATTTATGTCGTAGTGAATGTATACTTTAACAGGTTCAAATTTAATTGTACCTTTTTACACCTAATAATTACGTTACAAGAATGTATTAAGGAACGTAACTATTTGGAAATCTCTACATAGTAGGTATAAATCTTTAAAAATACGCAACGGATTTTGATGTATTTTTAATAGATAGAGTAATTCATGAAGTAGGTTAAATACATAGTTTTTGTACATTTTTATTTAAGTTAGTTATTTTCTTTTTAGGATGGCTGGTAGAGGTAGAATTAACCGAATGCTAGATCTAGTTCATCGAGAACTGGAAATGGTTAATGACGTGAATTGCTTAATTGAAGAACCTGTACCTACTTGTTTTCTGTTTACCGAGAATCAATCTCCAAAGCCAGGATTTTCGAAGGATAACTCTCCAAAGCCAGGATGTTCTACGGATTATGCCCCAATATTTGAATGTTTAAAAAACGTTTCACCAATCAGTTCAAAAGTATGTTCTCCTATGCCTGGATGTTCCCAAAATTTTACCCCAAGGCCGAACCCCGACAAAGATGACAAATTTTTTACTGATGCCGACGAAACATATCTCATATGTCTTGATATTGTTTCTCTATTAGTTGATAAGCTGCCATGCCCTGATCTCGATTATTCTGGTAAAAGTAGTGATGACTACATACCAAATACACCCGATACAAGTGACTCGGATTGTTCAATGCGGAATAGGCGTGCAAAAGGAAGACGCAATGTTATTATTCCTCAGTCAGACTCAGACGAGAGCAATAATACGTCATTTTGGGATAGAGAAGGTGTTATGCAGGGTCGAAAACGTAAACCTAGGAAAAGTACAAAAGAAAGAAGAGAAGATAGAGAAAATAGAAAAAAGAAAAGAAATCTTGGAAAAAGTTACCAGACAAAAAACGGAAAACCTGTTAAAGAAAGGAACATGAAAAGTTTGGAAACTTGTAGGATGAAATGTGCTGAAAGAATTCCTGAAGCGTTAAGAAAAAAAATCTTTGATCGTTATTGGAGTTTAGGTGACTATGATAGGCGTGTACTGTTCATAAGTAACCTTATAACGTTAAAACAAAAAGCAACACAAAAAATGGCGCCTACAATCAAAAATAGGAATTATTCCAACGAGTTTTTCCTGAAGTTGGATTTAGAGTGTCTTCGCATTTGTAAGGGTTGTTTTTTAAAAACATTCGATGAAACGCCCAAGTTTGTCCAAACTGTGACAGATAAATTAAAACTAAGCGGTGGTTTGATTATAAATAAATCGTCAAGAGGGAAAAAACCCAGTGTCTTTAAAATTGATGACGAAAGGCTAGAAGATGTTAAAGCTCAAATTTTGTCATTCCCGCTTTACGAAAGTCATTATGGGCGATCGAAGACAAACAAAAAGTTTTTGCCACCCCATTTAACTATTAAGGACATGTACAAGGCTTACTGTGAGATGCATGAAAATCCAGTATCAATCACCATCTACTCATGGGTTTTCAGAGCCCAAAATCTATCTTTTAAGGCGCCTTATGTTGATACGTGTGTGAAATGCGATACTTTAGGTACGAAAATAAAATATAGTGAAGGTGCGGAGAGAGAAGAAAATGAAAAGCTTTTGATAGAGCACCAACGTAGAGCAGAAACTATTTATGATCAAAAATCTCAAGATCGGGCGCTTTCAATTACAAAAAAGGATACAGTAGTCTTGTCATTTGACTTACAGCAATGCTTGCCAACACCATACCTTAAATCTGGTGCTGCATTTTACAAACGTCCATTATGGACTTATAATTTGACTTTGAGGGACTGTACCTCTAATAAGGTATATTGTTTTATGTGGCATGAAGGAATTGGTGGTAGAGGGGCAAATCAAGTAGCTTCCTGTTTGTTTTATTACATAATGAACTGCGTACCTGATGAGATAAAGCATCTTGTATTTTATTCTGACTCCTGTTCTGGCCAAAATAAAAATATTCACGTTGTTTGCATGTTCCTGTTAGCTATGCGTAATAATACAAATTTGGAAACCATAACGCATAATTTTTTAGTACCAGGCCATACTCACATGGATTGTGACGTGGATCATGCGTTAATTGAAAAGGCCAAGAAAAAAACTCAAATGGACATTCATCATCCGCGGGATTGGTATCAACTTGTCCGAACATGTAGTAAAAAGAAACCATTTACTGTTGTAGAAATGCATTCTGAATTATTTCTAGATTTTGCGAGTTATCTTAAAGGGCCACTGCAACAAAAGAAAATTGATGAAAATAAGAAGAAGTTTAACTTATCTGAGTGTGCAGCTTTTAAGTATAAAAAAGGAGAATTTCCTCAATTTCATTACAAAATGCATGGCGAAGATGAATGGAACACAGTGAATTTGCAAAGAAAACGAGGAAAGTCACCTCTCCCAAGTGTTTTTGAAACCGAATGTATACCCAAATTATACGATGGGCCGATTGCAATTTCTAATGAGAAAAAACAAGACTTGCTTAGTCTTCTCCCACTTATAAACCCCAGTGTCAGATCTTTTTATACTAATTTAATAAGTAATGATAACAAAGATCAGCATCCTCTTCTAAATGATGACAGCGAAGATGAGATTTTCTAATTTTTTTAGTTTCTTAGTATGTTTTTTTAACTGTTCCTATAATTTCAAACATTGTAAAAGATCCTTTGATTAGGTACCTACTTTACTAAAAGAAGAGATTTATACATTTTCAGGATTTTTTTTTTTCATTTCAATTTGTGATTTTTCTGATTTTTTTTTTAAGATGTGAGTTTCTCTTATTTTTTTTGGTATTGTTCAAATACGCAAGAAATTTTAAAAAATAAATATAATTTTGTATTCCGCTTGTTTTATTTCCATTAAAATATGGGTTTAAGTAGCACAAAATAGTTCATATAAGTCTACATGTACCACACGCCACGTTTAAAATCTTTGTGAAAAAGACGCCAAGATATTTTTTTCATAATTTTCAATTTTTTTTAAAGTTGACTTAAAGTACACAGCTAAACACTATTTTCTTATAAAATGAGCTATTAATATTTCATTTAATTACTTGGTTATCATAAAATTCATTCAAATGCGTATTCCTTTTCACATAAGCGAATTCTCAATTTACTTATGTGTGAAGGGGTATAAGTTATTTTATACCCTCGAGGAATTTATTTTGTGGAGGGTATAAGTAATTATCTTAAAAACTATTAACTTTACATAAAAAATAACTCAATAATAATAAAGAACATACTCTGTTTACCTATAAAAAACATCACATGTATTACTTTTACTGGCGGTTTAAATGTCACACGAGGACAAACACACAATTTGAGCGCGCCGTGTGTTTTTTGCCTCTCCTGTAAAGTTGTAGTTTTAGACTTAAATCCCTTTTCACTAGGGCCACAGTTTTGTACCTGCAAGGTTGCAAGTAACCAGCACCTTCAATAAAAATACACGGGTTTTGAAGGAAAATCTTGTGCTTGTGGCTCAGTAATAATAACCGCACGGGTCGATCGACCAGGTTAAGCTACACTTGTCACGGTTGGTCCGTGGATGGATGACCATCTTTGCATACCAAGACCGCTCCGTGCCTCGGAAAGCACATTGAACCGTTAGTGCTGGCTGTCATTCGTGGATTTTTGACAGTCGTTACGGGTCATCAGAAGCCCGAAAGTCTGACAACCAGTCTTACCAAGGGTATTACCCAGTAACTGGGTTGTGGAGGTCAGATAGGCAGTCGCTCCATGTTGCTCCATTTGTAAAATATTTTAAAAGAGTAACAGAGCAGTTTCTCGTTCATTCTCCTCCATACAAAACTACTTTTTGGAAGCAACTAGAATTAATTCAATTTTTTTTTTGTACATTTTCACGTTTAAAAGGGCCTTTTATGTGCTTATTTGAAATAAATGATCTGGATTTGACATGAAAAATATTTACTGGTATTCAGCTGCATCCGGTTAGACTGGAAGCTGCCCGGCTAACACCGTTGGGAAAAGGCAAGAATGGTTTTGAAGCAAATTCGTAATCCATTGCTTTTTAGTTTTCAAACAATCGTCTGTTCAACAACGAAAATAAAGCAGTGAACATGGCTGAACTATCAAAATGCAAAGGCATTACCATCGATTGCCGTTGTATGTGTGTTACGTAATTATACAGCAGTATTTTTTCATCGAGAACAGTGGTGGGTCAGGTGGTAACGGCCGCGACTTACGAGTTGTAGGTCGTAGGTTCGAACCCAAGTAGTCGCTTTACTTTGTGTAAATTATTACATCAACCTCTCAAAACGGTGAAGGAAAACATCGAGAGGAAACCGGCATGTCCTAGAACCAAAAATTCGAAGACATGTGACATCTATCAACGCGCACTGGGCCCGCGTTGTAGATTACAGCCCACTCCCTCTCAGAGACTCCCAGCAGTGGGAACATTATAGGCTGATTATGACGCTTCTTTCTTTCGGTATGTTATATTTAGGCTCCAGTTCAGTCAGAAGCAAATTCGGGCCAAGCTCTAAGTTGTCATTGGAGAGTTTTAAAATAGTTGCAAATTATTTACAACATACGAATAATAATGAAACTAACATAATTATAACATTCTCACATGCATAGGACAGCTTAACATAATAATATTCACTTCGTAGAATTTCGTGTTTATATTCCCAGCAGTGATGGACTCAAATGCCACAGTTTTGACAAATTCAAATCAACTTTCGTAATATGGAGTGTGACAAATATTTTTTTATCTGTGTTGTGAAACAATCTGTGTTTTGCATGATGAGTTATTGTTTTTGCTAACTCTGAGCCCGCGGTACTAACGTCGTGGTATTTTTGTTTCTTCATATCTTGTGAGGAAATATCAATGTAGGGGAGATACGAGTAGATATTGAATATAGATCTAACTAATATTATAAAGAGGTAAAATTTGTTTGTAAGTTTGTATGTAGGGTAAACGAGTAATCTTCGAAACTACTGATCCGATTACAAAAATTCTTTTACTAATAGGAAGAAGCATGACAGTATTGCCGAGTGTTATAGGATATGTTTTACGTTAAAACAAAAAATAAATCACGCGGCCAAAGTCGCGGGTTGAATCTAGTATTGAGTTTTGGAATTATATATATATATATATATCTCTTATATAAATAAATACATATAATCTATATCTTTGTGGCCTCGTAAAGGACTTTCTGTTTTTTATTTTATTTATTTTTATATATATATTTTTTTGCTTTTAAACTTTTATCATTATGTTTTTAGTTTAGTTGGTGATCTTCCTGTGCAAGTCACAATAAATACTTTTTCTTTCTTTCTTTTCTTTATCTAACTTAATTCTCCGAATTCAAGAAACGGTTCAACAGTAGGCATTATTCAATGCCCTAATGGAATTAAAGCCATTTCCTTGCAGTTGCTGTGTCTCAAAAAATCAAAACAAAGGATCCCTAATACTATGGATTCTTACGTCAACAAATACAATTTTCTTAACGTTTCCTGATAACATGTGCACCAGTTACCCACAAACAATGGTTTAACATACTTCAGAGATTAACCTTATCTTTCAGACGTGACATTTCTTATTCACTCAAAGGTAATAAAGGAACCGCTATATTTATAAAAGGGTTACAAGTTTTTTTTTTGCATATTATTTTAGTCTTTGTTAGTCAAAGATGTCGTTCCTTTCAATATTATTAGTTGCGTCCGCATTTTATTTTGTGAGTATTTTAAGTGTAGTATCGTATTCGGTTTTGATTTCGGATACAGATGTTCCGTTTTCTTCGCTTCGGTTAAACTGAATTTACTATGCTTTAATTCAGTAATTTTTATCATTATAATTTAGTTATAATTTTTAGCCTATTCTAAAACTCACTATGTGTATACTTAAAGTAGGTATTTCAGTATTCGTTTAATTGAATACATCTCTCCTAAATTTTAGGAATAGGTTGCATTGATTAATACAATGTTCCATTTATATGATAATCGCAGTCCATTAAATAGAATAACGGCATCCGAATGAATGTATAATTTGGCGTATCATTAGCATTATTGTTACAAACAGTAGAACATAGTAGATATAGGATTTCATATCTGACATGCCTAAATATTACCTCCTTATTGGCAGCAAGAGGTATGTTCCATTAAATAGTAAAGGAGCATGATTTTCGAATTGCTTGATACTTGTCCGTCCGTCCACCGTTGATAACACCCCTTTGCAATTTTATTTTATTTTATTTTTTTAATCTTTATTTATTTACGGGGCTTTTTCTAAAAAGAATATGTCACCCCGATTATTGAATACAATACTTATTATAAATTTACAGTAGGTATAAATATAATAAACTAGTCTACCCGCAACCTTGTACCCGTAATAATAATATAATAAAGTGTTCTGGCCTCATCTGACAACGGTGAGGCCAGTACGCTATTATAGAAGCCTACATTAAAACTACTGTCAAAAGCTTGACGTCTTCGGACTCCAATACGATCACATTCCGTCAAAATGTGATGCACATCTTCTTATGACTCCACAGACAGTACAATTGGGTGAATCAACTTTGCGCATCATATAACCAAAACTATGCAATTATTTGTGAAAATTACTATTTGCAACGAGTACTTGCTTAGCTGTTGTTTTAACGTGTTGTCAGTTAATACATTCTGTTTAATTGTTTGTTGAAACATCAAAATGATTTCTAATTGCATAAGGAGAAATACGAAAGTATGCTTTCGTGGACGAGCAATTCAAAAGTCTTGCTCCAAATAACATCCTCCAACACCATTCCAAGTTAAACACACAATGATCCTTTCCAGGCCCACGCAAGACCAGACTCTCATTCATGGTCCGAAGAATTTGGCAAAGTTCCAGCAAACAATGATGACAAAGACGTCCAAGATGCACCAGAAGAGTCTTCAATAAAAATCACAGATTCTTCAGACTACCAGCACGAACTGTTCGGCTTTATGCAAGATGTGAGCAAAGCTTTGGATCGGCACGTGAAGCCCCTGATGTGGAAACTAGATGTGACCAAGCAGGACGAGTTGAAGTCTATGGGCATGAACGGATTCGCAAGCTATGTTAATTATTTGGTAAGTGTGAAATAGATTTAAAACAAAATTACCCATCGATAGCTAGTAATAAATTTACTTTAAAAAAGTTAAAACCGACTTAACTTTCATAAACAGCTTCTGAAGTCGGTGTATTCCATTCTTCAATGCACCTTAGCTTGACCCGGACTTCAGAAGCTGTTAAGTTTTTTTTATGAAAGTTATTTTATTCATTTTAGGTTTTGAAGTCGGTTTTTACTTTTTTAAAGTAAATTTATTTTTCCAGTAGTAGTATAGTAGTGTTTGTATTTGATTATACAATTACATAAATAAGCCCAAGACGAACGAAAAGAAGAATCATCAAAATCGGCTTAGAAATGCCGAGATATAGTACATATATGCATATAACTTCGTACATAAGAATAATAACATAATGTATTATATACTAAAACCTTCCAGAAAGTATGTAGATCATGATAGAGAAAGAATCATCAAAGTTGGTTCATTCGTTTTTGAGAAAATCGCGGACAAACAACCATACATACATACATACATACGGGTCGAATACATAACCTCCTTTTTTGAAGTTGGATAAAAATGTGAATGTAGTGTTTAAATTTTTAACATAACTTAATTAGCCTATTGTTCCCACTGCTGGGACACGGGCCTCCTCTCTGTGAGACGGAGTGGGCCGCAATCCACCACGCAGGCCCAGTGCGGTTTGGTAGATGTCACATGTCTTCGAATTTTTGATTCTAGGATATGCCGGTTTCCTCACGATGTTTTCCTTCACCGTTATAAGAGCAGTGGTGATGAAATAATTTAGGGTTAGGGGTCATTCGGCCCACTATGGAACTGGGCCCGCGGACCAGTTACCCCTTTTAAAATTTGATAGTGGTAAACTGGGCCCACATCTGTTTTGCTTTCAATCAAGCGAAGGGTGGCTTAAAATGGCTTATATAATCTAGTCGTTTCTGGCACTCGCCAGCCGCTGCCGCGGCACCGCTCGCTTCGCTCGTTCGGCTCGTGCGTAGAAGGTCACAGTTTTAACCTAACCTATATATTTTTTGTCATATTTTGGTATTTTAACGCACAACCTCATATGGGGTTATTGTACTCATCATTATGAACAACTTTTACTGCCTATATGACCAAACCAGAAATCTAAAAAAAATATATTATATTATATATGTAAATGCTTGTACCTGTATATATATTGTATACTTAATAATATATAAACCATTTTAAGCCACCCTTCGCTTGATTGAAAGCAAAACAGATGTGGGCCCAGTTTACCACTATAAAATTTTAAAAGGGGTAACTGGTCCGCGGGCCCAGTTCCATAGTGGGCCGAATCACCCCTAACCTATAATTTAATACACAAAGTAAAGCGACTGCCTGGGTTCGAACTTGCGACCTACAACTCGTAAGTCGCGGCCGTTACCATTGGGGCCACCATTGCTCTCCAGTAACATAACAGTAAAAGTTGTGATTGATAAATGCTAAAATTCGTAATTGGGATATAATCCGTACAAATGCTGCTTAATCCTAGTGTGAATACGAGCTGTCAAATGTTTGAATTTTATTTGGAAAAAATAATATTCACGCTGCTCGAAATTAAACCGTAAATCGATATCAGTCATACCAAGCTGTAGCAAGCGTGATCTAGAACATCGTTTTATCTAAATAATTTTGCTGGATTTTGTTTCTATCATTAGGCAATTAGTCCCGTCTAGTCTCTGTTTGAAAGGGTTTATCTCGAAAAGTGCTCAACAGATTTTATTCAAGTTTGCGCCAATAAAAGGAGTAAGTCTCGGGAGACGGTTTAAGAGAATCATTAAGGGTGAATTTCACCAATGAAACTAAACGCGATTAGCATGTTTAAGCCGCGCTCAAGAGCTGTCAGTGTCATCATTGTTGTGGAATATACTGGCAGTTCTTGAACGCGATTTATATGTACCCATCGCATATATTATTTTTATTGGTGAAATTCGTTGGCGTTTAAAAGTTTATAGAGATATTTAAAATTAAGTTTACCTGAGTGTTCTTTGAAAGGGCCCCCAGCTAATATGGAACTTTAATAGTTGTTATTGACTATCTAACACCTACTAACTTCCTATACGTGTAAAGTTTTAAGTAAACAGCACTATTCTTATGTAGACAATGCATAACGTAACACAAACTTCACTGTTTGATCAGTTACTTACTAACTGAAGGTCTGTTTGCTCTCCAAATGTACTCAAAGCGATTTATGTTTATCCTTATAGAGTTGTATAAGTGTTATGTATGATTGGTAGTTTTGTCTTTGTGTTTGAATTGTAGTGTGAACTGAACTCCTGGTCAACATGCGCAATTGACGGATTATTCTCAATTCTCAATTCTTTATTGCATTCCACAATGTAAAACAGTTGGTAAGCTTAAAATTAATGACACAATTATGGACCCTCTCGGGCACAGCATAGTAGGAGCGAGGAGGATTAACACCGATTATGATACCAATTACATAGTGGCAACGTCTTTTTACCGTGAGGTATATGTACAATACAACTATTTTCTTAATGCCCCTCGGCAAACTTCTTGTTTCGTCAGAATTCAGCAGCTTTCCTGCCATTTTTAAAATGAATTACATTAAGTTAAAAGAGTATTAACAACTCTATATACTTCCATGTCGATTGAGAGCGTCCAGTCTGCACCAAGTGCAAAGGACAACTGATAGAAATCCGACGACTAACGAAACACGAAGTTTACCGAGGGACATTAAGAAAATAGTTGAACTGTACGTAATTTTGCTTCATCGTAACAGAAAGTAATATCTAAGTACCTAATCGAGGGCCTTTTGATATTCCTGAATTGATTTAGTTTTAAACTAGAGGCTGATTTACACAAGGTCAGTAGCTGACTACAAATGAAGCACAGTGCTGGCGCCGAGAAATTACTTTCACTATTTACATGCATTGAGTAGTAGTCGACTTCCAAATCAATTTACATGGAAACAGTAACGGGTCAGCGCTGACTTTGGAGTCAGCTATGACCCTGCGTAAATCAGCCTTCATATTATGTAAAGTACCTACTTGAATAGACTCTAAATTCGAAGAGCTTCTTCAAACTGCACCCTAATTGCGTAACACATTATCAATCGGAGTTGGTTTCATTTTGACAGTTCAACAACATTCATTGCGTTATTTACATTGTCGAGCAGACAAATTTTTCGAACATAATATGAAGCAAAGGATTGGCTATTTGTTTGAAAATGATTCAAATTCCGATCGATAGTGTGTTACGGAATTAGGGTGCTATAAAAGGACACTACAAACTCATAATTTCATCATCTGTTAAGGCTGATTTACACTGGGTCAGAAGCTGACTCCAAACTCGACCCAAGTCAGCGCTGACCCGTTACTGTCTTCATGTAAATTGATTCGGAAGTCAGTAGTACAACAAAAAAACATTTTCTGCAAATTACAAACTAGGAATATGTACTTTAGTTTGATACACTTACTACCATCTTTATTTGTGCTATTATTGTATTATATTAAGAAGTAAGACTTAAAATACTCTTTAGATGTAAAACTTACCGTCTAAATTTGTCTCATAATACTTACCTAAATTAGATATACGAGTATATTTCCGAACTGACTAGCCATATATAAGCCTTCAAAGGCTTTTGTGGTTTTTAGCGTAAGATTTAAACTCTGCGATATATATTTTGAACATTAATAATAATAAAAAAAAAAAACTACACTGCATGTAAACCGCGAAATTCAGTTCTCGGCGCCAGCACTGATTTCTTTTGTAGTCGGCTACCCTGCGTAAATCGGCCATTAGGGTAGACTGGCATAGCAATCAAATTCCTCTTATGTAATGTAAGTTTTTATTAACTCCCGAAGACTGTACTATACACAGCTACGTTCCGACTCAATTTATTCAGAACTAGAACATTCAAAAGCCTTGGCTTTAGTGCCGGCAGTAGACGAATAATTAAACACACGTTTGGTGACAAAGGCTTATAAATGTCAACTAGTAACTTAGTAATAATGCTCCTGCAATTTACTACAGTTGCTAGGAATGTCTCCTTGTTACATTTTATAGGTAGGTAGTACCAGTTTCTACCTTGTGTCGGTTTTCGTGGCTTCGAATGATTACTATTTATACTTAGACATTCATATCAGACCTCTACTAATTACCATTTTGCGCTTCTTAAAATATTATTGAACAGTGAACACTATACGGATGACTTTTTTTACCGTCTTGAAAAAAATAGGGTATATTCGGTGAACGGAGTAGAAGCCTAAGGCATAATGTAGCTTTTTTTTTTTAATTTAATAAAATCAAAATTCAAATCATAATGCAGGTTGCATATGATTTGAATTTCGATATTTTTAAAAGTATGTTTTTATTGTTCTAAAATGAAAAGTTTACGTCGAATTTGTAGTATTTATTGATACTTAGATATTTTTTTTCTGTCGAAGCTATTAAAAAAAAAAAAAAACTAGTTATGCCATACGCTTCTACTCCATTCATCTAATACACCCTATTTTTTTCGAGACGGTAAAAAAAGTCATCCGGTATAATGATTTCCTCTTTTTGTGAACCTCAAATAATTTCTAAATCGATACCGAAAATAATTTATTTAAGGAAAAATACTTTAGATACACGTAAATCGGATCATCTCGGATATAATTTGATGGTGACATAATAAAAAAGATTCAGTATTACTTGCTCTTTTAATGATCGTTTTCTGAAGAATTCTTAAACGAAGTTTAAACTCTCACTAACTTTTGATTCGACAAAATTATCTATTTAAGTGAATTCCTTCCTTATGCTTGATTTTTGAGGTCCTCAGACAAACCCTCGATAACAATTCACTTGACTTTTAAGCTAAATTCTTCCATAACGAAGTGTATATATATATACATAATGAAGAACACTTCGAAACACGAAACTCGATATCGAATCAATAATCACTATCGAATGGGTAAACTCCGTTTAAAAACCTCAGAATCTGGGCGTAAGTAATGCACACTTAGTGGCTAGCGGTACTGGGATTATTATCTCCTACAATCCAAGAAATGATAATTAAAAAAATCTTTATAAAAGAATATGGTAACAAGTTTAATAACAGCCAATATAGTTTATAAGTCAAATAAAAAGTTATTTAACTTATAAATTCTTCTTACAACATCTTACTTAATTCTTCTTCGCCTCAAACGATGCGACAAAAATAACGTCGTTACTTTCTACGAATCCGAAAATAAACAAGTCGGTGCCATATTATTTACAACTTTTAATTGAAATGTTGGAATTGGGAGAAAAATCTACTGAGTTCAACTCGGAATAACGGGGAAAAAACATGGTATCACATATTATAATAATATTAACACCAGTTAAATATTTTAACAGTTACTCTGAACTTTTGCAATTGGGAAAAATTCCACTGAATTTTAACACAGGCTAATGGAATGGCTGAATTATTTTTTTTTGATTTTTTTTTTGAATTAATTAAGTTATCCCTTCCATCTAGATACTAGATATACCTATAAGATAGGTCCAATGGTACTCGACGTTATACAAATATATTTTTTTAACTTTCTGATGCTTTATGTTCATTGATTACCATTTAATTTAACCCAGTTATTTTTAAATCGACTTAGAATATTATTTATTTATTTATTTAATTGACCAAGATAAACTAACAGTTAATTATGCTTTAAAATCGGCATTTTTTCGTTAAAATACACATTTTGCATTACCCTTTATTTGAAGTAATAACTAGAAGAAAAACTATGATAGCATAGATATTAAGCATATGATAATCAGCGTATAATGCTTGGACATAGATACGCAGGCCTTTCTGTGAGAGGGAAAGAAAATACTTATGATACTAAAACTAACCAAAATAAATACTATTCCAGCTTCTTCTAATTCAAAAAAAAGAAAACGAAAAAGATAAGGGTGATGATCAAGCTCACGGAGATTCTTTACAGAGAAACGAAATGATCTTGGAATTTGAATCTTATTATCCTTTGGTCACGCCTTTCATTGCTGATACTCAAGACGAGGAAGAAGCATATGAAGCAGAATAAAACGAAAACTTAATGAAACCACTCATGTAATTAAAAGAAATACGTAAATACCTATGTCATTATTGTAATAAAGAGATTTATTTTATTTAACAGTGTTTTATTTAATTTATCCATCAAGTTAAGCTACGCTTGCTGCGGTTGGTCCGTGGATGGGTAACCATCTTTACATACCAAGACTCCTCCGTGCTTCGGAAAGCACGTGAAGCCATTGGTCCCGGCCGGCATTGGTGGATCTTTGACAGTCGTTATGGGTCGTCAGAAGCCCGAAAGTCCGACAACCAGTCTTACCAAGGGGTATCGTATTACCCAGTTCTTAATGGGTTGTGGAGGTCAGATAGGCAGTCGCTCCGTGTAAAATACTGGTTTTCAGCTGCATCCGGTTAGACTGGAAGCCGACTTCAACATAGTTGGGAAAAGGCTAGGCAGATAATGACGATGAATGTTTTATTTAATTTATAGTTTTTGGCGATCTCTTCTTGGTCGCGTACTTCATTACTGAAGGTTGTGTCCATGAAAGGCATTCGTGCCTCTCGGCTTCTCTTAGAAAGAAAGAAAGAAGAAAGAAAGAAAATACGTTTATTTGCGGTAAACATGACGCAAAGGACAACAAAATAAAATAAGAATGTAAAAAGCAAGTTTTGGGGAAAATATGCGTCACATCTACGCAAAACGGCGTAGATGTGACGGTCTTAACAGACTTAGGGCGGTCGTAACAGAGAGTCCAGTGAGGGCGGCTACTTGATCTGACCAGCGGTTAGGTGACCGGCCGTGAGGTCTTTTCACTTTTAAATTTCCTATCATCACCAACTTTTGAAGGTTATCTGGTCTCCGACGGGCAATGTGACCAAATTAATCGGGAGTCCTTTGGTCGTGGATAGTTGGCGTTTTTGGCGATATATCATTTAAATATCCGGTTTATTTGGCGATACATCATCTAAATATCCGGTTATTGAAGTTTTTGCCAATATGTACCTACATCATAATTATTATTCGGTTATTGGGGTTGCTTTGGTTATGTCACGTTAGGGTCCAGATACTACGTTATCCATCAAGAGATAATTTAGTTCCAAAAGTTGACGCTGTAAGATCTCGAAAGTGAGGTTGATGAACCCTCTGGCCTTGGTAATAATTGTAAAGGAAAGGAGATTTTATAAAATTTTGAACCCCCTAAAAATTTTATAAATGTTGAGCGTAATAATAATTAATGAAGATGTATTTTGTTTCAGTTTGGCCGACAATAAAGGGGATTTATGATAAAAGCCGATGTCAAAATAAATACACCATATAAATTGTTATTTTTATGATCTTACTCGTATAATGTTGAATTAGTGCGTAGTGTCTCATTGTTATATCCATTTCATCGCTATGTTGCAAAAATAATTACTTTTCAACTAAAATTATATTATTATCATTCACTTTCTCATTAGAAAATGCTGAAACATTTTTTAATCAGCAAGTTAGAATATTGGTTGATAACAATAGTGATATCAGTTGTTATTGTTACAATGGAAAAGTTTTACGTTAGAGTATATTTATACTCGTATAACCCATTAAACTTTTATCTTCACAAGTCTTAGTCATTTCTTTAGCTTAGAAAAAAGCCGGCTAAGTGCGTGTCAGACTTCACATATTGAAGGTTCCGTACTAAATCTGATTTATCAATTTATTTATGTTTTTTTTTTTTTTTTTTTAATTTATTTGTTAGTAAAATATAAGTAACTAGCTGCTGCCTGCAACTTCGTCCGCGTGAAATTTCTTGTTCCCCTGACCCACCTCGTCGCATCGCATTGCCCGCCCACGCTATTACTTCGTTTTCGCTTAGCGTTCTTTCTGACTTTTTTTCTTTTAGCTCGTCAGGTAAAGGTCCTAGAGTGATGTTAAATATACCTATAGCCTTCCTTTAGATTTGGGCTATAAAATGCAAAAATATTTTTTAAAGTCCGATTGGTAGTTCCAGAGATTGGCACGTTCATTAACCGCATCCTTCCCGCTAACCTCTCCCTCCCTCTCTAACCCACTCTCACACCACTTCCCCTTCCCCCTCACCAACCCCTCCCCTCCGCCTCACCACTCACCTACCCTTCTCTTAAATTGATTCCTTTGTTTTCCAATATAAACAAAAAATAAAATATTTATCTACTTAATGAGCTCTAAACAACGATACCCCACTCAATGGGGTAGGTCAACATTTTTTTTCGCGCCCCCCCTTTTGCTGTATGGGAGCCCTCCTGAAAACCATCTAAAAATATTTTTTGACAATTTGTATGGCTTTGGGTCAATAAGATGCTTATACTGTGAAAATTTGAAGACTGTAGCTTCAACCGTTTCGCTGTAAAACCTGTGTGACAGACGACGGACAGACGGACACGTGAGTGACAGCAATAGGGCTCCGTTTGGACTTTTCGGGTACAGCAGTGCTATTCTGTACAAATCTCACCGTGAAAACTTGGGTGAAGTGAGCGTGGAGTGAGCTAATAGTGTCAATCCCTAGCATCAGGCAGAATGACAACTCACTTCACCTAGGTTTTCACGGTGAGATTTGTACAGAATAGCACTGCAGAACTCTAAAAACTCACTCCGCAATCGCCAAAGGTTTAGGTAGTGCTTCGTTGTCATAATAAGTAAAGTCTTATCTACGAGTCTTGTCTCGTATTTAATATCTATTCATATTAACAAGGCCCACTAGCACGTGTAGTAGAGTTTCTAAACTGTGAGTTAAGTAATTAACATTTCAACTCTTATTACGCGTTGCTCCACTAAAAAGTAACACCGGGTTAGTTAACTCGAGTGTTTCTTTGAGTTGGTAACATTGCAGTTCAATCGACGTGGATGAAACAAAAATGTCTTTAGCGACCAAAAATTAATGAACGAACAATGAACAGAAATTGTATACCCATCCCTTTTACACATTTCATTGTCTTTGAATTTTATAACATGACATTTCATTTTAATCTTATTGTGTATGGTTTCCATCATGAGACTTAGTTTATTGATTGACGAAAACGTCAGATAAAGAAAAATATGTTTTAAGTTTTTTTTTATAATTTTGTATTTATTTTTATGTTCATGAATATATTGCCTGCTGATATAGTGCCGAATTGTCACTTCAGATAAAACGCCGAACAATAATTATAAAATACAAAATAAGTTATCTTATTTTGACACTAGCTTTTGCTCGGGGCTTCGCCCGCGTGGAGAACGGAAATTATCCTATAAGAACGTACTACTGAGATAAAAAGTATCCTATGTCCTAATCCAGTTCATAGTCTACCCATTTGCCAAATTTGAATGCATGTGAAAGCGTTACAAACAATAAAACTCACTTTCGCATTTATAATATTAGATAGGATTATGATTACTTACACTAACCCAGAGCTTAAAGACATAACTCTCCCACATCGGCGGGTTAAATATTTAGAAGTTTAACTCTAGGTTTACCTCAAACTCTTGGTAGCGCAAGATGAATTATTTGATTAACCCTGAATTAGCTGTTAACTCCGAGTTATTTAGAACACATGAACGAGAAAGTGGGCTAAGGCCCACGCATCACGTTCAGTTTCATTGGTGAAATTCACACTAAGGTGCAAATTTCACCAATGAAACTGAACGCGATCAGCACATCTAAACCAAGTTCAAGAGTGTCAGTGTCAGTATTCCAAAGAAAATATTGACACTGACAGATCTTATACGTCGTTTACGTGCTGATTGTGTTCAGTTTCATTGGTGAAATCTACACTTAGTCGCTTTTCGTGTATGTTCTACACTACGTAACGGATTTTGATGTGGTATTCACCACCAAAACAATTTATTCAATAAGGTTTATGTGTACAATACTTTTATATTAAACTTACATATTTAATATAGAAATATCTATGTTTTGACAACTCGCAAACTGTCGCCATCATGGGCAAAACCTGGATGAGGCTGGCACAGGAGCGTGGGGATTGGCCTAAGAAAAGAGAGGCCTATACCCAGCAGTGGGTGAAGTCAGGCTGTAGATGATGATGATGAAACCGTGCGAAGCAGGGGCGTGTCGCTAGTGTGAATATAATTTGAGATCCAAAAATAAGGTATGGTGGAGGAAATAAAACGTTCCTAAAGGAGCCCTTTCGTTATTAGTCTAGTTGGTACTTTACAACTTGATACCGTATTCGATCATCGACACAGTTTCTTAATCGACAGTACTCCACTAGAAGTTTATTATTGGGTCCTACCCTAGGTATCATACCAACTCAACGTTTTGATCTCTTCAAACAATTAGGACAGAGCACTTTGACTATTAGCACAATTGGCGCGCATAGTCGGTAACATAATAGCTATGTGGAGAAATAAACCAATTTTCAGCAAACCGGTTTGTTATTTTGTTTACATAAAAGGTTTTTTTTTGACAAAATTATGGATGCAGACAGAAGTGATCATCGAAATTGCTTTGTTATATGAAAGTTAATATTAATGTATTATACATATAAACCTTCCAGAATAAATTCTCTATATGTTAGTGAAAACCGCACCAAAATCCGTTGCGCAGTTTAGAAGAACAACGCGGTCACACAGACAGACACGAAAAGCGACTTTATTTTATAATATGTATGAATAATAAGTATTATAATTAATATTAAAGAGGAAAGATTTTTTTGTTTGTACCGCATAAACTCCGAAACTGCTGGACCGATTTTAACCACTTTTTCACCAATAGAAATCTAAATTATCAAGAAGTAACATAGGCTATAATTTATTTAAAAAAATAGAGATCCACAAGAAAATTGCAATAATGTAACCGAGAGTAGCAAAACTTTGCCTACAAAATTCATTTGGCGTGCGCTGAAAAAAAAACTATTGATGCGAAAACTATTGATGGAAAACAAAAAAAAAAAAAAAAATTCGAGGGCTACCAATTCTTGAGGAAGGCTATAGGCTATTTAACATCACGCTAGCACCCTCAGGAGCCCAGAACAAAGAAAAAAATAGTCAGAAAGAACGCTAAGCAAAAACGAAGTAATAGATGCATGGGCAGGTGATGCGATGCGACTGGGTGGGTCGGGGAAACCAGTTTCACGCGGACGAAGTCGCGGGTTTTTTAACTCGTTGACCCGACAGACGTTGTCCCGTCTTAGCTATGAATATTCTAATGTAAATGCGCGAAGTTCCCGAAAGCGCAAGCTGAGAACATTTTGAATTGTGTAGGAAAACATAACTTATATTTTAAGAATTAAACTACGATTTTTTGTTCAAAAGTAAAAAACCCGAAATAAATTTTAAAGTAAAAAAGTCATAAATTGAAAAGGATTAATTGGAGCCAGTTAATTTGAAAAAAAAAATGTTTTGAGTATGAAAGTCGGCAATTGATTTTTATTTTAGAATACTAATCTGTAGTGCTATTCTGTAAATAATCTCACCGTGAAAACATGAGTGAAGTGATCTTAAAGTGAGCTGTCAATAGTGTCAACCCCTAGCATTAGGTGGAATGACGGCTCACTTCACGCTCACTTCACCTGAGTTATCACGGTGAGATGTTTACAGAATAGCACTACTGACCCGCCCGACGTCCTGTCAAAATTTCAATAAGTGCTGATTGATCAATAGGTTGATAACTTTTACCTGAAGAATAAATGTGACAGTTTGACATATTTTCTATACAAAAGCTGTCAAACCGCCATATTTATTCCTCTGAAAAAAATTATCTGACTATTGAACAATCAGCCCTTAATCGAACGGCAGGAAAACAAATGGATAACAATTGATTATATAATTAATTTGAATTTGGAATTCTAAATAAAATGAAAGATTCCCCATAGACATTGCCCTGTCCAAATTTCGTGTATGAGAAAATGAATTTTCTTCAGATTTTTTTTCGGCAATTTTCCAATGTTTTTAATAGTTATTCTGCTGTTCGGGACGGAGACGAATACAAAAAATAAAAAACCATGAAAATCGGTCCAGTCGTTCTCGAGTTATAAGTGTTCGAACAACCCCCGACTTTGTTTTATAAATGTAAAGATTTGTAAATAATATCTGTACAGAACATGCAGCTGATAACCTCTCTATTTTTGTTAATCCCCAGATGTTAAGAAACACCAAATAGGTATTACTAAAGTTACAATATCGCAAATACATCGAAATAGCTATCTGACGTGTTAGGTCGAAATTAAACAGATTTTGATAGTAATGACCTTTCATTACGTCTGAGGTCAATTAATAATATCTCATACCTACATACGCAGCAATAAAAAAAAATAGGAAGTCCGAGCATCAAAGGATTGACGTGGTACCAATTTTGTTCAAAGATGTTCTTGGTGGGTGTACTACCTACAGTTATAAAAAAAAGTGTGTGTGTCAGCTCCGATGCACGACTGGAGTTTACTCCTGTTTTTTGTGCCGTTACGAGTTTCTATTTTTGTGTAATTTCTGTCGGGCAGGGTTTCTTCAATAAATGTTAAGGTGACTTAGCACGTTAAGCTGTCCCGGCTGTCATTTGTAGATCTTTGACAGTTGTTACGGGTAGTCAGAAGCCCGAAAGTTCAACAATCAGTCTTACTAACGGGTAGCGTGTTATACAGTAACCGGGGTTTGGAGGATTGTCACTAAACCGAACGAAACATACATCTTTATTATGCTGTTTAAAGACAAAATAATATTTTTTTCTCCACGACTGCACCAAACCGATATGATAATAGGTACTTCGTGAAACACTTACATTCTAAACTCATGAAGTCATGGGTAAAAAACTTACCCTCATTTACTATGACTTTGCACCAAAACCTTACAGTTTACGTAAATTGTAACTTACAACTACGAGGAGCTCGTGGCTAAGTAATAACAGCCGCAAGGGTCGATCCATCGGGTTAAGCTACGCTTGCCGGGTTTGGTCAGTGGATGGGTGACCATCTTTACATACCGAGACTCCTTCGTGCCTCGGAAAGCACGTTAAGCCTTGGTCCCGGCTGACATTCGTGGATCTTTGACAGTCGTTGCGGGTCGTCAGAAGCCTGAAAGTCTGACAACCAGTCTTACCAAGGGGTATCGTATTACCCAGTTACTGGGTTGTGGAGGCCAGATAAGCAGTCGCTCCATGTAAAATATTGGTACTCAGCTGCATCCGGTTAGACTGGAAGCCGACCCCAACATAGTTGGGAAAAGGCTAGGCAGATTGATTGTAACTTACAACTACGTATTTGTAAATACAATATTGTCATCGAAATCCACAGGCGTTTTCTACATTATGTAAATGTTTATTAAATAGCATTTACAATTGTGACAATTGTAAGATATTTATTTGTAAGTTTCATAATTGTATGGTTTATTAAACAGGGCCCAGATAGGCAGTCGCTCCATGTGAAATCATAGGTACCTATACAGCTAACCAACTAGTTGGGAAAAGGCTAGACAACTACGTATTTGTAAATACAATATTGTCATCGAAATCCACAGGCGTTTTCTACATTATGTAAATGTTTATTAAATAGCATTTACAATTGTGACAATTGTAAGATATTTATTTGTAAGTTTCTTACATAATTGTATGGTTTATTAAACAGGGCCCAGATAGGCAGTCGCTCCATATGAAATCATAGGTATACAGCTAACCAACTAGTTGGGAAAAGGTTAGGCAGATAATGGTGCCGATTCTCTTGTGAACGCACTAAACTAAAATTAGAGAATCGCTATCTTTTACTTACAGGCAGCGCGAGAAAAAAACGGCTATAGCTATGAACTAAGTTGGAGATGTCAAACCTTGCGCTTCACCGTGTTTTTTAGTCGACATGTTTTTACGTGTCGTCTAAATGTCTATGGAAAAATTAGTTCTAACTAATTTGACAGCTCTAATTTACTTCCGTCCCTTTCTTGTCATAATAGAGAGAAAAAGTTAGCAATAGCCTAAATTAAGTTTAGTTTGTGCACAACAGAATCGGCACCAATGATGATTGAAAACTGTAGTTAGACCTTAACTTCAGGCCTATACTCCCGATGGGTTAGGCAGAGGCGTATAGTACACCCATATTTCGCCAGCTATGTTTAAGTCCCATATTAGGCAGCGAGCCTATTGCCATCAACCGGTCTCAAATCCAGACTCCCTTCTGCTAGTGAGAAATTCCAAATGGAAAACCTAATATCACTGCTCGACCTGGGAATCGAACCTAGGACCTCATGATCAGCAGTAGCGCTTGCGATCACTAGTCCAACGAGGTAGTCAAGGTAATTATTTAGACCCTTCCTGCTTTATACAAAAAAAAAAAAAAAAAACAATGAAACAATGATTGTTTGATCTTCTTTTTGCCAATCACCACCTACGTTTAACAGAACATCATAATAAAAAGTGTAGGTAAGTATAGACGCCAGCAGGTCAAGCCACCCGAAATTGTAAAATTTTCCCAATCAACCTTGAACCTAATGCTTTAGCGATAAAGATTAAAATCTATTAAAGAAATTTGACAGATTGTAGTAGATTGATGTGCTGGAGTCAGTACATAACCGGATCTATAGAATATTTGTACTACTGTTTGCAGTCTACAAGAATGGTACTGATACATTATTTACTAATTTACCTGGACAATATGTGTGTACGACTGTACCAAAGTAAACACAGCCATTTTACGTTTGTACTTATACTTCGAGGTTACTGTACTAATGTCAGTAGTTTTCATCTTCACGTACAAGTTGGTTTTTACGCAAAAATGTTTTTTAAATACGCCATTTTTTTCTGTGTTGTCTTGTTGTTAGTTCATGTAAGTATTACTGGGAATCAGTTATAGTGGAGTGATAATTTAGATACAATGAAATAATCAAGTCGGAATTTTAATAAAATTTGAGAAAATTATATCATTTTGCATTGTTAAACTTCTGAAAGTATGTACCATCGTGGAAATTTGCGGTGATTCATTTTTGAACCTTATAGCCATAGTAATTAAGGTCGTAAAGTAATTCACCGCAAATGTCCGCGATGATAGATTATGTAGTCAAAATATTCAGTTATGTTTACCTCAAATTTCTATTTTCCTTAACAATCTTTTGTTAACAACATAACCTTTTCTATCCAACGAAACAGATACAATTTTATGTTGATTACACATACTAATCAACACGGACGGTGTCATAAAACTATCAGCCTGTATATGAGCTCTATTTAGTAGATGGGATGAAGATATTAAAGAAGTAGGATACCCATACCCCACCTTGGCTCGGGATAAAATTCACTAGGGACCAAGTAAAATGGAAATTGTCGGAGAATCTATTCTTTTGTTTTTGTTTGTTTCATGGACAGGAATAATAGTTCCCCCGTGTTAATTATCTGGGGTCTTTTTGAGGTCATTGTCAATGCCTTAACTTACTTAATGGAAATGCTGATTGGATTATAACACCGTTGTGTGTGAAATGCACTAAATTATCTTATATACAACGTAATAAACTAAATCTCAAATAATAATATACAGGAAAAATTGTTTGTTTATAAGTTTGTAGGGGGTAGTCTCTGGAAATACTGATCAGATTACGAAAATCGTTACATTGATAGAAAGGTAGACTATCGCTGAGTGCTAGCCAGAATCTAGTATTTATATCAAGGGTCTTCAACCTTTTTTTGTGCAAGACCCAATAATCCATTTTACATCGCCCGAAGGGCCGCGTCCCAAAATACTCTAATTTCTAAAATCTACATTTTAAATAAAGTGAACTGCATTACTGAATGCAAAATGAAAATGGTACTGAATATGAATAGTCACACTAATATTATAAAGGCGAAAATTTGTGCGTGTGTGTGTGTGTGTGTTTGTATGTTTGTTACTTCTTCACGCGCAAACGGCTGGACCGTTTTGGATGAAATTAGGTATCTAGATAGCTTAATTATACCCTGGCTGGTTAACACATAGGCTACTTATTATCCTAGTCTACGTGGGTGAAACCGCGGGGCGCAGCTAGTCATGTATAAAATATCAATCTGCCTAGCCTTTTCCCAATTATGTTGGGGTCGGCTTCCAGTCTAACCAGATGCAGCTGAATACCAGCATTTTACATGGAGCGACTACCTATCTGACCTCCACAACCCACTAACTGGGTAATACGATACCTCTTGGTAAAGCTGGTTGTCAGACTTTCGGGCTTCTGACGACCCGTAACGGCTGTCAAAGTTCCACAAATGACAGCCGGGACCAACGGCTTAACGTGTTTTCTGAGGCACGGAGGAGTCTCGGTATGTAAAGATGGTCACCCATCCACGTACCGACCCCGGCAAGCGTAGCTTAACCTGATGGATCAACCCGTGCGGCTGTTATTACTTAGCCACGAGCTCCTCTCATGTATAGAATATATACTTAAATAATTAGGTACCAATTAGGAGGTCACAAAAAAATATTTTTGTCGCTTTATTGTTAATACCTTGTTACACATCGTTAAATCAGTAAATTTGTCACAGTGTGTTGTCAACACAATGTTCAGCTATTTATCTCCGCTCTGTATTCATCGAAATTTTGGATAAGTTTAGCTGCACGTAAGGTTTCATCATTGTATGAGCACACAAAATGGTATTTTAGCACTTTGCATGCCGCGTGAGAACCGTCGACACAGCCACTACAGTAATAAGTGAAGTTAACTGCGGTTTACTGTGGATAACCGCATTACTGTGTGGTAGCTATGTATACCAGGGTGGTAGTTGTGTAGTATATGAGGGTTTACCGGGCTATTAAATGCCAATCCTTTGGCTATTCTTATTATCATTATTATTTATTTATTTATTCAGTAGTACACTTACATCTTATACATCTTTATGTTGGCGCAAACATAAACTCATTAGAGTTTTACCGTGCACCAAAATCATCGACCATACAATTTAGAACCAACCAACTTATAATCATAGTTAAAATGAAACAACAACTATAATAAAAATGAGGGTATTAAGTGAAACATTTATCTAATACTAACAAACGAGCGAACATCGGTGACCGAACTGACCGTCTTTAAAACAAAAAGTGGTGGAGGAATGTGATTTCGATTGATACAGGTTGTTCCTAAAAGTATGTTTTTAGTAATAGTTAATTTTCCTATATTTTGGTTTGTCAAGATATTGTTAAGTATTATGCTTCTTTTTTTTTACTATTTAACTTTTTGTATTCAGTTATAATTATAACATTTATTTTCATTCAATTATTATATGATATATTAATATTTTGTAAGAAATGTTGCTTTAGTTTGTACTTTTTGTTTGTGCTTAAGTTTAGTTAGGTTTTTACGGGATGAAATTTGTAATTTGTCATTGTAATCATCATTATGAACAACTGTTACTATGAGACCAAACCTAAAATCACGAAAAAAAAATCTGCTGTTCAGTACATTTATCTACATTATCTACTCGTCAAAATGTAGGGAGCAGCTGATTTTTTTTTCGGGATTGTAAAAGTTGTTAATAATTATGAGTACAATGACCCTCCATAAAAGAGGAAAAAAACCATTAAAATTTCACCCTTTATCATCATCTTTCTTGTGCCCTTATCCCAAATTTATTAAAATTTACGGCGCAACATGTCTTTTTCTTCCATACTTCTCTATTAGTCGTGATTATTCCCTATTAGGTTTATAAAGGTATAAGTATGCAATAAACCTGACATAAGCAGACATTCAGAAGTAGACTTTTATAATCCAATCCACGTACAAAATATGTTGTGATTCGAACTCGACTGATGTTCATTATTGAGAGGTCTAAGACCAAAAACAGTGACAATAGTGGTATGGTTTTCTTTCAAATATTTTTGTTAACCTGAACTAATTGATGCGCGTTAGCCTCCTGGGAGTCACGCAACGTAACTATCTCCCATTACTGAAGATTTGATACGTTAACTTCTATTGTCTATAAAAATATGCTCGTCGAGGAGCTCGTGGCTAAGTAATAACAGCTGCACGGATCGATCCATCAGGTTAGCTACGCTTGCCGGGGTTGGTCAGTGGATGGGTGACCATCTTTACATACCGAGACTCCTCCGTACTTCAGAAAGCACGTTAAGCCGTTGGTCCCGGCTGTCATTCGTGGATCCTTGGCAGTCGTTACGGGGCATCAGAAACCCGAAAGTCTAACAACCAGTCTTACCAAGGGGTATCGTATTACCCAGTTACTGGGTTGTGGAGGTCAGATAGGCAATCGCTACCGCCGGGGTCGCGGGTAGTTCGAAAGAGATACCGTGGCCCTGGCACGGGCAACTGAAGGAACATGGGTGGGTTTTAGTCAGTAAAAGTCTGACACGCCCTCCCGCTCTGCCCAGAGCGGGAGAAGTCATTTGATGATTTCCCATCCACAAAAAAAAAAAAAAAAAGATAGGCAATCGCTCCATGTAAAATAATGGTATTCAGCTGCATCCGGTTAGACTGGAAGCCGACCCCAACATAGTTGGGAAAAGGCTAGTCAAATTGATTTGATTTGTCTACTAAAATATGCTAATTAGGTAACACTTCCACAGACTGAGGCATTTGTCAAAAGAGATATTAATGCAACTGCTATAGACGCGTTAAAGAAGAACATGGATGACTTCAAGAACTGTATCGACAGGAGCTTGGCGAATGTCGTGGGAGAAGTCAACGAGGACCATTTGAAACCCCTGTTCAGTGTCATTGGTGATCAGTTGAACAGGTTCTCCAAAGCGGTAAGTCCAGTATATGTTATGGTCTATGTTATGGGGCTTGGTTTCCGCACTTAGCCCTTCGATTGGACCATTGTGCTTGAGCCATGGCGGCCGTCAGTGACTGTACCAAGTGGTAAGTGCTTAGAACATTACAAATTTCTCGAAGGGGTAGGCAGGTATATCTCCATCACTTTGTAATGGGGCCTGCTAAGCATGGCGGGCTGATACCAGTCGGGGGTATGCGCGAAAGTACGAGTATCTCCCGGGCCCCCACCTTATGGTAGTGGAAGGAACCTTGGGGTTTTAGTCGGTAGGATTGCAAAATAAGCCTTCGTTCTCCACGGAGGGTCCATGAAGATTTGCCCACCAAAAAAAAAGGTGTACCACCAACTTGTGGATGAGGATGGTGGTATACCACAACCCAATTAATTCACTCCTGCGCACTTCTCTTAGATTGGGCTAGAGTCCAATTCGAAATAAGAGATTTATAGTGCATTGAACCACCTTTTAGTGCCATGTAATAAAAGGCGAGTAGGGATATGTGTCTGGTAGGTTTGGATATCGCAACGACAAGTATGCTTATATTGATTGAAAGAGTGAGATGTGTTAATGGTCTAAGTAAAAACCAAATAGACTTTTGGCAGTGAATTTCAACCAACTCGCCGAAATACAACCTACTGCCAAGGCATGATGACCTACTTACATTCTAAATCTGTTAATCATCTTCTACACTAACAATAAGAATTTTAAAAACTTTTTTACAAAAAAATACAACCGACTTCCAAAAACAACACTACAAAGTGAAAAATAATTTTAATTTCGGAATTCGGTGTCTAAATAAATGTATTTTTGTTTTTTGCCACCGACTTCCGAAATTAAAGTTATTTTTCACTTTGTAGTGTTGTTTTTGGAAGTCGGATGTATATTTTTGTAAAAAAGTTTTTATTTTTCACTTTTTAGTTGTGTACCTACCCCACACAAATTCTAATACCACTACCTGCAAAACAAACTAGAACATCATCCATATAAAAGTGGGGAAAAAATACGTATTATTGAAGCTAACTCAAAAACACCGAAGCAAAGTTAATCAATTTTATATGGGAATCATAAATATATATGTAGAATATAATAAAAAAAATCCAAATCGGCCCAGCCATCTTCGAGTAATCGGGGAACATGCATAAAAAAAAAAAATAAAAAAAAAAGTTTCCGACGATTTCAGAACCTCCTCCTTTTTGAAGTCGGTTAAAAATGCACTTCAGTCTTTGTCTCTATACATATGTTTTATTCCTTTACAGTTTGATGAATTAACAAAACCGAAGCCTTCTCTGGACGATATCTAAATTACTGATACTACAAGTAAAAACAAGATGATGAAGAAAATGCAATGTATGGATGAAACTGACCTAGCTGAATAAATATTTATTAAAATGTTTCAATGAATTCATTGCCAACCCTAAGCTTTCGACTCTCACTATCTAAAGGCTCATCCTCCACGATGATACTCAAAAGTAACCAGGTTGTACTACAAGGTCAAATTAAATTAGATAGCGAAACTTGGCAGGCGTGACAGGTATCGATATGAAAACAAGGTAAACCAAAAAATTTATAAATTTAATGATTTTTTGGGGTCTTCAACCAGTGTAGTTGAAATATCAGTTATATTTTTTTTTTTTTTTTTGTAAACTTTATAAATGTGATGGGTTATCTAAACACGCTTAAAAACAGATAGCTCAACTCATACTTTAAGTAATAATTTAACACCACCAGCGGTCGTTGACTCCAGGAAAAAAATCATCAAAACTTTTTTTTTTGTCAAGCTTCGCTAGCTAATTTAGCACATACTAATTCCATGAATACCAGTTACAAAATAAAATGCCTACACTGCTATCTGTCAACGTCATTCGAGTGTCAAACAATTCTTTGTTTTGGCGCTCTAATGACGTTTACAGGGTAAATTGTACCAATACAGGTTGCTCACTGTAAAGGCTTCTTCAAACAGGCGCGACACGCGATATAATCGCGTGTGACACAAAGGTACCGCGTATCGCGCGACGAGCGGTGTTTTTGTGTGGAGTGCGATTATATCACATGTCGCGCCTGTTTGTTCCTACAAAGCTCGGCCTTTAAGCTCGGTTCTCCTCACTCACTGATGCAATGCTCGAATCCGAACTGTTACATTACAGGCCATTGCTCCCGGTGAGGGAACGCTTTTAGATATAGTCAACCTCAGAATTGCTTTACCACTTTTCACAGCAATTCACAGTTACAGTCCTACCAACTTATTTGTGAACTGAAAGAGGGCGGCACCGTCCATGCGTCGGCACAATCGAAGACATTTCAACATGACGGCCGTAGTTCCAATTTTCGCCATTTCACAGATAAGTTGGTAGGAGTGTACAGTCCTACCAACTTATCTGTGAACTGAAAGAGGGCGACACCGCCGATGCGTCGACACAATCGAATGACATGCGTCGGCACAATCGAATGAAATTTCAACATGACGGTCGTAGTTCCAATTTTCGCCAATTCACAGATAAGTTGGTAGGAGTGAACTTGAAACTTCACTGCAGCCCTTTTACAGTTACACTGCTATACTCCTACCAACTTATCTGTGAAATGGCGAAAATTGGAACTACGGCCGTCATGTTGAAATGTCTTCGATTGTGCCGACGCATGTCATTCGATTGTGTCGACGCATCGACGGTGGCGTCCTCTTTCAGTTCACAGATAAGTTGGTAGGACTTTATAAGGAACTTTTGCCGGTCGAATGACGTTCACAGGGGACGCTGTTGGTAAATATTTGCGTTTTTATTAATATATTAGTAATTTTATGACATTTGCGCAGTTGTTTTGTGAAATGTCACTTGAAATGTATTCAAAAACAAGATGGCGGCGTTAATTAAGATTTTGGCCACGCAGCAAATCTCAGGCGCCAAATAACCTTCTACTGAAGTGTTACAAACTTAAATCACCAATAAAAATTTTTTCGTCGGAAGACTGTGCGACCGCGTTCTGGTTGTATCTACCCTAAAGCTACGGTTTTCTAAAATGCCATGATTTCCGAAATTAAATCAAAAGAGAACAAATCTAACTTACAGAGATGTATTGATGATTCTTATGATTATGAATGAATGAATGAATGAATGAATGAATGAATGATAACTTTATTTGCTAGAATATAGGATGTACATTAGATGTTATACAGTTTGTTTGATACACTATATTCAACCTTTCGGTTGTGCAAATGTTAAGTAAAATTAAATTATTGTGAATCATTGACATTTTAAAATTAGAATTAAATTACATTATATACTATACTTGATTAACAATAGCTTAATAAGTCATTAAAATCAATTTGGTCATTTAGTTATATTATTATGTCGAGTCTACATACAAGATCCAGTTAATTCCTAATAATTGATAATTGCAATACTTAAATATTTTTTTAATAACTATCTAATAAATTCATAACATTTTAAATTTAAAATTGTAAATGTTTAAAAAAATAATTATTTAATAAATTCATAGTACATAATTTAAAATTTTCATGCAGTTCTACATTAACATACAAATTTAATGTTTTAAATTAATAAATTCATCGATTGAATAGAAACATCTATCACAAAGCCAATTATAGAGCGTCCTGTTAAATTCTAAGCTTGATAAATTTCTTATGCCTACAGGTAGTTTATTGTATATTGTAACTGCCATAGTGAAACAGTTTTTATCGCACAGTTTAAGTCGATTTTTTGGGATAAGAAATGGTTTTTGAACGACTTTTCTTTTAAACGGAGCTTTATCGTCCTTATTAAAAAGTGATTGATTATTTCTTACAAATTTACTGACTTCAAATATGTATAATGACGGAAGTGTGAGCAGTTTTTGCTGCATAAATATTGGTCGACAAGAATCTGTCCACTTAAGATTAAAAATCGATCTAATACATTTTTTTTGAGCAATGAATACTCTCTGGGCGTCCGTAGAGTTACCCCATATGATTAATCCATATCTTAGAACAGAACAAACATGACTGTGGTAAACCATCAGAGCAGTTTCTAGACTTGTGAGAATTTTTATTTTTCTAAGTGCAAATACGAATTTGTTTAATTTTTTACATACACTATCTATTTGTGGTTTCCAGTTACAGAGTCTGTCAATAACTATGCCTAAAAATTTAATGTCATTAGCTTTTTCAATGTCATGATTTTGGTATTTTATATTTATGTCTATAATTATAATTATGTAAATACATATTTGTTCTATAACTATTATGTATTTACATAATTATAATCAGTTGGGTTAGGTTGAGTTGGGTTCCCCCCCCCCCCGGAGGGTTCCCGCATTGTCGAGGCGGGGGGGCTCAGTAGCCGTGGCTTGGTCACCCACGGTGAAGCGAAGAGGAACCCGAGGCGGGGGCCGCTCGTCAGGGCTTTTGCCGATAAGCCGACGACGTAGCGGCCAGCGGGTAGGTTGCGGTGGCCGTATGGGCGACACCGCAACTGAAGCGGGCCGCGGTGTCTTATGGGAGGAGGCATCGCGGCTGAGGATTGGAGGCCGCGGCAGGAGAGGAGTGCCGGTATTGCGGTGCGCCGCTCTCCCTACCTTCCGCGGCCTTGACGGGGCCGCCACCGTTTGACGGCGGACGCGGTGGGGCCGCAGGGGAAGAGGAGTGTCGGTATGACGTTGGCCGCTCTCCCTATCCTCTGCGGCCGAAATTGGGCAGGCGGCGGAGCGCGCGCGGGAGGACGACCCTCACGCGGCGCCGCTCCGAAGGCGGAGCCGGGGGGGGGGGGGTCATTCCCGTAACCCCCCAGTCTGGGGGGCATGCGGGGCCCGCCGTCCAGGCGGGCATGCGCCGGGAGGGTTGTGGCAGTAAAGGCTGAGCCGGTTTCCCATGGCCCTCCCATCACGGCGATGTGGGAACACTGCTGAGTTTTAGTGGGTATACTGTCATTCTGACAGGAGTCCCACATACCCCGTCTCGTCCCCCACGAGCGGGGGATGCATAAAGCATTTCTCAGCGTCAAAAAAAAAATTATGTTGATCAAAATATGATTCGCGACTATTCGCGAATCATATTTTGATCAACATACAACCTAACACTGACATGCAAATTGCAAAAAACGCAAGAAAATTTTAATTTCGCGGGCTATTATTGCGGATCCACCTTAAGTTACGGTTTCCTAGAAGAGCAGTGGCCGCACTTAACAGCCGTAGCCAGCTGTAATGAAAATGATGACAGCGGCAAAGATTTAAATCGGTAGATTCGCCCTACCGCGTCAAAAGATAGTCGTATTTCTGTTTCAGTTTGCGACGTCTGACACGCAATGACGCAGTGACATTACTTTATTATCATGGAAAAGCTGTTACGTCTCTTGCTGTGCTCACTCTTATCATTATGGACACTTTTTCTTGTGAAAAGTACGGTGAGGGCAAATCTAGTGATTTACATCTTTGGGTTTTACAGGGTTTTACATTGGGCATTAACTCAAACACTGCCCGGGTTTGACTTAATGTCAAATACTGGTGAAAAGGACGGATTTTCATGGCCGCCGTTACAACCTCCTTCCTAGGAAACCGTAACTTTGGTCCAGGTCCAGGCTTCAATACCCGGGTCGGGCAAAGTGTTATTGGTTTTTTCCGTCTGAAATTTCTCAATAGCAGTCCGAAATCTGGATTTATTCCCGGTTGATGGCAATAGGCTCGCCTCCTATTAAATGGGACTTAAACGTAACTGTTGAAATGAGGGTGTACCTGTAACCTGCCTAACCCTTCGGGGAATATAGGCGTGATGTTATGTTATGTAATAAACTGTATGTCAGTTAGCGCACCTTTCGCCCTCCTAGGGTGCGCAGGGGCCGTATTATGACGTGTTAATGCTATCATGATTCCGTTGTGAAAAAAGGTTGGTGCCATCCATTTTTTTATATTTCTATGGTGCTATCGGTCGTATATAGCTCCATCTCAATCTTTCTCACTGGAACAGTGATGGTATAATAACTACTATTGTTGTTTTCCTAATTAGTTACCTTTAAATATTTTTGTAGGAAAATAAATTATATTAAAATGGGTTTATTATAACTCGCGTTGAAAAAGCGCCCGTGCTACAAAACTTTTTGGTTTCTTGACAACGTCGACAACAATTGTAATAAAAGATAAAAATAATGACGTCTTGAAAAATACATTAAAATTCTCACGACATTTGTCAAAGTTTTGGTTTGAATTTATTTAAAAAAATACTTTTTTATATAAATATTTAAACGTCTTTGTTTTTAGCACAAACAAACTCTTTAAACATGAATAAGCTGTTGATTCTCCTACTGGCAGTGTCCGCGGTCAGCTGCAGCGTAAGTGCCAGCCTATCCTAGCCTATAGTTAATTTAAATGATTGCCCATCTTAAGAAGGATCAGTTTCAACCAAACTGAAAAATCCTCGCGGATGCTTGAGCACATTTTGTATGTCACTGAAAAAGTAACTTTCTACAACCATGTAATGAAATTTATTTACATATAAACATAAACTAAAAATAACAAAATTATATCCTAACTAAAACTATTCACAAATTAAAACTTGGCGTCGAAAAATTCATCCGCATCGCTGTGGACAGGTACGAGTAATGTACCCAAGAGACTAGCGGCATTGCCACGTTGTATGGCAATGCTTAGCCTCTGGCCAAGGTAAAAGCCAGCCCTTGGGTCACGGGAAGTGTCAACCAGCCGTTTCGAGATATCCTTAAAGAGACCATGAGCACTCGGACCCCACGGCCCGAGGGTTTCAACCCCAAACGGCTCGAAAATATAGTTACCAATAAGCTTACTATTTTTACGCCGCTTGAGGTTTTCCACAGCCGCAGCGGCGGAGCCAGCAAGGCACGCCGAGCCAGGAAGATGGGATGGCGCAAGAGTATCGACGCACGTTGCATCCCACACTAAATGCCTACCCACCTTCCATGGAAATAAAGACATGCCGTCCGGTCTCTTGCCATCGTCGCGTGCCAAGCCATTGGGTTCTAATACAGCTGGAACGCCGACGGTAACAAGAGTTAATCGGATGATGTCAAAAGTAACTGCATCAAAATTGACTTTAAGTATAAAATTCAACGCAGACATCACGCTTGATGTCTTTTAGTGAGTTACTTACTTATTCAGTCAAATTTGAAAAGTGCTCGAGCATCCGCGAGTATTTCTCCGTTTGGTGGAAACTGACCCTTAAAGTACGCTTCTCTTTGTTGCCCCGTGAGCCTTTAAATGTTGGGACAGCTACAGGCTGATGTAATTTTCTCCTCATAAAAACAGGTTATCGTGAAACGTGATGCTCCTTGGGCTGCACGTCTTCCTCCTTCGGTTTCGGTACGCAATGATTTGGAAATGATGCAAAAGGCTCTCATAGGCTTAAACGACAGGGATTTTCGTCACATGGCACGCACATTCATTCCTGAAAACTATAAGTCAAATGAAAACGTTGTTTCCGATAGCATAAACAAAGCGATGGAGTTATGGTTATAGGTTAGTGCAGTTCCTATCATAGATCTATGGTTCAGTTAGATAATTTTTATCATAGATAATTTTAAAGCAAGGCTCATGTGATCATGCGAGGGGCTAAGTAATAACTGCCGCATGGGTCGACCGATTGGTCCATGGATGGGTGACCATCGTTACATACCAAGACCCCCTTGCCTCAGAAAGCAAGTTAAGCCGTTGGTCCCGGCTGTCATTCGTGGATCTTTGACAGTCGTTACGGGTCGTCAGAAGCCCGAAAGTCTGACAACCAGTCTTACCAAGGGGTATCATTTACCCACAACTGGGTTGTGGAGGTCAGATAGACAGTCGCTCCATGTAAAATACTGGTGTTTAGCTGCATCCGGTTAGACTGGAAGCCAACCCCAACATAGTTGGGAAAAGGCTAGCACAAGCCCCTAGTTCCGACTTCGTAACTATTTTATTATGTAAGTGTAGATATAATATATAGATTATTTCATTAGCCCACCTCATTTAGGTAGGCCAATATACTTCGTAATCAGCTTATAATGTTCCCACTGCTGGGGCACAGGCCTCCTCTCTGTGAGAGGGAGTGGGCCGCAATGTACCACGCGGGCCCAGAGCGGCTGGTAGATGTTACGTCTTTGAATTTTTGGTTCTAGGACATGCCGATTTCTCATGATGTTTCCCTTCACCGTTTTTAGAGCAGTGGTGATGAAATAATTTAAACAAAGTAAAGTGCCTGTACGGGGTTTGAACCTACGACTTTAGAACTCGTGTCGCGGCCTTTAGGTACCACTGGACCACCACTGCTCAATAGTAACATTTTATTGTTGATTTTTTCTACAGATGAGCGTTATACAAGCCGAACGAGTTGCTGTGTAGTAAACAAGAAATATTGCGTCAACAGCGGATTTTCCTATTGTCAAAAACATTATTGGTAAAGTAAAAATATTGTGTAACCAAGTGAAGGCCCGGAACCTAATTTATATATAAAATTAAACAATTACTAGAAAATGTTAAAAGTTTTTTTTTTTTTTTTAATTAAAATGTCTTTATTTTTTATGTTTATTCGAATTGGTTTAGGAATACTGGCTTCACTTTATAGGATGCGATTTAATGAAGATCAGAATTCTTTATTTTTTTATTAACACGCTTTAATTAGCTACACCTGTATGTATGTTTGTATGTACAAAATTATGTTTGTATATTTGTATGTAACGGAATCTTTGAACTCAATTTTTACCCACTTTAAACGGTCAGATTAATTCGAAATTTTGCACACTTAACAGGACCCGATGACAATACAATAATTTAAAAATTTTGTCCTATTATCCTGATCAGGATCATCAAGATTAACGATTTATCTTTAAAAAATTGAAGAATAAATTATTATAGTTTAAACATTTTTGAACTAAGCTTTAATACCTAAACTGTACTAAAAAGTAAAAAATAAAATTTTCAATATAAGAATAAAGTGATTAACGAGAAAATTAATGTCATTGTAAAAAAAGCGGGGGGTGCTTTGTACGACATTCTTACACTAACTCCGTAATTCGAAAGCACCCTACGCTTTTTTTAGTGTAATAATGTCGTACAAAGCACCCCACGCTTTTTTTACAATGACATTAATTTTCTCGTTAATCACTTTATTCTTATTTTGAACATTTTATTTTTTACTTTTTAGTTCAGTTTAATGGCGTGTTTTATAGCGTGTTTTTTAGTTTTTCTAGCTTCAACTTTCTGACTAACTGACCGACTCTTTGACAATTCAAAAGTGCGTGTAATTGGTTTAATTGAAATAAATGCTGTGAGTTTGAGTTTTAAACTATAATTTATTGTACTAAATACGAATGTTTGAAACTAATTGCAGCACTGAGAGACATTTCTTTATAAAAATAATACGCCTGTAACGCCCCGAAGGGTTAGACAGAGATGTACCTATATTTCGCCAGTTATGCTTAAGTCCTACGGAATAGGGGGCGAGCCTGTGGTGAACCGGGCACAAATTTGGACTCCGGGCTGCTACTGAGAAATTCCTGATAGAAAATACAATAACACTTTGCCAGACCTGGGAATCGAACCCAGGATCTCAGGCTCAGTAGCGCTTGCGATCACTAGACCAACGAGGCAGTTTAAAATATGTAATAATTATTATTTAACTTGAATTGACCAGTATTATAATGCATTGAAACATTTTAATTTTGATGTTTGTTTGTTTTGTTTTTATTTTGTTACATTCCTTTCACGGTTATTTTGCCTCAGATTTTGCATCACTGTCAAAATCATAGTAACCTTTTTTATGTCGCGATAAGGTAGCTTTTGGATTGCTGCCAATGAAAAGTCTGTCAAAATAACAGTGATCTTTGTTTTCGTAATCATAAGGCTGCTGTTGGATTGCTGCCAATGAAAAGTCTGTCAAAATCACAGTGATTTTTATTTTCGTAATCTTAAGGTTGCTGTTGGGTTGCTGCCAATGAAAATTCTGTCAAAATCACAGAGATCTATAGGTTCGTAATCATAAGGTTGCTGTTGGATTGCTGTCAATGAAAGGTCTGTCAAAATCACAGCAATCTTTATTTTCGTAATCATAAGGTTACTGTTGGATTCCTGCCAATCAAAAGTCTGTCAAAATCACAGTGATCTTTATTCCTAACACAATAAGGTTGCAGTTGGTTTGCTGCCAATGAAAAGTCTGTCAAAATCATAGTGATCTTTGTTTTCATAATCACGAGGTTGCTGTTGGATTGCTGCCAATAAAAAGTTGGTCAAAATGACAGTGAGCTTTATTTTCGTAATCATAAGGTTGCTGTTGGTTTGCTGCCAATGAAAAGTCTGTCAAAATCACAGTGATCTTTATTTTCGTAATCATGCGGTTACTGTTGGATTGCTGCCAATGAAAAGTCTGTCAAAATGACAGTCAGCTTTATTTTTGTAATCATAAGGTTGCTGTTGGATTGCTGCTAATGAAAAGTCTGCCAAAATCACAGTGATCTTTATTTTCGTAATCATGCGGTTGCTGTTGGATTGCTGCCAATGAAAAGTATGTCAAAATGACAGTGAGCTTTATTTTCATAATCATAAGGTTGCTGTTGGATTGCTGCCAATGAAAAGTCTGTCAAAATCACAGTGATCTTTGTTTTCTTAATCATAAGGTTGTTGTTGGATTGCTACCAATGAAAAGTCTGTCAAAATCACAGTGATCTTTATTTTCGTAATTATAAGGTTATTTATAAATTGGGATAAGGGCAGGAGAATGATGAAGGTTACTGTTGGATTGCTGCTGTCAAGAGGTAACATAACTATGAAAGGACGTACCTACTGTCATTCTGGGTGTTATGGAGCTAGACCACCACCTCTTAAAGCAGTATTATTTTAATCTTACATGAGTGTGGGAAAGAGATGGAGCTAGACATCCTGTATAGCTCCATCTCTTTCTCACACTGAAGTAATATTAAAATAATACTGCTTTAAGAAGTGGTGGTTGGCCCCCTGGTTATAAAGAGTGCTCGAAAGTCCTAAGTAAATACGGATATGGCCTTCATAGAAGGACCATGCGGAATATGAATGAATATTAATTAATTATGTTATACTTATTTAATTATGAATATGTTCAATAATATGAACATGAAACTGTTTTACACTGATACGGGGATTAAAATTTTAATGATCACCCAGTAATTACTTAACCATTTGGTTAGTCATTTTGTACAAAAGGTTTAGTATCATAAAGGGAACGTTAATGTTGTTTTTAAAATTCCTATAAAACCATTTGGTTAAATCATTTAGATTTTCCATATGTACTAAAAACGAAACATTACTTGAAATATTTTCGATAAAAAAAAAACCGTGTATTTTCTGTTTTATACGATTATACGTAAACAGTCCTTATTATACAGTAAAATTTGTTTTAAATCGAAGGAATTTAAATAGTTTTGTTAAGAACTTACTAAGCTAAAAATTGATTTAAGTAGAGCATTTAGTCATAAATACATTTAAACGAGGCGCGTTTAGTTCCGGTGCGCGTGAGAGAGTCTTCTTCTATCTCGCGCTTCAAACTAGACAGCCATAACGCCTTTTCACTTACACACCGAGCTAAACCACGCTTCGATATATCTTACGGTTTTCTAAAAGAGCGGTGGCCGTTATTTATTTTTTATTATTTGAACCTATTATTTAAATTTAATTAATTAAAAACAATTAAATTAAAATAATAAGTTTGTTGTACAAGGAGAAACACATAAGTACACTAAACATGATAGTATAAGTACTAGGCAAAATCAGGTTGTACAGCTACGATTACGGCGATACATTGGATTAAAATGTGGCATGACGTCACTCCTTGCTAGATTTTATACGTAGTTTGTTACAGTTGTGACGTGGCGAGCCCCCACTCCCCAACTTTAATGCGTTTTATCTAAGTAATTCTTTATTAATATGATAAAGCAAAAAATACGTGCCTAATATTTTTTTTATTATCTGACTGACAGACTTAATAGAATTTCCTTTTTTTACCCAGGCATCATCCTTATTGTTTTGTGAAACATCCTTGAAATATATTAAAAAATCAAGATGGCTATGATGGTTCAGTTTTTGGCCACGCACCGCGTTTAACATCACGCTAAGTCCCTTAGGTGCCGAGCAAAATGAATAAAGTCAGAAAAAACGCTAAGTGAAAACGAACTAATAGCGCGGGCAGGCGATGCGATGCGGTGGGGTGGGACGGGTTAGCAAGCAATTTCACGCAGACGAAGTCGCGGCCAGAAGCTAGTGCTAGTGTAAACACAGCAATTAACACCACACATAAGTTTTCCTAACCATCTTGTGATTACAAGGATGCATTTGTCATTTCATATCATAATGAGCCATCTGGGTATATGAATGTTATTATTTTGTAGAGGGCTTTGTTGACATTCTAATGACATACCTATTGTTGTGACCGCGCTGATAACATATTATCTTGTAGAATGTAAATAACAATTAAAAAGGGTTCTAATTACTGCACTCCTAGAAGTAATTTAAATGTTAATATGCGATGGAAGTTTAAAATATTACTCTTGATTTCTAAGGACTTGAAGCGAGTGTCTATGGAACCTCCTCGATCGAACTGGGTAACACTAGGTGGTCTTTGGTAAGCTTTCGGGGGTCTGACCGTCAAATAATGCTTACCATTACCGTTCTGTATTTGTTTTACGACAGGGCAACAAATATCTCGATCTTTGTATGAGAAACGTAGAAAAGGTTCTTCACTGAGATTTATTTACAAAGTTCACATGTAGGTGCGTGATTCTTTAATGTTATAAAATACCTAAAAATACTTTTATGGTTTAATGGCGTTCTGAAAGTTTCTGCATAACCCCATGGGAAGAAGGTGTGAGTTTATGTACGTATATATTAGGTCTTTACCTATGAAATTGCCGTTCTGCAGTACTGGCCATTTCAAATCAAAATAATTTTTGTTTGGCTAAGAATTCTAATTTCAAATTAATTTTATTTTAAAAACATGGACTTTTTTTTCCAAAAGTAGTCTTTTGTTTATTGATTAGTGTTACATTTTCATCGCATTTCAATCTTTTTCGTCACCATGGATACGTTAAAAATTCGAGTAATTATGGAATATGAGTACCTTCGTGGCAGCAACGCAGCACAAGCGGCACGCAACATCAACGACGTTTACGGAGCTAACACTACAAACCAACGCACCACTTGTTATTGGTTTGCTCGCTTCCGTTCTGGAAATTCGACCTGAAAAATGAACCTCGCGGTCGTCCGAAGACTTTGGTTGACAATGACGAATTAGAGGCGATTGTGGAAGCTGATGATACACTATCTACGGCTGAATTAGCAGCAGCTTTCGACGTTAGCGTCAAAACAATATTGGTCCATTTGCGTCAAATTGGCAAGGTAAAAAAGCTTGACAAATGGGTGCCCCACGAACTCAATGATCGCCAGCGCGAAGTACGCGTCGAGACGTGCCTTGCACTTTTCAACAGACACACAAATGAAGGAATTTTGAACCGCATTGTTACCTGCGATGAAAAATGGATTCTGTTTGATAACCGCAAGCGCTCAGCAAGTTGGTTGGATCCTGGTTCAGCACCTAAACAATGCCCTAAACGAAAACTTACCCCTAGAAAAGTGATGGTCACTGTTTGGTGGTCTAGCGCCGGTGTGATTCATCACAGCTTCTTACCAAACGGGGTGAGCATTACTTCAGATGTGTACTGTGAAGAACTGAACACAATGATGGAGAAGCTGGCACATCTCCAACCAGCATTGGTCAATCGCTCGTCTCCGCTGCTCCTGCACGACAACGCGCGACCTCATACTGCACAGCAGACGGTCTCCAAGTTGCAAAAACTGGGGTTGGAAGCTCTCCGTCATCCGCCCTACTCACCAGACCTTGCGCCTACAGACTACTACTTTTTCCAGAATTTGGATAACTTCTTGGCGGGAAAAAAATTCAATACCCGAGAGGCAGTACAAAATGCCTTTGAAGAATTTGTTGCCTCCCGTCCAGCTGATTTCTTTAAGAAGGGCATCAATAAACTGCCACTGCGTTGGCAAAGATGCATTGATTGCATGGGTGATTACTTCGATTAATACAAATAAAAAATGCATGAAAAAAATTCGTTTAAATTTTTTCATACAAAACGGCAATTTCATAGGTAAAGACCTATTATTACTATTAAGACGTCATCAACAGCTGTTCTCCTTAAGAACATTGGCGAAAAACGATAATTTCCAGGACAACGATTCAATGAAATGAATGAAATAATAAAATATCTGACGAGACGAAACTATATCTCCAAGGATTTTATTTGTTTTTTATTTATTAAAAGCAATATGAAAGGTACAAAGGCAGACTTAAGCATTCTCTACCAGTCAACCATAGGGTGATAGGTACAAATAGGACAAGTACATATTACAGGAAAATACACAAGGTTCTAACCTCCAAGTGTTTTAGTAATGTTTAGAAAAGTCTTATCTCCGGTCATTATTTTCCGCAGTAGGTACGGAGATACGGATGGACTTCGAGTCTTTGATAAACAGCTGACGGATGTAGCACTATCTAGTGCACCTCGAACCTTAGACACAAATGATTGAATGAGTGCGATACGCGTGGAGGAACAAAACAAGAATACAAAACACTCAAAATAGGTATGATTGCCTAATTCCGGGTTTTGGTTATCTACTCAGGTGGCAGGTAGACCACGGGCATATTGTCTAGCGCAAATATTGAATTATTAATCTTCTAAAAACTTATTGATTTTCGATGTACGCCTTTTTCAATAAATGAGGCTCTAAAAACTTTTTGGCCTCTAATGACGTACACTTTTTTCAGTAAATGAGCCTCGTTTTAACAACTTGTCCTTTTCTCAAACTTTAGTCAAGTCACAAAAACTAATTTGAGGCTCGCAAAGAAGGGGCACATTTATTATAATATATTTTTATATTTTTAAGAAAACAAAATATAAAATTATTTTGTCTTGCCCGTAGTTCACCGGATTCGTTGGTCTAGTCGTCACAAGCGCAAAAGCTGAGCATGGTTCAATCCTTGTGTCGAGTGAGGTGTTATTAGATTCTGCATTATGTATTTCTTTGTAGCAGTTCTTAGCTATAGGATTTGTGCCAAGTCATGGCATCATGGGTCATGGCTCTCCCGCTATAATATGAGAATACACTTAGTGCTCATACACACGAGCGGCACCCATCAACGGCAGAGGCAACTGTAGCTGTCAACGCGTCGGCGGCTGCCATCGACTGCGTGCCGCTCGTGTATATGACTACGGCGCTCAAATACACGAGCAGCACGATGTAGACGGCAGCTACTGGACGCGTCTACGGCGGCCGTCGACGAGTGTCGACGGCTGCAATTGTCTCTGCCGTTGACGCGTGTGTATTAGCATTAAACTAAACTGGTCAAATATGTGTATTATACACCTCCTGAAGTCTGAGTAGCGTGGGCACCTACGGAGCCCAAATCATTTAACAAAATAAATATATTTACCATAGATTCGAAAAGAAGAAGGCAAAGAAGTTTGTATGTGTGCCTGGTCAGTAGCAATAGGTTCGTATTTAAGTCCCATGTAGGTATACATGGGACTTAAAAAAAAACCGGTCAAGAGCGAGTCGGACTCACGCACCGAGGGTTCCGTTCCGATTTCTGAAAAAGTGTGCTATTTAGAGACATCGTTTTATTTTTTCTATAATCTTTACATAAATTTCTATCACATATTTATTTTAGATTTTTCTCCATGCAAACTTTGGAGATAAGGGGGGTGGGAGGATTTTTTTTACATTTTTCATCAAAAGTCGAAAACTATGCGACCTAAAAAAAATTAAAAAATGTTTGAGAATATGTAAACAGCGCTCTTTCATATGATACCCCACATGCATGCAAGCATAAGTAGCCCCACTTCGAATTTTTTGCAAAAAAAAAAAAAAAAATCTTTATTATTTGCAAAATATTTTGGCAAACATCATCTAAAACTGTTCCAAATTTCAAGTTGGTAGCATTAGTAGCTCTTGAGATATCCAGCTATGACAGAAGGACAGACAGACTGAGTCGCACCATAAGTGTTCCTTTTTACCATTTTGGTACGGAACCCTAATAACTGGCCAAATCTATAGTACATACACTGTATATGTACTATGGGCCAAAGTTCCGCATGACCACCTCAAAGGCGATAATCGCATGCACAGCTCACGACTCGAGCGCACAATGTTCGTTTGTCACTAGCTGCGCTCTCACAGGAATATTTTCTTAAGTGAGCATGCTTAAGTTTTGTCCATAGTACCTACATTTCGATAGCATCTGCATCTGTCTAACTCTTCGGAGTATAAAGGTGCTATGTTATGGAAGTCTAAATTTCTTCCAAAGACAGGTCTCCATACAAATACAACAAGGCAGATGACATGATTATTGCAGTTCAATTATCTCATTCGTCTGGTCCGGAACTGGGGCATTAAAATGAGTCAAACGGGCCGGGGGGCCGACTTAATGCAATATCCCGTTTGGCGTTATATTGTGATGCGACTTTGGTGTGCGGTTTGCAAAAAAATCGAAAAGTAATCTCTTTGGGTTTGTTCAACATCACTTACCTATGAAATTGCCGTTTTACACAGAAAAAAATCAATAATTTTTTTATAAAAAGAAATATTGTCGATGCACTTCTGCCATTTTAATGAAAGTTAGTTGATGCCTCTGCTATAGAAATCCTGGGGACGGGAATCAATAAATTCTTTAAAGGCGTTTTTCACCGCCTCGTTGAATTTGAAATTTTTTCCCGGGGCTCATTATTGAGATCAAATAGCGCGCAATTTCGATTTTTCCATTGCTACAGAAACATTGATATCAAAGAAAAGTCGAAGGGCGGGAAAACAAATGAAAAACTGATTAAAAAAAATGTCAAGCTATAATAAAAAACCGAAAAAAATATTGATAGATTTACCATGTTATTTTAAGACCACAGACTTCTTATAGGTTTTCCTGTAATTTAGAAGAAAAGAACTATGTTCTGTATTTTTTTCAAAATTTTAAGCCCAGTAGTTTCGGAGATAAGGGGGGAACGGTAAATTTTCGTATATTTTCATAAATAACTTTCAAAAAATTTATTATAAAATTATAAAACAAAAAAAAATTTGGTCTTTTATTTGATATGTTACACGGTATAACTTGCAAAACATTTGTTTTTTTTTATTTTTTTATTAGCCCCCCAAATGACCCCCATATTCTAAATTAATTTATTTACTTTACCCGTCCGTGTTTGGTTCACAGAAATTCATATGTGTACCAAATTTCAACTTAATCGGTCCATTAGATTCGGAGCAAATTGGTTGTGACTGACGGACAGACAGACACACGAGTGATCCTATATGGGTTCCGTTTTTTCCTTTTAAGGGAAATTAATTTTTGGGTTCCGTAAACCCTAAAAAATATTTTTTGAATTTGGAATTCTATATTTAGAATTCCAAATTTAAATATAGAATGAAAGATATTGATATATCTAGATTTTGAGATATTGATAAAATCTTCACACTAGCCGGTATCAAAAATTGCCAATTTCTTATGTAAGGACTAATATTTATGTGTATACAGAGTTAGGTACCTACTGGTTTCTATTGTTCGATAATTGGCATGAAAGGTTAAACGAATTGTCGGTTTGCCTACAATGTGTGACGGTGACGTGCTTTATGATTCAACATAATTGTCATTTTTAGGGTTCCGTACCTCAAAAGGAATAAACGGAACCCTTATAGGATCGCTTCGTTGTCCGTCTGTCTGTCTGTCAGTCTGTCAAGACCCTTTTTCTCAGGAACGCGTGGAGGTATCAAGTTGAAATTAATATCAAATACGTAAGTCTATGGTCTCTTGAAGTCCTATAAAACTCAAGCTTCTAAGTCAACGCAATAAAAACATACGGCCATTTATGCGACATATTTTTATACTCGCAAGTAAATAAAAACCTATAGGGTACTTCCCGTTGTCCTAGAATTATGAAATTTGGCAAGAAGCAAGCTCTCATAGCACAAATAAAGGAAAAAGTCCAAAAATTGTTAAAATGTAATTCTATCATATAAAAAAAACTTTCAACCCTGTCAGTCTGCCATGACTCTTTTTCTCAGGGACGCGTGGAGATATCAAGTTGAAATTAATATCGAATACGTAAGTCTATGGTCCCTTAGAGTTCTAAAAAAATCAAGCTTTTAAATAAACGAAATAAAAAAATACGGCCATTTTGCGACACGTTTTGATACTTGCAACTTTCGCAAGTAAATCAAAACCTATAGGGTACTTCCCGTTGACCTAGAATAATTAAATTTGGCAAGAAGCAAGGTCTACCAGCACAAGTAAAGGAAAAAGTTCGAAAATTGTTAATTTGTAGTTTTATGACCAAAAAAATATTTTTTTTGGTATCCATTATTAAGTTCGTTTTTGGGATCAATTCTTTTCAACTACGGAACCCTTCATTGTGCGTGTTCCGACACGTACTTGGCCGGTTTTTTTGGTTACCAAACGTGTAACGATCTGATGATGCAGGGTTTTGAAACATGTTTATTGACCGCTGCAAGTTAGGCAAAATTTGCTTTCGTCTGTCAATTTGTTGATACTCATCTAACAACCGATCTAGACGAAACTTGGTATACAGGATTTACGACTCTATAGATTTTTTGTCGTCGGGGATTTTTGATTGGAGGGGTACTTTTTCCTAAAAAGGGGCAAAAAGGGGCTACTGGATATCTCCGCCTTATTAGCTCCGATTTCGATGATTCTTTTTTATTTCAAAGTTAGTTTCTTTAAGTTAGTCTTATAAAAATTTGAGGAAGATCGGATAAAAACAAAAACATGGTAAAGATCCCGTTTTTACGCGACTACGGCGAAGCAAAAAGGAGGGTTATGATTTTGACCGGTATGTATATATGTAAGTATGTATGTATGTTCATCTTTTCCCTCATAACTTCTAAACTACTTATCATAATTTGACAAATGAGGTATCGTTAGAGCGCCTTGATTGTCCGCTGGTTATAGGCTATGTGACGTCACATTAAATTGAAAATGGCGTCTTCTAGAGGACATAAAGTAATGAACTAAAAAAAATATTTTTTTAACGTTGTCGTGTTGTGTATCAAATGAAAGGGCTTAATTAGCACACTTCAAAAAAATATATATATTGTTAGCTATTGCTCGCGGCTTTGCTTGCATGCACGATGCACCCGATAATTGGGAATAATTTCTAAAATCACGCCTCAGATGTGAGCCAAACATATTTTCTCTCCAAACCTACTCAAAATACATAGTAAAATTATTCTTCTTAAAAATGTAAAGTGGCTCTGCAAATACATTACGAAATTATAACCCCAAGATAATTTAAATAAAAAGTAAGTTTAAAAACTAATTCTCATCTGAAATTAGAAAAAGACAGACCAATTAAAAATCCGGAGTCACACACTCCGGATTTTTAATTGGTCTGTCTTTTTCTAATTTCAGATGAGAATATTTTCTTGTTTCGTACTTTTTAGAGCGTGATTTTGCAGTAGTCGAGTTTTAGTTTTTAAACTTAATTTTTATAAATAATATAATATCATTTATAAATAAAATTGGTCTATGAATTGTTGTAATAAAGTTAGTGCTCGTGAGGTCTACTGTTCGATGAAATAATAGTTTTAATATCTTAGTCAACATGTTGCATCAAAACCTGACAAGAACGATTGCAGCTTCATTAATTTCCTGAAGAAACCTAAATTAGAAGGTTTGGAATCTCTGATACGGAGTCAGCAAGCGCCTACATTGTAGGAGAATACGCTGCACGTGTCTTGCAGCGAATAATAGACTGGTTTTATAGTGTATTTATTTTGACAAATTATTTATCAATCTACCTAGCTTATTCCCAACTATGTTGGGGTCGGCTTCCAGTCTAACCGGATGCAGCTGAATACCAGTATTTTGACAAATTATTTATCAAGCTTAAAAAATATCATGCACCTAACACTTAGCAAGACGAATGCGTTCAAAATCCCAGGCAATGCTTATTAGCTAATTAGCTTGCAAGATCAGATGACCTAGGGTCACTGCAGTGAGCTGACCATACATTATAATTCGCACAGCATCAAGATATAGGAGATTGTTTCCGTGAAGATCGCAGTGTGCATTCCACCGTTGCATTGTGAAGTTCTATATACAAACTCTTTAAACATGAATAAGATGCTGATTGTCCTTCTGGCTGTGTGCCTTGTCAGCGTGAGTAACTGTTTATTTTAAAATGTGTATTATTTTCTAACTCTCAAGTTCTGTTGACCAACTATAGATATATAGATCTTAAACTTGTATTTTACCTTTCATAAAAGCCATGGAAAGTTTATGTGAAACAGGAATTTTGAGCTATCATATATTTTTTTAAAACCTCTCATGGTTTCTATAATAAATAACAACAATAATACTTAATATATTAAATAAATACTATCTGTAAGCAATAATATCATACATTTTCTGATAATTTTCGTATTATCTAGACAAGCAATAATATTTTAATTTTCTGATAATTTTATAATATACTATCTAGACTTGATTTTGAAAGAAAGTGCCTTTTCCTTACTACCTAAGTGAGCTAGCTTGGTTATCCGTACTGGGGGCCTAGACAAAATCCCTTTTCTGTAAGCGTTAACGCCAACGGAAAGATATTGTATGGAGTTGACAGCAGCAGTCACGTGACATCTCTGAAGGTGATGTCAACTCCATACAATTTGATATTTCCGTTGGCGTTAACGCTTACAGAAAAGAGATTTTGTCTAGGCCCCTTCTTACTTTATCTGTGAGCGATGTTTACTTTTTCATGCAGTAAAATAGTTAAACAGTGATGTGTTTTCGTATTTTATCAATTTCTTCTCATTCAAACAGACTCAAGCTTTCATGAAACGCGATGCACCTGCAGCTGCCGACACCAACTACTTGGAGACCATTCAGAAGAAGCTCCAAGACTTGTCAAAGGACTTCAACAGTCAGATGGCCAGTACATTCGACCCTGAAGCTATGAAGAAGAACTTAAACGCTATTGCCGAAAGCGTAAACAAAGCGGTGAGTTACGTCAAATGATGCTGTTCTAATCTTCTTTTTTTACGAACTATGAATGTTGGAATAAGTTATTTTGTCGTAAAAATATTATGGTCCAAGATTCTAGAGCCTGCCCTATGTAATTTTAACAATGCTGCAATTTTGAGAATTGATAGCCCATATGGGTGTACAGTCAGCGTCAATAATATCAGGACGAACAGACTGTCCAAAATGATCTAAACAACTATGAAAATGAAATATAATATTAACTCAATAACACAAGAAATATTTTAGAATGAAGACAGTACACGACAACTGTCATTCTGACAAGAACTTTATCCAATTTAGATAAAGTTTAATTTTTTTAGTTGTTGAGATCATTTTGAACAGTCTGTTCGTTCCGCTGTTTTTGACGCTGACTCTACTATAGGTACTCGTACATCTCTGCCTAACCCTTCGGAGAATACGGTCGTGATGTTATGTTATGTAGATAGCACAATATACGCGTCTCAAGCCTGATTTCAAACCTGGTAAACAAATATACTTATATTTTTTAACAATCCAATGAAGAAATCCGCATTACAGAAATCAATCAATCAATCTGCCTAGCCTTTTCCCAACTATGTTGGAGTCAGCTTCCAGTCTAACCGGATGCAGTTGAATACCAGTATTTTAAATGGAGCGACTGTCTAGCATAATAAACGTATACAATAACGTAATAAACGGCGCAAATACTCCAATCTTATTGGGACTTATATATTATGTTCGAGCCGTTTGGAGTTGAAACACTAGGGCCATGGGGTTCGAAGTGCCCTCTTAGTTTTTCAAGACATCGCCAAGCAGTTGGTCGACACTACACGTGACCAAAGGGCTGGCCTATTTTTTGGCCAAAGAATTAGCATTGCCATACAACGCAATGCTGCCGCCTTTTGGGCATTTTTCCTGTCGACAGCGATGCGGACGAATTTTTTGATGCCCTATGATTATTTCCCCTCCTTTTTAGGGTTCCGTACCTCAAAGGAAAAACGGAACCCTTATAGGATCACTTCGTTGTCCGTCTGTGTGTCTGTCTGTCTGTCTGTCATTCTGTCAAGATCCTTTTTACGCCAGGTATCAAATTGAAATTAATATCAAATACGTAGGTCTACGGTCCCTTGTAGTCCTAAAAAAGTCAAGCTTCTTCGTCAACGCAATAAAAAATACGGCCTTTTATGCGACATAATTTGATACTCGCCACTAAATCAAAACCTATAGGGCTCTTCCCGTTGACCTAGAATAATAAAATTTGGCGAGAAGCAAGGTCTCATAGCAAAAGTTAAGGAAAAAGTCCGAAAACGGTTAATTTGTAATTTAATAACATAAAAAAAAATTGTTGGGATTACAATGTTAAGTTTGTTTTTGGGATAAATTCTTTTCAACTACGGAACCCTTCATTGTGCATGGTCCGATACACACTTGGCCGGTTTTTTTTTATATATACTTGTACATATTTTTTTTTAATACTGTTAAATTATTAACGTATGTGGAGTCAGCTTTGCTATAACTGGCGGCTCTGGGTTCTCGCACTATTATTAGCCATTCAGCAAGGTCGGGGCTGATAGCCCAGAGTACCTGTCGCCATACATGAATACCAATTTATTGTTCTATAGGATTTGTTGTTCTATACCTATTCGTGTAAAGTTCAACATAATGATTTTGTGTTATTGATTTTTTACGGTTGTAATCACCTGCAGTTTTCGCATGTTTCAGAAATTTCATGGTTTGTTAACTGACTGACACAGTCACGGAACTGTTTAAGATGTCATAATCAGCCTATAGGTAATGTTCCCACTGCTCTGCTCTGCTGCTCTGGCCTCTCCCTCGCGGAGAGGAGGCCTGTGTCCCAGAATTGGCTGTTACCCACCACGCGGGCCCAGTGGATGTTTTCACATATAATACATTCAGAAAAATAAAGGGATCGATGGGATAACTGCATCGTTGTAACTGTTGTGATATGCTTGGTGCTCTCTTTTTGAATGGAGAAAACTGCATAGCCAAATGATATTTTTTCAAATATCGAACGTTATAAATTATGGTCTGTTCCAAATGTTTCTGAGGAAAGTGTAAATAAACCCCTGGTCAGGTTAAATTTTTAGGCAATTACTCACTAAGGGGATTTTGTAACACATTCATCTGTATTTAGAAGGTTTCAGCTTTATAATCACCAACAATTATCCTGATCTCTTCTTCCAGCAATTATTAAAATGTAGGTACTTGAAAAATCATCGACGAAACTTGAGGTTATAAAATTAACCACAGTTGTCAAATGAAAAACGTCATAAGGTAATTTAAAATTAGAATTTTCTGGTATAAGTATTCAAATAATCAAATCAAAGCTCAATTGGTAAATGGCACTACTACAAATTGACAACTACAGGTACGTTTTCTGATCAATTTGCTTACATTTTCATGAAATACTTTGAAACAGACCATATGACATTCGATTTTTTAACCGATTTAAAATAGGAGGAAGTTCTCGGTTCGACTTTTTGCAACGAACTTCTTGAACGCGGCTTACGGTAGGAGTTGACTTGTAGAAATCTTCACGTAACGAAAAAGCGTTATGCCCCGTCCATGCGACTTTCTCTTGCGAGAGAGACAAGTGCGTTTGGTCAAAATGAAAATCCAAGATGGCAGCTGCGAAAAGTTCAAAATTTTTGTTATGGGTGTCATGGGTTTTCGTAGTTTTCGAGGGTGCTAAAGCCGACAGTGAGGTCAAAATGTAAATCCAGATGGTGGCTGCGAAAATTTTGTTTTTGTTTTAAATTATACGTGAGAAGGAACTCCGTTCCCGACGGAGGTCCCTCGACCGCACACGTTTTTATTTTCATTATATTTTTTGTTTGTGGATGAAGATCTGATTAATATTTTCGGTTATAGACAATTTTATGAATATTGATGTTTCTTTTTACAGATGAACGATATGAAAGCCAAACCAGCAGCGCAGTAAACAAGACTGATTCGTGTTTTCTTAAATCCTATTATGGAACAATGTACAGGCCGTGAGCCTAAAAATTAAATATTAGATTTAACTAATTTAGTATGTAATAGCAAATTCTGAAACATAAAATATCTTTTATTTATGTTTACACTGAAGTTATTCAAGACATAAGTTTCTACAGCGATTTTTAGTAAAGGGGACATAGTTTACCTTGTTTTTATTATAATAATATGCCTTAAGAGAAGCCATAGTAACACATACTCTGTATTTGTACTTCAGGCTACTGAGATACGCGGGTTTTTCGAAAGAGATACCCGTGGCCCTGGCACAGGCAACTGAAGGAACACGGGTGGGAATACAAAAAAAATAGGCTACTGAAATATAGTAGTAAAATGGTTAAAAAGATAGTCTGTGATAGACGAACACAGACAGGCAGACATTAGGCGTAGTAGGCTTAATAATAGGATCTCGTTGGCACCCCTGGCCTGGGGTATGGAATCTTAAAAAGTTAGATGATAAAATAGCATCACAATATGCGAGCAGTACAATGGGGAATTGCGGTCAAAGCTATTAATTGTAGATGGCGTGACCATAGCCCTACGGCCTATACTAAATTTGACATTACGTCCATTCAATGCCATTCATTCCCTTTCGTGTTCATATATGAGTTTGGTTTTATTTCACTACGTTATTTTCGGTGATTTTAATATTTTATTATTTTAAATCAATATAATATTCGACATAGAAAGTGCCAGAATGTAAACCCTTAATACTTGCTTGTTTCGTCGTAATAACTTTCTTCCAAATATTTCCGACATAACATAGATTATAACTCTGTTTAATTTAAAAAAAATGTCTATGAATAGTTTTTAAGCCATTATAATTTTAGGGCTTTTCGGAAAATGAAAAACTCCCATTTTGGAGTATATAGGAAGACAACAACGAATCGTTTTCGCAAAAATAAAATAAAACCACCTCTTGCCTGCTTGCTTTGGGAACTAGCTATACGACAGCCCGCGACTTCGTCCGCGTGAAATTTCTTGTTCCCCCAACCCACCCCGTTGCATCGCATCGCCTGGCCGCGCTATTACTTCGTGTTTGCTTAGCGTTCTTTCAGATTTTTTTTTTCTTTTTGCTCGGCTCCTAAGGGCAAGAATTGGGCTATCAAATGCTGAAAAATTTTTTTTAATCCGACTACTAGTTCTAGAGATTAGCGCGTTCAAAAATACAAACAAAAATACAAACTCTTCAGCTTTATCTTAATATATATTCTTCTGTAGATACATGTGTTTGTCACCTAACTCCTCCTAAACGGCTGAACCGATTTAGATGAAATTTTGTTATTATATATTTCAATGGATTCCTGGATGGTTCGAAAACACAAGTGGATCCGGTAGGTGGCTCTGCAATCGGGTTCTAGGATCGTTCAGACAGGACAACGTCTGTGGGGTCCGTTAGTTATTAATATGAATATAGACATAGATAACATAACATCACTCCTGCCTCCAGAAGGGTTACGTAGAGGTGCACCCAAATTTCGCCAGTTATATTTAAGACTCATGTAATAGGGGGCGAGCCTATTGCCATCAACCGGGCACAAATCTAGACTCCGGGCTGCTACTGAGATGTTTCAGATGGAAAATTACAATCATACTAGTAGTACGAGTAAGTACTTGTACCTTTTTCGTTTCGTGTTCTTGGTAATTAATGACAAACAATGACGCTTAAATTTCGTGGAATCGGAACGTTATCGGCGCAGGGGTTGTCAACATTGGGTCCAAACCGGGCTAGAGAAAGTTATTTAAAATAAGACAAAAATCACATAAATATGAAATGTGGTTTTTAGGGTTCCGTACGTCAAAAGGAAAAAACGGAACCCTTATAGGATCACTCGTGTGTCTGTCTGTCTGTCTGTCCGTCTGTCACAGCCAATTTGCTCCGAATCTAATAGAGCGATTAAGTTGAAATTTGGTGCACATATGAATTTCTGTGACCCAAACACGGACGGGTGAAGTAAATAAATGAATTTTGAATATAGAGGTCACTTTTGGGGGGCAAATAAGAAAATTAAAAAAAAAATTGCTAACTACACCATGTGGCATTTCAAATGAAAGGGCATACTATGAGGGTCTCAAATATATTTTTTTTTATAATTTTAAAATAAATTGTTTTAAAGTTATTTAAGAAAATAGACAAAAATTGACCATTCCCCCCCTCCCTTATTTCCGAAATTACTGACCCTACAATTTTGAAAAAAATACAGAAAATAGATCTTTACCTGTAGATTACAGGAAAACCTATAAGAAGTCTGTGGTCTTAAAATAACATAGTAAATCTATCAATATTGTGAGTACAAACTTACATTTACAGTTGGAGAACATGTTTTTCAACTACAATGTTAAGTTTGTTCTTAAGATAAATTCATCCCAACTACGGAACCCTTCATTGTGCGTGGTCCGACACGCACTTGGCCGGTTTTTTTGAGTAACAAGCACACTAATAGGAGACTAATAGGAGAGAGTAGGAAATATAGATAACGAATTCAATCTCTATAATCGGAATGTAATATATTTTCTTTTAGCATAAAATATAATCCATACTAATATTATAAATGCATAAGTATCCCTGTCTATCTGTCTGTTACCTTTTCACGCCTATTATACGGATTTAGATATAATTTGGCACATGGATATACCAAGCCCTGAGTTAGGACATAGTTTTTATACCGGTTGGACGTTTCCGTGGAATGATTTCCAACCTCCACGCGGGGGAAGCCGCGGGCAAAAGCTAGTATATTACAGGGTGTAAGTGTAAACAGTGGCAATCTTTTAAGGGGTCATTGTACTCATCATTATGAACAACTTTTACTAGGTATGGGACCAAACCTGAAATCGCGAAAAATAAAATCAGCTGTTCCCTACATTTTTACGAATTATGCGAACATAAATGTATTTGTTGGTTTGGTAAAAGTTGTTCACAATGATGAATACAATGACCCCTTAAAGATTGCCACTGTTTACACCAGTTACACCCTGTATAAAACAAATATTAATCATGGTTGCAATAAGATGACATAATATCAGCATCAACTATCAACCTTTTATTCCCCGGCATAGGCACAGGTATAATAATACAACCACGCCAGTTATTTTGCAGTCACATATAATAGGAGGCGAACCTACTGGCGTCAACGCATAAACCCAGACTCTGGGGCTGCTATTGACAAATTTCTACAATTTAGCCGATCTGGGGATCAAACCCAAGACCAACTCATCACTCCGCTTGCGATCACTGAACCAACGAGGCAGTCAATAGAAAAGGAAAGAAGATTTTTTTTCCTTGTTTACATTATTAAATATGATTGTAGAAGATATTTTCTATATATTATTATATTACAGGTTGATTTTTACTTTGCTGTTTTTTATTACAATTGTCTTTTAATGCAATAGCACCGATTGATATGTTCGAAAATATTCTGTTAATGAGAGATGTGCTTAATAAAACAAAATGATTATACCAGGCCTTCTTAAATGACTGAGTATAAATTGTTGTTAACCTCATCATATTTACCTAATCATCTATCCCTTTCGACTCTACACAAAATACTTGGACCAATGATCACGTAGATTTTAATTAGGACTGTCCGAACTCTTTGGTAATTGGCTTACCAGAAAAAAAACGACCCAGGGTCATTACGATAAGCTGTTCAAACTGGCTCCGGTCAGCATCAAGATAAAGGGGATTGCTGCTGCGAAGAGCTGCAGTAACCATTGTGTTGTTGAGTTGTAAAGACGTACTATTTCACCATGAACAAGCTGTTGATCGTCCTTCTGGCCGTGTGCCTTTTCAGCGTTGTCAGCGTAAGTTTCAATTCTAAGTTCTTTTGTTTTTCCAAATCAATTTTTGTCTTAACGTACTTTTTTTTTGCTAGTATGTTAAACTTTCAAGTCTTTGTAGGTGAGTAAAAAGACATTTGTATAGGAATATAAACCTCTAATTTGGTAATTTTCTGTAACGCGTAGTGGGTGACATTCATTGATAGTCCGTATATGTACGAGTATGTGGCTGTCCCATATCTAAACTTAGTAAGTGCTTCAAACAAAATTTTCCAGGAGAGCGCATAAATATAAATTGATGCAGCCTTTGTAAAATTTCTGTGTTTATTTAAGACAGTGATAATGATACAATGAATACATATATAATAGCACAAATATGATGACAATAGTGTACAAGTTGTATGCCTCTTACTAACTTTTTTTTTTTTTTTTTTTTTATTTCATTAGGTTCACCAACAATTGTTTATACCTAGTTATAACAAAAATTACATGCTTAAAACAGTCTTAGAGTGCAACAATTACTTATAGGCAAACACCACATTCACATTCACATTATATTCATTTTATATTGGAAAAAAACGTGCGTATGTGTTTTGCCCATAATAATACTAGTATAAATCATACAGTCGTCCGACGAGAGCCCGAGCTGCTTACGTAGTTCGACGAACTTCGTATGCTGCTCGAGCTTCGTCGGACGACTGTGCTAGTAGTTCTGCGAATAGTAAATCTCGCGTAGAGCGGTGCACAGTAGCGACATCTAGTGACCTTATTGTAAAACTAATATTAATATTGGTTTTAAAGCCTCGTTTTAGAGAATTCTGATAAATATTATCAGAATTCTCTAGTTTTGTGATAAGAAGGTGCTCCCAGGTACTCCATCAATCCTTACCTAGTAGTTAAAGGGCCGATCCCACTGGTAGAAATCTAAAAGTGAGCAATTTACTACATTTTGATGAGCTATTCTGCTCATCACGCCGAATATCCTCATCAGATCTTCATCAAATTTTTATAAGACCAACTTGATGTTACTACCTTTCAAACAAAAAAAAAAACATCTAGAACGAATTTCATAATTTACAGTAGCCCCTTTTTTCCCAAATTTTGAAGGATTTTGATGTAGATAACAAAAAATGTACAATAAATGTACAGAACAACAGATTTTTTTTTCGCAATTTTAGGTTTAGTCCCATCCCATAGTAAGAGTTGTTCATAATGATGAGTACAATGACCCCTTAAGCGGTTGTGCTCTTAATACCAGGAAATGTTGTACCTATATCGGTACAACATACATATATATATATATTTTTGTAATCACGTTCTCGAAAACGCCTCTAACGATTTCAATGAAAGTTGGAATAGAGTTTACAGGGGTGAAAAATCGAGCTAGCTAGGTCTCATACCTGGAGAAAAAAAAGATGTGTTTTCTCTATTTTCATCAGAACAGAGCTCGGTCGCCCAGGTACTTCGTATTTATTCAAATAAACGAAAGTGAATAAGTTCGTCACAAACTATGAAATGTCAGATTAAGATAGGAAAGTGTTTCCGTTGTAGCTCTTGCCTTTTCATTTGTGTTTTCTTTTTGGGTAATTTAAAATTGAGCAACTCATAATTAAATAACTCTGTTGCTCAGTCACAGAGTGGTAAATTTTTTTATTTGATTTTTTTTTCGGCGGTCGTCATACTGAATTAGAAGTACTTAATACTTGTTAACGCAATTAAATATTTTCCTAATAATACCCTTTATTCTTCACACAGGCTCACTCTTTCGTGAAACGCGATGCCCCTCCGACCACGGATGATGTGACGGTGAAATTGAAAGCATTGAAAGACCAACTTACAGATATAGTCAAAAATGTCGGCGAGTCGTTAAACGCAGAAGAACTCAAGAAGCAGGCCAATACTTTTATTGATATTGCAACTAATGCGGTAAGAAAATTTTAGGTCATTTATTTCTGAATATGTCAGTGATTTCTAACATTTTGAAAAGTACATGACCTAATAAGCAACATAATAGCTAAATTCTGCTCTCAAAGTAAATACACTTTTAACACGTATTCGTTCAAAAGTCGAATTTTAATTTTTTTTTTGTTCATTTTCGGCCAGTCTTTGTCAGGCGTGACGCGACAACACGACACTACTCTAGCAGACCAATTTTAAGGACGATGTTACAAATGGATAGTGAAATCATTACTTTTTTACACAAAAGCATGTTTATTAAATAAAATGCTTTACATTCTTAAAATGCTTTTTGGCCAAATTGTTAATAAATGTGCATGGTACGATTCTGAACTACAATTATAATTTTAGATAGGTACAGTTTCTCAATAAATGTACCGGACTGAAAATTTTTACTTCGGTACATTTATTGAGAAAATGTACATATTTAAAATTATATTTATAGTTCAGAATCGTACCTTGCTCATCTATCAACAATTTGGCCAAAAAACATTTTAAGAATGCAAAGCATTTTATTTAATAAACATACTTTTGTATAAAAAAGTAATAATTTGACTATCCATTTGTAACAGCGTCCTTAATGAAGTTTTCAGAGAAATGGTTCCAAAGACGCGTCACGCTGTCGCGTCACGCCTGTCTGCAAGAGCCTTAACGATCTTACCCTTTCTGCCCCGTCTCAAAAATCAACCCTGTTTAGGCTAGCGATTTGGTCACCTGCATTTTCATTCATTTTGATACCAAAGTGGTTCAAGTTGGTGATACTAAAAATGAGAACTCACATAAAATATTAACAATTAAAAACAAAATTATTCGCGGAATCTACGGTATAATGTAGATACGATTGCTGTTTTCTTTACAGATAAATAACGTCACAGCGGCGGTGATGGCGCCGGCGGCGGGAGACGCCAAACCAGCAGCTCAATAATAATGACAATGGAATTTATTCTTTACTGCCTACATCACAAAATAAAACCATGAATTAACACCGAATCTGTATTGCATTGCATTTAATTATCTTTCATGAAAATGAATGTTTCTTTTAAAAAATGATTTTTTTATAAACTTCATTATTTGGTTTTATTACCCTTAATAGTCCGTCTAAGTTTGTGTGCACCTTCTTTATTATGTCTATGGTGTGCACCGTTCACGCTCACATGCCTAAAGATCGAGCGAAGTGATTGCTTATAAATACAGTTTTGATCCTATACAACGTGTAACGTTAAATGCGCAAAACCTCTTAAGGGGTCATTGTACTCATCATTATATCATCTTTATATATATATATACATATATATATTTCGTAATATTCATGAATGATCAATCTTGACATGTAATTTTTTTTTCTCTCAAATTTCATCATTAAATTTTATATTTAAATTTTTATCCCGTTTAGACCTAGTTATAATATGTGCATGCTGTGGTCTCCTTTAATTGAAGGAGCACACTTAATGGAAAAAAAAAAAAAAAATTATGAACTACTTTTACTATGGGACCAAACCTCAAATCGCGAAAAAAAAAATCAGCTGTTCATTTTGACGAATTATGTGAACATGTACTAAACAGTTGATTTTTTTTTCGCGTTTTCAGGTTTGGTCCCATAGTAAAAGTTTTCATAATGATGAGTATATACAATGACTCCTTAAAAGGTTTTGCGCATTTAACGCTACACGTTGTAGTTGATATTTTTTGTTAAGAAATTGTACACGTTTGACAACCCTTTTTAATAGATAACTTTTTAATGCACATCACCAGGCTTAGCGAACGAAAAAGTGATAATTATATATAATTAAAACAAAAATACGGTATCGATGTACCGCTACCGTATTTTGTTTTTGAATTCTGTGTCCAAGGGGGACGGACAACGGGACCTTGTCACTAAGCCTACGCTGAATATCTGTCTGTCAAAGGGAATCCTAATAGCTATTATAGCCAGTAGTTTTCAAAGACTACGTAGGTATGTTTTATACTAACATGCATAAACTCATGCCTTCTTCCCTTGGGGGTAGGGTTTATACTAATTGTTTTAGAATTAGAATTGATACGATATTGTATTCTATCAACACTCACATATCGTAAAGTTCTGATTATGAATTCAAAAATAGTAGCATAATGACAGACTTTATGCATGTAAAAACTGAGATAAAAATAAAAAGTTTTATTATGATACAGATTTCTAAATTTTTAGGGTTCCGTAGTCAACAAGGAACCCGTATAGTTTCGCTATCTGTCCGTCTGCACCTTAGCTCAGAGACTCTTAGTACTAGAATGCTATAATTTGGCATGGATATACATATTCATCACGCCGACATTTCCTTCCTTATACTCGTACCTTGTCTACATTATAAAGGGAACCTCTGTGCAAAATTTCAGCTTTCTGGTCCAAGGGTTTGGGCTGGACGTTGATGAGTCAGTCCATCAGTCAGTCAGTCAGGACTGTTCTTTTTATTTATAGAAAGAAGAAGAAGAAAGAAGAAGATAATAAAATTCATAAGGTATTTTGCTTACTGTTAACTAGCCTATTTTGTTATTGTTCATTTGGTGGTAATCAAGCAAACGGCCTATCGATATTAAGTGGTCACCGCTGCTTATGGACCACCATAGAAACGGGTTTTCTCGACTGAAGAATAGACAAAATGACAGATTGTAGAAAGATTTCTAACTCTAAAGCATAGCCCAGTCACTTTAGCACAATAAAGAGTTCAACCTCGGAATGAGAGAATAAGTAATAAGTAATAATAAGTTGGAAACTCGTATGCACCTTAATTTTGTCGTTATAAAAGTTGTCTCAAAAGTCTCATCAAATCTTGTGTCTGTGTCGTAAGTTATTCGTCGCAAGTCAAGGTTTATGAAGCTTTGTAGATTTAACGAGCTGAGTATATCGAAGAGATCGTTATTGTCCTCAGATTTAGGAGCATTGTATATCGCTATTATGGTGCGTACCTACTACATATCTGTGGCAATTTTTATTCCCGCACACGTGTTGGAAAATGAAAAATCGCATGCATGTGAAATATATTGCATTGTGAACCTAATCGTAGTGCGATATGAACCAGTTTTCGAGGAAGTGTAATGAAAAATCCAATTTTTATGTACGTATTTTTGAAAATTTTCCAGTTTTCGTCACTAAAAATCAATTTTCTCTAAACTCTCAAATTGATTGGCCTTCATTACTATGCCGTTAGGTACCTAATACTTTAACAAACCTTTTGATGTACCTAAACTTTTTAAAACATCAAAGAATTACAATTTAAAGGAACAAGTTTATACCAGTTATTTCAAAACTTTAGTAAGGCATCAAGCGTATGAAATACGGGGAAGACATCTTCATTTAATCAGTTATCTAATGAGGTCCAAAAGTTAAAAAAATATTTAGAGGTGCTGATGAAACAGTCGTTAATGCAGGCAAACGTCGTTAAAATAATTAAAAATTGTGGGATAATCGAAATAAGGAATTGGTTTATGCTATCCTACGACTTCCTAACCTCCCTGCAATCCATCACACGTTAGACACCAGGTTGTTGTATGAGTCGCGGAGTGGCTTTTAAGTTTTTAACATGATCACGGTCTACTCGCTGGGCGTTTCACTTGTTGTTTAATTTCTGCGACCTTACTCCTCTAGATTTTTATGTTTGGGGTCATAAGAAAAGCCTTGTATACTTGAAGACACCGGGTCTTCAGAAGAAGTACTAAGGCAAAGAATAACATGCAGCGGAACACATAAGAACTAATTTCACTTTAAAACTTACTAAGACAGAAGTTAGAAGAAGAAGAAGAGTAAGGGCTTGTATAAGATACAGTGGAGCCCATTTTAAACAAAACCTGTAGGTAACTAACAGCAATCAGGTTCAGGTTTAAAATTATTTTAACAATTTCTAATTCTATCTTTTTCGACAGTATCTACTGTGAGCCCCTCTATCTTTTTTGTTTACTTAGAAAGCTTCGACAAAGTATTATCTTTCAAATAAATTAACACTGAAGAGCCTTGTTTCTATTCTAATCTGTGACGCAATCTGGGAAATTTTCTCAAACTAAAACTTTTAAAGGATTTTTTTCAAACGTGTCGACTCATCTCAAACTATTAGAGTATGTATACGTGCGCAGTATATTTAAAATAAATACACGCAAACTAAGCGACAAGTGAATCGTGACCAGCGAGTATACCGTCAACTCCGCGACTTGTGACCTGGTGATGAAGACCTCGGTGCCTAACATGTGATGGATTGCTGGGAAGTTAGGAAGTAGTGAGATGGCATAAAACAGTTAATTATTTCGTTTATCACGTATTTTTTTATATTTCAACCATATGCAAATTCGACCTTTGCTAGCATTATCGACTGTTTCATCGGCACTTCTAAACATTTTTTTTTATTTCTGTACCTTGTTATATAGCCGTTTATATGAAGATGTCTTTCCCTTTATTTGTACGCTTAATGCCATACTAAAGTTTTGAGATAACTATTGCCAAAGTTCAAGTGCGTAGATTATTTTTGAAAATGTTTAATAATTATCTTCCTTTAACTTTTAACTGTTTGATATTTTAGATAGTTTATTTACATCAAAGATTTGTTAAAGTATTAGGTACCCAACGGCATAGCAATGAAATTCAAAATTCAAAATATCTTTATTGTGGGCATATGTTAGTTAAGGTCTTAACAGTAAATTAAAGTTTCAATATGTCCTGCCTAATAGGCATACAATAATTAAGTATTGGCATTAAATTTAAAATTATTTTACATGTCTTTAGTTATTATAAATATCCAAATACAATTAAATTAATACATGGTCAACAATAAAATCAATAATTCTAGAAATCCTGGATCGTGTAGTATGCTTTATCAATTAAAAAGTTTCGTAATTTATTTTTAAACACTGGAAGTTCCTTAGTGCTCAGAATATCAATAGGCATTTTGTTGTATATTTTTGATGCAATGCCAAAGAAGCTTTTGTTAAATAGAGCCGTTTTATGTGGTACATTACAAATTTTTAACGTATGTCTTTTCGATTTAAGTTTATCAAATAGATATTCATTTGTTTTTATAAATACGGCTATTTCATAAATGTTAATTGCAGGAAAGGTTAATATTTTAAATTCTTTGAAATATGTTTCACATGAATCAGGGATACCAGCAATCGCACGTACACATATTTTTTGCGCTTTAAACACTAAATCCCTATTAGTGGCATTGCCCCAATATATTACAGCATATCTCAGTGTCGACGAAACATAAGCATGGTATGCGGTCAAAATAACTGATTGATCAACAGTTTTGGATAATTTATACAAAGCATATGAGTACTGATTAAGTTTCTTGCATATTGTGTCAATGTGTGTTTGCCAAGGCAAATCGTAATCTATCCAAAGCCCTAGAAATTTAACGCAACTGACTTGTTCAATTTTCGTCCCATTATAATGAATATTGATGTTGTTATTTTTATTGTTACGCCCGAAATTGACTAATTTAAATTTTTCTAAATTGATAATTAATTAGATACATATTTCTAAGTTAAATTTCCTGCGTATTCGTCTAATTTCCGAAATCAGACCGCAGGAATCTGACTTAGAAAGATGTATAGATGATTTTTGTAGTTACAATTATGTAAATACATTTTGTTATAGCCGCGTATCATATTTTTATCAATATACAACCCGACACTTTTTTTTTTTTTTTTTTTTTTGTGGATGGGAAATCATCAAATGACTTCTCCCGCTCCGGGCAGAGCGGGAGGGCGTGTCAGACTTTTACTGACTAAAACCCACCCGTGTTCCTTCAGTTGCCCGTGCCAGGGCCACGGTATCTCTTTCGAACTACCCGCGACCCCGGCGGCTTCGGCCTTATTGGACCCCGTCACTGCTGACATCTCTTTGAGGCGCGCGTGGAACACAACGCGCCGTCGACCCGGGCCTGGTCCTTACCGGACGGCGAGCTGCCCATTACTCGTCGTCCGCAAGCCCGCGCCTACGGTGGCCGGGAATCGGCAATCGATTCCCGCCGCCCAGGGCGTCTCCTACGGCGGCTAGGGGCGCGAGGGCGCGGCTGTTGCCTCTCCCTCTCGCGTTCCGCCTCCTCCTTTGCGAGCATTACTGCTTCGCAGAAGGAGGTGACGGCCTCCCATGCACTCTCGCTCCGCACCATGGCCTGGACCAGGTTTGGACGCGAGAGATCGCCGCCGCCAATCGCCTGCGTGAGAACACGGCGGTGCTCCGCCCAAGCCGGGCAGACCTCCACTGTATGCTCCACCGTGTCCTCCGGGCGATCTACACAATGGTGACACCCGGGCGTTTCCTCCCGCCTTATCCGAAACAGGAACCTCCCGAAACAACCGTGTCCGGTGAGGACCTGCGTTAGGCGGAAGGTGAGGACGCCGTGGCGCCTCTCCAACCACTCCTCAAAGAGGGGACTTATCGCCGCAATTGTGGTGTAAATACATATTTGTTATAGCCGCGTATCATATTTTTATCAATATACAACCCGACACTGACCTGCAAATTGGAAAAAACGTAAGAAAATTTGAATTTCGCGGGATACTACTGCGCAATCACCTTATGGCCGAAGTCAATAGCATTATCACTGTTTGTTACAAACTCATTTGTTAATTAGCGAGGACAACCGACCCGGGCTCATAGCGATAACTTGTTGGTAGGTACTAACATCGCCTCCCGGTCGGCATTAAGATAAAGGGAATTTCTGCAGTCGAGAGTGCAGTGTGTATTGTGTTGTTGCATCGTAAACACCTACTATTTCAACATGAACAAGCTGTTGATCGTTCTTCTGGCCGTGTGCCTTGTCAGTGTAAGATTCAGTTCTATGTTCTTTTGTTTTTGCCAAATTATTCTATGTATACTGGGTTTCCGAGTTGAAAATTTGAAGTTGAGAACTCGTTAAACAATACTTTAGCATTACATAATAATTTTATTATGGTAATTTTATGCTAGCTCGCGAAATTTAAAATTTTTTAACGCTTTGAAGGACACTATAAACAAAAAAATAAAATAAAATCATTTTATTTCGGATAACTAATTCGACGTTCGCACGGACGTAAAAATATCGCGGCGATTTTATTTCGCGCACTGAATTTTCAACACTCTGCTTAGCGCTGAGAGTTAAAAAACCAACAGTGTGTTTTTTCAACGCGCTGGGATGCACTCCGTTGTTGTTAAGTTGGATTCTCAATGCTCGGCTCAACAACGAGAGTTGAAAATCCAGTGCGCTATAAAATCCCGCCGCGATATATTTACGTCCGTGCGAACATCGGCTAAATATCCATAAATTGTTGTAACAGGTTTGAACTTAAAACACTATTGGTAATAACTTAAGCTAAAGACAAATTAATGACAAGAGACTAATTAATGACAAGACTAGACACATCGAGAAATGGACACTATGGTATTAGCCTTCTCACAAATTGCCTTATTATAGCAGAGGAAATGTCTGCTGCCACAGCCACAGGATACTATTGCGACTGCCCCTTATTCTGCTCAGGAGTGATTACACTATACGGCCATAACAGTAATAACAATAAAACTTCTATTGTGTCTGTTTTAGTCTTTCAAAGCGTTTAGTTGTTTGTAAAGAAATTTTGAATTTCACGTGTTTAAATATCTTCAAATTATTGAGGAGCTCGTGGCTAAGTAATAATAGCCGCACGGCTCGATCCATCAGGTTAAGCTACGCTTGCCGGGGTTGGTCCGTGGGTGGGCAACCATCTTTACATACCGAGACATCGGATAGCACATTAAGCCGTTGGTCCGGTTGTGGATCTTTGATAGTCGTTACGGGTCGTCAGAAGCCCGAAAGCCTGACAACCAGTCTTACCAAGGGGTATCGTATTATCCAGTTACTAGGTTGTGGAGGTCAGATAGCAGTAGCTCATGTAAAATAATGGTATTCAGCTACATCCGGTTAGACTGGAAGCCAACCCCAATATAGTTGGGAAAAAGGCTAGGCAGATTGATGGTGAGTGATAAATCTAATTACTAGCACAGGGACAGGGATTACACCAAAAGTTCGGTGTAGTATCTTCCTACAGTATATATCCTTATTCAGTGCTAATTCTTTTTGCTGCTTATAGGTCTACCTTTGCCTTACACACTGATCATTTATGCCCGTTCTCACGAATCTAGGCACTGTTGGATTTTCATCTTTCGGCGCTAAGCCGAGCGTTGAAAATCCAACAGAACGCTTTTGTGTCGCCTAGTGTTATTAAAAACAGGGCTTTCAAATTCTTTTGAGCCACATAATATACCACTAGTAAGTCCTTGTTAGAAAGCCGTAGTGTAAATCCCGCAAGGTCGCCGGAATCTGTTGGATGCAAGAAGCACAGGTCCGAACAATGTGGTGACGCTTTGGGTACGCCTATGTCCAGCAGTGAACGTCTTTCGGCTGAAATGACGATGTTGTTCTTGTTGAACGAAATGTTGTAGATCCATATCTTAATACCTCTTCTTCTTTATACAGACTCAAGCTTTCGTGAAACGCGATGCCCCCCCGGCTGACAGCAAGAATTATCTAGAGACGATACAAAAGCAGATTCAAGAATTCGGAAAGTCTGTGAACGACCAAGTCAGCCACGCTTTTGACCCTGATGTGATCAAGAAGAACTTCAATGAATTTGTTGACGGAGTTACTAAGACGGTAAGAATTAGAGAAGTTTTTTTCTAGTTCGTATTCTAATCGTTGTCGAACCAAAGGTATTACATATTTAATGATTTTTTAACTTGGATAAAAACTCTCTATAATCATAAAAAACTGGCTAAGTGCGGGTTGGACCACACACAATGAAGGGTTCCGTAGTTGGGATGAATTTATCCCAAAAGCAAACTTAACAGTGTAGTTGAAAAACATGTTTTCTCATACATCGATATAATTATGTTACCGTCATTCTCCAATTGCAAATGTATGTTTGTAATCGCAACTTTATTGTTTTATGTGATAAAACTACAAATGAACAATTTTCCAACTTTTTCCTTTATTTGTGCTTGCTTCTTGCCAAATTTCATGATTCTAGGTCAACGGGAATTACCCTATAGGTTTTGATTTATTTTCGAGTATCAAAATATGTTGCGTAAATGGTCGAATTTTTTTTTATTGCGTTGACTTAGGAGCTTGATTTTTTTACAGCTCCAAGGGACTAAAGATTTACGTATTTGATATTATTTTCAACTTTATATTTCCACGCGTTCCTGAGAAAAAGGGTCTTGACAGACTGACAGATAGACAGACAGACGTACAGCGAAGTGATTCTATAAGGGTTCCGTTTTTTCCTTTTTAGATACTAAACCCTAAAAACGATCGAAAAAGTTAAAAGTAATTTAGTTTTGGGAAATTGCCCAGATTCCATCCCTTTATTACTAAATAATATTAAAAATAATCTCGAAAGAATTTCCTTAAATTGAAATGGTTAAAGAAGCAATATTATTTGACTAAATCAACTAACGCCCGTACAGAATTAAAAGGTCCTTTGTACAAACACGTTTTTCTTACAGTGAAAAATTACGGTTTATTTAATTATTCAAACTTCTCGCACAGAATAAGGTACAAAGGCGGACTTAATGCCTAATGCCTTTATTACGGTTTATTCGCCGTGTATAGGCATCACGGTCGTCAGTATTGTATGGATCCATAAGGAAGCTAGTTGACAGACACGTTTTTTCTACGATGCGGTTTATACGCAGTACCGTAAAAAAAGCGCGCTGTGTACAAAGGGCCTTATAATATGATGTCTTGTTTTCGTTTCGTCAAAATATTATCTCTTAAGAGGGTACCGACCGCGCAGTGGCGCCCTCATCGTTTGTTTGGTTATTTCTTTTATTTTAGAATGAGAAAAGAAATATTGGTACACAATAGTTTTTAAATGGGTTAAGTATTGTATTGGTGTAATTAGATCTGAGGAGGAGCTGAGAGAGGAGCTCGTGGCTAAGTAATAACAGCCGCACGGGTCGATCCATCAGGTTAAGCTACGCTTGCCGGGGTTGGTCAGTGGATGGGTGACCATTCTTTACATACCGAGACTCCTCCGTGCCTCGGAAAGCACGTTAAGCCGTTGGTCCCGGCTGTCATTCGTGGATCTTTGACAGTCGTTACGGGTCGTCAGAAGCCCGAAAGTCTGACAACCAGTCTTACCAAGGGGTATCGTATTACCCAGTAACTGGGTTGTGGAGGTCAGATAGGCAGTCGCTCCATGTAAAATACTGGTATCCAGCTGCATCCGGTTAGACTGGAAGCCGACCCCAACATAGTTGGGAAAAGGCTAAGCAGATGATGATGGTGTAATTAGATCAAATGCAAGGCGGATCTACTACACAGCCAGAGTGTGGAAATCTCTGTGTTCCCTTCCACAGATAACCCCTTTGCGTTCAAAACAAGAGTGTAAGACATCTTCTGGGCACGCTCGTTTTATCATAGTCGTCATCCGTCGCTTTTCATCAGGCGTAATCGAGGTATCTTGACCTCGATTACGAATACCCGAAATTAATAAGGATAGTAGACTTCCAGATGCAAAAACCTCGTCCCGAATAGAATTGCTTTTTGCTTCAGTGACTAAAATGCTAGAGCAGTGGTGGCCCAGTAGTAACGGCCTCGACTTACCGAGTTGTAGGTCGTGGGTTCGAACCCAGGCAGGCGCTTTACTTTGTGTAAATAATTTCGTCATCACTGGTTTCAAAACGGTGAAGGAAAACATCGTGAGGAAACCGGCATGTTCTAGAACCAAAAATTAGAAGACTTGTGACATCTACCAACCCGCACTGAACCCGAGTGGTGGATTACAGCCTGCTCCCTCTCACTGAGAGGAGGCCTGTTTCCCAGCAGTGGGAACAGTATAGGCTGATTATGCATGTTATGTGACTAGAGTGCTAACAATAACCTCAGGAAAGTTGTCCGTTTTATTAAAACTAATTTTGTGTTTATTTATATTTCTCAGATGAACGACATGAAAGCGGCGACACAACCGAAAGCAGGCCATAAATAAGACTGATTCGTATGACAATGGAATTTATTCTTTAATGCTTATACTTTAGAATTAAAAAAAAATCACAACATAAAATCATTTTCACCGGCTTTGAGGCCAATAAACGCGAATATGTATTACATTTTTCTTTTAGTCAAAATAATGACTCTAGTATGAAATAGATTATATATCAAACTTATGGTTTTTATTTTATTTCCCTTTTTACATATTTTATACATAAGGTTGAGAATATTGCTATTATAATATAGTCAGACATCGGAACCGGATAAGACTCACAAAACTAGGTACAAGAAGAAATGTGTATTTTTCGAAAAAAATATTACCTATACTTAATAGATTTTTAGTTAGTCCCTACACGACACACACACACACAGAGTAATCTGGTTATCATAATCCATAGTTGAAGAAAAAGGATCAAAACTATTTTGACCCAAAATTATAAACTAAAGACACCAGGGGCCATACGATTCGTTGAGAAAAATAGATGATGGATCTATGATCCTTTTTTACGTCGTAGTACGGCCCCTGGACTAGTTTCGTTAAATCTTTATCTACTTTTTGGAGTAACTTAAACTTGTATAAGTAATATTACCAGCCTACTATTGTCACACTGCATGGCAAAGGCTTCTTCTCATACAGAGAAGGCATAAGCATTGATCACCACACTTGCTCAAGATGAGTTGGTGATTTCAGACTTATATCCTAACTAATAATATAAATGCGAAAGTGAGTTTGTTTATTAGTAACGCTTTCACGCTAAAATGGCTGAACGGACTTGGATGAAACTTGGCATACGAGTAGACCTGGAACTATAAATTCATGTTTCCTCACGAGTTTTCTTTCACCGATGTCAGTAATTTCCAAGATAAACTCAGAAACTACTTCAGAATTGAAAAAGTCACACATAAATATTTTATACCGTGGTAAATATTGTTTATTATTTCTTTAAATATGGTCATGACCAACCACAATTCCTTTTTGATTGGCATTCTTCTACAGAAAATGACTATGAAGATGCTATAATAGAGTAACAGGAAAAATCATAACTTTGCATGTTTCATAATTATCTCTAATGATATTATTATGAGCCTATGCGAAACTACTTATAGGCATATTGATAACCACTCATTGACCTCTTATCATAAACTGATAAACAAGGTCTTCGTAAGTTTAAGGTCAAACTTGATAAAGTGTGTAATAAATAGAAATTATTATATACCTCTACCTCTTCACATGATTGTGTTGTTACTTTGAATTTTAGTTTCAAACAATTCCATCATATAATATAGGCTATATTTTGAAGTGTTAAACAAATACTTTGTACCTATTTAGTATAGGAAGTAATTTTATGCTAGGTACATAGTCTTTGCATATTATTATAATTAATATATGCAAAATATTGTAAAACATTTTTAAAGAGTAAAGTAACTATTGAGTTTCTTGTCTATTCTTCTCCATGAGAAACTGCATTTTGGAAGGGGCGCTTAGAACCAACTCTCTTGTAAATTTTCACCTTCAAAATTGCTTGCTTGTAATAATAAAATAGTAATACGAGCATATTATTGTCCCACTGCAGAGAAAAGGCCTCTTCTCATAAAGAGAAGGCACGAGCATTGATCACCACGCTTGCTCATGACGGGCTGGCGATTTCAGACTTTTAATAACTGTTAGTCCAGGTTTCCTAATGATGTTTTTCCTTCACCAATTGTCAGTAATATCCAAGATAAACTCAGAGAATACATATGTATTGTAAAAGTCACATTGGTATTTGCCCGGATTTGAACCCATAACCTCGTAAAGGCCGTTTACCCGTCAACGTAATTGTTCGCGACGACGCATCATCAAAAACATGAAAAGTTAGGCGTTTCCATAGTGTCAGCTGCGAGACCCTATCTGGCGCACGCTAGCGCAAGTAGCGGAGGGACCGCCATCGTATAACGTACCGAGTCGCGAATGAGCTACGTTTTTGTTCGCTACGATGCGTCACCAAACAGTTGTTTATAGTTTAATTTATTAAGAATAACAGTAAAATCAGTTCAAATAGTGTTTTATAGTTAGAAAACAGTGAAAAATAGTGTTTCCTAAGGAAAACGTGAGTACCACCCCTATAAACTCCAATTAAGTGGGCTACATAGCCGAAATTATAGTTTAATTGGTGCGTCCAGGTACCCTAGACCGAGACCTAGCCCTGGACGTACCATTATAGTCCTGAAAAGCCTACTTGATTGGATTTATAGGGGTCGGAAACTTTAATTTGCTGTTTTTTGGTGACTCGTTTTAGCAATTTAGGTTTTCAGGGCCTGTCACGCCCTGAAAAATATAGATGTAATAATGAATTTTTCATAGTTTTTTAGGTCATTAGACCAGCTTGAGATACCTGCTTACCCCGTTGAAATATCTTCTTTGGTTATCGAATAAAATAGTTTGAAAAATAATTTAAAATCAAAACAATTAACATTTTTGTATTTACACGCTGAAATCTTTTCAGCGAATATAGTTACAGGAAATGCAGGTGTCTCAATCGCTGGACAATCTAATGACGATTGTAACGGTGTATAATATGATGTTATTATAGCCATTTTCCAGCTGCTAATAAGCACTTTTGTAAAATTTTTGAAATAAAAATAAACTCTAAACCAGGAGACGGTTCGCGGTTCTCGTTAAGGTAAAGTTTCGAGGTACCTTAGCGCGCAAGCGAAAACATAGAATCGTAGCCATCGGCATGGTACCTACACTTCGTTCTGTTCCTGAAGAGTTACGCAAATCGTCTCCTGAAATCTCCTGAAGACTTATCAAAATCGCTGTTATTATTTCATCTTCAAGAAACCCTTCCCCGTCAAGACTTCACACATAGCTGCTGGTCGCCAGTCTGCAGTTATCCTGAGCCTATAGGTACAGGACGTCAGCGCCGTTTGGACTAGGAGGCCTAACCTCAAGCAGGGATACACCTGGATAGGCATTACACACTCCTTCAACACACCGCGTCCGACGATCACGCCCGTCCAGTACATTTTCTGGTCCTTACGAGCCGGATAGAAACTGGGACCAGCAGCGAACCGGCCCGTCCAGTACATTTTCTGGTCCTTGCGAGCCGGATCGCTGCGGCTGGGATCATCTGTTCCTGTGAAGAATGAAGATAGATCTCTGAAGATTCCTGAAGATTTATTATAGAAGATTCAAGATTGAAGAGTCAAGCTCGAAGACTGAAGATTTATCACTGAAACCTTATCACACAATTCAAGTTTGAAGATTCGTTGCGAAGACTGAAGATCCATAATGAGGTTTACAAGATCACAAGGCAGAGCACCAGAATCCTCGACGATGGAGGTGGGCAGAGAACGCAGTACTACGGGCATCCGTCATGAGCAACCACCGCGATCACCGTCCACCGTCGAAGGAACCGAGCAGCGCCCCGCCCCCCGGGAGGGAGAAGATCTGCCTGTACGAGCACAATCTGAAAAGCAGCCGTATATTTCTGGAGAGGGAACCCAGTCGGAGGGAACTTCAGACGAAACAATAAACAGAACAGTACAGCCAAGAATAGAAAAAGATTCAGAACAGGAACACCGCCGAACCATGCCGATGACTACCCGGGGTGACGCCCGTACCGAACAGAACAAGCCGCCGTCGACTACGAATAGAACGACGCGGTCAAACAGAAAAATTTCAAAAGCACGTGAAGACTTATTGAAGATTAAGTTGGAACTTGCTCAAATAGCACTTCAAAAAGCCGAGGAAGAAGACTCCGACGGCGAATATATGGATGATAGAAGCTCAAACAATGAGTACGTGCGTTCCTGGATTGAAAAGGCACCAGAACCAGAGCCGCCGAAAGGGGACAACGCCGCCGAGGGGGACTATAGAAATAGAAGCCGTGTGCAACAGCCCCCCCCTGTGGTTGCCGATATTATAGTGGGCCTCCAGACGCAATCGAATCCTACAGTAAATGAAGTGAGAAACAACACAGTGCCCTCCAAAGAAGCAATAGAAGACACCAAGGGGAAAGACTCACTCCGTCCTTTCATAACGGAGTTGACGTCCGCTATAGCGTCGCTCGCCGACAGGAAAACAGAACAGTGGACATCGAACCAGCCCTCGGCGTCAAAGGCCATCATGACCTTACCGAACTTCAGCGGAGCACATACAGAATGGCTTTCATTTCGTGCCATCTATGAAACAACAAGAACATACTTCAATGATGTTGAGAACACAGCAAGACTCCGAAGAAGCCTGCGTGGACGTGCGTTGGAAACAGTGAGCTCAGAACTCATTGGAAATGCCAGACCTGATGACATCATGAGGGAACTCGAGCTGCAATTCGGCCGTCCAGACTCAATCGCTCAAGCTGAAACAGACAGGCTACGTGGGTTGCCGCGCTGCAGCGAATCACCAAAAGATATCTGCAACTTCGCAAGTCGAGTCAGAAGCGGCGTAGTCACTCTGCGCGCACTGAAGAAAGAACATTACTTGATCAACGCTGAGCTGATGCGATTACTGACAGAGAAGATGCCGAACTCCCTGCGTGTACAGTGGTACCGAACATATACCGAGAAGTACCAGTCGCTTCCAGATCTCTCACTCTTCAGCGACTTCATCACCGAGCAAGCTCGTTTCTGCAGCGCCTTCGCCCCGCCAGAGAACATCAGCCCTGTTGAAGCGACATCCTCCAAGCGTGTCATACAGAGAACTCACGCAGCTACAGACAACACAGCCAATAAATGCCGTATCTGCGATAAGGAGGGACACTATGCTTCTGATTGCAAGAAGTTCAAAGAGGGATCCAGTGACGAGAGATGGGAACTCGCGAAGAAACTCAATCTCTGTTTCCGATGCCTGCGAAGCCGTCGCAATGGTCACACATGCAAAGCGAAGAAGTGTGAAGTCAAGGGATGTATAGCCACGCATCATCGGCTTCTTCACTACAACAAGAAGCCAGCAGCGACGGACGTCGAGAAGCCCGACGCTTCAGAACAGAAGAAGGAAGCTCAGGAAACGGTGGCCAGCTCAAGATCAACATCAAGTCACGCCTACCTCAAAATAGTACCGGTTCGAGTTATAGGACCGGCGGGAGAAGCTTCTACATTCGCACTTCTCGATGATGGATCTACCGTTTCCTTGATCGACGAAGAAATATCGAAGCAAGTCGGAGCGGAGGGCCATATCGACCCTCTGAAGATAGGTGCGATCGGAAACACCACAATCGACACTCCTTGTTCTCGAAGAATCACCGTAACTCTCGCAAGCCAGCTGAAGAATAGGGTGCCATTCAGAGCGCGCACCATACCGAAGCTCAACCTCGCACCGCAGACAGTCAGCGAAGAGGACGTTGCACATTGCAAACATCTAGATGACCTGAGGCAACAGCTGATTTACGACACAGGCGCACCGAAGATAATCATTGGTCAAGATAACTGGCATCTATTATTGGCCAGCGAGATTCGAAGAGGACCGAAACACCAGCCTGTTGCGTCGCTAACCACACTGGGCTGGACACTTCACGGCGCGCACACCAGAATATCGGGTCAGCAGGTGCATTACGTCAACCGACTTACAGCTAGCGATGAAGATCTAAATGAACAGCATCGTGAATTCTTCGCTATAGAATCGCTGGTTATCAATCCAAGACGACCAGACTCCGATCCCGAGAAGAAAGCAGAAGATATCTTGACTCGTCACACTCAACAAATAGAAGATGGACACATAGAAACAGCCACGCTGTGGAAAAATGAAAACATAGAAATGCCAGATAGTTACGGGACAGCACACAAAAGGCTCGTCTCAATAGAAAGGAAGCTCGATAGCAAACCGGCTCTTCGAGACAGATACACAGAACAGATGGACTCACTCATCCAAAAGAGATACGATGAGAAGGCACCCGAAGAGTACCGCATGACGTCCATAATATTCGGCGCGGCAAGCTCGCCGTGCACGGCCATTCTCGCGAATAATTGGAACGCGAGAAGGCATACAGAAGAGCATCCAGAAGCACAGGAAGCCAATATACAGAGTCATTATAACGATGACAACCTCGATAGCTACAAGTCAGTAGAAGAAGCGACACGTATCGCAACAGCGGTGAAGAAAATTCACCAACAGGCGAAGTTTGAACTAAGAAAATGGGTATCAAACAGCACGCAACTTATAGAAAATATAGATTCCACACAGATCCGAACTGAAGTCGTCAGCATCGGAAATATAGATACAGAGAAGATACTCGGCCTGATATGGCGACCGAGAGAAGATACGTTGGGCTTCAACCTGACATTCGCCCGCCTACCAAAAGGCGTCATAGACAAGGAGCGCCGAGACGCCTTCCGAGAGGAGGCCAGTCGTCGAGGCATCGTGTGGCGCTTTATAACGCCATCGGCGCCATTCATGGGAGGCGCCTGGGAGCGTCTAGTGCGCTGTGTGAAGTCCGCACTATATACTGTGCTCACAGAAAAGCACCCACACGAAGAGGTGCTGTCCACACTGTTGTGTGAGGCAGAGTACACAGTAAACAGCCGACCGCTGACGCACGTATCCGTGGACAGCGAAGACGACGAGTCAATCACACCGAACCACTTTCTACTTGGTGGGTCGGCGCGATTACCATCACCCGGCGTGTTCTCCGAGGAAGACGCAAACAGTAAGAGGCTATGGCGTCGAACACAGATACTCGCCGACATGTTCTGGCGTCGCTGGGTCAGAGAATACCTGCCGGAGCTTCAAAACCGGCGGGAGCCGCATAGCTGCGGACCCGGACTACAGGTGGGCGACCCCGTGCTCATCGCAGACGGCCAGCTGCCTCGTAACACGTGGCCGCGAGGCCGCATAGTCACCATATTCCCCGGGGCCGACGGAGAAGTCCGGATCGCTGAGGTGCGCACTGCCGGCGGCACCTTGAAGCGTCCGGTGAAGAAACTCGTCCCATTACCGAAGTAGCAGCATAGCGTCGCGACGGCATAGCGCCGCGACGGCGAGCGTCGCGACGGCAGAGCGTCGTGGCGGCGAGCGTCGTGGCGGCGAGCGTCGCGACGGCAGAGCGTCGTGGCGGCGAGCGTCGTGGCGGCGAGCGTCGCGACGGCAGAGCGTCGTGGCGGCGGGCGTCGCAGCAGCGAGCGCCGTGGCTACAGTCGTCGCTCACCGGAGAAGATGCAGCGCCGCGCCGACGCCGCTACGAGTCGTCACAGCGCTGCACGGCGGGAGAGATGTTCGCGACGACGCATCATCAAAAACATGAAAAGTTAGGCGTTTCCATAGTGTCAGCTGCGAGACCCTATCTGGCGCACGCTAGCGCAAGTAGCGGAGGGACCGCCATCGTATAACGTACCGAGTCGCGAATGAGCTACGTTTTTGTTCGCTACGATGCGTCACCAAACAGTTGTTTATAGTTTAATTTATTAAGAATAACAGTAAAATCAGTTCAAATAGTGTTTTATAGTTAGAAAACAGTGAAAAATAGTGTTTCCTAAGGAAAACGTGAGTACCACCCCTATAAACTCCAATTAAGTGGGCTACATAGCCGAAATTATAGTTTAATTGGTGCGTCCAGGTACCCTAGACCGAGACCTAGCCCTGGACGTACCATTATAGTCCTGAAAAGCCTACTTGATTGGATTTATAGGGGTCGGAAACTTTAATTTGCTGTTTTTTGGTGACTCGTTTTAGCAATTTAGGTTTTCAGGGCCTGTCACGCCCTGAAAAATATAGATGTAATAATGAATTTTTCATAGTTTTTTAGGTCATTAGACCAGCTTGAGATACCTGCTTACCCCGTTGAAATATCTTCTTTGGTTATCGAATAAAATAGTTTGAAAAATAATTTAAAATCAAAACAATTAACATTTTTGTATTTACACGCTGAAATCTTTTCAGCGAATATAGTTACAGGAAATGCAGGTGTCTCAATCGCTGGACAATCTAATGACGATTGTAACGGTGTATAATATGATGTTATTATAGCCATTTTTCAGCTGCTAATAAGCACTTTTGTAAAATTTTTGAAATAAAAATAAACTCTAAACCAGGAGACGGTTCGCGGTTCTCGTTAAGGTAAAGTTTCGAGGTACCTTAGCGCGCAAGCGAAAACATAGAATCGTAGCCATCGGCATGGTACCTACACTTCGTTCTGTTCCTGAAGAGTTACGCAAATCGTCTCCTGAAATCTCCTGAAGACTTATCAAAATCGCTGTTATTATTTCATCTTCAAGAAACCCTTCCCCGTCAAGACTTCACACATAGCTGCTGGTCGCCAGTCTGCAGTTATCCTGAGCCTATAGGTACAGGACGTCAGCGCCGTTTGGACTAGGAGGCCTAACCTCAAGCAGGGATACACCTGGATAGGCATTACACACTCCTTCAACACACCGCGTCCGACGATCACGCCCGTCCAGTACAGTAATAGTTACTTGTATAATACCACTGTACAGAACACACACACATACACATACACACCACACACACACACTGTACACGGTATATGTATGTTATAAGTATACAGAAGCGCAGTCGTATTGCTGTTGAGTTCCATCACTTAGCATATAAAGAGGCACTTTCTGGATTCCTCTTTATAAAGGGAGCGATCTAGAAAATTTTAAATTTGCTGAGAAATTTTAAAATCTTTGTACGAAAACCTTTTTCTGAATGCGGGAAGTGTGACCAGAATGTTATTTATTTTATTTTATTAACTTAAGAAAACTTACAGCTAGGTTATAGATAGGTTATCATTAGTGAAAGAAGGCCAATTACTAGTTTTCACTGACAAAATTAGGATAGAACAAGAGACAGTAGACAGTTAAGAGAAAGTAAGAAGTAAAAGAACTCGGAGCGAAAAAAATAGAACGTGAGAAGTGTCAGTAATCTTTGAAGAAGCGGTTACATAGTGTTTTTTCTTAGTTTAGTGACAATGGTGATGAATTCAAGATCATCAACACTCTGACACATCGAGTTGTATGATCTGCTGGCTCTTATCGTATAAGAGTTTTGTCTATATATAGACCGTACAGAGGGAACATACTCACCATCATACTTAAGAGCTCGCGGCTAAGTAATAACAGCCGCACGGGTCGATCCATCAGGATAAGCTACGCTTGCCGGGGTTGGTCCGTAGTGGACGGGTGACAATCTTTACATACCGAGACTCCTCCGTGCCTCGGAAAGCACTTTGACAGTCGTTACGGGTCGTCAGAGGCCCGAAAGTCTGACAACCAGTCTTACCAAGGGGTATCGTATTACCCAGTAACTGGGTTGTGGAGGTCAGATAGGCAGTAGCTCCATGTAAAATACTGGTATTCAGCTGCATCCGGTTAGACTGCAAGCCGACCCCAACATAGTTGGGAAATGGCTAGGCAGATGATGACAGAGGGAACATACAAAGGACGATGATTCCTCAAGGTAAAGGACCCACATAACTATAGGCGCCTCGACTTGAAAAAGTATTTTTGGTGAATGATTACCTACCTATAGGTCTGTCACAATTGGCTGTTGATGAAGAATTTTGGTTTTTAAATCCATAATCATCATCATCATTTTCTTGCTCTTGTCCCTTGTTACATGGGGTCGGCGCAATACGTTTTCTTCTTCCATTATTCCGTATCAACTGTCACGCTATCATTCACTCCCTTCTCTTTCATCATATCTTTTCTCACACAATCCATAAATACAATACTGTTCCACCGTAATACAGTTTATACTACGAGTACATAATACAGTTTTATACTCGTAGTACGGGGTACAGAGTGAATCAGTTCCGTTCTAACATTCATAATAAGTACCGAAACATACTAATCAAAAAAATTACATAACTTTACTACTTATTTGTAACTAAACTACATTGTGCAAGGTTGTTTGATATATTTTATTTGGCAAGTAAAGATCTTCTTTTTTTTACTGTTGTATATATTAGGTCTTTACCTATGAAATTGCCGTTCTGCAGTACTGGCCATTTCAAATCAAAATAATTTTTGTTTGGCTAAGAATTCTAATTTCAAATTAATTTTATTTTAAAAACATGGATTTTTTTTTTCCAAAAGTAGTCATTTGTTTATTGATCAGTGTTACATTTTCATCGCATTTCAATATTTTTCGTCATCATGGATACGTTAAAAATTCGAGTAATTATGGAATATGAGTACCGTCGTGGCAGCAACGCGGCACAAGCGGCACGCAACATCAACGACGTTTACGGAGCTAACACTACAAACCAACGCACCACTTGTTATTGGTTTGCTCGCTTCCGTTCTGGAAATTTCGACCTGAAAAATGAACCTCGCGGTCGTCCGAGGACTTTGGTCGACAATGACGAATTAAAGGCGATCGTGGAAGCTGATGATACACAATCTACGGCTGAATTAGCAGCAGCTTTCGACGTTAGCGTCAAAACAATATTGGTCCATTTGCGTCAAATTGGCAAGGTAAAAAAGCTTGAGAAATGGGTGCCCCACGAACTCAATGATCGCCAGCGCGAAGTACGCGTCGAGACGTGCCTTGCACTGCTCAACAGACACACAAATGAAGGAATTTTGAACCGCATTGTTACCTGCGATGAAAAATGGATTCTGTTTGATAACCGCAAGCGCTCAGCAAGTTGGTTGGATCCTGGTTCAGCACCTAAACAATGCCCTAAACAAAAACTTACCCCTAGAAAAGTGATGGTCACTGTTTGGTGGTCTAGCGCCGGTGTGATTCATCACAGCTTCTTACCAAACGGGGTGAGCATTACTTCAGATGTGTACTGTGAAGAACTGAACACAATGATGGAGAAGCTGGCACATCTCCAATCAGCATTGGTCAATCGCTCGTCTCCGCTGCTCCTGCACGACAACGCGCGACCTCATACTGCACAGCAGACGGTCTCTAAGTTGCAAGAACTGGGGTTGGAAGCTCTCCGTCATCCGCCCTAGTCACCAGACCTTGCGCCTACAGACTACTACTTTTTCCAGAATTTGGATAACTTCTTGACGGGAAAAAAATTCAATACCCGAGAGTCAGTACAAAATGCCTTTGAAGAATTTGTTGCCTCACGTCCAGCTGATTTCTTTAAGAAGGGCATCAATAAACTGCCACTGCGTTGGCAAAGATGCATTGATTGCATGGGTGATTACTTCGATTAATACAAATAAAAAATGCATGAAAAAAATTCGTTTAAATTTTTTCATACATAAAGGCAATTTAAAAAAAAAACCTAAAGGTAGGTAAAAAAAAAAAACCTATTATTGTTGATTTTTTAGCCGGTGCCAAGATGGTACAATTAACCCGTGTCTATGGACTGGTTCTGAGATGATAGTGTCTAAGCTTTTAACGGATTTTGATACAGGTATTTAAATCAATGAAATATGAAACACTTTTGCCTTGCAAGTAAAAACCAGACCAGCCACTCTCTAAATCAGGTAAGTGTAGTCGTCCGAAAATTGTTTCATCGCCCTAAATTAGAATGCCAATATGCACGTTATAAAGAGAGAGAAGGTCTATTTGTCTATATGACAGTTGAGAGTTTCAACCGTATTAAAGTTTCAATTGCATGGAAATTGTTCTCATAAGTGATGAAGAAATAACGAGGTCCACTAAGCCTTGATGTTCCTATAATCAAAGGAAGGTATGTGCAACAGCTCCGAGGGAATGAGTCTGTACTGTCGCTTTTAAAGTAGCACAGAAACTTCCAACCACAAAGGACAGCTAGATTCAAAAATCGCGCTTTAGTACTTTCTCGCATAATATTCCGTCCACAAAGATTACTTGTTTATAGACCTCATTTCATATCAGCGATAATGTGTCTCGATCAGTAAGTAGAATAAATATTCGTCCGCTCCATCCGTCGCCTGCGGTTCTTTTCAAACTAATAGAATATTCTCTCTGGCTCAACTTGGTTCTGCAGGTGGTTTTAATATGCATGGAGCCCAGCTGCCGATAAGCCGTCCTTACAAAGCCTGACCTGATCCTATTTGAGCGTCTTGGGCCGTCTACCCGAAGGATTTTCTCAGATTTACACCAGATTTTCCCTTCGTAAATGCTACGAAATATACTGGTTGCATATTTTTATATTGCTTAGAACTAAGTCAATTGTATTATATTTAAATAGCTCAGACGACTTGATGGTTTTAAATGATTTTAAATTCTCAATGTTTTATAAGCTATATTTTATACAAACGAGCTTAAACACTACTCAGACACAACTAGTAGAAGAGACATCACATCAAATCCATGATACCTTCGATCATTGTCAGAAGAGCTCGCAGAAATCTTCCGACAGAGACATATAACACAAGCACAGGTGCGGAAACTCCTGAACAAACATTTGTCTAAGTTGACTCGAGAACACCCAACTTAGCCGTCAGCAAACACAATAATAAACCATATCTCTACGTTACAAGACATAATGTCTGTTTCACGAACGCAGTATTAACTTTGCCGAAAATTCCGTCGCATAGTTCTATGCTGGAAGAAATAAGTCACACTGAGATAAGTTGTAAGTGCTTATTAGAACAAATACAGAGAGCAGATGGTAGAGGGATGGTGTATAATGATAATTTAATAATGGTCTCAAATCTACTAACTTTGAAATTAGGTTTTAATAATGGTCTCAAATCTACTAATTTTGAAATTAGGTTTTAATTTATTTATTATTTATTTATTTACTAAAACTTTATGCACAAGTAAAAAAAATACTGTACAAAGGCGGACTTAATGCCTGAGGCATTTTCTACCAGTCAGTAATTGTGTTAGTTATTTTGATAGTAATTTACATGAAAAGCGTTTTAGTTCAGGGTGGAATTATTTTAGCACTTATTATTAAATGCGACTGAAATGATACCTATTTTTGGTACGTTTCGGTTGGTCGGTAACAAAAATCAATCAGTGCAAAGAATACCTAAACCAAAGGAGATTTTTCTTTTTTCACGTTTACGTTTTTGAGTTACGAGATTACGCAACTGTAACACGTTCTAATAACGTGATAAAATTAATTCAAATAATTATATTGTCGTTCTATGAGCCCACTCTGATTTCGTAAAGTAATTAAGTGGATTGCATTTTATCATTTTAGAAACAGTGAAAAATTCCTTAACAATTTGTACAACATCTTCGTAAATACTAAGCTGCAAAAAGAAGCTTCATTGATTTCCTGTTTCATGAGTACCTACATGGAATCATTCAAATGCATATTATATCTATAAAATTTTCATACAAATAGTTTCTAAAATTATCATAGTGAAATAGTATTTCAAGATGGTTAGTATGTCGGTACTACACTTCTGTATGTAAAAACCAAACGTTTTATAAAGTTCTATGAAGATATTTATTTAAATGCGATGCTTATTTTTATTACAAAAGGTGCATGAAAATGTTTTCGAGTGAAAACTCGAACAATATTACTATTAACTGTTCGTATTTCAAGTTAATTGAAAAAAAAAAATATTCAATCAAAAGTGAAAATTCACTTTACAGAAAATAATTTTCTAGGTAGGTACCCTAAGTGTAAAGATGGAATTTTATTTTTATTTTAACCTGGTGTTTCGATTTACCAGGTGTTTTCTGGCGAAGTTGGAATGTAATAAAGTATGGAATGTTTCTTTTTTTTACCACCTTCTAATTATAAAACTCTACTTACAGCATTTTACCTTCAAAACGTTATTTTTAAATCGAAAATATTATTCTGTTGTACAATTTCCAACATAATAATATTGAGGTGTTGTGTAGCGAGAATTCTGCTTACATTTCAGACATAGTTCTTGTGAGTAAATGTGATACACGTGGTGTACAGTATGCATGAAGTATTTCAATTTCAGGTCACATCTCACCTTTATTTAATGTAGGTACCCTTGGAAACTATGACGCAATCACGAAATTATGCTAAGGATTGCAGGCACAAAATGGTATATGAACAGTAAGGAAACTACGTACAAACGGTCGAAGCGGCACACTCACGCAAACACGCGCACCGACGAGGCCCCAAGCGATAGTCGCGGTGCTCTTAGTATGTGTATTTATCATGGCTTAGGGGTCTCGTGTGTGTGCCATTTCGTACTTTAGTTCGTAGTTTCCCTTCTGTCTATATTAATATATTGTTGCAGGTGGGCTTGTGACAGTAAAGATATTAGTAAAAGTTTAAAATTGTTTGTAGAGAGAAAATATTTGATATAATTTGTAATAAGAGGCCAATCTGACTAATCATCTTTAAATGTTTTAAAATAAAATTTTAATTAATATGTTCAAAGATTCCATTCCCTCTGTTCAAAGGGTTCAAAAGTTACAAATACGTAAAAGTTTCCAAGATGGAAAGGAAAACGATCTTTAACTTTAAACTGATGGGCATGTTTTATATTTTTAAACACTTAATTGTTAAAAGATTAAATATTTCTGTAAAAGCGTGTATGTTTCGATTAAGCATTGTGTTTGTGTTGAGCTGAACTCGTAATCATCGGAATTATCAACCCGTCCATTGCTGAAATTGGTCTATATGCCGTTACGACCAAACGGTCCTGGGTAATATTGCCATAATCACGACAGTTGGCAGGCGAATTGGTGACCACGTAATGATGTTATTACAACTGAGGTGCATATTGTTGTTCGTTACTTAATTAAGAGAACTTACCAACACTTGCGCAAGTAACTGTTCCATATCATATATTATTATTGTAGAAGCTACAATTTTGTTTTCCAAAGCAATTACAGAGCAAAACCATCATCATCAACATCTGCCTAGCTTTTTCTCAACTATGTTTGGGTTGGTTTTCAGTCTAAAGATGAAGGCAGATGAATACCTATCTGACATCCACTACTGAATCACAGGGTAACACGATACCTCTTGGTAAGACTGGCTGTCGGACTTTCGGGCTTCTGACTACCGTAACGACTACCCAAATTCTACAAAATATGACAGCCGGGACCAACGGCGGCCAACGTTAAAGGAAAACATTGTGAGGAAACAGGCATGTCCTAGAACCAAAAATTCGAAGACATTGTGACATCTACCAACCCGCACAGGGCCCTTGTGGTGGATTACAGCCCACTCCCTCTCAGCGAGAGGAGGCCTGTGTCCTAGCAGTGGGAACATCACAGGCTGATTGTGATGAGTAACGGCTTAAAGTGCTTTCTGAGGCACAGAGAAAATAAATCTGCAAACCATTGTAAATAACCAACTTAATTAAGATTTCTATCCCGCAATTGCCGAAGTTAGCTCCGAAACGTAATTTCCCATCTTATCGACACACTGAACTACATAAAGCAGAAAGCAGTCCACGTTTCAGATGAAGCTGAACTCATTAACGGCCACGAATTGAAAAGTAAAGAAGTTCAGAGTTGTGAAATAAGAGCCAACAAAAGTGCTGGCACTGAGGGCCGTAAGGATGCGGGCATATTGAGCTCCTTCAAGATAAAGGATTCGAGGAATGAAGGCGTATTTTACGCAATGACAGGCAATAGGCAAGTGAAGATTTGTGTTAATGATAATGATATCTAAGAATCTGTTCGTTGCTCTAAGTGGGTCGAGAGGAGTTCATTAAAGTTTTTGGGTAATAGGCTGAATTGAAAGTATGGAATGGGACAATAGAGTTGTTTTGAAGGAGAGTTTTGTTTAAAACAAAAAGGAAATTAAATTGCATTTTCTTGTGAATAGTCTGACTGACTGCTGAGATATTTTCCTGGGTTACTTAACGTGTCTTGATACCTATTACTTGTGTTTGAGGAAACTTTTAAAATGAAAACAATCGTTCTACTCATCCTCATCTTCATCTTAGTTACTATAATTTTGGCCCACATTTTGTAATTTATGTTCCTGCATCCGAACAATGTTCCTACCGTAAGATTTCATCAAGATTTTAGTACAAAACTCGGTCGTATTTACGAGCTTCAGATAGGAAATCCATATAAACCGGGTGATTAAACTGTGGTGATACGTGCACTACGTACAGCATTTACAACTCTATCTATATGGTGTAATTTGGAACTTTGAACGGTCATAAAGAACATGGATAAAGCTAGAGCATAAAGCATCTGTACTAAGCTGGCCTAGTACAGATGATATTAAAAAAAAAATCGGCCAAGTGCGTGTCGGCCCACGCACAATGAAGGGTTCCGTAATTGAAAATAATTTATCCCAAAATTGAAAAACTAGAAATCCAAAATTACAAATTAACTGTTTTCGGACTTTTTCCTTTACTTGTGCTGTGAGACCTTGCTTCATGGCAAATTTTATGATTCTAGGATAACGGGAACTACCCTATAGGTTTTGATTTACTTGCGAGTTTAAAATATGTCGCATAAATGGCTGTATTTTTTTATTGTGTTGACTTAAAAGCTTTATTTTTTAGTACTCCAAGGGACTATAGATCTACGTGTTTGATATTAATTTCAACTTGATACCTCCACGCATTCCTGAGAAAAAGGGTCTTGCTTGACAGATTGACAGACAGGCAGACGGAAAACGAAGTGATCCTATAAGGGTTCCGTTTTTTCCTTTTAGATACTGAACCCTAATAACTGATAATATTTGGAATCTCACCACAGCTTTCGTTAAAATGTTCAAATGTTCAGTGCCAAGGAATACCATACGTCATAACATAAGTGGCCACAAATGTTTGTTTAGGATTGTTGTCTCTTTAGACTCTTTTTATTCAACGTTTATTTCTTTGTATGATTTTGAATATTAAATTGTGAGTTGCCGAGAATAAGAGGTCAAGAGAGGTGAATTGAGATTTTGGAAATGAGGTTCAATAATTAGGCTCACTCTAGGTTTACATTTTAACGACACGAATTACACCTGATGCGAAAATCTTAACATTATGTTGAAGGTTGCATTTCATTTTTGTTTCAAGTAATATATGATTAGGTCCATTATTACATTAAAACCACCGCACTGTTATTTTTTCGTATTTATATTAAAAAGGATTAAGTAATTTAGTCGTACAATCTCATAAATTGTCGTTATAAAGCCGTTAAATGAATGTTATCTTTTGATACTAGCTTATACAAGGTGAAATTTTAATGGTTGTTTTCCTCTTAAAGGGTACTCATCATTATGAACAACTTTTACTATGGGACAAACCTAAAATCGCGAAAAAAATATCAGCTGCTCCCTACATTTTGACGAGTTTGATGTAGACTGAGCAGCTGATTTTTTTTCGCAATTTCAGGTTTGGTCCTTTAGTAAAAGTTGTTCATAATGATGCGTACAATGACCCTATAAGAGAAAAACAACCTTAAAAATTTCACCTTGTATAATTCTGAATTCTCTCTATTACCTACCGCAATTAAGTTTGCGGTAGGTACACCTTCTATTATATTAAATGCAGAGGTTTTGTTATGCAAACAATGCAAGGATTTAGGCGTTTCGTTTTACCTATTGTTTTCAGCAGTCTCAAAATGGAGGAAAAATTGAAACGTCATTGTTCAATAGAGTTCTTCAGCGAGTATAAAAAAGCTGAAAATTCTTAGCAATTGTTATCGATAATAGTTTTCAAGCTTAATGGGGTTTTTGATAAAGAAACTGTGGATTGGAAAAATTGTGAAAGAGGTTTACAATATTTATGGTATAAATATATCTCGTAGCTAAGTAATAATAGCTGCACGGGTCGATTGATCAGGTTAAGCTACGCTTGCCGCGGTCGGTCCATGGATGGGTGAGCATCTTTACATACCGAGAAACTCGTGCCTCAGAAAGCACGCTAAGCCGTTGGTCCCGGCTGTCATTCGTAGATCTTTGACAGCCTTTACGGTTTGTCAGAAGCCCGAAAAACTGACAACCAGTCTTACCATGGGGTATCATTTTACCCAGTAACTTGTTGAGGTCAGATAGGCAGTCACTCCATGTAAACTGCTGGTATTTCAGCTGCATCCAGTTAGATTGGAACCCGACCCCAACATAGTTGGGAAAAAGCTGGGCAGATGATGAAGTAACAGTGCCTATAAAATTCATAATGCAATGTTACGCTCGGAGTAATATTGCAATACCTACTAGAATTTTAGTAGAATTATTTTCTTTCCAGTTACTTGAAGTGTTCTTGTGAGAATTTCCAGATGATTAACGATTGCATTGTTTCATGTGGGACACGAGACCTTCTAATGTTAGTCTTGTAGAGCAAGATCCCAAGGCCGCCAGACCTTATTTATTTTCTGATTAACAAAATGTATGGGATAGAGTAGTGTTAGTATGTACTTTTTAACCGACTTCAAAAAGGAGGAGGTTCACAATTCGTCGGAACCTTTTTTTTTTTATTTTTTTTTTTATGTATGTTCCCCGATTACTCGAAAATGGCTAGACCGATTTGGATTTTTTTTGTTTTGTTCGAGAGGGTATACATCACAGTTGGTCCCATATAAAATTGATTAACTTTGCTTTGGTAGTTTTTGAGTTAACTTCAATAATACGTATTTTTTCTCCACTTTAATATGGATGATGTTCTAGTTTGTTTTGCAGGTAGTGGTAATTGAATTTGTGTGGGGTAGGTACATAACTAAAAAGTGAAAAATAAAAACTTTTTTACAAAAAAATACAACCGACTTCCAAAAACAACACTACAAAGTGAAAAATAACTTTAATTTCGGAAGTCGGTGGCAAAAAACGAAAATACATTTAACTAGACACCGACTTCCGAAATTAAAGTTATTTTTCACTTTGTAGTGTTGTTTTTGGAATTCGGTTCTATTTTTTTGTAAAAAAGTTTTAACGTACGCATACCTGCTTAATTCATAAATCGAATTCGAGAACAAAAAATGTAAACAAAGAAATGTCATTGGCAAAGTGATAGTTCAGGGATAGTCAACATTTCCCTAGTCATTCTAATTATTTGATTTTGAAATCGGATGACAGTACTATTATTACTTTGGTTGGGTTGGGTTGGGACGCTCAACTTGAATCGATTATTAGGATAACGCAATATTATTTTTAACAATTCACTTATTTAGAAGGAAAAACACTGTATAAATAGAAAATAATTAATGAAAGTCCAAATGTTTAGAGCTTCTGCCTTATTGCCAGTATTATAAAAATAATTTGCAGGATTTTACTTCAAAACACTTATATTTATTCTTGAATCGTAGTTAACGTCACTAAGCTGAAAACTGTGTGCAATATTATATTTTACCTGTTTAAGATATGCCTACAATTTTAGCACTATGTTATAGTACTTTTCGGCAAACTGCACAATTGAGGTTATTACTTAAAAGTGGCACCTTCGTTTACATTTTGGATCTCGAATTCGATTTCTGAGTATAGTTTGGGCCGACGACGGCCAATTTTCAGGTATCAAGTACTAAAACTATAAGTAAGATGACGTCATTTTTTGGGAGCTTTAAAGCGTTTGGCGGAAAAAGCCGCCGACGGGATGTCTGACAGTATTGATTATTAATTATTAACAATATTCTGTAAAACATACAGAAAAATCAGCAAGAAAGAAGACTTTAAGAAAAGTGAGTAATATTTTTACGTAACTTTAGTACTTAGTACCTGAAAATTGGCTGAATACCTGAACAAAGAATTATGGTAGCACCATAATTCTTTGTTCAGGTATTCTTTCCTAATATTAGAAAACTTTGTAATTAATGTAGCTCAAGGAAATGTGACATCTATAGCAATTGAAAGCGATTATATTATTATCAATGTCCACAAAGCTTCTCAGACCACTCATCTTAATGTCCCTGAAACAGTTGATTCTCTTTTGTTACTGCGAACATTTACCCGGACATTCATTAAAGTCAGATGTAATTAAAACTCTGTGGTTAATTCAGTGAAGAAATTCCGTTGGGTCTTAACGATTCGCCAGATTTGTATGTAAACGATAGGGGTGGGTTGATGATGATTAGGTACAGTCAGCAACAGAAATCGACATCATCTAAAAATCTAAATTAACACAAAGTGATACGATAACTTGCTTTTTAGCATTTCATTTATTAGATAAGAGTTAATTTTCTTTAATATTTATAGCCGTTTTGATTTGAATGAAGTATTTTTCTCAATAATTAAGATTTAGAAAACTCAAGTGTTAATCGACTTTTGTTGCTGACTGTACCTAAAGCGTAGAATAATGTGCGATTTTGTAGTTATTTTGGTGATGTTTTCAAGGACTTATGAAATAACTAACAGCGCCTCGCGGTTTCATCCGCGTAAGTCTCGAACCCGTTGGAATATCAGGATAAAAAGTACTCTATGTGTTAATAAAAGTTATAAACTATCTGTGTGCTAAATTTCATCTAAATCCGTTCGGTAGTTTTTGCGTGAAAGAGTAACAAACATCCATCCATCCATCCTCACAAAATAATATTAGTTGGATAGAATAATGTATCCAATATACTAAGTTTTATGATATACATATATACTCAGACATATATTTCACATGCATATGGCAAAGGGCTGCAGGCATTTATGTGATTTCAAAGTATGTGTCCACGTAGTTTCTTTTTCATACAACATAACAATTAGGTACAAATCTCAAATCTGATGATCTAAGTAAATAATAATTATGATAGGAAAGACGGGCAAAGTAATTAATACCATCCATTTATTCTCTATTTAAATAACTGTAGAAACTGGTTTAAAAAGTGGTTTTAATTATATCTAGCAAAATTAAAACCAACCTAAATAATTATCCAATTAGTTACTGAAGGCGCAAAACTACAGTCATCAATCATTATCACTTTCTAATCTCCTTACTTCAGTTGTTTTAATTCAATTTATAATACTTCAACAAATTATACTTTGAATAGTTGACGTCTTTTGAATAAATTACTTGAATAATGGCACTTGTATTGTTAACAAAGCTGTTTGAATGAATAACTAGGCTTTTACTGTAATACTATATAATTTTCAATATGAAATAAATTCCTGAAACACCGCTATGATAAAAAGCATCTTGCTTTTGAAGTTGAAATATTTGCTAAATAAATTAAGAGTACATGGACTGATGATGAAGTAAATTAAAAGACTACGACCAGCACCCTAATTGCTTAACACATTATCAATCGGAGTTGGTTTCATTTTGACAGTTCAACAACATTCATTGCGTCATTTACGTTGTCGAGCAGACAAATTTTTCGAACACATGAAGCAATGGATAAGCAATTTGTTTCAAAATGAAACCAACTCTGATCGATAATAGTAATAATAATAATATATTAAAAAAAAAAAATAATATAATATAATAGTGTTTATTTTTGTAAAATATCTCATATTTCGAACCACATTAACCTGTGTTGCTCAAACATTTGCTTAGTACATGCCACCCCAAGGACAAAAGGTAAAATTTCATACATTCACACATCAACACGGAATTAAAATCGTTTCAGTAGATCAAGTTTGCGCAACAGATTATAGAAATTAAAAATTAGAGAGTAAGTACACGGGGAATGGAGAAACAGAAATGTTTTTGAAATAAATTAAGGCGGCTGTATTAGTAGGCACGTGTGTGTATTTGAACTCCGAATCTATTAATTTAACAAACTCCTGGTTTCTCCTTGGTTTTGAGTTAATTCGACTTGATTTAAGACTTGTAACACGTCTACAGAGGTGTGGCATTTTATTTAAATGGATTACGTTTTTTCAACATAAATTAGTGTTAATTCTGGAAGTGTTATTATTCTCAGTTTTAATCATGTTCCGGCAGTTTGAGTAATTTATGCGGCCAACCAAAGTGGCATTTTTCTTTGGTATTGTTCATCGAATTGTTGAGCTCCTTAAGTTTTGAGTTGAGCTGCTCGATTACTGACAAATACGTGCACTGACTGGACAGGTCTACTCATTATGTGTGGTTCTTTCACCAAAATACTATTTCAGACACCAAACTACCGATCAGACCAATATTATGTCTGTACTTTAAAAGAGACTGTGACCTCTGTGTTTGTTTCGACCTTTCTTCTCAGAGTAGTCAGATGTGGCGACCTCATCTAGTTTTTTTTTTAAATATGATTGACATGAAATAGTACATTTTGATCCAAGTGGTGAATTTTTGTTATTACATTCGAGCCGTAGCGTAGGCGAGGTTGTTTTTGAGCCGAGAACTGCAATAACAAATGTTCACGTGTATCAAACGACGTTTTTCAATACACTTGTGAAAAAATAAAATAACGAAAAATATTTTTGTCATGAATTATGAGGAAACTATGATTTAAAATTTCTTTTTTTCCGTGCTTTGCTTTTGCCAGGTTGAAGGAGAAGCACAGGTATAAAGCCGATAAACAGCCTAATATGAAAAATAGAAAATTCAAAGATTTTGAGTTTAGAGCACAAATAAATGTTAATTTGTTCATAAACATTTTTTTTATTGAAATAATCATGGTTTTTGATGATATTCTGTTTATAAACATTATTTAAATATTCAAAAAATATTAAAGTAATATTTACTCTTTGCCGAGATTTAAAAAAAACATTCACCTCCGAATAGAGACGGTGTGAATAGAGGCATTGAACCAATTTGGACTAAGTATAGGTATAAGTTATCGGTGGCAATTTTTATTCCCACACACGTGTTGGAAAATTAAAAATTGCACGCGTATGATATCGTCGGTCGAATCACGAAGGGGCGCAACCAACAAAATTTCGGATTTTGAGCTATTTACACCATTGAATTCTAGATGTCAAGTTTTATTATGTCACGAAAAGGCGTAACCAAAATCTCAGTCTTTAATGTGTTAGGAGTAGTCGCGAACAGCCATATCTACTATTCCTTTAATTTAAAACATCACGAATAGGCGAATCATCAGTTACGCCTGTACATGAATAGTAATATTTTTTCACGAAGAGGCGTAACGTAATTTGGCGCGAATGAAACAAGGACCTGTCAAAACTTAACTTGATCATTGTTATTCATTCATTGTGCAATTTGTTAGCTGAAAAGTTTGTTTTTGAGGTAAACTAATTAATTTCTTTGTTTAAAGTGTCCAAAAAAGTACCAATGTACTTTGTGTAATATATACTGGGAAGGCACCAGTGAAGTTAAAGAGAAGCTTCAGGAGAGATATGATAGACACATAAAGGAGAAAGAAGAAATACGACGAATCAAAACAGAGTGCAAGATTCGAGCTACACAAAATACGAACATTTGTTGTGTTTCGTTTGATTTGCAACAAGTAATTTATTTGCCGCAATGTAAAGAAAGTGCTCTTTTTTATAAAAGACGTTTGGCAAATTATAACTTCACGATTTATGATCTAAACTCCAAAGATTGTGTGTGCAACTTATGGAACGAGACGATCAGTAAGAGAGGTGCAGATGAAATGTCGACTAGTGATCATTATTTCTTAACAAATTGTGATAGGAAGGGAGTGAAAGAAGTGTTTATGTTCAGCGACGGCTGTGTAGGCCAGAATAAGAACTCCACAATGGCGGCAATGCTCTTATATTTGATTAATAACTGTGAATCGATTGAAGAAATCAGTTTACGTTACTTCTGTTCTTTTCATGGACAAAGTGAGGGCGATTCTGTCCATAGCGCGATAGCATATGCAATGGATCAGGTTGGAAACATTTATGTACCCAGTCAACTAGAACCCATCATACGATTGGCCCGCAAAAAGCCTTATGAGGTCAGACTTTTGAATTATGATGATTTCAGAAAAGACCTCGCATCAAAACTAAAGTTGCTACAGTTAAAAAAGGGAGATGATCAAACTGGTGAGTCATTTAAGTGGACAGACGTCATGGAATTTAGAGTACTGAGAAACCAACCAACTACACTGTTCTTCAAAACTAGTCACATGGAAACACAATACAAATCTATATCACTGAAACGAAGTAATGTACATTGGTTGAGGACCAACGTCGAATAGTTAAACCACTCTTTAAAAAAAAATTCCAAAGAGAAGTATAATGACCTAATGAAAATGTGCAGCGGAGATACACCGATAATAAGGAATCGAGAACATGTTTTTTACTACGAAAACTTACCCCACGATTGATGATTATTTTAGTAATAATTAATACAACTTTTATTAATGAGTATAAGAATTACTACTTATTTTGATTGGATTTCCGACCCTTTTTTGATTATTATATGTACGAGTATTTTTTTAGATTCTTATATTATGAAATAAGATTAAGCTTCAGTATACTTACCGTTTTTTATTTAATTTAAATCCTAGATACCGGGCGTAAATGAAATTAATGATATTAATTGTACATCACAAAGGGGCGTAAGTGAATCTTTTTTCAAAAAAAATCGAATATCTCCACAGCCAACTGTTTTACACAAAAAAGTTAATTAAATATATAAACAGAATTAACCATTAATCAAAACCAATATTCGATAAACCTCATATAAGAATTAGGTAAAATGTTACGACGGTATATAATTGTACATTTTATTAAAAATCGCTCTCCTGAAAAATTTGCTAAAACTCAGATAAGCCCTTTCGTGATTCGACCGACGATATACAGGGTGTTTGGTGCATCGTTTGCCAAATTGAATTGGCCGAAAGAAGAGGTCATTTGCTATCGCTTCAGGCTCAAGTACTCATTTTTGGCCACACCGGTTTTTTTATTACAACTTTCTAATTTTTATTTTGAAAAAATCCAAAACTCAGCATTAAAGCTTAAATTAAAAAAAAGTTTTAAGTGTAGTCGTCAAATTTCATTTTTATTTACATATGTACTGTTGTATGGCTCTATCAAATTTAAAATTACTTGCCAGTTACATCTAGTTTTTTTTTAATAAATCACAAAGTTTTTGGAAAAATAAAAAATGAACTTAAAACTCAACTTTAAATAGCTATAAAAAAAAAACTAAAAGCGATCGGGATCTTCGAATTATTTTAAAAGTCTATCCCCTTTCCAACGGTATGCAATGTGTTAAAAAACTCTTTTAGTATCTTTAATAATTAGCTAAATGTGTAGTCGAGACACATCAGGCTGATATTGGATATTACGTTTAAAACACTAGTTTTCGCATAAATTACATGCTAATAGTAGATAGATACTGTTATCTCACGTCTTAAGTAGTCTCTTATCTCGTTCTTACATAGGGAACTTTCCTCGAAATTGAAAAAAAAATACATTATTACAAAAATAATCATTTATTAATAAGTAATTTAATTACATACTAATCTTACAAGTCTTGTTCAAACTGTCTACCACTATTGCGTATGCACGCGCGACATCTTCGTCTTATCTCAACTGTAGTGGTGCGTAAACGCATTTCTGCTTTGATCGTCATGAAAGCCGCCTCAATGCGTTGGACTAAATCATCTCTTGTCTCAACTTCCGTGGCGTAGACGAGTTCTTTGGCCCGTCCCCAGACGTAAAAATCCAACGGAGTTAAGTCTGGAGAACGTGGAGGCCAAGGAATAGGGCCATCCCTCCCAATCCATGAGTCCGGGAATGCATCATTCAAGTACTCCCTGACGGTTATTCTCCAATGAGCGGGACAACCGTCATGTTGGAAAACAAAAGACCTGTCTTCACTGAAAATTGGCAAATCAGCTAATAATAAGGGCAACTCTGTTTGCAGAAATTCTAATTCTTGTAAGATTAGTATGTAATTAAATTACTTATTAATAAATGATTATTTTTGTAATAATGTATTTTTTTTTCAATTTCGAGGAAAGTTCCCTATGTAAGAACGAGATAAGAGACTACGTAAGACGTGAGATAACAGTATCTATCTACTAATAGCATGTAATTTATGCGAAAACTAGTGTTTTAAACGTAATATCCAATATCAGCCTGATGTGTCTCGACTACACATTTAGCTAATTATTAAAGATATTAAAAGAGTTTTTTAACACATTACATACCGTTGGAAAGGGGATAGACTAGAGAACTTTTTAAAATAATTCGAAGATCCCGATCGCTTTTAGTTTTTTTTTTATAGCTATTTAAAGTTGAGTTTTAAGTTCATTTTTTATTTTTCCAAAAACTTTGTGATTTATTAAAAAAAAACTAGATGTAACTGGCAAGTAATTTTAAATTTGATAGAGCCATACAACAGTACATATGTAAATAAAAATGAAATTTGACGACTACACTTAAAACTTTTTTTTAATTTAAGCTTTAATGCTGAGTTTTGGATTTTTTCAAAATAAAAATTAGAAAGTTGTAATAAAAAAACCGGTGTGGCCAAAAATGAGTACTTGAGCCTGAAGCGATAGCAAATGACCTCTTCTTTCGGCCAATTCAATTTGGCAAACGATGCACCAAACACCCTGTATATTGCATTGTCAACCTAATCGTAGTGCGATATGAACCAGTTTTCGAGTGTATTGAAAAAGTATTTGTACAAGCCTACTTCAATCCGCCTAGCCCTTTTGTAATTATGTTGGGGTCGGCTTCAAGTCTAACCGGGTGCAGTGAATACCAGTATGTTACATGGAGTGATTCCCTATCTGACCTCCACAACCCAGTTACTGGGTAACACGATACCCCTTGGTAAGACTGGTTGTCAGACTTTCGTGCTTCTGACGACCCGTAACGACTGTCAAAGATCCAAGAATAACAGCCAACGGCTTAACGTGCTTCCCGAGGCACGGAGGAGTCTCGGTATGTAAAGATGGTCACCCATTTACGGACCGACCACGGCGGCAACCGTAGCTTAACCGGATCGATCGGCCCGTGCGGTTTTTATTACTTAGCCACGAGGCCTCTCTGTATAAACCTACTTACAGAAATAAAATCATTTAACATTTTAATAATAGGTACCTACTCTAAATAACATTTTTGACTAGCAAAATATATAGAACAAGATTAAAACTTTTCAACGGTTAACTGTATAACTACCTCATCTACCGAACACAAACTATCTTCTCATTAAAAACAAATTTAAATTCAGACACGTCTTTAAACCACCATCAAAACGTACTCTCGCGGGATAGAGCACTCCATCAAAATTTACGGGTTCCAAAACAAAAAGCGTCACAAATTATTCAGGCACTTTGCATGAATATTGGATTTTAATATCGGACTGTACTGACTTTGACCAATATATCCGCTTAGTGAATTTCACATACTAGACAAAGGGTAAAATGGCGTGTATCCGAACACGCCTAACGTGCACCGTGATTGGTCAAAATCTTCATTATCCGATTTGCCAGTTGGTTAGTTAGCGGCAGTTGGACTTTAAAATTGGTCGGTCGTGTAACGATGGCTTTTGTTGTGCTGTTGTCATTTTTGTGCTACGCGTCAAAGAGGAACAAACCAACAACAACAACAAATCTATGAATGAATCTATGAAGTAAATAACCTTAAGCTTATACTATTAAATGAGCAATATTTGTATATATACTATGCCGTTATCGATAAAACATGCAATATATTAATATTCCGGGAGCAAAAAATCGATCTAGCTAGGTCTCTTATCTGGCAAAATTAATAATAAAAATATTTTTTTTCTATTTTCACCCGAGCAGAGCTCGGTCGACCCTAGTACTGTTTGATTAACCTTAATGTCAGCTTAAAAGGGCATAGGTCATCAATCATCACCTGCCTAGCCTTTTCCCAACTATTTGTTTCATTTGTCGTTCAAAAAACATTAGTTTATCTGAAAGGCTTTATTGTATGGACATAGGTTTAACGAGATAAAAAACCGGCCAAGTGCGTGTCGGACAACGCACAATGAAGGGTTCCGTAGTTGGGATGAATTATTCCAAGAACAAACTTAACATTGTAGTTGAAAAACATGTTCTTCCGTACATTCCAACTGTATGTGTAAGTTTGTACTCACAATATTGAGAGATTTACCATGTTATTTTAAGATCACAGACTTTTTATAGGTTTTCCTGTAATCTACAGATAAAGATCTATTTTTGTATTTTTTTTCAAAGTTTTAGGCTCAGTAGTTTCGGAGATAAGGTAAGGGGGGGGGGGGGGGGAATGGTCAATTTTCGTCTATTTTCTTAAATAACTTTAAAACAATTTATTTTAAAATTATAAAAAAATATATTTGAGATCCTCATAGTAAGTCCTTTCATTTGATATGTAACATAGTATAGTTTGCATAACTTTTTTTTTTTAATTTTCTTATTTGCCCCACAAAAGTGACCCCATGTTCAAAATTCATTTATTTACTTTACCTGTCCGTGTTTAGGTTACAGAAATTCATATGTGTACCAAATTTCAACTTAATCGGTCCATTAGATTCGGAGCAAATTGGCTGTGACAGACGGACAGACAGACAGACACACGAGTGATCCTATAAGGGTTCCGTTTTATCCTTTTAAGGTACGGAACCCTAAAAAGACGGTTTTGGTACATAACTAAGTAGGTAGGTAGGCATGAAGTTTACAAAATACTGCGGAAGTGCGGACATTGAAAGTATTACCGTCACCCGCATGCAAATTATGCAGAGCACTAACGATATTAATTTCGTACACCGACGAGAAATGAGACAGTTTCGCTCATTAACCTATTTACACGCTTTAATAAGCGTATATTAATTATAGTCTTCATTAATTACACATCTGTATGAAATCACATTATCAGAATAAATCTCTGAGTAATACGTGGTTTCCGAGTATTTTCCAACATTGTCACATTAGTTTCCTTATTTATAAATGGCAAGTATTGTGTTTCTCACTAAACAATATAAATTCCTTTATGCGCAACGTCCTGTTTTTTTTTTTAGTAATACAATTACTATAGTCACTTCTGTTGACTTTAATGCAAAAATACATTGAGGGCTATCGTATTTCGTACAATCCCAGATGAATAACATATTATTATCAGAAATGGAATAAAATTCATCGACGTGACTGTATTTCTTTCTAGACGGCTCAAGTTGCTTTGCAAACAAGGACTGAAGTAGTGTACCTACTGAGCTAGACGTCCGAGAAAATCACAAAACCATTTACGGCCTTCACTTTCTTCAATAGCTCACTAAGAATTTGACTCATACGCCAACGCTAAAATAAAATTGAAACTACCTGTAAATATTTGATTTTAGAACAAGTTCCAAAATCACTTCGTTCAAGCTTCTTTTCTCCCCATCACCCTTTATACAAGCCGATATACAATTCTATAAAAATCTAACGGTGAAAATTTAGGTGAACTAAATTTATTTGTATGTACATAATTATATTAGGTTGGGGAAAAAGTCTTTTCGCATTATAGTATGTATGAACTTAAAATAAAATCTCTTTGGCTATACTATATGTATCTGGCTGGTTTTGGTACCATTGAAAGTTTAAATTTTAAAGAACATAATTCCAAATTCAAATTAGGAAAATGTGTGATTTTCATTTGTTTTTCGTACTGTCAAAATGAGTGAATCTAATGAATAAATTCGATACATTTTAAAATTTTACTACAAAAAAGGTAAAAAAGCAACGCAAGCCGCGAAAAAAATTTGCGTTGTTTATGGACCCAGTGCAGTATCTGTGAGAGTAGCACAAATTGGTTTAAGCGTTTTCAATCCGGAAATTTTGATGTCAAAGATGCACGTCGCTCTGGTCGCTCTATTACGGATAAAATGAATGCCATTTTTGAAAAAGTGGAGCAAGATCGGCATATCAGTAGTTACGACGTAGCTGAAGAACTGGGAATTGACCACAAACCAGTTTTGGTGCATTTTAAAAAAACTGGGTACACAAAAAAGCTCGATATTTGGGTACCTCACGAGCTCACTGAAAGAAACCTAATGAACCGTGTACTCATTTGTGATTCTTTATTACGACGTAATGAAACTGAACCATTTTGGAAGAAGCTGATAACTGGTGATGAAAAGTGGATCACGTACGACAAGAACATGTGAAAAAGGTCGTGGTCAAAGGCCGGTCAGGCTTCACAGACTGTGGCGAAACCCGGGTTAACTCGCAACAAGGTGATGCTGTGTGTGTGGTGGGATTGGAAGGGCATAATTAATTATGAGCTGTTACCACCAGGCAGGACCATCGATTCTAAACTCTACTGCGAACAACTGATGAGATTAAAGCAAGAAGTTGAGAGAAAGCGGCCGGAATTAATCAACAGAAGAGGTGTGGTTTTTCATCATGATAACGCTAGACCTCACACATCTTTAGCCACTCAGCAAAAATTAAGAGAGTTTGGCTGGGAGGTGTTAATGCATCCGCCGTATAGTCCTGACCTTGCACCTTCAGATTTCCACCTGTTTCGGTCTCTTCAGAATTCTTTAGGCAGTGTCAGGTTAACATCACGAGAGGACTGCCATAACCACTTGTCGCGGTATTTTGATCAGAAATCCCAAAACTTCTATAGCAATGGGATCATGTCCCTACCTACAAGATGGCAAAAAGATAACGAACAAAATGGTACCTACATACTTTAGATAAATGTAAATAATGTATATTAAAAAATGTTTTGAATTTTCTATAAAAATGCGAAGGAACTTTTTCCCCAACCTATTATAAACTAACAGATTTAAATTAATAATATGTACATGGTATATAAAAAAGGAGGGGAAAGGATCATAGGCGAAGTTAGTTTGCAGTTGAGCTGTCAATCCCTAGCGTCAGTTAGGATGGCAGTTCACTTCAAGCACATGTCAACCAAATATTCACGGTGATATTTTTCATATATTTTTACAGAATAGATCGGCTCGTACCTTTTAAGCTGACCAATCGCAAGCCTAAAAGGTAAAGTAAAATTAAAGGTACTCACGTCTATCAATAAAGCTGTATGTGCCAACGAATCCAGTGGCGTTGTTCTGCTTAGCCCCGCTGTGGAACTCCAGGATAAGTGAGGGTCCAGGAGAGTACAGGGCTGGAGGGGCATCGGCTCTACTGCCGCAGAGCTCCCGAGCCCAGGCTGAACGCTCGTTGATAGTTCCAGGAGGACCAGGGCCTTGGACTTCCCAATATACCTTCAGGTAATCGCCTCGGGTGCAGCTGTAACAATGAAGCAATAATGATATGGTTATTTTTGAAGGTTTGGTTTTTAAATCTGTTTTGTCTGTTTATCTTGACATGTTTATGATTTGATTGGTATATACAGGGGGTTCAAGCCACTTGGAGGGAAAGTGCTTTAAATAGTGAGGAAAGGGTCTGGGGTGGGGGGCTGGTAGGGAATGCCTAAGGCATTAAGTCCGCCTTTGTACCTTTTTTTTTTGGAGCGAAAAGTTTAAATAAATAAATAAAGGGGTACAGGGTACTCATTTTATTTTAGAAAACAAATAGATTTATAACATTTTGTGAGGATAAATAAATTGCATAAAACTAGTTCAATTCATATTATGCAATTAACAATGTTTTAAATTTTAGTTGTCCCATAGGGGTACGTGTAGTATTTCCCTGGAAAAAAAAAACGGTATTTGATATCTTAAAATTACTACCAAGAAAAATGTTACAGCGTATAAAAACACACGTTCTAATAAAAATAAAACACGTTATAAACCTCCGTTATAAACCTCCGTTTTAAAACTACCTATGAGGTTGGAAAACTGAAAACCACTATGTGGTAGCAATATTTTAAGGGAATAACCAATACTATCGGCCGACCATCGTTTAAAGAGTAAAGTGCTGCAAAGTCAGCGTCTCAATTTTATGAAATAAATGTTTTTCGACCTATTTTAAAGCACTTCATTTTATAAAGACAAGCCTTTATTAAGATGTCATTTAGTTTTATCGGAAAAATTATGTGACTGCTTTGTACAAGGGAATTTTTGAGGAAAATTGTTGTCCTGGCTAGGTTTTCTAAGCGTTAAATCGAACATTTTTAAATACATTTTTTTCGTCCTTTTGTGTTAGTAAATAATAAAATTGAGCTTGGTATTTTCGACTTTTAAAATGGTACACCTACTTAAAAAAACTGTACTTTTTTTGCTGCCTAATTACCGTCTCTTTCAAGATTTAGTTTAAAAAATAATCGGCCAGTGACCGGCTACGTCGAGAAAATTAAAACGAAAACGTAGACCATTTTCCTTTTAATTTTTTCGCCGTATCCGGTTTCACAAAATAAAGACTAGTTACGAACGTGTACACGATAGGTTTTTTTTAATACAAGGTTTATTTCATCCTTCTTCCCGTGACGTGACATAGACCCATCGTCATAATGTTCCCTTGCAAATATCTGCGATGAAACTGAATGACAAAAGCACCTTGAAATAATGAATTTTGCATCTTTGTGCGGACGACAATCTCCTGTTTCCTTTTGGGTTGAAAAAAAAGTATGATTGCACCTTTTCTCTTGTGATCATTTTTCGGGTGTATTTCTGAACCATTTTTGGCAAGATCAAAATGGCTTTTCAAAGTGAACATACCAGCTTAAATCCGTAAATATCTACACTCATATAAAACGCATCTCTACAAATAAGTAGGTAAATCGTAACGATCATTTCGAAATTTAATTCTCATTACCATTGGTAATTCATAGACGAATGTTGAATACAAAATGGCACATACATTTTATGCATGCAGCTTAATAAGGTTGGCCCATTCCATCGACACGGTAAATCCACAGGTATATCTGAAAGTTTGAATTTTAAATTGAGAATGCTTAGTAATTTGTATTATGAATTTTCTTAACGATCTGGGAAATAAAATGTACCAAGTTGGATGGTTGATGATAGCTGGGACTACTAGGTTTTGAGACTGAGCTAAATTTTAGGGTTCCAAACTCAAAGGGGGCCAACGGGAACCTATTACTAAGGCTCCGCTTTCCGTCCCTCTTTCTTAGGGCTGTATCTTTTGAACCGTATTAATAAGTAGACACTAGAAATTTTCTCAGAGTATGTATTACCACAGATTAATTGTGGTACGGAACTCGTCATGTGCGAGTACGTTTCGCATTTGGCCGTTTTTTCAAGATATAACAAAAGAGGAAGAGGATATAACAAATATACACATATTTCAATTATTGTATACATATATTTCAATGGCAATATTTCAAGAAAGGTAGGATGAGATGGTTGATGGATGGAGGATAGGTGAAGTTCAAAGAATCACTATTACACAAGTTAATTAAGAGTAAGTATGCCTATCAAAATATCTGTATAAAAAGAGATGCGAAAGAGATGTTACAACAAAAGGAACTTTGGTTTGCTTATATAGTCCAATACCAGAGATAAGAAATTCATAAATATTTTATCCACTTCCACGCAAAACGGACGAAATGCACCAGTACAGTAAATCGCAAAACGACTGAACGGACGAAAGTAACTAGATAAAAAATGGGCGTGGCGAGCGCATTCCGCGCCTTAGTTTTTTATTTTTTGGAATTTTGTGTGTGGACCCACTCCTTGCGTTCCAGGTTCTTTGGAAAGGTGGTTGGGTGTAGTATATTTTTGCCAAAAGCTGTGAAGCTGTATCGGTATTATGAACATAGTCTGTGGTTGAAAAAAGTTAAAGCAGCAAAACGATCGATTATTGAACGGGTAACGTATCACTGCTGTGATTGGTTGAGATATTTATACCCACATCACAAATGTCACCGACCTTCCATCAATCCGATTGGGTACGCCTCTCAAATTACCGGTTTGATTTTCTTCAATTACGTAATTATGTGTTCACCGTACTGATATAAATTATTAATGTAAAATCGATTCAAAGCTTAAAATAAAGCAGGTTTTATCTGGCAAATGTGGCTACGACGACATATTTATCAAGCTAGGAAAACAATTTATTTCAGTACTAGCCGTTGCCCGCGGCATCGCCCGCGTGGATGTCGGAAATTATCCCACGGGAACCTACTACCGGGATAAAAAGTATCGTATGTGTTAATCCAGGTTATAAACTATCTATCTGTGTGCCAAATTTCATCTAAATCCGTTCAGCCGTTTTTGCGTGATTGAGTAACAAACATACAAACATCTTCACAAACTTTCACATTTACAATATTAGTAAGATAAGCTGACCTATCATTGTATGAAAAGCCTAGAGAATGCGAAGTCAGTTTATTCTGGAAATATAATATACCTACTTTTGGCTAAGTAATAACAGCCACACATCTATCAGGTTAAGCTACGCTTGCCGCGGTAGGTTCGTGGTTTTTGGTGACCATCTGTACATACCGAGATTCTCCCGTGCCTCGGGTTGGTCCCGGCTGTCATTTTTGGATATTTGACAGTCGTTACTGGTCGTCAGAAGCCCGAAAGTCTGACAATCAGTCTTACCATTGTACTGGGTATTGTACTAACCAGTAACTGGGTTGTGGAGGTCAGATAAGCTGTCGCTCCATGTAAAATACTGATATCCAGCTGCATCCGGTTAGACTGGAAGCCGACTGCAACATAGTCGAAAAAAGGCTAGGCAGATGATGATATACCTACTTTTACCTATAGCTTAATAAGTCGTCGAGTGTACGATCACCTTTTATATCTTCACTTGTATTGGAGTTGACATTTTTTGGGCACCTCTACCTAACTTAATTGGACAAAAGGACAAGTGACAAGTTCCTTACCGTTTTCGAGGTGAGATATTTTTGTTTCTGATTCGTCGTTTTTATTTCTACGGCAACTCTCAAACTCAGTTGCCGTTGACATAAAAACTGTCCGTAATGCTTTCACTTGTGACGGTGAACGTAATATGGTAGGTTTTTTTTTCAGGAAAAAAAAATAAAAATAGTTTCCGTTATGGGAAAGGAAATAAACAATGGCTTTTTTGTAAAGTCGATAAAATTCGCAAATAAATTTTACCAAACGCAGCGGTATCTTACATAGCAACACTGATTAGACGCCATTTTATCGGCCGCCATTTTTCGCTGTCGCTATATAAAAAGCTGCTGCGTTTGGTAGACATTATCATCAATCGGAATTACTCCATTATCGTAATCAGTCCAATAAACGCTATGAAATAATAATAATAATCATAAAAAAAAATATTTCAGTTAAGTTTACAAACTTCTAAAATATATAATCTTACATAGAGGCCTCATTTTAAGTATAATAAATACCTGTACTAGGAGACCCCGCTCTTCTAAAACTAGAAACAATAATAATGTAGGAGTGTACATACAAAAGAAATTTAACTTAAATCTAGGAAGGTATGTGTACTTTGAAAAAAAGTCTTATGTGCTTAAAATGTATTACGATAAAACCTTCTAGTAATTGTAGTAAAAAGGCATGGCCGCTCACATTAATCACAAACTTTTATTTCATTCAAAATTAATATTATTTAATTTTTATTTGTAACTTCTGTTTCATTCAGAACATTATTTTATTTTTATGTTAAACAAAAAATATTTTACCTCAAAGGTATTCTAATTCTTCTTCTCTTCAATCCTAAATCCATTTCAGTAATAAACATTTCGTATTCATTCTTTTGCAAGTGTTCCTTCATCATTCACTTGTCATTCGTACTCGATAGATACAATAAATCATCTACATGTCGAATTCAAACAAAGGGTAAAATAAAAGCAAAAGAGCCTTAGTTTTAGTAGAAACGTAGGTATATCTTTTGATCTATTTAGACTTGGCAACGAGTACTAAACAAACAATGGACTGACTAACTGGAGTTTCGTTGCATTAAGAGACGGTTTTCTTTGAATGCGATCGATTTATAGAGAAAATAAATTGAGGAGCTCTATATTTATATTGTTGCAATTTTATCTCTCGATTTAAAGCTTTCTTCTGTTGTGTAACGTCGGCCTTATTTAAAAACTTTTTTTAAAGTCTTTTTCTAGGTTTTTACCTATGTGCCCATCAAATTCCTATAACCATTTTAGCGTGATCGATTAAGAAAAATAAAAACAAATAAACCTTAGTTCGGATTTTCTAAGGAAGAATTTAATTTTTCCTTATAAAATAAAATTATTATTATTATGTATCAATCAATCAATCTGCCTAGCCTTTTCCCTGCTATTTTGGGATCGGCTTCCAGTCTTACCGAATGCAGCTGAATACCAGTATTTTACATGGAGCCACTACCTATCTGACCTCAACAACCTAGTTACTGGGTAATACGATACCCCTTGGTAAGACTGGTTCTGACCACCCGTAACGACTGTCAAAGATCCACGAATGACAGCCAGGACCAACGGCTTAACATGCTTTCCGAGGCACGGAGGAGTCTCGGTATGTAAAGATGGTCACTCATCCACGGACCAAAACCGGCAAGCGTAGCTTAACCTGATGGATCGACCCGTGCGGCTGTTAATACTTAGCCACGAGACGTTGATATTAATCATAATTCTGTATTTAATTCTTGTATGCAGGTGTGCGCATTAGCTTATACCTCCTAGAAGAAACTTTTGTATGGTAGTTAGTACCGAATACGATCTAGGCCATAAAATATTATATTATACATTATTAACTACGTAAGGTACGCTGAAGAAATTAAATTATTTCTGAAGTTTCTACTCGTTAAGTCTGTTTTCTGACTGTGAAGTTACGCAGTTGACTTGCTTACTAGCCGTTATTTAATCAGATGTATGTTTTTCATCGTACCTATATGTTTTAATGTTTATTAATCCTAATGAGCGACTTAATTTTTTTAGCGAATTTTATGTTCCTCTATATTTGTTTTCTTGGTATTTAGCTGCATCCGGTTAGACTAGAAGCCGACCCAAACATAGTTGGGAAAAGGCTAGGTAGATTTTATATTTGTTTTCTTGGTTTGTAGATCACACTTCAGGCGTGATAAGTAGATACTAGCTGCATTGATCGAGATGTGGTTATCAATGTAATTGGTCAGTTTGAAGTAGGTACTGTTTTTGATCCTTAGTTCAGGCAAAATGTTGTCAATATCAATATGAGAACCCTTGGGAAAATTTAACGCAATAAGTAAAATAGTTCATCAATCAGTTTAAACTTTACGAAATAAAGACGAATCCAAAAACTATGCATTTTGTCAAACAAACACAACTATTTATAGTTCAAATCCTAAAAAAAAACATGACAGCGCAAACATCTACTCATGACGCAGCGCGAGTCCGTCAAATCACGTAACCGAAAAGTGACAAATTTCGCGCACAATTTCGACAATTCCACCAATTCCGCCCATTCCCCTGCCCCAACTGTATCGGAAACCATCGTCAACACTAATCGTTTTGCCGAACAACATGTTAAGCTTTCGATTACAAATACTAGTCGTCAACCGTTCGGCTGTTTGCCAGCACGATGCACTGTGAATTGCAAATCTGACGGTTGTGCCAGTTTGCTTGACCACCTCGATTTTCATCACAATACATGTGTTAGCCTTGTTTTTGTGGCGTTTCCAGCATTTTAATGACGTCACGGATGGCTGGTTTAATGCTTTTTAAAATAAAATGGCAAAATGGTAACAAACATCGAATTTAAAGGGCGTATGAGGGTTTTTGAATTTATTGTATCTCTGGAAATCAAAACGCATTGAGAAAAGCAGGTCTGTAGGTAATATATTTTTATTAGCTCAAATCAATAATCCTAACAAATCGTTAACTGAATAAAACCCAGCCAAGTGCGTTTCGGACAACGCTTTTTTGTGATAAAACTACAAATTAACGATTTTCGGACTTTTTTCTTTACTTGTGCTGTGTGACCTTGCTTCATGCCAAATTTCATGATTCTAGGTCAACGGTTTGATTTATTTGCGAGTATCAAAATATGTCGCGTATGTGGCCGTACTTTTTTTATTACGTTGACTTGATTTTTGAAGACCTCCACGGGACCGTAGACCTACCTATTCAATATTAATTTCAACTTGTTACCTCTACGCGTTCCTGAGAAAAAGGGTCTAGACAGACAGACGGACGGACAATGAGGTGATCCCATAAGGGTTCCGCTTTTCCTTTTGATGTACGGAACCCTAAAAATAAATAGAAGTCTATCTCGATTCCTGCTCTTATAACAAACGTGCGATAAAGTTGACTTCGATCGCTCGATCCCATTCAGTAGTTGGATCCGACGGAAATTTTAAAATGTAATTTGACTGGAATTTGATCCGATATTATTATAAGTTAAATTAAAAAGCAACTACAACGTAGTTAAGATAAAAGGTGAATTCGATTAAATTAGGTTGGACCTATAAAAAACAAACATATAGATAAACATAATACCTACCCAGTTTTAAAAGATAACAATACCTACTCTAAAAAGTAATTAATAGAATCTATTAATAAATAAACATCTTTCTTCAACAAATAAAGGCACAAACTCACTACACAATGGGTGTAAGTAACATATGCGGTCCAGTAAAGTCGGGAAACTTTCCAAGAGCTCGGGGAAAGATTTGTCTTACCGTTGTTTCCCTGGAGTGGGATCCCCGCATTGTGCGATCGATCTAACTGGAGTTGACAGTGTGAGAAATAATAAAGAAAGCAGGTTTGTACGTATGTATACCTACTGGAGAAGTTTATAGTACTTAGTCTATACTATGTATTTCTGTGATGCAAAGTTTTGTATAAAACGAGATTAGTACTATACAGGGCGTTATTTAAATCACCGTTAACCTCATTGTACACATCATTATGAACAACTTTTACTATGGGACCAAACCTGAAATCGCGAAAAAAAAATAGCTATTCCCTACATTTTGACGAGTTATGCGAACATATATATAGGGAACAGCTGATTTGTTTGTGGACAGTTTTTAGAGGGTACCAAACAGAAAACAAATAAATGTCCTTCCTACAATGTTAATATAATATGTTGTTGTTTACTTTCCACAAAATCATACATAATTTCAGCACTCATGAAAATACGAACACAATAAACGCAGACAGAACAAAAACATTTTGGCGACATACAAGACAGTTTAAACATACGGTCTCAAAACAAGGCTCACTTTTTGCGCCATGTAACCCTAGCCTGACTTAATTTAATGCTAGCACAGCATACTACGAAATTTACAATTCCTTTTTTAGTACAACGCCCGATGTGAAATTTCAAACGGCATGTTGAAGTTGAAATGATATTGATTGCAAATTCGAACGAATTTGTCTTTAGGTATTCGGTAGTTCATGTGGTGTTTTATAGTTACTAGCTTGTGCCCACGACTTCGTCCGTGTGAAATTTCTTGTTCCCCCGTCCCACCGCGTCGTATGGCATTGCCCGCCCGCGCTATTGCTTCGTTTTCGCTTAGCGTTATTTCTGACATTTTTTATTTTTGCTCGGCTTCTAAGAGTCGTAGCGTGATGGAAACTAGTATATCGCCTTCCCTAAGAATTGTGCTATCAAATGCAAAAATATTTTGTTAAGCCGTAAAAACCGAGCGAAGCAGGTTAACTAGTACATATTAATTTATTAAGGTTATTTTCTGTGGAATTCCTAGATACCTACCTTATTTATGATGATCAAAGACGAAATGAAGATGTTGTTTATTCTGTAATGGTTTTTTTTTATGAAACATTTGGTTAATTTTTGTCGTTCATAAACAAACTTTGATTAATCATAAAACCAGTAATGTATTTTGCTTTACTAGAATGAAATATAAATAGATCATGATGACCCAATGTGGTTTCAGAACAGATGTCTTTGAAACAGCTACCCACACAAAAATCGCATCCTACGCTAAGTTATGATTAGCTGGATAAAATGTCAGATCTATTTGCGACCTAATGGCATCGAACTAAAGGCATGGAATATTTCAGAAAATAGTACCGATATTTCTGGAATATTCTATTTTAATCATAATCTCAAATTAGACTCACACTTCAACGCCTGTGTGTCCTTATGTTTGCGGTTTTGTATTTATTTATATAGTTAGATAGCTAATCAGTTAAATTGTAGGTATTGCTATGAATATTTTTAACACAGGTGGATTTTATCAAAAAATACGGCCAAGTGCGTGTCGGACCACGCACAATGAAGGGTCCCGAATTGAAAATAATTTGTCCGAAAAACAAACTTAACATTGTAGTTGAAAAACTAGAAATCCCAAAAAAAAAAAATGTATGCGATAATATTACAAATTTACTGCTTTTGTGCTGTAAGACCTTGCTTCATGCCAAATTTCATGATTCTAGGTTAACGGCAGTACCTACAATCATGAAATTTTTGTAATCGCAAGTAAATCAAAATCTGTATCGGGTACTGCATCCTATAGGTTTTGATTTACTTGCGATTATCATAATATATCGAATAAATGGCCGTATTTTTTTATTGCGTTGACTTAGAAGCTTGACATTTTTAGATCTCCAAGGGACTAATAGACCTACGTATTTGATATTAATTTCAAATTTATACCTCCACGAGGTCCTGAGAAAAACGGTCTCGACAGACTGACAGACAGACAGATGGACATCGACATGAGTATAAGGGTTCCGTTTTTCCTTTTGACAAACGGAACCCTAAAAATAAAAAAAAAACAGAATTATTATGGCAGTGTGAGCCAGCGTGCGAGTCTGCCTACCGAGTAGCTGCAGTACAGCAAGTCGCACTGTGTAAATAGCCAAGGCAGGCCGAGCTACTGACATGCGAGTACACAGTGCGAGCAGCAGTTTACCATCAAATTGTCAGCTCGAACTGTGTAAACCAGCCATTACAATGGTCACGTTTACTTCGGTGACTCAACACTTGCTACAAAAATACTTTCGCACTCTGAGATACATACATGTTACAACATGGATAGTAGGTATAGGATAGTGTATCGATAGTATCTTTATACAAAATATCGGCACTGTTTTCGAATTTGAATTTCAAGTTCGACTCCATAATTGAAACTCACTTGCTAGCAAGAAGCTTCGTTGATCAGTTTCTTATTATTGAATCTGTAGTTCGGTGTCGTCAGCTGTTGCATATTAATAGGAACAGCTATAAAGTTATCTAGACTGCTATAGTTGAAGTAAAACAGTCTCCTCCTTTGAATCCTATGCGCTGTGTTAAATTGTAGGTTGGGCCGAAGCATTTGTTACTCGTACGATATGAGATTTAGTGCATTATTAATTTAACCAGTGCCTTTGTTATTGTATTTGATAAGCATTACTGTGTATCTCGAAAAAAGGAGGAGATTCACAAGTCAACAAGTATATAAATTTTTTTATAAATGACCACGCATAACTTTTTACTGAACTGTCCTATTTGAAAGATTCTGGTTTTATTTCGGAGAATATTAGAGTATCCTCGAAATTGGTTCCATGTAAAATTTATTAACTTTGCTTGGTAGTTTGTGAGTTGGCTTCAATAATACGTATTTTATCCCACGTTTTTAACCGACGAAAAAAAAAGGAGGAGGTTCTCAGTTCGACACGTATGTTTTTTTATTTTTTATTATGTATGGCCACGCATAACTTTTTACAGAGTTGTCCGTCCGATTTGAAAACAAACTGTTTTATTCGAGAGGGTATATCAAAGTTGGTCCCATATAAAATTTATTAACTTTGCTTGGGTAGTTTTTGAGTTAGCTTCAATAATATGTATTTTTCCCCAGTTTTATATGGATGATGTTCTAGTTTGTTTTGCAGGTAGTGGTATTAGAAATCGTGTGGGGTAAGGTGGGTACCACAACTAAAAAATTAAAAATAAAACTTTTTTACAAAAAAATGTAACCGTCTTCCAAAAACAACACTACAAAGTAAAAAATAACTTTAATTTCGGAAGTCGGTGGCAAAAAATGAAAATACGTTTAACCAGACACCGACTTCCGAAATTAAAGTTATTTTTACTTTGTAGTGTTGTTTTTGGAAGTCGGTTATATTTTTTTGTAAAAAAAGTTTTATGTGGATGATGTTTTAATTTCTTTTGCAGATAGTGGTATTCGAATTTGTGTGGGGTATTACCAGAACTAAAAAGTGAAAAATAAAACTTTTTACAAAAAGAAACAACCGACTTTCTAAAAAAACACAACAAAGTGAAAAAATTTCGGAAGTCTGTGGCAAAAAAACGAAAATACAAAACCAAAGACACCGACTTCCGAAATTAAAGTTTTTTTTCATTGTGTAGTGTTTTTTTTGGAAGTCGGTTTTTTTTATGTAAAAAAGTTTTTTTTAAATTCTTTTTGTTAGTTCCAACTGGTAGATAATTTCAGTAGTTTATTTATTTATTTTATACATTAAGCACACAAATGCACAGCTATCAATCAACCTTTGAGTGATTTAGAGACAAACAGTGGTAGATGCAGTAACGAAAATTGTGGAATAAATATTTATTTAATAGTTTCTTGTTGGTAAGAATTTAAATTTACGGGTTCCAAAAGCTAAATTTCTTGTATTTTAAGGTAAAACTATAATGTATTTGACGTACATTTTCCTTGTTTATTTTTCGCAAAATAAAATGAAATATACAGTAAAAATAATTCGCGTCCAGAATTCAATATTTTTGAACGCAAAACCCCGGTATGGTCGAAGGAATCAAAATGGACCGAACACAAGCGCGGTACATTTGATTTTTAGATTTTCCCGAAACACGTATAGGATTGAATCAGAACATTCACATATGACTTTTATTCAATTCTTCCGTAGCGGCCGACAGCATAAAAAGTGAAATTAAACTCCTGTTGAAAAATATAGCTGAACTTTTAAATTCCCAAACCTACAGAAAATGTTTTTTGATATTCCAATATTGTATATACTGCAAATAGTAAATATTTTTTGAGTCATGCGAGTCCCAACTTACATATTTCATGGGATTTACAACATGTATACACCGTGTTTTTTTTATTTGCTTTAACTTCGACATAGTACATTAACAAAAACTATCTTGTTACAAAAAAAAAATGATTTTTTATTTTTATACAAAACAAATAAATATTGAGTTGATAACCATTGTAAAAGGCACTTTTATCTTAAAACAATAACAAACTATTGTCAAATTGACGTGACAGACAGACAGAACAGACACATTGTCTAAGTAACGTGAGAAGCTAGTGGCTAAGTAATAACAGCCGAACGGGTCGATATATCAAGTTAAGCTACTCTTGCCGGGATTGGTCCGTGGATGGGTGACCATCTTTACATACCGAGACTCTTCCGTGCCTCGGAAAGCACGTTAAGCCGTTGGTCCCGGTTGTCATTCGTGGATCTTTGACAGTCGTTACGGGTCGTCAGAAGCCCGAAAGTCTGACAACCAGTCTTACCAAAGGGTATCGTATTACCCAGTTACCGGATTGTGGAGGTCAGATAGGCAGTCGCTCCATGTAAAACACTGGTATTCAGCTGCATTCGGTTAGACTGGAAGCCGACCCCAACATAGTTGGGAAAAGGCTAGGCAGATTGATTGTCAAATTGACGTGACACAAAAAGTAAAAGGCAATATCAAACGAACTCATTATCTTTGACCTTCTTGCCGGAGGATTTGTAAGAATTGAAAACTCTTTACTTAAGAATGAAACGCAAAACAATATTTGGTTAGGGATTAAGAAGAATTTACACTGGGTTATCGTACATAAGCGATTAAATTAAGATTTTGAATATTTTAAAAACGGTATGAGTTAGGACATTAGTTTCTTGGAGAAATTAACTTAACTAGATCTGAAGAATGTTTTCTGGAAGTTAACGCGAAATAAAAAAAAACACGGTGTATAGTTATAATATTATCACACTAACATAGCGTTTAAGTTTCTTTTATACTAACTAACTGACATAAATGGATCATTGTTGTCCAAGGAAATAAATAAATTTTATTTAATTTATGTGAGACCGTAGAAGGTAAATATATACTGGTAAATGTACTGTGAAAGTATCATTTTATATTTATCAATTTTAATGCTAGCAATTCTCAATTGCAGGAGGATCGTATGAAACATCTTTCTAGTTTACTTGTACTTTCGTGTCTAAAACCCAAGCCAACAATGGAGGTTTGTTTGTAGCATGCCTACAAACCTTAGGCTGAACAAATGAAGTGGTCGTTGTTGTAGTGATTGTTGTACCTACTACAAATAACAAACCGTTTAAATTCCTGCCGTCGCCGTACAAGTGCTAACAACCCAGCTATCTTTCGTAGCGCCATTAAGTCACTCATTTCCGTCACTTGTCTTGGCAAGAAGATAAGTGGCCGACACGCTGTTTCCTCAATCCCAAACCTGCTACAAAATAATTCAGTACTCAAGCAGGGTACGACAACACAGTGTTCCCGTGTCTATAAATGGAAAGCGAATAGTAGCGGCTGTGTTCGTGTTTGCAGTGCGCACTGCGATCGTGGTCGGCGATAGTTTGCACTTGATGCATATTAATGTATCGTCCCGCAGTACTGTTCATACAGTTTGTATTATATCGTGAATAGGATCGGCTTTGTTCCGATGATATCGCATAATATTATTTTGATTGAATTTCAATATTCAACGGTTAGAGGTGTTTGACTATTCAACATCGAAAAATTTAAATGCAGATTTTTAGATTCAGCAAATCGCCGTCTGTATTTGAAAAGCAGGGTGCAATTTTCTGTGTCTAATGATTTTGATTAACATGATGTAACTTCAAAACCCGTTCAATGGTACTGCATAGAATCTCCGTGACAATGAAGACTCAGACAAAAATGGCCATATTTACGTACATATTTTGACGTAACAACACTTCTAGATACATTAGGCCGCACGTGAATGGTAACAAAACCAGTATAAACTGGGCTCAACGTCAAAGTGCTACTAATAATGTGCTGCCTACTGTATACCTAACAACTGAAGTAGTTGTTAGGTATACAGACTTTTTAAACAAAAACAAAGAAAGACAAAAAACTAACGAGCACCACTATTGCAAAAGTTATTGAAATAATAATCCAGACGAGGCAAGGTATTAAAAGATGCAGTTTATCCTCCGCCAACATCACCAAAGAGATTCGCTAAAGATGTAAGAGCAAATGAAAGAGACAGAAACGAGGTTTATATATATTTTATGTAGTCTACGGGAGCTTAAATACTTGAGTACGTACCCAATTGTAATATAATAAAGGAACATTTTAATATAATGTGAATGTAAACAAACGATCTTATAAGCTCCGCCGCAATACAACATCAATATCAGTCATAGTCATACATCATCGTCACCAAAAGAACCAACTTATAAAATCGAAGGTACTACTTCGAGATTTAATTTTGGAGTAGGTACCGAAGTGATTTAGATCCATTTTAATAAAATAATAGGTCAGGGAAAAAGATTTTTCGTATTTTATAGGCATAAAGTGTAAAATGTCTTTGGTTGTATGTCTGTATCTGGCTGGTTTTGACACCATTAAAGAGAAAACATTTAAAAAAATAAAAAGTAAAAACGAATTGTTTTTCTGTCCGCCAAAATGAGTGAATTTAACGAAGAAATTCGATACATTTTGAAGTTTAGTTTAATTTTTAGTTTAAGTTCAAAAACTAAAACCTGACTACTGAAAACTCACGCTCGATAAATTATGAAACAAGAAAATGTTCACATCTCATCATTATGAAAGAAAAAGACAGACAAAATAAAAATCCGGAGTTATATGTAATCTGTTCGATTGATATACCCTGACATGACGTGTAACTCCGGATTTTTAATTTATCTGTATATAAATTATTTTGTTAGAAGTTATGAGGGAACATACCTACCGGTCAAAATCATAAACCTTCTTTTTGCTTCTCCGTAGTCGGTAAAAAGGAATAATGCAATACAAGCTACAAAAAAATTGTGACATTTACGGACTTAACGCAGTGTCAGTACGAGTATGAGTAGCACAAAGTTGGTTCAATCGTTTTCAGCCCGGGAATTTTCATGTTAAAGATGCAGCTCGCTCTGATCGCCTCTGGTCGCCCTATTACAGATAAAGTCGATTCCATTTTTGAAAAAGTGGAGCAAGATCGGCCATATTAATAATTACGATATAGCTGAGAAGTTAGGGGTTGACCACAAAACAGTTTTGACCCATTTGGCAAATGGCACTTAAATATGTATCTACCTAATATACCTATATACCCAATCAAAATAAACTATGAAAAAAAAGGTCTTGAATTTGTGTATAAAACATGAAGGAACTTTTCCCCGACCTAATATATTTCAAGTGTGACATTATTTAAAATACTTTCCAAAAAATCGAATGAGAATAGTCTGGGAATAGTCAATTTGATTGTCTTCCAATGTAAGCACAGTCTAGTGAACAAACTTATCTAAGTTTGGTAATACGAAACTAACTTATTGTTTGATGAACAAAATTGAAGAACCCTTCAAACTAAGTTCAATGTTGGCTTAGGTATGGTATAACATTAGGTTTACGAGAATTGAAAAATGTGCAGTAAAAAATATATATTAAGGATCAGTCTATTAAGGTTTCACTGCAAGAAAAGGTCTATTATTATGAAGAAAAGGTTTATTATTATTATTATAGTATGGGTATTAAGGTCTCTTCTCAAACAGAGAAGGCGCGATCATTGACCGCCATGCTTTCTTCGCAATTTTAGACTTTTATAGGCGCAACACGTTTTCTTTTATATAAAAAAAAGATTATAAGAAAAATACATACAAACATACATCAACCCTGAAAACATTACTCTCCTTTGGGCAGTCGTGTAAAAAGAATTAGCAGCTTTTTTACAGCTGTCAACTAGGTATGTATTAACTAAATAAAATTTAATTAAAAGACAATTATCCTTTAATTTCTAAGCATGCTTGTGTAGTTAAATAACACCCCTCAAGTTAAGTCACACCCCTACTCGAAATTGAACTGTGAATCGGTCAAATTTGATATTTAATAAAAATGCATATGATGGCGGGGTCCGTTTGCTCGCTTCGCTCGCTCTCTCGACCCCGCCATCCCCTTTTAACCTAACCTATCGTAGTTGGGGTGCCCCTTGGGCCTTGGCCCGAGCTCACTTCGCTCGCTATCTAATAATAAAAAATAAAGACAAAATGCCTGGAAAATTATTATCCTAGGATATTTAACTACACAGTTATTAGAACATTCATCATATCATAATATTATACCAAATGGTCGCTTTTACTCATAAATCATGACACAACAAACATACCAATTGGGAATATGCCTTTCATGTTATTCCATAACGGCATAATCACAGCATGAATTATGCAGAACAGAACTAGTTTACTATTTCATGAACTAACTGATCTCTAGACACATCTGTAGGTACCTATTTCACGGAAATGGAGGCAGAATTGAACTTTGCTCGCCCATAGTTCCCTAATAATTGGTCTAGGTATCTCAAATCTCGAATCAAAATAAGAGAGTTATTTTATGAACATAATAAGTAAGTACAGTATGTAATTTTCGAACTAGGCACTGTCCCAAAACTGTTGGATAAAACTGTAAACAAATGATTGCGTGTATTTAAATGTGTTAACTTGAATATGTCAATAATTGTGGAATAGGGTATACAGGGTTGTATTAAATTTCAAGTTGCTATAATTCATTTTGTACGCCAATGGTGGCAAAACATGTTGAAACTCACAGATTTTCACTTTTACATCCACATTTGCATTTATATGTATAATGAATGTCACACATGTTTACAAATAAATATATCTTTATCTTTACAGAGGAGATGCCTCCTCATATACTTACAGAAAAGAAACAAGTATCAAATTGATTACCATGCTTGCTCATTGCAAGTGGACGGGGTCAGCCTTCAATATCCACATGCTCATAAAATATTACTGTCTGTTAAGTGGTGTACTGGGAAAGTTCATATTACATTAACGTTGAAAAATTGGCCAAGTTCGAGTCGGACTCGCACACGAAGGGTTCCGAACCACCATATAATATTTAACACTACGTTTTTTACTTTAGTAAAAAAAAAACACACGTTTCTTGTATGGGGACAGACACCCTTTAATTTTTAACTTTATTTTATTTTTTGTATGTGAAAATTTCAACTGTCTACCTATTACGATTCACAAGATACAGCCCGATAAAAGTCAGACGGACGGACAACGGAGGCTTAGTAATAGGGTTCCGTTTGGCACCCTTCAGGTCCGGAACCCTATAAACTTGCACACTGGTTCATGCCTGATTTCAAACCTGGTAAACTCAAACTCAAACTCAAAGCATTTATTTCAAATAAACCAATTACAGGCACTTTTGAATTGTCAATGGGTAGGTCAGTCAGAAAAATGAAGCTAGTTGCCCATTCCAAAGCGTAGTAGATCCCTATGGAGAAGAACGGGCAAGAAACTCCACGGACACTCCTTTAAATCATAATATTTTTACAAAATATTGGTTACATCGTTCATGTTGAAAATATACATCTGAGAACAATGTAGAAAGACGTGCACGTTAAAAAGCGTCCGTAATAAAAAGATAAAAACTAAAACAACTAAATTAAATATAAAAATTAAAAATAAGCCATGGCAGCTAAGAGACGACCAGTCCCAACTGACGGCGCCCGTTCACGAACATGACGCATGGATCAGCACCAATTAGCTCAACCATTTTGAAGGGAACTTAATGATCCAACACACACGCCACCACCAGCGAGACATTTGAGTGAGCATGTCATACTCTCAACCGCCAGGGCACACTCAAGTCAGAAGTAAACAAATATATCTATATGTTTTAACAGACTCATCATCCAATGAAGAAATCCGCATTACAAAAATCAATCAATCAATCTGCCTAGTCCTTTCCCAATGTTATGTTGAGGTCGGCTTCCAGTCTAACCGGATGCAGCTGAATACCAGTATTTTACATGGAGTAACTGCCTATCTGATCTCCACAACCCAGTAACTGGGTAATACGATACGCCTTGGCAAAACTGGTTGTCAGACTTTCGGACTTCTGATGACCCGTAACGACAGTCAAAGATCCACGAATGACAGCCGGGACCAATGGCTCGGTATGTAAAGATGGTCACCCATCTAAGGAACAACCGCGGCAAGAGTAGCTTAATCTGGTTGATCGACCCGTGCGGCTGTATTACTAAGCCACGAGCTCATCCAAAAAAAGAAATCCGTACTACAATAAACTGGAAGCAAACAATTTTCACTGTAACAGTACAGCAAGACGTACAAAAGAATACACTTAGCACCGTCTATGTGTTACGGGAATACGTATTTGCCTCTTAAACTGAGGACAAACGATGCAACTGGGAAATCTGTAGTGCTGAGAACGAAATAGAAACTGACTTTGGTGTCGTGAACGCAAGAGATTTGTAAAGCAAGTTTGCCGTCAACGTCTGATAAACGGTGTTTTCCTTGTGAACTGACTCTTGGATCCTAGCTGCAAGTTTTGAGTAAAACGATTGGAACAACAATACTCTTTGGAGGATGGAGGAAGAGAGGGAGAGTTTCTTGCTACATTCATTTGGTGATAGTTGATGATATTATAAAATGTGAAAATTTGTGAAGATGTTTCGATGTTTGTTACTCAAGTACGCAAAAACGGCTGAACGGATTTAGATAAAATTTGGCACACAGATAGTTTATAACCTGCATTAACACGTAGGATAATTTTTATCTCGGTAGTAAGTTCCCGTGGGATAATTTTCGACATCCACGCAGGCCATGCCGCGGGCAACGGCAGTTTGGAATAAGACATTTAATTTTTGGAGCAGTGGTGGCCCAGTGGTAATTGCCGTAACTTACGAGTTACAGGCGTTTTACTTTGAGTAAATTATTTCATCTCCACTGCTGGCAAAACCGTGAAAGAAAACATCGTGAGGAAACTGACGTCCTAAAACCAAAAATTCGAAAACATGTGACATTTACCAACCCGCATGGGCCCGCGTGGTAGATTACAGCCCGCACCTTCTCAAAGAGAGGAGGCCTGTGTCCCAGCAGCGGGAACATTATAGGCTGATTATGCATTTTTTTTTAAACTTATGTCTGACGGTTTGACAGCTTAAAAGTAATTTTTGGGAGTAAAAAAGGCTCTAAAATTGTCATAAATATATTTAACGATCTCTATCCCGCAGCTTTGCCCGCGTGGATATCGGAAAATATCCCATGGGAACCGTACATTTTCCTGGATAAAGAGTAGTCTATGTGCTATTCCAGCCTATAATCAATCTCTATACCAAATTTCATCTAGATCCGTTCTGGCGTGATTGAGTAACAAACATCCATCCAAAGTTTCGCATTTATAATAGTAGTAAGAAGTAAGATTCTAAATTATCGTTTTTAAATATTTTATTTAAATACAAACGCAGAAAATCATCATAAATTCATACCTCATTGAAAGTACCAGCAGTTAATACAATAATAGGAAATACATATTATTACTGCCTATTCCATAATTTAAGTTGACCAACCCTAGCTGAACCCTAGCTGGGTGACCATTCACCCAGCTAGGGTTCACGTATTAAGGTTAACTTAAATGCATATAGTAAAAAAAAAACCTAACATCGTTAAAATATTTTGCATGTCGTAAAGAAACGGTTTCCACTAGTTGTGTTTTCAATTTCCGCCGCCAACTGCGATACTTTTGCGTGACAATATTTTCGCCTTTTCGCTTTGTCGTGCTGGGTTAACGACTTTAATTTAATTAAAGTCACGGCATATAGCTGTGTGATGTGTGAAATCCCAAGCGTGGCACAGAATAATAAAGCGGCAATGGTTTATCTGGGCAGTGACCTTGAATTAAATACCCATCTACGGCCGCTCAGTAGATAAATACGCGTCCGTCCGTGCGTAACTGCCGCGCACTCGAACTGTTGCGTACTGTTAAACTGAGATTTCAAACTGCGTCGTTTCGGCATTTTTTTATGAAGATAAACTACTGTAACATTATTATTCTGTGGTTTCGCACAAATATCGCGGCGGGATTTTATCGCGCACTGGATTTTCAACTCTCGTTGTTGAGCCGAGCGTTGAGAATCCAACGTAACAACAATAGAGTGTATTCTGACGCGTCGAAAAAACACACTGTCTCTCTCTCTGTGTGACTCTCGACGCTAAGCAGAGCATTGAAAATCCAGTGCGCGAAATAAAATGGCTGCAATATTTTTACGTCCCTGCGAACGTCGACTAACTGCCGCGCACTCGAACTGTTGCGTACTGGTACATACAGAGATTTCGAAGCATTTCGTTTCGGCCATTTTCTATGAAGATAAACTACTGGATCATTAGTATTCTGTGGTCATGGCTTATGAAACCAACGTGGAAGAACAGTCAGGCAAATTAATTGTTTACCAAATTAACTACCAACTCAAATTGCCCGTATATTCAAATCACAATTGTCATTCTTTGACAGTTGTATGAAACGGCTATAAGAGTCAGACTTCAGCAAACAGAAAAATCCTCGCGGATGCTCGAATACTTTTTAAATTTCACCGACTATGTAACTGTATCAATATTGACTTTAAGTATAAATTTCGACGAAGACACTCGAAGATGCTCGAGCATCCGCGAGGATTTTTCCGTTTGGTGGAAAGTGATCCTATCACGGCAAATAGACGTAGGTTGTCAATTTGCATAACAATTAATTCATCGGACTGTATCTACCTGTCAATTGTTGTAATTACTGATTCAATTTGATGTGTCATCTTCAATGCTTAGTTACATAAAATTGGTATATTCCATATATAAAAAACTTTGGACTTTGTATAGGTAGATATTGCTTTTTATTCTGTAGGTATTATGACAGTTTTTACCAACCCTAAAGGACACTTAAGTGAATCCCTAAATATTATTGCACTTGTGGCGGCATCTACGTCGCCACATGCTAACTGCGCATCACACTGAGGTCACGCAAAATCCTGCATCGCGTAAACAGAGTTTACCGCACGACTAGCACATTATACGACGGCGACGTCCCGAACTCAATCTTTGGGCAGTAGCCTTCCAGGCACAACATAGGTTTAAAGAATTTATTCTCATAAGAACTTAAATAACAGTTCACTTAAAATGAGATACAAAGTGCTTACATCTACGTAAAATAAATGATCATATTTGCCTCTGAGGTGTTGGTGACGTTATAGGGTACATACATGTTTCTTGAGTTTTTTCTCAAATACACTTATACTATCACAATTCTTTAAAACATCCGTCTGGTCGGAGGATCCTACCTTTTATATGGAGGATGAGTGAACTTTACAGCCGGTTCCTCATACCTATACACTTGGATTTTCAACTCTAGGCGCTGTTAAGCATAGCGTTAAAATTCCATCGGTACACTTTTATTTAGAGATTCATTTACGTGTCACTTAGGGATGGTGAAAATGGGATTTAGTCTCACATGACCTCAAAAGTTGAAAAACATTAAGCACGCTGTTACAAATGGGTAGTCAAATCATTACTTTTTTCACACAAAAATATGTTTATTAAATAAAATGCTTTGCATTCTTAAAATGTTTTTGGCCGAATTGTTAAGAGATGTGCATGATATGATTGTGAACTATAAATATAATTTTAGTTAAGTACATTTTCTCAATAAATGTACCCAAGTAAAAATGTTCGGTACATTTATTGAGAATCTCTACCTACCTATCTAAAATTATATTTATAGTTCAGGATAGTACCATGTACATCTATCAACAATTCGGCCAAAAAACATTTTAAGAATGCAAAGCATTTTATTTAATAAACATACTTTTGCGTAAAAAAGTAATGATTTAACTACCCATTTGTAACAGCGTCCTTAACAAAAACTTGAACTCAGCTAGAACTCAAGCACCAAAATATGTACTTAAGACTTGTTCATAAGATGAGCGAACACGTTTTTGCAGACAAATGTCAGCTCAAAACTTTTTCTCTAACTATCTTAACTTTCATATCAGAAGATTGATGCGTCATTCACACACAGACGAAAGAATAACTGGATACTAGATATATTCGTTTGTGATTGATCAATCGAATCGAGTCTATCCACTGCGAGGGATAAGTTTCATCAATCATCTGTCACCCATCTAGTAACCGGACTTCGAATGACAGCCCCGCAGTTTTTCCATATGTGTGAAAGATTGCTCGGTAACTGTATATTATTTTTTGTCTGCAAAATACGAACAAAAAACAATGTTAGCCAACATACCTTACCATGACATACACTTCTGGACACATCTTTTGGCCCACCTTGTATTTTCAGTTTCGTTTGGTCCTAGCTAAAATTTTATATTAGGTCGAGCAAAAAGTTTTTATGCAGTTTTGAACCTGGCACATTCACAATTTCATTCAATAGTCTTTTTTTGAATTTCGAACACAGAATTTAAAGAAACAAAAGACAATTTGGAGCCTGTTTGTTGATATCAAACAATCGAATACTAAGAAAACTTGGTTTTATTGGTTTACTTGGATTTAATTCTTGAAAAAGTGATTGATATCTTTGGTTTTGTAACAAACATTACTTATTCTTAACATTAAGGTGAGGTTCTATCAATAATCTATGGATACTTCACCTGAAGTCGCCGCCCAAGCTGTGGCACTTATTCAGGCCGGACACAGCCAAAGAAACGTGAGTGCTCAACTTAATTTAAGTCGATCTGCGGTCCGAAATGTTTATCGGAGGTACCTAGAGACAGGCGGCTTTGTTCGTCGCCAAGGAAGGCCACGATCTCGGGTCACAACTGAAAGGCAGGATCGATTCATCGTGACGACCAGCTTGAGAAATCGTCACCTTACCTCCATTGAGATACAAAACCAACTTCGCGACTTCCACGGAGTATCTGTGAGCGCTCGAACTGTTCGGAGAAGGTTAAAAGAACGCGATATGGTACCACACAAGCCAGCTAATGGCCCCAAACTAACGCGAGCCCACCGAACAGCGCGCCTTCATTTCGCACGCAGTCATTTAAATTGGACGCAGCAAGATTGGAGCCGTGTACTCTTTTCTGATGAGTCTAAAATTGTGTTACATGGCAATGATGGAAGGAAGAAGGTCTACCGACGTAAGGGAGAGCGTTTCGCACAATGCTGCTTTGAAGAGAGGGTTGCTTATGGCGGTGGCTCATGGACTGTCTGGGGCGGTATATCCGCGAGCGGCAAAACTCAACTTGAGGTTGTTACAGGACCACGGCTGCCAACATTAAATGCTGAAAGGTACATTCGTGAGTGCTTAGAACCTCACGTGATACCATACGCGGACTATGTGGGCCCAAATTTCCTTTTTATGCATGATAATGCAAGAGCCCATGCGGCCGGCATCGTCAGGGAATATCTTTGGGATATGAACATCACAGTTATGGACTGGCCAGCTAGAAGCCCAGACATGAACCCCATTGAGCACATGTGGGACGAGCTAAAAAGACGTGTTAGGGCTCGTCAGCCAGTTGCCCAGACGATGCAGGAGTTGAAAACTGCCATAGAAGAGGAATGGGAGATGATCCCTCAAAATTTCATAGAGCGGTTGATAAACTCTATGCCTAATCGTATGAGAGCTGTGGTAGATGCCCATGGAGGCAACACGCGTTATTAAATTAAACCTTTATTTGATAAAACATGTTTTTTATTCAAAAATCAATTGCCTTTAACAAGGCGCATATCCGGCTTGTTAGGCGTAGCTCCATGTCGTATGGTATTCTGAATTCAAATTTAAAACAATACGATCGAAAAAGATGGTAAAATGTATCAGGTTTAAAACTGCATCAACAGTTTTTGTTCAATCTAGCAATCATATTTCGGTAGGGGCCATCGAAACCTAAACTCTAAGGTGGGCCAATAGATGTGTCCAGAAGTGTATTATCATCATCTGCCTAGCCTTTTCTCAACTATGTTGGAGTTGACTTAGAGTCTAAACGGATGCAGCTGAATACCAGTATTTTACATAGAGCGACTGCCTATCTGTACCTCCACAACCCAGTTACTGGGTAATACGAGCCGTAGCAACTGCTTTCCGAGGCACGGTCATCCATCCATGAACCAACCGCGGCAAGTGTAGCTTAACCTGATGGATCGACCCGTACGGTTGTTATTACTTAGCCACGAGCCTCATGGCATGTTATGCCTATGTAAAATGTTTACATTTGTATCTGTAATTTTTATTGGTGTACCCAAAGAGTATTCTATCATTGCAATCTCTTTATCTGTTCTGTGATTGCAATTGTATCGAATCGCTGCAATAAAAACTTGAAGGAGGATTGAAAGAGGCAAGAATACGAATAAAGGCTAAAAATAAATAACCGGCCAAGTGCGTGTCGGGCCACGCACAATGAATGATGTGTATGCGTAGATGGGATGAATTTATCTTGGGATAAATTCATCCCATCTACGCAACCCTCTGTTCTTGGGAACAAACTTAACATTGTAGTTGAAAAACATGTTCTCTCATACATTCCAACTGAAAATGTAAGTTTGTACTCACAATATTGAGAGATTTACCATGTTATTTTAAGACCACAGACTTTTTATAAGTTTTCCTGTAATCTACAGGTAAAGGTCTATTTTCTGTATTTTTTTCAAAATTTTAGTCTCAGTAGTTTCAGAGATAAGGGGGGGAATGGTCAATTTTTGTCTATTTTCTTAAATAACTTTAAAACAATTTATTTAAAAATTATAAAAAAATATATTTGAGACCCCCATAGTAAGTCCTTTCATTCGAAATGTCACGCGGTATAGTTTGCAAAACTTTTTTTTACAATTTTCTTATTTGCTCCCCAAAAGTGACCCCCATATTCAAAATGCATTTATTTACTTTAACCCACCATGTTTGGGTCACAGAAGTTCATATGTGTATCAAATTTCAACTTAATCGGTCCATTATATTCGGAGCAAATTGGCACACGAGTGATTCGATAAGGGTTCCGTTTTTTTCCTTTTTAGGTACGGAACCCTAAAAAAAACGATTTTCCATGCCAATATTCCTCAGAAACGTTACCAAATAACATGTATCGATATACACAATGTCATGATATCATACACCTCTATTTCAGTTGATTGGATTACTGGGGGCTCCCAATATCCATAGGTTAAATCAACTGTCAGTTTTTAGCCATCTGTATGTCTGTAACGTTAACGTTACGTCGATCAAAGGTCGTATGACTGGCGGCTTAACTTGTTATCCGAGGCCAACGCAGCTTAATCTAGCGGATCGATGGACAAGCTTTCAACTAAAGTGAGCTCATCTAACCCTACTCTCTCTCTCCAATATTTAGATGGTGAAAGTTCATGAAGATGTTTGTTATCCCATCACTCGTAAACAACTGAACGGATTTGTATGAAAATTGGCACACATGTAGACCATGTCTTGGATTAAAATATGGTGTACTTTATACGATGGTTTTGACTTTGAATTCGATTCCCAGGTCGGGCAAAGTGCTATTGGATTTTTCATCTGGAATTTCTCAATAGCAGCCTGAAGGATTTGTGTCTGGTTGATAGCAATAGGCTTACCTCATCTCTGCTATATCATAGGTACATCTCTGCCTGACACTTCGGGAAAAGAGGCATCTTGGTCTTTATCTTATGAGATTCTCTGAAATTCGTGTGAAATCAAAGGATGAATCAATACTAAGTGTAGGTAGATGGTAGTATGCTCAATACACGGTGTCCCTTAATTAATGGATAACCTCTCAAGGGATCATTATGAACAACTTTTATTATGGGACCAAACCTGAAATCGCGAAAAAAAATCAGATGTTTCCTACATTTTGACGAGATAAGCGAACATAAATGTAGGGAACAGCTGATTTTTTTTCGCGATTTCAGGTTTGGACCCATAGTAAAAGTTATTCTTAATGATGAGTATAATGACCCCTTAAGAGGTTATCCGTCGATAAAGGAACAACCTGAATAACAAGATAGTTTGCAATATTTATCATAGACAAGCTGTCTACCGACTACGTGCAATTTCCGTGAACCTTCTAATACTTATTGGATCTGTTTAAGTCTGTTTATGTATGTATGTAGCGTTTCTGACTAAATATCGGGTCTTGTACGCCTTGTACGGGTACTAATATATTTATAATTTACTTAGAAAGTGCTTTTCTTTTGTGCAAGATCTGGTTGGTACCTATAAAAACGATGGGATATAATTAATTGTTAAGCAATTTAACTCTACATCAATTTACCGTGTACACGGACTATTTAAGTTGGTAAGTAAACAATTTGCTTAACATTCAATTTCCTTGACATTACATTAGGTGCAATAACTGATTGCACATAATTTGTCGCAGCTCAACTACAAAAGTAGTATTAAGAATTAATTATTATTTTAGAATTTTATAGTTGTATTTTAGTCTGTACATTACGGGGAGTTTCCTGTCCACAAACCAAGCGAGAGTGCATGGGAGGCCGTCAACTCCTTCTGCGTAGGAGTAATGTTCGCGAAGAAGGAGGTAGAGCGCGTGAAGGACAGGCAACCTCACGCCCTTAGTCTCCGCAGGAGACGCCCTTTTTTTTTTTTTTTTTTTTTGTGGATGGGAAATCATCAAATGACTTCTCCCGCTCTGGGCAGAGGCGGGAGGGCGTGTCAGACTTTTACTGACTAAAACCCACCCATGTTCCTTCAGCTGCCCGTGCCAGGGCCACGGTATCTCTTTCGAACTACCCGCGACCCCGGCGGCATCGGCCCAATTGACCCCGTCACTGCTGACATCTCTTTGAGGCGCGCGTGGAACACAACGCGCCGTCGACCCGGGCCTGGTCCTTACCGGACGGCGAGCTGCCCATTACTCGTCGTCCGCAGCAGGAGACGCCCTGGGAGGCGGGAATCGATAGCCGATTCCCGGCCACCGTAGGCGCGGGCTTGCGGACGGCGAGTAATGGGTAGGTAGCTCGCCGTCCGGTAAGGACCAGCCCCGAGTCAACAGCGCGTCGTGTTCCACGCGCGCCTCAAAGAGATGTCAGCAATGATGGGGTCCGATAGAGTCGATGCCGCCGGGGTTGCTGGTTGTTCGAAAGAGGTACCGTGGCCCTGGCACAGGCAACTGAAGGAACACGGGTAAAAGTATGACGCACCCTCCCGGTCCGCCCAGAGCAGGAGAAGTCATTTGATAATTTCCCATCCACAAAAAAAAAAGTCTATATTTATTACCAACTATTTAATATAACCATAGTGGCCACTCTTTTTTTCAAAGATTATTTTCACTATAGTCTATGTAAATAGCACAATAACAAAATCATTACCCAACTATTGTACTATTACTAGTTATATAGGTACGTACTACAGAGTAAGCAAACCTCAGCGAAAGGAAACTGGAAACAGAATAAACACGGTGCAGCCGAGTGGAAACGGAGCCAAAACTTGAGTGGCTTTGAGTCGGATGCGTTTAATGTTAGCTGAACGTCAAACTACGCGGTTTCATTGTTTCCTGGTACTTAGTCTATGTCTATGTAAAAAAAATCGGACTGTTTGATCGCTTGTGTCGTACCTGACAAAGAAATACCATTATATTATTACTAGTTAGCGACCCGGCCCAGCCGGTCTATTCTGTAAAAATCTCACCGTGAAAACATAGGTGAAGTGATCTAAAAGTGAACTGTCAATAATGTCAACCCCTAGCATCAGGTGGAATGACGGCTCACTTCACGCTCACTCCACCTAAATTATCACGGTGAGATGTTTACAGAATAGCACTACTGCTCCGCACTGCTTTTACGACTTGACAAAACATGAAGGTTACTATATTATAATTATCTAAGTCAAATATGAATGTATTATACCTAAAAACCTTCCGGAATAAATTCTCTAAATGATAGTGAAAACCGCATCAAAATCCGTTGTGTGGTTTAGAAGAACGACGCGGCCACACAGACAGACACGAAAAGCGACTTTATATCTTAATCAAAATCAAAAGTCATTTATTCAAATTAGGCTGAGAATCAGCACTTTCTGAACGTCAAATTTACATAGAAAGTCCCCACAAAACGCCTGCCCTCCACCACTTCCTAGTGGTTTAGCTGGGAAGAAGAAGTAGCGCAACAAACTCCCCAGCAGCACAGCTGTCTGTACAGTTAGAAGAACTTGATTCTATACAATAGTAAAATGTCTACATTAAAATGTTCCGTTCTTTACACACATGTGCATGACATTGACATGACTGAACTGAAAATAAGTATAGAAAAGATATAGATAAAGTAAAAGTAGGCCATGATGGTCAAAACAAGAAGCAAAATCTTATTTCTATCAAACGATATTATCAGGCATCACAAATTCATTTAACAATCAATAAGGAGCTTGTTGTAGATTTCAGACCTGTACTACAAGTCTAGGTTTCCTTTCGTTGTTTTTCTTTACTGATAACTGAACGCGAACAGCACATCTAAACCGCGTTCAAGAGCTGTCAGTGTCAATATTCCACAGAAAATAATGACACTGATAGATCTTAAACGTGGTTTATGTTCTGATCGCCTTCAGTTTCATTGGTGGCATTCGCTCTTAGTCAGTTCTTGAACACGGTTTTAAACTTTCGCGGTAATGAACTACACTGAAAACTGTGATCGTGGTAGTTGGAATAGTATCGAAATATCGTGACAAATAATAATAGGTATACCTACTTATCAGGTTTAAACTTCAAGTTCGTGAAACCAGTTACAGTTTCCTTGGAGGATGCGCTGTGGTAGCCCGCGAAATTCAAATTTTCTTGCGTTTTATGCAATTTTCAGGTCCATGTCAGGTTTTATCTTGATCAAAATATGATACGCGGGAATAAAACATATGTATTTATATAATTTTAATCATAAAAATCATCAATACGTCTCTAGCAATTAGATTTCGTGCAGAGTCGTTAGATTTCGTTCGTTCGACAAATATGCACGAAATCTAACTTAGAGACATGTATTGATGATTTTCATGGTTAAAATTATATAAATACATATGTTTTATTCCCGCGTATCATATTTTGATCAAGATCCTGACATCCTGAGATCATCATCCTGAGAACCTGACACGAACCTGTGAAATGTAAATTTCCGAAAAAAAAAATAATTTCGCGGGATACCACAGCCCATCCTCTTTAAGCATCAAGTCATATACAATAAAAACACCGTTTCTTGCTGAAAAGGGACCACACAGTTCAACAGACAACCGGTAATACAAGACACTAAATCAAAGCTCAGTTCCGCTCAACCTGCATTGACATCGTTCCGGAACAAGTGAATATTAATGTGGCCGCCTCTAATGAGAACTCGATTGACACGGAAACATGCCGCGATAAACACTTGCTGCTGTGCTACTATATAGCTGTGAACACTTGGACAATGATTTGTTTTGTGTGGTTTTGTATGTGGGTGATAGGAACTTGACACGAGTATATTTTGATTAGAATCTATCGATTATAGATAAGAATACGTATATTTTTTGTTTTTTTTTTTTGGCCTAGCTTACTCAATTGAAAAGCTTTATTTACGCGGTACAAGTTTATTGCCTGTTGCAATTAACTGGCATCTTCTAAATAACACTGAATGGTAAAACGTGCATTCAATTCTTTTGTATGCCATTTTATGGAATCGCACGCGTGTGAACACTTGCATGCACTTCGTGAATGGCAAAAACGTTGAACGTGCTTTATGGCATGCAATTTTATTGCTCTTGAATGTTCTAAAATATTGCATCGTGTAAACGGAGCTTAAGGGGGCTGTCTTTGCACGACTTTAATAGACCATTATACAAAAAGTAAAGCTTATTGTCGAGCGACTTGTAGGTCGTAGATTCGAACCCAGACAGGTGCTTTACTTTGTGTAAATTATTTCATGATCACTGCTTTCAAAACGGTGAAGGAAAACATCGTGAGGAAACCGGCATGTTACAAAACCAAACATTTGAAGACATGTATTATCTACCAACCCACCCTGGGCCCGCGAGGTGGATTACGGCCCACTCCCTCTCACCGAGAAGACGCCTGTGTCCCAGCAGTGGGAGCATTATAAGCTGATTATGCAAAGCTTGTTGTGCATTTTTCCAGCTTTTATATTACTAGTATTGGGTGATGACAATTATTATTATTAGTTGTCAATCTGCAAGATTCGAAGTTCTCGTAGACAAGCAATCCTACATTTTGTACTAACGATACCGTATAATGATACCTGAGGAGCTCGTGGCTAACTAATAACAGCCGAACGGGTCGATCCATCAGGTTAAGCTACGCTTGCCGGGGTCGGTCCGTGGATGGGTGACCATCTTTACATACCGAGACTCCTCTGTGCCTCGGAAAGCACGTTACGCCGTTGGTCCCGGATGTCATTCGTGGATCTTTGACAGTTGTTACGGGTCGTCAGTAGCCCGAAAGTCTGAAAACCAGTCTTACCAAGGGGTATCGTATTACCCAGTTAATGGGTTGTGGAGGTCAGATAGGCAGTCGCTCCATGTTAAATACTGGTATTCAGCTGCATCCGGTTAGACTGGAAGCCGACCACAACGTAGTTGGGAAAAGGCTAGGCAGATTGATTGATGCCGTATAATATAAAGATTCGACCTGTTTTTAAGAATTCATAAAAGGACCAAATGATTGCCTGAAAAAAAGACATCACCAAGTAGCCAATACATACAGCCATTTGAATTGGAATTGTAACTCAATAAACCTGAATCATATGGCAGAATGATCTAATTCACCGATTCATAATACAAGTACACCGGAATGGTGTAAATGTACCAATACAGGTGTATATATAGAGGGCCGATAGTCAATACTATACCACGGAATAGATAGGTACAGAAGGTCAACTCCAAGCAACGAGAGAAAACGCACACACACATAGATAAACGTTTTTGTACAGCGAGTGCTGGTATTTGTTTGAGATCACCGCTGTACAGTCACGAGCATAAATATCTTACAATGGGGTTGTTTACTGAAAGCTTCGCCGTGAGAGAGTGCTGCATGTTTGTCTGCTGTCAAGGTCATCTGGAAGACAAAGCGAAAAATCGGCGTCAAGAAAAAAATTATTTAGCACCATCTCGCGGCAAAGTTTTCAGCAAGGAACTCCAATGGCAGCTGAATGAAAGGAACAAACACTATGCGGAACTAATTTGGCAGTTTCCTTCCCCATTAAACAAGATTCAAAAGCGATTTTATCCTAAAGTTTTGATAGAAATCGTATGGTCTTGCGAACATAGTCTTTTCAAAATCATAATAATAAGAAATATGTCTTTTTTTACAGACACAATAATCATTTCACGAGAAAATCGCTTTTGAATTTTGCGTAAGCGTAAGGTATTTTTGCTCGTAACTGTACATATACGTCTACGTGTACGTGCATCTATATTCGCTCGTTTAAGGTAGACCCAATCTTCTGTAACCTATCTATTTTGTGACGATAGTAAACACTAATACAAACGCCGGTGTATTTGCACAACGTTGCATTGCGCCGAGTGCCGCATATTAATGCGTCGGACTACAGTTTCGTGTATCATTGTTATAATCAATTTTTAGCTTCGTTTTGTTGTAGGTACTTCTAAAGGTAGGCACTTCATGACTGAAATTAATAGTAAATGAACAAAATTGGCTTCATTTTGATGTTCACTGAAATTGAAAACCCAAATGAAAATAATACGTTTTAACCCGTCGCGCGCCAATTAGCAGACACAATTGAAATTCTATTGTTATCTGTACACATGGTGTACAATCGACATTTTAAGAGTTAATTTATAACTATTATAGGTCAGGAAATTAATTTATTTATTTTCATCACTACATAGCATTCTGTAAAGTGAAAAGTTAAATGTATGAGTGTTATTGATAGAAATACTGAAGGCTCACCGTCGCTGAGAACCCGTTCCAGGCGGGTCAGATATTCCCTAATAGGTATCCTTTTCTTGAAATAGGTAAATCTTTCAAATGTAAAAAAATATAATCCTATACAATATACTTAATATAAATTATTTATTTTCTTTCCTTCTGAAAGTGCACCAAAATGCTCCTCAAATACATCTCAACTAAATTAATTAAAGTGTATTTTAAATATTTATGCTCTAGGTGAGGTAGCAAGCTGTCATGTTAGGAATAAAATACCTGAACTACGTAGAATGAAGTGCCACGCGCTCACCACAACTGACGCATGTTTAAATATCACTTGGTATATTCAAAAGAAGATAAATATACTTTATTTTATTATTTACCAACTGAATTTGAGGTTAGAATAATATTTATGATGTTTTAGATGTTTGTCTACCCACACAAGTTGTCAGAATGCTGCGCTTGTTACACAGATGACGGGGCGGAGGCGGTACACTTACTCATACGTTAGTTTTAATATTATTAATTTTATAATATGTTTTTTATCTTTTTGTGGAATATGAATAGAGTTGCGGGGGCTATCTGGCTAAAAATATCATATGAGTTATATTCATATTTTGTAAAAAAAAATGTGACTACTCGTAAGCATATTTAAAGTATTTAATATGCCACTTAGGTATTAAAACGTAGTCAGAAGTCCGAAGTCTGACAACCATTCTTACTAGGGTATTGTGTTACCAAGTAATTGGATTTTGAAGGTCAGATAGACAATCGCTCCATGTAAAATACTGGTATTCAGCTGCATCCAATTAGACTGAAAGCCGACACCAATATAGTTGGGAAAAGGCTAGGTAGATAATGACTTTGATATTAAAGCTAAGGTCAATAATGACAAAGTAGGTACACTATAAGGTACGAAGGATCAAAGTCTCTTGATGGCAACTGTTTCGTCAAAGAAAAACATAGGCTCTGAACAAGAAAACTTCGAAACGACTTGACTATAAGCCGGATAGTAAAATTATTTTAAATATTAAAACTTCTTTTCAAAAATTGGGATAACAAAATCGTCACGTATTTTTTTTTTTTAATCTTTTGACTTCAAAAGAAGGAGATCTTTGACAATATACAGCAAAGGAGTAACTTTATAACGAGAAATAAAGTTGAAGTGAGCTCCCATCGTGAAACAATGAACTAGTTTTTATGGATTTCTACTAAATACAGGTTCCGCTTTTCAGTTTTAAAAATCACAAAAATACAGCATTTTTATAATTTTCTTTCATTTTGACTTTGTGTTATAATTTGTTACAGTTAAAACTGTATTTTGAGAAAACAAAATACCTACAATACTTACTGGAACAAAATTTACTTTAAAAAAAGTAAAAACCGACTTCAAAACTTAAAACTAATAAAATAACATTCATAAAAAACTTAACAGCTTCTGAAGTCGGTGTTAAGCTAAGGTGTATTGAAGAATGGAAGACACCAACTTCAGAAGCTGTTAAATTTTTTATGAAAGTTATTTTATTCGCTTTAGGTTTTGAAGTCGGTTTTTACTTTTTTTAAAGTAAGTAAGTAAGTAAGTTTATTTTTTCCATTTTTAGTTGAATATATAATTAGGACAATTACATGAGCCCAAGACGAACGAAAAGAAGAATCATCACAAAATCCGCTTAGAAATGTCGGAGATTTAGTACATTTATGCATATAACTTCGTACATAAGAATAATTACCTAATGCATTATATACTAAAACCTTCCTGAAAGTATGTAGATTACGATAGTAAAAGAATAATCAAAATTGGTTTATTAGTTTTTGAGAAAATCGCGGACAAACAAACATACATACATACATACAGGTTGAATACAGAACCTCCTTTTTTGAAGTCTGTTAAAAATAAACGTGTATTTTTTTAATCAATTCTCTAAGAACCGCGACGAGAAATTCACACAAGACCAAAGAAGACCAATCATTTCTGAAAAGTATAACCAATACATTCCAACTGACTTCTTGGTCATAAAGAGTATGGAAAATCATAACAAAACCATCAAACTTATGACATCTCCATAACGACGTATATACCGGTATCGGGCTTCCCCAAATAAGCCACACATACCAGGTAGTACGTAACACGTAGTTATTTGCAGACGCTCGCAGCAGCCGTGAGTCAGCGGGCTCCGAAATTTGTGGTCCGCACTAATAAGAGCATGGTTAACCGTACGGATTTCTAATCAGCACTCCGTTGGTATTGGTTCGCTATGAATTTATAGGTGTATTGTTGGCGGAGGAATGGAATTAGTTAATTGCAGGTATAAAGGCAAGCTTCAATTTACTATCAAATCAAAATATCATGTATATTTATTTGTGCATAAGGTGCTACAACATTTTAAAATAGACCGTATCGGTATCACTGTGTCCTAAAATATTACAAAACTAGGAACAAAAAATAGTGAACAAAATTTTTGGTAGGTAGGTTGGTACCATGCTATAGGTACTAAGGGTCCCATGAGGAGTTTTAAAATGCAGGTATGTTTTGCAACGTGTAAGTAAAATGCCCGATGGCGGTGTGATAATATCAGTTTAGGTTCTTATTATTATTATCATAATTATAAGTGTATCGTGTTCAGTTACAAGCTACAAAACATATTTCAGACGTTGAATAGAAAAAGGATCAGATCAAAAGTGTCACATTTATTAATAATCTTCTCATTTTTATTACATCCTAAAAACTTTTTTACAAAAAAATACAACCGACTTCCAAAGACAACACTACAAAGTGAAAAATAACTTTAATTTCGGAAGTCGGTGTCGGTGTCGGTGTTAAATGTATTTTCGTTTTTTGCCACCGACTTCCGAAATTAAAGTTATTTTTCACTTTGTAGTGTTGTTTTTGGAAGTCGGTTGTATTTTTTTGTAAAACAGTTTTTATTTTTCACTTTTTAGTTGTGTAGGTACCTACCCCACACAAATTCTAATACCACTACCTGCAAAACAAACTAGAACATCATCCATATAAAAGTGTGGAAAAAATACGTATTATTGAAGCTAACTCAAAAACTACCGAAGCAAAGTTAATCAATTTTATATGGGACCAACTGTGATGTATACCCTCTCGAATAAAATTAAAAAAAATCAAATCGTTCCAGCCATCTTCGAGTAATCGGGGAACATACATAAAAAAAAAAAAAAAAAAAAAAAAGGTTCCGACGAATAGAGAACCTCCTTCCTTTTTGAAGTCGGTTAAAAAGTAAGCACTGTAGAGGTTTGTTGCATTAGTCAACCTTAGTGTGTTACAGGGTGACATTCTGTCATTCAAACATCGAATTACTTTTGAAGAAAAGTGGACCTAGCTTTTGTTCAAGGGTGGAGACAGTTTCTAGCTAGGGCAATGATAGGAGTGTGATATATTTTAAGTTGAAACTGAGATATTTTGCAATATACGGCCCTCGACCCTCTTGACCACCCTCTACCTCTTTAATTTATAGTACAGCTGTCCCCCTGTGAGGTTCGAACTCTCACAGTAGGTACCTAAGTCACATTACAACAAGAGTTTTATTCAATTACTATCCTTCAATTCCCAATAAACGTTCCGGAGAAATATTTCGCGGTATCTTACAGATTTTTAGTTCCAGAGTTTCTGTGGAAAATGAAACACAATTTTCAATTCTGTCAGGTATTTTATAATCCGCTGAAGTTGAGGTTACTGGAGAGATATTTCCCTCTAGCCCCGTCCGTCTTTTCTAAGAGTTTTGAAACTTTATTATGAATTTAGTTCGGTCTACTCCCAGTGCATCTGCGAGGGATGGAGGTAGATTTTCGCTCTGAGGTTAAAGGGACGGCGGGTCATTGACGTGAGTCGTGTGGTTTAAACTATAGTTATTTAGACATTGGCTAGAATGCAAACTGTCCTCGGTAGTTTTCAGAGGAATTTAAATTAATCGGTTTTTATTTTAAATCTGAAGTTGCGGTCGCTATCATTTAGAATGTCCAACTTTTGAAAATTAATAACAACCTCATTTAAGCCAAACGTGTTATGTATATAGGTACGAATGTATTAATTATATACACAGTGTCGAGCTTTGTAATTTAACTCAATTATCTAATTTGGGAACGTGTAATATAATTCTACCTTTGTAAAAAGCTTTACTGTCTAAAAATTTTATACCAAAGTTCCATAAAACTTATCTGACAATGCACAAAAAAGGTTTATAGTGTACATTTCCATAAAACTCTAAAGAGGCCTATATTTATAGGAACCTACAGATTTACCTTTTTTGTCTTTCCCATTTCCAGGAAAGACCTTTAAAAGGCAAGATGGATGGGACAGGGAGCACTCCAGTATAATAAAAACGGAATTCCTTCATTAACGCCGAGAGGGATCCTTAGACCGTGCACGGGATACCAGCTTTCTTAAGGATTCTTCTAACTTAAATCACTTTCAAAGAAGTGACCTAAAGTTTAATTGTTAGCCAAAGTTGCTTCGCTTTACGGATTCTTGACCACGTATAATTTAAGCGATGGGTAATTGAATGTTTTGGATGAGGTCCTTTATATTCCTAGGAATGAAATGATCAAAGAAGATACGGGGATCAATGCAAGAATAGAAGGAAACTTTTATTTTTTGTGGGTTAAAGATATTTTGTGATCCTTTGTTTTAAATGGGTAAGCTTTTCTTTTCTGGGACTGCACTGAACATAAGTAATTATAACATAACATCACACCTACTGTATTCCGCATATAATAACTAAGTACAGAACAACTATTTACTTTGTGGCGGCATCTACATCGCCACATACCAACTACATTACTACGCGTCACACTGACGTCACGCAATCCTGCATCGCGCAATTAGAGTTTACCGCGCAACTAGCATATGTACAACGTCCCGACATCAACCGTCGGGCAGTTGCCCACCAGACACGACACCCGTCTGGTCGGAGGATCCTCCCTTTTCAATGGAGGATGAGTGAACTTTACACCCTGTTCCTCATGCCTCTAAAACTTAATGTCCCTCGGAAAACTTCGTGTTTAGCAGCTTTCCTCCCAGTTTTAAAATAAATTACATTAAGTTAAAAGAGTATTAACATCTCTATGTACTTCCAGGTCGATTGAGAGCGTCCGGTCTATACCACGTGCAAAGGGCAACTGGTAGAATTTCGACGACTGACGAAACACCAAGTTGCTGAGGGACATTAAGAAAATAGTTGTACTGTACTTTGAATTTATTTACAAAGATCTAGAAAGATAAACCGAAAATTTTAAGAGTGACACAAATCTCTACAATTAAAAACTTCCTTTTATCATCGTCATACATCTACAAAAATATGTCTTCCACGAAAATAATTTCTATTTATTTCAGAGTAAATCCTTTGAAGTCTTATAGAACGGTCGGAAGATTCCGACTTTATCCTTCGCAACCGAAAGTGGATTTAGTTTGATTTACTAACGTATGTGGGTTCAGTTTCTACTTTCTTCTAATCTAGATAAATCAGGTTTGTGGAAATGTACCTTTTTGAGGAATTTATTTTGTGTTAGTACCTAATTAAAAAGACTCTTATTGTTTTTGTCCATCATTAAATACCTATACCAATTCTTTTACGAAAGATTAGTTTTTAAACTTCCTTAGCCAAAGGGTAGCACCCATACCCTATTACAGTCTTAGCCAAGCAAGTTGCCAAAAAAGTGGGGACGCGCAATACGGAATCCTGTTGCGTGATTGTTCGATTGGTCGCGTCGACTAATTACGCAACAGGATTCCGTATTGCGCATCCCAACTTTTTTGCCAACTTGCTTGATGGCTAAGGCTCCGCTCTCCGTCCGTTCATACGTCTGTCCGTCTGTCACAGGGCTGTATCTTTTGAACCGTAAAAGGTATAGGCTCTTGAATTTTTCACAGTGTGTACTACTATGGCCGCTATAACTACAAATAAGAAAAATATAGTAAAGTTAAAAGGAAATGTGCTAAAGAAATATGTAGTGTTAAATATTGTATGGTGGAGCGGAAGTTCCCTTACTGTGAGAGTCGGACTCGCACTTGGCCGCTTCTTATCTTGAAGAAAATCAAATATATAATACGTGCGGAAATCAATCTGCCTAGCCTTTTCCTAACTATGTTGGGGTCAGCTTCCAGTCTAACCGGATACAGCTGCATACCAGTATTTTACATGGAGCGACTGCCTATCTGACCTCCACAACCCATTAACTGGGTAATACGATACCCCTTGGTAAGACTGGTTGTCAGACGTTCGGGCTTCTGACGACCGTAACGACTGTCAAAGATCCACGAATGACAGCCGGGACCAACGGCTTAACGTGCTTTCCAAGGCACGGAGTAGTCTCGGTATGTAAATATGGTCACCCATCCACGGACCGACCCCGGCAAACCGACCCGTGCGGCTGTTATTGCTTAGATTAGGTTATGTGCGGTGGGAAATGAAAAACATAATTCATTTGACTTACTTTTCTTGATTGATACAAAGGTCAAATTCAACGTGACTATTGGTTATGTTGATACGGATCACCAATAACAGGAAGTATTTTATTCGAAACAAAATATTTTTTATTAAAACGAAGGATATTCCCGCTATTTTTTATTTTTTTTTGTTGCCTGTTTTCCCCGAACCGTCAAGCTTCATTAATCAAAAGTCGATCTATAAGTCGTAAAAGTTGTTAAATTCAGAGCCCTGTCAACGTTTATTCTTTTCGTCTAACAAGGGCTGACAATAAATCCGAGTTGTCAACCTTTTTTGCTTTTCTAATAACTTTTTGATTCGTACTTAGCTTTGATTGGCGCTTCTAAACCCTTCAAAGGTGCATTTTTGACGTAAATAGAGAAAGGGAAATGATAAACAGTTTAATAAGGTCTACAAAAAAAAAAAAAAAACCGGCCAAGTGCGTGTCGGACCACGCACAATGAAGGGTTTGGATCACAGAAATTCATATGTGTACCAAATTTCAACTTAATCGGTCCATTAGATTCGGAGCAAATCGGCTGTGACAGACGAACAGACAGACAGACACACGAGTGATCCATAAGGGTTCCCTTTTTTCCTTTTAAGGTACGGAACCCTAAAAACTGTGTTAATAAATATGGGTAAGTTAAAATAAATACATATAACACTAAATTATAACAATAACACCAGACCCATTGCTAATTGGTAGCCTACTTGCCAAAATATATTAATAATTACGTTTCATTAATAAAAACTAATTTCATACAATAATCACGAGTATAATGAACGGAACAGCCCACTATATTTCCACAAGTACCTACCTATGTATTGTACACAAATTGCGTTGAAACACGCGATATCTCAATACTCCGCGTTCCTGAATGTGATGATTAATCGAGGAGCTGCCGTGCTTTCTGTATTCTAATTGGTCGGTCGGTGAGTCTAACAAATTACTTTTTCATAAAATACAAAAGATCCATTATCCACTTAAATTAGTTGCCAAAGGAAATCATTAATATTAATCAATGTTTCAAAGGCTTCGGTTTCTAAGCGTAAAATTTCAGATCGAAACGTTTCACGATAGAGTAGTATCGATAGTAAATTAATATTATATCTAGTAGCGGTTTCTTTTTTGATATAAAAGTGTCGTTTAAAGGCTCTTTGACGTTTCTTTGATCTACAAACGCAACACAAGTACTACTACGAGAACTACTAATAACTACTAAGAGTCACTAAAAAAACTTTTTTACAAAAAAATACAACCGACTTCCAAAAACAACACTACAAGTGAAAAATAACTTTAATTTCGGAAGTCGGTGTCTAGTTAAATGTATTTTCGTTTTTTGCCACCGACTTCCGAAATTAAAGTTATTTTTCACTTTGTAGAGTTGTTTTTGGAAGTCGGTTGTATTTTTTTGTAAAAAAGTTTTTATTTTTCACTTTTTTGTTGTGTACCTAGCCCACACAAATTCTAATACCACTACCTGCAAAACAAACTAGAACATCGTCCATATAAAAGTGGGGAAAAAATACGTATTTTTGAAGCTAACTCAAAAACTACCGCAGTAAAGTTAATCAATTTGATATGGGACCAACTGTGATGTATACCCCGGTCCAACCATCTTCGAGTAATCGGGGAACATACATAAAAAAAAAAAATTAAAAAAAAGGTTCCGACGAATTGAGAACCTCCTTCTTTTTGAAGTCGGTTAAAAATGGCAAAGAATTTAAACCAGACCTACTCCTATTTATTTATGTTCCCTTTTTTTTCTGTGCAAAAATATACAAGCTAATAATAGAACATTAATATCTTCGATGCCAGTTCGAGCGTGAAAGACTTAATTTCCTGATAACAGCGCTCTAATTGAAAAAACAGAAACGATGAGAGCTATTGAAAATGGATGTAAGTTTCAAGTCTATTTATTTTATTTTCTATCGTTGAGAAACTCGAAAATGAAGACGAATATGATGTAGGAACCAGTGAGCTTCACATACCAATAAAAACCAATAACCACTATCTACGTACTTCAGTAAGATCAGTGACCAAATAATTTGTATTTTTGTATAAAATACTTCCGTAATTAATATGCGATAGAATACCTACTTCGTTAACTCCCAGAACGCGAAACTCATGACGCGAAAGTTATTTCAGTGGAAGATATAAATACACAAGGAAAATTTTCATATTAATCTGGGAATGAAAATAGATGATATGACTCAATCATGGACAGTAATTAACAACGCATGATTTACAGTAATCTCATAGCCCTTAATAATGAACTAGTTTTGATTAGGTACCAAAGCCAAAACGTAGGTGATAAGCTCGCATATATCAGGTCTAATAGAAACAGAATCTTTAAACGGATAGTAGACAAACCAGGATACATAGTAGATAGTAGAGAGTAGTATATCTAGTTACATTAGTAGCGTCCTACAAATGGATCTTCCCGCTATAAATCAGTGCGTAAGGAATTTATGTGTAATAAATTCCCCAACGCAAGCGCAGGTAAGTATTAATAATGGCAACTGAATTAATTTCACATATGTCGGCCATCTTGCTACGCATGAAGGGTTCTTGGCAAAATTATTAGATTGCAATCTAGAGAAACGGCCACTTTTTTTTTTTCATACTTGGAACACTTCCAGATGTTTTCAATTTGGAAGTTTGTGAAGTAAGATTTAAGATCTATGTTTCATACTTATGTGAGGATGTTTTTCTTTATGATTGAAATGGTAAAATATCTCTAGTCCATTCAAGTATAGTTCAACTTAGAATAACTAACATTTATTTATTTATTTATTTATATATACTTTATTGTACACCACAAAAATACATAACAAAAAAAGACAAACACTACAAAATATACAATGGGCGGCCTTATCGCTAACAACAACATAACAACGTAACATTTATGACACAACTTTGATCAAAACTTAACTACACCAAAGTAAGTTATCACACTATCCAAAAATCTACCTACAAGTTAAAAGCACAGCGAAGAAAGTTATCAAAATTCAGAAACAATAAGTGTACAAAGCATGGAGAAAATAATAAAGGTACAAAGAAAGACATAAATTGAGCAATGCACTAGAGTGTAGCTACGACAATTTGGATTACCATGCGCCAGAAATTCAAATCAATCTAGAGAAATGGAGGTAGGTAATAACTGGATGGTGAAAGCTCGCTAACGCGGTCATACGTCATCCGCACTGCTATCACGGTTCCGCAGTGCCGTGTTTGCCGACGGAACCCTGCTCCCAAGTTTATCCCCAGGCTGATAAAGTGCCCGGACTTCTGATCGTTAGATTCTAAAAGTTTTAGTGCTAATGAAAATTAAATGGACGGGATGGGCTCGATAGTTCAAATGAGTATGTATACATCTACTTAATAAAATTCTTAAATTCATTCACTGACATACAACTCACAACCTTAATTGCAGGGTCTAGAACCATGATATTTTACACCAGTTTCTTAAACAACGAAAGTGAGCACTAGAGCAATAATCGCATGCCATAAACTACATTCAATTTTATTGCTATTCAAGAATTGCATGCAAGTGTTTGACACGCGTGCGATTCCATAAAATGGCATAAAATAATTGAATGCAAGTTTTGCCATCAATAAAATTGCATGCGAACTTATACCGGGACAATAAAATTGCAAGGCGATTATTGTGTGCAAGTTTGGCCTCGTCTAAACACAGAGTTGCACGTCCTTGTACAATTGATTCAAGTATTACCCGTATTAAAAAAATTAAAACCAAATAATATTTCATTAAATTTTATTAAACGTCTTATTTCGTACGTTCATATTTGAATGACAGAAAATTTTCATGCCAGAATTGAATGAGATTTTATTGTACGTGCGATTTTATTGTATGTGCTGTTTACCATAAACTAGTTTTGAACGGCAAGTAATTTGCCAGTATCGTACCACAATATTGTACGTGTTGTTTAGACGGTGCCAGATATTGTTCCTTCAATTTTATGGTATGCCACAGGCAATAAACTTGCGTCGTGTAAATGGAGCTTAGGGAAGGATTTTTGAAAATTCATTTAAATCGGGGGTGAAAGTTTTGATCAAAGTTCATGAAAAATTTTTGCCGATGAGAATTTCATCGGGCACACGTCTAGTATTTCTATAAAGCTAGAAGCATAAACACAAAATAAATTCCACCTTATTTCAGTGATAACTGTTTTGCAATGTTGAGGGTTCGTGGATAATTAACAACTGCCGCACGGGTCAATCGATCAGGTTAAACTAAGCTTGCCGCGGTTGGTCTGTGGATGTGTGACCATTATTAGGGTTCCGTACCTCAAAAGGAAAAAACGGAACCCTTATAGGATCACTCGTGTGTCTGTCTGTCTGTCTGTCCGTCTGTCACAGCCAATTTGCTCCGAATCTAATGGACCGATTAAGTTGAAATTTGGTACACATATGAATTTCTGTGACCCAAACACGGACACTTTTGGGGGACAAATAAGAAAATTAAAAAAAAAAAAGTTTTGCAAACTACACCAACCATGTGGCATGTCAAATTTATTTTAAAATAAAATATGTTTGAGACTCTCATACTAAGCCCTTTGCTTAGTATGAGAGTCTCAAACATATTTTATTTTATAATTTTAAAATAAATTGTTTTAAAGTTATTTAAGAAAATAGATGAAAATTGACCATTCCTCCCCCCCCCTTATTACCGAAACTACTGAGCCTAAAATTTTGAAAAACATACAGAAAATAGATCTTTACCTATAGATTACAGAAAAACCTATAAGAAGTCTGTGGTATTAAAATAACATGGTAAATCTATCAATATTGTGAGTACAAACTTACATTTACAGTTGGAATGTATGGGAGAACATGTTTTTCAATTACAATGTTAAGTTTGTTCTTAAGATAAATTCATCCCAACTACGGAACCCTTCATTGTGCGTGGTCCGACACGCACTTGGCCGGTTTTTACATACCGAGACCCCTCCGTGCGTTGGAAAGCACGTTAAGCTGTTGGTTCGGCTGTCATTTAAGGATCTTTGACAGTCGTTACGGTTCGTCAGAAGTCCGAAAGTATGACGACCAGTCTTACCAAGACAACGTATTTAATTTATTTTATTTCAATTTCAATATACTTATTTAATTTAAATAATGCACATTAAGCCTTAAACTAAGGTAGTAGGTAATAATAATGGGATCAGCCTGAACTAGGTTAAGCCTGTATCTCAGGTGATTACCCAGTAACTAGGTTGTGGAGGTCAGACAGGCAGTCGATTCATGTAAAATACTGGTATTCAGCTGCATCCGGGTAAAGTGGAAGCCGACCCCAACGCAGTTGGGAAAAGGCTAGGCAGATGATGAACTGTTTTGCAATAAAATGAAAAGTAAAGCTGACAATATTATAAATCAAAAGGAAGTAAAGTTACTGGCTGTCGACAGACGACATAAAATCATTCCAACAATTATTAACAATTCCAGGTACTTATTCCAATTACAACATGAAATGAAAATTGAATACACAATTTCAACGAGTATCAATAGAATATTAACGCAACGATAGAATTCACGATTTCATCCGAGTATTAATAATGTAATTTACAATCATGGATCTCCGGAAATGTGAAGACGGGATCACAAAATTGTTAGGTACAGAAGGCCGACTCCATACAATAAATGAAAACGCACGCACGCTTAAACACGACTAACGTAACGTACAGCGAGTGCAAGCGCACTTGCGACCGGTATTTATTTGAGATCTTCGTTTGCTTATAGGCGTATGCGCCTGTTTTCGCTCGTTTTATGGAACCGACCTTCTGAATCTACTTATCTTGTGACGGAAAGCTTCAAAGTCCGCGTTAATCCAAATCCAGTTTCGTAACAAAGACAAAGGGATGTATTCGAAATATAATGGAAGAGCCGTCAGTTTCATTAATGCCGAACAATTTTAGTTGATTGGGGTCCTTACTGGAAGAAATGGGATCGTGGGCAACGCTAATACAATATTAATTTGGGAAAGAAAGACAAATTAGAGGAGAGCAGGAGTGGGATGAAGTTATCAGGGATATAGGGATGACAATCTTGAAATATAGCAAAAATATTTTCGTATACCAACATTATTCTATGATTTTATTTTCGGTGGTGGGATCCCAACTGCCTATTAAAGCTACGCAATTTGTTATAAACATGGACTTCTTATGTCATAGGAAGAATAAGGAATAATTTATTGTTTTTTTTTGTTTTGTTTTTTTTTGTTTTGTTTGTTTTATTTTTGTATATTTATTGTTTGTTTTGTAGTTTTTTTTTTTGGTTTGCTTTTTTGACGTGTAAGTAAATAACGTAAATTTTTGTTGTTATACCAGGAATTTTTAAACAAGTGTTGTGTCACAGGACTTTATGATACATATAAATAATCCTCCCAAGTCATTTACATCTTTAGAAACGATGGACTATTTTTATACAAATACCAACTTGGTATAAAAGACGGACTGCAGAATCACATCCGATCAGATGCTTAACATTCACACACAACAATCTATCTCACTTCGCAACAAGCCAGTTCAACAAAAGACAAAACTCCCCGCCATCACAGAGAGCGAGATACTTGATGTTCGATACACGATCGAATTGCTATCAAATAGCTGCTGTAGACAGTGCAGTTACCGTGCCGCATCCAGTTGGTTGCGCTCCAAGACATTCGTCAAATAACTAGGAGGATCCGGGATGCGACGTGTTCCAGACATTTCGTGAACAAGTGCTACACGATTCGTAACACTTGTAATTCAATTTATGTTTGCAAGAACACCGCGTTAAATGTTCGGAGCTGAATCAGTGGCGATTAATTTGGGGTATGCGGGTAAGCGGGTAGGTAAAACAAAATTTTGCGAGGGTGGTTGCTGTTACAAATTGGGGTACCTACTTACACAAAAGTTTTATGCAAATTACAGGAAACAAATAAAGATTCTATGGACGCAAATCCGAATTCTTATTTGCCTTTACCTTTAAGGACGCTGTTACAAATGGGTAGTCAAATCATTACTTTCTTACACCAAAGTATGTTTATTAAATAAAATGCTTTGTATTCTTAAAATGTTTTTTGGCCGAATTGTTAAGAGATGTGCATGATATAATTTTAGATAGGTACAGCTTCTCAATAAATATACCGAAGTATAAATTTTCACTCCGGTACATTTATTGAGAAACTGTACTTTTCTAAAATTATATTTATAGTTCAGAATCGTACCATGTACATCTATCAACAGTTTGGCCAAAAAACATTTTAAGAATACAAAGCATTTTATTTAATAAACATACTTTTGTATAAGAAAGTAATGACTTGACTACCCATTTGTAACAGCGTCCTTAACAGGAAAATCAAACGTTCTTTGTTTATTTTCCAGAAGATTTTCAGGAATGCGTCCCAACCTATAAGTAGGTACAGAAAACAAACTATAGGTAGCGTTCCTGAGTCTCCTGACCCAAAAAAGATTCGCCTACAAATCTTTTTTATGAACAGGGATGAAGAAAACTATATTTTCTGATAAAGAAATATATCACTACGACGAATTTCCGTCGACGCACATCCATCTCATCACATCATGAGATGCCAGCACAAAAACTCGAATAAGATAGATGACGAAAAAAAACCGGTCAAGTTCGTGTCGGACCACGCACGATGAAGGGTTCTATTGTTGAAAATAATTTATCCCAAAAACAAACTTAACATTGCAGTTGAAAAATATGTTGTCCCATACATTGATATACAATCTGCTTAGCCTTTTCCCAACTATGCTGGTGTTGGCTTCCAGTCTAACCGGATGCAGCTGAATACCAGTATTTTACATGGAGCGACTATCTATCTGACCTCCACAACCCAGTAACTGGGTATTACGATACCCCTTGACCTTGTGAGACCTTGCTTCTTGCCAAAATGTATGATTCTAGGTCAACGGTAAGTGTCAAAATATGTCACATAAATGGCCATATTTTTTATTGCGTTGACTTAGAAACTTGATTTTTATACAGCTTTAAGGGATCATAGATCTACGTACATTTGATACCTCCATGCGTTCTTGAGAAAAAGGGTCTTGAAAGACTGGCAAATAGACAGAAGGACAACGAAGTGATCCTATAATAAGGTTTCCGTTTTCTTTCTTTTGAGGTACGGAATCTCAAAAATGGAAGATCTCATATCCACAATTTGTTTTAACTGCACCAGCTTTAAATCGAACATATCCGGAAACTACAAAACAAGCTGCAATTGTTTCATCTCCCAATTGTTCCCTATTTACTGGTTCGGAACATGAAAAATCCTGTAGTATTCTGTTTCCAGATTCAGCTTGTCGGTGCAAACATTCCAATTGTCTGCACCCATTGACGCGAGGCGGGCATTCCCTTGCTTCTGCCGCATTCCACGGAACATGGCTTCTGTGATACGAATATGCTATGCCTGGGTATGTACGAGAAGCTCACGATTTAGGAAGCAGATTGTGTGTATTAATCTTCTGGTGTAGAATTTAATATGGCAAGATTTTTTTGTGTGAAGAAAGTATTTGGTTGCTATCCTACCTATGCTGCTATGCTACCTGCTACGTTGGTATAGTGCTCGCAGGTCGCTTCTTCTGAGCATGAGGTCCTGGGTTCCATTCCCGGCTTGGGTAAAGTGTTAGTGGATTTTCCATCTGGAATTTCTGGAGTCTGGATTTGCGCCCGGTTGATGGCTGTTACATGGTACATAAACATAACTGACGAATTGTGGGTGCACTAAAGGTACAGTCAGCAACAAAAGTCGATAAACACTTGCAGTTCTTTAATCTTAATTATTTTAAGCGAAATATTTAATTCAAATCGGAACAGAAGTACTTAAAATTTTAAGAACATTAACTGTTATCAGTTAACCAAAAAAAAAGCAGTTTATCGAAACATTTTGTGTTAATTTAAATGATGTAAAAAAGTAGCAGTGTTAACCGACTTCTGCTGCTGACCGTACACGTCTGCCTAACCCTTTGGGGAACACAGGGTGATGTTACGTGATGTTATGTATGTTTATTTTTTATTTCCTACATAGCAACGGATTTCTGAGAATTGAGGTTTAAACCCTTTCAATGGGTAACCAAAATGGTCCCTCATTTTACAAGGGTTTTCAATAGGGTTTTTCTAAGCAGTTAATCAAAAACCCATATGATGTGGGTAACCCTTTTGAATGGCTTTATAGGACCATTTTGGTTATCCATTGAAAGGTATTTCGATAGGGTTTTTCTAAGCAGTTAAACAAAAACCCATACGATGTGGGTAACTCTCTTAAACGGCTTAATTTAAGTTAATAAAAACTTTTTTACAAAAAAATACAACCAACTTCCAAAAACAACACTACAGAGTGAAAAATTACAGTAATTTCGGAAGTCGGTGTCTAGTTAAATGTATTTTCGTTTTTTGCCACCGACTTCCGAAATTAAAGTTATTTTTCACTTTGTAGTGTTGTTTTTGGAAGTCGGTTGTATTTTTTTGTAAAGAAGTTTTTATTTTTCACTTTTTAGTTGTGGTACCTACCCCACACAAATTCTAATACCACTACCTGCAAAACAAACTGGAACATCATCCATATAAAAGTGGGGAATAAATACGTATTATTGAAGCTAACTCAAAAACTACCAAAGCAAAGTTAATCAATTTTTTATGGTACCAACTGTGATGTAACCCTCTCGAATAAAACAAAAAAAATCCAAATCGGTCTAGCCATCTTCGAGTAATCGGGGAAAGGTACCGATGAACTGAGAACCTCCTCCTTTTTGAAGTCGGTTAAAAAAGAGCAAATATCGTTGTAAAGAGGGTAGCTCTCTATAAAATGATAACAGCGTAACATTCCGACTCGGAGCAATGTAATATGATCTCTCGATGATGGGCATATGGTTATCTTAATGAAGGGTAACCCTTTCACTGGGTTTCAAGTAAAGAACTCATTCAATGGGTTATCCATATTACTGGGTTTCCAGGCTAAAACCCATTCAAGGAGTTACACATGATAAAGGTAACCTCATAAATGGTTTACCTCTTCGAAAGACTTAACTCTTAACCGGGGTTGTATACGGTCCCTGATTTAAATATGGGAGAAATCAAATAAATAGCACAATACTTGACCTCTCTGGTTTTAATATAACTTTTGATATATATGTGCCTTTATCTAATTTAAGACCTGACCTTTAAGTTAAACACGTCCAACAAACATTTTCGTGTTTTGATTAATTTTCGGGATCCGATTCTAAATTAAACCATTTTACATAGTACTCGAGGAAAAAGAATCCTGTACATTTGAAATTGAAATTGTGAAATATTAAAGGTAGAACGAGCCAATATCGGTGTAGGTTGATTCAAATAAATTCAATCTAATCCGAATATGCGAAAGAACTGTCAGGAAACCGCAAAAGGCGAACCCGTATATTGGAGGAAATATGAAAGAGACCCGCGATAAAGTAATATAATGTTATGGATGGGTACCATGGGCTATTGAAATCAATGAGAATGAGATCTTTATTAAAAGTTCACTAAATTGAGATCTTTTTGGGTATCTGTGCTAATGCTAACCATGGAGTTTCTTGCCGACTCTTCTCCATAAGAAACAACTAATTGGTACCGTGTATACCTTCTGAAGTGCCCATGTAGGTTTATGTGAAATAAAATATTTTGATTTTTTATTTGAATCAATGGCAGGTGTTCAAAAGCTACCATCATCATCATCATTCTCCTGCCCTTATCCCAATATATTTGGGGTCGGCGCAACATGTCCTTTTTTTCCATACTTCTCTATTATTCGTCATCTCTGTAGTCATCCCCTTTCTAGGCATGTCATCTTTCACACAATCCATCCATCGTTTCTTTCATCTTCCCCTACTCTTATAGCATACATTCGTACTCAAAACTTTCCTCACGACATTTTCCTCACTCCTCCGCATCACATGCCCATACCATAACAACCGATTTCCGCACAACTTTTCAGTCACCGATGCCCCTTTCAGACTTCCTCTTATGTACTCATTTCTTATTCTATCCATTCGTGTAACACCACACATCCCTCTTAGCATTCTCATCTCAGTTGCATGCAATTGATTTTTATTCATCCCTTTTGTGGCCCAACATTCTGATCCATACAAGACAGCAGGTCTAACCATTGTTTTATATATCTTCCCCTTAAGTTTAAGGGGAATGCGGGATTCGCAGATTGTTCCCGTGACCTGCCGCCATTTCATCCATCCAGTGTTAATCCTATGCTTAACCATCGCTTTGCATGAGTGAACCGTGATACCAAAACTCGGAGCAGACTGGGAAAAGCGCGCCATCAAACGCTATGGCTCCAGAACTGGAGATACCGCCGAAATCTACCATTGACCTAAATCTTGCTGAATTTTAATGATTGTGTCTTTTTGGTGACATTCTCTATAGTAGACCCTAAATGTTTGATTCTTCTTCATCCCGTAAAGATCACATGCTGAACAAAAGTCCTTAGGTCCCTAGAGATCTAATAGGGCAGACCCTACAATGATTGATCGTAAAGGTTCACAAGGTAGGTACACTCATGTACAGCTGATGTACTGACTAGTATCAATTCAGTTAGCGCATTCTAAGTTCTACTTTCATTAATAATATTGCTGAGATAAATGTTTCTCACATTTATAGGCATACTTAAAAAAAAAAAGAAAAACTAATGAAACCTGCATGCTTGTAAAAAAAAATGTGAAAGCTTAATTTTTTATTATTTATTAGGTACTCAAAGCTAATCCATTAGCATATTACATAGATACTGCGTAAAAAAGATTTTGGAAATATACAGTAGATAGCAAATACACTGAAAACAGAAACAGTTTCGAATAAACCATCATTTCGCTACAAGAAAATTCGGAATTCACAAACTTCGTTGGCTTAAATTAGATTTCCGTAGAAACCTTATACGTTTGATACCCGAGTGGAGTATAAATAAATGCTTATCGAATAACTCCTGTCTTTAAAATCAAATAACATTTTATTAATAGTCGTGTTTCTACGAAATAAATTGAAGTGTTACTTGATTTAATAATACGTGAGAAAAATAAAACTAATATCCAAGAAAACACGGACGAATGCCGGCCATTTTTTTCTAAGATCCGTAAAATATTACCGCCCTGAACCTTCGGACGGAAAGACGAAGCAGCAATAAATATGAAATTCAGAAAATCCTAGAGGATTAATTTTCTGATCTCAAATTGTGATGCGGGTAGAATAAAAACATCGCGGTTAGTCTCCTAAGGGAATGTAAGTATTTCGTATTAGATCCTGTCTGGTTTGTGTCGGGGTAGAACAAATTGAAAATTGTGGAAACTATACTATACTCGTACTAGTGCCATTATTTTTTTAATTGTTAGAAAATTATTTTAGTAGTAAATACCCTTTTGTTTTAATCTAGTTTATTTTAAAAAGTTCAACGTCAATGTCAGAACTCAAAACTGGAACATTCAAAAGTGTTGAAGGTCTTAAAACTTTAAACTACCCCAAATAAATCGAAGTAGAAACTCCACAAAAATTTTACTATGCATAATATGAAATGCATATCTTTACGTTTGCTATGAAAAGTACCTTTGCAAGTCAAGTAGGTAAAGGGGTGGATATGGTTTCGGTCTACTTATGTGGTCGCCATTATGTTCCATTTACCGGGAAATTACAGGAAGGGAATCACTAATAGTTACTTATGAGGTTAACCTATTTCCAAAATTCTTATTTAAATCACCATCACTTAAGTTCCGTACTCATTATTTCATATACATTATAATACTCTACTTTCACTTTGCCCTTATACTGTACCTAATTTTGAGCAATGTAATTATTTATGGAGATACAATAAGTAGTTTATAAACAACAACACATATAACAATATATATATATATATATATATATATATATATATATATATATTATGTACAAGTACCTATAAAATAAAAAAGGGGATGAGCTCATTGGGCATCAAAAATTCGTCCGCGTCGCTGTCAATGGGAAAAGTGCTCAAAAGGCTGGCAGCATTGTAAATAAAAAGATATTTAGTAGAAAAAAAAAACCGGCCAAGTGCGTGTCGGACCACGCACAATGAAGGGTTCCGTAGTTGGGATGAATTTATCTTAAAAACAAACTTAACATTGTAGTTGAAAAACATGTTCTCCCGTACATTCCAACTGTAAATGTAAGTTTGTACTCACAATATTGATAGATTTACCATGTTATTTTAATGCCACAGACTTCTTATAGGTTTTCCTGTAATCTACAGGTGAAGATCTATTTTCTGTATTTTTTTAAAAATTTTAGGCTCAGTAGTTTCGGAGATAAGGGGGGGGAATGGTCAATTTTCGTCTATTTTCTTAAATAACTTTAAAATAATTTATTTTAAAATTATAAAAAAAATATGTTTGAGACTCTCATACTAAGCCCTTTCATTTGACATGCCGCATAGTGTAGTTTGCAAAACTTTTTTTTTAAATTTTCTTTTTTGTCCCCCAAAAGTGACCTCTATATTCAAAATTCATTTATTTACTTTACCTGTCCGTGTTTGGGTCACAAAAATTTATATGTGTACCAAATTTCAACTTAATCGGTCCATTAGATTCGGAGAAAATTGGGTGTGACAGACGGACAGACAGATAGACAGACAGACAGACAGACAGACAGACGAACAGACAGACAGACGAGTGATCCGAGGGTTCCGTTTTTCCTTTTGAGGTACGGAACCCTAAAATGGAGTTTTCGGAAGTAGGTTTTCTTCATCAATAAATGATGCAGAGATGTCTCAGTTTTCCGTATTGGTGAGCGAATAATTGAAGGACAAACCACGTAAATAAAAACATTCAAATCACGACGTAATGTCACCTCAGCGACAATCAATACCATAAACCCTATATAATTTTTGACAGATTGAGACTAAGTTTGAAATGCGAATGTTCTTAAAAATACAGGAATTGCCTCTCTGGTTATTAGAGCGAGAATACACATGCCTATAACTTGCACAAAAGTATCCAAATAACTTGCATACCGTGTGCCGTAACAAGTTGCATAGTTTTGTACAAGCTACAGATATGTGTATTCCCGCCCTTAGGTAGGTACTAATCGTATTCTAAAGTTAATTATACCACTGATACTCCAAACAGATTTGCAAATGACTAAAAAAGAATGCATTCCGGCGAACCATTCACGGAAAGCAATAAGAGAAACGGAAATAAAACGTTCACAGTAGGAATCAAAAAGGTAGTGAAAGCAAACAGCGATTGTGAAGCCAAATAAAAACGGGCTAAATGGCCGGTAAAGTAATATTAAAGGTCTTTACCTATGAAATTGCCGTTCTGCAGTACTGCCCATTTCAAATCTCAATAATTTTTGTTTGGCTAAGAATTCTAATTTCAAATTAATTTTATTTTAAAAACATGGATTTTTTTTTTCCAAAAGTAGTCATTTGTTTATTGATTAGTGTTACATTTTCATCGCATTTCAATCTTTTTCGTCATCATGGATACATTAAAAATTCGAATAATTATGGAATATGAGTACCGTCGTGGCAGCAACGCGGCACAAGCGGCACGCAACATCAACGACGTTTACGGAGCTAACACTAAAAACCAACGCACCACTTGTTATTGGTTTGCTCGCTTCCGTTCTGGAAATTTCGACCTGAAAAATGAACCTCGCGGTCGTCCGAAGACTTTGGTCGACAATGACGAATTAAAGGCGATTGTGGAAGCTGATGATACACAATCTACGGCTGAATTAGCAGCAGCTTTCGACGTTAGCGTCAAAACAATATTGGTCCATTTGCGTCAAATTGGCAAGGTAAAAAAGCTTGACAAATGGGTGCCCCACGAACTCAATGATCGCCAGCGCGAAGTACGCGTCGAGACGTGCCTTGCACTGCTCAACAGACACACAAATTAAGGAATTTTGAACCGCATTGTTACCTGCGATCAAAAATGGATTCTGTTTGATAACCGCAAGCGCTCAGCAAGTTGGTTGGATCCTGGTTCAGCACCTAAACAATGCCCTAAACGAAAACTTACCCCTAGAAAAGTGATGGTCACTGTTTGGTGGTCTAGCGCCGGTGTGGTTCATCACAGCTTCTTACCAAACGGGGTGAGCATTACTTCAGATGTGTACTGTGAAGAACTGAACACAATGATGGAGAAGCTGGCACATCTCCAACCAGCATTGGTCAATCGCTTGTCTCCGCTGCTCCTGCACGCCAACGCGCGACCTCATACTGCACAGCAGACGGTCTCCAAGTTGCAAGAACTGGGGTTGGAAGCTTTCCGTCATCCGCCCCACTCACCAGACCTTGCGCCTACAGACTACTACTTTTTCCAGAATTTGGTTTACTTCTTGGCGGGAAAAAAATTCAATACCCTAGAGGCAGTACAAAATGCCTTTGAAGAATTTGTTGCCTCCCGTCCAGCTGATTTCTTTGAGAAGGGCATCAATAAACTGCCACTGCGTTGGCAAAGATGCATTGATTGCATGGGTGATTACTTCGATTAATACAAATAAAAAATGCATGAAAAAAATTCGTTTAAAATTTTTCATACAAAACGGCAATTTCATAGGTAAAGACCTATTATAAATTGAACAAAAGTGTATAAATGCTAAAAGGAATAGTAAAAGATTGGATGATACATTTGTATGGATAAATACGTATGTATTTATCGAACCTCTAATAATTCCCCTAAAAATATTATTGAACACTCTAGTTTATAATTATATATATTATATTATATTAATATAAATATTTATCATAGCTAATTAAAACGGTACAATACCAATTACATAAATTAATACAGAAACAATTATTACGATGACAATAATTAAGTTGTATATAATTTAATTTAAAACTAACATGGAACAGTGGGCTCCCTTGCATACTTTCTCTCACAGAACACCAGGCATAATACGCATAATTTGACTCCATTCATCCGCAAACGTATCACATTCAGGGTTGGCAGTCAGAACGGCATTTAACATATTTCTTTCTTTTTCTCTCTTTCTTTTCTTTCTTTCTTTTTCTCTCTTTCTTTTCTTTCTTTCTTTTTTCTTCTTTATTTTTTTTTGACAGACTGCTGAAGCCCCAGCTTTGGCTACAGTTTTGGATATCAGTTGCGCAAACAAATTGTGGCGGCGGCTCTGACGGTGTCCGATGCATTTTTCGGGCACAAAATAATTTATTTATTTATTTATTATTATTACAAAATCCACAGCTCTTTAACAATTTTACTTAAATAGATAAAACCAATCTTACAGCCAATTATGGATTTACAATTTATAGCAACACTGATTACATGCATCAGAAACAACAGGATGACATGCTACGAGTAGAACCATCTAAGTAAGCATTTCAAAGTGTGTGCGGGGATGTGTGTGTGTGTGTGTGTGTGTGTGAAGTGTTATAGTAGTGTATGGATTCTTACATTTGAATGTAAGAATGGTAATAGAGTTGACTCTATTTAGAAATATTAGTCAAATCGTCGCATACAGAAGCTACCATTAGTTTCCTGAATGTACCTTTTTTGGTGTTAAATATATCAAGATGAGAAAATTTCTTATTAAAGTTTCTTAATATCCTACTAATGACAGAATTTTGAGCGTAGTTTGTACCACTGCGCGGTACATCGAATAACTGTGTGTGCCTAGTCCGTCGAGACGGAACACTCAATCTCAGAACTAGATCACTTAAAGCGGTACTCTCAATCTCCCCACTACATATATTATAAAGAAAAAGCATGTCCAGAATCATACGTCTGTTCTCCAGTGGCAGCATACTATGAAGTTTGCATGCTTGCAGATAATCCTTGGGCTTGAAACCAGTGCGATAGTTAATATATTTAACGAATTTGGATTGTATAGATTCTATTTGCTGTACATAAATTAAGTAGTGAGGATTCCAGATGTTACTGCAGTACTCTAAAATACTGCGTATGTACGCATAATAAAGTATTTTGATACAATTTATGTCAGTGAATAATTTACACGTACGCATAATAAATCCAAGGTTTTTGTATGCCTTGCCGACGATATAGGACACAATCGAAATCTCGGCAGAAAAGGCCATGGAGTACTGTGCAGTCGATACGTCCCCATAAGGTCTTATAGGCTACCGTAAGCTGGTAGCCTAACGTCCCTAAAAGATAATTGGTGGGGTACATGTATGGAAAGAAATGGTATATCCTTTGGAAGAGGCATCTTAGGAAAGTTTTCTGTACCTTTTCTAGCATAAGTGTTTGGGTCGCGGTATAGGGGTGACAAGCACAGGCACTGGACTCGAGTTTGCTTCGAACCAGAGTGGTGTACAACAACCTCGTAACATTTGGATTGCGAAAGTCACGAGTCTAATATAATGAATGCGCCTCTTTTTGTAAACCAAAAATAATTCCTATTTTAGGGACCTAAAAATAGGAAATAGCAAAGATATTGCGGCGAACTGTGAAAAAAGGCCTGGAAGTTTAAAAAAGGCTCAATAATTTAAAAAAGAGTTCACCAGTAGATATCCAAACGGATATTAAAAGTTCGTTTGTTTAAAAAAGCGTCGATAAGCGTAGTAGAAGGTCGATAAGTTTTTAGAGGATCAGTTAAATATTTCCCTATTTGTATGTATGCGATACTGCGGCTAAACGATTAAATGAAAGTTTAGCGAAGCAAATAATACGGAATGAATTTAGGAAAATTCGGGATTGGAAAGAGATTTATCGTTTCAATGCAATTGGACTTGTAATAGATGATATTAACGATGGCAACGGATATTAGTCTCGTGATTTATATCTTTGGTGAAATTAGAAAACAGAATTATAATTTGATAAATATACGAGTACATGGGTACACATATTAAACATACATAAACTCACGCCTTCTTCTCATGTAGGTAGGCAGAAACTACAGAAGACCACTTAAGATACTTACATACTCCTTTCGTTTTCGTTCATACATCCGGTCATACACGCACGCTGGTTGCGAGTACTACGCACTTGCAGTGCTATTCTGTACAAATCTCACCGTGAAAACCTAGGTGAAGTGAGTTGTAATTCTGCCTGATGCTAGGGATTGACACTATATTATAGCTCACTTCAACCAAGTTTTCCCGGTGAAATTTGTACAGAATAGCACTGCTGACCTTTCTGAAGAACATCACCAATAAGGTATGTCCTTCTAAGGCGTTTCCACTCTTATCTGCCTAAGAAATATCTTTTATTAGTCGCCTTTAATTCATCCTCTCAACATGACCAAACCATCTAATCAAACTCTTTTAAATGTCACTATATCTTCTTTTAAACAGCATCGTTTCCTTGTCACATCATTCCTCACAACTGAATAATGTATATTTATTCATACTTTCATTAAAATTGGAGTAATGAATTCAATTGATATAATGAAGTCTCACATTCGATCATAACTTTACTTAATTTTAGGGTCAGAAATATTTCAGCAAGAATTTCACCTTTTAAGATTTGAAATAAATTTTATTCTAGTACCTACCTACCTACACTTCTAATTCTAAGCTATCCTTTAGCCTATATTGCGATGCGATTGAGGAGCTAAACCGGGATCTATGTGTGGTTAAAGCTGGTCTGATCGATTTGGGGTGGCGGTTAACCCTACCAAGTATCAGGCTATCATTGTATGGGAGCCCCCACAATATGAGAAAGCTGAATGGCTTAACTGTGCCACCTGTAATGTTTGACAACTCAGTCATCCCGTTTAGCTCCAATGATAAAGATCTTGGTCTGCATGTCGACACAATCATGTCTTGATTGACGAAAGCAGGTCACGACTGTATAAAGAAGTCACTGGACCGATGCGGTCGCTCTATCGGTTAAAAACCTTCTCCCATCACACATGAAGGCAATGCTTGTACAGTCCCTAATACTTTCTATAATAGACTATGGTGATAATATTACTATGACCTTCAACTACAGGCATTTTATATGTCTATATGGAGACTCCTCGACGTGCAATGTAAGCCAAATAAGATATATGAAAAAAACTTATTTTATTTATGACCTGAATAAAAACACCTCGATAAACTTGATCACCTTCTAAATAACTGCATTCGATTCGTTTTCAATCTTCGAAACTATGATCATGATTGCTTTTAAAATGGTTACCCATACATCAGCACAGAGAGCCGAAGGCTCTGTCTATGTTGTATATATATACTCGACAAACCCACTTCTCTTTCTTACCTAACTTCCAATGTTCAATACTTATGCTCTGCCCATAGTAAAAATCTTTGTTCCATCAATAATCGTCTTTTAAGATGTCCTTCCCACCGCTCTGGTTTAATTCATTCTCCTTTCTTTGTCCATGCGGTATTTCTTTGGAATGCGCTCCCTCTAAACATCAGGATGGCAAACAGTCGGTTATCTTTCAAAGTAAAGTCACGTGAACATATTCGCAAGAAGTTGGCAGAATCACCCCAGCGCTGATCTGCTGGATTCGTTTCCTCCTCTACCTATCGTTATTTCTCCTGACAAAGTATGTATGGATCTTTGTATTAGTATTTTTTTATTCTAATTCGACTTATTATATATTTTGTTTTCTCTCTGCATCACCCTGAGGTTGACTGATAGAAAATGCCTCAGACATTAAGTCCGCCTTTGTACACTATTTTTTTTTTTTACTTGTGCTACTTTTATTAAAACTTAAAAAAAGAAATAAAAAAAAAAAAAAATTTTTACGCTAACTAACCAGTTTTACTTAAAAAGTCTTTATTAACATTGATCGTTCACACTGTGGCAGTTTGTATGGCATTATTATATTATATTCTAATTCGCAAGACATGTCCACTAGCCTATAGCATAGTTTGCAGAATAATATAGGGCCAATTTTGTAAATCTACCCTCGCCCTGAACAAAGGTAGCCAGAGATATTACAACCTCGTCATTTCATAATGGTGTTGATGTTAAATATAAACGTAGGCACATCCACAACCACAATGTTCTACACAAGCTAGACTATCGTTGACGTATTTATTACATAAATTGCTTTCGTTTTAGCAAGTTCCTTCTTTTGCTATACTAAAGCTCTAGACATGTTTAATGTTTAAAATAGAACATAACATAATTATCACACTTGAAATCCTCGGAAGTGATAGGTAGAGGTGTACCTATAGTACACCAACATTTTTCCATTTATGTTTTAATCACATATAATAAGGGGCGAGCCTATTGCGATCAACTAGGCACAAATCCAGACTTCAGGCTACCACTGAGATCAAAGAGATGTCAGCAGTGACGGGGTCAATTGGGCCGATGCCGCCGGGGTCGCGGGTAGTTCGAAAGAGATACCGTGGCCCTGGCACGGGCAACTGAAGGATCATGGGTGGGTTTTAGTCAGTAAAAGTCTGACACGCCCTCCCGCTCTGCCCATAGCGGGAGAAGGCATTTGATGATTTCCCATCCACAAAAAAAAAAAAAAAGGCTACCACTGAGATATTTCTGATGGAAAAACCCAACAACACTTTGCCCAACTTGGGAATTGAACCTAGAACCTCATGCTCAGCAGTAGCGCATGCGACCACTAGTCCAACGAAGTAGTAGCAAAATAGTTACCTTACTCTAGTTACTTATTAAACACAATCTCCAACTCTTTTAATTCAGTTCAGAATTATTTTAGACCAGAATTGTTTTCTGCAACTATTCTTACAAAGAAAGACGTATTCTCTGATTGATTTTACAAAATTCATGACGAACGTATTACTTTCTTCGAGGCTGCATCTGAAATTCAATGCATGAACAACCTCAGCCTTCGAAGGAAACCGAGGCGTTCCCTGGAGAAATGTACGATGTTATTATTATGACTAAGCTTAATCACAAAATGAAATGTTTGGTGAAAGAAAAAGGATCTAGGTCGGTGTAAAGAAAGTAATAAATGTGTAAATTGGTTCGAAGTGTTTTCTTTGATACAAAAATTGGTAAACTTTAAGTAGTCTTCCGCAGTACAAGCTGTATAAGCAAGTATAAGCTATTTATTTTTGCGAGTAGTAATCACAAGAAACATAACTTTTAAAGGGAATCAATTTATAAGTATTTGTTAAGGGGAAAATATTATCATGGTTTTATCAGAAAAAAGAATGCGCTGCTTAATTGACAACTCTATTTAAATCTGTTCTAATTAAGTACACTAGTTCGTCCTAACTGGTTGTTCCACAAATCCCCATTGACAATCTCCGTCAATGGGGACTTGTGAACTTTATGTCCAAAAATGCGGATTTATCGAATAACCCGTTCGAAGCATCGTGATAGCAGTTTTAAGTAATGACAGTATAGCAAGCGTCTAAACATATTTTCGGTACAATATTAAACTTTAACGTCCTTATTAATAAACGCAGAGCAAAGTTATGCCAAACTGAAACGTAATGTTTGAATTTAGATTTAGTTGGAACTAAATTACCATTTAAAAACTTTTACTTCAGCATAAAAAAAACATAGAGCTCGAAAAGTGTATGGTTATTCTGAAGGTAGGCATTGGTTGTAACTTCACATATCAACGTCAAGCCTTTTTTTTTGTGGATGGGAAATCATCTATGACTTCTCTCGCTCTGGGTGGAGCGAGGGTGTGTCAGATTTTACTGACTAAAACCCACCCGTGTTCCTTTAGTTGCCTGTGCCAGGGCCACGATACCTGCGACCCTGGCAGGCATCGGCCCTATCAAACTCCATCACTGCTGACATCTCTTAGAGGCACGCGTGGAATACAACGCGCCGTCGACCCGGGCCTGGTCCTTACCGGACGGCGAGCTACCCATTACTCGCTGTCCGCAAGCCCACACATACGGTGGTTGTAACTTCACATATTAACGTCAAGCCTTTTTTTTGTGGATGGGAAATCATCTATGACTTCTCTCGCTCTGGGTGGAGCGAGGGTGTGTCAGATTTTACTGACTAAAACCCACCCGTGTTCCTTCAGTTGCCTGTGCCAGGGCCACGATACCTGCGACCCTGGCAGGCATCGGCCCTATCAAACTCCATCACTGCTGACATCTCTTAGACGCACGCGTGGAATACAACGCGCCGTCGACCCGGGCCTGGTCCTTACCGGACGGCGAGCTACCCATTACTCGCCGTCCGCAAGCCCACACCTACGGTGGCTGGGAACAGCTATCAATTCCCGCCGCCCAGGGCGTCTCCTGTGGATCAACATCAAGCCTGTAACCTGGAATGGTTAGGCAGAGATGTATCTAGAGTACACTCACATTCCGCTAGCTATGTTTAAGTCCCATTTAATAGGAGGCAACTTTCCTCCACGTTTATTATTAAGGGGGTTATAGTTTTGGTTACCCTTTTGTTCTCTCCGACCCTAATGACCACACCACATAACCCTTCTTCAGGAGAGTAATAGGGCCACCAGTACAGTCTGCAAACGCAAACTTAGATCTACATTCCGACCTCGCCGCCGAGGTCGTAATCGTAATTGCCCTGCTCTGTACTCGGTGAAGCTGTGCCAGCTGCTGGTGTAGCCGAGGCTGTAGCCTTAAACACCCCCTATATTACCCCCCCCCCCCTATATACCCTCTTCTCTTATCGTCATGATCCAGCCTGCCCCTTCTGGGTGTTCTCTCCCCAGCGACGCCCTATGCCAAGGTCCTCTTGGCGTATAGTCGCTTAATCTATAATTCTTTTTTTATTTATTTATTTATTCATAACAATTTTTACATTGTGTCGAATATTAGAAACAATTTATTAACTTAAAAAAAAAACTCGTTTGTAAGCCCTGGCCGGAGGCTTTAAGTTCGCTTAAAGCACCCACAGGATAGTCCGGTTAAGTAGTCTCGATCTCCAATGGTCAACTGCGAGACGCCATTCACAAAAAAAAAAGGTAACCCTTTAATTCTCCTCTACTTGACCTATTTGTAATCGACATCGTACAGTATAGACTGTCACTATGAAGCCAGTAACCACTTGGTTTCGTGTCGAGCATGCTACGTTTGTACGGCTTCCAACGGATTATCACGCCTAACTTTCAAGCGAAGAATATCGTATCTATACGTACTTATCATCGTCTGGAAGTTTTTAACCGACTTCAAACAGGAGGAGGTTCTCAATTCGTCGGAACCTCTTTTTTTTATGTATGTTCCCCGATTACTCGAAGATGGCTAGACCGAGTTCGATTTTTTGTTTTATTCGAGAGGGTATATATACATCACAGTTGGTCCCATATAATATTGATTAACTTTGCTTTGGTAGTTTTTGAGTTAGCTTCAATAATACGTATTTTTTCCCCACTTTTATATGGATGATGTTCTAGTTTGTTTTGCAAGTAGTGGTATTAGAATTTGTGTGGCGTAGGTACCACAACTAAAAAGTGAAAAATAAAAACTTTTTTACAAAAAAATACAACCGACTTCCAAAAACAACACTACAAAGTGAAAAATAACTTTAATTTCGGAAGTCGGCGGCATAAAATGAAAATACATTTAACTAGACACCGACTTCCTAAGTTAAAGTTATTTTTCACTTTGTAGTGTTGTTTTTGTAAGTCGGTTGTATATTTTTGTAAAAAATCTAGTCATTATCTGTTCCAAAAGTATGTGATGAAAATTTAAACAAACTCTAATCAGGTTAAATTCTTATGCCATCACTCACAAAACAACAATAAATCAATCAATAAATCAATCAATCAATCAATCAAAACAATCAACAATCAATCAATAATACGACAAAAAAAAAAATAATAAAAAAAAAATATATAATAATAAAAAAAAAATAATAAATCAAAATAAATAAAAAAATAATAATAATAAAAAAATGTGTGTGTGTGTGTGTGTGTGTTTGAATAATATGTCAATTAGTAATACGACATTCATATGTGTTTTGCATAATCAGCCAATAATGATCCCACTGCTGAGACACAGGCCTCCTCTCGGTGAGAGGGAGTGGGCTGTAATCTACCACACGGGCCCAGAGCGGATTGGTAGATGTCACATGTCTTTGAATTTTTGGTTCTAGGACATGCTGGTTTCCAGCATGTCACGATGTTTTCTTTCACCGCTTTGAGAGAAGTTGTGATGAAATAATTTACATAAAGTAAACCGCCTGTCTGGGTTCGAACCTACGACCTACAACTCGTAAGTCGCGGCCGTTACCACTGAGCCACCACTGCTCTTGAGACTAGAGCAGTGGTGGCATCTGTGTTTATAAGGTTTAAACTGTATATCTCACTACGTTCTCCAACAATTATTGTTTTAATCTGTTTAAATGTAAAAAATAATGGTTAAATGTGTTGCTAAGCGCAAAACTCGAGAACGGCTGGACCAATTCGGCTTATTTTTTTTTCGAATATTCGTTAAAGACCGAGGAAGGTTCTTATGAAGAGAAAATTTGTAAAAGTTGACGGAAAATTTGGAAAATTTGGGAAAACTGAAAATGCATTTTTATGGGAATTTTGTGTGAATTATTGAAATTTGGAAAACGTCTGTCGGGCCAGCTAGTTTCCTGCCTAGCCTTTTTCCAACTATGTTGGGGTCGGCTTCCAGTCTAACCAGATGCAGCTGAATACCATTATTTTACATGGAGCAACTGCCTATCTGACCTCCACAACCCAGTAACTGGGTAATAAGATACCCCTTGGTAAGACTGGTTGTCAGACTTTCGGGCTTCTGACCACCCGTAACGACTGTCAAAGTTCCACGAATGACAGCCGGGTCCAACGGCTTAACGTGCTTCCCGAGGCAAGGAGGAGGCTCGGTATGTAAAGATGGTCACCCATCCACTGACCAACCCCAGCAAGCGTAGCTTAACCTGATGGATTGACCCGTGCGGCTGTTATTACTTAGCCACGAGCTCCTGTCGGGCCAGCTAGTAATATTATAAAATTGTGATTGAAAAATCCTCGACGAAAATTGAGGTTACAAAATTAACCTCAGTTCTCAAATGAAAAACCTCTTTAAAATTAAGATTTAAAACTACCTACTTTAATCGGAGGATAACTGTATCTCCCAACATTTGATTGTAGAGTTTCAGTCGGGTGATCGAAAGAAAATAATATAATATTAAAGACTAGGAACGTTAAAAAACCAGCCAAGTGTGTGTCGGACCACGCACAGTGAAGGGTTCCGTAATTGAAAAGAATTTCCCAAAAAAAAAAAAAATATGTGATAATATTACAAGTTAACAATTTTCGGAATTTTTCCTTCACTTGTGTTGTGAGACCTTGCTTCTTGCCAAATTTCATTATTTTAGGTCAACGGGAAGTATTCTATAGATTTTGATTTACTTGCGATTATCAAAATATGTCGCATAAATGGCCGTATTTTTTTATTTCGTTGAGAAAGAAGCTTGATTTTTTCAGAACTCCAAGAAACCATAGACCTATGTATTTGATATTAATTTCAACTTGATACCTCCACGCGTTCTTGAGAAAAAGGGTCGTGACAGACTGACAGACAGACGGACAACGAAGTGATCCTATAAGGGTTCCGTTTTTCCATTTGAGGTACGGAACCCTAAAAACAATGACGAAAAAGGTAGATGATGTGTTTGTAAGTGAAACAAAGTATAAAGCACCACAAAACACGTCTTTCATATCACAGTATTTCAATAAAATTGGCACAGAACGAGACATTCATATTTTTATATTTCGTGTCTGACCTACTGCATAATAAATCTGGTAGATGGCGCTACTGGGCTTCGGTCGTCGTCTGAATTGTTCGCGACATTATTGTATCGTCGGCGTCGTCTCGGTTTTGAACCGAATTGTTTCATGTATTACGAATGAATATTAGGCGGGTAAAAATCGGACAGTATCAATTGATTCGTTTGATAGGATCCATAGAAATTCTTACTTATACCTATCTATGTTAGGATCGGATGCAAGTTGCTGGATTCACGAAGAGAAAAAAAAATGAGAGAAATGTATTTAATGGCTGTAGGAAGGTACCTACATCAATGTCAATAAAATAATATGTCCATAGGAATAAGGTGAGGTGAGGTGAGGTGGAGGGTGAGTGAAAGTGAGGGATTATGCCTGATGTGTTCTATTACCTAAACCTTAACAGACCTTCGGAAGACACACGGCTCCACATGATTTTAGTGTCACAATCACAATAAGATGGCGTTCAGCAAATTTAAATTAGGTAGTAGGTAAGTACCTACTTTCATTACTCATCATCATCTGCCTAGCCTTTTCCAGTTGGCTTCCAGTCTAACCGGTTGCAGCTGAATACAGTATTTTACATGGAGCGGCTACCTATCTGAACTCCACAAGCCAGATACTGGGTAATACGATACCCCTTGCTTGCTTGCGGGCTTCAGACGACCCGTAATGACTGTCAAAGTTCCACGAATGACAGCCGGGACCAACGGCTTAATATATGCTTTTCGAGGCAAGGAGGTCTTGGTATGTAAGACTACTTTATTCACCTACTTTCATTACTCATTGGTACTCTATTTTATCAAATAAACTTCTACACGCTTCACCTACGCCTTTGCCCCTTTGTTTAACATAATACAACTTCAAACGCAATAAACCTATTTCATTCGAACGTAAACGTAATCGCACGAGCTTACGTACATTAGGCGAAATGCCTGCGATAAAACGTTTCACTCCACAATCAAACACGAATAGCACACACACACACACACATAAGTAAACACACAAGTTTCGCGATAGACGTACCTTCTTAATTTAGTGTGCAACAAAATTCACATAGGGCTGGTCCACACGGTAGCTCGTAGCTAAGTACGATTAAAATAATAACAGCCGCACGGGTCAACTCAATAGGTTAAGCTTTACTTGGGTTGGTCCGTGGATGGGTGACCATCTTTACATACCGAGACTCCTCCGTCCTTTGGAAAGCACTTTAAGCCGTTGGTCCCGGCTGTCATTTGTGGATCTTTGACAGTCGTTACGGGTCATCAGAAGCCCGAAAGTTTGACAACCAAGGGGTATCGTAGTTACTGAGCTGTGGAGGTCAGATAGGCAGTCGCTCCATGTAAAATACTGGTATTGAGCTACATCCGGTTAGACTGGAAGCCAACCCCAACTTAGTTAGGAAAAGGCTAGGCAGACTGTTGTGGGAAACACTGGAAACACAGTACCCTGACTAATTTGATGCAATCGCATAGCCATCTAAATCAAAATCAAAATCAAAAGTCATTTATTCAAATCCCGCCCTCCACCACTTCCTAGTGGTTTAGCTGGGAAGAAGAAGTAGCGCAACAAACTCCCCAGCAGCACAGCTGTCTGTACAGTTAGAAGAACTTGATTCTATACAATAGTAAAATGTCTACATTAAAATGTTCCGTTCTTTACACACATGTGCACGACATTGACATGATTTTCACACTCAATTATTCTTGGCTCTGCGGTTTCGGAAAACTGCGATTCTAAATGGAAACAAACGTGGACTAGACCATGCCCTATTTCTCTTTGGCAATTTGGAAAAACAATTATTACAACGATTAGAACACATGGAGGATAGTAAAGGAGATTTTCGTAGAAGGAGAAACACAATTATTATTATCCCTTTTATTGATAAAAGGGATAGTAATTTTGTTATAATTAATCATATCTATAAGTGCTTGAGTAATGAGTGAGAAGCTCGTGCCTAAGTAATAACAGTCGTACGGGTCGATCCATCAGGTTAAGCTACGCTTGCCAGGGTCGGTCCGTGATTGGGTGACCATCTTTATCTACCGAGATTCCTCTGTGCCTCGGAAAGCACGTTAAGCCGTTGGTCCTGGCTGTCATTCGTGGATCTTTGAAGTCGTTACGGGTCGTCAGAAACCCGAAAGTCTGACAACCAGTCTTACCAAGGGGTATCGTATTACCCAGTTAATGGGTTATGGAGGTCAGATAGGCAGTCACTCCATGTAAAATACTGGTATTCAGCTACATCTGGTTAGACTGGAAGCCGACCCCAACATATTTGGGAAAAGGCTAGGCAGATTGATTGATAGACTTGAGTAATGAGTGTTACCTATATTAATTTAATTATAGCCAAATCCTGATATTGAAAACTTTTAATTAAGTACATTTTTGTATTAAAAATTTTGCTTAACAATGCAGTCGCGTTGTATCCTTCCTGTAAAAACTGTCCATGTATAAACCGCCTTACCCGCTGCCGTTTACAGAACCAGTGTTAACGCAAACTAATGAAACATTAATCAAATGCAACCGACTAGGGATTGTAAGTGAAATTACACCCATGCATATTACATGGGGAAAGGTCTTACCTGCGGTGAAGGGACTCAGCTGTGACACCTATGACGAGCTCAATTTGACGTGGCGCGACAATTAGGATGAGACCTTGTCATGTGTGTGTCTAGCTTTATGAGATTTTTTGATTTTGATGTGTATCTGACCTGAAGTCAACGTTTGGTTTTGTTTGAAGATGGAAAGAATCCTCAAAATAACCAGTTTTAAGCAAAACTTATACTTAATAGGAGTTTGCAACTGCTGAATTATGTCAGCAATTATTAATATTGATTTGAAATAACAATTTATTAACGCATACTATCAAAATGAAAAAAAAACCGGCCCAGTGCGTATCGGACTACGCACAATGAAGCGTTCCGTAGTTGGGAAGAAAGAATTTATCCCAAGAACAAACTTAAAACTGTAGTTGAAAAACATGGTCTCCCATACATTCCAACTGCAAATGTAAGTTGGTTGACTATTACTCGTAAACTTGAAAAGCCTACTTAGCTGTGATAGTTTTCCTTTTAGCTTCGTTATATATGTAACTACTACCGTGAATTTTTTCACTCATCCAAATCTAACCGTTTATCTGGCAGGGGAGGGGGGGGGGGGGGGGGCACTTGGCTCTAACAAAAATTAGCACTATAAAGCTTAATATTTCAGAAAGGGATCTCTAAATCGAAAAATTGTTTGAACAAACCCACAATATTTTTGAGAGACCCATCCAACACACCCCACGCCATGGGGTGGACGAGAAAAAAAAAACATCCCCACTTTACGTTTACCCCCTAAAACAATTTTTTTTCATGATTCTATTTTACTACTTTGTCGGCGTGATACATATTATGTATACCCATGCCAAATTATAGCTTTCTAGTACTAACAGTCTCTGAGCTAAGCTGCGGACGGACAGACGGATGGACATAGCGAAACTATAAGGGTTCCTTGTTGACGACGGAACCCTAAAAAGAAGAAGCGTATTGTACTTTTGACATTGTCAAATTAATTTTGAAACTTAATTAAAACGGCCTAAGGCTGTTTGTCCACTGCCACATCAACGGGACGTCAACAAGAACGAGATGACGACGCCGAAGTTGGTAACGATACATTTATTTATATTTACTAAAGCCGAGTGTTAAGGAGGAGCTCGTGGCTAAGTAATATCAGCCGCACGGGTCGATCCATCAGATTAAGCTACGCTTGCCGGGGTCGGTCCGTAGATGGGTGACCATCTTTACATACCGAGACTCCTCCGTGCCTCGGACAGCACGTTAAGCCGTTGGTCCCGGCTGTCATTCGTGGATCTTTGACAGTCGTAACGGGTCGTCAGAAACCCGAAAGTCTGACAACCAGTCTTACCAAGGGGTATCGTATTACCCGCAGTTAATGGGTTGTGGAGGTTAGACAGGCAGTCGCTCCATGTAAAATGCTGGTATTGAGCTGCATCCGGTTAGACTGGAAGCTGACCCCAACATAGTTGGGAAAAGGCTAGGCAGATTGATTAAGGCCGAGTGTCCACCGCACGTCCATCACCGGAACTTCAAGTTCGACTCGAATAATCTCGTTTTTCGTTGACGTTGTGTGGTGGACAAACAGTGAAACGGTGTTAGAAACGCTGGAGTGACGATTAGGGCTCGTTCCTGACCGATTGGCCAGAGAAGGCACGACATAAAGATTAATTAAATATATCTTTATTACGTAACATAACGTTATTTTTATGAATTAGGTATAAGTATCGACACGACTATACCTTCCTACCCGTTGAACTTTTAATTACATTGAAACCTAGGCTACAAAGTGATACAAAAAAATAATCATTGTTAATTGTCCACGTCCACGCTTTCAAGACACCTTCAGTCCCTCAAAGGCAAATAAAAATAAACAGAAGAGCAGACGAATCATTTTAATAATTTAATAAATTACAATTTTTTTTTTCTTTTTTGTGGGTTTACAACAGGGTACACCTCTGCCTAAACTTTCGAGAATTACAGGCATGCTGTTATGTTTATTCTTATTCTTATGTTTAAATACAACTTAATATTCGAATTCAATTCTTTATTAAATCTATATCTATCTATATAAATAAATAGTCCTGACTGACTGACTCATCAACGCCCAGTCCAAACCCTTGGACCTAGAAAGCTGAATTTTTTACAGAGGTTCCCTTTATGTAGACAAGGCATAAGGTAGGTTTTCCCGGTAGTACGTTCTCGTGAGATATTTTGTGACGTCTAAGCGGGCGAAGCCGCGGGCAAAAGCTAGTATCAAATAAATGCCCAGGTTATGTTCAACGATCACGTTACTCCGAGACCAATTGCTCTCAATGGCGGTGCTCTCAAGGTTGTTCGAGACTACGTTTACCTCGGACAAACTCTGCAGTTTGGTAAGAACAACTTTTAGAGGCTGACAGAAGGATTCAGCTGGGCAGCAGCGTTTGGGGAAGCTTCGTCGAGTCTTCTCGTCGCGTATTCAATCAGTGCGCCCTGTCTTACTTACGGGAGCCGAAACATGCACACGGTACGGTTGGTCCATAAATTCAAGGTCGCTCAGCGAGCTATGGAACGGGCTATGCCTGGAGTCTCTCTGACTGATTGAATCCGAAACGAAGTGATCCAGCAGAGAACCAAACTTGTCGACATAGCTCACAGAATAGGCAAGCTGAAGAGGCAATAAGCCGTAAAACCGATGACCGTTGGCGTAGACGTGTTCTACTGCCGATTCGTGGAGACTGCGAATCGGCAAACTAGGTAGGATGCCCTCAGGCAAGGTGGAGCGACGATCTTCGCAGTGTGGCTGGTAGCAGCTGGATGAGATTTGCCGAGAATCGAGCTGAATGGTGTGTAATTGGAGAGGCCTATCTCCAGCAGTGGACTGCTGATGATGAGTAAAATATCAGCAATAAACAAATTCAATTACATATTAAAATAGGACTTCACCAAAATTTGATTAGGTATAGATGTAGAGTAGGTAGGTATATTAGTAGAGCTCAACGATCACTGACAATAACAACCAGATATTAATTAACGGTTCAGTTCATTATGATTAGCGTTCCTAATCATAATGAACTGAACTGTACCGCATTGATTGAAGTGGTCGGATTCCAGTTAACTGTAATATATTTTGAATTAGGTCGAATTTGTAGTTGGGGAAACTAATAAAACTAAAATGTAAAATGCCTCGTTGGTCTAGTGGTTGCAAGTGTTACTGCTGAGCATGAGGTCCTGGATTCCATTCCCGGGTCGGGCAAAGTGTTATTGGGTTTTTCCATCTGAAATTTCTCAGTGGCAGCCCGGAGTCTGGATTTGGGTCCCGTTGGTGGCAATAGGCTCGCCCCTATTACACGAAATTTGAACATAAATGGCGAAATGCGGGTGTACACTATAGGTGCAATTGTGCCTAACCCTTTGCGGATTTTACTGGCGTCATATTATTATTATTTTCTTCTCTTGTATTGACACTAACTTTATAATATGAATAGCTAAAGGCTCCGCAGACAAGTGCGACGCGACGGTGCGACGCGATTCTGGTAGAACTACATATATTAGACATTACTGGAATTACATTATGGTAAAGCAATAAAGATATTGAGTATTGAATTATTTCCATGAAGTTTTATTTAATCTCATAAAAATAAGGTCTTTACCTATGAAATTGCCGTTTTGTATGAAAAAATTTAAACGATTTTTTTTCATGCATTTTTTATTTGTATTAATCGAAGTAATCACCCATGCAATCAATGCATCTTTGCCAACGCAGTGGCAGTTTATTGATGCCCTTCTTAAAGAAATCAGCTGGACGGGAGGCAACAAATTCTTCGAAGGCATTTTGTACTGCCTCTCGGGTATTAAATTTTTTTCCCACCAAGAAGTTATCCAAATTCTGGAAAAAGTAGTAGTCTGTAGGCGCAAGGTCTGTTGAGTAGGGCGGATGACAGAGAACTTCCAACCCCAGTTCTTGTAACTTGGAGACCGTCTGCTGTGCAGTATGAGGTCGCGCGTTGTCGTGCAGGAGCAGCGGAGACGAGCGATTGACCAATGCTGGTTGGAGATGTGCCAGCTTCTCCATCATTGTGTTCAGTTCTTCACAGTACACATCTGAAGTAATGCTCACCCCGTTTGGTAAGAAGCTGTGATGAATCACACCGGCGCTAGACCACCAAACAGTGACCATCACTTTTCTAGGGGTAAGTTTTCGTTTAGGGCATTGTTTAGGTGCTGAACCAGGATCCAACCAACTTGCTGAGCGCTTGCGGTTATCAAACAGAATCCATTTTTCATCGCAGGTAACAATGCGGTTCAAAATTCCTTCATTTGTGTGTCTGTTGAGCAGTGCAAGGCACGTCTCGACGCGTACTTCGCGCTGGCGATCATTGAGTTCGTGGGGCACCCATTTGTCAAGCTTTTTTACCTTGCCAATTTGACGCAAATGGACCAATATTGTTTTGACGCTAACGTCGAAAGCTGCTGCTAATTCAGCCGTAGATTGTGTATCATCAGCTTCCACAATCGCCTTTAATTCGTCATTGTCGACCAGTCTTCGAACGACCGCGAGGTTCATTTTTCAGGTCGAAATTTCCAGAACGGAAGCGAGCAAACCAATAACAAGTGGTGCGTTGGTTTGTAGTGTTAGCTCCGTAAACGTCGTTAATGTTGCGTGCCGCTTGTGCCGCGTTGCTGCCACGACGGTACTCATATTCCATAATTACTCGAATTTTTAACGTATCCATGATGACGAAAAAGATTGAAATGCGATGAAAATGTAACACTAATCAATAAACAAATGACTAGGTACTTTTGGAAAATAAAATTAATTTGAAATTAGAATTCTTAGCCAAACAAAAATTATTTTGATTTGAAATGGCCAGTACTGCAGAACGGCAATTTCATAGGTAAAGACCTAATATAAATATACTAGCTGCGTCCTGCGGTATCACCCGCGTAGACCGTTAAATTTCATTCAAATCGGTCCCGCCGTTTGAGCGTGAAGAAGTAACAAACCACCACCCACCACCACTTGTACCTAATACCAGTTATTTTATAACTTAGTAAGGGTGCTGGTTGCAACACCTGTCTATGTTGTTTATGTGTTATTAATGATACCTACATTTTAATGTTAACATTGTTATTTTTGTTTAAATAAATTATCATTATCATACACACACACACACACTCACAAACTTTCGCCTTTATAATATTAGTGTGATTCATAATAATGTATACCAAAATACCCTAGAAAAAAAACGCTTGGAACATTGGAATCAGCATAGAAATATGCTTTTAAATTTGCTTTGCATACCTGCATTACCTTTACTATGAAAGAATGGAAATAATTATAAGAAAAGTCGTCAGGTTTGTAGAACTTTTAGTATTTAAATAACTTACGTTGTAACACCACACTCAACGTAAGTAACACTGTTAGTTATAACATTTTGTATCCTTCGCTTTCATTAAATAACATAGACTATGGTGGTATCTGATCTGCCTAGCCTTTTCCCAACTATGTTGCGGTCGACTTTCAGTCTAACCGGATTCAGCTGGATACCATTATTTTACATGGAGTGACACAAACACAACGAGTACCTTGACTGGGTAACACGTTACCCCTTGACAAGACTGGTTATCATACTTTCGGGCTTCTGACTACCCGTAACGACTCGCAAAGATCTACGAATGACTGCCGGGACCAACTGCTTTTAACGTGCTTTTCCGAGGTACGGAAGGGTCTCGGTATGTTTTGGGTGTTCACTCATCCACAGACCGACCTCGGCAAGCGTTGCTTCACCTTGAAGATCGACCCGTGCGGCTGTTATTATTTAGCCATGAGCCCCTCATACATTTCCAGCTTTACTGATATCAAAATCAATTCCCAATCAATTAAATAACAACGGAAATAATCGTCGTTATTCACGTTGGAACAATATTCTATTATCCAAAACATTTTGTACGAATAAAAGCTCGTCATACAAAAGACAGATTACAAATCCGGCCAAAACAAGTGATCGTAATTTTTATTATAGGCAGATTCTTAGATAAACAAACATTAAACGCGTAGCATTATAAATATCAATCAAGTCCCAACCGATAAACAAAGGATACATCGAATCAATATTTCACAGACTCTTTCGCTCAATCTCCTAAAATTACTCCATTCCGTTAGGAGAAAAGGATTTGTGGAAACCGCTAGAACATTATTTATTCCCCGGATATTAGCAGTCACTCGCTCTGTGATTTACATAAACTGAATGTTATTGTTGCCATGAAAATACTAGCCTTGCTTTTGTTACAGAGGAAATTGTTGCATGGATTTGTAGTTATTCTGTGGTCGGTGATAAATGTCGGAAAATATAGATTGTTTTGATTATTGTTAGCTGATTTATGTTTCGAAATAATTTTAACAATCGAACTTTGAATAAATATTTCAGATGATATTGAAGTTACACACATATGAGAAGCTCGTGGCTAAGTAATAACAGCCGCACGGGTCGATCCAGCAGGTTAACCTACACTTGCCGGGGTTGTCTGTGGATGGGTGACAATTTTTAAATAACTAGACTCTTCCGTGCCTCGGAAAGCACGTTAAGCCGCTGGTCCCGGCTGTCATTCGTGAATCTTTGACAGTCGTTACGGGTCGTCAGTAGCCCGAAAATCTGACACCCAATCTTATCAAGGGTTATCGTATTACCCAGTAACTGGGTTGTGGAGGTCAGACAGGCAGTCGCTCCATGTAAAATACTGGTATTCAGCTGCATCCGGTTAGATTGGAAGCCGACCCCAACATAGTTGGGAAAAGGCTAGGCAGATGGTTGAAGTTACACACATACATGAAGACAAATTGATACATGAAGTTTCTGATGACCGTATTATAATTTATCCAGTTTTAGATTTTCGACAATATTCAGGTTTCTTATCTTTTACTCAAATCTAGAAATCTTTAACCATATTCTCATTGTTATTCTCATATTCAACCTCAAAGCAAAACATCCAATAACATTGTACCCGAAAGCGTCCTAAATCACACAAACATTTTCATAAGGAGTACAACGAATACTTTCATGTACCTCTTTACTACATTTACTTTGTCCCAAAGGAGCTACCTCGGGAGTAAATACACGAAATATTTGTTCAAATTCATATTCCCGTATACAGCCGGGAATGTCGCAGTTCTCAACAAGAATCAGTCAGCCGTCACGGCGTCCCCACGTGAGCCTTGTAAAGTTGGGACACTACTGACAGCGACGAGGAATGAGCAGAGCTAGAAAGTATCAACAAAGACGGATCGCTTGACTGTGAAATTCTAAAAATATCGGACTTTCTTTTGGAGTAATAGGTAAACGTTATTCAGAAAAAGGATTGGGACCTTCATTTTTTTGCCTGTATTTTAGAAGACAGGACGAACACTATTTTGGTTTCGCCAACATAAAAATTATACAGGGTTAGTTTTCAATGACCAGCCAAATTTTCACAGGGTGTTCTACCCATGACTATGAACAGCTTTCACTATGGGACCAACTTTGAAATCACGAAAAAAAAAATCAGCTGTTTCATACATTTTGGTCGAGTAGGTATTGAACTTTTGTATGAAACAGCTGTTTTTTTTCGTGATTTTAAAGTTGATCCCATATTAAAAGTTGTGCATATTCTCGGGTAGAACGCCCTGTGAAAACTTGGCTGGTCATTGAAAACTAACCCTGTATAATTTTTATTTTGACACTGATTAACCCGTTGGTTGTTGGGTTGATTTTGGGTATTTTATAAATATTCAGCCCACCTGAGCCTAAAGTACAGTAATAGAAATTTTGGTAGGTTTTGAGTTAAATGTTATTCTGAATCCTCATATTATTTTATATATATTTTTTTTTATAAAAAAACTAACGTAACAATGTTAAGTATTTTAGTTTTGTGCATATCCTTTCATCTTGCATTCAAAGTTTTATTGAAAAGTCTTTTTCTTCGAATTCGTGTTTTTAACCGACTTCAAAAAGGAGGAGGTTATCAATTCATCGGAAACTTTTTTTTTTTTTTTTTTGCACTATAGGTTCGGGCAGTATTGTTGTCGTTTTACTAACTTCCCATGAAAGAGAAGACTTCTCATGGATTCTCCTTTATTATTAAACGCTAGTCTATAAAACTATGGCCACAAATACTTTCCTACTATAACTTACGAGTGGCATGCCTTACCACGATAAATCCCGTATACATGAAAAAGGCAAGCAGTCTCCGAGTGATTACTTGGTTTAACGCAGCAGGATGTAATATAGAGTAATGGCGTCTCATGATGGCGCATAAACTAAAATATAAAAAAATATCCCTTGAGTGTTGGCTAGGAAATATTTGCGGTGCAAAAGAGGGTTAATTAAAGGATATAAAATGTAATTAAGTATAGACTTGGAGTTGTAATTAGTGGAAAAGTGAGGCTTGAAAACAACATTAAAGAGAAAAAGTGTTTTTTTTTTATTTGGATTATTGTTGGGCATGGGAAGACGCGTAAGTTTATATTCGTATGTATGTATGGTGTTCAAACCAAAAACATTTATGGTCTGAATTTAAATCGTGTTCTGGATTGTTTAATAAAACTGATGTAAAATAAGAGTTCATAATGGACAATACACTAGTCTTTTCTCAACTATTTTGAGGTCGGCTTCCAGTCTAACCGGATGCAGCTAAATACCAGTATTTTATATGGAGCGACTGCCTATCTGACCTGCACAACCCAATTACTGGCTAATACGATACATCTTGGTAAGACTGGTTGTCAGACTTACGGGCTTCTGACGACCCGTAACGACTGCCAAAGATCCACGAATGACAGCCGGGACCAACGGCTTAACGTGCTTTCCGAGGTACCTACGGAGGAGTCTCGGTATGTAAAGATGGTCACCCATCCACGGACCAACCCCGGCAAGTGCAGCTTAACCTGATGGATCGGCCCGTGCGGCTGTTATTACTTAGCCAGGAGCTCCTCGAGATAATGGACAATAATAAACGCTTTTATATTTTGGAACATTCCTTTCTTGCAAGGAACGCTTTGTGAAAAGACAATTCCTGTCTTCTTTTAATATTTCTGTGTCCGGGTAATAAGGTAAAACAGCGTCATATAAACTACTTACATAAAAGTCAACGCCATCATTCCTTTTGCGTTGTAATCTCGGAATAATAAAAGTACCTACTTATGGTTTTCCGGGATAAAAATAAGGCAAACATTCAATCAAATCTCTAATAATTCCCATTTTGCGCTCCTTAAACTATTATTGAACACTCTAATGTAATGATTGCGCCTCTTTTTGTGAACCTCTAATAATTCCTAATTTGGGGTCCTAAAAATACTAAATAGTCAAGCAAGTAACTGCGCCCAACTTGGATGCAGCACTTACGTTGTTTGTCACAGTTCTAGCCTTTTTTTTGTCGTGGAGATATGCTCATGCTCATGCATACTGCACTACCACGGGGAGATAGTGCAGTTATGTGGGACTCTAACCCACTAAAACTCCACGGTATCCTCCTCTGCCGCTTACGGCGGAAACACGGGCACGCTTTAGCACTCATCCGTGAACCCGCCGCGGCTGCCTTCTCTAGGGATTACTTCCCATCACCGGCGCACCAGACCACACTGCACGCCGTGAACACCCCAGGGACCAAACCAGCAAATAGCAGACAGCACACAGTTCTAGCCTTACCTAACCCATTCGGTCGGGGTGCCCTAGCTTAGTTACCGTGACCAATTCGGCTCGCGCGTGGTTGGCCACAGTTTCAATCTAATCTAACCCGTTTGGTCGGCGTACCCTAGCTAATTCACTGCGACCAAATGTGAGAAAAGGTCAGAAAGTTAAAAAGAGGTTCAATTATTTAAAAAAGTGTGCATCATTAGAAGTGCAATAAGTTTTTAAAATTTTATTAAGTTTAAAAAAAGTGGCCATCATAAGAAGCGCAAATTCTCCAAAAAAATAAGTCAGTCTCAACAACCTTTTAGTCGGTGCTAAATAAATGTATTTTCTTTCTTACTTTCTGTTCTTTCAAAAGGACAATCCATCAAAGTAGAAATTATCAGTATCATTCACGAGAGCAGTTTCACTTTTCATAGCGTCACTGTGAGAAAGGGTTGTTCATATTTTTCTTGGAACAATAAATCAGTCTAGGGTAGATAGTATAATATCATTCATATTACATAGGTACCTAAACATTATACAGACACCATTCTTCAAGTAAGTGGAAATAAATGATATATTATGGTCGTGCCAACATTAACCTTCCATGTACACGAAAAATGAAAATGCTTTTACTGAGTGATGACATGATACATTATACGGTACACTAGCGGCCCGCTAGCGGCTTTGCATAAATAAAATTAATACAAGGAAACCGTCTTTGTAAACCATTCTTTAAAGATCCGCGCACATTATGTCGGGCCGCAGCGGGGCGCAGCGGGCCGCAGCGCAGCGCAAAATGCTTACTTATCACATTAGTAACGGGCCGAGTAGCAGCGCATCGACGGATTTTGAGTACAGTGTACTACCTACCAGACGACCGTGCAATTGTACGTTATGGATAGTTCTGACGAAGAATTATCTTTTTTTTTTGCCTGCTGTTAGAAGAATAACATAACGAAAAATACAAATATCGTAAAATGCACACGCGCGCGTGCACTCTAATCCGCTTGCTATAGCACCATGTATCGGGGCGCAGCGGGGCGGGGCGGGCCGCATTGCACGTAACCATAATCCGCGGCGGAATATGCGGCCCGCTGTGCCCCGGCATAGTGTGCGATAGTTCACATAAAACGCATACAAGTGTTTTAAGCGGATTTTTGCGCTGCGACTCGACCCGCTGCGACCCGACATAATGTGCGCGAACCTTAATGGTGCTAAAAAACTGTAACAAAATCCGTTTTATAGTCTTCAAAGTGACTCTAAACATACCAGTACTGTTCCTACCAAATAATTTTGTTGTTCGCAGTGCTATGTAAGTACAACAGTACCTAAGTAGTCTTGTTAGAACAAGAAATACGCAAAACTAACTACTACTAAATAACTGACGGACTAGAGTCCATCAGTCTATATAATAAAAACAAATTTGACACGTATTTTTTGCTTTATCATATTACTTATAAAAATTACTTAAATAAAATGCATTAAAGTTAGGAAGTCCCCGAAACCTAGCAAGCAGTGACGTCATGCCACATTATAACTGTAATGTGAATTATAATTATTTAATATATTTTTATTTTATTTTTTTTATTTTTTGTTCGATGTAAAGCTAGATATAAGTTTAAATAATAATATACAAATTAAATGTATGTTTGTGAAAGTTCCTAAACTTTATATAATTATGTGATAATACCTACTAGATAATAATAAATTACAGGTTATAATTAAACTATAAATGTAATACTTAGTAATAACAGAATATAATGATAGGTAATATAATACAATACAATTTAGTAGGTATAAATATTTAATAATGTAATAAAATTACACAACAATATTCTAGTTTTAAGTTATCTTGCTGCGCCCCAACGGGGTTATGTACTCATTAGTTTTAAGCAAAGCCTGTAACTGTGTGTACATTGTGCAATAAATAAATAAATAACTCAATGTATCGCCGTAATCATTTGATCACGGAAAAAAATAAAAAATTAAGTACGTTTAAAATATTATTTTTTATAACCTACTGACGGACCAAAAAAAAATTTTAGTCATCATCCTTATTCGAACAAGATATTTTTGTCAGAATGATTTCTGACACCTAACTATGACAAATGCTTATGCTTCGCTTGTGTCGTGATCAAAAATACGTCGCTTTGACGCGGCGCGGGCGCTAGCATCACATTAGCGTCGCCTTAGCGTCTACGTTAAGTAAACGTTCGATAAACGTCAGATGAGATGACATCCTTTCGAGGCGCAACCAGTACAGTGAAATGCTGAATTTAGAAAGACTTTCTAACCGCAACGATTGCCACGGACTTAATATTTGTGTGACAACTGGGACCAACACCTTAACTTGATTCAAATCAAAGGAGGCCTTGATTATGTCAAAATATTTGAGAACGGTCATCTATCCAAGACATTACCGTGACAATTAGAGCTTAACCTGGCACAGTTATGCTAGTGCTTCTTGTTCCACATTTACCCAGAAAACATCTACATTACAGATATAGATATAGTTACAGATGTATTAAAACGGGTAGGTAATATTTCGCGTTGTCTATCCTACGGGACTCATAAACACTGACAGTAAAAATGAACTCAATTTTCACTTGATATTTCTCGCAACGTAAGTCAAGTACGTAGCAATTACTTTCCTCGTGTGTGCATTGTTTATTTTTCACATAGATCTTGGGTGAGTAGAGTTTTATGTTTCAGTAAAATGTGCGATCATTTTAGTTCTCGTAGCAAGCCGCAGTAGTGTTACAAACTGAGTGAAGACGTAAATCATCTTAAAATTACCACATGAAATACCGCAATTTGCGAATTTGGGGTAAAACATTACAATACCACACATGAATCGACAGGTCGTATCATCCTCCCCAGAGGAGGGTCCGGTGACGGACAGCCGCGGCGGGTTCACGGATGAGTGCTAACACGTGCCCGTGTTCCCGCCGTAAGCGGCAGAGGACACCGTGGAGTTTTAGTGGGTTAGAGTCCCACATAACTGCACTATCTCCCCGTGGTAGTGTAGTATGCATGAGCATTTCTCCACGATAAAAAAAAAGGTCGTATCAACCTGCGGAACCTTCCAACCCGAAAGACGATAGCCATTATACCTTCCTTGCTACAGTTTACCTAGAAAAGTATCGGCATAAGAAAGGGTTTCTCGATTTGATCCTACATTTACTTTGTAAGATGGTACCACATTTATTTGGCCGACAGTGTATTTTGTCGCCTCGTAACGCAGGCACGTAGGTTATGTTAAAACAGAATAGGCAGACGGTTTTGAACAAAAAAACACAGTATAAGCTTGCTGCTATTAGCGGAAAAACGTAGAAGCAATTTTTCATGTCATATGAAAAGAAGGTCTACTGAGAGTCTACATATATTTGGTAAATGACGAGTATGTATTGGTCCTTAGGGGATGGTTTTGTTACATAATATTTGTATTTGGTGTTTATACATGATTCCTTTTGCTACAATACAGGGCCGAATTTTAGAAAACTTGTACAAATAGAACTAAGAACACAGTATTTTTTTTGGATTTGAAATTGATAATGTAGCTAAATACTTTATCATAATCAACCCAGCGCAAACTAAAAAGAAATTGTGGCAACTTCCGACCATCAAAGTTATTGTTTGTAAAAAAACACTTGCCAAGTGCGAGTTGGACTCAAACACGAAGGGTTTTGTACCACCATACATTATTTAACACTACATATATTTTTTAATACTTCTGTTTAAAAAAACACCTTTCTTGTATGTAAATTTTCACAGATTGTATTTTTGCCACTAAAAAACATATAATAAAAATAAAATTAATTTAAAAATTAAAGGGGTTCCAATTTTTAACTTAATTTTATTATTGTTATTTGTTTTTTATGTGGCAATAACACAATCTGTGAAAATTTCAACTGTCAACCTAATACGGTTCATGAGATACAGCCCGCTGACAGACAGGCGAACGGACGGACGAATGGACAGCGGAGGCTTAGTAATTGGGTTCCTTTTGGCACCCTTCGGGTACGGTACCCTAATAAAAATGAAATGCGAAAAAAAAAATGAATGAATGAAAAAAAAAAGATGAATGATGATTCCTAAATGGTGACTGTGAATGAATGCATTGGTAAGTGTAACTTGAGAACGGCTGAACCGAGTTGGCCAATTTTTATGTTAAAATGTCTGAATTAGGTTTTTATGGAAATAAAAAAAATCCCAGATAGTTTTCGAATACGGGAAAAACTGAGCATTCTTTTTTCTATGGGATTTTTGTATGCATAGTTAGCCTATAATGTTCCCACTGCTGGGACTCAGGCCTTCTCTCGGTAAGAGCCAGTGGCCCGTAATCCACCTGTATTTTATTTTATTTATTAGGGAAAACATAAATTGACATTACAGTACATAGAGTACATTTTGTAGGAAAAAATAACATTTTCCATGGAATACACATAAAAATAATCTTTACAAACCATGCTAATAAAACTGAAACCTACAATAATTTAAGTTATGAAAAGATTTTCGAAGCCCGAAGTGTCCTTTTGTTTTTGTATTTATTTGTTAGTCATTTACTTTAAGTACCTAGTGTAAATAGTGATAACTTGTATATTGTATTTTACTTATATTAGAAAATAAAGTTACTTAAAATATGTTGCAAAAAAGAAAACATTTTATTGTGTTAAATAGTAAAACAAAAGTAAAAGCAAACAAAGAAAAACTTATCAAGGCATGCAACAAAGAAGTTTAATCAATTCTCAATAAGTCAACGCATAGCAAAGTCAGAACAAATATAAAAGGATATGATATTAGTTGGACTGCGTTCAACTGGGCCGAGATCCGAACGGATTTAATATCCGTAAGTCCGTAACATCTGTTTACGTAAATTACAAAGAGGTTTCTTTTGCTTTGTAATTTTAAACAAGATAGTGGTTGGTTGGTAGATATATTAGATTGGTTAATAGATAATTGCATTCGATTTGTCTGATTGTAAAAGTAAGTTATCTTAGTGAATCTAATTGTTGAGTACTCTGGATCTTAAATAGAAGTAGGTACATTCAAGTAGAGGTAGGTACTCACAGCATATTGAATTTGCTGTGAAGTAGTGACTGTACTTGTGTACTTACATAGTGATGTGTATAATATTTGTAAATAGGTGCTCTAATTGATACAATTAGTATCGACTAGAGTCCCTATTTGTATTTAATTAATCGGGTATCATCGAATACAAAATAGTCGATGTATTAGAAGATAAAAACATAGAAAAATAAGCCTGAAAGTCTGACAACCAAGCTTACCAAAGGGTATCGTATTACCCAGTTACAGGTTGTGGAGGTCAGATAGGCAGTTGCTCCATTTAAAATACTAATATTCAGCTGCATCCGGTGAGACTGGAAGCGGACCCCAACATAGTTGAGAAAAGTCTAGGCAGATTGATTGATTAATAGAAAAATGTAAAAAAAAATAGTAGCCCAGTGGTATCGGGAACAGGGTCCAAGCTACCGGCGCGGCGGTCTGGGCTCCAGAGAGAGGAACCTCCTAATAATGCGAGCCGTGTCTAGAAGTACCGTTTTCTGAATCAAGCCCTTAATCCAGCTGCCCAATGACGAGCCTCCTTAGGTGTTGGTCGAGGCTCTTGGCAATTAAGCCATTCGCTGTCACGACTGACGGCACAAATTCAATTTTTTTTTTCGAATTCAAAATGTTAATTGCTCAACACATTACATAATCATACATTTCTAGATGTCAGGTGAAGGCGCAGTCAATTGTGTTGTACCAATTCAGGCATGCAAAAATATTATTATTATTATTAAAATTACACAATGTCATACATTCCAATTAATACCTTATACAATGTCATTAAATCCAATTAATACCTTATAAAATGTCATAAAATACAATTAGTACCCTATACAATGTCATAAAATCATAATTAAAACCATATACAATGTGATAAATTCAAATTAATACGTTGCCTATACAATTTCATTAATTCAAAAATCATACCTTACATATTGTCATAAATTCAAATTAGTAAGTAAGTAATGTCAGAGTATATAATATCATTATAATAAAGTAATGTCTAATAAAGTCAACACATAAATAACAATACAAATAAAATATTTTTTATAAAATAAATCGGAATCACCATAACTAAATGTATTATTACTACACACTCTTCAAACAATGATCGCTGAGTCCACATTCCACAAGTCGACCAACCTCGCGAGACAAAACAATGTAGGTATAAAATATAATATATTAAGAAATTTATTGAAGGCTTTATTGTTATCCATCACTGAAATTCTAATACCATTCTCTTAGATATTTATCAGACTAGATGTAATTTATAGCTGATTCGAAATGTAATATCTTTGGCTAAGTGGTTTTGTCTTAGGTTTTATCATTGTGATTATTGTCGTGAGAATACTTTCTATAAATCTAGTACCTACATAATATTCGTTTGATTTATTTTCTACATAAGAATGATTATCCATGATGAAAATATGCTCATCACATAAAAGTTATTAATTCGCAGATTGAGACATTTTTGCATTTATATTTTTTTTTTTTCTTTGTTTCGATTAGCGCTATATTGCTATGAAAAACCAGCCAAGTGCGTGTCGGACCACGTACAATGAAGGGTTCCGTAGTTGAAAAGAATTTATCCCAAAAAAAACTTAACATTGTAAACCAAAAAAAAAATTATTCGGTGGTAAAATTACATATTAAAAATTACCGGACTTTTTACTTTATTTGTCTTGTGAGACCTTGCTTCTTGCCAAATTTCATGATTCTGAGAAAACGGGAAGCACCATTTACTTGCGAGTATCAAAATATATCGCGTAGGTAAATGGCCGTATTTTTTTATTGCGTTGACTTAGAAAGTTGATTTTTTTATAACCCCGAGGGACCATAGACTTACGTATTTTAACTTGATACCTCCACGCATTCCTGAGAAAAAGGGTCTTGACAGACTGACAGACAAACAGACAGACGGACAGACGAATATAGAAGTGATCCTATAAAGGTTCAATTTTTTCCTTTTGGGATACGGAACCCTAAAAAGATTGTTTTTTTTTACTACGAAAGGTTTTTGCGAGATTCTTGCAAAAAAAAGCGTAAGGAAGGGTGTCAAACCTTTATCACGTCGTTCCTCTCAGCGCAAGGATTTTCGAGGGTAGATTGAACCTAAATATTGTAATAATCCGGCTGTGTAGTTAGATTTATGGCCAACACTTTATATAAATTCGTCAACGAGAGAAATTACACCGTATAGTCAAGAGCATAAATACCTAAAGCTCCGTTCACACGGTGCAAGTTTCTGGAACATTCAAGAGCAATAATCGTATGCCATAAAGCATGTTCAAGAATTGCATGCAAGTGTTTACATGCGTGCGATTCCATAAAATGGCATACAAAATAATTGAATGCAAGTTTTGTCATTCGATTTAATTGTACGTGTTGTTTAGACGGTCCAGTTAATAGCCCTTCAATTTTATAGTATGCCACAGGCAATAAACTTGTACCGTATAAATGGAGCTTTACAGATGAAGTAACAATTGCAAGTTTGTAAAGACCTATTTCAGGAGAAATGGTCGTGATGGCCCAATGGTTATGGATGGCCTTCTCTGTATGAGAAGAGGCAGAGGCAGGGGTAGAGCGGGAGGGCGTGTCAGACTTTTACTGACTAAAACCCACCCGTGTTCCTTCAGTTGCCCGTGCCAGGGCCACGGTATCTCTTTCGAACTACCCGCGACCCCGGCGGCTTCGGCCCTATTGGACCCCGTCACTGCTGACATCTCTTTGAGGCGCGCGTGGAACACAACGCGCCGTCGACCCGGGCCTGGTCCTTACCGGACGGCGAGCTGCCCAATACTCGTCGTACGCAACGCCGCGCCTACGGTGGCCGGGAATCGGCGATAGATTCCCGCCGCCCAGGGCGTCTCCTGCGGCGGCTAGAGGCGCGAGGGCGCGGTTGTTGCCTCTCCCTCACGCGTTCCGCCTCCTCCTTTGCGAGCATTGCTGCTTCGCAGAAGGAGGTGACGGCCTCCCATGCACTCTCGCTCCGCACCATGGCCTGGACCAGGTTTGGACGCGAGAGGTCGCCGCCGCCGATCGCCTCCGTGAGAACACGGCGGTACTCCACCCAAGCCGGGCAGACTTCCACTGTATGCTCCACCGTGTCCTCCGGGTGATCCACACAATGGTGACACCCGAGCGTTTCCTCCCGCCTTATCCGAAACAGGAACCTCCCGAAACAACCGTGTCCGATGAGGACCTGCGTCAGGCGGAAGGTGAGGACGCCGTGGCGCCTCTCCAACCACTCCTCAAAGAGGGGACTTATCGCCGCAATTGTGGCGTGCCCAGCGCTGGGTTGCGACAATCGCACTCTCCATGTCGCCATGAGATCCCGCCGGAGGAAGTATTTATGCTCATGCTGTACCTACGCAGACCAGCGGCTTTAGTGCGAGTTTTATACTTTCTCGATCGCGTTTATGTTAACGTTAACTTATATGTCAATTTGTATGGAATAATTGTGTTTCACATTATAGTCACCAGACGGCGCTTATTCAGCTTCAGTACAAATTCAAGTTTACGTAACGTGATCGAATAAGGGCTAATTTTTCAATCGTCAGATAACTTTTATTTATGGAAAAATGGCGGTTTGACAGCTTTTGTATACAAAATATGTCAAATTATCACATTTATTCTTTAGATAAAAAATACCTGACCATTGAACAATCAACCCTAAGTATAAAAACTCACACTAAGGCCACAGAGTAAAAAACACTCTGTTTTTTGAGCAGGTTTATAACAACTTTGACTATGAGACTCTTTTGTTACTAATCTGCGCATCATCATTGTTTCATCATCTGCCTAGCCTTTTCCCAACTATGTTGGGGTCGGCTTCCAGTCTAACCGAATGCAGCTGAGTACCAGTATTTTACATGGAGCGACTGCCTATTTGACCTCCTCAACCTAGTTACTAAGGAATACGGTACCTCTTTGGTACGACTGGTTTTCAGACTTTCGGGCTTTTGACGACCCGTAACGACTGACAAATGACAGTCGGGGCCAACGGCTTAACGTGCTTTCCGAGGCACGGAGGGTCTTGGTATGTAAATATGGTCACCCATTCACAGATCAACCGCGGCAAGCGTGGCTTAACATGACAGATCGACCCGTGCTTTCGATCGATTGTTACTTAGCCACAAGCTCCTCCTTCCTCAGCCCACCATCATTGTTTCACAAAGTGAAGTCATTTAAAAAAAGTCTTGACTCGAGTCAAGTGTGTAAACAGCCTTATTCCGCTTTTAAAACAGCACAAAGTAAAATATCAAAGTGGGGATACTATTTTCATTTCAACGATAAAAAAGTAGCTAAGATCGCTGGCTCGTTAGCTTTCAAAGTCTCTAATTAGTTGGCTCTAGCTAACTACTGACTTAAGATAAGAATACACTACCCACAGGCTATGTAGCTTGTATGGACTGAAGAAGGATGTCCTCGGACGAAGTACCTACATCATTTTGATTATGTAGGTATAATATTTTCATAAATGCTTCATAACAATGTTCAAAGGGTTCATCGTTTATTTTCGGAAAAACCGAACTTTGCCGAATGCCGTGACTGATGTGCGTCAATCTAAAACAATTTAGGTGGGAATATAAATCAATTTCTATTGGTCGATAGTTACATTTTATTCGCTATGTTTCGGTTTTTCCGGAGATAAACGATTTTCAAAATTCAGAAATTCGATTTTCAGAAACAAATAAAGAAAAGACGTTTATTTAGCACAGACTAAAAGGCACACAAAACAATATTTTTTTATATTTTTGTAGTCTAATAATTAAAAATGTAATTTTGTTTTGTATTGCAACGTGTGCGTATGCACACCTAATTAAATAAAAATAAGTTTGTGTCAGGTAAAAATAATAGCGAATATGTATTAAGTAGTGTGATTTTGAGTAAAATTGCACAACAAACAAAAAAAAACAAAAAAGACTGATAAATAAATGAGACGGACGCATAATAGTTTGAACGTTGCCGTACTGTAGTATAAATATTATACTAGCTTTTGCCAGCGGCTTCACCCGCGTGGATGTTGGAAAATATCCCACGGGAACGTACTATCGGGAATTCTTTCCTTCTTCCTTGCCTACATTATAAAGGGAACCTCTGTCAAAATTTCAGCTTTTTAGGTCCAAGGGTTTGGGCTGGGCGTTGATGAGTCAGTCAATCAGTCAGTCAGTCTCCTTTTATTTATATTACTATCTAATGTTTACGTATTCGCCAAATCTTAGGTAATTAGTTACGTAAATCCAATCAAACCATCACACAAATCAATAAAAGTACCTAATTCAGCTGTCAATATCATCAGAAAAACTATAACGAGTAATTTCCCAGCTCCAGCAAACGTTGGAAATATTTTTATCTCTGTCATTAGTTTTGATTAACGAGGTCAGATGAGGCGGACGGGGCATCGTCACAATATTAATGAACCCTCTATTGTTGTCCAATGTGAGGAATTTGTGCGTCATATTGACTACGTAAAGTTGGATTAATTTTTTGACTTACTTTAGTGAAGCCATTTGGGATCGGGTCGTTTGTTCAGAGATAAGAAGTGCACATAATGTGACCCAGTTGAGCTATTACGTTGGAAGAATGGCTACGACAAGCACATTCAGCTTAGTTGAATGGCTTTAGAAAATATTTGTAGTGCAAAGAAAAACTGGGTCCTTCTGGGAATTGAGTTTATGCAGCTTACGTGTCTAAAAAGAATGCAAAAACAGGGCAACAAGAAACCTAATTAAAATATTACTTTCATAAGCTAATTAACAACACAGGTGTTTCAGCTGAAAAAGTGCTAATGATAGCTACAGGCATGTGCCTCAAAGCAGTGACAAAATCGAGTATAAAATTTACAGAAAAATATTCACTGCAACGCTATCTCAAAAGTTTTCATCACGATTCCGCTTAAGAATCAAACACGAAGGCTCATAAACTTTTAGGTTCAGCAAGAAAGGAACATATTAAAGCTAAATAAGCGCCAAGCTAAAGAAAAATGGCGCTGCCGGGGCGGATTTTTTATATTATTTCTCTTAGCTCAGCTACGATAGACCATGGAGCGGAGGGAATTTATATTTAAGCTATCACAGTAAATTTTTCTACAGAGAATTGACGGATCAATGAACTAATTAAAGTGAGTATTGTGTGTAGTTAATTATGAATTCAATGATATGTTGGAGTAGTAGATTAAATTAATGAACTGTGAACAGGGTTAGAGTGGAAAGTACAAAGATTAAATTCGTGTACAGGGATTACTGAAGTCTAGTAATCGTTGCTTGGGTTGGCGGGTCAGGAAAAATGGCGCCCAAGAGGCTGACACGGACAGTCAATATAACCTTTTGTTTGTTATAAACTGTGCAGCTGAATAGGAGGGATGTTAAAATTATGTTTAGAAGTGTTAAAATAAATTACGTACATTATGCCAACACCTAAACAATGAGATACAGGGTCAGTATGATAAATATTTTGGCGGTAAATTTTTCAAATAGTGATAGACGTTTTTTTCATAGCTGTCATGAATTGAATTCATATTGAGTCATTTAACATTTTGCACGCTTTTATTCTGACAATGCAATATAAAATATCACACACAATGCAAATTGAGACTTTTCCATCAAACTCAATTTCTGAACACATCAAAGCCGTTTTCGCATTTGGTAGCAAAACAATTTGACTCTCAAGCACCAGAACATTTTTCTATTTTATTTTATGAAATTTGGAGCTCACGGCGTCAAATATTTTACACCGGGTGCAAAGGCACAGGTAAGCTTTATGCAGCCTGCTCTAGTACCGCATATAGCTGTGTGCGCGTTTATGGAGGACACACGGGGGAACGTTGGCGTTAAATGCCGTGATATATCTCCCGGAACTGCAGTAGATAGGGCAGGCGAAATACCGGAGAGGAAGTCTTTTGTCGATTAAACAAATAAACCTAGGTCACAGAAAAACAAACGGGAGATAACCAATAGATTTTTTAAAAAGTACAAAAAGGCACACATTACCTATAACAGTTGAAGCGGACGCTCACAATAACAAGTCGCTGAATGATTTATGGAAAAATCTGAATGTTACGACAAAATAAATCAATAACGACAACAGCAAAACGAAATGTTTTCACTTCACATTGAAATATAATAGCCTTGTCAAGTAAGAAGTGTTGGAAATAGCGAAGACGGGTTGCTATATTCCGGTCAGATAAGAATGAAAAATAGTATTCCTTATTCAAGATCACGAAGACGTCGAAATATTATCATCGTGCGATTGGTTTCTTTATTGTCACTGAACGACCTTCCGCATAATTGGAGAAATGTAATACATCTTCGCTTTCGATACGTATAAGCCCTCAGATATTGCATGAGGCAGAATAAAACATTGATTTTTATACGGATGGATGTTTGTCTTACAAGCAGCAGTAGCAATATCGCTTTCTATTATACTATTTCTGGCATACACTCAGGCATGCAATATGAAACGAGATTATTCAAATGCACTCTATTAGTATTAGTGACAAAGGATAATAAAATAGCACATGATTTAGCATATTGTCGCCTTAGAGTGAAAACCTCGGGAATGCATTTTTGATCAAATTTATTTTATTGCGTTTCCAGGAAGAAAACCTCACAACACACATCCTGATCTGACTAATTTGTTCATTCGATACTCGTAACGCCATCTATGATTGATATTAATTAATAAAAATCATAAAAGACGCCGTACAAAAATTTTACAGCACGCAGTTTTTCTTCCTCCTGAAAAGTTACTTCTTTTACACTTCCGAGGTTTTCACTCTAAGGCGTCGATATACGAATTCGACAGAAATCTACGATGAACGACATAATAGGCAGGAAAATACTATTATGAAATGTAAATTGGGAACAATCCTTTTGTTAACGATAATGAGTAAGGAAACAGCTTCGTCCCGAAACGGAATGTCATTGCACCAGCGTTAGAAGATCTCCATACTAGTGACGGTGTTAAAGCAAATGAGTTTGGGTTGGAAAATATTTGTCCCGATGTTGTGGCTCTAACATAGATGGGTGGCAGTTGCAAGCGAAATGTTAGGCCTCCAAGCGCCTGTTACTAGTACAATTACGGCAAATGACACGGCAGCGCCTTTCCAAACACCACGAACGAATATTGGAAAACACATTTAGTTTGTAGCGAGTGTGTACTTTAACAAAAGTTTAAGCGGTACTAAAGTGCAAATGGGACAATTTTGTCTGTGTCATACATCTCTGCAGTTTACGGCGTCTGTTAGTGTTTGTAATTGTATTTAACTGTCAGGGATTCCAGTCGGCGCTTGCTGTGTAATCAAACCACCAATCGACGCTGCTCTTTATTTGCAGCCTTTTATGCACGGTTTCAATTCGTTTATTGGAACAGCAATTTTAATAAAAGTTATTTTTGTTAGCATTCTAATTGGCAGCTTTACACGAATTTAAAAAATCAAATCAAATTAGATAAAATTGTTGAGGTTTTTATAAAAAATCCTTTCAAGGTTATGTCAACACATTCTTCTATAAGCCATCTGGAGTATGTGACGTCAATGTAACGTTTTCGGAAAACAAACACACGTTGCTACCCTAAAAGCAGATTGTGTTTTCATAAAACGTTTTTCACTTATTCACAAAACCACTTTGGTGCCTTTAACATGAGATACTGTGTACGGTCCTTTTACGGATGTGTTGAATATTTGATGCAAAATTGTCTGTCCAATGGGGTGGAATGGTGTTCTTCCAACGATCAGACGGAGTACCTGGTCACCTTTGTAACCGATACCCGCACCTTGCCCTTGAATGAATTGTGAGAATATTTTATTAAGCTGGTGACATCTGCACAACAGGGGTGACACAAAATAATATCACCCCTGTTTTCCCCGAAAGGGTATACAAAAGTACCCATATTTCGCCAGCTATGTTTGAGTTCTATTTAATAGAAAGCGAGCCTTTTGCCCATTGCTTATTGATCAGTTGCGAGTAAACAAATGTATTGACTTATCAATTGCTACCAACAAAGCATCCAAGAAAAGTTGTATGTTGATAGTATGATCATTTATGTGGAAGCTTATGGTTAGTTTAATATTCCTCGGACGAATGTGAAATTAAAAACAATTTAAAACTATATTATGCCGTGTAAGATCGTCTTGTCTGGACTGCCCAGAGTCAAAGTGCACAAAAAAAAACTGATTATCTCCACACGGATGCTCCATATATTATTACACCAAGTGTTTCTACATATATCCCATAGTGTTTGGGAAACAACAAGTTAGCACCGTAACATGTGGTAATGCTTAGGTCAGATAAGCAGCTCAGAGCCACCTCGCAAATTGTATGACAACTTAGTTACTAAGCCAAATAGATGTCCAGTTGCTGAATGTTTGTTACTGTTGGCTCAACAGCTGTTCGTGTGTTTTATATGAAGTTTAGTTTTTGGGTTGGAAATAGACTGGTTTTGGTAAAGATTTCTGAGTAAACAGTGCAAAATTAGCTGTTTAGCGAATCTCTACAAAAATAGTGACATAAAATGCGATTGAGTGCTTACGTCATAAGCATCAGTGTCAGTTACGGGGATAACATTATCACTAAGTGTTAAAACCCTTTTTATAAATATAGTTTTAAAAATAAAATAGCAGTCGGTTATGTAGCAAATATTTCATAACAATTATGCGAATAAAAAAGGTGTACCGTCATTTAAAAATCTACTGTCATCGTTCAGCATACTCATGTCCTCACGGATGAGTGCTAACGCGCGCCCGTGTTCCTGCCGTAAGCGGCAAACAGGAGGACACCGTGGAGTTTTAGTGGGTTAGAGTCCCACATAACTGCACTATCTTCCCGTGGTAGCGCAGAATGCATGAGCATTTCTCCACGATAAAAAAAAATTAAAAGCATACTCATGATTAATTAAAGAAAGTGATATTGTTACTTCAATACTTGGTCGTACTTACACAAAAGGTCTTTGTTTGCCATCCACTCACTCACATATCTAAGTACTCACAACCAAAGTCTTTGCGTGTAGTACAACATAATCCGCAAAGTACATAAGAGATTACATAGCATCAATACCACTTAGTATTGCAGAATATTTCTGAAATGTGAGGCTTAACTAACTAAAAGCATTTACGTTACTTAAAATGTTTTCAGGGAGATTAAGAGATTCCCTTGTTTGAAGCAACGGGAGAATTTGATTGGAGGGAAGGAAAAATGTTGGAAATGCAACATATTTGTACTCGTACTTATCTAATTATAGTTTTACTAGAAGAAAAATTCGTCTTAGAAAATACTGATACTTTGAGTAATATCCTATACATGAGCATGAGCAATGTTTGTATATTTGTAATCACGTTCTCGAAAACAGTCTAACGATTTCGATGAAAGTTGCAGTAAAGGGGTTCACGGGGGCGAAAAATCTATCTAGCTAGGTCTCATATTATTATCTGGGAAAATTTGTTTTCTTTACTTTCACCCGAGCAGTGCTCGGTCGCCCAGGTACTTTTACTCTAAAGCAGGATAAAAGATAAAAGTACCTACGCCTATTAAGGAGTAAGATTGTATTTCTTCAGAAAATCGGACCCGTTTAATATGAGGACAGTATATGGCCACAGCGGGATAATTACAGGCTGTATAATTATTGGAATATGACTCGAAGCTACGTAACGATGTATTATTTTACATGTTGAATATATATGCTATTGCATATCTCAATCGAAATGCAATTAATTTATGAAAACCAATATCGTAATGAAACTATAAACTCTAGAATATCCTGTATTACAAAGAAATAGTGTCTTGTACCAACCTGCACGGGGTCCACGTGGTGGATTACGGCCCATTCCCTCTCACAGAGAGGAGGCCTGTGTCCCTGTAGTGGGAACATTATAGGCTGATTATGTATGTGTGTAACATAAATAACATACAACCTCTTCAGGGGTCATTGTACTCATCATTATGAACAACTTTTACTATGGGACCAAACTTGAAATCGCGAAATAAAAATCAGCTACTCCGTACATTTTGACAAGTTTGATGTTGATAAATGTACTAAGCAGCTGATTTTTTTTTCGCGATTTCTAATTTGGTCCCATAGTAAAAGTTGTTCATAATGATGAGTACTATTTAAGAGGTTGTACGTTATTTATGTTACACCTTGTATATTGTCTTGTAATAGATCGATGAGTAATACAGAATGTTTAAACGTAAATTGCATGATTGGCTGTCCACTAATAGTTTTTATAGTGTTAAAGAATTTATTGACAAAAAAAAAATGTAAATGAAGTGACTGTATGCACGAAAAATTTGCACGCTTCTAATGTTAAGCAAAAACATGTATGCTCTGTATGTAATTCCTGTACCATCTTATATACCATGTTTTTATGCAAATAAATGTTATTCTATTCTATACAAAATGAAATATTCTTTACCAGTGCCAAGTACTTTTACCTACCTACCGACTTATTAGTAAAGGCTACTTGAATACAATACCAATTTGTACACTGATCATATTCATAATAAGAGTAGAAGTAGAAAAAATCTAATTTATCAACCGTGTATGATAGATCCACATTTTTTCCTTCAGGGCACAACCACTCCGTAATACTGTAATGTAATTCAAATCTGCCTTTCCCCAATTATGTTGGGGTCGGCTTCCCGGATGCAGCTGAATACCAGTATTTTACATGGAGCTACTGCCTATCTGACCTCCACAACCCAATTACTGGGTAACACGATACCCCTTGGTAAGACTGGTTGTCAGACTTTCAGGCTTCTGACGACCCGTAACGACTGTCAAAGATCCACGAATGACAGCCGGGACCAACGGCTTAGCGTGCTTTACCCGAGGCACGGAGGAGTCTCGGTATGTAAAGATGTTCACCCATCCACGGACCAACCCTGGCAAGCGTAGCTTAACCTAATGGGTCGACCCGTGCGGCTGTTATTACTTAGCCACGAGCTCCTCATACTGTAATGCATTTGTGTTACATTAATAGACGTGAATATATGATCATCATTAGTCATCATTAGTAACTAAAGTGAATCAGTTCTATTTTTGGATATCATTTATTTATTTATATATCATTTAGTAATCATACTTCCCTCTAATATTATAAATACGAAAGTTTGGATGAAAGAATGTTTGTTACTCAAACACGCCAAAACGGCTGAACAGATCTGAATGAAATTTAGCACAGAACTAGATTATAGTCTGGAACAGCACATAGGCTACTTTTTTTTAACCCGGCAGTACTTTCCCGTGGAATAATTGGCGAAATCTACGCGGGCGAAGCCGCTGGCAAGAGCTAGTAGGTTATATTTCTGTTAATTAGTGTTTGCGATCAAAAGACATTGCAACAATCTATGTATTACTGCCAGACGTGTTTGGAGTTCAAGTAGCATGTCAATTCTTTTGTGTACTTAGGAAGTCAGTTTCTTGTCTTATATATTCTTAGGTTATTTTTGCCATACCTAGGGGCCTCTGCGAGTTGGCTGCGGCCCCTCGTACGCCTTCCAAAGGTCCCGAGATAGCTTAAAGACATTAAACTGGAAAATAAACATTATTTTACTAGCTTTCGCCAGCGGCCTCGCCCACGTAGATGTCGGAAATTGTCGGAATTATTATTTTCAGGGATGGAAAGTACCCTATATATACTATACCAGACTATAATCTACATCATTGTGGCTTTCATCCAGATCCGTTCAGCCGTTTTGGCATGATTGAGTAACAAACATCCATTCATCCGTCCAAACTTTCGTATTTATAATAATAAGTAAGCTTTAAATTTTTTTGTAATATTTATTTATTTTCCAGTTCTAAATGTTTTTCTTTTGTTTATTTTGTTTTTTTTTGTTTTTTGTTTTCCAGTTTTATTTTTTGTTGTTTTTATGTGTTTTGTCTTCTTATTAGCGTGCCGATGGCAACCTAAACGGACTCGGCCCAGAAATTGGCTACGTGTTTGACGTCATCACTAGCGTCCATCAGTTCCTATAATGTGCAGAAGACAGGACACGCAGGACACCCATCGTTTGTGGAACAGCACCACATATACACTACAAGGCGGAGTCATCTATGAATCTCCACCTGAACATACTACTAAGAGATAATATTTATTTTATACCATAGGTAAAAGAAACAAGCTTCTATGTTTTATTTTTATATAAAAAATATTGCGATGACATCTGTTTCTTCTATACATGCTCAATCTGCACGAAACATGACTAGTACCTACTAATATCGCAATTGACTATAAAAATATATTTCTATCAAAACAAAAAACGTGATAGAAAACGAGAAGAATGATGAAGCATGATTTAAGCCATCAACATCGTGAAACGTTAAAATGTGACGCCATCTTCCTTTCCAATATTAAATAAAGTACAAAATATGGTTAACGTAATTATAGGCCTAACTAACCCACGACAGAAACAGACCACGAAACTAAATTAGGTACTTACTCAAAGTATATAATTAATACCCATCTCGATACTAATGAAAGCAAATATCAAGAACCCTCAATCGTCCTACAAAAATAAATTGCGGTGTTCGAATGGCAAAGAAACTTAAGTGCAATCCCAATTCCTTGCCTCCGTTCCGGATCACCTTCACATTCAGGGCTGTCACTTTGAGAAGAAACTTGAGTAAATGGAACTATTTTTCTAGATTTTGCATATTTGTCAGTCAATTCAGCCTTTTGCCAATTAGGCACTTGTCTCACCGCCGGGAATTAACGAGTTATTGAGCAGCGAGCTTGCGACGGTGTCGAGTATGCTTAGGTAAGTACAGTACGGCCGGTTTACCTTGACAAGTCCGAACTTTGCGCAGAAGGCTGCGCAGTAACATTTTTTAGGAACCAAACGATGACATGAGGCGAGTGTGAGTGAGAGAACATGCGTGAAACTTCTTAGAACCTATGTTCGGACTTGCCGAGATAAATCAGCCGTAGTGTACCAAGTGTGAGCTTCTCTAAGAGTGTTCTGTCGGCCAAGCGAGCATCCCTGAGCGAGTACTCTCTTTGACAGTTCTTGTCGCTGCGACAAACGAGTACTCGCGATTTGAGCAGTCGGCGATCAACTATTAATACTTTGTATCTTTTTTTTTATTTGTTCCTCTTTTTTTATTTTGGTACTCTTTTTCTTTTTTTTTTTCACTTGTTTTTCTTTTTTTTCTTACACGGGTCCTTATTGGATACTCCTGTCGCCATATTGTCACTGAATCGTATAGGAATACTACAGGAGTATAATATTGACAAAGATTACCTACCAATTTCTGTGAATCATTTTTGGCGTAACAGAGCCAATAATGTTTTCAATACATAATTTATTTTTAATTTCACGTATTGTAATTGAAACCATTAATTAACTGCCGCGCAAAAGCCATACATTTTAAAAGTGTATGGAATTCTTTGAAAGCTTCTTTTATATATTAAAGCCGATTCATCAGTCATCGTAGACATTTTCTGCTTTGTTAGCACGTGCGTTATTAATTAAAACATCGCTTACTGGAGTATAATACTAAATGTTTGGTATGGTTATGGTATGAGTCATTATTATTTTGATTTTCCGGAGAATGATAAGCTTAATATAATGTTGATCCTCTACATCACAGAAAAGATAAAGAGGTTAGAAGGGCCTTGTGGGCGGGGCAGGCGCGCCGCATGTATGTGTAGACACACTAAGTTCAGCCGAAATTTGTTTTACCGGCCAGTATTCGCGCTCTCACTGTGACAACGTACGAAGCTCCGCTAAAAAAAAAGGATTATGCCCTGTTGCGCTGTTATAACGTGTCGGAAAAGTAGCAAGTGGTGTAGTGTAGCCCGACAAGGGATTTCTTTTCACCGGTAAGTCCAAAAATCTTAAAATACAAGTGATATTTGTAATTATTACAATAGTATTATGTAGTTTGTAGATAAAAGCGATACAATCACAAACAGATGCACAGTTATACATTGCTTGCAATGCATGGGTACCGTCTTGTACTTCGTGAGCGATCGCGCAATATGTTGCGTTCACTGCGAAAGTCGCGTCGGTGAGCCAACGCTTGAATTCCGCGAAATCCATGCGTATCGATAGGGTTGTACCAAGTTGTAATCAATGTCGATATTGTGTGTATGTAAACAAATGATTATTGACAGTAATATTAAAATTAAAATAACTTTGTTTATTACCACCAATTATTGTTTATTGTGGGTTACCAATTTAGTTTCTGAGTGGGTTTTTCCTCTAAAATTTGGTTTGATGTTAGCCATTTATGATGAAACCATACATTTTAAATGTTATTTTTAGGTTTCCAACAGATCCAGACACAAGATAACTGTGGATTGAGGCAACTGGTAGAATCGAACGGATACCTACTAAATATTTTGTTCTCAACATTTTACAGAAAATAATTACATAACAAAAAAGTCAGGGAATAGATTCTTAAAATCTGGAGCTTCTCCGCACAAAAACATCGCTATGCTTTTTTCAGTAAGTCATGAATAATTTATATTTTATAAAACTTAATTGCTGTTTTTGAATAGCGTACCTAATTATTACCATTAAATTATGTCACCTAGATCATCTTTTGTGGATCCGTGTTTATTGGGTTTATACAGCCATAAAGCTGAAAATCCATAGTTGAAATCTAAAGTTTCAAAATGATGCTTTTCTCGTTACGCTTATTTTTAACCGACTTCAAAAAAAAAAGAGGAGGTTCTCAATTCGTCGCGTATCCATACAACTTTTTTATGATGTAGGTACACCGATTTCTCCGTCAATTGTGGACCGATTTTGAAAATTATTTTTTTATTTGAAAAGGTATGCTCTCGAGGTGGTCCCATTGTCACCAACTCAGAATCTGATATTTATAAATATATACGTCTAATGGAAAACATTCGATAAGACTGTAAAATTAGTTTTTTGGATTCTTGCAAATTGCAGCTTTGTTATTGAAAATGCGATTTGCGCCCGTAACGGTTACTCAATAATAAATTCAGTATTCATCAAAGTCGTAAGTACACTTTTCTAGGTTTACTATACTCAAAAATATAATTATTTCCGAAAAAAAACTTGTTTTTTTGAGCAACATGATGATTTTTGATAATTATTATTGACATGATGTTAATAATTTTTAACAAATATATTATGGTTACAGGGTGCAATCAACATCTAGAACAACTTAACATAATTATGACGTAAAGCAGAGCCGCAATTAGCGAAAATCTAAAGAAAATTTGAATTTTACGGCAATATCGAGTGTTCTCCCTTAATTTGACATTTTTTTAATTATGTATGTTTATAGGAAGTCCACACTATTCACACCCCGTCCTCCCTTCCGAAATTAAAGTGAAATATTGCAAAACAAGTAAAAAAAATATAGTATATTTTATCGATATCAATATCGATTAATGCAAGCCGTAATGTATATGAGAAATAAATTGCTTTTGCGCGTGTGTGAGTGTACGTCAAGCGCAGTGTTTGCGTTAGTGTGAGAACCAATAGCAAACTCGCGATCTAAGTGCGTGTGGTTTATTTGTGTGCGTAATGCGCGTACGTATTGGTCTCTTGCTTGTAGTGGAGTTACAGAGTGGGGGACAAGCGGCGACACGCGTTCTAGTACAAATCAGGAACTATTTCCTTTCTAATCTCTTTATCTGTTCTGTGCTCTACATACTAAAGACTAAGGGCTGATTTCACCAATGAAACTGATCGCGATCAACACATTTAAACCGTGTTTAAGAGCTGTCAGTGTCATCATTGCTGTGGAATCTACACACTCACACTTCTCACTCACAGCTCTTGAACGCAGTTTAGATGTGCTGATCTAGTTTATTTTCTATAGTGAAATTCGCCCTAAATTGCTTAGGTATAAGATATTTACGAAAACTTCTATAGAGGATCTAAGGGCTGCTTGTATCACAAATCACTAACGTGCTATGAGTTTAGCGCTAAACATATATAAAACATCATTCTGACTCTGTCATCTTCAAAGGACTGATAGAAACAGAGCGATGTTCCTCTCAACTGTCGATCGGCCTCCTCGAGGCCGGTAATAATAGTTTAATTGTGTCTCATAACTGAGAGGAAGGTTTAAATACGTTTACCGGTAACCTATTCAAGCTACTGTTCCTAGGAGAGTGGTGGCCGCCACATAGCGTTCCCAATTTACCGGCGAATGACGTCACTGAGACGTTATTTGTGAAAGTAAGTTGGTGTGTACCTTGTTGGTGTACCCTGGAAATAATATAATAAACTATACTCCATTTACAATAAGATTAGATATTAGAAGAAACCTTTTTTACTGTCCGTTCAACCGATTTTGACTTCTATTCCGTAGGCTTAAGGACAAAGCAAAAAACTTTTTTACAAAAAAAATACAACCGACTTCCAAAAACAACTACAAAGTGCAAAAATAACTTTAATTTTGGAAGTCGGTGTCTAGTTAAATGTATTTTCGGTTTTTGCCACCGACTTCCGAAATTAAAGTTATTTTTGCACTTTGTAGTTGTTTTTGGAAGTCGGTTGTATTTTTTTTGTAAAAAAGTTTTTATTTTTCACTTTTTAGTTGTGGAACCTACCCCACACAAATTCTAATACCACTACCTGCAAAACAAAGTACTCGTAGAACATCATCCATATAAAAGTGGGGAAAAAATACGTATCATTGAAGCTAACTCAAAAACTACCTAAGCAAAGTTAATCAATTTTATATGGGACCAACTGTGATGTATACCCTCTTGAATAAAACAAAAACAATCCAAATCGGTCCAGCCATCTTCGAGTAATCGGGGAACATACATAAAAAAAAAAAAATAAAAAAAAAAAAAAAAAAAAAAAAAAAAAAAAGGTTCCGACGAATTGATAACCTCCTCCTTTTTGAAGTCGGTTAAAAAAGCATTAAAGGCAAAAAAGTGGTAACAATACCAACTGTTTACTTCAGCTGCCATTTGTCTTTTGACTAATTTTGACATTGAATTTAATTTTGCCACCAACGCAATAAAAGTCAAAATCAGTTGAACGGACTTTTATGGTTTGTTTACTTTATATCTCACGGCTATGAGTGTTTTTTGACACCGTAAAGTCGAACCCCGCTGCCATCATTTTCACTGCGGCCGTTGTGTGGCGGCCACCGCAATACTAGGAAACTGTTGCGATTTGTGGTGCAAACAGGCCTAAGTATTGATTGAACTTATTTAACCAACTGCACCTACGCAATGAAAATTTTAAATTTCAAACTGTCAAAAATCTACAATAGGGATGATGCCTGGGTAAAAAAAAAAAAGAAATTCTATTTAGTCTGTCAGTCAGATAATAAAAAACATATTAGCCACGTATTTTTTGCTTTCTCATATTAATAGAAAATTACTTATATAACACGCATTAAAGTTGGGAAGTGGGGGCTCGCTACGTCACTTGTACGTATAAAATCTTGCTACACGTGACGTCACGCTATGTTTTAACTCAATGTATCGCCGTAATCTTTTGATTTTGTAAAAAAAGAAAAAATACGTGTCCAATATTTTCTAATAATCTACATGACGAACAAAATAAAAATTTTTAGTCAGCATCCCTATTGTCCATTGAGAAAATACGTCTTTATTTTAATTTTAACCGACTTCAAAAAGGAGGAGGTTCTCAATTCGTCGGAACCTTTTTTTTTTTTTTTTTTTTTTTTATGTATGTTCCCCTATTACTCGAAGATGGCTAGACCGATTTGGATTTTTTTTGTTTTATTCAAGAGGGTATACATCACAGTTGGTCCCATATAAAATTGATTAACTTTGCTTGGGTAGTTTTTGAGTTAGCTTCAATAATACGTATTTTTTCCCCACTTTTATATGGATGATGTTCTAGTTTGTTTTGCAGATAGTGGTGTTAGAATTTGTGTGGGGTAGGTACACAACTAAAAAGTGAAAAATAAAAACTTTTTTACAAAAAAATACAACCGACTTCCAAAAACAACACTTCAAAGTGAAAAATAACTTTAATTTCGGAAGTCGGTGGCAAAAAACGAAAATACATTTAACTAGACACCGACTTCCGTAATTAAAGTTATTTGTAGTGTTGCACAAGCACTTTGTAGTGTTGTTTTTGGAAGTCGGTTGTATTTTTTTGTAAAAAAGCTTTGTTTGGGTGGCTTACAGCTATCAATGCAAAAGTAATAGTGAGGTTATTCACGACAAGCCATTTACAAGCCTCCACAGTTGGCAATAGAGTATTGTTGTACAAGTTTTGCAATTCATTAACTATTAATTAAACATAACAATAACTGAGTAAAGCACTAAAGCAACCACTATTAGGATACAATACAGACAATGCAGTTTTTAGATAAAACAGTACTGATGGACGCTAAGCTGATTGCAAACAAATCAATTGAGGGGTGTTCGTTCCTTACAATTAAATTAATATGTATAATACTGCAGTAACTATCCCAAAACAGTGGAGCAGTGGTAGCCCAGTGGTAGCGGCCCCGACTTACGGGTTGTAGGTACTAAGGTCGTGGGTTCGAACTCAGACAGGCACTTTACTTTGTGTAAATAATTTTATCACTACTGCACTCAAAACGGCGAAGGAAAACATCGTGAGGAAACCGGCATGTCCTAGAACCTAAAATTACCCTAGTTACCCAAACTGTCCCCGCATGGTGGATTACCCCCCGTTACTTCTCAGTGAGAGAAGCCCTGTGTCCCAACAGTGGGAACGTTAAAGGTTAATTATACTTATGCTATCCCAAAATCGGAACTGCGACAGCCCTCCAAGAATCTCATTTGGACTCTCCTAAACCGTTGCATTTGTAGTTGATTAAAAACCCACTTACACCTGTTCGTGGTGCGGATTACCTCGCTGCTGTTGATTTACTTGAGACTCCGTCGTATTTGCATGATCGCGTTTATTTTACTGATCAGACGAAGGAAGTAGGAGGCGATGGTAATTAGTTACTAGGACTAGAATTATTTGACAATCGCTATAGAATTTTTATATCTTTAATTATAATTTATTGGTGATGTTCTTCAGAAAGGTCAGGTGCTGTAGTACTCGCAACCGGCGTACGTGTATGGCATAGACGAAGTAACATTAGCGGTGACGCTAGTAGAAAAGCCAAAAAAATGTATGAGGTTGACATAAGCTATCGAAATGTCGCGTGATCATGTCAATGTCACTTTGAATCTATAGCGATTGTAAATACAGAATCGCTACGAAGCGAATGCCATTTGTCTAAACCCTCTGATATATGAATGTAAACGAAGCAAAAGGAGTATGTAAGGATCGTAGCAGGTGGCGTTCTGTAGTTTCTGCCCACCCCAATGGGAAGAAGGCGTCATTTTATGTATGTATACGTATTAAATTATAGCCTAGACGTGCCCCTTTGAAAATATTATACTAGATGAAGGAAAATATGGCTGATTTCAGGCTGGACTTATGACAGTCTGAAATCACCAACACAATGTCAGTCAGTTTCGTGATCATAGCTCGTTCCTTCTCTGTATAAGAAGTAGCTTTTGTCTAAGTAGGATTCAATAATATCACAATATACATATAAACACTGCACACAATATTCTATAACACCACAGGCTCACATATGAATTAGGTTTGTTCATGCAGTACCTACGAAGTAGGTACCTAAAGAACACGAAGGATGTGATTAAAGAAAATTGAACACATGCAAAATTTTGTTCGATTAACTTTTATGAGAACAGCATTCTTATAAATCTTAATTATGTGTTAGGTTATGTTGACATAAACAATAACCAAATCGTAAAAGTTAAGAAATCGCATCTCTCAGCATTCAAGGCGGAAAATGTCACGGGATTATAGACATTTTGCTCAAACCATTTACTTTTATGGAAATTTCTCGTATTTTCGACACCTACCTACTTTTGCTAAACAATATTTTCTTGCTTATTTTGTGGTAAACCTTATATATTTACATACACATATACCTGCATAAACTCACGCCTTCTTCCTGGGGGGTAGGCAGAAACTATAACGCTACCTGCTACGATCTTTGCCCCATTTATCAGTTTAAAAAAAACAATGGAATTGAAAATGTACTTTTACGAGTATAGGCAGAAAAAGCTCGTCAAACTTTTTATTTCGTTTTATTATTGGATTAAATATGAGATTAATTTTATGAACTGACTTAATTTGTACATAAATCTTTTCTTTGACATAAATCTGCCAATCTGCCTAGCCTTTTCTCAACTATGTTGGGGTCGGCTTCCAGTGTAACTGGATGCAACTGTATAAATGCAGTTATGCATGCAATGCAGGATGCAGTTAAATTAAATTGACATACTAATACTTACATAAATTGTTATTGAAATATTTACTGAATTATTATTGTTTTTAATCTATTTTTGTCTGAAATATTGTCATGATAAATTGATTGTTTTTTTTTATTGATTGATGATTGATTGAATCTTGCAGAAGTCGCTGGATATAAGCCTCCCACTATTTTACAATATTCATATAACTATTTACATTGGTACGTCATAAATAACTTTCCCGTGACACCATGGTGCATATTTCGGGAAGTTATATACCTAGTGTTATTTATTTTTTTTAAATCTTTGAAGTTTAATTTTATATTTTCGTTAAATACTTATTTACGGATGGTTGCAATCAAAAATAATATACACAATATTTGTGTCGCGTTTTCTTTGAATCTAGTTATTTTGAAGAAGTTATATACCGTGAAGTTTAAATCTCTAAGTTTATTACCTACTTTTCTGTAGGTTTAATATGTTGACACATCTTTTATTTATTTTTGACATCATTACGGTTCCTTCTGAGTCGTAAAATATTATTTATTTGACTATCCTGGTCATATCGCAGAGATTAATAGTCGTTATTCATTTTTGATTTCCTGCCAACATGTGTATCCATAGAAGATTATATGAGATTATCGTAACCCAAGACACCACAAAATTTAATATTAATGCAGAGTGAAATACGGTATTTGCTGATAACAATATTGCTGTTAATAATGTAAATTGAGGCGAGATAGTAATCCATAGCGAAATCAAACAGTGAATTACAACGGTAAATTGGGTAAATGAATATCCGTTGAATTGCAAGCCTCGCTAATGGCGTTAAATTTGGAACGTACAGCCGCCATATTCGCCAAAATAAACACAAACAACTCCAAACGTTCAACCCTTCCCAGTTCCGAACAAGTGGAAACATGTAAACGTTGCACAGACAATTTGTTGACCTGGAAATCTTAAAGCAGTTTTGCCCCAAGATTAATTAGTTGAGCCAAACATCACGGCTAATCTCTAAATCTGCGTGCATCCGTCCGAAATAAATAATTATCTCAGCTGACGGAAAATGCAATGTAAATTTAATATTCATGACGTGTAGTTACAACTCTTGCTTTAGTCAGTACGGTCGTGGAAACACGCATAGGACACCACAGGCGAAGAAAAATAGTTTAGGTGACTTTTAAAAAATGGCGGACCAAGATACGAACGGCGCCGCGAAAAGAGTAAGTTAATTCAAAATAATCTCACTGTAAGCTGCTAAAATATAATACGTTTTAAATGTAAAATAAGTAAGTGAACACAAGGTTTGAGCCTTTTGTAAATTGAACTGTGAACAAAGTTTTGACAAGTAATTTCTCTTCTCAAAGTGACTTGACTTTTGAGTTTGGAAAGTCACCAGTGTTATCTTTTCCGGTCAATTCAAACAGAGAATTAATATTTTACTGCCGATTGCAAACAGTTGATTTTATGAAACGAAACCCTTCATTTATTTCTTTAATTAATTTATTTCGTTTGAATCGTTTCGTAAAAATAAACTTTTCAATGGTGCTCTATTTATAAAAGGAACCACTTAATTTTCTATAATAGGATGAAAGTGTTTCTCCTATTAAAATTGCGGCTTTACGAAGTGTATTACATTTTCGCAGAGGGGATCAAAAGGGGAGCGTCGCCGTAGCAAGCCTGACGATGCTAAGGACGAAATAAAGAAATTTAAAGAGAATCTTCTACAATCGCTTTCTACTGGAGAGTAAGTGTTGAATATGCTAAGCTATTTCTTTTCAACAGTTGAACTTTCTGACATTGATAGCGTCAATTTTATTCAGTTATACTCAAAACTGAATAACATTTATTGTTAAAGAGCTCTTATATCGAGACATTTTTTGTTTTTTAATGCGTAACGGTGTTGATTTTACTATTGGTAATTGTGGTATAAATGGTACTTAATTCATACAATGTGGGATACATGATAAATCTGCCCTAAATAGAAGAAATATGCAGCAAACTAATGTTGAATGTTACCTGTACAAATGGAAGCTTCCACATTCAACATTGATACCTGTAATTTGAATGGTGTGCATAATAAAGAGAGATTCTATTCTTCCGGGAAGTAAAATTAAACATGAATGTCAATATCAATGATGATGTTTCAATGTTTATTTATTTAAATGCCTTAAAACTATCATTACAGGTCTTAATCTAAAATTAAAATTAAAGCACAAAATGTCATTATCTTTTTAACCAGTTTCAAGTAGGTACCAAATCCTTTATCATACTATTTTTATTTTAAAGTTGGGATATGCTAGGTTTTAGTAATTTTATTAACTTCTTTTGTACAAAGACTGCCTCCATAAAAAATCTCATTTTTTATAATTTTTAATTTCCGCTACGCGCACTGGGTTTCACAAATAGCTATTTCAGCGCTGTAAAATGTCTTTATTGAGATGTGATTGAAAAGGCGCTAGGTTGAATATTATACCCTTAAAATATTGAGTTTTTTATCAATACTTTTGTACTGTTCTATTTTGCGAGAAAAAATGATTTCTGAATATTTTTATAAACAACTTATTTTTGAAGAATTCTTAAACGGAGTTTAAACTTTCAATAGCTCTTGATTCGAAAAAAATATCTATTTAAGCGAATTCCTTCCTTATGCTCGGCTTTTGATGTGCTCAGATAAACCCTCGATAGTAATTCACTCGACTTTTAAGCTAACTTCTTCCATATTCAAGAGTTCAGAAACCCGATATCGATCCAATACTTAATCAATATCGAATGGATAAACTTCGTTTACAAACCACCTCAAAACCAGGCATTAATGTTCGTATTTTAAAAACGTCAACCTTATTTATAAATTTCGGTTCACTATTGTGTATCAAAAAATCATCAGAAATCGAATTCCATTAAAAAGGATTCCAACTGCAAACCAATTTCTGATCGCACTGCTTTTATTGTTCAGTATCGAACTGGACACAACCAACTTTATTTGAGATACCTTTTTGTTTCCTCACAGGTCTATTATATCCGAGAATGGAAACGACTTAACTGTCCCACCGCAGCCGAGATCCCGTTCAGCGTCTAGAGCAAGAGAAGCTCTCTGTATACCAGCCAATGTTGCGTCCGAACTCGACGATAATAAAATTTTTGAACTGAAAGAGGTAGGGAATCCCGTTTATTGCATGCAATCCCGAGAATTTTAGACTACTGCATGACATTTTTATACTGTGTACTGATTTGATCACGTAATACTTACTTAATATTAGAATTTTGAATCATGGACCATTTTTAGGGTTTCGTACTTAAAAAGGAAAAAACGGAACCCTTAGAGGATCACTTCGTTGTCCGTCTGTATGCCTATCTGTCAGTCTGTTCAAACTCTTTTTCTCAGGGATGGAGGTATCAAGTTGAAATTAATATCAAATACGTAGATATAATATGATCCCTTGGAGCTCTAAAAAAATCAAGTTTCTAAGTCACAGCAGTAAAAAAATACGGCCATTTATGCGAAATTTTTTGATACTCGTAAGTAAATCAACACCTAAGGCTTCTTCTCGTTGTCCTAGCATCACAAAATTTGGCAAGAAGCAAGGTCTCACAGCACAGTTAAGGAAAAATTCGGAAAATCGTTAATTTGTGACTTTATCACATAAAAAAGAGTTTGGGATTACAAACTTAAATTTGCAGTTAGAGAATTGACCGTGACGTTCAATGTCCCTTATATTGGGATACATTCTTTTCAACTACGGAACCTTTCATTGTGCGTGATCTGACACGCACTTGGCCGGTTTTTAATTTCATTTCTAGATAAAATATAATGATACGTTAAGTACAAAGATTACAGCCTTAAACTAGTATTTAAGGCTATAACGCCATGTTTTATGTAGTAATTAAATCCTTCCATTTTCTCCGACTATTTTAAGAACTCACTTAATTGTCAAGGCATCAGATGCACCATAATTTTCTTCAATCTCACTCAGACTCGAGACTAATTACCTACAAATTTCCTTCCACGTCTAATTAGCTTTCATTTTATTTCCAGGCGTTTTTATTATTTGATATGGATGGAGATGGCTGTATCGATTTCAGTGATCTTCGTGCTACTCTAGTCAGCCTTGGTGACAAGATTGACGAAAATGCTATCCGCAACATGCTTTCTGAGGTAAATATAGTTGCTTGTGAATATTAAAAAATGCCAAGGACATCACAAATCTTCATAAATATAGAATGATAAAAATCTAAATATTCTCGAGGAATTTCTCGTGTTTTTAGAGGCTTATGTGCGATCTTTTATAGCTGTAAATACGTAATATCCTGTAAATAGTTTCAACCATATAGTTGTGATATTATTTCACTTAAGAAATTAGTAAAACCGAGTACAATTTCACACCAGTTTCATTACGGTATTTAGAAACCACGTACAGCAGTAAACCTATAATAATATCAAAGCAACGAAATAAACCATCTACGTAGCTACTAGCTGGAAGTGGCTATTTATATACTACATATTGTAGTAAGTAATATCAACATCTGTGCTCATAAGTAGCTACCAGTAGTTCGGATATGCACAAACTTGCCATAAATTGTAAGCGCATAGCCAATTAGCCAGCTGGCATCTGTGTCAGTAGACAATTGTTGGCCAGACTTGTGTGTAGAGGTATAACTAAGCCAGGTGGCCAAACTCCGACTGAAAGTTGGTCGTAGCCAGATGGACCGAAGTGGAGTAAGATGTAAGTTTATAGTGTGTTTATGTGTATTGTTCGTGGAATTTTAATTTCAAAGTTGGTCACATAGGCATTTAAATTTATTATGAAATTGAGTAGGGTCCGCACGGGTCGAGCGATCACGTTAAGCTACGGCTTGCCGCAGTTGTTCCGTATTCGGTAGACCTGATGGTAGTCCGTAGATCCATTACATATTGAGACCCCTCCGTGCCTCGGAAAGCACGCTAAGCCGTTGGTTCCAGCTGACATTTGCGGATCTTTGACAGTTGTTAGGTATGGGTCGTCAGAAGCCCGAATGTCTAACAACCAGCCTTACCAAGGGGCAGCATTACCCAGGTTATGGAGATCAGATAGGCAGTCGCTCCATGTAAAATACTGGTATTCAGTAGGTCTGGTTAGAATGGAAGCCAACCCCAACATAGTTGGGAAGAGGCTAGGCACATGACGATGAAATTGAGTAGGACTTTATTTGTTCAATGAATATTAAATATCGGGCCAAACTAGAGGATGAATAATATTTTTTTTTTTTTTTGTGAAAATAAATTTAGCTGCCACACTAAAATTGTAATGTGTAATTGTTTTATATCCTAATGAAGTAAAATAAAATACTGTAAATCAGTTTTAGTATTCCACATCATTCGTTCTCACAACAACAAACAGAAACTACTAACTAATTACACTCAAACAACAATAACATAATTTACCAAAACAACAACCTAAGATACAAACACCAAAATAATTCATCCAATGAGAAGAAAACAACAGACTACTCGCTAAGGGCGGTCTCAAAACAGATACAAAACTTTGCTTTTCTTTTAATTCCGCTTAAGTATTGTTAAGGAAGTTTCTGAGTCCTAACGAAAGAGACCCTTAAGCTCGTGTCAATCCACAACGCTGACGAGGTCACAGGGATTTGTCCCCACTGCTTCAGCCACAGAGCAAGGAGTCGCTTCGGCGGGCGCTACTATGGTGCGCGCGCAAGTGCTAGTCACTTCCTGAGGTTTGTGAGCAGTGAGACGGGGGAGGACGCGATTGACAGATTGAGCTAGCTTGGCCGTTGTCTACCTCCTCCGATTTCTATGGTCACAAGTAACGTTAAAAACTGACGACTTTGAAGGCGGTTCTTGAAGGAAGTTGTGTGTTCAACCCACGTTTGGCACCACGACCGTTTTTAGTTTTGCCGTATCTAGACGCTGCCGGTGTGGCCGTTTTCCGTGCTCTGTGGCTCCCAAGGATCAAATTTAAATTCCCTTGTCTAGGAGAGTGTCTGCAGATTTTTCGGTATTACCGTATATTTTTCCTGTATCCCAAAGATTAAGGGACTTATTCTCTTCCCCATTTTTCTTGCTGGATTGAAATCAAATTTCTATCATAATCTGGAAATAACATCGTAATCCACTTAAATGTGTTTTTTAAGAGACGATAGAATAGGTCCGAGAGTTGTGTAGGGTATCCGAATAATTTTAGATATATCTAACTATTAGGATCGGCAATGGTGTTCCACATAACAATATCATCGCCTGTATCAGACACCCATCAGACACATATCTGTCTGATAAGATCGACAATGGTGTTCCACATAATAATATCATCGCCTGTATGTAGGGGTGAGTTGTGTAGGATATCTAAATATTTTGAGATATCTGTCTGATAAGATCGACAATGGCGTTCCACATAACAATATCATCGCCTGTATGTAGGGGTGATTTGTGTAGGGTATCCGAATATTTTGAGATATCTGTCTAATAAGATCGACAATGGCGTTCCACATAACAATATCATCGCCTGTATGTAGGGGTGATTTGTGTAGGGTATCCGAATATTTTGAGATATCTGTCTAATAAGATCGACAATGGTGTTCCACATAATAATATCATAACATTACATCACGCCTATATTCCCCAAAGGGTTAGGCAGAGGTGATCCTATATATACTCACATTTCGCCAGTTATGTTTAAGTCACATGTAATAGGGGGTAAGCCTATTGCCATCAACCGGGCACAAATTCAGACTCCAGGAAGCCGCCGGGGTCGCGGGTATTTCGTAAGAGATACCGTGGCCCTGGCATGGGCAACTGAAGGAACACGGGTGGGTTTTAGTCAGTAAAAGTCTGACACGCCCTCCCGCTCTGCCCGGAGCGGGAGAAGTCATTTGACGATTTCCCATCAACTAAAAAAAAAAAAAAAAAAGTAAAGTACTGAGAAATTCCAGATGGAAAACCCAATAACACTTAGCTCGATCCCGGAATCGAACCCAGGACCTCATGCTCAGCAAGAGCGCTTGCGAACTCTAGACCAACGAAGCAGTCTAGAATACCTAGGTAATTGTTGTATTGTGAACATTCGAGAATCTCCAAAATTCATTGGAATTTACACTAGAGCAATATTTACCTCACACTTCGTGTTAATTATTTCATTCCACCCACTAAACAAGGGGATCCAAATCCAATACTTTCTGTTCAAATTAATATTTTTCTTTTCTCCTACAATCTGTTCGGGGTGTTTAAATTTTTTGAGATTAAAATACTCTTCTGTTTTTATTCATCAGATAAGGTTATCCAATTTATTTTAACTGGGCTCCGGTCTGTTAAAGGCTTATTAACATTAGGCTGTACAGATTCCCTGTACGTTTTATAAATGTTAGCACGCAATCTGGTTAAAGAATCTAGACCATAATCCTGACCAGAATCTAGCCATTTTAATTTTCTGGGTCTGTTTTCCTAATATTTTTGGACTGTATTGCTCCCAGTTAAATTCAGAACAATCGTATTATCTGTGGCTTCTGGGTACGTTCTGCAGTACGATTAAAAAATATAATTTCATTGTTTCCCATTCAAAATAACAAAAAATAAATGATATTATAAGGAGTAGGTAATAGTATCGGAAGTTAGATTCTGTAGTGTTAGTCTAGTGTATTTAGTATTAATAATTGTTAATGTAAAATGAAAATATCAAAGTAATGAGCACATACTACGTCACAGGCGCTCCAAAAGAGAACCTTTTCAGCATTATGTGAAAATGGTTTAGCAATTAGTAGTATTGCGATCTTTAATCCTGACACGTACTTATCTGTTGAACTCTAACCGCATTCAATCAGTACCAATCGATGCACTAATTAGTGCCTTTACGAATGATTCCGCTTTTACATACGGGATCAAAACGAGAGCGAGCATTTAAAATAAATTAGTTCAAGCTTATAGTCTAATTTACAGAAAATTTTCGTAATTTTATCCATCGTGACCTTGGTATGCTTTCCAAATCGGTGGTTGAATCACCACCTAATAATATAAAGCGATATAATGATGGGTGGGGAGCAGTGGTGGCCCAGTGGTACCGGTCCCGACTTACCGAGTAGTAAGTCGTGGGTTCGAACCCAGCTAGGCGCTTTACTTTGTATATATAATTTCATCACCACTGCTCTCAAAACGGCGAAGGAAAATATTGTGAGGAAACCGGCATGTCCGGGAACCAAAAATTCGAAGACATGTCACATCTATCAAACCGCACTGGGCCCGCGTGGTGAATTACGGCCCACTCCCTTTCACCGAGAGGAGGCCTGTGTCCCAGCAGTGGGATCGTTATAAGACTGATTGTGTGTGATATAATGATAAAAACGCAAAGTGTATTTTTTCGATGATCTCAAAACTCTATCCATTTATAATTTGTGACTAATATGTGAATGGTAATGAGGTGTACACAATAATTAAAATAATAATGTGTGGCGATGGGCCGGCCATATTAGTATTAGAACCGATGACCGTTGGGGTAGACGTGTTCTCGTGCGAAGACCTCGAATCGGCAAACGTAAGGTTGGATGTTCTGGGGCTAGGTGGAGCGACGATTTTCGCTGGGTGACTGGTAGCAGCTGGATGAGAGTTGCTGAAAATCGAGAATGAATAGCGTGCAATTGGAGAGGCCTATGACATCAGTCAACTGCTGCAGGCTGCTGATCATGACATCATCATCAATGATGTATCTTATGTGATGTGTGTGGTGTACTGATATTATTTTCAAGTTACTTTTCAGGCGCCCAACCCGTTAGATTTCGATGGTTTCGTCAACCTACTTGGATATAGGACTCTGGAGTTGGATTCGGAAGAAACTCTTCTGTCAGCTTTGTCTCGTTGGGACAAGAATAATAGTGGACTGATTTCTGAAGACAGGTATGTTCCACTTCCATCCTATAACAACAAACCTTTTCCCAATCAAAATAACGTTCCTAATCGGAGTTCAGTTTGAGGTGAACCGACGTCGGTTCCAGGGACCAGGGTCGGAGCCAAGGTAGCAATTGGGCGCCTATTCAAGCCCTACAACCAATGACAGTTGACGTAGACGTGTTCTTGATTCAGACCGTGAATTGACAAACGTAGTTTAGGGCGAGGCTGGGTGAGGCGACGAACATCACAGCTGGATGAGGATAGCCAAGAATCTAAACTTAATGACGCACAATTAGAAAGGCTGATCATGATGAAAATGCATCTGAGCTCAACGTTTAAAAATAGAATCCTCTACAGTACGACAACGTTCAAAGGTTATCGTTTATCTTCGGAAAAACCGATACACAGGGTGTCCCGTAATTAATGGACCACCTCTTAAGGGGTCATTGTACTCATCATTACGAACAATTTTTACTCAAACCAGAAATCACGAAAAAAAAATCTGTTGTTCCCTACATTTATGTTCGCATAACTCGTCAAAATGTAGGGAACAACAGATTTTTTTTTCGCTATTTCTGTTTTGGTCCCATAGTAAAAGTTGTTCATAATGATGAGTACAAGGACCCCTTAAGAGGTGGTCCATTAATTACGGGATACTCTGTATGTATAGCGAATAAAATGTGACTATCGACCAATAGAAATTTATTTATATTCCCACCTATTCCTCCTATTTTTTTATCCTCTGTCCTATCGCATGTATGTTGGAAGAGATTTCTTTTGAAACAAGCATCACCTTTGTACGTATTTTTCTGTTCCTTTCTAGTTGACTGTGTATTGTGTGTACATAAATGGTTAAATAACTATACAGTGTGTCTGAGAATGGTGTGGCCAAAATTAAGGGTGTGGTACAGACCATCAAACTGAACAACTTTCTCCCGGGGACCAACATCGTAATCATGAAAAAAAAATCTGTCATCCCATACAAAACCTCAATACCTACTCGAATAAATGTATGGGACGACTGATATTTTTTTCGCGATTACGATGTTGGTCCCCGGGAGAAAGTTGTTCAGTTTGATGGTCTGTACCACACCCTTAATTTTGGCCACACCTTTCTCGGACACCCGGTATAAACATACATACCATACATACCTTTCATTTAACACTCACCCACACACTCATTCACCCTACAATCACACATTAAAAACCAGTCCCAAAGAATTTTTTGTCCTGTATTTTTTGTCTTGTTTGTTTTTTATTTTATCAACTAAATCTAAATTATCTAAATTCTCTCTTTGCATGGAACATTTATTCCATTTTGTATCTGGAGAAGGGCGTTGTTAGCTGCGCTACAGTTTATACTTTTGCAGCTATCATCGTTTTATTTGTTGTACTGTCTTTTGTTATTGTTCCGAAATAATTTTTTTATATATATTTTTTTTATATAAATAAATAAATAAATAATTATCGATTGACGCACTAATTCCGTCACTCCCATAATGGACCAATCACATTTAATTCGGCAAAGTTCGGTTTTTTCGAAAATGAACGACGGAACCTTTGAACGTTGTCGTGCTGCACCAAATTGTGTCTTTGAAAAAAAACTTATTATTAGTTCCAGAGTTCCAATAATTATTTTACTACTCTAACGTTATTTATAATGGCACATCAAAGCGTTTTTATTTCACTTTTATAACACTCATCAATCTTAATTTATAGTCCATCCGCAATATTTTTAAGGGCCAACCGATAATGAATTTACATCATCTCATAACTAAAGTTAACAAATTATGAGACTGGGCTAACTTGTTTAATCCGCAGTGTATTGTTGAGGACGCTAATAAACTTCGTCTTGAAACTCCAGGTGTACATGTAATATATTATTATGAACTTATTGTGAAGATCATATAGAACCATCACACTGGTCTGGTGAGCTTCGTAGAATTAGAATATAAGATGCCTAGAAAGGTAGTAACTACCGAGACGACAACTCATATAATTATTAGGTCCTTATCTGGTCTCTAAAATTGGCATTTTACATAGAATAAAATCAAACAATTTTTTTTAAAGAAATATTGACGAAGCACTTTTGCCATTTTAATGAAAGTTGGGGACGGGAATTAGTGAATTTTTTAAAGACGTTTTTCACCGCCTCGTTGGATTTGAAAATTTTCCCCGGGGCTCATTGTTGAGATCAAAATTTCCAGAACGGAAGCGATCAAACCAAAAACACACCGTGCGTAAATTTGGTAAAATGTCGGTGCCACGACGGAACTCGTATTCGAAAATAGCGCGCAATTTCGATTTTTCCATGGTTACAGGAGCAAGTCTTTGATATCAAAAGAAAAATCGAAAGGCGACAAAACAAATGAACAACTGATTAAATAAAAATGTCATGCTATTAAAAAATTAAGTTGAATTTGGAATTCTAAATAGAATGAAAGATATTGATCTTCATACTAGCCGGTATCAAAAATCAGCAATTTCTTAGGTAAAGACTTTATAAGGAAGAATAATTCATGTTGCGCTGACCCCAGATAAATTCCGATAAGGACAGGAGAATGATGATGTTGATATAATAAACATACATATACATACTTTCCTAACAACCTATTGTGTTATGTATTGATAAATTTCCCTACTTTACGTGTTTTCTAATGAATTTTACAGGATACCTACTGAAATGCAAATTAAAACCGGAATTGAGTTTCACTGCATACGTTTTTCTTTGTAGCCAAAACAACTGAAAACAAAAATAATAAAGAATTTTTAGTCCTCCAAACTGCAAACGTATTGGTTTTCAATTTGGTTGTTGTACAATGTACTCGTACATTTGATGGAACTGAAGGGAATAAAAATCTATAAAATATTATAATATTGGTTTCCACGTTTTTATCAAAAACATATTTGAATGTTTGTTTATGAAAACACATTGACGTTTCTTTCCGTATACATAGGATTACGTAAATAAAGCAAAACCGTACCGGGAGGTTAGTAGCTTTGGGGAAAAACATCAAAAACAAGACTGACCGATCATTTACTAAAGAAACTCCATCTTGCTGAAACAACTTTGTGTACGATAGTATCGACCTTCGAAAACTAATAGAAATACGTATCAATGTGGAAAAACAATTGCTTGCTTGAGTTCATCGACCCCTAAAGTTTTGTAGTAGGATAGTTGTACGATAATAAGTGGAATATATTAGGAAACGAAAACGGTTACGTTAGCACAAAATTATAAAGTAAAGTTGTATTAGTGGCAGGTACTAATGTACCTGTAATATATGTACCGTACTTTTAATTCGGAAAAAATCTTATACTCGTAAATTATTTGACTTTATCCCTTTCCCATCTAATCGAAACGGAAAACAAGCATCGTTCTATATTCTAAAAAAAAATAAGCCATAAAAAAATGGGTAAATAATTATTATCCCTGAAATCTATATAATTAAAAAGATAAGTCATGACTGACTGACTGACTCATCAACACCCAGCCCAAACCCAAAACACAAACCAAACCTAGAAAGCTGAAATTTCGCACAGAGGTTCCCTTTATAATGCAGACAAGGAATAAGGACGGATTTCCCGATAGTACGTTCCTGTGCGATATTTTCCAATATCCACGCGTGTAAAGCCGCGGGCAAAAGTTAGTGTAGAATATTTTCTTATGAGCCGATTGAAATCATAGCCGTAAAAACACGTCAAACGATTTGGATTCTTAAAACTTGACGTTGTTAAACTAATACAGTCTATAATATAATTAATCCCAGAAGAATACAGCACTCCTATCAGCATTGAAATAATTTAAATTATTATTAAACCCAAATGAATTACACAATTATATCTTAATAGCCATAAAAAGGTACCGTTTAAATTTTACATTACTCAAGGGACCGGTAAATATTGCGAATCAAGATTTATATTACATTTTCAGATATCCGCATGACGTATTTCTCGGGTATCTGTCAGGGTATGATTTAGAGCGGTCTTTGGGCACTTTCCGAAACCAAAATATGACGTTTGTTTCCTATTACTAAGCTTTGGTAATGTTTTAATGATATTTTAGAGTTGTACCTAATTATTAATATTAGATTTAGGTTTGTGTTCCAGGAATTGTGTTTCATAAAGAAATTGTATCCTGTGATTTTAATCTGGTTGCTGGGACAGGTTGGTGCCTGGAATGACTATTAGAAATGCTTAGTTCAAAAAAGCTTTTTTTAAAGCTGTTATACGTATCGAGAAGTAAAAATGCATACAAAAACGATGGCAAATATGGTGATATATACACACATTAACACAGTCTAGGGATAAATATGTGGTACAACGTTTTTGAAAAAATATTTTCTAACACAATAGGGTTTGATTTTAAAATTCACAAATAATATTAAAATGTTTGTGTAGCTACCTCTTTTTAAAAGATTTAAAGGATTGGAAATGTAGTCATAATTCGTATCTTGAGGTATCATTTAGTCTTCGTTTCATTCAACATTTTTACGATGAAATTATTACAATAATTAATTTTTGAACGAGTGAACACTCGATCAAAAGTAATTTGTTATTATAGCGTGACTGGCATAATAAATTTTAACTAAAACAAGTCCCCCCGCCACGTATGTCTTTCTGTTTGAATGCGATAAAGTCAAAAAGTAATGAACGGATTTTATTACGGGTTTCACTAATGCACGGAGTGATTCAGTGTATAATTGATTAAGGTTTTAATTGGCTGAAATATATGACGATGATTGTTGAAGATGTCGGAAAAATTATTTTGACTGGGAGTTTTAAGCCCACCATACAAGGCAACGATATATCGTACTTTGCACAGTTATATCGGACAGCCCTATGTTTTCCACATAAACGTTCCCATGGAAAGAAAGAAAGATCTTTCTTCTTGAAAGAAAGAAAAACTGTTTATTCACATGAGAGATATACATGGATGTATATGATGTTTTCCAACATCCACGCGGGCGAAGCCGCGGGCAAAAGCCATTATATAATATACACAGATAAATTGGCAGGGGCTGACTTGCACACTCAATAATGGGCCCCCGGAAACGGTCGCTAGCACATAGTGACGTAGCGACAAGGGGGCAACGTGTCCTGAGGTGCTTGAGGAGTGGAGAGGCATTTCACGGCTATCAGGACAATCCTGGTGGTACGGACAAGATAAGAAAAACAAAATTGCATCATGCGGTTAATGTTTTATTATCGGCCATGAAATTATCTTTAATTCTTTCATTTGCAGTCTTAACCAAATTTGTATAGTTTTCTAGAAAAACAATTAAATGTTCAATATCCCTAGATTGTGTTGATATGTGTATATACGTATATAATTGCTCCTTCAGTCATTTTCACAACTTAAGCGAATAAAAATAAAATATATTATAAATTTTATGTATTCTATTATATAAATATTTTAAATATAATATGTTCCACAGCTTCAAAAAATTTTATAAGTTAAATAATTTTATGCCTAACTTTATTCAAAAGTATACGTAGTACTTAAGCAGGAACACCATGGCGGTTTATTAAAATTCTCAGTGCAATCTGTGTTTTACGACAACCCTCGGCTATACTTTTGTATAATCCAAAGGGCGAATTTTGACGAGAAAACGTATAAGAAAACATTTGTACGTCGTACAGAAGATCGTAAAGTAAAATTATGTGTTCGTACATTTTGTATTCGTCTGTACGAGAGAGTCTGCCTCAAAGAGACGAAATGAATGTAGCCATTATGTTTTGTGAATGGCACCAATAATAATCTGTTTGTAATATTAGGGTTTGCGGGCGTGGGTTCGAATCCCACTTCTCATGACAGAAGGGGTCCAAAATTTCATTTTCTCGAAATTTCAGTCATAGTTGCTTTAGAATTCTATGTTTCTTTGCTGCAAACATGACAAGTGAACAATTCACAACAGTATTGTATGCAGCAAAGAAACATAGAATTCTAAAGTCTCAGTTAGACTGCAATTTCGTGAAAATTAAATTTTTGGTCCCTTTTGTCACAAAAATGTATCAGCCATTGCATCTTAAGTTTATCATCAAAGCGACTAGTGGGCCAAAACAGGGCTTGTTACATCCTATAAAAAAATGACCTATCCCACTTCTGATTTGCGATTCACTTCGCAAGCTGAACGATATATTGCCACCGTATTAAATCATTTAGATTGCGAAGTGAATCGCGGGTGTCACAATCTTTGATTTCTTAGATGTGGTTGGCGACTTGGTTTCAGGTTCATTTTTCTTTTGTGATATTGGAATGTAACGGGCAATTTTTCAAATTACCCTCTTACTGTTTCAGCGCTACTTAACTAGTACGAGCTTTATTTTATAGATAAAATATTTGTAAAATTACATATTTTTCTTTGAGAGTTCAGAAAACTTTTCTAATAATTACATAGTTTGTTACACAAAATGTAAACACGAAATAAATTAACTGTTAATTCAAATTCTAGAAAGTTTAATTTTATTAGAAATGTTTTGGTATAATTAAGCTAAATGTAGATGTTCAAACTTTATCCAATTGATCAACTAAAAACTTGAAGCATCGCATAATTATAAAGTTTATGCCAACTTTTTAAATTAAGGACGTACGTTATTTACAGGTATTCTAGCTATAAAACGTAGACAGAATAAAACCATAATTTCTGTTTATGCGTAGTCTAATATAATTTTATAGGTAGAACATGAGAAAGATGTAAAAAAATATTATAGTTAAGCTTAGTTGGATACTAAACATAAAAGTCGTAATATATCTTATGACAGTAGTAGCCATATTATTATGACAAAGTATAATGGTATAAGGCAGGTGTGTAGCTGAACAAAACAGCCTTTTCCTATCCCAACTTTCACGTTATAGTAAGTTTCCGATACACTACGCTTTTCTTTTATTCCGAACAGTAAGAGATAATGTGAAACGCTAAAATAAAATTTATTACATACTAGCTGTTTCCCACGGCTTCGTTCTCGCGACCTTCGAGACTTGGAAAAAAGGTTTATTGCTCAGTCACGTCTAAGCGTGGAGTAATATTTTATTCGGTTGCTATGGCCTTACACATTCTTAGAGTAACAGTTCCACTAAACTGTACCTACCCATGTTTCTAAGCGGGGCACGTAAAGCTCTTGTAAAAAGTGTAAAGTTCGTTTTATTATTTACGGCATCGTCACATCTTCACGTAATTGTAAAAAGGCTTTTGAAGTTAAACTTTTTAAACTTTCGCGATTTTTACACATTATAAAACAATATCGAAAAACACCAAAACAAGAAAAAGAAACAAGAAAAAACAAAACCTACCCACCTACCCACCTACCTACCCACCTATCTACCAGGTATCTACTTTTTTCGTCGGGAAACAAGCAGGTACCTGTTTACCTCGCAAAAAGGAATATCGCGATAAGACCCGTTCTCGATGTTGTTTTCTAGGGCTTTTGCAGGCTTTTAAATTTATATTAAATCCAGTCTCTATATTAATTGGCTCTATAGTAAAGGTTTCTGTAAACGATTTAATACAATACTTTCTTAGATAAACAAACAATTTATCATTTGACACTAAGAAAAATATTTTTTTTATCGAATGTCCACCCAGATTTTATCAATAATACAGATGAAAACAAATCGCAGTGCCAATTGGATAAGCTGTTCGCGAGAAAAAACAAACGAGTAAAACTTTCCCTTTTATCAATTTAGGATGATAAACACGACTGTTTATAAAGAAAACATACATTGTTTTATCTAATTTATATACTGTTGGTAATACTTCGCCCGTCTTCGCAGATTTGTTTATCTCAAGCTAAAATATTTTATTTTCGGCTTCTCTTATTCAAATCTGTCTGTGTTGTTTCTTCTTTGTCAGTTTTTTAAACAATAAGATCTCACGTTCAATTGTTTTTATTTTTCCCTACGTGTATTGTAACATAGGTATTGTTTACTGATATTCTATTGAATTGTCAAAAATATTTTTTTATCTCAATTTAAAGAAAACAAATGTAAAAGAAGGCCAAACCTTGTTATATAATTTAAATATTTGATTCCAGGATCAGACATGACCTTATGACCTTCGGGGATAAGTTCACCGCGAAAGAAGCTGATTATGCATTAGACGAAGCACCAATGATTGTCCAAGGCGATGGATCAACTATGATTGACTACGTGAAATTTTGCAGAAAACTTGCAGGTTTGAGAAAACCAACCAAAATTGAAGTCAAATGAAGAGAATAAAAATAATTCATATCAGCATGATGTGAGAAATAAAGGTTTTGTGTATTTTATTTAAATGTTTTTTTTTTACCCTAAAATGTGCACGTTTAAAACCGTGTAGGTAAAAATATAATGTTCATGAAATACGGCAAAAATTAAACTCTACTGATTTTCCTGGGGTTTCTTTTAACGATTTCCTTAACAATCTTCCTTTGCATCACAATACCTTTATAATAACAAAATTATATACTAACGAAAGTAAAACTCTTAAAAAACTAAAATATGGCGTCGAAAAATTCCTCCGCATCGCTGTCGACTGGTATAGTACCCAAGAGACTGGCGGCATTGCCACGTTGTATGGCAATGCTAAGCCGCTGGCCAAGGTAAAAGCCAGCCCTTGGGTCACGGGAAGTGTCAACCAGCCGTTTGGAGATTTCGTTGAACAATTTATAATTATGTTTAAGTAGGTATAAAATATTATATATTTATTTTACTAAAAGGTAACATAACTAAAACTATTAAAAAACTAAAATATGGCGTCGAAAAATTCCTCCGTATCGCTGTCGACTGGTATAGTACCCAAGAGACTGGCGGCATTGCCACGTTGTATGGCAATGCTAAGCCGCTGGCCAAAGTAAAAGCCAGCCCTTGGGTCACGGGAAGTGTCAACCAGCCGTTTGGAGATTTCGTTGAACAATGTATAATTATGTTTAAGTAGGTATAAAATATTATATATTTATTTTACTAAAAGGTAACATAACTAAAACTATTAAAAAACTAAAATATGGCGTCGAAAAATTCCTCCGCATCGCTGTCGACTGGTATAGTACCCAAGAGACTGGCGGCATTGCCACGTTGTATGGCAATGCTAAGCCGCTGGCCAAGGTAAAAGCCAGCCCTTGGGTCACGGGAAGTGTCAACCAGCCGTTTGGAGATTTCGTTGAACAATTTATAATTATGTTTAAGTTAAATATAACTTAACGAGTTTCATATTATATGAATTATACAACTGAATTATTACAACATGAAATCAACAATTCTAAAAGCAAATTCGAGTTCCTTGATGGAACGATTTCCAGCAGGATTTCGCTAAAGAGAGAAGATTCATTTGTAGAAATTAAACTTTGTAGACTTCAGGGACTAAGTAAATCTGAAGTATTTATTACAATTTGCCATACTTACATCAATATTGGGGCCTTGAAATGAACTATTTTTAATGTTAACTTTCGTAAAGGTCAAGAATTTATTTTCATCACAAATTTTATATAACTTTTTCGTTGAGTGCCAAGATTTAATGGAGGTGGAAAAGTTATTATTTGGATTAATATTATCAGGTATTAAAGATATGCTAGACGTTTGGAATACGTTTAAACTAATCATAATTAAGATGTCTTGTGTTAAACTTTAAAGATCTCAGACATACTTTTGATCTCATCCATCAACTAGTTGATGCTTAATTGTAATTTATTGAAGGTAACGCATGATAAGGTTACATTTAAACTAGATTGTTTTAGTAAAGAAGCTATTCTGTAAGTCACAGTTAAAGAGACTTCTCAGTAAAAGTCGGATTTAATTTTAAATTAAAATGCATTAAATAGCTTTTCAACCTTTGCAGCTTTGTAAGCCACTAAAAGATCTTGCGAAGAATTTAACTGTTCGCTGCAAATTGAAAAGAAACAAAAGACGATGGAAACTTTGAACAATTTCCTTTGCCTTAAATTATCATAAAGAAAAAGAAAAAAACTTCAGTAGCTATTGTAAATTCAAAAGAGCTATCTAATGCCAGTCGGTATTCTAAATTCTAAAAAGCTGTCAACTCACTCAAGATGCTCCTTATTAATGTCGAAGTCAGTGAAGACGAGCTCGACGATCTCGTGAGGCGCCGCAATGAAGGTGTAGAGGAGGCAGTCGATCCGTGGCGGGTAAGGGCGTGGGTAGTCGGGACTGCTGAACGTGCCGCGCTCCTTGCCGTACGTCGACGTATAGCGGATACACGTGCAACCTGTAACAAATGAATGATAGTTGGGTATTCAGTAAGTAATTATGGGTGTTGTTAATTGAGGTTCAATGTAAACTTACACCTTGGAGGTATTACTATTGGGTCATATTGTGATGGCTCGTGGATTATACGACAAGCATTTCATATTGCCATTTCGCATAAGGCAAGTAGGTAGATACCTACCAGAATCAGAAAACAACCTCCATGTAAAGCACAAGCAAGGTGATAAATGATCATTTGTTCATTTGAGAAAAGGCCTTGTCCCTGCTGTGGGAAGGAATTACGTTCTGGAATGATAATATCATATTTTTAAGGATGATCTCACTGTGACTTTGGTACACATTATTTTTCTACTAGCTGACCCGACAGACGTTTTCCTGTCTTAGCTATGAATATTCTAATGTAAACCATGTAAACGCGCGAAGTTCCCGAAGGCGCAAGCTGAGAACATTTTTAATTGTGTAGGAAAACATAATTTATATTTTAAGAATTGAACTACGATTTCTTCTCAAAAATAAAAAACCCTAAATAAGTTTAAAGTAAAAAAGTCAAAAATATGAAAAATATTAATTGGAGCCAATTATTTAAAAAAAAAATTGTTTTGAGTATTAATGTCGGCAACTGATTTTTATTTTAGAATACTACTTATCTGACCCGCCAGACGTCGCCAGACGTCGAATAAATCGAACAGCAGGAAAATAAATGAACAACTGATTAAAAAATTAATTTGAATTTGTAATTCTAAATAGAATGAAAGATTCCCGACAGACATTGCCCTGCCCACATGTATGAGAAAATGAATTTTCTTCATATTTTTTTTCGTCAATTTTACAATGTTTTTAATAGCTTTTCTGCTATTCGGGACGAAGACAAATACAATAAAAAAAACCATGAAAATCGGTCCAGCCGTTCTCGAGTTATAAGTGTTCGAACAAACCTGATTATACACCACTAATTTTTAATTAGTACAAATACTTAATGGGCTCATTAGAGAAGGTCTTGTTATTATATATGTAAAGTCTCAATAAATAATATTCATAAACAACAAAGTTATTAGCGTTTGTTTATATCTCAAAATGTCACTCAGTTTATGGAAATATTGTACAGGCTACCTAATAGTATTCATTAATCATGGAAAAGCACTGCACGTAGTATTTTCTAGTAGCAATTGTTATGAATCATTGATTCAATTATGAAATTTATGAATTTACTAATTATGAAAAATTTTTGTGGACAATTTTGGGATTTCATTTTTTTGATTTTTGACTACACAAATAAATTATCAGTAACGGGTACGGATAGAGCCCCATTTTTTTTGTACTAATTAAAAAATAGCAGTGTATTAAGGCTAATCCATAGACACCTCGTCTATGGATTAAATGTAATACGTAATTCATTTATATTTCTTTATACTTCCATAGAAGTCGTGTCACCTGAGGAGCTCGTGGCTAAGTAATAACAGCCGCACGGGTCGATCCATCAGGTTAAGATACGCTTGCCGGGGTTGGTCAGTGGATGGGTGACCATCTTTACATACCGAGACTCCTCCGTGCCTCGGAAAGCACGTTAAACCGTTGGTCCCGGCTGTCATTCGTGGATCTTTGACAGTCGCTACGGGTCGTCAGAAGCCCGAAAGTCTGACAACCAGTCTTACCAAGGGGTATCGTATTACCCAGTTACTGGGTTGTGGAGGTCAGATAGGCAGTCGCTCCATGTAAAATAATGATATTCAGCTGCATCCGGTTAGACTGGAAGCCGACCCCAACATAGTTGGGAAAAGGCTAGGCAGATTGATTGAGAAGTCGTGTCACCTAAATTATTTTAATATACGTACATTTATTTGTCAACTATCTGTTAAATATTCACTTTACTCACAAATAATCACCGCAGCGTTAATTGTAACTAAATGTAACACTGGAAACTTAATAGGAGAATAATAATATAATCCGAGGGGAATTATTATTTTAGTTTTGAATTAATCGGATCCCTCGCTTGCTTGTGTTGAACTAAGCGATTTTGAAATGGTTAAAATAAATGGTTTTGTAGATAAAATACTAATGACGTTAATATGACGAAATGAGCTTTTGTGGTTTATAAATTGTCTAGAAACTAGTCTAGTAATATTAATTCCTAATTTTTCCTGTACTAATCGTAAGCTATAATTGAAGCAGTGTCTGGTATCTGCTTCAAAATTAACTTCATCATAATCAATCTGCCTAGCCTTTTTCCAACTATGTTGGGGTCGGCTTCCAATCTAACCGGATGCAGCTGAATACCAGTATTTTACGTGGAGCTGCTGCTTATCTGACCTCCACAAACCAATTACTGGGTATTACGATACCCCTTGGTAAGACTGTCAGACTGTCGGTCTACTGACGACCCGTAACGACAGTCAAAGATTCACGAATGACAGCCGGGACCAACGGGTTAAAGTGCTTTCCGAAGCACGGAGGAGTCTCGGTATGTAAAGATGGTCACCCATCCACGGACCAACCCTGTCTAGCGCAGCTTAACCTTATGAATCACCCCTTGCGGCTGTTATTACTTAACTTCATCATAATATTGGTTAAAAATTACATGAACCCAAAAAGTGAGCTCGGCATGGTGATTAACGAAAACCATTCTCTTGGATTTTAAAACTGCACTCAACTGCAATCGCTGACTTTTCATAGCCAGCATTGAAGCTAAGCGGAAAATGGTAGAATTCTACTTAAGAAAACCTAAGACGCTGAGTAGATAGTTGTAGGACTCGTAGATGCCAGATAATTAATTAAGATCTTCTGTTTCCCTTGAAACCACACCCCAGGTACTAAATAGGTCCTTAGCCGCAAATTGTCCTTAGTACGAGTATATTGTGGCACTAATTCACAAAGGTAAGTAGTAAATTATTCGCCCACATTCGATTACTCCTGAGACTGAAAGGTAATTAGGTTTTTTAGGTAAGGTAATCGCTAAACTAAGTTGTATGTGAGAAAGTCTCCTTAGGCTGTGTACCTACAGAGCTGAGTCAAGACTGCCAGAAAGTCAACTGAGTCAGGACCGATCGCTGGACGCGAAGTTTAAAGAGGGTGTATGCCTATCCAGGTTTATCCCAGTGTAAGGGTAGGTCTCTCCCAGTCCAGGTGGCGCTGACGTCCTACACTGACAGTTCAGGATATTTTTAAGAATTCAGCTGGCGGCTATGTTCTGAAGTCTTGACGGGGAAGGGTTTCTTGAAGTAGATTAAATGACACCAAAATGATGTCTTAATCAGGAAGCTATTTAGATAGACTGGCTCACTCGCAACAAACAGTCTCATAAAATCTACAAATAAACATTGAATAAAGAAAGAAGTAAGTTTAATAAAAACTAAAACCCGGATACTGAAAAATCTGGTTCTAAAAAGTATGAAACAAGAAAATATTCTCATCTGTAATTAGAAAAAAACAGACAAATTAAAAATCTGTAGTCACATATAATCTGTTCGATTTATTTCCTTGCATAACGTGTGACTCCAGATTTTTAATTTGTCAGTCTTTTTCTAATTTCAGATGAGAATATTTTCTTGTTTCATACTTTTAGAGCGTGATTTTTCGGTAGTCGGGTTTTAGTTTTTATTAAACTTAATTTTTATTTAAATTATTTTGGGGTTATAATTTTATGATAAAGTATTTGCAGGCCCACTTAATTATTATATTATATGTATTGTGGGTAGGTTTGGAGAGAAATGTTTGACTCACATCTGAGGCGTGATAATAGAAATTATTCCCAATTATCGGATTCATGCAAGCAAAGCCGCGAGCAATAGCAAACAATATATATATATTTGAATAAGCCCTTTCAAATGATACCCAACACGGCATCATTCATTTTTTTTTTAGTTAATGAGTTTTTGTCCTCTAGAGGGCGCCATATTCAATTTAATGGGACGTTACATATTCTTTAACCAGTGATCAATCAAGACGCTTCTAACGATACCTCATTTGTCAAATTATGATAAGTAGTATAGAAGTTATGAGGCAAACATACATACCGGTCAAAATCATAACCCTCCTTTTTGCTTCGCCGTAATCGGATAAAAATTTTGGTGTCTCAGTGTGCTGTCTTTAACAGTCAAAAATAAAGAGTTGAATTTGTACATACCTTCTCTGTGTATGTCAGACCAAACTGTGTTGCAATCATATGAGCATCGTTTACACGGTGAGTATAGACGATTCTTTACTTAGGAGTCTCGCATTGACATTCTTGCTTCTGGAAGGGTAAGAAGCTCTCCTCTTATAAACGAAGCTTTAGTTATTAGCTTTATTGCACGAGAGGTACAGTCAACAAAAGAGAATTTTATTTATATAATATTACTTTGGTTTTGCAATACTCCTACATTGTAACACACCAACACAAAATCGTATATTTTCACGAAATTGAACATGAAGCAATTCACATATAAATATGTTAGTATACCCTGCCTAGATATCTCTTTTGTTGTCTGTACCTACATAAGCCGTGAAGTGGATTGCGTTAAACCTCGCAGTTTATATAGGCTTTGGAATCTAGACCTAGACTTGAGAAAAGATTTTGTAGCGTTAAGTGTATTGTTGCTATTTTATTTTCCATTGGGTGTTGTTTCATAGTTGATTAGATTGATTATGTTAAGGATAACAAATAAACAAGTGTTACCTACTTAATTTTCAATAAAATCTCCCGCGGACAAGCGCGACGCGACTGTGCGACACGATTCTGGTAGAAAAATCTCCATGAAATTTTCATAGAAATTCTTCGACTAGAGTCGCGTCGCTCCTGTCTGTGGGAACCTTATTATCATCATTATTTTGCCCTTATCCCAATGTATTTGGAGTGAGTGCAACATTTCTTCTTCTTCCATACTTCTTTCTCTATTAATGTTTTCAAAAAAACTGTACCTACCAAATTAATTTTAATTTATCTAATAGTCGTGGCGGGTCTTACCAAGGGGTATCGTATTACCCAGTAACTGAGTTGTGGAGGTCAGATAGGCAGTCGCTCCATGTAAAATACTGGTATTCATTTTCATCCGGTTAGACTGAAAGCCGACCTCAACATAGTTGCGAAAAGGCTAGGCAGATGATGAGCAGGTACCATAGATATATGAAAGAAGGAGATATGCCCGGTAGTTGAAAATGTATCAGAACCCGATGTCGCTAGGTTGGCCCCACTACCGCGCCACTACTACACATGTAGTTCAATAAAAGCAATAGATACAAAGTCGCGCACACACTTGCAATTCATAAATCAGAACATACTACACAATCAATTATAAACCTTAAGTCGTCACACACAGCGTGCATTTACCATGCACCGTACAACTTACTCACACAAAAACATCTGGCGCTATTATTGTGTTGTTCAAAAAGCAATTTATTTTACATATACGCTAGTGATTGACTAAATCGGAAAGTTATCGATACTTCCATTTATTACTGTACAAGAAAAATTTGGGGTCCTGAAAATAAAATAAAAAATGATATGTCCAGAAAGTATTATATACTTATTTTAAATTTAAAAAAAATGTATATTAAAAAAAAAACACGAATCAATAAATTAAAACAATCTGGTTAAGTTGGTTTAGGCTGTGAAACCATAGGAATTGTTGAACCCTGTTATGATGTGTTTACTCACTGACCTGTAAAGTGGAGGTATTTGTTCAGTACTTGACGTACTCTTAATTTTGGGATTGCCCATTCAAAAAGCCTGCGAGTTTTCTTTAGAGGCTGGAACATTTCTGCCTTAAAGTGAATTGAGCATATGGTGCTACATTTTGTTGGGAACCAGTTAGGTGGCCTTCCTGTGGCATCAATCCATTATTTTTTTTGTATTTGTATCTTTTGGGAAGCTAAAAAGGTACTATAAGAACTTATTTATCATTTACATAATAAGTATCTTAAGCTATAGTCTATAGTCTAGGAACTAGTTGGCCGCTGAGACAGGGGTGAGGCGGCGGTTCGCAACGCACGTACTGAGTAATGCGCCCCCGCTCCTCCATCCCACCGCTCACATACCTAAGGCGCGATCAACTAGTTCCGCGCGGTCTATACTTCTTAACCTCACGATGAGTAAGCAGGTAGCAGGCAACAGGCGAATAGGCTTTTGTTATTAAAAAAAAACCCTTAGTTAAGAAATAGTTAAATATATGAAAACAAACACATGCCATACTCATGCATAACAAATAAATAGCATGAATATGTTGACTTATTTTAAGCAAAAATCACTAATATTTTATCTGAACCATACCGATTACTACAACGCATTCAAATCTTGTGGTGCATAGTTAAAGACTTTAGCGGAAGTAAAATACCAAAACCAAAAAAAAGTAAGGAAATAGCACGAAGATGCGATAATTTAAACCCAAAAACACTCCACCTAAACATTAATAAACTTACTTTACGACCGTTGGTTATGCATTTCTCAACTAGGTAAAATAATCAAAAACAGTAAAAAAGATTATTTTACATTCTCAAAGGTTTTCCAACCGTACTTAAACGTCATCTTTTCAAGTGTTCCAACCGGGCTAAAACGGTTGACAAATTGGAAAATAAACTATAATAGCAATATAATATTCGTTGGGCAATCGACATTATTATCGATAGCCTACTTTAGTGGATCTTAACCTCATCACTATCTCGCCGCAAGACACAGCGGCTGTACTATGCGACGCTCCGCGTAAATAAAGTATCGTTTTGTTATTTTTACATTGCTTGTCCAGTCGCTTAGCGACATACTTAAGGTAGTGGTTAAGGAGCAATGTATTTGCTGCAAAAATAGTACAGCCGCTGCGATTTTTGAAAACAAAAATAACGTAGTAAAAGCAAGAAATATTTTACGATTTGTTGTTTTTTATGATTTTAAAGATAAATACAGTAAAATACTTTTAATTACATATGGTAAGTGATTCCGTGAGATACGAAGTTTTTAATATCACTTCGGTTTTTGCAGGAAACCACTGAACAACACGGCATTTTTATAATTTATCGTGACCACGGTCGAAAGCGTACTAGTTCGCGGAGATGGCCATTTGGCGAGTAAAGGCGCAGCGTGCGCATAACGCGTGGACACAAACACGCCCCCATGCCACTTCTCCTGTTTTTTATATTTCTATGGCAGGTACCTATCAAGTTAAAGATCTTGTCCTCATTTTACGAACATGGGTTTTAATATTAGGTCTTTACCTATGAAATTGCCGTTCTGCAGTACTGGCCATTTCAAATCAAAATAATTTTTGTTTGGCTAAGAATTCTAATTTCAAATTAATTTTATTTTAAAAACATGGATTTTTTTTTTCCAAAAGTAGTCATTTGTTTATTGATTAGTGTTACATTTTCATCGCATTTCAATCTGTTTCGTCATCATGGATACGTTAAAAATTTGAGTAATTATGGAATATGAGTACCGTCGTGGCAGCAACGCGGCACAAGCGGCACGCAACATCAACGACGTTTACGGAGCTAACACTACAAACCAACGCACCACTTGTTATTGGTTTGCTCGCTTCCGTTCTGGAAATTTCGACCTGAAAAATGAACCTCGCGGTCGTCCGAAGACTTTGGTCGACAATGACGAATTAAAGGCGATTGTGGAAGCTGATGATGCACAATCTACGGCTGAATTAGCAGCAGCTTTCGACGTTAGCGTCAAAACAATATTGGTCCATTTGCGTCAAATTGGCAAGGTAAAAAAGCTTGACAAATGGGTGCCCCACGAACTCAATGATCGCCAGCGCGAAGTACGCGTCGAGACGTGCCTTGCACTGCTCAACAGACACACAAATGAAGGAATTTTGAACCGCATTGTTACCTGCGATGAAAAATGGATTCTGTTTGATAACCGCAAGCGCTCAGCAAGTTGGTTGGATCCTGGTTCAGCACCTAAACAATGCCCTAAACGAAAACTTACCCCTAGAAAAGTGATGGTCACTGTTTGGTGGTCTAGCGCCGGTGTGATTCATCACAGCTTCTTACCAAACGGGGTGAGCATTACTTCAGATGTGTACTGTGAAGAACTGAACACAATGATGGAGAAGCTGGCACATCTCCAACCAGCATTGGTCAATCGCTCGTCTCCGCTGCTCCTGCACGACAACGCGCGACCTCATACTGCACAGCAGACGGTCTCCAAGTTGCAAGAACTGGGGTTGAAAGCTCTCCGTCATCCGCCCTACTCACCAGACCTTGCGCCTACAGACTACTCCTTTTTCCAGAATTTGGATAACTTCTTGGCGGGAAAAAAATTCAATACCCGAGAGGCAGTACAAAATGCCTTTGAAGAATTTGTTGCCTCCCGTCCAGCTGATTTCTTTAAGAAGGGCATCAATAAACTGCCACTGCGTTGGCAAAGATGCATTGATTGCATGGGTGATTACTTCGATTAATACAAATAAAAAATGCATGAAAAAAATTCGTTTAAATTTTTTCATACAAAACGGCAATTTCATAGGTAAAGACCTATTAATAATTATATGTATCATCCATATTATTAGGTACAAAGGGAAACCGCACAACTTTATTATAGTATAACTTTCAAATAAATTTCGACACGATTTTATTTTATTTTTCTTGATTTTGTTCTCACATAAAGAGAGCATTTTTTTAGACCAGCGTCCTACTTATCTGGCTTCATTATCACGTATTCATGCATTGTTAAAAAAAATCGAAACATGTAAATTCATTGACTCCCAAACCCATTAAACAATACACAATACCTCGATCTCCACATAAGTGCCTATAAAATTGAATACCTCTCATAAAAGGTTCCCGTAACTTATCCCTTCGACTTCCTATCTTCCGTCCTCATCACAGACCTCATATTCAATAACTCAGGCATCAGATCTTATCGAAAGCAATTTTCATTAACATGGTTAGCTCCTTCAGTTAGTAAATTACTAACCCCTCGAACAGCTTCAGTCAACTATTCCAATTTAGTTTGAATGTTTCCTTTCTTGATTACGTAGCGTATTAGAATTGATGGGATATTATTGTGCGTAGGCCAGACGAAGTTCAGTCATTATTGGTAATAGTAATGTTGTTTGAAATTCAATGAACAAAGCCGCCTTTGACGTTAGTTTGCCTGATTGATGATGTTCTGCATAAAGAGTATTAATCTTACGAGCAGTGGCTGTTAGGGTAGAAGTGATAGCATCATTTCAAAGATCATAAAACAGTTATGTAGCAATGGATCGATCGAGTTTTAAATAATTATTTTACGAAATGTCACATGATTTTAAAGCGGATCAGAATGTACGGTACAACAGAAGTCGGTTAACACTGCTACTTTTTGACATCATCTAAATTAACACAAAATTATCGATAAACTGCTTTATTTTCGTTTAACTGTTAAGAGTTAATGTTCTTTAAATTTTAAGTACTTCTGTTTCGATTTGAATGAAATGTTTCGTTTAATAATTAAGATTAAAAAACTGCAAGTGTCAATCGACTTTTGTTGCTGACTGTACTTTTCATCAAACCGCATCAAACATTTATTATTAAAATTAAAAATAACAAAATCTCATTTGAACTGGCACGGCGATTGTTCGCAAGAAAAATACACTCGAAATAAATCGTGAAAACCGTTGAGCGCTTATATGCAAACGACTTCTAGTAGGCGATCGTTAAACTGGTTAATAAATGACCACAAGGGGTCCACTAAAGGGCACATCCTGTCAACTAGTAGATACGATCTCAAGAAAGTTATCTACCATCACTTAACCACATTACCTGTTTGTTTGAGGATTCATGCATAAGTCAGCAAAACAATAATACTGAGCTTACTAACCTTATAGTATATAGTAAAGAGATATATAGTAAAGAGATATATAGTAAAGTAGATATATAGTAAAGAGATAAAAAAATAATACAAAGAAGCAATTCTTTTAGGTGTACAAACACGGGGTGTATTACCTAGTTATTCGGAAATTTTAAGTAAATATCGAAAAATAAACAATTTATTTTGGAAGGAACACTTTAATGAGAGATCTAAAGCTAAAGGAATCTGGTATAAAAGTATACAGAGTGAGCCTCCTCATATACCTTGGTTCTCCGAACCACAAATGAGTCGCTGTCAAGTTGTTGCTGTGCATCGTTTGAGGTCAGGACATATTCCGCTAAACAACTTTCCTTTTCTCATGCGAAAAAAGGACTCTCCTAACTGTGAGGTGTGTGGTAAAAAAGAAGATGTACAGCATGTGTTGGTGGAATGTGTCCGATATACAAACAAAAGAATTACACTTCTTAACTCTTTGAAACTGTCGGTAATGGATGTTGGAATGTTCCATGGTATTTTAGCTAAGCCTACTTCTGAAGCGGCAAAAATATTATGTACTTTTTTATTAAATAAATAATAAATTAGATTAAGTTAAATTGTGTGAGACTAAGATTAGTTTATTCAATTTAAGAGTAACTTGTAATTTGTAAAAGCACGATGGGATTGACATCGTCGCATATGTGTACAAAAATCCCTTAAATAAATAAAGATAAAAACAAAAAAAAAAACTATAACTAATGATAATACACATGCCTGTAGCAGTACAAATCTATGCAAGTAGCTGGCATACAATTGTGACATATATTTCTATGACTTGCATAGTTTTGTATCAGCAACAGGCATGTGTATTTTCGCCCTAAAACTACTTCTTTTCCAACTGATAACTTATTAATTTAAAGTACATGAAAGTTTTTTCAATCGAGACCTATTGATAAAGTTTTCTGATTTCTTTCATTGTTTGGAATTTCGAAGAATCTTTGATTTTCTTTACTTTAGGTGTAGAGTATATGTCGCAGTAAGATGGTTGTTGCCGTGATATAGTTATTATAGCCCTAGGGATATAGCTATCTACCGGAATATACTTATATGAAAGCGGTTTACAACTAACCTACTAGGAATATAAGTATTAGGGCACTCGGATCCAATAGGTTAGGTTAGGTTACACGCGAGTCGAGCGAACGAAGGGAGCGGTGCCGCGGTAGCGGCCAGCGAGCGCTACGTCGAAATAGGTCGCAGTAACAAAATTAGGGCACTCCTACGGTTTTCTAAGATGGGGCTGCAACTAAACTTTTTAAACGGGTCTTCTCGCGATATTCCTTTTTACGAGGTAAACAGGTACCTACTTGTTTCCCGACGAGGTCCGCCAGTGTGTAAACGTCATTAGTGTTGCGTGTAGAAGTACCGACAGTGACAATACTAAAAATTGTGAAGACCACAAGTGAGGGTAGATGCCAATACCCGCACTTTACGAAGACGTCGCTGAGCTGTCATCAGTCCTCCCGTGACCACGATCGCTGCAAGGCGGTTGAAACGTCGGGAAACAAGTAGGTACCTGTTTACCTCGTAAAAAGGAATATCACGAGAAGACCCGTTTTTAGTTTTGTTTATAATGTGAGGCTACAGCTATTTTACTGCGACATTATAGTTACTTACAAAAGTTGGGTATATAAATTGTACAGTATGGTATATTATTATTCTTAAAAACAATTATTTTACAATATTTAATGGCAAATAGAACAATACGAAGAATACATTCACGTGGTCCTCGGTAAAGAGTGCGGTGAGGTTTAATGAATGCGGTTCATAACTATCTTACTAGGGATATATTTATTTTATTAGGCACTTCAACCAGATAGTTTAGGTTAGGTTACGCGCGAGCCGAGCGAGCGAAGGGAGTGGTGCCGCGGCAGCGGCCGGCGAGCGCTACGTCGAAATAGGTCGCAGTAGCAAAATAGGGTAGTCAAAGAGTGCGGTGGGGTTTTACTTATTGCGTATACAGTAAAAGCGATGAAGATAATAACGTCAAGAAGAAAGGCTTTCCTGTCTGCAAATACAACAATTAGTGATCACCAATTCACTTGACATTCATAGCTATTACGGCAATATTGTTGCAAAATAACCAGGAAATGTAAGGCTAACATAACCAGTTATGTCAAGTGACATACATTTTATTAGCTACGGAACTGTCAGCAAAATCTTTACGAATAAAATTTCAGCTCAACAAAATTCTTTAGATATAAAATGCACCAACTTAGCTATTACAGCTAGTGATCTATTTCTATGTGATTCGAATCGGAGTGTCCGCAATCATTGGTGTGCGAGTGTCCGGAAATTGGCACCGCTTGGCCGGACACCGGACTGACCGCCCGGACGAAGTTGTTCATGCTGGGAAGATAGCGGTCGTAATAATTTGGTTAGAAATTAATAGTGGATGTAGCTTTGATCATGTTTAGCGTGGTTAGGTAATGCGGGCTGTAGTGAGTACCTACGGCCCAACAGACTTTACGTATCGTGATGTTGTAAATACATAATGTAAATCACATGTCGCAGTATCATGCTGAAATAGGGGCTTTTAGGAACTTTCTGTTTTTTATTTATTATTATTATTTTTTTTTTTTTTAAACTTTTATTATTATGTTTTTAGTTTAGTTGGTGATCTTCCTGTGTGAGTCACAGTAAATACTTTTCTTTCTTTCTCTCTTTAAATAATTGATTTCTTTCTCTAGACCTGCCATTTCCGAACTGTGTTGGGGTCGGCTTTCAGTCTAACCGGATGCAGCTGAATACCAGTATTTTACATGGAGCGACTGCCTATCTGACCTCCACAACCCAGTATCTAGGTAATACGATACCCCTTGGTAAGACTGGTTGTCAGACTTTCGGACTTCTGACGACCCGTAACGACTGTCAATGATCCACGAATGACAGCCGGGACTAACGGCTTAACGTGCTTTCTGAGGCGCGGAGCAGTCTCGGTATGTAAAGACCCATCCACGGATCAACCCCGGCAAACGTAGCTTAACCTGTTGGGTCAGCCCGTGTGGCTGTTATTACTTAGCCACGATAGGATACAGCACCATACTTAAAAATAAGTACTAAGTAATTGAAACTCATTATCTATCATTACCAGAATTAGGATAAGTACCAGATACATTTCATGACGTCAACGCTCAATCAATACACGTGGCGCCTGACGAATTTACAGTACTAACCTCCAAATAATATAACAAGACCTTGGCCTCTAAATCCGTATCTTTAGAAAGCTTCACTCCGCTATGTCAAAAGGTGAAACAATTTCCTTTCTGCCGCACGTTCGGCGCAATATTACATTACACTGAACAAAATACAGGCGACTTCTTGTTAAAACGCATTGACCTTTTGCTAACTTTGAATTTCTAAATAATTGACCTTTACACTGTTATTGTTTTGAGTGGATAGTTTAATAGAATAATTGAAGGAAATCATGTGAATGATTGACTGGTTGATTAGTTGGGGCACCCAAATAAACTAACCACAATATTTGGTTGACTGATTTGGTGTTTACCTAATCGAGTCGACCACATATTTTGCGTAGGTACCTACTAATATCGTTTTTGACTTTAGTTATAACAAGTTAAAGTTTAGTTTAGCGGTTTGTTATTTATTGAGGATAAAAGTGAAGAATGGACTTAATAACATGGGTGATCGTATCTAATCTTCCATAATCTGACTTTCACATCAGATCATATGCCAAAAAAAATGCTAAATGCCTTTGAGATATTTCTCAACGGCATGTGAAGCCAAGTCATAAAACTTACAATTAAAACTCGGACGCCAGGTTTCTCGCTATCCACACGAAAAAGAAAGAAGAAGACCATTAAAGTCGTTCATTTTAGCGTATTTGATGTTTTCTGAGGAGCTCGTGGCTAAGTAATAACAGCCGCACAAGTCGATCCATCAGGTTAAGCTACGCTTGTCGGGGTTGGTCCGTAGATGGGTGACCGTCTTTATATACCGAGACTCCTCTGGGCCTCGGAAAGCACGTTAAGTCGTTGGTGCTAGCTATCATTCGTGGATCTTTGACAGTCGTTACTGGTATTACCCAGTAACTGGGTTGTGGAGGTCAGATAGGTAGTGGCCCCCATGTAAAATACTAGTATTCAGCTGCATTCAGTTAGACGGTTAGCCGACCCCAACATAAGTGAGAAAAGGCTATGCTGATTGATTTTTTTTATGATAGCCTTCTGACCAAAATTGATCCAAAATAGACTGAGATGATCAATTAATTAATATTGTATGTTAGTATGCCAACCAAAAGAAATGATTTGTTCCGGATTTCAGTGGATGAGTGAGTACTCTACTCGAGACTTTGCGGACTAATGACAGCGGTTATTAATCATCTTTATCGCACTCCTCACTCACACGCACTCTTCCGTGATGTGTACTGTATCCGGAAATGTTGATATAACAAAAGAGATAGATATTTAATAACATTGACAGGGCTGTCTCCGGCCTTGAGTTTTGAGTAATTAAATCTTTCATTAAGGCTTACTTTAAGGTGTAAAGGCGTTCGTTTCGTTTTACATTGCGCAGAAAAACGTAACAACGCTTTTATTTCACTTCTCATAATAATAATATAATAATAAAATAAATAAAATTGCCATGCCATGCCAGGGGCCTAGAGACGTCCTCGCGCACGTGTAGGAGTGGCGCGAGGAGGCGAAACGCCGGGGCGTAACTCCGCTGCCGCGAGAAAGAACGGTAAAGTAGAAAGAGCTCCGGCGGGATCTCATGGCGACATGGAGAGTGCGATTGTCGCAACCCAGCGCTGGGCACGCCACAATAGGAGTGGTTGGAGAGGCGCCATGGCGTCCTCACCTTCCGCCTGACGCAGGTCCTCACCGGACACGGTTGTTTCGGGAGGTTCCTGTTTCGGATAAGGCGGGAGGTAATGCCCAGGTGTCACCATTGTGTGGATTGCCCGGAGGACACGGTGAAGCATACTGTGGAGGTCTGCCCGGCTTGGGCGGAGCACCGCCGTGTTCTCACGGAGGCGATTGGCGGCGGCGATCTCTCGCGTCCAAACCTGGTCCAGGCCATGGTGCGGAGCGAGAGTGTATGGAAGGCCGTCACCTCCTTCTGCGAAGCAGTAATGCTCGCGAAAGAGGAGGCGAAACGCGTGAGGGAGAGGCAACAGTCGCGCCCTCGCGCCCCTAGCCACCGCAGGAAACGCCCTGGGTGGCGGGAATCTATTGCTGATTCCCGGCCACCGTAGGCGCGGGCTTGCGGACGACGAGTTATGGGCAGCTCGCCGTCCGGTAAGGACCAGGCCCGGGTCGCCGGCGCGTTATGTTCCACCCGCGCCTCAAAGAGATGTCAGCAGTGACGGGGTCCAATAGGGCCGATGCCGCCAGGGTCGCGGGTAGTTCGAAAGAGATACCGTGGCCCTGGTACGGGCAACTGGAGGAACACGGGTGGGCTTTAGTCAGTAAAAGTCTGACACGCCCTCCCGCTCCGCCCAGAGCGGGAGAAGTCATTTGATGATTTCCCATCCACAAAAAAAAAAAAGAAAAAAAGGGGCCTAGAGACTATTCTAGGCCCCTGGTATGGAAACTTTAATAGACAGAATCAACTCCAATAATTACTTCAAATGCAACCAAACGGAGCCCCAATTTCCTCATTACCATAAAGCATAATTATCCAAAACAGTCTGCTATAATTCTATAATAGAAACCGGATCAGGCCTCTAGAAGATTGAAGTGGCCTTATCCATTATTTATCCGAATGTCTCGTCATAATTAGTTCAATTAGTTAACTGGTTCAATTAAGAATTTCCATCCATCTACCCAATTGCGGCAATTTCTTGCTGGCTGGTTTTAGTGAGATAAATGTATGGAGTTAGCGTTTTCCTATTTTGTGTTACGTTATATTGTCATCTTGATTCATTGTCGTCCCTTGTGGTTAATGGGTCACTACATAGCAGCCGTGGATGACGTCATAAGCAATTAATGAATTATAGCGAGTGCTTTATCAAGTGCAATTAGTGTATCGATAAGGCAACTGGACTGGTCTGTCCTGAATTGCTTCATAACAAAGGAAGGCTATGAGGGGTGACGGGCGAATGGTGAACAACGACGAGGACAGGATATGTTATGTTTGTAACCATGCTTTCGGTCAAGTCTTTTTTGTTGTCATTAAATACTGTTTATTCTTTCAATGATTCTAAACTAAGGTAATTAATACTGCACAGTCACAGAGTTGTAGAGTTTAAATGTCTTTCAAAGAAGAAGAAAATAAATAAATATGGAAAATGCCAGGCAGTTAACGAAACATCCAAATTCTACCTAAGATTTTCTCTGTCTCCCGAATTTGTACCCAAAAGCACACTGGCTTAACCCAAAGTCTTTGTACGTTATACAAAACATGTTTGCAGATATCCTGCACCTTAATTACACCTAAGTGTTCTTAGGTCTCTAGTTCTCTACACCATAGTGTTTTGGCTGTCTCAAACAATAACCCTATCTCAGTCTGATTGCGGCGCGCAAGCGAGCATTTACTTGTTCCTTACCTGCCTTAAGCTGCGCTGACACGGGCAATTTTCGCAAGCAATTATTGCCCAGCAATAGTTGCCGAAGGGATGAGACTCATGTAACCAAGAGCGATGAATATAAATGTTGATGGATGGAGAGGGAGAAGAGGAACATAGAAAATATGGTGGCTTGTGTGAGGGATATTATGAAAGAAATTTATGATAGAAGGGCAGAATAGAAGAAAAAAACGTATTGCACCGACCACAAGTAATATCGGATAAGAGCAAAAAGATGATGAAGAGTTGCCGGAAGCTAAGGAGAACTAATCTAGTTTAATTCCTAAACAATGCTTTCAGTTTTCTATACCTCTAACTGCTCTGTATATTCTGTATAGCTACTGAATGTATTTCCTCGTTTATTACGCTGCTCCATATCTCTCAGTATGCTGCGGCGGTTTTTCGAGTAATATTTTCGATATGGCATTCCGTCTTAATTGAAAAACGCATAGAAGTATGGGGAACAGGGTGTAAAGTTCAAGCATCTTTTATAGAAAAGGAAAGATCCTCGACCAGACGGGTGTTGTATCTGGTAGACTGCCTGACGTTTCATGTCGGGATGTTGTGTATAATTATGCTAGTCGCGTGGTAAACTCTGTTTGCGCGATGCAGGATTTTACGTCAGTGTAATTCACATGTGGGGATGTAGATGTCACCACAAACTTTCCAAGAGTTGAGAAATTTCAGTTGTCCGTGTACGCACACCTTAAGGAACACAAAGTGCGGAACAGTGAGATATCCCAAGTTGCTGTGGAATTGGGAATGTAGTTAATATGTTTTTGTCTGTTGTGCCGTTCATATGTGGCGATGTAGATGCCGCCACAAACTTTCCCAGAGTTGAGAAATTTCAGTTGTCCGTGTACGCACACCTTAAGGAACACAAAGTGCGGAACAGTGAGATATCCCAAGTTGCTGCGGAATTGGGAATGTAGTTGATATGTTTTTGTCTGTTGTACCGCTTGATTATAAGCTGTTCGCTGTTGGGATCGATATTGGTAAAATTGTGGCTACGAATAAAGAAAATAGTCTATGCAGCTGCTGTAATGCAATAATAATAAATGCTAATGTAATGCTGTAATGTAATAATAATGTAATGCTGTAATGTAATGTGTAATGCAGAATGTTTTGACGATGAAGATTGGTGGTTCATCTTAGTTCGAATCAATCAACTACGTAATCTCCTTCCGTAATTGGTAGTCAAACCGGCAACCTATTTGCGTAACACGCATTCAATCACAATCAAATTTTGAAGGAAATTCCTAATCCATTATTTCATAGAAAAAAAAAATATATAAAAAAAAATAAAAAAATCCTCTGTTCAACAACGTAAGCAACGGAATTGCAATCAATTGTCATTATAAGTGTGTTACGCAATTATCCCATGGATTGACGGATTTACTATCAAAAAGTTTAGATACAGACTCAAGTTAGTTATTTATCACTAGACTTATAAATCTTCGAACTCATATCTCTATTAATTCATGTTTGTTACTAGTAGTTCAGTGACAGTAGACTTAGCGAGCACAAACTTTTTTGCAACAATTAATAATATACCACTGCAGTTATTTTAAAAAGGATATTTACCATGTTTTTAAACTTTCGCGACTTGCACACATTATAAACAAAACTAGTAGGTACCTGTTTACCTGGTAAAAAGGAATATCGCGAGAAGACAGTTTTGTTTACCATGTTTTTTTCATCAGATCTTCACCAAATTTTTATGAGATCAACTTAAAGCATTTTTTCATTCACTTAAAGCCTTTCAAATAAAAAAAGACCATCGAAATCGGATTTCTTATGGCGGAGATGTCCAGTAGATAAAGAAAATATATAAAGTCGTAAAATCTGTATACCAAGTTTCATCCAGATCGGTTTGTAAAATACGACCTGTAGAGGAGTAGCAACAAATTGACAGACGAAAACAAATTTTGCCTAACTTGAAGCAGAGACGATTCGCTTGCTCAGTCAATTATGTACTATAGGTACCTACTTTTGTATTTATTTTAGTTTGACCAGCAAGAACGATAAAATATCGTGGAATCAAAAAGTTAATCCAATGGTAATCAAATTTTAATTAATTGACTTAGTCTATTATTCCGTTGAACCAGTACCGATATTTATGAAGAATAAATAGAAACACAATGATGAAATTAAATAATACGCATGGCTAGTAAACAATTAATTCTTTGACCTAGTATTTAAATAATTTGTGGGATTGTACCCAGCATTTCAAATTGAATAATAAACAAAGCATATTTCGGTATTTTACTGAGTTAAATATTGGTTAAAGGAATATCATAATTATTTAGGTATTTAAGTACTAAATAGGCAAACCTAATTATCCAATTCTAGCAAATGCTAATAAAATCCAATAACCACCAAAATTAATTAATGATATTAACTTAAAACGAATTTAGACTAACTTACGATAAAATTGAAATATTAGGTTGGGGAAAAAGTCTTTTCGCATTATAGTAGGTATGAACTTAAAATAAAATCTCTTTGGCTATACTATTTGCATCTGGCTGGTTTTGGTATCATTGAAAGTTTAAATTTTAAAGAACATAATTCCAAATTCAAATTATGAAAATGTGTGATTTTCATTTGTTTTTCGTACTGTCAAGATGAGTGAATCTAATGAAGAAATTCGATACATTTTAAAATTTTACTACAAAAAAGGTAAAAATGCAACACAAGCCGCGAAAAAAATTTGCGATGTTTATGGACCCAGTGCAGTATCTGTGAGCGTAGCACAAATTTGGTTTAAGCGCTTTCAATCCGGAAATTTTGATGTCAAAGATGCACGTCGCTCTGGTCTTACGGATAAAATGGATGCCATTTTTGAAAAAGTGGAGCAAGATCGGCATATCAGTAATTACGACGTAGCTGAAGAACTGGAAATTGACCACAAAACTGTTTTGGTGCATTTGAAAAAAACTGGGTACACAAAAAAGCTCGATATTTGGGTACCTCACGAGCTCACTGAAAAAAACCTAATGAACCGTGTACTCATTTGTGATTCTTTATTACGACGTAATGAAACCGAACCATTTTTGAAGAAGCTGATAACTGGTGATGAAAAGTGGATCACGTACGACAAGAACGTGCGAAAAAGGTCGTGGTCAAAGGACGGTCAGGCTTCACAGACTGTGGCGAAACCCGGGTTAACTCGCAACAAGGTGATGCTGTGTGTGTGGTGGGATGGAAGGGCATTATTGATTATGAGCTGTTACCACCAGGCAGGACCATCGATTCTGAACTCTACTGCGAACAACTGATGAGATTAAAGCAAGAAGTTGAGAGAAAGTGGCCGGAATTAATGAACAGAAGGGGTGTGGTTTTTTATCATGATAACGCTAGACCTCACACATCTTTAGCCACTCAGCAAAAATTAAGAGAGTTTGGCTGGGAGGTGTTAATGCATCCGCCGTATAGTCCTGACCTTGCACCTTCAGATTTTCACCTATTTCGGTCTCTTCAGAATTTTTTAGGCAGTGTGAGGTTAACATCACGAGAGGACTGCCAAAACAACTTGTCGCGGTATTTTGATCAGAAGTCCCAAAATTTCTATAGCAATGGGATCATGTCCCTACCTACAAGATGGCAAAAAGTTATCGAACAAAATGGTGCCTACATACTTTAGATAAATGTAAATAATGTATATTAAAAAATGTTTTGAATTTTCTTAAAAAATGCGAAGAAACTTTTTCCCCAACCTATTATTTCAGTCTGCAAAGTGTAAAACAATTTCCAAGAGTGACGAAGTAGGTTCTAATTTGTTGTACCTACTTAGCTACTTTGGCTTCAATTATGCTTCTGAGGGCAAACAAACTTGAGTGTTTAATCAAGATCGAACGTTGTACCAATTAAATACCAAGGACATCAGGACAAACAAGAGAAAATCAGATCCATACAACCTAAACGTTATCTAGAAAAGTTTTCCGATAAATGAATGACGTATAAAGCGAGCAAATGTTGAGAAAATAAGATAAAATATTATTTGCTTTCTGGATTCTTAGTCCCTGCGGATTTGGTTCGGATATATTGCCCTATCGTATTCGAATTGGAGACGTGATGGTTTCTTTATGTTTATTGCCGACTTGACCAGACTCGTCGGGTGACCGCCTTTATGTAGTTCACTTACAGGTTTTATGACTGTTTTTATACTAACAAATCTGTACCTACGTGTAAACAAATATTGTTTGCGTAAAATGAGGTAAAGTTTAGCTGAAATAAAATATTTTATAGACTTCATTATTATGAAGGCAGATTAGCTAGGTCAACGGATTTTTTATAGTATACAGGGTGTCCAGTAAATAGCACAACATACTGCAGGAGGTGATAGCTTGGGTCAATACCTATCAAAACAACACAATATAATATATTGAATTAATTGAAAAAAAATCCATAAGATTTTGCTGAACATATTATGTTCAGCAAAATCTTATGGATTTTTTTTCACCACTGTAGGTTAAAGTTATGCGAAAAGAAAATCGTTATGTGAAAATTTAAACAAAAAATACTATTTCTTGAAAACATTCTTGTTTTTGATAAAAAAAAGACTTATCAATGAGTAAAGTAACTATTCACGAATAATTTGATGTAAAAAAAATAATAGAAAAGGAATGTTTCATTACGAGATGCTTAAAAATCTGTTTCAAGGTAGAGATTTTTCGATATTTCGGAAAATTTTGTAAAACTGTAAATCCGTAAGATTTTGCTGAACATATATTGTGTTTTTTCGGTAGGTATTGACCCAAGCTATCAGCCCCTGCAGTATGTCGTGCTATTTACTGGACACCCTGTATAGGTATGTGTCGTGCGCAGGTCAACGGTTCGTTGTTTATTACCAATTTGCCTAAGTACCGCAAAACCTTAATTAGTCTACAGTAGGTACCTAAGATACCAAATTACCAAGCTACCAATTACCAACCTATGTTAGCTGAAAAATAAATTCAGTAAAGCGACACCTTTTTACAAAGTTATATAACGTTACATTTTCAAAGTAACAGACAAAATTAAGTTGATGGCATTAAATCCTTCTGGCAACATTTCTCAGTTGTCTACAATTATATTACGTTCACGTAACTATGTGACACACGACGGTAGTGACACAAAATAGATAGAATACAGAAGGTCAGCTTCTTAGATCGAGCGAAAACAGGCGCACACACACATTTAGTCTCGTTTCAAAAGTATCTGTTGAAAGTGTAAACAAACCCTGTGTAAAGGTTTCAACTTTATATCTCATCACGTTGGCCAACAATTATTGTTTGAATAACTCTAATGCTGAGGCCGCACTTGCGTCTATCGTGACAAAGCAATGCCTGCCGAAACTTCGTATATTTTGCTCGCTAAAAAGTTATCGCGCTAATGCAATGGTCATAGCTTCATATTTTTTACGAATTATCGTGCAATAATCCTCAATAATGTTTTTGTTATGATGGAAATTCTTAGGAGCAGCCTCAAAAGCGAAGCGGTTCTGCTTCAAAGTTTTGTAAAAATTCCAACACAATTTCAGTGACTCCACCCCATTATTTCCTCAGACCGACTACGCAGTCCGGAAACGACAGTAGATAAGAACAACGGTAGTCCAACCACGCGCCACACTAATTACCGCGCTAAAACCCATTGATGTACCGCCACCCGGTTGAGTGCTACGCAGCCCGAACTATCGCGACGATAGCTGATAATGGTTGGTAACATCTGCTTGTATAGTATACACGATACACGTAGACGACGCTGACGCTGTGTTTGCTACGATAGATGCAGGTGTGGCCCCAGCATAACATATACTGTTGTAACAGACCAAAGATGTTGACGTATGGCGATCCCAAACAAATGCCAGTCGTAAGTGCGTTTGCTCTCGCTGTGTGTGTGTACGTAAAGAGTATGCGTACGCTGTCGCTCATTGTATGGAGCTAACCTTCTGTTACTATTTATTCTGTGGTAGCGTTAACACAATCATTCTCGCTACAAAGTTATCCACATTGCCCGCGGTGTTCTAGACAATATAACTCTTAACAGGCTTTTCGAGTCAGTAACCTTAGAATGCCTAGATTTGCTTGATCGATAACGACTGAATGCTAAGGCTCGACCTAAAGAAGTTGGAATACAGTAAAGATTACTCGATATTGTACTCCAATCAAGCTACGTAATGTTATATCATATTAGAGTTGCCTACATGTTTATTTTGTTGGAAAATTGGTATTGTAAGCAAGTAATATCTTACACTTTATTAGAAATCTACTTATGGTAGGTATCTAATACCTCAAACGGCGCAAATATAACAACCTTATTGGGAGCTAAATGTTTGAGCCGTTTGGGGTTGAAACACTAGGGTCTTGGGGTCCGAGTGCTCATCGAGTATTTCAAGACAACGCCAAGCGGTTGGTCGACTCCACACGGGACCAGAGGGCTGGCCTATTTTTAGCTCAAAGAATTAGCATTGCCATCCAACGTGGCAATGCTGCCAGCCTTTTGGGCACTGCTCCCACTGACAGCGATGCGGATGAATATTTTGATGCCCTATGAGCTCTTCCCCTTTTTTTATTATTATTATATACTTGTACATAGTTTAAATAATTTAGTGTTAACTTGTATATTTTTATTAGGTTTTGCTTATGGTATCGATTCACGTTTTGGTGGTTTTGGGCAAACAATAATATTTCGTTCTTTATCGATCTTATTCATAATCATATCTAAAATTGCATTAATGTTAAAAGGTGTTACAATAGCTTAAAGCTAAGGTACACTTACGGACCCTGTAGGGCACAGCAAGAAGTATAAAATGAGTTCTTAAAATAAAAATAAAATTAGGAAAAAAATAACAATCAACAATTTTAAATATGTTATTAACATTAATTAAATAAATATAACATTTGTTTTATTGAGATCAGTTATCCTTATTAGATATTATGATATACTCAACAACCCTATCTGTAAGCGAATACATACGCATATGCGTTTTGCATCCTCGTCTTTAAGGATGCGGTATATAGACCATCAAACCGAACAACTTCTTCCATGGCACCAGCAACATCGTAATCGCAAAAAAATAATCAGCCGTCCCATATTATTTGCGTCGAGTAGGTATTGAAGTTTTCTATGGGACAGCTGAAATTTTTTTCGCGTTTACGATGTTGGTCCTATGGAGAAAGTTGTTCAGTTTGTTGTTCTGTTTCACACCCTGAAATATGACGAGGATGCAAAAGGACACGTTGTATAAGGAATTGTATTTTAAACAGTGTTGTTCAAACAGCAGCCACTGGAGGTCAAGGTATCTGTGGAGCGCGGAAGAAGGCAAAACGGCCAAAATCTTTCATTGTTTTTTAGCAATTTAACTGTAATTATATACAACAATAGACAAAAGTCAAGCAAACTTTCAGGCACAGCCGTAACAGTCGGTAAGTACGTATTCTTACGTTTTACCCCGACCACAAACTAGCTAATTGAAACTATTTCCCGAACATTCGGAGCTTCCTTTTGATCTCTCACCCGCTGAACTAACCCGCGCAACCGCGATGCTTTATGGAGCGAAGTACAGTAAGTCACGATCCAAACTTTCGTTGGATATCGCCCGCTATTGGGGCAGGCTCACTGCGTTAATCTCCCGAGTATACATGAAGATTCTGTTCGCTGGTTCATAAAACTTAATAAATTCAGAATGGGAAGTCCTGTGATGTTATTTAATTAAATTTAGATGGAATAAATAGATAGGTGACCATCTTTACATACCGAGACTCCTCTGTGCCTCGGAAAGCACGTTAAGCCGTTGGTTCCGGCTGTCATTCATGAATTTTTGACAGTCGTTACGGGTCGTCAGAAGCCCAAAAGTCTGACAATAAGTCTTACCAAGGGGTATCATATTACCTAGTAACTGGTTTGTGGAGGTCAGATAGGCAGTCGCTTCATGTAAAGTACTGGTATTCAGCTGCATCCGGTTAGACTGGAAGCCGACCCCAACATAGTTGGGAAAAGGCTAGGCAGATTTATAGATAGATAGATATTAGAATACTCTTTATTATCTCTTTAAATTAAATGCATGAGAACAAGTCGTAATAAGAGCACATATGATATTTAACCGCTTACCACCAAGCTCTAATTATAATTGGCCTAGAGATAAACCATTCTAAAAATGAACGCCCCTCCACAGCGGATACGCTCACACGCAAAGAAGTGTATAGACGCAATACACATATATTGGTCTTTGTCATTGGTTATTCAGTTACTGGCGAGTACGGTTAACAACTAAACTAATTCACCTTACAGACTAATTTACATAAAAATAAACACAATAACACAGATTTTTTTATGCAAACGGTACCTACCCGACTTGCCCGAACGTCAAACAGTCGGATTTATCAACTAACTAGTGTATATATGACACATAGTATATGTACAATGTTGTTACCATAGACGAAAAAAAAAGTCGGACAGATTCTTGCTAACAAAAAATGGTGTCTATCGGAGTCAGCCAGCTGGCTGTACCTACAGGCCGGCACGAACACATTCACGCATCAGTCAACCATTCGTAATATGGTAACGTTTTCGTAATATGATAAGGTAAAAATACAGCATGTCTTGTGAAATATGTGCATGCTGACCTGTACGAGTAGGTACAGCGAGCTGGCTGACTCCGACAGACACAGTTTTTTGTTAGCGAAAATCTGTCCGCCTTCTTTTATACGTCTATGGTTGTTACCTGGACTGATCGCACGATTTTAAGTGCGGCGACGAGTCTATGTTGACAGTAATGTCGCCGCACGCACACAAATAGTGTTGCAGTAAGTATTTTATCTCACACATTGAAATAATTACGTTTTGTGGTGAGGCGTCCATTTTTAGAATGGTTCATATCTCTACCTAACTGTAAATCAAAATTAAACCGTCCAAAAATACAGAGAAAATGAACTCTGTGCCTAGTTTTCTAAATAACATAGAGGTCACAATTCATATTTCTGTTTACCTACACTTCAAAACTCCGCAAGCTAACATGTCACCAGTTTTACTATCGTCAACAAAAAACATTAAACTCGACATTTGGCAGAGATAAACACGATAAGTAGTTTTATCTTACACAAACACATTAACTTGACTCTTACCCTCTTTATCTAATGATGTTTACGCTTGTGGTGAAATGGAACAGTCTACATTAAATTTGCTTCATTCCCCGGTGTCGTTTCGGACTGACAAGATGAAATATTTATTTCCTGTGTTTTTATTATTCATATTTTAGTTATGTGCGGGGAGGGTAGCTCAGACTGAGACGGAGACTATTGTTGTGCCGGAGAGAAATGATGTGAAAGAACGGGCGCCTTTAAATTTTGAGTGCAAGTTCAGGACTCTGCAAGGTGGTGATGCGTATCCGTCAGTGGTGGTGCGGTGGCATGGACAGATTCAAAGGATGACATGGGGCCCATCAGGGGCAGTGCTCTATGAACAGAACTATGAATACCCAGCTGCTTTTCATGTTTACCCATCTTCCGACGGTCTTTCGGGAGGTTCGGCAGCCCCAACGGATCCGTTCTTCGATGCGCCGGTAGTTCCAGAGGATTATGTGTTCAATGATATTGTTGCTGCGTTTCAACGTAATTGCGTCCGACCTTAGTAAATCTTGTAATAACTAGGAGTGTGATTTATAAATACAGTGTCTTTATCTTGCTGATTTGTTTTATTATTCCAGTAAATCAATTACGTAGATAAAGTTAGTTTTATTTGTTTGGAGAAGCTCGTGGATGAGTAATAACAGCCGCACGGATCGATCCATCAGGTTAAGCTACGCTTACCGGGGTTGATCAGTGGATGGGTGACCATCTATACATATCGAGACTCCTCCGTGCCTCGGAAAGCACGTTAATCCGTTGGTTTCGGCTGTCATTCGTGGATCTTTGACAGTCGTTACAGATCTATTAGAAGCCCGAAAGTCTGACAACCAGTCTTACCAAGGGGTATCGTATTACCCAGTAACTGGGATGTGGAGATCAGATAGGCAGTCGCTCCATGTAAAATACTGGTATTCAGCTGCATCCGGTTAGACTGGAAGCCGACCGCAACGCAGTTGAGGAAAGGCTAGGCAGATTGAGTTAATTTTATTTGTTATCAACATTTTGCATAATTATGTAGATAGATGAAGGAGGAGCTCGTGGCTAAGTAATAACAGCCGCACGGGTCGATCCATCAGGTTGAGCTACGCTTGCCGGGGTCGGTCCGTGGATGGGTGACCATCTTTACATACCGAGAATCCTCCGTGCCTCGGAAATCACGTTAAGCCGTTGGTCCCGCCTGTCATTCGTGGATCTTTGACAGTCGTTACGGGTCGTCAGAAGCCCGAAATTCTGACAACCAGTCTTACCAAGGGGTATCGTATTACCCAGTTACCGGGTTGTGGAGGTCAAATAGGCAGTCGCTCCATGTAAAATACTGGTATTCAGCTGCATCTGGTTAGACTGGAAGCCAACCCCAACGTAGTTGGGAAAAAGCTAGGCAGATTGAGTTAATTTATTTGTTATCAATATTTTGCATAATTATGTAGACTTTGTATTTTTTAAGGGTAAATGTAAACATAACCTAAAAAATTTGTTCTCCTCATCGCTGTCACTGTGGCGAAGTTGTCAACAGCCTCGGACACCACGGCCTGTCTTGCAGCCGAAGTGCGGGTCGCTTAGCACGGCACGCGAACATCAATGACATCATCCGACGAGCCCTTGTCACCGTCGGCGTTCCAGCTGTATTAGAACCCAATGGCTTGGCACGCGACGATGGCAAGAGACCGGACGGCATGTCTTTATTTCCATGGAAGTTGGGAAGGCCTTTAGTGTGGGACGCAACGTGTATCGATACTCTTGCGCCATCCCATCTTCCTGGCTCTGCGTGCTGTGCTGGCACTGCTGCTGCCGCTGCGGAAAACCTCAAACGGCGGAAGTATAATAACCTTATCGGTAATTATATTTTCGAGCCGTTTGGGGTTGAAACCCTTGGGCCGTGGGGTCCGAGTGCTCATAGTTTGTTCAACGAAATCTCCAAACGGCTGGTTGACACTTCCCGTGACCCAAGGGCCGGCTTTTACCTTGGCCAGCGGCTTAGCATTGCCATACAACGTGGCAATGCCGCCAGTCTCTTGGGTACTTTACCAGTCGACAGCGATGCGGAGGAATTTTTTGACGCCATATTTTAGTTTTCTAATAGTTTTAGTTATGTTAGTATATAATTTTGTTATTATGTAGATAGATGAAATTAAAAACATTTACAACATAACTTTAAACAAACAATTACAGAATTAAAGCGACCTTTATTCAATACATTAGGTGAGATGTTCACAACTAAGTTATCACACTAATCTTCCTATACAGCCACTTTGGGAATGGGATTACGCTACCCCGGATCTCTATATTTTAGTTAGTTTCCAAACACAAATTCAGTTTGGAGTGAACTTTGTCGGGTTTATTATTAATCGCCTACACATACTGCTACATTAATCACTAAAACGACATTTGAAGAAAACGTGAGAAACGAAATAATTAAGGCTTTTGAGATTGTTGAAACGTTTCGTGCTTTGAATACGTAAGTCAATTTAGATTTACTTACTAAAACGGAAATAATGTTTAAGTGGGAGCTGAAATTCTTGAATTTCCGTTCCCACTTACTTACCTACTTAAGTTTTTGAACTTAAGTCTTAGTAAAAAATAGTTCTTAGCTCTCTACAATTTCAAATTTTCTCCCTTGAGTTTTTTGTACCTAAGTTACACGAGTAGTTATGGCTGACTTTAAAGAAACAATAGCTAATTACAACACATAAAATAATTTCGCTCATACGCAACCAAATCTGGGTGAACTACCAAGTGTGATTTCGACTTATCGAATATATCAATGAACTCTATAATGCAAACTTTTTACGAATCTTCTTACACTTTGATGGATGGATAAAACCTTAGGCAACAAACTTTTAGAACCTCCCATATCATATAATAATACTACTTACTAACGCTAGCTATAAGATATTACTAACAGTATGGATCGTTTGTTGTCCGGTTTAATAAAATTTTGATTTATATTTGATATCCAGACAGACAATCACATTACACTAATATTATAAAGGCGAAAGTTTGTGAGTGTTTACACAAACATACATATGTTTGTTACTTCTTCACGCTCAAACGGCTGGACCGATTTGGACGAAATTTGGCATGTAGATAGCTTATATAGTCAATTTAAATAAAAAGAGAAGTTCTGACTGACTGATTGACTGTCTCATCAACGCCCAGCCCAAACCCTTGGACCTAGAAAGCTGAACTTTGCACAGAGGTTCCCTTTATAATGTAGACAAGGAATAAGGAAGGATTTTCCGGTAGTACGTTCCTCTGGGATATTTCTCGACATCCACGCGGGCGAAGCCCCGGGCAAAAGCTAGTTATTAATAATAAACTGTGTATGAATTTTAATTGACACGAATTTTAAAGCCTGGATGACTGAACTGAGTATAAATAAATAAAAAAATAATAAATCTTTATTGAATTAAAGAGAAGCCTCTGAAACACAAACTAGGTAAAAACCTGTATGTCAGATTTCAGCGCCTTCTCCCAATTAATTTCATTATATTTTTATAGAACTAAGATTTCAATGAACAAGATAATTAGTATTTGAGCTGTGTCTAAAATAATTAATAACAGTGTCGATGTGAATATTGTTTTCATATACGACTGTATCTTCATAAACTACTTTATTACATGCCTGTACTGCTCCATTGCAGGAAAATGGCCTCACTTTTCTCTCTGTATATACCCAGGAACCAATCTTTATTAAAGGAGTCCAGCTTTGGGTGGATCTACCGCAATGTCAGTTGCCATTAAGAGTTTATTGTGCGCGTTTATAAATTTTGAAGTGATGATTATTATGACGACGTGAACTTCCACGACATGAGCAGTGGTTTGTAGGTTTGCACCCTGACAGGCGCTTTACTTTGTGTAAATAGTTTCATCGCCACTGCTCTTGTAACGGTGAAGGAAAACATCGTGAGGAAACCGGCATATCCTAGAATCAAAAATTCAAACACATGTGACATCTACCAACCCGCATTGGGCCCGCGTGGTGGATTACGGCCGACTCCCTCTCACCGAGAGGAGGTCTGTGTCCCAGTAGTGGGAACATTATAGGCTGATTATGCGTGAATGTCCACGTCACGGCGACGTCACGATAAAACAGGGAAATAAAATGTATGAAGACGCTTTTAAATTTCCGTCCACTACAACGTTGTATCGTGCACGACTTTCCATGCATGGACGTAGACATGGGGATTTCGGGATGAGGATTTTACACGGTAATATCGTCACGTTATAAATTAAAAAGCGCACTGTATCATGATCGTGAGTTTGGCCTACTTTACATAGGATTTATAATAAATCATCTAAGATTATGAGGTTCTTAACTATTTTTTTTTTTCATGATTCTTGGGTGCATTTACGTATAGGCAATCTTACATGCACAAACAAACAAGGCTCTCAATACCCTATAACTATCTAGGTATAGGCTATACAAATATTTGTTCTGTGCTGATATGAGACATGCAATCCAAAGCAGGGAAGCCAATGTGCTATACGTGACGTCATTGCAACATCAGCCCATAGATAGACGAATGCTACAAGAGAAGGGTTGCCAATCAAAAAGTCTATCTAGCAGATACAGATTGCAATACTTTGTTATTTTAGAGGTATATACAAGGCCAAAGATATTTTAATTAAGGGGATGCGTTAAGGTAGCCCGCGAAATTAAAAATTTCTTGCGTTTTTTGTAATCTGCTGGTCAGTGTAAGGTTATATCTTGATAAAAATATGATTCGCGACAGTAAAACATATGTATGTATATGATTTAAACCATAAAAATTGTTAATACATCTTTCTAAGTTAGATTTCCTCCAGTTTGTCTGATTACTGAAATCAAACCAAGAAAATTTGAATTTCGCGGGCTATCACAGCACAACAACCTTAATGCATTTTTTTTTAACTAGTCGCTTTCATGGTTGACTATTTAAATTCTGGCTAGGGTTTTCTCACGTCTTCGTTTCGGGTATGTTCGACTAGTTTCGAACTCATACGGAGCTCTTCGTTAAGAACTATCACTATGTTGAATCTGTTTTTAGCAGGTTTCAAACTCTTCTAAGCACCTTCATAGCTATAACCTTACATACAATTAACTTTAATACATATTCATAAAACGTTACCAGCAATACATCACCGCTCCATTAACACAAATCACCCGGAGCAGTAATTACCACGTCAACTAAACATTTAGTATTTATTACATTCTTAAGGCTGTCACGTAAACAATTAACATAACACGAGACCCTTGTTTTAACCGTCGAGGGCACAGTTATTGTGTCCTTAAGGTCGCATTGTCTGTGGCACAAACACCAAAACTTTGGTCATAAACGGAGTTCGTGATTCTGATCTCGGACTTCCAGATTAGAACTTGAGCATGATGTATCTGCCAACTTGACTTCGATATGTCTTAAGGCGGCACTCCACAGTGACCCCCGGCCACGGATGCGTGGCTCGCAAACAAATGAACTGCGCAGCTAATGCGTTAATTCTCTCCGTGCATATCAGGTGTTAATCGATAATTTTGTGTATTGAAAATTCCTATAAAATATGGTTAAATCATTTGCATTCTCCATGTATTATTTGACTAAAATGTCTACTGCTGTACTAAAACCGAAACATGATAAATGATTACTTGAAATTTTTTCAATAGAAAAAAAATCCGAACTAGCACCGTCTATTTTCTGTTTTATAGGATTATACGTCAACAGTTCCTTTAGTGTAAAGTAAAATTTGCTTTAAATCACATTAAGGTATTTAAATATGTTAAGAACTTACTAAGCCAAAAATTTATATAGCATTTTGTCATAAATGTACAGTCAAACGCGCGGAATCCAAGCGCGTTTAAATTCCGCGCGTCAAACTAGACAGCCATAACGCTACTTCACTTACATACCAAGCTAAACCACGCTTCGATAATCCTCATAAGTGGACGGTCGACTTTACAAGAGAAAATGTTTGGAACTTTGATTTAGAAGTTAGCGATCCAGTAATAGCTTATTACTGTCCAATATCAATTTGAAAGTTTAGAGCGTAACACTCAGTTCTCCCTTCTCAGGTTTGATGCAAGCAGTTTGTTGCGGGTAAAATTTGATGACGTTGTTGACGTTGTATTGAAAAGGGTCTTAATAATTGATGGTGCAATTCATTTATTGAATGTGCTTTCAATCAATCTGCCTAGCCTTTTCCCAACTATGTTAGGGTCGGCTTCCAGTCTAACCAGATGCTGCTGAGTACCATTATTTTACATGGAGCGACTGCCTATCTGACCTCCACAACCCAGTATCTGGGTATTACGATACCCCTTGGTAAGACTGGTTGTCAGACTTTCGGGCTTCGTAACCTTAACCTAATGGATCGACCCGTGCGGCCACGATCTCCTCTCCTTGAATGTGCTATATTATTAAAAAATACCTATTAGTAGTTTTATCGTTTGACGGTCAATTTAGGAGTAAAGTTCAATAACACGGAGTTATCAAGAATCTGAAAGTGCTTGGCAACTTTAGCTGATAGCATATATTTTTTGGTAATTTATCTTTATTCAAAGTGGTTCTGATTCACACAAATTATGAATTATGAGATAGATAACTTTATCAAGTCAAACGACATCGCTCATTTTAAGAATAGATTTAGTTATATCTACAAGTTAAGGGGGATGCTCTAAGGTAGTCCGCGAAATTTAAATTTTCTTACGTATTTTGCAATTTGCAGGTTGTCAGGTTGTATGTTGATTAAAATAAGATTCGCGGCCGTAACTAATATGGCTTTATATAATTATAATCATTAGAATCAGCAATACAATTCCAAAATTTAGAATTGTCCTGAAATCTCATGATTTCATGAAATAGTCATTCAATAGGGTAATTATGAAGAGAGAGAGAGAGAGAGAGTTGTATTGATGATTATAATTCTATAAATAAATATTTGATATAGCCGCGAATCATATTTATACATACAAATACAATTTATAAATACATACAACCTAATACTGGCTTGCAAATTGCAAAAAACGTAAGAAATTTTGAATTTCGCGGCTACCCTGGCGCTTTCGCCTAATAATAAGCAATAATCGGGCTTGTAATATTTTTATAATCTTTTTAATATTTTTAAGTAGAGGTTAAGGACATGTTTTGGTTTATTTTTAAGATTTAATTTTGATTTAATTTTAATTTAACTTTGATTTAATTGACTTGATTTTTAATTTAATTTTGATTTGATTTAAATTTAAGTTTTGATTGATTTTTTGTTGTGATTTTGATTTTAATATTGATTTTAATTTTTAACCGACTTAAAAAAAAGGAGGTTTCTCAATTCGACCGTATACATTTTTTTTATGTGTTCGCGGATAACTTCGTTGATTATGAACCGATTTTTATGATTCGTTTTTTGTCGGAAAGGAATATCCGACCGAATATCTGACCGATTTGGAGTGGCGATTAACCCTACCAAGTGTCAGGCTATTATAATAGGGAGCCCCTACAGTATAAGAAAGCTGGATGACTTAACTGTACCACCTATAATCTTTGACGGCTCTATCATTCCGTTTAGCTCCGATGTTAAGGATCTTGGTCTGCATGTCGACACTCGTCTTGACTGGCGAAAGCAGGTCACTACTGTTAGTAAAAAAGTCACCGGAACGTTGCGGTCGCTCTATCGGTTGAAAAACCTTCTCCCATCATACATAAAGGCAATGCTTGTACAGTCCCTAATCTTTCCCATAATTGACTATGGTGATGTGTGTTACTATGACCTGATTGCAGATCTCCTCAATAAACTTGACCGCCTTCTTAATAATTGCATTCGATTCGTCTTCAATCTTCGTAAGTATGACCATGTATCTGCGCACCGATTGCTGTTAAAATGGTTACCCATTCGTCAACGCAGAGAGCTGAGGGCTCTGTCTATGTTGTTTTCTATTCTCGACAATCCTACTTCTCCTTCTTATCTGACTTCCCATATTCAATACTTATGCTCTGCCCATAGTAAAAACCTTAGGTCCTCCAATAATCGTCTTCTACGATGTCCTTCTCACCGCTCTGGATTCATTCACTCATCTTTCTTTGTCCAGGCGGTCTTTCTTTGGAACGCGCTCCCTCTGAACATCAGGATGGCAACCAATCGGTTGTATTTTAAAGTGATGACACGTGAGTATATACGTAAGAAGTTGGCAGAAGCATCCCAGCGCTGATTTGCTGGCTTCATTTTCTCCTCTACTGATCGTTGTTCCTCCTCTACCGATCGTTATTTCTCCTTACAAAGTTTATTCCGTATTATATATATATATATATATATATATATATATATATATATATATATATATATATATATATATATATATATATATATGTATTTGTGTAATTATATAATATCTATGTATTTATTCTTATATTTTATAGTTATTTTCTTGTTATCTATCCTTTATGTTGCACCTGCCATGTTTTCTCTCTGTACCACCCTAAGGTTGGCTGGTAGAAAATGCCTCAGGCATTAAGTCCGCCTTTGTACGGTATTTTTTTTACTTGTGCATAAAGTTTTAATAAATAAATAAATATCCCAAGGATAGTAAAAAAACCAGGATCTGATAATGGCATCCCAGAGAAATCGAGGGGAATCTTCATATTTTATAGGCACACCTATAGCGATTTAGGTATTTTTTATAGTAACTCGTGCATTTGCTCCCGGAAAGAACCATTTAGTGAAGTGGAACTGATGAAGAAGACCACAAATGGCCATCGGAACTACTCAATAATACGTATTTCACGGGATGCGATTCGTTTATTGCTAAGCAGTTTATGGTCGTCACAATACATATGTTGAAGAGGAGCTGATGGTAACTTCACCATCAGTTCCAGTTCTCCTGATTCCTTACTGGGAGAACTCCTCAACAATTAACGTCCTTGTATCGGGAAAAGCAATATTTTGTAAAAGGTGATGAGCAGTTGACATTAGGCTATTGTAACTTAGATAAATTACAGACTGACCCACTAAAAAGTGATAAATAAAAAACTTTTTTACAAAAAAAAAACGACTTCCAAAAAAATACTACAGAGTGAAAAATAACTTTAATTTCGGAAGTCGGTGGCAAAAAGCTAAAATATCCAAAGACAGCGACTTCCGAAATTAGTTATTTTTCAATTTGTAGTATTTTTTTGGATGTCGGTTGTTTTTTTTTTTTTTGTAAAAAAGTTTTTTATAAAAAAAATTGAAATATCATTCGTATTAATTAGTGTTTATAATATTTCCATTTTTTTTATACCACGCATACCTAGCATTGGTAAATAGAGCTTTGCCATGAAACTGCTACCTGTCACCGGTCTAGCATACTCGTATTTAGGTCGACAATTTGTTTTGTTATCCCATCGTCTGTCGATACTCAAATCCTCTTCATTCACTTTCGGGATCATTGTGCTTCGAAAGCAGATTTGACGAAGCCTCTACACACATTAAAAAGAAAAGGAATAACATTATAAATCCCCCAAAACAAAATAATCCCTTAATCCATCCAAGGGTTGTCTGTATAAGATCGCTTTTAGCGATAAGACCGCCCATTGTGTCACCCTATGTTACGTCATGTTATGTCACCCTACATTTTTAACTGTAATTTTTATAGTGTGCATAATAAAGAATTTTAGAGTTTTGAGGTATATTATAAATTGGTATGGCTAAAAGGCATAAATAAAATTGAAAAATGGAATGAAGGCAGTATTGCCTTTTTTTTGTGGATGGGAAATCATCAAATGACTTCTCCCGCTCTGGGCAGAGCGGAAGGGCGTGTCAGACTTTTACTGACTAAAACCCACCCGTGTTCCTTCAGTTGCCCGTGCCAGGGCCACGGTATCTCTTTCGAACTACCCGTGACCCCGGCGGCATCGGTCCTATTGGACCCCATCACTGCTGACATCTCTTTGAGGCGCGCGTGGAACACAACGCGCGCCTTACCGGACGGCGAGCCTTACATAATACTTTGATTTCGTGGAATTGTATCAAAATAAACGTCGTAGAAAAAATACAAAGTATGTAGGTAGGTATTTTTTTCCTTATCATGCAGAAAGGAAAAGCTTAAATGAAAATGTTGTCCATTAGAAGATTTTAAATCCACTCCTTTGTTTTTAAACCAAATGTTAGATAATTAACGAAGTTATTATGCGGATTGTACCTACTGATCTCCAATTCATACAAGTTAGGAATTTTTAATGTACGGTTGAACGATTTTGTAAATAACAGTCAATAATTGAATCACAATACAGTAGGTATAGTAAAATACCGTATTGTGTCATAATGCGACAGCCCTAGCGTTTATCCCTCGCGGGCTGGCAACGTCGCATTTCTACAGGTTTTTCATGATTATTTTAATAAATTTAAATCAAATTATTGTTTTCTTTGGCCATGCACTAGATCGTTATCTATTTTTTGAAAGTTATTTTGGTATTTACTCAAAAAATATACATTATTGTCTATAACGTCAATTTTTATGAGCAAATACCAAAATAACTGTAAAAAAAACATACATACATATAAATACCAACGATCCAGTGCATGGTCGAAAAAAAAAATGTAATTTGATTTAAATTCATTAAAATGTCACGAAAAAGTTGTAGAAACGCGACGTTGCCAGCCCGCGTGAATAAACGGTCCTAAGAGGGCTGTCGCATTTTGTCATCTCTCTCGCTCACACGAGACCAAATTTTTAAGAATTTTAAATGTAAAGATGCTTTTTTGAAAAATGTAATCAATTGGTTATGAAACATCTATATGTTATTATTGAGATACCAAGATCCTTCTACTACCTTCACAAGGTAACAAACAAATACACACATAAACTCACGCTTTCTTTTTTTTTTACCCCCATGGGGGGGGGTAAAAAAAATAAAAAAATAGGGTATATTCGGCGAACGGAGTAGAAGCCTATGGCATATCTAGTTGTTTCTTTTTTTTTTTGTAATAAAAAAAAATCAAAATTCAAATCATAATGCAGGTTGCATATGATTTGAATTTCGATATTTTTATGGGATTTATTAATTTTCTTCAAAATTTATGTTTTTATTGTTCTAAAATGAAAAGTTTACAACGAATTTGTTGTATTTATTGATACTTAGATATTTTTTCTGACTAAGCTATTAAAAAAAAAAACTAGGTTTGCCATACGCTTCTACTCCGTTCACCTAATATACCCTATTTTTTTCAAGACGGTAAAAAAAGTCATCCGGTATATAGAAACAAACAACAGAACAGAAACTACAGAACGCCACCTACTACAATCCCTACATACTATCTATCCCTATATAACATGCAATGTATTTCTTCTTTTTGCTAAATAAAATTATTATTATTATCTTTGGTTTATCTCGGGACCCTGGGGTCCCGGACCTTTGGAAGGCGTACGAGGGGCCGAAGCCAACTCGCAGAGGCTCCTTAGACGATTTTAAATGACGAGGAGGCACCAGCCGACGATTATCCCTGTATGCACTATGCAAGTGCACCCAAGGACAACCCCCGGTTGGTGCAGGACTATTGCAGAACATGGAAACAAAACACATTGGGCCTATGGGTTTGGGTGGCTACATGGATTGGGTACCTTGAACTATGGAAGAACTATGTCCCCTACCTGACCAATGTTATATAATAATAACACAGATAAATTGGCAGGGGGTGACTTGCACACTCAATAATGGGCCCCCGGAAACGGTCGCTAGCACATAGTGACGTAGCGACAAGGGGCAACATGTCCTGAGGTGCTTGAGGAGTGGAGAGGTATTCTACGGCTCTCAGAACAATCCCAGAGCCCGGAAGATTGTCAAGATCCCTACAAGCACTTACTGGAATACTTCCTTCCTCCGAGCACGTTTGCTCTTGCGAATCTCCACTCAAGCCGGCCAATAAAGGCAAGAATGAGGTGGGAGCTCTGTTCCCGTCAGTGTTCACTCCAGCTGGCGAATAAAGGCAAGCCAGAGGTGAAGAACAAGACTTCTCCCGGGAAATAGGGTCCGTGGGGTCGCTACTGCTCAACAGCTCGCCACATGCTGCCCTGCGGGTTCACGTATCTGTCTTGGTCTGGCTCCTCACCCTAGACCTGTTTCGGCAAAGTAAACTCCACCGGCACAGATTCAGAGTTCGGAGCGCGCAAGCGCCACCACGACGTCAACGTAGAGATACGGCGTATTATTATTATTATACTATAAGGTGCTATAAGTAGGTAACAAACGTGACCTAAAAATCCCATTCTTATTGTTCTCGTTATGTTTATGATCGATTTCAAAGCAAATATTTCTAATATATTAATCTAGTAGTAGTATATATTAATCTAGTATTTGTATTTTATTTTATTTGATTTTATTCCCCTTGCTATTTTTAATTGATATCCGTGGGTATGTCCGTGGCATCACACAGGCCCTATCAGAATACCAGCGTTGCGGTATTTATTTTTTAAATATCGCAGCTTTATGCTGAGATGGGAGCCTTTTTGGCCTCGCACAGGTCTCTTTTTTTTTTTTTTTAGTCTGATTTCTTTTTTTTTTTGTTTTTTTTGTTTTTTAATGTTTATTTTGTTACTTTTATATGCTCTTTTTTAACTGTATTTCCTGTGCGTGTCCCAAATAAAATATTTTTCTTTCTTTCTTTCTTTTCAAAATAATTCGAAACCAAATACCGTCAAAAGTTGACGACAACGAACTCGTAAATAAACTAGGACACTATCCTTATTATAACTTAATACTGAAAATATACGACGCCATATTATTTTCATAAAGACGACCAACACCTATATACTTATACAATCTGTACATTATGGACGTTTATAAGATATAAATATAGAGCACCTGTGGCAGAGACAAGGTAAACAAAAGTAGTTTCGTATATGAAGTATTCAGTAACGTCAATATTGGTTCTGCCGTCCCTGTGACCCGTATTTTAGTTGAAAAATATGGGCGAAAGGTAGGTACTCTTCAAGAAGCAACTTACGTTTGGAAGTGTAAAATTGCATACCATGCCTAGTCAGCAAATTGGTGTTTGAAGAATGATGGCATAATTGCCCAGATAGGTAGATATAGGATAAACCCTACGAGAATAGACGGTCTACTCATTCACAAAGTCTTATAAAAATATCTCTATTTAAAGATAGAAAAAAACCGGTTACATGCGTGTCGGACCACCCACTATGAAGGCTCCGTAGTTGAAAAGAATTTATCCCAAAAACGTTGAAAAAATATTCTCGCGTACATTGATATGTACGTCACGGTCAATAATTCTACAAATTAACCCCAAAAAATTTTTTTATTTACTTTACTTTCTTTTTTTTTTTGCCTTGCTGCTTGCCAAATTTCATGATTCTAGGTCAACGGTAAGTAACAATAGATTTTGATTTAGTTGCAAGTATCAAAATATATCACATAAATGGCAGTATTTTTTCATTGCGTTGACTTAGAAGCTATATTGTTTTAGAGCTCCAAGGGACCATAAACCTACGTATTTGATATTAATTTCAACTTGATGCCCCTACGCGTTCTTGAGAAAAAGACTGACAGACAGACAGAAACCGAAGTGATCCTATGAGGGTTCTGTTTTCTCCTTTTGAGATACGGAACCCTAAAAACACCATACAACAATACTTAACTGTCTATCAAAAAAGTTTGGCGGAAAGCACCTTCCTACACATTGTGGACTGATCAGAGAATTTAAGGCTTTATGCGTAAAACCCGAAGCATTTGCTACTATCCCGAGAAAACCAATGATGTTCGGGTAGACTGGTAGTAATCCGAGCGTAGGGTGACGGCGACCTTATTTGCGACCTTAGCCGGCTGTCATGCGGCTCGTAGGCAGCCGCATTTAATATTCAATTAGGGACCATTTGCCCATTCATCAGGTTGGACGGACAGCCAAATATGTTTTGCTAGATGAGCCTTTGAGCGTGTTAGATTTGATATAATATATAATTATAAGCATATATATAGCTACTACGCTAATAGCAAACCTTAAATGTCAGAATGGTTATTGGTTATTTATTGTGTATGAAAGTATTATGAACATGGTGTGTAAGGGAAGGATTTCATAAAGAAAAGCACAGAAAGACAAGGCTAGATATTTATTATTTCAATTAGGCTTGTCAATAATTATTCATCTTTAATGAGAAAGCTATTGTCCGTTCGCAAAACTAGGTCTTCATGGAGAAGAAGGACAAGAAACTCCATGGAAACAGTATTATAGTATTCTATCAACACATTTCTTATATTTCCACAATTTATACTTATCTCAAACAGTTAATTCTATCACTCAGAATAATAGCAACATAATAACAATATTTAAGGTATAATATGAAATTACGTAACTTACATGACACCTGGTAGATATATTTCACATCACAACGGCACTAGCACTAGCCACTTGAACATCCACTGAGCAACTGCCTCGAGAATGTCATTACAATCCTTTTTATATCCTTCCACCCCTTCCATTTACCCCTTCCCATTAAACATCAACTGACAGTATTGTATCAATCGTTTAAAACAACCTGTTATATTAAAATAGCAATATAAATTCTAAGATATACTGCAGTTACTATCAAATATTATTTAATTATTTATAGTATTATCATCGGTACGATTTTGACAAGTTAAGAGTGGTATATTTCGTAAACACAATAACTAATCAAATTAGATACTTCTACATTGGTCTCAAGCTTCGTAAATGTGACAGATGTCAATATCCAACAAACAGTTATTCCAATAATCTAAAGGTTGTTTTACAATGATTCGATGATTTTAATCACAACCGAACTAACTTCCGGAATCAAGGTAATCTCAAGTATTTATTTTTAATAATATAATACAATAATTACATTTATCTAACAAGCGCAGATGGGGAGAGATAATTTTGGAACGCACGTGTTACTGGAAATTGCTTGTGTTTGAGACAGTTTGCAAAGTAATCATACAGAAAGGTATCTACAATTAGATTTTGTTATAGCATAGCATAACAGTAATTGGCTTACGATCTAAGAGCCTTATAAAAAAGTTGACTTAGGTGACCATAAAAAAACATGTTTCTTAAAATGCAATTTATTACTAGCAGGCTAATTTGATGCCTATTAGGCTACAAGTGATATTATAGTATTTACTTACTACAGACATTTTACATCATATAATTACACTTTACATTCATTAATACATGTATATATCATACTTCTATGATTTTGCATTAATAATTTGCGAATCGGTCTAAAACGATTTTTTTTGTTTTTGTCCTAAGTTTTAATATTGTATAACAATAGCTGAACACTATCCCCTGAGATACAGGTTCCCGCCTAGTTCAGGGGCTAGGGTCAATATTCTGTTTTTAAATAGAGACAGATGATGATGATGATGATAGCAAGATTTTGTTACCAAAAGGTGGATGAAATAAATAAACATTTTTTTTTCTTTGTTATGACACTTATGTTAGGCTGTCAAACTATCATTACTTTTTCTTCCAAATTTTCTCTCATAGAGCTTATTACTAGCTTAGTCTATGAAGGTTACTTTTGATTTATATAATTTAAATTATTTTTATCGATATGTTAGCCCAAATATTGTATTTTATAGATAATTATTATTGTTGACTGAATAACTGTATCCTAAATTAGATTTATAAAAATAATTGACACGCTCTCAGAATACAGCGAAGAGGTTCTTGAATGAATACTGATATTTATGGCCGATTCGATTACTGACAAGTGGCATTTTTTGAAAGAAAGACTTCAAAACTGGAAAAAATCTAAAAAAGAACGTAGTGAAAAACTTTTATACGAGACGAGGCTTTATAAGCGAGGACTACCACATTCCGCGGCTTTTTTTCGATCCTGAATTCCGTGAGGGAAACAAATCTCCGCGACAAGAAGTCAAACTATACCTACTGATTGAGTCGGGGTCTCCGTGCTGACGATATCGACCCGTGCTTCTTTGGATTTATCAGGCCTCAGCGGTGACGAGGCCTGATATCTGGCCTGGCCTGGTGCCGTACTTCAAAGTTTCCTTTTTAACCGACTGCAGCGAGGCCCAAAAGGAGGGTAAAGTGTTACTAAAAATCTGAGAGTGTGTTAGATAGGGAAGTGTTTTTTTTAATATAATTTGTATTTCTGATCTTAATTTCCTAAATTATATTTTTTTTACGTGTCTATTCCTCTTTTATTTTATTAGATTAGTAGATTTGTTACTTACAGTATAAGGCCAACCAATCTACTTTACGATGTTAAGCAGCTTATTTTGTCCCTTGTGTCATTATTCCAGTTCAGTCCCTTGTGTCCTTAATTCGATTTTTTAGGTCACACTTAGCACCTATCTAGTCTGTCTATATCTGTATAACATGTCTTAGAGATAAAGTATGTAATGGACACGGTCTGCATAATTTATGTTGTTTGTGAGAGGGGTAGCAACATTTTGCATTCATTTGTTTTAAAAGTGCCGCGGGTATTGAGCTACACGTATAGCGATGAGTTTAGCTGGTATCTCGTAATGATTAATTAATATCGACAAAGAATTTAGAAATTTTCGTTAAAAAATTAAACAATTTATTTATGATCTAGCATTTGTCCTTTCAAACTTCCGCGTTTGCTTCGAAATATTGTGAACCACGTCAGAACCCGTTACTGGTTTATGCTAAGCGATTGCTGACGGACATTCGTGAAACCATTGGGAAATTAGAATTATACAGTATTGTGTTATGAATAACAGGTGTTAGCTTATAGGCACAGTTCAACGTTGACCGAAGATGCGAGTACAACATCTGAAAAATTCTGTTTAGAATCCAGCACAAGTTGAGTTTCCTTTTCATTGAAATTGCCGATATAACTATTATCATTTTTTTTTTTTTAATATTACCTTTTTTTGCAACATAGTACGTGGTATAAATCTTGTTACACAAACCTTAGTTTTTATTTACCATAACCCTGAAAAGGGGATTTAAATGGAGCTTTAATCGACAAAGTGTATGGAGAAGCTGATTTAGGGTTGGTCCTATATAAAGGGTCTTTCAAATAGAGCGGGTCGATGTTAATAATCTGTGGCGGCCATTTTGTTTTGGCGGCAACTGTCAAATCTGTTTTTTCTTATTCAGTCACTGATGCCAAATCACCATGGCAAGTTACACGGTTGAGCAGCATGTGCAAATGATAAAACTTTATTATCAAAATGAGTGTTCGTTAGTGCAAACGTTGCGCGCATTGCGCCCATTTTACGGCAGACGCGGTGGCCCTTCAAAGTCCACTCTCCAACGATTGGTGACTAAATTTGAGACGACCGGTTCGGTAAACAACCAACCAACACCTTTACGTCAAAGGAACGCCAGATCGGCCGAGAACATCGCCGCTGTACGTGAGAGTGTTCAGGAGACTCCGACGCAGTCGATTTCTCGCCATGCTCAAGAACTCGGCCTTTCGCAGACCTCAACTTGGAGAATTTTGCGTCGGGACTTGGGTCTGCATCCGTACAAGATCCAACTGACCCAAGAGCTCAAAGTTAATGACCATAGACAACGCCGTGTGTTCGCTGAATGGGCATCGGAACGCTTGGAAGAGGACCCCGATTTTGGCCGAAAAATAATCTTTAGCGACGAGGCACATTTTTGGATGAATGGTTTTGTTAATAAGCAAAATTGCCGTATATGGGATGACCACAACCCACATGAGGTTCACCAGGTGGCAATGCATCCACAAAAAGTTACTGTTTGGTGCGGATTTTGGTGTGGCGGTGTGACAGTCTGTCGGTTACCCCAACTTAACAACAAAATATTATGATATTGTTTTAAAGCCAGCAAGCCAGCGCATCTGTCGAATCACTTGTGAGACATAAATTAAGAGCCTGAGTGTGGGGCTGATAGGTCGGATGCAATAATTCAACTAATTTCTAAAGTATTCCTAAAAGTATCCTATTTCTATTTTTAAGAACAATACAACGTCGCATCTGTTGACTCAGTGGGTCCAAGTGGTCCTTGAAAACAATTGGCGAATGAGACAAAAAACGTTTGGGATATGGTATGGCGAGGAGGCTGGCGAAGGGTTCGCGAGTCAAAATGTGGTGATTTTAGGATAATGAAGAGAAATGTTGGGCAGTTGGTTTTAGACCGCTTCTAGAGACGGACGTCCGATCTAGGCTAGTTAAGTTAGGAGTCATAGTGAATACCAAGAGGCCATGTCACAGTGGGCTGTCGCAAGACAGCGAGTATTAGTTATTAAGTTAAATATAGTTAGGTTTAATCCCAGATTAGATTAATTTAGTATTTAATGTAGTATATGTGTGTGTGTATGTTGGAGCCACTAGTCGATGCAGGAGTACAGGCTAGTTAGTAAGTGAGTTGCCATCTAATTCCCTTCAAGGAGTTATTCGGTAAGTGTCATCTTTACTTAAGTTAACTTAATCTTTATTAATAGTGTGTATACATAGTAGTTACGGACTATACTATTATAATGTTATAATAGTCCTTGCAGGTTGATTTGCGTTGAGACTTGATTGGTAACGGTTAGGTGATATTGCTGACGGGCGATTAATGATCATTTATTCCAGCAGGCAGCAGCAGCGTTTATTGTGCAATGGCGTAATTACTCTTACTTAATATCGTAATTTATAATTAATGATTTGTTCTCTCGTATTATGTGTCCACCTCCTAATCTATACCTCAGTAGATTATTGTCACTTGCAGTTGGTTATAGGGAATCGGGGAAGGCCTTTCCCCGACATTAGACTTATGACAACTGATGACGATTACTGATCTCTAACTGACGCGCCATGTATCAAATCAAATCATGGAAGGCAGAACCGAAAATACTCAGTTCATTTAAAACAAACTAGGCTATAAAGCCGATCTGTAATTGGTTACAATTACAGCGCAACCAAACGTTAGTGATAATACCTACTTCCAAAAAGGCCTCGCTACAGAGCATGTTGCGTGACGCCTGGTAATGCACATTTCCAGGGAGAGGGGTTAGGCATCACCAAGTACCTCAAACTGAATTGGTAGCCGTTTTAACAACGCTAGGGAGCCTGTCTCGAGAAACCCGTCCCGTTGGACGTCAGTATTTTGGAGACATGTATTGGAAGCAGGACGGTTCACGCCCGGACTGCATCCTCTAAATGGGGAAGATTAAGGAAATGTGAAGTGACGATGTACCACTTCGGCGTATACCAGGTTCTATCGTAATGGGTTCTGCTAGAGACTGAGTCTACGAAGCGCTTGTGCATTGTGTTATTTTAATAGAAAGGGCTAGGTCGCCGTAAGGGTGTCAATCATATTAGCACGCGTTTAGAATTACTCAACACTTGTCTTCCTCAATGGCTGTAGGACTTCGTAGTACTCTGTCTTAGGATTGAGTAAGACATTTATTTAGTGCTTAGGAAACGTGTTCTATTAGAATCGTATTAGTGTCCTCAGAGGTTCTATGCGTTAGGTCTAACAGAACACGTACTTGAGACAAATTGACGTTGTAAAACGGTTCCCGGTCTCTCTGAATTGGGTACATTGTAATCAGACAAATTAACGTAATTATAAATAAAGGATTTAAGCGCAAGCGTAACGATCCCTTTCCTCCTTCACATCTTCAGGAAAGAATTGCAGATATCAGCTCCCGCCTGCGAGAGGGGAGACGTTGGCGTTGCAACATTAATAATACTAAAACATAATTATATAAGACAGATACGTGTTGCTGGGGAGTTTGTTGCATCACTTCTTCTCCCCAGCCCAAACACTAGGAAGTGATGAAGGGTGGGGCGATATGGACTGTCTATAAACCTTCAAGAGTTGATCCACAACTCTATTACAGATTGACCATTGAGGTTTGATTCTCTGTAACTATTATTATCTAATACTTAATTCTTGAATTGTGTATTCTTTCCCTCCGGCCAATAGTAGGCTTTTAATGGTCTATCCAAACTATATTAAATAAAGATTCTTGAGATTCGATTCTCATCTTTATTATCAAGTAATTCTTGATAAGTTGTATTCTTTATCTTAGACCAATAATTCGGTCAGACTGACATGAACACGGTGTCTTGCAGATATACTTGTTGTGCAAGGGGTGAACTTCCAGGGGATGGGTGACCACAACTATCTTATATCCAGTCCAAGGACTGATAGGGACCATGTCTCCTTCAGAGCATGATGTTGACGCAATGCCGCTGGAACTGGCCGCCCCGTTGCTAGACAAGGACGGTCGCACGGTTACCGCAGGGAAGGCCGCTTCGTCACGATTATCAGTTCGCAAGAACTGCTAGGGAACATGTCTCCAACAGAGCATGTGTCGACTCAATGCCGCTGAATAGCCGCTTGGGTCACTTTATGGAAGTTTTGCTCTGAGTGCTCCGAGCGTAGATGTGAGGTATCGTGTGAGTAATGACTGATCAATTGCCTGTTACGCCAGCGTAAGGGTTACTCACAATTTTATATAACAATATACTTTGCATCCCTCTATTGTTTATTACCTTTGTAAAACCACATCCAATGTATTTTCATAACTATGAGTTCCTTCATTCATTACAATCGGTGGGGGAGTGTCCAGTCTGGAGACGAGCTCTACAGGGTAGTGCGGGGTGGAGCACTACCTTTTCCCCATAGGGGAAACCGACCCAAACACTAATATTAACATAATTTAGGAAAAACGAAATTATTATCAGGTAGGGTAATCGAGGTACAGTCACATGTGGTGCTGCGTGACCAGGATTCTCGTCATTAAATGTACTGATTCACTTCAGTGCAACGAGAAAGAGCAGCTTATGGGTTACTACAATAATAGCACAACGTAATTTTAATGTTCTATTAATTGTTAGAGGCGACAAGAGTTACAACGGCTATAATAACTTTTGTTAAATTAGGTAACGTTTTGATTATCGAAGTTGAATTTCTCAACTTATAATAGTGGGTTCAATACCTGCTTGATGTATTGTTTTATTAGTGCTTTTATTCCTGTGTCACGGCTTGTGGGTTAGATTCCTGCATGAGTTGTTAATTATAGTTCTAGATTCCAGTGCTATTGGATTCGATTCCAATGTGTTTGATGTTTTCCAATTTGAATGTGTGTGAGTGAGATTAGATATAAGACACCGCTATTACGGGTAAACCTAATATTATTAGTGACTAAGAACTACGAAGCGTAAAGCTTATAGAATGACAATCAATTTACCAAGTCTGCAGTGTAAGTGCTGACAGTTATAAAAAAAAACACGTGAATCACGTGTCTTCCGTTTGCGTAAAGTAAATGAGAGAGATGGGCGATTTTATAATGTTATAGTTAGTTACCTAGCAGTTTAAATTATATTTAAATTACTTATTAGTTTTAGCTAATAGGTTAGATTATAATGTGAATCATCAACAGTGATATTTTACAAAAGAAAAGCGATACCTAGTATTGACTATCATCATAGGAAATAAACATATTTTCTAACTCTGCAATCTGTAGCTTAAGCTATATATTTGAATGAATACTCGTGTGGACTTCTTTCAAATTCCAGGATGTTTAAGTCTTCTCTCGACTGCGACTACGCTATGTCTCGACCTTTGGTTCGCGGGTTGCGCTGGTTTATTGAGATTCTTCTGAATCAGCTGACATCGGCTGACTTCAACAGCACGGCTGTAGAGTGACTTCTGAATCGAAGCTAAGTTTCACGTTTATTAGACACTTCAGCTAACCGTAGCTTGTTATCTCACTAAATGTTATAGATTTATGTTTTAGGGCTATGTTATCAGTTCAAAGAAGCTAGAGAATGTTCTTGTCAACATTTTATAATTTGAAGTGATGGTTAACAGCACTGTGTGCTAATAAGCAAATACCTACTTATATTTTCTAATCAGTATCTTCTAGACTCTTATTGGATTTCAAAACTGCTCTAACCTTTTAGAATCAGAGGGGGGTGTTCAATTGGAATATACCTAATCTAATATGGTCATGTGCGGACTATTTCAGCTACTCCTGGATGCGACTGCGGGCAGCTAACTAAGCTGACCCAGCATTAAGGTGCATAAAGAGAGACCTCTGTGCAGCGGCAACTGCGATAGGCTGAGTTTAGAACAAAGGAGCACCGGGTAACGTGACTCAATAACACAAAAACTCTTAAAAGAGACCCTGGTATGTAAAACTACATTATAAGCATGCACAGGTTCTCGGAACTTACTTGAAGCGCGGTAAAGTAATTTGAATAATGTGACAAGAGTATTTACAAGATGATTATGTTAAGATTAATAGTATGGAGAAACTATAGTATCGATTGAACATGTTTCAGCGAAATAGTACCAAATTATAGCAGACGTTACATCTTATTGTCATCTTATTGGATTCATGTTCCAACTGGAATACTTATAAGTCATTATTTGATTAGATTAACCTAGCAGACCTGAATATTCTATTTATAATGCTGTCATTGGAAGGCTAAGTTCACCTTATTGTGAAAGCTCATCCGCTACACTGCGTCACGCGTCTGATTTTCAGAGGGGGGAATGTGACAGTCTGTCGGTTACCCCAACTTAACAACAAAATATTATGATATTGTTTTAAAGCCAGCAAGCCAGCGCATCTGTCGAATCACTTGTGAGACATAAATTAAGAGCCTGAGTGTGGGGCTGATAGGTCGGATGCAATAATTCAACTAATTTCTAAAGTATTCCTAAAAGTATCCTATTTCTATTTTTAAGAACAATACAACGTCGCATCTGTTGACTCAGTGGGTCCAAGTGGTCCTTGAAAACAATTGGCGAATGAGACAAAAAACGTTTGGGATATGGTATGGCGAGGAGGCTGGCGAAGGGTTCGCGAGTCAAAATGTGGTGATTTTAGGATAATGAAGAGAAATGTTGGGCAGTTGGTTTTAGACCGCTTCTAGAGACGGACGTCCGATCTAGGCTAGTTAAGTTAGGAGTCATAGTGAATACCAAGAGGCCATGTCACAGTGGGCTGTCGCAAGACAGCGAGTATTAGTTATTAAGTTAAATATAGTTAGGTTTAATCCCAGATTAGATTAATTTAGTATTTAATGTAGTATATGTGTGTGTGTATGTTGGAGCCACTAGTCGATGCAGGAGTACAGGCTAGTTAGTAAGTGAGTTGCCATCTAATTCCCTTCAAGGAGTTATTCGGTAAGTGTCATCTTTACTTAAGTTAACTTAATCTTTATTAATAGTGTGTATACATAGTAGTTACGGACTATACTATTATAATGTTATAATAGTCCTTGCAGGTTGATTTGCGTTGAGACTTGATTGGTAACGGTTAGGTGATATTGCTGACGGGCGATTAATGATCATTTATTCCAGCAGGCAGCAGCAGCGTTTATTGTGCAATGGCGTAATTACTCTTACTTAATATCGTAATTTATAATTAATGCTTTGTTCTCTCGTATTATGTGTCCACCTCCTAATCTATACCTCAGTAGATTATTGTCACTTGCAGTTGGTTATAGGGAATCGGGGAAGGCCTTTCCCCGACATTAGACTTATGACAACTGATGACGATTACTGATCTCTAACTGACGCGCCATGTATCAAATCAAATCATGGAAGGCAGAACCGAAAATACTCAGTTCATTTAAAACAAACTAGGCTATAAAGCCGATCTGTAATTGGTTACAATTACAGCGCAACCAAACGTTAGTGATAATACCTACTTCCAAAAAGGCCTCGCTACAGAGCATGTTGCGTGACGCCTGGTAATGCACATTTCCAGGGAGAGGGGTTAGGCATCACCAAGTACCTCAAACTGAATTGGTAGCCGTTTTAACAACGCTAGGGAGCCTGTCTCGAGAAACCCGTCCCGTTGGACGTCAGTATTTTGGAGACATGTATTGGAAGCAGGACGGTTCACGCCCGGACTGCATCCTCTAAATGGGGAAGATTAAGGAAATGTGAAGTGACGATGTACCACTTCGGCGTATACCAGGTTCTATCGTAATGGGTTCTGCTAGAGACTGAGTCTACGAAGCGCTTGTGCATTGTGTTATTTTAATAGAAAGGGCTAGGTCGCCGTAAGGGTGTCAATCATATTAGCACGCGTTTAGAATTACTCAACACTTGTCTTCCTCAATGGCTGTAGGACTTCGTAGTACTCTGTCTTAGGATTGAGTAAGACATTTATTTAGTGCTTAGGAAACGTGTTCTATTAGAATCGTATTAGTGTCCTCAGAGGTTCTATGCGTTAGGTCTAACAGAACACGTACTTGAGACAAATTGACGTTGTAAAACGGTTCCCGGTCTCTCTGAATTGGGTACATTGTAATCAGACAAATTAACGTAATTATAAATAAAGGATTTAAGCGCAAGCGTAACGATCCCTTTCCTCCTTCACATCTTCAGGAAAGAATTGCAGATATCAGCTCCCGCCTGCGAGAGGGGAGACGTTGGCGTTGCAACATTAATAATACTAAAACATAATTATATAAGACAGATACGTGTTGCTGGGGAGTTTGTTGCATCACTTCTTCTCCCCAGCCCAAACACTAGGAAGTGATGAAGGGTGGGGCGATATGGACTGTCTATAAACCTTCAAGAGTTGATCCACAACTCTATTACAGATTGACCATTGAGGTTTGATTCTCTGTAACTATTATTATCTAATACTTAATTCTTGAATTGTGTATTCTTTCCCTCCGGCCAATAGTAGGCTTTTAATGGTCTATCCAAACTATATTAAATAAAGATTCTTGAGATTCGATTCTCATCTTTATTATCAAGTAATTCTTGATAAGTTGTATTCTTTATCTTAGACCAATAATTCGGTCAGACTGACATGAACACGGTGTCTTGCAGATATACTTGTTGTGCAAGGGGTGAACTTCCAGGGGATGGGTGACCACAACTATCTTATATCCAGTCCAAGGACTGATAGGGACCATGTCTCCTTCAGAGCATGATGTTGACGCAATGCCGCTGGAACTGGCCGCCCCGTTGCTAGACAAGGACGGTCGCACGGTTACCGCAGGGAAGGCCGCTTCGTCACGATTATCAGTTCGCAAGAACTGCTAGGGAACATGTCTCCAACAGAGCATGTGTCGACTCAATGCCGCTGAATAGCCGCTTGGGTCACTTTATGGAAGTTTTGCTCTGAGTGCTCCGAGCGTAGATGTGAGGTATCGTGTGAGTAATGACTGATCAATTGCCTGTTACGCCAGCGTAAGGGTTACTCACAATTTTATATAACAATATACTTTGCATCCCTCTATTGTTTATTACCTTTGTAAAACCACATCCAATGTATTTTCATAACTATGAGTTCCTTCATTCATTACAATCGGTGGGGGAGTGTCCAGTCTGGAGACGAGCTCTACAGGGTAGTGCGGGGTGGAGCACTACCTTTTCCCCATAGGGGAAACCGACCCAAACACTAATATTAACATAATTTAGGAAAAACGAAATTATTATCAGGTAGGGTAATCGAGGTACAGTCACAGCGGCGTCATTGGTCCGTACTTCTTTGAAAACGACGTTGGCGAGGCCATCACCGTCAACGGCGAGCGCTACAGATCAATGATAAACAATTTCTTTTGGCTTGAATTGAACAATATGGACGTGAACGACATGTGGTTCCAGCAAGATGGCGCTACTTGCCACACAGCGAACGACACAATCGACATTCTGCATGAACGGTTTGAGGGTAGAGTTATCTCTCGCAGAGGTGACGTGAATTGGCCACCAAGATCGTGTGATTTGACTCCGCTAGACTTTTTCTTGTGGGGTTTTCTGAAGTCGCAGGTCTATGCCAATAAACCACATTCGACCGTTGCCCTGAAAGCCAACATAACGCAGGCCATCGCTCGGATTCAGCCAGATCTATGCAGCAGAGTCATTAAAAATTGGACCTCTCGGATTCGTGCCACCATACGAAGCCGCGGCGGACATTTGAACGATGTCATATTCCATCCATAATGGCATAAATGGGCCTTTTAAATAAAAAATAAATTTCGATAATATCTCACACACGTCTTGTTTTATTCAATTTTAACATCGACCCGTCCTTGTTGAAAGACCCTTTATAATAAAAGGTGTTGATAAAGATTAGTACCTGCAAGGAATCCTTTTCAGGTTTAGGGTATATACAAATGAGGCTTATAAAACCTGAACATTCGTACCAAAAGCGTTGCACTATAAAACTCATAGGTAAACTTATAAAAACTAACTAACAAAACTAATACAATATAGTTGAACATAGCATGGTAGCATAGTCATACAGTCGTCCGACGAGAGCCCGAGCTGCATACGAAGTTCGCCGAACTCTGTATGCAGCTCGGGCTTCATCGGACTGTGATGGTAGTATGGGTATGTAAATGTGTAGGTATTCTCCATCAAATGGAACACAAACCAATTGTTTAAATAACTAACCAGTGGTTTGACTATTGGTGAACACAGGCCAATAAAGATGATGACATCACTCGAGCCGCCATTACAATGTGCCCCTAGAAAATGATGATGGAACGCAAAACATGGTTAGAACGACTCCACACACAATTATGGGAAGGCATTTAATTGTGTTATGTAGGCCCAGAACTGTATTTTCAGAGGTTATCCAATACCGCCTATGTTTTGGTTACTGTGTTCTCATTATGAATAATGAAAAAATGACAATTTTTTTTTTATCCGATAAAATTACAAATTTACGATTTTCGGACTTTCCCTTTCCTTGTGCTGTAAGACCTTGCTTCTTGCCTAATTTCATGAGTCTAGGTCAACGGGAAGTACCATGTAGGTTTTCATTTACTTGCGACTATCAAAATATGTCGCATATTATGGCCGTATTTTTTTAATGCGTGGACTTAGAAACTTGATTTTTTTTAGAGCTCCAAGGGACTATAGACCTACGTATTTGATATTAATTTCAACTTGCCTCTACGCATTCCTGAGAAAAAATATCTTCGTATTCGATCAGCAGTCGAAAATGTTATTTTAAAATGTTCCAAAATTACTTTGGAAGACCACCAGCATTTTAACTCAAAACATGATAATCTACTTGAGAGTTGGTTCTAGTAGAGGTTCAGTACTTATTGCACGTTCAAAGCATGAATTGCAAGTACCAGTCACAGCTATGAAAAATGAGCGCTTTGAATCGAGTTCAAGTGAATGAAAGTTATGTGAATGAAATATGGAAGTGAAGGAAGCTGGAGAGATTACAGATCGAAGCGATGATCGATCCTCTCTGCTTATTTTATAACAGTTACAAATTGCATGGGATTCTTTTTCATCGTTCCTCCCTCAAGAGACTTCACAAGAGACGGTATCGAAAGTAATTCGTAGAAAATACGTTAAATTCGAATGTACCCAGAGTTCTTGGCTTTTCACGAAGAAAACATCCGTTTTTGCAATTCTACCTAAGAGTAAAACAGAAGACTTATTTGATGATGTTTCCTTGTTTTTAGGGTTCCATACCTCAAAAGGAAAACCGAAACCCTTATAGGATCACTTCGTTGTCCGTCTGTCTGTCTATCAGTCTGTCAAGACCCTTTTTCTCAGGAAGGTATCAAGTTGAAATTAATACCAAATACGTAGATCTACGATTCCTTGAATCTCTAAAAAAATCAAGTTTCTAAGTCAACGCAATAAAAAAATACAGACTTTTTTGCAACATATTTTGATACTCGTATTCGCAAATAAATCAAAACCTATAGGGTACCTACTTCCCGTTTACCTAGAATCATGTTTAGCAAGAAGCAAGGTATCACAGCACAAGTAAAAGAAAAAGTCTGAAAATCGTTAATTTGTGGTTTTGTCACATTATTTTTTTGTATTTAGAAACTTACATTTGCAGTTGGAAAATTGACGGTAACGTACGTATGGGAGTACATGTTTTTCAACTACAATTTTAATTTGTTTTTGAGATAAATTCATCCCAACTACGGAATCCTTCATTGTGCGTAGTCCGACACACTTGCCTGTTTTTTTTTCTAACGAGGTCATGTTTGACATTATTCTCCGAGCTTACACAGCATTAGTACATAGCTGTCAAAAAATACTACAAAATACAGACAAACCAATACATCCATTGCGACCGCGTCACTATAAGCACAATAAATGTATGGACAGTCAGTCGACGTTCGCACGGACGTAAAAATATCGCGGCGATTTTATTTCGCGCACTAGATTTTCAACGCCCTGCTTAGCGCCGAGTGTTGAAAATCCAACAGTGTTTTTTCGACGCGCTAGAATGCACTCTGTTGTTGTTAAGTTGGATTCTCAACGCTCGGCTCAACAACGATAGTTGAAAATCCAGTGCGCGATAAAATCCCGTCGCGATATTTTTACGTTCGTGCGAACGTTGGCTAAGGAATACGTACAAACGGTCGGAACGGCACAGACGCGCGCACCGACGAGGCCCCAAGCGATAGTCGCGGTGCTCTTAGTAAGTATATTAATTGTGGCTTAGGGGTCTCATCGATACGCGCGTCTATGTGTGTGCCGTTTCGTAAGTTTGTTCAATGTTTCCCTACTGTCCATGTTTATACTGTACTATAACTGTCACGTCCCTCGTAAAAACTACAATAAAAACAACGTGAACTGAAAAAGTTACGTAAGTACAGGATTATATTTCAACCACGAAAGAGTACTGTTACAACGGCATTCATATTTAATTTGGCGGTGCCGAGGCACTTTCACTTATTACCTGTAGACCCAGGATTTCTGTGTCGTTGTTTTCACGAAGTATTTCGGCGATTTTTTATTTTGTTGAGAATGCTATGCGGCCGGAATTAAAAGAATTCGGCGGTCATACGGTTAATTTTGCGGCCAAATATTACAAATTGTTTGGTTTTAGGATTTTGTACGCTTTGTTTTAGTTAAATATATTAGTATTTACGAGTTCGTGTTTGTTTGAAACTTTTTGGTTTTTGAATTTGGTTTTGTTAATGCTATTATTATACTCGTAAATACATTTTAGGTTTGTGGTAGGAGCGGCGATAAGTCTCCTCTTTGAGGAGTGGTTAGAGAGGCGCCATGGCGTCCTCACCTTCCGCCTGACGCAGGTCCTCACCGGACACGGTTGTTTCGGGAGGTTCCTGTTCCGGATAAGGCGGGAGGAAACGCCCGGGTGTCACCATTGTGTGGATCGCCCGGAGGACACGGTGGAGTATACAGTGGAGGTCTGCCCGGCTTGGGCGAAGCACCGCCGTGTTCTCGCGGAGGCAATCGGCGACGGCGATCTCTCGCGTGCGAACCTGGTCCTGGCCATGGTACGGAGCGAGAGTGCATGGGAGGTCGTCACCTCCTTCTGCGAAGCAATAATACTCGCGAAGGAGGAGGCGGAACGCGTGAGGGAGAGGCAATCGTCGCGCCCTCACGCCACTAGTCGCCGCAGGTGACGCCCTGGACGGCGGGAATCCATAATCGATTCCCGGCCACCGTAAGCGTGGGCCTGCGGACGGCGAGCAATGGGTAGCTCGCCGTCCGGTAAGGACTAGGCCTGGGCCAACGGCGCGTCGTGTTCCACGCGCGCCTCAAAGAGATGTCACCAATGATGGGATCCGATAGGGTCGATGCCGCCGGGGTCGCGGGGTGTTCGAAAGAGATACATAAGTTATAATATAAGTTAAGTTATAACATAAGTTATAATTATAACATTCTGTATTGTGTATTCTGTGCCACAAATACGGTAATAGGAACACACCCATGGTTTGAATCGGTAATAGGGACATAGCCCTTTTCATCAATTTATAATTTTTTTAAATATTTATTTCATTTTTTCTAATTGTTTCTTTAACTGACTAACAAGATCGTTAATTTCAGTACTTGAAAGAAAATAAAAAATGACACCAGTTATTAAGTATGTGCTTATTTTTTGCAGATAAACGTGAACTGGCAGTTATAGGTGCGTTTACGTTAATCAGTTATAATTTCACAATCCTTGAACCTACGTTTTCCTTTTAGAACTTATAATGAGAATATCATACATTCACACTTCGTATTTTACAATTGCTACAACGATAGTCCCGTCGAGTTGTGTGTATCACGGACTTGTTAAAGTGAAAATATCTTTAAATCTTTACCTTAAAAACACGTTAATATTATTACCTGCCGACACAGCTTAAACTTAAGATCTATCCAAAAGAAAACAGTCATTGTTTTTCCTCTGGTACCCTAAGATAATACAAAAGAAACGAAGATTAATTATTGTTAGTCGAAATTTGAAAAATAGAACGCTTTACGAAGCAATTCAAGAAAATTCGAAAATGGCTGACACACTTTACGTCTTTAGCTATGATTTTAATTACACCTCTCTTTATTTTATTGTTGATTACAGCAGCAATCCTTGTGATCTCGTTAAACCAAATTATATTTTCCAGTAACGAATTACTGTGGCAGTTGAATACGCCGATTTCCCCGGGGATGGCAGAAAACCGCTGAAAAAAACCGCTTGTAACAATTTCAAAACGTGAAGAGTTGGATTATGGGCTCAACTTTTTTTAATTAGGTACTTCACGTCTTTAAGAGCAATAAAACGGAGATAAAAGTAAGTGCTGGCTGTGTGGTTGTTAGGCACGAATAAATGTAGACTTGAACTGATAATATCTAAGGTAGTCTGGGACGCTATAAGTACTGTAGTTGCTGGTCAAAATAGGATAATAATTTTCCTAATATCTGTTAAGAATCTTGTTTAATGCCAAAATTGTGTGCAAACTTCTGTTTGTGCTACAATTGTATCCATTATTATATATGAAAATGTCTCCAACTTTTAAGAAGAACTTTTCTTTATAAGGTTGTGGATAGTTAATTCTTACTTCAGTAAAAAATACTTAGAACTGAAGAATCAAGAAGAATCTTTTCAGATTGCTTTTGATCCACTTAAAGAAATTATTTTTGTTTAAGGTAAAACAACATTCCATGTAAAAAATTGTCTCAGGTTGATTATATTTGTAAAAAAGAAAAACAAAGTTTTGTTTTTTTTTTTTTGTTTTTATATTCGACGGTTTATAAACTGAAAAAGTCTCTACTTTGCCTTTGAAATTCCTATATTGTTATTTCTCAGAAATACTTTCATGCAAAGTTCACATAGCTCGATCTGCTCAGTTAATCGTGAAAAGTAAAGTACTTATAAACAATTACCAACTTGCTAGTGCTAAAAAGCTTACCAGAAAAAATCCCTGTGGGAGAAAATTTAAAAAAAAGGCTGGCAATACAGCAGTTCCAATTTGAATAAAATAAAAAGTTCACAGTCATCATCAAATTTTCCATTCCTCCAACTAAATATCTACCACAAAACTTCATAACTTCTAGTACTGAAAATAATAAAAGGCCAGGCGCCACCAACATAAAATACTATGGTAAAATATTTTCAGGGTTACTGGAAAAACTTGTAACGTTTAGAGGCAATGAACCCAATTAGAAACTTAAGGGATCGGTTTTACATCCCTTGATATTTCATCGTCAGTGGGGCGGAAAATGTAGGGGTCGCGACTTATACAAAGTCGTTATTACTTAAGTTGAGCGAGATATAATTAGTGATATGAGGATGTGGATGTGACAGTATATTGACCGTAACAAATTTGTATGCCTAGGAGTTTTGATAATAAACTTCCAAGGCTATATTTTTAGCCATTCAGTCAGCAACTATCAAGAAAAAGCGTGTTAAGTTGTCAATTATGGTAACAGGCTAGTTCCTGAAATATCTAGAAAAAATATATAATATCATACCCATAGCATATCTTTTTTCATTCAAGAGAAAATTATGTTTGATAGTCTTCGACTTTTTCTTGTTACGTTGGACTAATAGCGATTAAAACCCTGACTACTTTATTTAATGTTGGAGATCTGGAATTCGCTCACTCATTCTTCTTTACATTCGTGGCCGACTTCACCATAGAATCAGCCTAAAATGTTCCCGTTGCTGGGACACAGGCCTCCTCTCGGTGAGAGGGATCAGGCCTTAATCTACCACGCGGGCCCAGGGCAGACTGGTAGAGGTCACATGTCTTCAAATTTTTGGTTTTAATACATGCCGGTTTCCTCATGATGTTTTGCTTTGTAGCGGAATCTGTATCGCCACATAACATACGAACTACGCGTCACACTGACGTCACGCAATCCTGCATCGCGCAATCAGAGTTTAACGCAGGACTAGCATACATACAAAGTCCCGAAATCAACCGTTGGGCAATTGCCCACCAGACACAACACCCGTCTGGTCGGAGGATCCTCCCTTTTCTATGGAGGATGAGTGAACTTTATACCCTGTTCCTCATGCTTCTAAAGCGTCACCGTTTTGAGAGCAAATCAATTTGCCTAGCCTTTTCCCAACTATGTTGGGGTGGGCTTCCAATCTAACCGGATGCAGCTGAATACCAGTATTTTACATGGAGCGACTGCCTATCTGACCTCCACAACCCAGTAACTGGGTAACATACCCCTTGATAAGACTGGTTGTCAGATTTTCGGGCTTCTGACGACCCGTAACGACTGTCAAAGATACACGAATGACAGCCGGGACCAACAGCTTAACGTGCTTTCCGAGGCACGGAGGAGTCTCGTTATGTAAAGATGGTCACCCATCCACGGACCAACCCCGGCAAGCATAGCTTAACTTGATGGATCGACCCGTGCGGCTGTTATTACTTAGCCATGAGCTCCTCACCGTTTTGAGAGCAGTGGTGATGAAATAATTTACACAATGTAAAGCGTTTATCTGGGTTACCTAAAACTCGTAAGGCGCGGCCGTTACCACTGGGCCGCCACCTAACTTGCAGCTAAACAATAAAAATGTTTTTAATAAATAGTAGTGCAAGTGTTACGTATAAGCAAACTAACAAATTAATTAACTAAGTGCGAATTTCACAAATGAAACTGAGCGCGATCAGCACAACTAAACCGAGTTCAAGAGCTGTCAGTGTCAATATTTCAAAGAAAATAATGACACTGACAGCTTTTAAACGTAGTTTACGTGCTGATCGCGTTTAGTTTAATTGGTGAAATCCACACTAATTGTTGCGAGGGACAGTTCCGTTTAGCCTTACTTTAAAACCATTTGTCACCGCGACTGTTTGACCAAAAAATCGATAAATGCTGCTTATTTAAAGAAATAATGAGTTTTAAGTGTCTTCTATCTGTCAAGTTGGTCGTGAAATGTCCACTTAGAAGTCTTTAGTTTCCTGTCCTAGCAGTCATTTATTTTCGAAGACATTCTTTGTCGTATTCGGAACACCTAAAATAAACTTTTTCTCGTTGAGTGAGTAACGTAACTTTTCAACAAGCTAAGTATCAAAGTTTGCAGAACATAACTTCAGAAAAAACTTGTAACATTAAATAATTTTCTGCATAGATACTCTTGGTTATAAATAACAGGAAGTATATAAAAATTTATAGCGCTTCTGGAAGTCATAATTGTCTTTTTTAGGTCGGAAGTAAAATTCGCTTATTCAAAAAATAGTGTTATTCCAACTTGATTCGGAATTACCCTACTAGTTTTGAACTCCGTCTTAGATTTCCTTAATCATGAGCTCTTAATTTGACCCTTCGAGAGGTTAGATCAGGTTATCAACAGGTCAAAGATCAGGGTAGATTAGCAAATATGTGATAGCAGACTGGAATTAATTCAGTTCCCTGCTCTTTATGAAAGCTTTATTAGCAGCGCATAACAATTTTCCACTCTTATTTTTCTCGTGTCAGCAGTTGGTTGGGACTGCTGTGATTCAGTATCTTGTCCTGAGTGGTATGTGTACCGCAATTATCCATCGATTATCCTCAGCATTGTATCACGACAAGATTTTCTCACACTGACTTTATGATCATGATCAACATCTGCCTAGCCTTTCCCCAACTATATTAAAGACGGCTTCGGCTAGAGGGGCTCGTGGCTAAGTAACAAAAGCTGCACGAGTCGATCGGTCACGTTAAGCTACGCTTGCCACAATCGGTCCGTAGATGGGTGATCATTTTTACATACCGAGACCCTTTCGTGCTTTCGAAAGCACGTTAAGCCGTTGGTCCCGGCTGTCATTCTTGGATCTTTGACAGTTGTTCCGGGTCGTCAAAAGCCCGAAAGTCTGACAACCAGTACCAAGGGGTATTGAGTTACCCAGTAACTGGGTTGTGGAGGTCAAATAGGCAGTCATAATCAGACTATAATATTCCCACTGCTGGGACACCAGCCTCCTCTTGGTGAGAGGGAGTGGACCGTAATCCACCACGCGGGGCCAGTGCGGGTTGGTAGATGTCACATGTCTTCGAATATTTGGACATGCCGGTTTTCTCATGATGTTTTCCTTCACCGTTTTGACTCAAAACTTTTGAGAGCAGTGGTGATGAAATAATTTACACAAAGTAAAGCGCCTGTCCGGGTTTGAACATACGACCTATACTCGTAATTCACGGCTGCTACCAACTGGGCCACCACTGCTCGGCCAGATAGGCAGTCGCTCGTGGCTCGTGGAGGAGCTCGTGGCTAAGTAATAACAATCGTCGATCGTCGGTCAGTCGATCCATCAGGTTAAGCTACGCTTGCCGGGGTCGGTCCGTGGATGGGTGACCATCTTTACATACCGAGCCTCCTCCGTGCCTCGGAAAGCACGTTAAGCCGTTGGTCCCGGCTGTCATTCGTGGATCTTTGACAGTCGTTACGGGTCGTCAGAAGCTCGAAAGTCAGACAACCAGTCTTACCAATGGGAGACCTATTACCCAGTTACTGGGTGGTAGAGGTCAGATAGGCAGTCGCTCCATGTAAAATACTGGTATTCGGCTGTATCGGGCTAGATTGAAAGCCGACCCCAACATAGTTGGGAAAAGGCTAGGCGGATTTGTTGGAGACGGCTTCCATTCTAATGGATGTAGCAGAATACCAGTACTTTGGCAGCGGCTTCATGCCTCATCGTAATTATCATCTTTATGTAGTTCTGGTAATCTATTATCTCCAACAAACAAGTTGTAATCAACCACAAAACTCAACAGGTATCTAACCCATATAAAAAACCACGTATGAAAATATTCGTATGTAAATAAAGTCTCGACAATGTCACTACCATAAAACATAAATTTTTTTCGCTGTACGACATAAAAGTCATCTGGCAATAAACACGACTGGACAGTGAGGGACTTTCATGATAAATGACCTGTTGTCCTCGACACGTGTCAGACTTGTCAGGCATCAAGTTTCCGAATTACCCTCCACCAGATTTTGACGGCGTAATGATGGGAGACCTGTTATGTGGGGTAATAAAGGCTTCAGTAGTAATATGGTCCAGGTTTTATTTACTACTAGCTGCGTCCCGCGGTTTCACCTGCGTAAACCGGGATAAAAAGTAGCTTAGGTGTTAATCCAGGGTACAAACTATGTACATCCAAGTCGGTCCAGCCGTTTGAGTGTGAAGAAGTAACAAACATACAAACACACACACACACACCCTCTCACAAACTTTCACCTTTATAATATTAGTGTGATTATTATCTTGATCGTAGCTATAGCAGTTTAGGAAACGGTAAAATGTCATGCGTTATAAGACACCTCAACTACGTGTGACATGTATGTATCTCGCTTGACACCCCTTTACGTTGCCTTTTTAAAACTCTAAAAATTTTTCTGATTTCTAGCCCCGCTCACACGAACGCGGTGTGAATCGGGTCCGTACCTAATATTGTACGTGGTATGAGTTCTATACCAAGAAAATATTTTTTTATTATTAACGTTGTTCCATCACTATTAAGTACTAATATCGAATTCTATGCATTTAATTTGATGCGTTATCTATTTCCGAACGATTTAGGATACGTCAACACTGACTGAGACTCGTCTATGACATTAAAAAATATTTTTTTCTCTGACATGTCATTGTTCGGTCGGTCGACTGTGAAAAGTGTTTTACTCAGTTAATAGTTTAATTGTACTGTGGTAAGTGAGTTTATTTATGTTTCATGTTAAGAATAACACACCATGCATTTTAAACCTTAAAACATATAGGTCATCGCTTGTTTTTTCTTACTAGAGCCATTTCTTTGAAATCTGAAGCTAAATTGTCTTTGTTCGTCTTTTTAAACATTTCTAGAAATGTAAACAATAACAAATTCAAACGAAACATTCAATATATTGGTGCTTTACTCAAAAGGTTTCCAAGTAAAGAATTGGAACTACAGAATTCCTAGAAACTATGCCGCTAGCGCATTATGTAAACAAACGCGCGCCGCGGGCCGAATGACGTCAGCGGGTGGTACACTCGACTAGTTTTTTAAGCGGGCGTACCTGCCGTGTGAGCGGCTAGAATACAAGCACCTTCATTGCGCTTAGATTGAACAACAAAAGCCCTCAGCAAACAAGACCTGCAACATCCCTTATTTATAATAAGACGCTTCAGATCAGCACAGCTTTTCGAATATTTTGATACAAACAATGGAAGCGCATAAATTATTAAATTAAACCTAAGCTGTAGGTAGTGAACCATGAAAGTACTTACCGCTATTATCCTCAAATCTTATTTAATCTCCCGGTCAACAGTGTGCTACATGCAGATAACATGTAGGTAAATTGTTGTGAATAGTTACCGTCATGAAGAGAAAAAGCGACAAGGGCTAAATAAATATCGTTTCAATATGATGATGTATGCATGATGTGTTCTCCTATAACTGAAGGAGCACAAATCTTCAAATTACTTTGTATAATAATGCATGTAATATGTATCCTTTGTTGGAGTTCCTTTCTGAATAAAATAAAATACGAATATGAGTCGGAAAATACTAGGAAATACTCGGAAACTCGGATGTTTTGTACGAATGTGTTGTTTTGGGAGTTTGAAAGTGGCACATGTGACTGAAAAGGCACGTGATGCAAAGGAATGAGGAAAATGTCGTGAGTGTACAGATCACTAAACTGGTATTAATAAAACACTAACTCTCATAATTACGCACACTCACACGCATACCTATACGCTGTGGTGTTCACCATATTGTAGGAAGTATTCGAGGAGGTAAATTAAACAACACTTCACTGTACAACAGCAGAGGTCACACGTCCGCATCGTTCGAGCGCCAGCAAGCAAGTGACCACTCCCACCCTGCGGGCGTGCGCCACTGTGCTAGTTTATTATAATGTTGCTATACGCTACATCTCTCCCTTTTTATCAAATTCACATTTTATTACAGGACATGTAATTTATGATAACTAACAGGTTTTATCACCTACTAAGCTTATGAGTAGTACAGATCTAATAATTAGGAATATTTTAGTATGTTATAATCTTGATTAGGTTTCCTTAAGAATTTAACATTTATACAAATCAATAGCATTTCTAATTAAAACGAATAAAATAAATGAGACAGTTTCTGCGAAACTGAAACCTTAATAACAAATTACAAGTACAGAATGGGACACTTTATTAAATGAAGAATAATTAGTTTTGTGTCATTATCTCCGCTATATTGTCCAACGTTGTCTAGTGTGATTTACTATTTTATAATTCTTAAAGATAGACTTATAACAAAATTTTACTTGAACACTAAACACAAACACACACAGAACATAAACACAAACAAAACACAATCAAACATACGCACACACACACAAACACACACATATACACAAACATACACAAACACACACACACAAACACAAACACAATACACACACACACACAAACAACACACCCATAAACACACAAACACACACACACATAAACTTTTAACCCTGTCTTTCCATTCATATATCGCCTCTACTTTCCTTTTTATAAAACTAAAATAAAAAAGTAATAAAAATATAAAAAAATATAAAAAAAATAATAATATTATTAATATTATTGAATAAGTGAAGCTTGGATATGAATTGGCTTCCAAAATCAATTAGCTATGAGATGCTACATTATTGTAGTAAAAACGTAACCTGGGCACATCCTGGGAAATCTAGGTTCTAATACTCGTACTTTAATAAAATGAGTTATGGGCTTTTTAAAAATCTATAGATTACTATAAGCCAATTAAAAATCACTAGGAAGGTTACACGTCCGTATTTATTAAAGCACTAGCCGTTGCGCACTTCACCGCAATAATTAGTATCCTATGTATTAATCCAGGTTATAAACTATCTGTGTGCCAAATTTCATCCAAATCCGTGCAACCGTTTTTGCGTGATTGAGTAACAAACATCCAAACATCTACATAAACTTTCATATTTTTAATATTTTAATCCTAGTAGGATTAAAGAGCAAACAAAAAAAAAGTAATAATGATGGTGGGTAGTAGGGGAAGCAGGCTTCCGGATTTCTTTTAAACAAGTACCTACGATATATCGATTAATGCAGAATCGACTAAAGACAGGTTATTGTAAATAAGTGAATCAAATAAAACAACACCCTCCATGTCCTTGGGATACCCTCATCAGATTCAGACTTGATGATAATGGGACCACCTTGAGATCATACCCTTTTAAAAAAACCTTTTCAAAAAAAGAATTTTCAAAATCGGTCTACAATTAACGGAAAAATCGGTGAACATACTTACATAATAAAAAAAAAAAACATACAGGCGAACATCAACTCCTTTTTTTTGGAACTCGCTTAAAAAAGATTGAGACTTCATAAAATTATCTTAATAATAGGTCTTTACCTATGAAATTGCCGTTTTGTATGAAAAAATTTAAACGAATTTCTTTCATGCATTTTTTATTTGTATTAATCGAAGTAATCACCCATGCAATCGATGCATCTTTGCCAACGCAGTGGCAGTTTATTGATGCCCTTCTTAAAGAAATCAGCTGGACGGGAGGCAACAAATTCTTCAAAGGCATTTTGTACTGCCTCTCGGGTATTGATTTTTTTTCCCGCCAAGAAGTTATCCAAATTCTGGAAAAAGTAGTAGTCTGTAGGCGCAAGGTCTGGTGAGTAGAGCGGAAGACTGAGAGCTTCCAACCCCAGTTCTTGCAACTTGGAGACCGTCTGCTGTGCAGTATGAGGTCGCGCGTTGTCGTGCAGGAGCAGCGGAGACGAGCGATTGACCAATGCTGGTTGGAGATGTGCCAGCTTCTCCATCATTGTGTTCAGTTCTTCACAGTACACATCTGAAGTAATGCTCACCCCGTTTGGTAAGAAGGTGTGATGAATCACACCGGCGCTAGACCACCAAACAGTGACCATCACTTTTCTAGGGGTAAGTTTTCGTTTAGGGCATTGTTTAGGTGCTGAACCAGGATCCAACCAACTTGCTGAGCGCTTGCGGTTATCAAACAGAATCCATTTTTCATCGCAGGTAACAATGCGGTTCAAAATTCCTTCATTTGTGTGTCTGTTGAGCAGTGCAAGGCACGTCTCGACGCGTACGTCGCGCTGGCGATCATTGAGTTCGTGGGGCACCCATTTGTCAAGCTTTTTTACCTTGCCAATTTGACGCAAATGGACCAATATTGTTTTGACGCTAACGTCGAAAGCTGCTGCTAATTCAGCCGTAGATTGTGTATCATCAGCTTCCACAATCGCCTTTAATTCGTCATTGTCGACCAAAGTCTTCGGACGACCGCGAGGTTCATTTTTTTGGTCGAAATTTCCAGAACGGAAGCGAGCAAACCAATAACAAGTGGTGCGTTGGTTTGTAGTGTTAGCTCCGTAAACGTCGTTGATGTTGCGTGCCGCTTGTGCCGCGTTGCTGCCACGACGGTACTCATATTCCATAATTACTCGAATTTTTAACGTATCCATGATGACGAAAAATATTGAAATGCGATGAAAATGTAACACTAATCAATAAACAAATGACTACTTTTGGCACAAAAATCCATGTTTTTAAAATAAAATTAATTTGAAATTAGAATTCTTAGCCAAACAAAAATTATTTTGATTTGAAATGGCCAGTACTGCAGAACGGCAATTTCATAGGTAAAGACCAATATAAAAAAAACCAATACAAACGAAAGTATAAACGGCCACTGTCATCTTTCCTCCTTCTTCTTCCAAATACAGAAAGCCAAACAAACAAATTATAATTTTGATTAACCCATATAACTGGCCAGGCCATGGCATAATGAATGACAATTCACAGTAACGGAATTCATCAGCTTTCGCCTTGAAACTGGTAATCCAATTAACTGTTCGATTCAGATCGAGGAAATTTGAGTCAGTTAACATTGTTCCGACTGTTGCACAAATATTTTGATCACGTTTGTGCCAAACTGTGCGTAACCGTGCTTCGGTGAAGACGGCAGTCTGAGAGCAATCGAGATCTTAACTGAGATTTTCGGAGATGATGCGTGAAAACGTTATACGAATACGAAATTGACTGTTTATGTGAATTTCGAAATTAATTTTTGTTTATATCAATTACACATAATACGTGATTATTTTGGGCCTATTCAATCTGCAATCAATCTGCCGCCTTTTTCCAACTATGTTGGGGTCGGCTTCCAGTCTAACCGGATGCAGCTGAATACCATTATTTTACATGGAGCGACTGCCTATCTGACCTCCACCACCCAGTAACTGGGTAATACGACTCCCCTTGGTAAGACTGGTTGTCTGACTTTCAGGCTTCTGACGACCCGTAACGACTGTCAAATATCCACGAATGACAGCCGGGACCAACGGCTTAACGTGCTTTCCGAGGCACGGAGGAGTCTCGGTATGTAAAGATGGTCACCCATCCACGGACCGACCCCGGCAAGCGTAGCTTAACCTGATGGATCGACCGACCGACGATCGACGATTGTTATTACTTAGCCACGAGCTCCTTCTATGCCTCCTCCTAAGCGAGGCCTTTTATGAAGTATTAATGCGATATTGGTCATGCTCCGTCTCTCTCTCGCACAGGTATTATGATGACATTAAAACTTCGTAACATTTTTATTATCATCAAACATCAGAGCATTCTAAGAGCGTCCAAATAATGACACAAAAGAAAACAGTAAAACCGAGATAGTATGGATTCTCCAAGTTTCGTAATTCACAGAACGGAAAATCAAATACAGTCCAATAAAAAGATTGTCAAATTCAATGTATTTTAAGATCAGAAAGCCAATTCTCGTACTTAAAAACGTTCAAAGTCTAGTCGCAATCTCATGCCAGCGACAATCAAATGTCAAAAATGTTGGTAAACGCCATACATTTTTTTACATATTGAGACTAAAATGAGATTGCGAACGCCCCATTCAAATCTAAAAAAAAAAAAATGGACAGAAAAATGTTAAGAGCATTATCACAACCATAATAACATATAAAACTAGGTTAATACAGAGTGTCATCAAAACAGAACAATATACAACACTATCAGCCGTGATAGCTCTTAAAAGAACATACGGAGGTCCTCAAGAACTTGAAGCATAAAATACATTCTAACGACGTAATAAAGATTACTTTATTCTAAATTGAAGACACATTAGGCGAAGTACCGCAGGCTTTTAGCTTAATGGTTATCGCTACGCCTTCGGCTCAGTACCGTTAGCAAGTTATTAATACCAGGAATAAAGCCCAGATTCCTAATTATGCAGGCTATTCACACCCCTTACTTGATTTTAGTGCCGTTTACAAACGGATTTAGATAATTTTATTTTGTTTGAGCATGTTTTTAGGGTTGCCTTGTTGCCTTTGATTATGTTTTATTTAATGAGTTAATTGTTTTGGATTTTATGTATTTTTAACCGACTTCAAAAAGGAGGAGGTTCTCAATTCGTCGGAACATATATGTTCCCCGATTACTCGAAGATGGCTGGACCGATTTGGATTTTTTTTTGTTTTATTCGAGAGGGTATACATCACAGTTGGTCCCATATAAAATTGATTAACTTTGCTTTGGTAGTTTTTGAGTTAGCTTCAATAATACGTATTTTTTCCACACTTTTATATGGATGATGTTCTAGTTTGTTTTGCAGGTAGTGGTATTACAATTTGTGTGGGGTAGGTACACAACTAAAAAGTGAAAAATAAAAACTTTTTTACAAAAAAATACAACCGACTTCCAAAAACAACACTACAAAGTGAAAAATAACTTTAATTTCGGATGTCGGTGGCAAAAAACGAAAATACATTTAACTAGACACCGACTTCCGAAATTAAAGTTATTTTTCACTTTGTAGTGTTGTTTTTGGAAGTCGGTTGTATTTTTTTGTAAAAAAGTTTTTTATTTTCTCTTCTACTCTTACACACGTTGTCTACATCTCTTTTTATACTCTGTCCTATCGCAGGTATGCTGGAAGAGATTTCTTTTGAAATAAGCATCATCTTTGTACGTATTTTTCTGTTCCTTTCTGTTTATCTGTTTATTTGAGTGTACATAAATAAATGGTTACTTAAATAAATAAAATAAATAAATAAATTATTGTATTATTGGGATTTTTATTTACAGATTGGATTCCGATGAATGCGTAATTTTCTAGATCATTTATGATGTAATGGAGGGTTAATCAAATATGGCAGTTCAATTAATATAATTTTGAGTTTGTATATGGCTTTAATCGAACCTCAAATATGTCATATTTTGCTTTCTAAAAATATTATTGAACACTCTATTATAATTAATGCGCTTCTTTTTGTGAACCTCGAACCAATCCTATTTTGGGGTCCTAAAAATATGAAGAGCCAAGTAACTGTGACCAACTTGGATGTACACAGATGTACGTTGGTCACGTTACTGCGATTAACTGTAAGAAAAGGCCTGAAAATTAAAAAGAGACTCATTTATTTAAAAAAAAGTGTGCATCATTAGAAGGTCAATAAGCTTTAAGAGGATTCAGTTAAATATTTCCCTTTGTAATCACTAAACAAACACTTCCACACAATAGGAATAACGGACAGTCCTCTGTGCAGGGCCTGCATGGAGGCTGAGGAAACCGTTGCGCATGTGCTTTTTGAATGCACAGGCGTCACCCAGATTAGAACAGAAACTCTCGGAATATCCCGATCTTTCACAGATGTTCTTAACAAACCCGGAGATTTGATTAAATTCTGGAGGGAGGTGGGCTGGTTGGAATAAGCCCCCGACGGCCGCCATGGCCCACGCACAATGGTCCACATGAAGGACTAAGTGCGGAAACCAAATCCTATAACATAACATAACATTCCCTTTGTAAACGGTGTGTTCTCTTTTTAGTGAATTATGCATAGATCTGTTTTTTATATTTCTATGGAATTATGTGTATGTCAATTTCAGCTAATTCTAGGATAAAAGTAGAATTTTCAATTCTACCTTTACAACAAGCAAATATCATTATTTTTTCAATGTCATTTTTAATGTTGGAATAAGGCACACCGTTAGTGAAACAAAAATTATGAAAATATAAAACGATAGAATACAAAAAGGGTTAAACCAAGAGGAAATATTGTATAACCCTTTTGTAATTTTCAACAAAGGGAAGTTGAATTACTCTGGAGATACTTTAAAGCGATAATAAATTGAGCGCATAATAATACCATTACTTCCTTGTGGCCTAATTAATTGTTGAGCTCACAAAACTGTGTCGCCTTAAGGAATCTAGTCTGGCGATTTAAAGGACCAAGTCATTAAAATCTTGATGCAGATAAGCCCTTTCCAGAATTGTCAAGCCACGAAATAATTTTCTCTGTCACTACTGAGAAAAGAATTCCGTCCACGATGTCTTTTTAATCTTGTTTTTTCGGTTTATAATAAGAAAACAAAATTAAGGAGGATGCGTTGTGGTAGCCCGCGAAATTCAATTTTTTTTGGGTTTTTTGCAATTTGCAGGTCCGTGTCAGGTTGTATTTCGATCAAAATATGATACGCGGGAATAAAACATATGCATTTACATAACGTTAACCATAAAAATCATCAATACTTTTTTCTAAGTTAGAATTCGTGCAGCTTCGTTAGATTTCGTTCGTTCGACGAATCTGCACGAAATCTAACTTGGAAAGATGTATTGATGATTTTTATGGTTAAAATTATGTAAATGCATATGTTTTATTCCCGCGTAACATATTTTGATCAAGATACAAACTGACACGGACCTGCAAATTGCATAAAACGCAAGAAAATTTGAATTTCGCGGGCTACCACAGCGCATCCCCCTTAATTCGTTTGTTTGGTTGACTCGATTTGCTAGATTCGTCCGAAACAAGTACATATTATACGTTCAATAGGTGTTCGAAAATACAGTGAATTTCACTCATAAGTAGCAACGTTACATTTCATTCACTATTTTTTCCATGAATCAATAAGCGTCAAATCTAAATTAAAAAAAATATACAAATTACACTTGTTCGAGCACAGACTTTTTTAATAAAACAGATAGGTGACAGGCGACAATCCGTCAATTCGACAATTTTTCCAGTTTTTTTTCATAGTTTTAGTCTACTGTTTTAATGACATAAAAAACCTGTCCTGTCGCAAAAATGTGTAAGTTTTGTGATTTTTTGTCGACAAATGTCGCCAAAAATGTCGTTTTGTGTCGCCTTGTTAGTTATCCTATTAGTATAAATGTGAAAGTTTGTATGTTTAGATGTTTGGTACTCAATCACGCAAAAATGGATGAACGGATTTGAATGAAATTTGACACACAGTTTATAACCTAGATCAACATATATGATACTTTTTATCCTGGTAGAGGATCCTGTGGGATAATTTCCAATATCCACGCGGGGGAGCCGCGAGCGAAAGCTAGTATTATCTAAATGGCACTGACTGACTTGTGCACCGATATGCATCCATCACAGTAGAAAAACAAAACACCATCAAATTATGACAATATCAGTAAAAATATTAACCAAACCCGTCGACCCCGTCCCACTAAACTAAGCGGATGTAATTTCTTACGAGGGGAAGACGCAGCCACCTGTCTCGTTAACTAAAGACGCCACGGACGCTGATACATCGAGGTCTAAACGTTTACCACGATCACTAGAACTTGATTGAGTGCCCCTGTATATCCTGCGAGGGAAATGAGCATGATAATTTATGGACAAAGTTGTATCTTTATGTTATCAGTACTTGAAGGTCACTTGAAGGTTGAATAGTGGGAGCAGCTTTAATTAAGATGTTGACAGTAAATGTAACCGTCATTATGATGGAATGTTTTTTGGGATAAACCTCTTGAGCATGACTAAGCTGCGCTCGTGAAGTGTGTTCTGGAGAAAAAAAAGGTGAAAGTGCGGGTTTGTCCAAAAATTCCTAGAGAAGAAGAAGTAGAAGAGATTTCTATCTCTAGTGGGCTAGGATGTGATCCAATTTGTATCTTTTGCGATCTAGATAGAAACGACTCATTCCAGCTTTAACGTCACTGCCATTTTTAGTTGGTGCGTAGTTGTGTTAACTGTGTGACTGTACCTCGATTACCCTACCTGATAAAAATTTCGTTTTTCCTAAATTATGTTAATATTAGTGTTTGGGTCGGTTTCCCCTATGGGGAAAAGGTAGTGCTCCACCCCGCACTACCCTGTAGAGCTCGTCTCCAGACTGGACACTCCCCCACCGATTGTGATGAATGAACTCATAGTTATGAAAATACATTGGATGTGGTTTTACAAAGGTGATAAACAATAGAGGGATGCAAAGTATATTGTTATATAAAATTGTGAGTAACCCTTACGCTGGCGTAACAGGCAATTGATCAGTCATTACTCACACGATACCTCACATCTACGCTCGGAGCACTCAGAGCAAAACTTCCATAAAGTGACCCAAGCGGCTATTCAGCGGCATTGAGTCGACACATGCTCTGTTGGAGACATGTTCCCTAGCAGTTCTTGCGAACTGATAATCGTGACGAAGCGGCCTTCCCTGCGGTAACCGTGCGACCGTCCTTGTCTAGCAACGGGGCGGCCAGTTCCAGCGGCATTGCGTCAACATCATGCTCTGAAGGAGACATGGTCCCTATCAGTCCTTGGACTGGATATAAGATAGTTGTGGTCACCCATCCCCTGGAAGTTCACCCCTTGCACAACAAGTATATCTGCAAGACCCCGTGTTCATGCCAGTCTGACCGAATTATTGGTCAAAGATAAAGAATACAACTTATCAAGAATTACTTGATAATAGAGATGAGAATCGAATCTCAAGAATCATTATTTAATATAGTTTGGATAGACTCTATTAAAAGCCTACTATTGGCCGGAGGCAAAGAATAACCAAATCCAAGAATTAATTATTAGATAATATAGTTACAGAGAATCAAACCTCAATGGTCTATCTGTAATAGAGTTGCGGATCAACTCTTGAAGGTTTATAGACAGTCCATATCGCCCCACCCTTCATCACTTCCTAGTGTTTGGGCTGGGGAGAAGAAGTGATGCAACAAACTCCCCGAAAATAATTATGTTTTAGTATTATTAATGTTGCAACGCCAACGTCTCCCCTCTCGCAGGCGGGAGCTGATATCTGCAACTCTTTCCTGAAGATGTGAAGGAGGAAAGGGATCGTTACGCTTGCGCTTAAATCCTTTATTTATAATTACGTTAATTTGCCTGATTACAATGTACCCAATTCAGAGAGAGACCGGGAACCGTTTTACAACGTCAATTTGTCTCAAGTACGTGTTCTGTTAGACCTAACGCATAGAACCTCTGAGGACACTAATACGATTCTAATAGAACACGTTTCCTAAGCACTAAATAAATGTCTTACTCAATCCTAAGACAGAGTACTACGAAGTCCTACAGCCATTGAGGAAGACAAGTGTTGAGTAATTCTAAACGCGTGCTAATATGATTGACACCCTTACGGCGACCTAGCCCCTTTCTACTAAAATAACACAATGCACAAGCGCTTCGTAGACTCAGTCTCTAGCAGAACCCATTACGATCGAACCTGGTATACGCCGAAGTGGTACATCGTCACTTCACATTTCCTTAATCTTCCCCATTTAGAGGATGCAGTCCGGGCGTGAACCGTCCTGCTTCCAATACATGTCTCGATAAATAATGACGAAATTTAGGTAAAGTCCTACAGGACGGGTTTCTCGAGACAGGCTCCCTAGCGTTGTTAAAACGGCTACCAATTCAGTTTGAGGTACTTGGTGATGCCTAACCCCTCTCCCTGGAAATGTGCATTACCAGGCGTCACGCAACCTGCTCTGTAGCGAGGCCTTTTTGGAAGTAGGTATTATCACTAACGTTTGGTTGCGCTGTAATTGTAACCAATTACAGATCGGCTTTATAGCCTAGTTTGTTTTAAATGAACTGAGTATTTTCGGTTCTGCCTTCCATGATTTGATTTGATGAATGGCGCGTCAGTTAGAGATCAGTAATCGTCATCAGTTGTCATAAGTCTAATGTCGGAGAAAGGCCCTCCCCGATTCCCTATAACCAACTGCAAGTGACAATAATCTACTGCGGTATAGATTAGGAGGTGGACACATAATACGAGAGAACAAAGCATTAGTTATAAATTACGATATTAAGTAAGAGTAATTACGCCATGTTGCAATAAACGCTGCTGCTGCATGCTGGAATAAATGATCATTAATCGCTCGTCAGCGATATCACTTAAGTATATCAAGCCTCAATACAATGAGGTATAGATTAGGAGGTGGACACATAATACGAGAGAACAAAGCATTAATTATAAATTACGATATTAAGTAAGAGTAATTACGCCATGTTGCAATGAACGCTGCTGCTGCATGCTGGAATAAATGATCATTAATCGCTCGTCAGCGATATCACCTAACCGTTACCAATCAAGTCTCAACACAAATCAATCTGCAAGGATTATAATAATAGGATAGTCCGTAACTATTATGTACACACTATTAATAAAGATTAAGTTAGGTTAAGTAAAGATGACACTTACCGAATAACTCCTTGAAGGGAATTAGATGGCAACTCACTTACTAAATACTGTAGGTATTACCAATTTTACGACACCGGCATCCCCTGCATTCTGTCACTCACACATATACTACATTAAGTACTAAATTAGTCTAATCTGGACTTTAACCCAACTATATTTAACTTAATAACTAATACTCGCTGTCTTGCGACAGCCCACTGTGACATGGCCTCTTGGTATTCACTGTGTAACTTAACTAACCTAGATCGGACGTCCGACTCTAGAAGCGGTCTAAAACCAACTGCCCAACATTTCTCTTCATTATCCTAAAATCACCACATTTTGACTCCGCGAACCCTTCGCCAGCCTCCTCGCCATACCATATCCCAAACGTTTTTTTTGTCTCATTCGTTAATTATTGTTTCCTAGGACCACTTGGAACTTAGTCAACAGATGCGACGTTCTATTGTTCTTAAAATTAGAAATAGGATATTTTTACGAATACTTTAGAAATTAGTTGAATTATGGCATCCGACCTGTCAGCCCCACACTCAGGCTCTTAATTTGTGTCTCACAAGTGATTCGACAGATGCGCTGGCTTGCTGGCTTTAAAACAATATCATAATATTTTGTTGTTAAGTTGGGGTAACCGACAGACTGTCACAACTGCAATAGAAACTGCATAAAAATCATCAATTTAACAGTTTAATAATGCTAGTTTGCTCGTGATTGTTTCATATGCAAAAATGCTTTTCTTTTTTTATAATAGACAATTTTTAAAAATATATATTGCTCCTATTTAGTTTTTCGCTTAGGTATCATACAAAAGCTTACACATAAATAGGCAACAAAGCTATTAAAACCGTTTCAATGCATTGCATTCCGACATGACAATTACTATTAGTGAAGCGTAAATTTATATCAATTTACGCAATAATGCATGACTATTGCGTTTAAATAATAAATCCGTTCTAATTCAGGTATAATACATCGGGGAAACAAAGTATCATTATTAGGTATAACGTATAGTTACGGGAATTAATTGTTTAGCGCTAGTAAGTTAAATTGTCCATTAGATTGAAAAACACTACTTTATACGCTGCTGACTGAGTCGCACACACCTTGGATGTTAGCTTTTATATCACGGATAGCCAAAGATGATGGTTAAATACTGGTGTAAACCTCAAGTGGCGTAAATATAATAACCTTATTCGTAATTATATTTTCGAGCCGTTTGGGGTTGAAACCCTCGTGCCCTGGGGTACGAGTACTCATGTTCTCTTTAAAGAAATCTCGAAATGGCTAGTTGACACTTCCCGTGACCCAAGGGCTGGCTTTTACTTCACCTTGGCCAGAGGCTAAGCATTGCCATACAACGCGGTAATGCCGCCAGTCTCATGTGTACATAATCACTCGACAGCGATGCGGATGAATTTTTCAAAGCCATATTTTAGTTTAAAGAACACATGAAAGGTAGTCTTCTTATAATACCTAAAAAGAAACTCATCGACACGAGCATCCTGCCCGTTCTAACCTATGGTGCACAAAGTTGGTCACTTACTGAACAACAAAAGTCCAAACTCAAGATTTGCCAACGGGCAATGGAGCGCAGCATAATAGACGTCAAGCGTACAGACCGAGTTAAAAACACCACCCTGCGTTCCATAACTCAAGTAGCAGATGTTGGAGAAAAAACAGCCAGGCTGAAGTGGGAGTGGGCCGGACACATCGCACAAATGCATCTGGAGAGATGGGCAAAGATCGTCACTGACTGGACGCCTGAGGGAGGACATCGCAGTCGAGGCAGGCCATGGCGAATGTTTTGTGACGATCTGATAAGGTTTGCAGGGCCAACATGGCCAGAAATCGCACAAGATAGGGAGGTTTGGAAGGAAAAAGGGGAGGTCTTTGCCCAGCAGTGGGACACAATGTAGGCTAACAAAAAAAAAAACTAAAATAATTTTTGTTTGTGAATATTTTTGGTTAAGTTAGGATATAAATTTGTTATTTTTAGTTGAATATATGATATATGACTCGTACAACTATACTGTCCCTACTGTCAGCTGTAAAAAAAATTAATTTGATAAACAATTTTTCCCTGACTGAACTTTCGTTGATTATAAAAGGAGGTTAATATTTCAGCGAAACAAAATTTGTTCATTTTTAATTTCAACCTAAAAGCTTAATTATTATTTTTTAAACCCCTAAATTCAGTTTTTTACCCACGCATGAAAATCTAGCTGGGTTTCCAACAACCAATCGTATTATCCATAATAAACAGGAGATGTATGATCTCTTTTTAAAAACTTGGGAATATTGCAATATAAACTAACTTGTCAGAGCCTTTTTACTCGAGTCGTGTGGACATAATTAATAGTGCGATGTGACATGCTGTGTCACTTTCAGAAGTCTGAAAGGAGATGTCCGCTTTTTGTATGGACGTTGGTTTTTTATTAGTCCATAATTCCGAATTGGATAAGTTAAATACACTTCTGGACACATCTATTGGCCCACCTTAGAGTTTAGGTTTCGATGGCCCCTACCGAAATATGATTGCTAGATTGAACAAAAACTGTTGATGCAGTTTTAAACCGGATACATTTTACCATCTTTTTCGATCGTATTGTTTTAAATTTGAATTCAGAATACTATACGACATGGAGCTACGCCTAACAAGTCGGATAACCGCCTTGTTAAAGGCAATTGATTTTTGAATAAAAAACATGTTTTATCAAATAAATGTTTAATTTAATAACGCGTGTTGCCTCCATGGGCATCTACCACAGCTCTCATACGATTAGGCATAGAGTTTATCAACCGCTCTATGAAATTTTGAGGGATCATCTCCCATTCCTCTTCTATGGCAGTTTTCAACTCCTGCATCGTCTGGACAACTGGCTGACGAGCCCTAACACGTCTTTTTAGCTCGTCCCACATGTGCTCAATGGTGTTCATGTCTGGGCTTCTGGCTGGCCAGTCCATAACTGTGATGTTCACATCCCAAAGATATTCCCTGACGATGCCGGCCGCATGGGCTCTTGCATTATCATGCATAAAAAGGAAATTTGGGCCCACATAGTCCGCGTATGGTATCACGTGAGGTTCTAAGCAGTCACAAATGTACCTTTCAGCATTTAATGTTGGCAGCCGTGGTCCTGTAACAACCTCAAGTTGAGTTTTGCCGCTCGCGGATATACCGCCCCAGACAGTCCATGAGCCACCGCCATAAGTAACCCTCTCTTCAAAGCAGCATTGTGCGAAACGCTCTCCCTTACGTCGGTAGACCTTCTTCCTTCCATCATTGCCATGTAACACAATTTTAGACTCATCAGAAAAGAGTACACGGCTCCAATCTTGCTGTGTCCAATTTAAATGACTGCGTGCGAAATGAAGGCGCGCTGTTCGGTGGGCTCGCGTTAGTTTGGGGCCATTAGCTGGCTTGTGTGGTACCATATCGCGTTCTTTTAACCTTCTCCGAACAGTTCGAGCGCTCACAGATACTCCGTGGAAGTCGCGAAGTTGGTTTTGTATCTCAATGGAGGTAAGGTGACGATTTCTCAAGCTGGTCGTCACGATGAATCGATCCTGCCTTTCAGTTGTGACCCGAGATCGTGGCCTTCCTTGGTGACGAACAAAGCCGCCAGTCTCTAGGTACCTCCGATGAACATTTCGGACCGCAGATCGACTTAAATTAAGTTGAGCACTCACGTTTCTTTGGCTGTGTCCGGCCTGAATAAGTGCCACAGCTTGGGCGGCGACTTCAGGTGAAGTATCCATAGATTATTGATAGAACCTCACCTTAATGTTAAGAATAAGTAATGTTTGTTGCAAAACCAAAGATATCAATCACTTTTTCAAGAATTAAATCCAAGTAAACCAATAAAACCAAGTTTTCTTAGTATTCGATTGTTTGATATCAACAAACAGGCTCCAAATTGTCTTTTGTTTCTTTAAATTCTGTGTTCGAAATTCAAAAAAAGACTATTGAATGAAATTGTGAATGTGCCAGGTTCAAAACTGCATAAAAACTTTTTGCTCGACCTAATATAAAATTTTAGCTAGGACCAAACGAAACTGAAAATACAAGGTGGGCCAAAAGATGTGTCCAGAAGTGTATATTATATTTGGATAGACATCCCAAAAACTAGTGGTTCTAGGTATATCCTAGACATAGGTCATATTATCCTAGATAATTAGAAAGGTTTGTTCGTTTTAGGAATAAATTCACACTAAAATAAAAAACGATATTTCTCAAAATTGGAGGATTTTAAAAATGTATGAAATACCTAGAACGACTATTTTTTCGGATGTCTATCCAAATATATTTATCTTATCCTCATCGGAATTATTGAGTAATACAAAAGCATTTTTGGAAAACTCCTTTTAAAACTAAACGACACTATATTTGAGAATAAATTTTTCATGAGTATGCTAGAGAGTTTTTTATTATTTTCTGCTTAGAATGGGTCAGCTCTCTGAAGCAGAAGACTCAGTGGACTAATTATAATCTTTAGAGCATGCTATAAACTTACTGACCTATTGTAGAGACACATAATGGCTGAAATAGATTTTCCATAACATTTTATAATTTTAAATTCTTAATCATTTGTCACCAGGACTTGGAATAACAAATCTTTTAGAATAATGTCTGTTGCAAAAATATCTGATAAATTGGTAAACAAATGTAATGATTTAACCTGAACAGAGTTTGTTTACAAAGGCCATAAGTGTGTAAAATGCGGTACTTTTAAACTTGCTTTTTCATAGAACTATGAGTAATATTGCTGCGTTGAGCATTATTGCCACTACACACGATATTTGCTCCTAAAAGAGAGAAAATGAACTGAAAAATTTAGTAGCGGCTGTACCGCTTAGCTTTAATACATTTTTCAAGCACATCCTTATTAAATGCATTCTGTAAGGTGATAAAAAATATACTTTACAAACTTAAAAAAAAAGATACCCAGATCACATACAGTTTATAACAGTTAAATAAGGAACAGCAATTTTTTTTTCGCGATTTCAAAGTTGGTCCCACAGTAAAAGTTATTCAGTTCGATGGACTAAAGTAGCACTTAAAGTTTGTAACGTTAATTTTTGAACACCTTTAAATAGTAGTTTATGGAAGCTGGATTTACCGCTGGATTCAGAAAGCGGAGGACTGGTCAGTGTGTCGATGTTAGGGAGAGTCCTAATATTATATGAACAGCATTGGCTGTCTATCACCTGAATGATGTAGTTGATTATACGTGTACCAACAATGTGTGGTCGTATTTAAAGGTACAATCCATCAAACTGAACAACTTTCTCCATAGAACCAACATCTTTATCGCGAAAAAATAATCAGCTGCATTTGGAGTAGGAATTAAAGTTTTGTATGTGACTTATTATTTTTTCGCGATTACGATGTTGGTCCCATGGAGAAATTTGTTCAGTTTGGTGGTGTGTACCACACCCTTCAATATGACCACACATTTTTGATACACGCTTTATAAGAGCTTGCAATAATTAACATCAAACACACAACACTTCTAAGTTACTATAATTGTGTATAATAATAATATGTCGGATCCGGTCAATAGTACGGACGCGTAACGAATCGCAAGCGCGCCACTGGCGATATCACGTGAGGTGCCCACGCCTACAGCGCGCTTCTACAGAGTCATGGTGTTTTAACCTGATGGTGACCAGAACAGTCTAGTCTCGGATCGCATCGGAGCAACATCGGGGTTACTATGCCACGGAACTGTATTCGATTCGTTGTGCTTAGTGATTGTGTTAGATTGTGATTTTAAACACCGTGTATCGTACTCAGTGTGTTTTCATTGTACGAAACCCATCTTCTGCCCACGTGTCTGTCTAAATCTAACTGAGTAAATCATGACGTTCCGACAAATAATATATCATTTATTTCGGGTAACAATGACCCATAACATAAATACCTTAGAGACTATCATACATATTTATAAAAACGACGAAATGTGAATAAAACTATTGTATACGAAATGACGGCGTCGTATTGCGCTGCGTGGTGTCGCGTAACCTTCCGCGGAATCGCCGATACACGACACCCTTCGGCCAAAACTCTTCCTTGATGACGGACGGACTATAAGTCTCGTGAGATGAATCTAATGATGTGCAAACATCGAAACCACTTAAGAACACGCAGAATAATTTATTCCAGTCATTGTCGAGTAACTTTTCCTTGTTCTGTCGAAAAATAAAACAGTTATGATAAATAAATATCCGTTATTCTCGTCTAACTTTTACTAGGGCCCTGTTTATTAGCCACGAGGTTATCTGACGTCGGGGGGTTCCGGCCCTTCATACATAATTCAGCGATGGCCGCTCATCATACGCCCATATCGGGTCGAATGTACCCCACACTTTATTGCTTATTTTTCTCCTCTAAATATTATATAATGATGCTTTCAGTTGCTTGACTTTTTTTTTGTGATGTGTGTTTGTTGGATTTGTAATTTGAATGTATGAATATAATTTGAACATGAGAGAAATGTTATAACACAATTAAAAAAAAGTAGAACTGGTTCGTGTTACGCCTGATAGAAACCGACATCTCTACCTGTTACTACCTCTTCAATAACAATCACCTAGGATTTATCCTGCATTACGAGTACATTGCATTTCGCACATTGGCCCAGAGAGAAGGACCAGAAAACTTATTTAAATGCTTCTAATTATTGCCGCTTATTTCCTTTAATAAATGTATTGTCAGCAAAAATACTATTTATAATTAATCCAGATTATCTAAACTGTCTATTCAAACCATAGCAGCATTTGCACAATTCCAAAACACATTCCTACACTTTATCAAAGGAACGCGCGTTGTAATAGTTCACAATTTCCATTTCAAAAATGGTGAACACAATACTGCAGACAATCCATTTGCCTCGCTTAGAACGTAACCAATAAAAGCCATAACTATCGAGCAATACCGGTCAGTTCGCAGACTCGAAAGTTCACAATGGATTCACAAAAACCGCCGCAGCGCCGACCAGTGTGCAAAACGAGTAGTATTAGTTGGGAATAGAATACTAAACTACTAGTTTCAAAATGACAGAAGTAGGACATAAAGAGGATATGCCTTTGTTTGAACTAAAAGTTCATAAAGGAAAAGATCACGTTCCCTTTTCAAAAATGACTATCAAGCCAGCTTGATTAAACAAAGCCAATAATTACCAGCCAGTTCGCAGATTCTCAGAAAGGCTTCACAAAAAATGCCCTAAACTGCGGTCGAGTTGCGCAAAATGCCCGGTTGTGTGTATAAAATGCAGGGAATTTTTGCCCGGTTCCCTTGTTTCCTGTGATGAACATTAACCTGCTGAAAAGCTGAAACGGCTCTCCAGTGTTGAATGCTCCACTCCAATAAAACTTTTGTTTTTCACCCACTAAAAATGCGCACGACCCATTTCAACGCAACGAGTGCAATTATGTTGGTTCCTATTAAATTTGGAGTTGGATATTGGGCGGGTACATTATTATTTTATGAAAATGATTGTACTGTTAGAATGTAATTAAAAGTATGACTGATGAGCTGGAATGCCTCACGTGCTTTTAAAATGTATTTTCATCTTATTTCACAGAAAATTCTACATGTTTTTGGATATAAGGAATACTCGGAACTTGCTTTGCTGAAAAATGTCTAATTGCTAAAAAAAACAGCAACTACCTTTCTTTGTGAGATGAAAATACTTCAGTAAACTTCCTTTAGGGCTAATTTTCAAATAGGTGGATAACTTTTACCTGAAGAATAAATGTGACAGTTTGACATATTTTCCATACAAAAGCTGTCAAACCGCCATATTTATTCCTCTGATAAAAATTATCTATTGAACAATCAGCCCTTAATTAAATACATGTACCGGGTGTAATTTTAATCACCATTAACAGCTTTTACTATATGACCAAACCTGAAATCGCAAAAAAAAGCAGCTGTTCCCTAGCATAACTCTTCAAAGTGTAGGGAACAGCAGATTTTTTTTTCGCGATTTCAGGTTTGGTCCCATAGTAAAAGTTGTTCATAATGATTAGTACAATGACCCCTTAAGAGGATAACGGTGATTAAAATTACTACCCAGTATTTTCATCTCTCAAAGAAAAATAATAATAAGTAGGTAAGTACATAGTAATATGCCTTAAAAGAACTCGGATTATGAAAACCCTGAAAATCAAACACACAATCGCCTATTTTCACATCGAGCAATTCGCCACACAATATGCCACGAAGCCATATATTTGACGCTAATTTGCATGCAGACCTTACTACTACAGCCTCTAATTTCCCAGACCATAACTCACACGCGGTCATGCCGACATGACAATCCACAAAACGTAGTCCTCGAACCGCACACCAAATGCGACGTTGCAAAGGGTTTCTTTACTCTATACGTGGCATCGCAATAACCAATGGTCGTCGAATTATCCATTTGTTACCTACATTTGTGAACTTTAACGGTATGCATATAGAGTACAGTTTTGTGTGAACAGTTATCGTGAATATGAGAACAAGGGTCGCTCCACACTATGTTTACTGGTTTCACACTGCCATTGCCATCGAGAAAGCAAACATAGAGTAGTGGTGGTGCGTATCGATAAAGGTTTATCGAATTTATCCATTAACTTGTGTGTTTTGGCGCTAAAATCGTTCAAGTGTAAGCTAGTCAAACAGAGATGTGTTTAAGATTAATCTCTATGGAAATATGGGGCTAAACATAAAGCATGAACAAGCTTTAGAACACTGATTTGATTGCTAAAAAAAATGATATCATAACTTTATTTCCAGAAAAATATATTATGTTGTTCTTGAACTAATCTAATAGTTTTGTCGGAAATCTGAAATAGAATGCTCGATTCTGATTTCCGCTATTCTTGGACCAGGCCTGTCTCCAGAGCCCAGTCCTCCACCATCTTGCCCCGTGTGTCCGTATACCGGGAACCCCAAGCCACATTCTTGGCGTTGAAGTCCCCGAGGAGGAGCACGGGAAGGGAACGGAACCCGACGACGACGGTTTTCAACTCCGCAAGGGAGTTTTGGAACTCGGCGAGAATTCGGTTCGGGGAGTAGTATACCCCTACCACGACAATCTCCCCGAACCGTGCCGCAACGCAACCCTGTCCTCTCTTAACAGCTTCGAGGGACAGGGTACCGGCGGCGGCCGACGAAATGAGGGTCACTGAGCCGCTCAGGTCCTCCACCCAGTAATCACTGGACGGGACAAAGTACGGCTCAGCGACCACGGCGATGTTAATCGACCACTGCGCCATGCTCTGGCTGGAGCAACAGATCCTGAGCTGGGGCGCAGAGGTTGATGTTCGCCTGGAGGAGGCGTAATGGAGCCATTACTGACATTCCATTTCATCCCCTCCCTGAGCCCCATGTGTGGGCCCTGCCGCAGTGGGTACGGCAGCGTCAACGGTAGAGGCGGCAACGGCGGCAGCTTCGGCAGTAACGGCGGTGGCGGCGGCAGAGGGCTTTCCCCTGCTCCGGGCTTTAGCGGGTGGACCACAGGCCTTGCTCCCAGCCCGGTGATGGGCCGGCTTGCCAGCAGCCGCACATAATAAGCAGTGCGGCGTGGCATTGCACGAACCGGCCTTGTGACCCGGCCTGACCACAACGGAAGCAATGACTGCTGCGGTCCACCTCCGAGGTGCATTTAGCTCCGACGTGGTTGCCCACTTGGCAACACAAGCACCTCAGAGGTCTGGGTTCCAGCACTTTCACCCGCGTGGAAGCCCAGCCCACCTGGAACCTTCGGCCCTCCCCAGCTATCTTTTGGGCGTAACCTAGCCGCGACGTTTCTCTCTTTGCGCCGCCGCCGCCTCTCCTTTCGCTTGGCCGCCCTTGCTGCCTTACCCGCCTTCCTCTTCTCCCCGGCCACCTGCCATTCGGCGTCAGCCGGAGGAGATTTAGGAGGCGGGGGCAGCCACTTCTCCGCTGCGGCTGGGGCCCTCGCAGGTGTCGGCACGGCCCCATCAACATACAACCAACTGACTTAAAGTTGCAAAAAACGTAAGAAAATTTGAATTTCGCGGGCTGTCCTGGCGATTCCCCCTTAAGTAAGACGTTGATTAACGATTTTTTATAAATAAACCTTTTGTCTGTTTCTTGGATGGCCTGAACGTCGTAATGCAAACTACAACCTATTGTTAATTTAGTTAAGTTTCTTTTTAAGTGAACTGTTATTTGTTCTTTGTGAAATAAAGCGACCGTCGAGGATGGATGGTCGCATCGCGTATTCACGTCAATATCAATAAGTCACATTTCACAATGGACGTTACAAACGCGCACTTTTTAGTATCGGGCAATAATTATAATTTACCTTACTGAGCTAGATAAAGACGTTGGTTAACAGGTATGCCACCCGTTTGGTATCAGTATGTTATATCGCATAATCTTAAGAACTAAGTTCATGCAAATTTATAATTAATAATTTTATTCGCGCGAAAACATCACGCGAATCTCAATTGAGAAACCAGTTCGGTACATTTGATCGCTAGTTCGCATGAACAACGTTCGCGCACGATGGTCGCCTAGTCGCTTTCTATTAGGACACGAGGTAGGTCTCATGTAATAGGGGCGAGCCTATTGCCCGGGCACAAATCCTGACTCAAATATATAGGGTGACTGGTAATTAGTGGCCGATACTTAAACACACGATTGTGTTCATGATAACAAACAACTTTTACTATGGGACCAAACCTGAAATCGCGAAAAAAAAATCAGCTGCCCCATACATTCATATTCGCATAACTCGTCAAAATGTCGTGTCGTGTTTGTTATCAAGAGCACAATCTTGTGTAAAAGTATCGGTCACTAGTTACCAGTCACCCTATATGTATAGCTTGCCTTATTAATACGCCAAGTGCCACAGTCTCAATGCTTACTGAGTTATAATAGGGATTGATTGCACCAGTATCTAAGCTCTGATTAATTCACAATAACAGTTGATATAGCTGGGTTAGTCTCGTGTCTGCTTCTATAAACCGTATAGCCATTTATCGTAATCCCAACTATTGTGTTTGGTTCTTGATGAGGAAGTGAAAACGGTTCACTGTTATTGTACGAAGATATTTAGTTTAATTAACTTAGTTAATTTTACATCCACATGTGTTGTTTACGAAATAGATATAGTCTTACTATGTCTACGTAGTTATGTAATTATTTGATTACCTATTAGTGTATATACTGTCTTACTAAGTGGCTACTAACTACTTACTAAGAGTAGCTCGTGGCTAAGTAATAATAGCCGCATGGGTCGATCCATCAGGTTCAGCTACGCTTGCCGGGGTTGGTCCGTGGATGGGTGAATCTTTACATACCGAGACTTCTCCGTACCTCGGAAAGCACGTTAAGCCGTTGGTCCCGGCTGTCACTGGTGGATCCTTGACAGTCGTTACGGGTCGTCAGAAGCCCGAAAGTCTGACAACCAGTCTTACCAAGGGGTATCGTATTACCCAGTTACTGGGTTGTCTAGGTCAGATAGGCAGTCGCTCCATCTAAAATACTGGTATCCAGCTGCATCCGGTTAGACTGGGAGCCGACCCCAACATAGTTGGGAAAAGGCTAGGCAGATTGATTTTTAGTGTAAACATTGGTGGGATGCTTACAGTTCCGTACATCATTCATGTTCAAATTATACACTTGAGAACGATGCAGAACGTTAAAAGCGTCCGTAATAAAAATATAAAAAAACCGGCCAGGTGCGTGTCGGATCCCTAAATCGAAAAATTGTTTTAACAAACCCACAATATTTTTGAAAGACCCATTCAACAACACCCCACACCATGGGGTGGACGAGAAAAAAAAGACATCCCCACTTTACGTGTACAGAAAGTAAAAAAAAATGTTTTCATTGTTTTATTTTACTAATTTGTCGGCGTGATGAATATATCCATGCCAAATTTTACCTTTCTAGTACTAAAAGTCTCTGAGCTAAGCTGCGGACGGACAGACGGATACAGCGAAAGTAGAAGGGTTCCTTCCAACAAATCCAAAAATTAAATTAAAATAAGCCGTGGCAATATAACTGTTTTTTTTTGTTTCTATGCAAAGACCAAAAGTTTTGTAAAAGGAGCTCTAATCCTGCCGACAAACTGTTTTTCAGTTTGGCAGGTTTGAAAATTTTGTAAGTGTTACTAAACAAGTAGGGTTATAAAAAAAAAACATTTATTTGGACTACCAAATAAATGTTTTTTTTTTATAACCTTACTTAAGATTGGCAGCTTTCCGGGTAATATCCGTGATTTTGGTTTTGGTTTTCAGCTACAACATCAAACTGAAATTGTGAGAGGATACGAAACTGTCACAAAAACTGGCTTAACAGACGAGTGCCACAAAAACCATCATGTATTCTAAGTTAGCAAAATGCGGTATACTATACTGCATTTTGTTAACTATTTTGCAAACTTCTATTAAACTATCGTTTTTGTTTTTATTGTGATCGCTGTTGTGTTAATTAAAATTTGTTTGTGTATATCTCGTGTCCTTGAACAGGTCAGGTATATTTTCTATACTCTAAGTTCCCTACTTATTAGCAAAATGGGCCTACCTCGGAATGGCAGTAGGCTGTGTGGAGCGTGTCGCAAATTAAGCCCCACATTCTATCCTGCCCTTTATGCCTCAAAAATGCAGCCAAAGTAACATCTGCGTTGCCACCGTAGACGCCGTAGAAGTGGTGAAATTTTGGACCAACACAAACTGTCGTGCCATCGACACGACGAAGAAAAGGATTAGCAAAATTAACCATTTTGGTCTCTTGAAGCTTGAACATAAAAATCATGCATATGTTATTACATCTATTGACATTATCAAACACGTAGATTAAGATATCGTGCTACTAATAGGATAGAAGGAAATTATTATCAAAACGAAACCTCTTGCCAAAAGCGGTGGTGATTGTCACAGACGAGAACTTTCCTGCTCCAATAAGGAAACTCGGGATAATAATATTTGTTCAAATGTCAGAAAGCCGACAGACAAAAGCACTTAGCGTGTTATCTTTTACTGGATTCACTCTTTATTTACTTACATTATTAATAAGCTTGACGAATATCACGTAATTGTGTCGCTCTCCAATTTCAGCATTATTATTGTCAAAATTCATCACAACTGTTCTCAAAAACGGTGAAGGGAAACATCGTGCCGGAATTCAGCATATAATAAATATTAAATAACACGTTGCCCCCTTGTCACTATGCCACTAATGTGCTAGCGACCGTTTCCGGGGGCCCATTATTCAGTGTGAAAGTCAGCCCCAGCCAATTTATCTGTGTATATTATATAACATTGGTCAGACAGGGGACATAGTTCTTCCATAGTTTAAGGTACCCAATCCACTATAGCCAGCCAAATCCATAACCCAATTTGTTTCGTTTCCATATTCTGCAAAAGTCCTACACCAACCAGGGGTTGTCCTTGGGTGCACTTGCATAGTGCATACAGGGATAATCGTCGGCTGGTGCATCCTCGTCATTTAAAATTATCTAAGGGGCCTCATCGTCTTCGTAGGGGCTTCGGCCCCTCGTACGCCTTCCAAAGTTCCGGGACTCCCCAGGGTCCCGAGATATGTCAAATAATAAATATAAATATTCGAATAAAAAATTCGAAGACATGTGACATCCACCAACTTTCACTGGTACTACGTGTGGATTACGGCCTACTCAAAGAAGAAAGAGGCCTATGTGCCAGCAGCAGCAGTGGGGACGTTATAGGCTGATTACAATTAACACAATGGTGAACTACACTATCACCACTTAGGTAGGTACTGTATAGGGGAGTTTTGTCAAAAAAATCGTCAGTGACGTAATTAGAATTCCACTATGAGTTTTAATTAATATTTAGTTACAAAATGTAATGAAATTGTTAAAATATAGTATAAGCTGTATGAAAATAGTATTTTTTGAAGAAAATAATTACGAATTTTGAAAATAATTATAATTTTAATTAAATTCTGTAATTAAGAAATTACATTACTTACGTTACTAATTTTAAAATGGTTTTAAAGAAAATTAAAAGGTGTTCAGTATTTCTAAACATTATTTATGAAATTTAAACAATAAAATATTAATAAGTCACCTTATTAAAATCTAAACAAAAAATGTTTTAACACTTCAGCCTACATGGCGTTTCCATGCAACCTCCGCAAGTATTTTAATAATAAGTTGATAGCATGATAAATATTATAATGAGACAAAACGCTACTTCGAATTTAGATAGACAGAAAATAATAGAGACAGAACTCGTCAAAATGTAAGGAACAGCAAATTTTTTTCGCGATTTCAGGTTTGATCCCAATGTAAAAGTTGTTTCTCCGCTAGGAGTAATAGTGTTCTGTGATAGAGACTCAGTCAAGAGAGTTGACAGAGCGAGTCATCATGTAATAAACGTAAAACCGACTCTAAAAATAATTATTCGTTCAATACTGAATATAATCTTGTATTTTCGCCTTGCGTTAACAGTACGGTTAGAATGTTGACATTACATAATATTCAATGAAAATAAGCTAAGAACTTTATGTTGTAATATTCTAGTCTGCATGAGGAGCTCGTGGCTAAGTAATAACAGCCGCACGGGTCGATCCATCAGGTTCAGCTACGCTTGCCGGGGTCAGTCCGTGGATGGGTGACCATCTTTACATACCGAGACTCCTCCGTGCCTCGGAAAGCATGTTACGCTGTTGGTCCCAGCTGTCATTAGTGGATCTTTGACAGTCGTTACGGACCGTCAGAAGCCCGAAAGTCTGACAACCAGTCTTACCAAGGAGTATTGTATTACAGATAGACAGTCGCTCCAATACTGGTATTCAGCTGCATCCGGTTAGAATGGAAGGCGACCCCAACATAGTTGGGAAAAGGCTAGGGCTACCATTAGATATAGATCTGTAGAGGCTAACTCTGTGTAGACTTTTGTAAATGCGAGTTAATCATCAGAAAATTGACTAACAGCATGTGCCATTTGCGCTGTATTAGTTCCTACTGCACACATTGCGTGAGCGTTTCCAGTGCTATCCGGCTGGAGTATTATTAGGTAATTAGCGAAGCTGAACGGAAGCTAATTCATTATTACTAGATTGTAACCAGCATGAGTGAGTGATGAAGTTTTTCACAACGGCAATGTAAATGAAGGCCTTGTAATATGTTAAAGACTTGACGCTCATAAGTTTGCAAACAATATCAAGTAATACTCGTATAATACAATACTCGGTGTATTGTGTAAAAATGATAAAGGCGAATGGAAGTTGGAAAGTGGATAAAGCTACACGATTTATTTTAATGTTTTATGACTAACTTAAAGCTTCCAAACAGGAAGTTAGGAAGTGGGATTTAAAAGAAATATTACCAATTTTAACTACCAACTTAAACGTTTCAATTCAAATAAAGCTTTTGAAATAAAAATGGGAGCGACATGAAATTCCACAGTTCTATTTACCTATTGCAAAAAATAACAACAACTCTGAAGCTATTAGGGTACCTGCTCGCTTCATTGTCCACTCGTGTATATTGACCGTTTTTCCGCATTGCAATGGCACGCACGTAGTGTGAGTGTACTAATCGTCGGTGGTCACTATAGTCGTCACGTCGACTACATCTACATAATACTCGTATGTTATTAAGAATCCGAACATAACATGTTGAATGGAAAATATTAACTAGAAAATAACTTGGAAGGCAGTCGGAGTTTTCTTACACGACCTCAACATAAACAAGTCCAGCCCGCTGGGAATGTTCAACGCTGTCTTCAACCAGCTATGCAGATGGCTACAGGAGTTCACCCACACACAAGCGAATATTGGTGGTCCTCGACACCGGACTGCAAGCAGTCCAGGAAGACTATGCCATCCTTAGATAGTAAGCTATTGCTTATATGCGTTTATTACACCTGGACAGGAACGGCCTGCGCCTGGTGACGGGGACCATCACAGGACCACTGCTCACTAAATACAAACACTTCCACACAATAGGCATAACGGAGAGTCCACGACGGAGGGTTTGCATGGAGGCTGAGGAAACCGATGCCCATGTGCCTTTTGAATGCACAGGCTTTACCCAAATTAGAACAGAAACCCTCGGAGCACCTTGATCTTTTACAGATGTTCTGAATGGACCAGGAGACGTGATAAACTTCTGGCGGGAGGTGTGCTGGTTGGAATAACCACTGACGGCCGCCGTGACTCACGTACAATGGTCCATTTGAAGGACCAAGTGCGGAACCAAACCCAATAGAGAACTTGGAAGGCAATTGTTCTATGAGATTGCATTGTGATTCGAAACTAATCAGCACATTTTACCATAAATAAATAAACATTTATTTCAGAATTACTTCCATATTTGTTAATAACAATGTAAACTTATAGACTAGTGTTAGAGACATTTATTCTAAGCTGCGGCTGCGTGAGGCACGCTGATCCTGGGAGATGTCTACTTGACTGCGTGCAGTCGTATCCACCGCCCCAAGATCGGAGAGTCCCACTATCAGCCAACGTTCTAAGAACGGGGCTGGCGCAAACACGGCGTAGCTGAGATGCGCATGTTTTGCGCATGATAGCTGAAAAACTATCAACGTCCGCACCGGCAAACATGCCCGACGTACACGACACCCAAAACGTGTTGTTATATTGTGCGCGCAGGCCATTATATGCCCTCTGCGTAATGTTCACCCACAGGCTGCACGTTTAAAAGGATTGGCAGTAGGCATTGAAAAGTGTCACCTTAACCTGACCCGTACAACGTGCAAACCTGTGGGCCAACATCCCACATCTAACAGCCAGCGACCTGCGCAAAAAAAGACACGATAAAGCTATGATTTTCTAGAAAAGCGTTGACTGCCATATAGCGGCCGCAGTGACGGCCGTCATAGAAGTGATGGCAGCGGGGTTTGACTTTACGTGTCAAAAAACGCTCTATACGAAAACACACCAATGTACTTTCATTAGTAAGGTTTCAGTGACGTTATTCAACGGTGAATTGTGAACGCTGTGTAGCGGCCACCACAGTCTTAGGAAGTCCTAGCTTTACTCTGTAGTAACGGTCTTAACCCACGTTTTAGTTACTGATTCGATGTGAACGCCACATAGCAACATAGCTCATCTGAAAGAATGACTGAATATTTATCGCCTAAGTCTTATTTCATCCTTACGGATGAACTTGATGTAGACGGTTAATCTAACTGGCTAATGTTGAAAGTGATGTTTTTCATAAATAACACTAAGGGTGGGTTGGTTGTAAGCTGGTGCAACTCATGTTTGTTAAAGTTCCTGTTAGAGAAAATTTTGTTGTTCCATTTGACAATTTGTTAGTTGACGTCATAACTTTAAACTGTAACCTTAACCGCCCATGCTTCGCTGGTTAAAGTTATTGTTATATATCTATCACTTCTGTCAGACGCATCAAATGTCATGTCCCTGCTCCGAACTTTATCTTTTACATTTCACATAACGGTGCAACAGCAGGTAGTCATTCTATTGTCATTTTAACTTTGACTGAAACTATAACCTAGCCCTTGGTGCAACCCACCCTTAGTTCTTCGCAGACCTTAATGTAAATAAAAACTCATAATTCACCAAATAGTTTAATTTATCATACCCCCTCCATCCTACTCATATCAATAGTCATCCCCAGATGCATATCTGAGTTGCCTTCACAAAACCCACGGGACATATAATTCCGGTTATTTTCTGCTATGTGATATAACCAACATTAGTACAAACAAAAGAACAAAAACAAAAGAACATGGTTTCAAAGCCTTTTGGGACGACCTCAAAACGGGTACAAGATAGGCTTACTGATGTCTATTATTATAATCCCAAGTACTTAAGTTAGGCTATTCTGGGATTTTAGGTTAATTTAGTAGGTACCGCTGTTCAAAGTGTTTGTGAACGTAATTCGCACTGTTGTACTTTTAGTATAATTATTAACTCCGTGGTAGTAAAGAGCACCTATACCTATGTATTCATGTAGGTATTACTTACATAAATACTGCTTTTATGTAGGTATTACCTAAATAAATCTTGCTACATAAATAGTTGCACTGGGCTGCACTAAGCTCGCGTGGTAGATTACAGCCCACTCCCTATCGACGAGGCTTGAGTCCCAGCATTATAGTTTAAGCTAAATACGTTTTTTTACTACCTACCATTTCAATCGCAAAGCTTGATTCCATTATTAGACTGCTTAGACCTTTTCCTACCAAAGAAATAATGTTGTAAACCGAAGTCCGGAACAAAAGCACAGTAAGTAGGCAGAAATTAAAAGAAATAGTACCTACTTACTTTATTTTATAACACGGCTCATATTTTTCATCCTGATTCCTGACAACTTTCTACGCTATTTATCAAAGGATGACTTGATCAAACTTTAAAATATTAATAGCCAAGACATGCTCGCTTAACCATCAGCTTATTCCGCTTAAACAACTGTTAAAAACTCTTTAGTAGCTATTCGTCTACTCGTTATTTACGCTTAAACTTGTACTGGCGGAATTACCCGGTGAAGTTAAGCTGGATGATTGCGCTTCGCTCGCGGTGAGTCCGGGTTTCTGTGTCAAATGCACGGTTCAGCCGGGATTTAAGTATCAAACAACAAAAGCAACCCGATTTAGAGATCACGGTATTACAATGTGTAGAGAAATTACGTATCAAGATAGGTTAAGGAGCCATAACATGGCGGAATGAGGGGTGAAAAGGAATTAAAGATGATGTAAAAGTTAGACATGTATTCAATTTACTACATACGAGTAATTCGACAGAACTGAAGACTGATTATTATAAATCTTATTTTAAGTGTAAACACAGGTATACATTCATTTTGGCGTTATTCTCTGTCTAAATGCAATAGCTGTTTTTAAAAGTAATTCAATGACATAGTGATGTGTTGCCCACTATTAGAAAACCAGACAGCTCGATAAAAAAACAAGTGCATGTGCCTTCTTCCCTTTTAAGCTTGTAAGAAGATTTCATAACATAACAAGACTGAAAAGAAAAACAAAAACCGGCCAAGTGTGTGTCGGACTTCGCTCATTTAGGGTTCCGAACCAAATCTGATTTATCTTTATATTGGTATTTTTTAGTAAAATATGCGTAATAATAAACATTACCACCAAATTTCAAGTTAAAAAGGAAAAATGGGAAGGAAAATTCTTCGGAACAAAATTTTGTAAAAAAAAAAGCTGACTTTGGTGGCTTCTCATTGCTTTGTTTTCCAATATTTTTTTAAACAAAAAATAAAGCATATATCTACTCAACAAGTTCTAAACAACAACATTATTGTTTTCGCAACCCCCTTAAGCTGTATGGGAGCCCCCTCAAAAACATTTAAATAAAAATGACAATTTGTATGGCTTTGGATCCACAAGATGCTTGTACTGTGAAAATTTTAAGACTATAGCTCCAACCGTTTGGCTGTAAAACCTGTCTGACAGATGACGGACAGACGTACAGACGGAGTGACAGCTATAGGGCTCCGTTTGGACCCTTCGGGTACGGAATCCTAAAAAGAAAGAAATGGATATAATGTGGACATAATGAACGTACATGTCTCTCAAAGCCGCCGGGGTCGCGGGTAGTTCGAAAGAGATACCGTGGCCCTGGCACGGGCAACTGAAGGAACATGGGTGGGTTTTAGCCAGTAAAAGTCTGACACGCCCTCCCGCTCTGCCCAGAGCGGGAGAAGTCATTTGATGATATCCCATCCACAAAAAAAAAAAAAAAAAGATGTCTCTCAAAGTACCTCGTAGTCATCGTCCTGCTGCATATCCAAAGTCCAGACGCACAGCTATTAACTATCCTAAAGAGCTATAGTACTCCAGATATTTTTATGCAGAATCCCGGTATAAAAAGTTAATGAAGCATGTCCAAGTACGAGAAGATCATTAAAAACGAGTGTCCGTTGTCAAGTTTTCTCGCAAAGTTACTGTTCGCACTAACCGCAATGAAATTAATCACACGATAAAATGCAGGGAAGGGAAAGAGTTTTCTAACTTCCCTATTTAATGGCTTACAAAGACCGGATAATTGGATTAAACGGAAGGTAATTCAGCTATTTTCGCCGTGTTTTGTGAAGCCAATGTTGTGGTGGTGTTTTTATTTAAGCAAACTATGCGCTGCATTTATGGTTTAATGGGCTTATTTTTGATTTTGAATTTTTAATAATCAATTTTACTTTATCACAAGTAATAAGATCATTCTAAATGGCGTACGTCTCGGTCTCAACACAGGATGGATGAAATGGCGACAGGTCACAGGAACAACTTGCAACCCACGGATGCCCCTCAAGTTTAAGGGGAAAATTTACAAGTCCGTAATAAGGCCTATCGTACTTTATGGATCGGAATTCTGGGCCCTGAAGAAGGCGGATGAAAAAAGAATGCATGCAGCGGAGATGAGAATGGTGAGATGGATGTTTGGAATGACGAAAATGGTTAAAGTAAGGAAAGAGTATATAAGGGGAAGTTTGAAAGTGGCGCCAGTGATAGAAAAGTTGAAAGGAAATCGGTTGGCTTGGTATGGGCAGATGATGAGGAAGGAGGAAACACATGTGACTAAAAGAGTGATGAATATAAAATGTTGATGGATGGAGAGGCAGAGGAAGGCCTAAGAATGATATGAAAGAGAAGGGAGTGAATATAGAGTGACCCTTGACAGGGGAGAATTGAAAGAGAAAACTAGTTGCGCCGACCCCAAGTAACATGGGATAAGGGCAAGAAGATGCTGAATAAGATCATTATAAATTAAACTCGTTACTTACTAGATTATTACTAAGAGTACTTTAACATAAACACACACCACATGTTAGCATCTTGTGTTAAAGCCTAATTTTCAAGAGTGAATATGGGAATAATTATGCTTGCCGCGGTTGGTCCGTGGTTGAGTGACCATCTTTACATACCGAGACGCCTTCTTGTCTTGGAAAGCACATTAAGTCTTTGGCTACTGGCTGTCATTCGTGGATTTTTGACGGTCATTACGGATCATCAGAAGCCCAATCAGTATACTAAGTGGTATCGTATTACCCAATAACTGGGTGGTGGAGGTCAGATAAGCAGCTCCATGTAAAATCATAGTTGGGAAAAACCTAGGCTGACGATGATGATGAATTTTAAGAAACATACTCACCTATGTACAACGGGCATTATTGTACATAAACCAATGTATAGCAGGCCACACGTCAGTGGTAACACTGATCTTGAGCTGGTCTAATTTAGTACTGAGCTTCAATAAAATAGGAGGCCAGCTAATACTGGTTTTGTTACGGCTTACCGTACCAACTTAGATATTAATATACTCACTGGGATTCACCGCATGGCCTTCGTCGACCACGTGCATCGATAGGTGGAGGAACACCAGCAACGTTGCTGACAACTGCAACAAAGAAATGAGAACATTAAAAAGATAATTTTCAAAAACCTTTTTCTTAAGAAGAGTTCGTCCAGTATATTTTTTTTTCTTTTTCACAATATGGCGTCTGGTTGTATATTGAATTTTGATTACTGTCATCTGTCAGGTCTTTAGTGACACTTACAAGATTTAAAAAAATCGATTGACGTAAGAATCATCAAATCCGGCCCATGCGTTTGGTCTCTAGAGCGCCACAAAAGAACAAACATACATACATATATACAGTGTGAGTTTTCTTAATGTGCACGTATCGAAATGATTAATTTTATCAACGGATTTATAAAAAAAACTAAAATAAAAATAAATTGCCTCTACCTGTTGAAATATTGTACGTAGCAGTGTGCAAGAGGGAAATATGTTGTAATTGAGTTAAAAACAAAGTATTTTTATAAATCGTGATAAATCGTTTAGTTTAAAAGTTCTACCGTTTTGTTTACACAAGGGTCAACGAACAAGAATTTAAAAAATGCTATAGAAAAGTATTTTTTTTTTTAATACATAATTATTCCGTCAGTTAAATTAAGCATAGTTTCCCTCATTTCGTTAAGTGTAATTATAAATACTCACACTGTATAGGCTGATAAACACATACCCTCCTTTGGGTCGCACAGTCGGGTAAAAACACAGAAAGATGATATATTTATACCACCAGACATATTTATTTTTAGCAGTTTCACCGGCCGTTGATAAAAAGCTGTCATTTTTGTCCGGTATTTTTTGACTGACAGCGGATAAAATTATTCTAAACCTAGATACGCATACCCAGTGTAAATATTATATTTTCTAAAGTACCTAAAATTCTATATTTAAAAACCGCCGCACTTCACTCAACATTTCGATACAAATATTTCATGAGTGCGAAAAATTTTAGCCCTACTCATACGCGTACTCTCTTAACCCTTTTAAAAATGCAAGCCTTACTTATAACATCACTGACACGGGTGAGTAATTATTTTTTTAGGTCCATTCTCCTCGTGACACCTTTCGTAAGCCGTATGCTGTAAAAATGCCAACAACTCTAGAGTACAATGCGACTACTAAATTGCATTAAAATTCCTCTTTGTCCTGACGCCGGAGCAAAATGAAAAATTGTGTTGGTACCCGCAAACCCGGTCTTGGATACACCTCTGAGCTTTTTGTAAATAACGCTGCAAGTATTTTATGAGCTGCCTCTGCTATTTAATATTTAATTTCACTGAGTAATAGTGTATTTAATTTTATGTCCACAATAATCAGCCTATAACGTTTCTACAGCTGGGACACAGACCTCCTCTCAGTGAGTGGGTGTGGGCCAGTGGCCATCCACCACGCGGACCCAGTGCGAGTTGGTAGATGTGTGGTATGTATACAGTCAACAAAAGAGATATCTAGGCAGGGTATACTAACATCCCAAAGTTTGAATATCACAAGCGCACCAAACACATCAAGCTGAAACATTTTTTTGTAAGAGAATGTGTTAACAACGGCGACTTCGACATAACGGAGCACCAGTTGGCTGATATGTTAACCAAACCACTGTTCGGCCCCAGGCTGCATAATTTGAGTTCAGCATTGGGATTAAAGAATATTTCACCATAATATTCTTCTATGGTACATTGGTTGCTATGATACATAAAGATGTTTAATCACTTATAATAAAATATTAGGTTGGGGAAAAAGTGTTTTCGCATTATAGTATGTATGAACTTAAAATAAAATCTCTTTGGCTATACTATTTGTATCTGGCTGGTTTTGGTATCATTGAAAGTTTAAATTTTAAAGAACATAATTCTAAATTCAAATTAGGAAAATATGTGATATTCATTTGATTTTCGTACTGTCAAGATGAGTGAATCTAATAAAGAAATTCGATACATTTTAAAATTTTACTACAAAAAAGGTAAAAATGCAACGCAAGCCGCGAAAAAAATTTGCGATGTTTATGGACCCAGTGCAGTGTCTGTGAGAGTAACACAAATTTAGTTTAAGCGTTTTCAATCCGGAAATTTTGATGTCAAAGATGCACGTCGCTCTGGTCGCCCTATTACGGATAAAATGGATGCCATTTTTGAAAAAGTGGAGCAAGATCGGCATATCAGTAGTTACGACGTAGATGAAGAACTGGGAATTTACCACAAAACAGTTTTGGCGCATTTGAAAAAGACTGGGTACACAAAAAAGCTCGATATTTGGATACCTCACGAGCTCACTGAAAGAAACCTAATAAACCGTGTACTCATTTGTGATTCTTTATTACGACGTAATGAAACCGAACCATTTTTGAAGAAGCTGATAACTGGTGATGAAAAGTGGATCACGTACGACAAGAACGTGCGAAAAAGGTCGTGGTCAAAGGCCGGACAGGCTTCACAGACTGTGGCGAAACCCGGGTTAACTCGCAACAAGGTGATGCTGTGTGTGTGGTGGGCTTGGAAGGGCATTATTGTGGGGGAAGCTGTTATTACCAGGCAGGACCATCGATTCTGAACTCTACTGCAAACAACTGATGAGATTAAAGCAAGAAGATGAGAGAAAGCGGCCGGAATTAATCAACAGAAGGTGTGTGGTTTTTCATCATGATAACGCTAGACCTCACACATCTTTAGCCACTCAGCAAAAATTAAGAGAGTTTGGCTGGGAGGTGTTAATGCATCCGCCGTACAGTCCTGACCTTTCACCTTCAGATTTCCACCTGTTTTGGTCTCTTCAGAATTCTTTAGGCAGTGTCAGGTTAACATCACGACAGGACTGCCAAAACCACTTGTCGCGGTATTTTGATCAGAAGTCCCAAAATTTCTATAGCAATGGGATCATGTCCCTACCTACAAGATGGCAAAAAGTTATCGAACAAAATGGTACCTACATACTTTAGATAAATGTAAATAATGTATATTAAAAAATGTTTTGAATTTTCTTAAAAAATGCGAAGAAACTTTTTCCCCAACCTATTACTATGTGCTTTCAGTCCTAAATATTGTATTTCTTATTTGTATGTGAATTGCTTCATGTTCAATTTCGTGAAAATATACAATTTTGTGTTGGTGTGTTACAATGTAGGAGTATTGCAAAAACAAAGTAATATAAAATTGAACATGAAGCAATTCACATATAAATATGTTAGTATACCCCTGCCTAGATATCTCTTTTCTTGACTGTACATAAAATTAAATGATGGTTGTGTGTTGTCACATGTGTTCGAATTGTTGGTTCTAGGACATGTCGGTTTCTTCACGATTTTTCCGTCTTCGTTTTGAGAGCATCGGAATTATATGTTGGTATGATGAATTATATTATTTCATTATACATTTTTTTTATATGTAATTAAAAAAATATTTTTTGAACAACAAAAACAACTATTTTCCTTTTTTTTCTTTTCTTTCTTCTCCTTTTTTTTCTTCTCTCCATGTAAAATACTTGTATTCAGCTGCATCTGGTTAGACTGGAAGCCGACCCCAACATAGTTGGGAAAAGGCTAGGCAGATTGATTGATAGTATATTAATTCTACCTTTTCATACAGGATTTTAAAAGTATTCTTAATGTATAACGTAGATTATTTAAATCGTTATCTTATGTACATAACAATTTACTTGATTCGTCTGCTACTACTGCGGAGCGTGCGCACCTGCTGGCTATGGGTAAGTGGGAGTCGGGTCTCTGGCTTCATGCACTACTGTCGTCGAACATAGGCACTTTGTTCAACGACACTACTTTTCGCCTCGCTGCTTCACTGCGACTAAGAGCTCCTTCTTGTTCTCCTCATCTACTTTACCAGTCGACAATGATGCGAAGGAAGTTTTCGTTGCCATATTTTAGTTTTTTAATAGTTTTAGTTATGTTAGGATATATTTTTGTTATAAGTAAGTGGGAGTCAGGCTTGTGGCTTCAGGCGCTCCCGTCATCCACCATAGGTACTATGATGGATGACTCATCGTTTCGGCTCGCTACGTGTCTCCGCTTGGGCGCACCTTGTGTTGCTCCGCATCGGTGTCACTGCGGTGAAGCTGTCGACAGTCTCGGGCACCATGGCCTGTCCTGCTACAGGAGCGCAGGTCGCATAGCACGGCACGCCAGCATCAACGACATTATTCGTCGAGCTCTTGTTACCGCCGGCGTACCAGCGGTATTAGAACCAAACGGCTTGGTACGTGACGATGGGAAGAGACCAGATGGCATGACGTTGTTGTTTTGGAAGATGGGTAGGCCTCTGGTGTGGGACGCAACCTGTGTCGACACCCTTGCGCCATCTCATGTTCCAAGCACGACGTGCTGTGCTGGCGCCGCTGCTGCGGCTGCTGAGACCCTCAAGCGGCGCAAATACTGTAACCTTATAGGTAACTACAGTTTTGAGCCGTTTGGGGTCGAAACGCTCGGGTCATGGGGCCCGAGTGCGCGTCTACTTTTTAAGGAAATTTCTCGCCGACTGGTCGAGTCTTTACGTGACCAGAGGGCTGGCTCATTCTTTGGCCAAAGAATTAGCATTGCCATTCAACGTTGCAATGCTGCCAGTCTTCTGGGCACGTTCCCGGATGACATCGATGCGGACGAGTACTTCGACGCCTAAGTGTCCTTTTGTTTTGTCTTTATTTGTATAGTTAGTTAGTTAGTCATTTACATTAAATTTTATAAAATAAATAATTAATAAATTTTGTTATAGTTTTAGGTTCTGTTTATATTACATTAAAAAAAAAAAACATTAAAAAAAAGTTATCTTAAAACCCTATTTCTCTAAATGACGTATGGTGCTATAACAACGTCACTTCATGTTGTAATTTTTTTTCACTTCTGAGTAATTAAAACGGGACACGACAGACTTATTACAATATCAATGGTCGCGTGATGGTGGATTAGTATTCGTGTGTTTTCACTGCTACTGTGTCACGATGTTGTAGGTATACTGATACCTATACTTTTACGCCAAGTAGATATTATGTAACTGAACTTCATATTAGAAGTGATGTAGGCTACACTTTATAAACAGTGGTTTGCAGGAAGTTAGGCATAGAACTCACAGTTATCAAATCAGTATGGAACCGAAATGTACGAATCTACGTTGTTCTTGGTTCCACAAATAAACAATCCTGCTTTACCCTACGGTGTAACTGTACTGCCTGTATAGGTATCACAGTAGTGCAGTGTGTACCGGAATTTATACGGTGCAGTAGACTAACATTATTTTGAGGTGTAGCTTTTGTCGTCCGGCACTATTGTTTTCGGCATTCGTATTGCAATTTTATCACCTCCGGAGTGTTTAGCCTAGACCATGGAAGAATATTAACTGCCAGTACTACGTAGGTTTATAAAACATACAAGAAATGTAGCATTCAGTCTTTGGTTTTTCGAAAACTAATAATGTAAACGTTGGCAATTCAACTTTGGAAGAAAAAGATAAACAAAGAATAACGATTATTTGGCCACAGCTCGTGAAACCCAAAATACAAATAACAAAATAAAAAGTGAAAATCATGTTTTAAATAACAATAGTGTGTGGCTCACAGCATAATCAGCCTACAATGTTCCCACTGCTGGGACACAGGCCTCCTCTTTTTTGAGAGGTACTGGGCCGATGGACCTGTTTCTACCAACCCGCACTGGTGGATTACCACCACGTAGGTCCAGTGCGGGTTGGTAGATGTCACATATCTTCAAATTTTTGGTTCTAGGACATGCCGGTGTCCTCACGATGTTTTCCTTCACCATTTTGAGAGCAGTGACAATGAAATAATTTACACAAAGTAAAGCGCCTGTCTGGGTTGCAACCTACGACCTTCAACTCGTAAGTCGCGGTCGTTACAACTGGCCCTCCACTGCTCCCGTGTGCCTCACCTTACTTATTTGGCGCAGCCATGAGGCACACACTATTATTGTTAAAACATTATTTTCACTTTTTTTTTTCTTTTGTTCTTTGTGTTTCACGAACTGTGTCCAAATAAACGTGTTTCTTTCTTTCCTTCTTTCACGGCTACGCCGAAAAGGTTCATTTCAGCATTAATGTCAGACAGATGCTGTTGACGTTCTACCATATTCACGATAAACCCTAGTTTCAGGATATAAATGTAGCGAAGAACACTAAAACTCTTTGTCTAACAGCAGTTAGATGGAATAAGTTCTCATCGCGGCAATCAGTCACAATATTAGAGTCACTTATCAATTTAGAACAAGTCGCAAACAAACGCTAATTGCTGTAATTGACAACACAAGCCTTTGAGTTGCTTCACGTAGAAATTATTTGCTTTTAATTACTATCTGGCACTTTCATAAGTCCCTTTCGGTCGCTGAACAGTTTAAGGCGCGGTATTAGCTGAATATTCACAAAAATTGGTTTCTTGGATTATCGAGTATGACGTAACGCAATGAAACTATCCGACGCAAAAAATACATTTTACAGAGAAGGGTTTAAAGAAAAATTGAAAGTTGCGCGCGAGCCGCTGAGTCGAGCGCACGCGTAGTCGATTGCTATATCTTTTTGTGGTTGTGTTTTAAATCTACCCACATTTTTTATATAAATGTCATTCGACAATGGGTGATGTAGAAAAGACTTTTGAACTATTTAATTCGAGTGGTGATGAGCAATCAGTGAATGCAGTTGACGGAGATATATGTGAGAGAAGCACCGAATCGACGGAGTTACTGAGAATTCCGGAGAAAAGAATGAGATCCGAAAGTGATGAAATAGTTGAAGATGATGATGGTTTTGTAACAGTTAGAAATGGCAAGAAAAGGCTTGCAAGGAGACTATCGAACAAAAGTACAGAAAATGAACAGGAACATAATAAAGAATTGGAAGGTACCGACAAAATTATCGTGAGTGTCACGTCCAAGGAGATTTTACCCAAACAATTTGGTTTAGCAAAAAAGTTAAGAGCTGGAAAAATTGATAATATCCTGAAAATTTCTTATAAGAACCCCTACAAAGTACTAATTGAATTTGAAGATAAAACGAATGCACAGAAGTTAGTAGATAGTGAAAGCTTTCATGCTTTGGGCTATAGATGTCAATTCATGAATGAAATAAGTTTATGTTACGGGGTTGTAAAGAATATAGATTTGGACATAGAAGACAAAGAGTTTCAGGATAGTTTAGAATGTGAGTACCAGGTAGTATCTGTCAGACGTTTAAAAAGGTTAATTGACACAGGAGGATGGATGAACAGTGAATCTGTACGTCTATGTTTTAAAAGCTCCACTTTGCCCCCATATGTCTGTATATATGGGTACAGGTTTAAAGTGGAACCATACACCTTTCCGGTGACGCAATGTTCGGCATGCTGGCGATATGGTCACCCATTAAAAATGTGTCCAACTAAGAAGAATTTGTGTCCCAAGTGTGGTGAAGAACACGCTAACTGTGAAACTAAAGAGTATAAATGTTTAAATTGTAAAGGAGCACACATGGCGCTAGATAAATCCTGCCCTATTTTCTTAAAAGAAAAGGCGATTCGAAGCATAATGTGTCAAGAAAATTGTACGTACGGGAAAGCATTGTCACTTTATATAAACAAAGCCAGAACAACAAGGGAGCTAAATAATGTGTCTCAACTCAACTCAAATAAACCGACAAATAGGATTTCTTATACTACTAATGATTCTAATAAAAATAGTTATAGAGACGTGCTTATGACAAATGCACCGAACAGAAATACACAACAAAGGAATTCAAATTCTGAAGAGAACATGGATAGTGACGAAGACGAGAACAGAAATGATATGCATATACCCTCCCCGATTTTAGGCAAAAACAAGCCCAAGAAGAAGTCGAATAGAGCTAAGAAATTACTGGAGCCGGATCTAAGTGAGGAATGTTTTCGCATTAACGCCGCATCTACTTCACAGCAGTCTAAAAATAACGAACATAGGAAAGACCCCTCTCAGAAAAGTTTTGGATTTAAAAAAATTATAGAAAAAGTACAGAATATTTGTTTATCAGAAAACAGTTTTGAAGTTAAAATAAAATTGATAGGTAGTTATATTTTTGAAGAGATGATACAATTTGTTATTAAATTAGTTAAGAGTACAGATATTATGAGTAAAGTATATTACCTCTTCACAAATGGCTAATTGTAACAAAGACTTTCTGTTGAACTTATTGCAGTGGAATGCACAGAGCTTAAAGCCCAAACTAGAAGAATTTAAACTTCTACTATTGCAAGAACATGTGCATATTGCACTAATTAGTGAAACCTGGCTAGCCCCGGAATTTATGCTAAATATCAGTCAGTATAATGTGTATAGACGGGATAGAGACGATTCTTATGGAGGCATCGCCATAATAACACACAAGTCAATTAAAGCCCAAGAACTTTCGGTAAGTTTTAATAATACAGGTATTGAAATTTTATGTCTTAGGTTAATTAATTGTGGAATTATAGAATTCATTACCTTAATTTACTGTCCAAGTTCTGTGCGTACGACTCAGGCTGAATGGGATCAAATATTTTCTAAGTTTCATAATAAATGCATAATTTTAGGAGACTTCAATGCACACCATACAGACTGGTCTTACAAAAACGATTGTAGAGGCAAACAAGTTCACGAATCGGCTGTAGAATTTGGTTTTGTTTCTGTTAATGATGGACAGCCCACTAGACTGAAGCTCGTTAATGGTCGCCTCCAAAAATCATCTCCGGATATAACCTTTGCATCAGCCGATGTTGCCATTAATTTTGATTGGTCTGTTTTAAGTGAGAATTTAGGGAGTGATCACATATTTATAAAAGTAAAAATTAGATATCAGGATCAATTACATATTTCCAAAACAAGAAATTACAAATTAGCTGACTGGAACGCATATAAAAACATCATCTCCGAAAATTTATTGTATCCTGAAGAACAAAAAGATATTCAAGGCCTGTATGATAATCTTATTCAGCAAATTAACAGAGCTGTGGACAATAGTATCCCTCTGAAAAAGTTATGTTATAATCCAAGTAACAATTTTAGACCAAAAGGATATTGGTGCCAATCAATCTCTAAATTAGTTGGTGAACGTAGACTAGCTCTAGCCAAATTTCGAAGGAATCCCACTCCTAATAACCTAAATATTCTTGAAGAGAAAATACTAAATGCTAGGCGTGCTATTAAAAAAGCAAAATCAAATGATTGGCAAACATTTTGTGATAGTATTGACCACACATTATCGGTTTCGCAAATGTGGAATAAAATGCGCTGGATTAAAGGGTATAAAAGGTTCAAAGTTTATAGTTCTCAAGAGTCACGATATGATCTGTTATGTTCTCTTACCCCTGATTATGTAATGCCTCTATCTCCATGTTTTTCATCAGTGAATCAGTCACTTGAGTCGGAATTTAGTATAGAAGAGATGCGTGGATGCTTTAAGAAAAAAGACACAGCCCCAGGGGAAGATATGATAACATATTCTATGATCTCACACTTACCTGAAACTGGTCAGTTGTATTTGCTAAATCTATACAACCTGATATTAAAGTCTGGTGATGTTCCAACTCAATGGCGTAATGTCAAAGTGATAGCTATACCTAAACCAGGTAGTTCTTCTAACGTTAATAATAAACTTAGGCCTATATCTTTAATTTCTTGCATTTGTAAGATCTTTCACGTAATGATAGCAAAACGTCTTGAGTGGTTTGTAGAAAAGAACGAGATCTTATCCCCGTGTACCACAGGCTTTAGGAGAGGTCAATCGTTTCTTGATTGCTTAGCACGTCTGGTGACTGATATTCAAATTGGCTTAACTAAAAATTCTCCTACCTTAGCATGCTTTTTAGACGTCAAAAGCGCATATAATAATGTTTTAATCGAGAAAATGTTACAGACCCTTGATACCATGAAAATAGGAAAGAGTATTTGCCAATATTTATGGAATTTCCTAAGTGAACGCCGACTTAAGATTACTGATGACTTTGAAAAGAGTGAAGAAGTTGTTAGGATAGCAAGAAATGGCTTAGCTCAGGGTGACCCTCTCTCACCACTTCTTTTTAATATCGCAACATTTAAAATTTGTCGAGAGATTGCTGCTAATATAAATATGTGTCAATACGCAGATGATTTTGTTTTATATTCAACCGGTAACAATATATTTGAATCTGCAAAGAGACTACAAGCCTCCTTAAATGTGTTTATAGAAATATTGATAGATTTAGGATTGGAAGTATCTACAAGTAAATCACATTACTGTATTTTTAGTAGAGGTCGAAGAACTCAACAGCTTAATCTTGTAATCAATGATAGTTCACTTGGAAAATTAGATACCTATAAATATTTAGGAATGTGGCTTGATAGCTCGTTAAAATGGAACAAACACATTAATGAGATAGTTGAAAAAGTTTTAAAGTTCAATAATTTGCTAAAAGTACTTGCTAGTTCTTCATGGGGATTACACCACAATCACTTGCGAAGGATATATATTGCTATTATAAGAAGTAGATTGGATTATGGGAGTTTTCTGTATAACAATTGCTCTAAAACACTTCAATACAAATTAGAGAAAGTACAAAACCAGGCTTTAAGAACAGTGGGCGGTTTCATTAGAAGTACTCCAATACATGCTATGGAAAGTGAGCTCTGTGTTCCACCACTGCACATAAGAAGAAAATGGTTAGCTTTTAAGTTTTGTTTAAAATCTCGATCTATAGCACAAAATTTAACGAATAACTTGTTAGACGAACTGTGTACACTTGGTCACAGTAGATATTGGTCAAACAAAGAAATGCCACTATTAGCTACTACATTCGAGTTAGTGAAGGATGATAATATTGAGTCAAAACCTTCCCTAGACATGTTTAGTTTACGTACATGGGTAACCAATTTTAACATTAAAGAGTTGATTGTACTTAATTTAGATATGGTCAATATGCCTAAGAGGACATATAATCCCACCTATCTTCATTTTTCTATAATCAATGAATTACGTGAAAAATATTCAGAGTATTATATAATTTTTACAGATGGATCCAAAAGTACTGTAGGTGGAGGTGCGGCATATTATGATCCTTTAAAACCGAATCATAGCAATTCTTATAAGTTGAATAAATGTTTTAATGTTATGTTATTGGAACTCATTGCAATTTCAGAAGCGTTATCTTATGCTAAAACTATTGCAAGTAACAAAATTTTAATATGCGTAGATAGCAAAAGTGCTTTGCAACATATAGCTCGATGCGCCTCTGGTATCAGAGGTGTATCGATAGCTTATACTATTATTTCTAAATTGGACGAAATTACTAGTTTTGGAAAAAAAGTAAAGTTGCAATGGGTTCCATCACATATAGGCATAAGTGGTAATGAGAAGGTTGACAGTCTAGCGAAGAAGGGAATTTCAGAAGGCAAAGAATTGAACATCAAACCAGATTATACCGAACTTTTACCAAAATATAAGGAAAAATGTCATCAAATTTGGATAGAGTATTTTAACGTAAGATCAAAAACTAAGGCTATCTGGTATAAAACGATAGTCTGTGAACCTCCTCGTATACCATGGTTTTCAAATTGTAAAATGAGTAGGAAATTGTTGGTGACAGCTCTCAGACTGAGATCCGGACACATGCCGCTTAACAACTTTGCATTCTTAATGAAAAAATGTGCCTCCCCTAACTGTGAGGAATGTGATAAGGTGGAAGATGTTGTTCATCTCTTAACGGAATGTGGCCGGTTTCAGGCTGAGAGAGATTTATTGATTCATGAATTAGGTTTAATTAAAAACAATATAGGATTATTCAATGAAATTTTATCTGTTCCTTTATCTGATGCGGCCAAAAAGTTGTATAGCTTTGCAGGTCTTCGTTTTGTTAAATAGATATTAAGATTATTTTATTTGTTTAAATTTAAGATATAAGGTACAATGGGACTGCCATGTATTTATGTACAAAAGTTCCTAATTAAATAAAGAGAAAAAAAAAAAAAAAAAAAAAAAAAAGAAAAATTTGGAAGTTTCTCCACAAAAATAAACTTTGGCGTCGAACATCTCTGTATTTTCAGCAATAACGACATTCTTTTTCTTAAGAATTTAATAGAATTAGCATTTTTAATTATTATTTTCAATTTACAAACTTATTTCAAGCCAGCTAATGGTGACAATAAATTACGCGGTTTTGTGCCGTTTAAAATCGTAGTCAGTCCGCGCCTTAAGTTAATGTTTCGAACGTTACAAGGAAACGGTTGAGAGTATCTTCATTTACTCGTTTGATGGTTAAGCCACATTCACGCTGAACGTGGTTTTCGGGTTTGCTTTGACACTTGTTTTTGATTTTCGGTAAAACGTTGCCTTTTGTATTACCTTGGTATCTGTTTTTGTTCTGCTTTGAGAACTACTTTATGTAGCAAATTGAAACACTATGTACCAAAAGCTATAACTTCAGATTTTTTTTAATATTAGGTCTTTACCTATGAAATTGCCGTTCTGCAGTACTGGTCATTTCAAATCAAAATAATTTTTGTTTGGCTAAGAATTCTAATTTCAAATTAATTTTATTTTAAAAACATGGATTTTTTTTTCCAAAAGTAGTCATTTGTTTATTGATTAGTGTTACATTTTCATCGCATTTCAATCTTTTTCGTTATCATGGATACGTTAAAAATTCGAGTAATTATGGAATATGAGTACCGTCGTGGCAGCAACGCGGCACAAGCGGCACGCAACATCAACGACGTTTACGGAGCTAACACTACAAACCAACGCACCACTTGTTATTGGTTTGCTCGCTTCCGTTCTGGAGATTTCGACCTGAAAAATGAACCTCGCGGTCGTCCGAAGACTTTGGTCGACAATGACGAATTAAAGGCGATTGTGGAAGCTGATGATACTCGTACACAATCTACGGCTGAATTAGCAGCAGCTTTCGGCGTTAGCGTCAAAACAATATTGGTCCATTTGCGTCAAATTGGCAAGGTAAAAAAGCTTGACAAATGGGTGCCCCACGAACTCAATGATCGCCAGCGCGAAGTACGCGTCGAGTGTCCCACAGGGATCTGTCCTGGGGCCACATCTGTGGGACATCGGGTACGACTGGGTGCTGCGCGCCGACCTCCCTAGCGGCGTCAGCGTTGTATGTTACGCTGACGACACGCTGGTCCTGGCGCAAGGGAGGTCGCACCAGGCGGCGGCCGAACTAGCGACACGCGGGGTTGCGACAATCGTAGAGAGGATCCGGCAGTTGGGACTCGAGGTGGCCCTGCACAAGTCCGAGGTCATGTGTTTTCATGGTCCTCGGAACGCGCCACCGTCGGGTTCCCAAATAACGGTAGGAGGGGTTCACATCGCAGTCGAGTCGACGATGAAGTACCTGGGACTCGTCCTCGACAGCCGGTGGAACTTCGTGGAGCACTTCCGACGTTTGGCTCCCAGACTGGAGCGGGCCGGGGCTGCCTTGAAGCGGCTCCTGCCCAATCTGGGGGGTCCAAACGCCTCCTGCCGGAGGCTTTACGCGGGGGTCGTGCGGTCCATGGCCCTTTACGGGGCACCGGTGTGGGCGCGTTCCCTGAGGCTGCGACCAGCCCGCCGGTTGAACGCGTCCCAGAGGGTCATGGCCATCCGGCTAGTCCGGGGATACCGCACGGTCTCCTGTGAGGCGGCGAGCCTCCTTGCCGGATTACCGCCATGGGATCTGGAGGCAAAAGTCCTCGCGCACGTGTGGGAGTGGCGCGAGGAGGCAAAACGCCGGGGCGTAACTCCGCTGCCGCGAGAAATCACGGTACAGCGGACAGAGCTCCGGCGGGATCTCATGGCGACATGGAGAGTGCGATTGTCGCAACCCAGCGCTGGGCACGCCACAATTGCGGCGATAAGTCCCCTCTTTGAGGAGTGGTTGGAGAGGCGCCATGGCGTCCTCACCTTCCGCCTGACGCAGGTCCTCACCGGACACGGTTGTTTCGGGAGGTTCCTGTTTCGGATAAGGCGGGAGGAAACGCCCGGGTGTCACCATTGTGTAGATCGCCCGGAGGACACGGTGGAGCATACAGTGGAGGTCTGCCCGGCTTGGGCGGAGCACCGCCGTGTTCTCACGGAGGCGATCGGCGGCGGCGATCTCTCGCGTCCAAACTTGGTCCAGGCCATGGTGCGGAGCGAGAGTGCATGGGAGGCCGTCACCTCCTTCTGCGAAGCAGTAATGCTCGCAAAGGAGGAGGCGGGACGCGAGAGGGAGAGGCAACAGCCGCGCCCTCGCGCCCCTAGCCGCCGCAGGAGACGCCCTGGGCGGCGGGAATCGATTGCCGATTCCCGGCCACCGTAGGCGCGGGCTTGCGGACGACGAGTAATGGGCAGCTCGCCGTCCGGTAAGGACCAGGCCCGGGTCGACGGCGCGTTGTGTTCCACGCGCGCCTCAAAGAGATGTCAGCAGTGACGGGGTCCAATAGGGCCGAAGCCGCCGGGGTCGCGGGTAGTTCGAAAGAGATACCGTGGCCCTGGCACGGGCAACTGAAGGAACACGGGTGGGTTTTAGTCAGTAAAAGTCTGACACACCCTCCCGCTCTGCCCGGAGCGGGAGAAGTCATTTGATGATTTCCCATCCACAAAAAAAAAAAAAAAAAAAAAAAAGTACGCGTCGAGACGTGCCTTGCACTGCTCAACAGACACACAAATGAAGGAATTTTGAACCGCATCGTTACCTGCGATAAAAAAAGGATTCTGTTTGATAACCGCAATCAGCAAGTTGGTTGGATCCTGGTTCAGCACCTAAACAATGCCCTAAACGAAAACTTACCCCTAGAAAAGTGATGGTCACTGTTTGGTGGTCTAGCGCCGGTGTGATTCATCACAGCTTCTTACCAAACGGGGTGAGCATTACTTCAGATGTGCACTGTGAAGAACTGAACACAATGATGGAGAAGCTGGCACATCTCCAACCAGCATTGGTCAATCGCTCGTCTCCGCTGCTCCTGCACGACAACGCGCGACCTCATACTGCACAGCAGACGGTCTCCAAGTTGCAAGAACTGGGGTTGGAAGCTCTGCGTCATCCGCCCTACTCACCAGACCTTGCGGCTACAAACTACTACTTTTTCCAGAATTTGGATAACTTCTTGGCGGGAAAAAAATTCAATACCCGAGAGGCAGTACAAAATGCCTTTGAAGAATTTGTTGCCTCCCGTCCAGCTGATTTCTTTAAGAAGGGCATCAATAAACTGCCACTGCGTTGGCAAAGATGCATTGATTGCATGGGTGATTACTTCGATTAATACAAATAAAAAATGCATGAAAAAAATTCGTTTAATTTTTTTCATACAAAACGGCAATTTCATAGGTAATGACCTATTATATATAATTCATTATATGTGTAGGTACATATATAATTACTTGTCCTGACTGACTGACTGACCAGAACCTAAACCGCTGGGGCTACAAACTTGAAATTTTGCACACGGCTTCCTTTTATAATGTAGGAGTGCACTAAGAAGGGGTCTTTGGAAACTCAAACTTTAAGGCTGTAAGGTTAAAAATGGGATTTTGTTTGTATGAAAAATCTTATTTCTTGAGTTAACAAACTTGAAACTTGGCTCGAATACATTACTAAGTAAATTTTGAATTTCGGAATTATTTGTTTCTCCAAACTACCACCTAAAGGGGGATTGTGGGTGTCAAAGTTTGTATGGAAGAATCGGGCGGTCTGATTCACTCGAAACTTAGTGTTTACCTATACTTCAGGCTGAAAATAAAAAATAACGTGTATCAGAGATTTTTGAAAATCTACCCTTAACTGGGTTAAATCGAAATCCACGCGGACGAAGTCGTGCTGGAAGTGCATCCATAAAAAAGTAACGTACCGGTTGTCTTACTTATAATCATTGTAGTTATATCTGAACATCTAAATCACAGCCATTTCTAAAAGAGCATCTTATTCGATGAAATAAAATTCTTTAGCTTCTAAAGACGCCTTATCCTTGTAGTCATACTTTAGAAAACCCTAAATTAGAACTTATGTCTGTTCCTAAATCTAGTTCTAAATCCTCCCTTAAATAATTCTAGGACCCCTAACCCACTTTATCACCTTTCACGACCGTGAATAGATTGTCCCTACGTAGAACAAAAAATATTGTCCGGGCCCAAAATTATGGACTTTCGCAAAATCATCATTTATTAAGTACACAGGATATTACAGGGGGTATTTATACAGGATGAGTTTGTATGAAGGTTATATTTCAGCACCAGACAATTTGTTTATGACGGACGGATGAAATCAACTCAACCACTGTTTACTGGTGGACTAGGGTTCTGCTATGTTGCGCCACAATACCTGGTTCTCCTTATTCCTTATTAAGTCTATTCTAAGCAGGAACCATTTTGTTTACCCACTGAAAGGGTTTTCGATAGGGTTTTTCTAAGCATTTAATTTACAACCCATACGATGTAGGTAACCCTTTTGGATGGCTTTAAGGGACCATTTTGGTTATCCATTGAAAGGGTTTTCGATAGGGTTTTTCTAAACATTTAATTAACAACCCATACGGTGTAGGTAACCCTTTTGAATGGCTTTAAGGGACCATTTTGGTTATCCATTGAAAGGGTTTTCGATAGGGTTTTTCTAAGCAGTTAAACAAAAACCCATACGATGTGAGTAACCCTTAAATTAAACCGTTTAAAAGGGTTTTTACTTCAACTATCTTAAAAACGATAACAGCGTAATATTCCGACTCGGAGCAATGTAATATGATCTCTCGATGATGGGCATACGTTGCAAATAGCTAATATCGTAACCCAAACAAAACCCTTATAAGTATTATATAGGTCATCTTAATGAAGGGGTAACCCTTTCACTGGTTTTCAAGTATAGAACACATTCAATGGGTTATCCATATTGAAGGGATAACCCTTTTACTGGGTTTCAAGCTTAAAACCCATTCAAGGAGTTACACATGATAAAGATAACCTCATAAACGGCTTATCCTTTCGAAAGACTTAACTCTGAACTGGGGTTGTACGGTCCCTGATTCCAAGTCATTGTTTAATTAAAATATCATGAATTGTCTATTATGAAAACTGTGACAGTAAAAAAGAAAAGAAAACTTTCAAAAACTCAGGCGTGTTTAAGGATAGCTATCTATCTGATTATTTTATCTCAATCCAACTGGATCCCTATCAATAAATCTCTCGTTAGAAAAACATCCTGTACATTGAGCCCTTACTAAGCACCGTTTATAAGGTAAGGGGTATAAGATCTCATGCTTTATTGGTACCAACAGTTCACATTAATCTTTTTCTCATTTATATTGCCAGGTGGGGTAGGAAGGGGAAAAGGGGGGAGGGGGTATTATTGATGGACGCTTGTCGTCGTGCCGTCAAACCTTAATGTCCTTCATTATAGTAAATTGAGATAAAACAGGTTAGGAGTTTATTCTTCGTTTAATGTACTGGAATGTGTTGTTTTGATCTAGAAATTTTAGCCATTAGGTAATTCTAAGTGTGTTAATTACAAAATTATTTGAATATTCAAATCGCTAACCTGCCTTGAGCAAGGATGGTGATCAATGCATGCTCAATGCATGGTCAATGCATGATCAATGCCTTCTCTATATGAGAAGAGGCCTTTTCCCTGAAGTGAGGCAGTAAAAGGCTGGTTTAAAAAAAAAATGAAAATCATGCCTTGAGCAAGGGTGTTGATCAATGCATGCATCAATACCTTCTCTTTATGAGAAGAGGCCTTTACCCTGCAGCGAAGCAATAAAAGGCTGGTATTATTATTATTTTATAAATAAAAATGAAATGCCAATTGTATGTAAGCGCGTACTCGAGAACGGCTCGACCGATTCAACGGTTTTTTTTAGGGTTCTGTAGCCGAAGGTTGCAAACGGAGCCCTATTGCTGTCACTCACGTGTGCGTCTGTCCATCGTCTGTCACACAAGTGTTACAGCCAAACGGTAGCTAGTCTTCAGTTTTTTAACGTATAAGCATCTTGTTGACCTGAAGGGGGCGTGAAAAAAAATTGACCTACCCTATCGAGTAGGACATCGTTGTTTAGAACTTGTAAAGTAGATAAATTCTGCATTTTTTGTTTTAAAAAATATTGGAAAACAAAGGAATGGGATGCCACCAAAGTTAGCTTTTTTACAAAATTTTGTTCCGAACAATTTTTTAACTTCCCATTGACCTATGAACTTGAAATTTGAAAAGAAAGATAGAATGAAAGAAAGAAAGAAAAATATTTTATTTGTACACGCACAGGAAATACAGTTAAAAAAGAGCATATAAAAGTAACAAAATAAACATTAAAAAACAAAAAAAAACAAAAAAAAAAGAAATAAAAAAAAAGAATCAAAAGAAATTTGGTGATAATGTTTATAATTACATATATTTTACTATAAATACCAATATATTGATAAATCAGATATGGTACGGAACCCTAAATGTGTGAAGTCCGACACACACTTGGCCGGTTTTTTTTTTTTGTTGTCTTCGAAATTGTTAGGACAAGGTTTATATGAAATAAATTTTCCAGTGGACTGTACCTGGGCACAAACAGCTAATACCTATACCATATAATATACATAAAATGGCCCCAATTTCCCCTAAGTGTTGGCCAGACTACTAATAGTACAGTATTTCATTAAAATCTGAAGGAAAAGTAGGTAAGGTTTTACACAGTATTACTTCAGATTGCGTACATCATCAGTGCCAGCTAAGGCTATACGGCAATAGCTCACGACTGTCTGCTGCCTCGCTACATACATTAAAATGCCGTGGGGAAATGAGAAAACAATGCTTAGGAAGTAGATTACCTATCATTGTCTGCTGCTGTTTGTAGTCTCATAGTAGGTTTCAACTAACAGGAAATTGAGGGAGGATTACACAAATTTCCCAGAAAATATTTTAGTGTCCTTTGTAATATTTTAGGTTTACTTTTATAATATTTTAGGTGAAATTGACCGCTGCTAAAGTTGTGGAAAGCCAATAAACTATCGGAACCACAAAACCACATTATTATATTATATTTAACATTTTGCAATAAATTAATAATTTAGTATCAAAATAACCGGACACCGAAATTTACTGCATTAATTTTCCGATAATTCGAACATCATGACCAAAGGTATCTATTGGATTAACAAATGGACATGATCGCAGCTACACACATAGCTTGGCGTTGCTACTAGTTGCAATGAAATTTACTTCTATACATACTATGTATCTATGTATAATAAAATCCTTGAAATCTATATAAATAAACAAGAATGTTGTTTGTTCGTAAACGCAACACTTGAGAACGGATAGACCGATTTGGTATTTTTTTGTTTTAAAATGTGCGTTCAGAATAACACATTGAAAAAAAAAAACACTCCGAAAACAAGTAAGTCTGCGCCAACGTATTCCTATATGTCGCGCAAGCTTTTGATAAAGTTTGGCTATGAGGGTCTGGTATTTAAGCACGCTACGTCCAGAATTTACTAAAAAAATTTAATAAAGCAAGAGGATGCATATTCCGAGCTAATAAACTATAAAAACTGCGGTACACCACAAGGAAGTGTGTTAGGCCCAATCTTGTACATGCTATACACATGTGATATCCCAGAGCTAGAAAACAACAGATGACCAATGCTATTATGGCTGCCGCAGCCATATAGAAGCGGTAGAAAAAGCCAAACTAGCTGTGAACAAAGTTTATGACTGGACACAAAAGTGGAAGCTACTAAAATAGATAGGATGGCTACTAAATGTTACTACAGAAAAACTTTTTTACAAAAAAATACAACCGACTTCCAAAAACAACACTACATAGTAAAAAATAACTTTAATTTTCGGAGTCGTTCGTTTTTTTGCCACCGACTTCCGAAAACAACACTACAAAGTGAAAAATAACTTTATTATTTTTCAATTTGTAGTGTTGTTTTTGGAAGTCGGTTGTATTTTTTTGTAAAAAAGTTTTTATTTTTCAATTTTTAGTTGTGTACCTACCCCACACAAATTCTAATACCACCACCTGCAAAACAAACTAGAACATCATCCATATAAAAGTGGGGAAAAAATTCGTATTATTGAAGCTAACTCAAAAACTACCAAAGCAAAGTTAATCAATTTTATATAGGACCAACTGTGATGTATAAAACCCTCTCGAATAAAACAAAAAAAATCCAAATCGGTTTAGCCATCTTCGAGTAATCGGGGAACATACATAAAAAAAAAGAAAAAAAAAAAAAGGTTCCGACGAATTGAGAACCTCCTCCTTTTTGAAGTCGGTTAAAAATTACGCGATAAAAATAAGTCCGAACTCGAAGTGACTTATGGCAAAACTGCACTAATGAATAAAAGTACCTTCTGAAAAAAAAAAATAATATTTAACAAACTACCCGAAAAAATAAAAACGTTAAATCTGGACCATTTCAAAACGGAACTATTAAAAATATTGATAAATAAATGCTATTACTCACTTCTGGAAGATTTGGATGATAATTCTATAATTACTACTTCAGAAAATTATACATTTTGACGACTTAGAATTTTATTTGACATTGGATTCGACGCTTGGCTGCCGTTGCGAGCGGTTGTGTGCTGCCGCTCCCTCCCGCTGCCCCGGCTCGCTGAGTCACCGCTCCCCACCCATCGCTGCGCTGCGCTCTCCGCGACGCGCCTCGTAGTCGCCCGACTACGTCCGATCTTTCGACGAATTAATTATCTGTGAGGAGTACGCAGGGAGACATGGGCTAAAATATAATGTTAGCAAGAGTCAATGCATGGTCTTTGGAGCCAGCGGTGTAAAATGCCTAGAAAATGTACCACCAGTTTGTCTTAATGGTGTTCCCCTAGACAGAGTGGACCATTTTAAATATTTAGGACATGTGACTATATTATAGTCACGGCTGACCTCAGGGATCATGCTGACATCGATCGGGAGCGGAGGGCTTTGTCTAAAAGAGCGAATATGCTGGCCCGCAGGTTTGCGCGTTGTTCCAACCGCGTTAAGATCACCCTTTTTAAGGCATATTGCACCTCGCTATACACGTGCAGCTTGTGGGCTCGCTACACACAAGCGAGCTATAACGCCCTCCGCGTCCAATATAACAACGCATTCAGGGCGGTGTTGGGGCTGCCCCGCTTCTGCAGCGCCTCGGGCATGTTTGCGGAAGCGCGCACCGACTGTTTTCACGCCACCATGCGCAAGCGGTGCGCGTCCTTAGTGCGCAGGGTGCGGGCCAGCTCCAATACTGTCCTGGTGATGATAGCAGAGCGATATGACTGCCCCTATATTAGACAATGCTGTGACAGATATCTGTAGCCAGGGAGCGCCTACATTTTATTGACCTTGGCATATATTTTTATAATGACGTGTTTTGTTAACATTTAATGACGTTTTAATGTAAAATTTAAATTTTTAATTGTGTGACTGATAATTTTGTATTATTGTTTTGTTGACATCTTTGTTTATTTGAATTGCATTGACATTTTATTTTATTTTATTCTCTGACCCTTTTCAATTTGTATTCGTCCATTAATTTAATTTATTCCGATGTGTTATGGGGCAGTATTGTGAAATTTTATTTTATCATGTAACAGTTATGGGTTTTTGCCTGAATTAAATGATTTTTTTTTTTTTTTTTTTTTTTATTATTATTTATTTAATTAATTCCTCGACTTACGATCACCAAAGAGTCTTTTTCAAGACTACTGTTTCTCTATAGTTATTGTCAAAACGTGTGTAGCTGCACTTTTGGCCCCTTACGGGTAAAATCCACAGTTTCGTGGTCCTCGGTGGAAACCTTACGGTGCCAACGTAGCCGAGTGGGGTGTTGACCCAACACACCCGCCGAACCCCTTCCGGGGGAGGCAGACAGTTGGACGGGTCCCAGTGTTAACCGGCCTTGGGGGATCTCCTAGTCGGCACTGGTGTACTGTTTTCCTTCCACAGCTTGCACCTAGTGTCTTTAGGGTGTGTCTACACCCTTCGCGCTAGTGGTAGTTAGGGCCCCGTCGCACAATAAGACTGGCGACGGGTTCTCAAGCTAGGGCTCGCCAGTAGGGTCAGGCCTCCCTGTCGTCACCGGCAGGGAGGGTTAGGCACCCCCGGGCTGTCCCGCCCGGGGAGTTAGGTGTTAGGATTTGGTTAGGATTAGGTTTCTTTTGCCATGGCAGCAATGGCGAGGTCAGCTGCGTCAATAAAGAGGTCCGTCCTTGAGGATATCCTTAAGGACCCGGACACCTTTATTAGCGCACTCCTTTCCGTGCCCGACTTCCGAGCCAAAATCGGAGCAAAACTCGCTGAGTCACAGCGGAACCCCCTCCCCCCCTCTCCCCCTGCCCCCGTCTCAGACATCGCTACTTTTAGCGATGCTCTCGAGCCCACCCCGCGTCTCCCCGTAGTCCACTATATGGAGGAATGCCCTTCCGAATCCGAGTCCATGGACGCGGAGGACATTCCCCCACAAATTTTATCCGATATAGAGTCTGAGCATTCTGCTCAGGACGCTCCCGCCTCCCCTTCTTCTTCTTCCGAAGATGACGGCTTTCAGCCGGTCCTAGGACAGAAGAAGAAGAGGAAGGCGAAACACTCAGCCGCCTCCAAGGCAAAGAAGGGGAAGAATCTTTCTTCCCCCCCTACTTCCCCTTCTTCTCCTCCTACCCTTACCCCCCCCCATGACCTCCTCTGCCCCCCCCGTATCCAACCCGTCCTCCTCGCAGGAGGCGAAATCTGCCCCCAAAAAGTCGGCCCCCCCGCCCCCTGTTTACCTTCAGGACAAGGCGAAGTGGACCGACGTGTCGAAATGGTGCACCGATCATAAGATCGCGTACACCAACGCCCGTTCTACCCAACAGGGTATTAAAATCTCTATCCCTACATCTAATGATTTTAGGGAATTAACTAAGCTCCTCAGGGCGAGAGGTGTGTCCTTTCACACCTACTCCCTACCTGAGGAACGTCAAACTAGGGTCGTGATCCGTAGGATCCCCAAAGAAATCCCGGTAGAGGATATTAAAGCCGACCTTCAGTCGCAAAATATCCCCGTTGACGAGGTCCACCGGATGCATCGCTCCAGAGGGAAGGAGGCATACGACATGGTCCTCGTGGTCTGTTCTCCCTTTGAGGGGTACCACCCCATATTTAAGGACCATCTCTAGTCTCGTGGGTTTCGAGATAGAGAAGCCCAGAAAGAATGGCACCGTTGGTCAATGCCACCGGTGCCAACTCTATGGGCATTCGGAAAGCTGAACAAGCGTGCGGACGCTCGTCAGCAGAAGGAATGCCCATCCGGTTTTAAAATCCCCTCATCTGAGTTGCCTACGCGGCTAAGTCCCCAGAGACCTAACCCGTGGTTTTCAGGTCTCCATCAGCAGGCTTTTCCTGCGTTGGTACCCACGCAACCGCCCCCGGCTCCCATGGGACTTAGCATCTCTAAACCCCCCCTTGCCCCCCCCCCCCCCCCTAAACCTGCGCAGGCTCCTAAGGCAGCCATCAATACCGCCGCTAAGGCTACCCCGCCTCTAGCCCCTATCACCACCCCGGTGGCCGGTCCCAGTCAGGTTGACTCGTTCAACATTATCACTGGGACCTTCCTTACTTTTTGCACCCCCCGTGCTATCCAGATGGCTAATGAGCTGACCGCCGCCACTAGCGCCGGCGATCTGCTCAGGATCCGAAACATTTATAATGCGTACCCGGAGATTACGCAAGCCCTTGTCTCCCTCTCCACTAAATCCAACCCGTAATGGATAGAGGAGTTATTGCTAGAATTAAGCCCCGATCCCTTAAATTAGGGTTTTTTAACGCTAATGGCCTGAAAGGCCAACGCGATGAGGTCTCCGCTTTCCTCCGCGACCACGATTTAGATGTCCTCCTCGTACAGGAAACCTTTTTAAAACCCAGCCACCGTAATCCGTCAATTGCGAATTATCGCGTAATTCGCAATGATAGGACTCGGTGTCACAAGGGCGGTACCTTGATTTATTATAAATCCACTTTATACTGCATCCCTTTGGATCCCCCCCCTCTCTCACGTTTGGAAGTGTCTGTCTGCCGCCTTGGCATGACAGGTCACCAGCCGATCACCTTGGTATCGGCTTACCTTCCCCCCATTTCCACTACAGAAAATTTTGAAATTCTTAACGTTGACCTCGCGATCCTACTTGGCTTGAGTGACTCCGTAATTATTGCGGGTGATCTCAACGCAAAGCATTCCGCTTGGAATAGCAGTGCAACCAACACCAGAGGCAAACGCCTATTTGACCTTTGTTCCCTTTTAAATTTCGACGTCATTGCCCCAATGACTCCGACTCATTTCCCCGGTAACCTTGACCACCGCCCTGATGTACTTGATGTAGCGCTTCTAAAGAATGTCAATCTTCGATTGGACTCTATAGAAGCGATACATGAATTAAACTCTGACCACAGACCAGTCGTCGTTAAGCTGGTCTCCCGCCTTGGTCACTTTGACCCCACCCAACCTTTACCTACTAAAAAAGTAACGGATTGGAGGAAAGTAAGCGAGTGCCTGAAATTCTCCTCTTCCCCCCACTTAGATTCCATCCCCGACCAGTTTGACTCTATCGTTGACACGACGGCCGCGATCGACTCATTTACGGAACACGTACAATCAGTCCTGAACGACTGTTCAAGGGAAGTTCCTGTGATGGATGACCATCGCGGGAAGTTGCCGGACGATGTACGTGAGCTGTTAAATGAGAAGAACGCGGCTGTCCGTGCCTACAGCAGCTTTCCTTGTCGTGCGAACAAAGTCCACATGCGTTATTTACAGAAATCTGTAAAGACTCGTATGGAGGATCTGCGTTCCGCTAGCTGGGATAAGATGTTGAGCGAATTAGAGCCAAACCATCTTGCCTTCTGGCAGCTCCAGAAGAAACTCAAGTCCCGAGGATTTACCTCTATGCCCCCCCTAGTCCGCCCCGATAACACCATCGCGTTTGACGATGCGGACAAGGCGGAATGCCTTGCAGACAGTCTCGAGGCGCAATGCACACCTAGCGCTCTACCGGTTGACCAAGCTCACCTCTCTGAGGTCGACGCGGAAGTCGAACGTAGAGCTTCCCTTCCTCCCGTTGAGGACCCTGATTGTCCCCTGCCCCCCGTCACGCCGGACGAGGTGCAGGAGATAATCAAGGGTCTAAAACCCCGCAAAGCCCCTGGTTCAGATGGACTCACCAATAGGGTGTTCCAACTGTTCCCAGCAAATTTAATTATGCTAATGACCATCATCTTCAATGGTGCCATGAGCAATAATATTTTCCCCCAAGCCTGGAAACAGGCCACCGTTATCGGTATACCTAAGCCCGGCAAGCCCAAGAGCGAGCCCACTAGTTACCGCCCCATTAGCTTGCTCAATGTTCTCGGCAAGATCTATGAGAGACTTATTTATAAGCGACTCAGAGATTATGCCGAGACAAAGGGCCTCATCCCGAACGAACAGTATGGGTTCCGAACCCAGCACTCCTGTGTGCAACAGGTTCACCGTATCGTCGAACACATAAGCGCTAATTTTCAGCGCAGTTTGATGACGGGCGCGGTCTTTTTCGATATAGCGAAAGCGTTTGACAAAGTCTGGCACAACGGCTTAATTTATAAGCTGTACAAACTCGGAGTGCCTGACCGTCTCGTGCTCATCCTACGAGACTTTTTGTCGAACCGTACTTTTCGTTACCGTATTGAAGGGGCACTTTCTGCCCCCCACCCGATTCGCGCGGGGGTCCCACAGGGCTCCGTAATTTCTCCCCTTATTTTTACATTATTTACTAGCGACATCCCGAAAAGTAAAAAGGCTCAGTTGGCTCTGTTTGCAGACGATACGGCCATATACTGTTCGGGACGTGACCAAAACGCGATAGCTCGTAACCTCCAAACAGCAGTCGACACCCTCGGCTGCTGGTTCCGTCGGTGGAGAATCGAGGTCAATCCTGACAAGAGTCAAGCGGTTCTCTTTTTGAAACCGTATTTCTCACGTTCCATTCCCCGACCAATCACCATGTTTGGTAAGCCGATCCCTTGGGAGAAGCGAGCCAAATATCTGGGGGTGACTCTCGATCAACGCCTCTCCTTTGCGGAGCACATTAAGCTGGTACGTTCACGGGCCGCTTTTGCCCTCGGTAGATTACATTACGTCTTAAATGCACGCAGCAAACTATCTCTTAAGTGCAAATTGCGCATTTACACTGCGTGCATTCGTCCCATCATGACGTATGCGGGTTCGGTATTTGCACACGCCAAACCCCGCTATCTGCATCGGATGCAGACATTACAAAACCGTTTCCTCCGAAGGATAACGGGCGCCCCTTGGTTCGTTCGGAACGCGGACCTCCACCTTGACCTCAGGATCCCCACGATCCATCAATTTTTGAAGCGCGGCTCGAAGCGCTTCTTTGATGCCGCCGCGAAGCATCGCAACCCTTTGGTTGTCGAGGCCGCGCGCTATGCCCCCTCTAAAATTAGCAAGACTCGCCGTCCGCGACACATTCTAACCGACCCTGATGACCCCATAACCCTCCTTCAGGAGAGTAGCAAGGCCACCAGTACGGTTTACAAACGTAGACCACCCCGGAATACATTCCGACCTCGCCGCCGAGGTCGCAATCGTAACCGCCCCCCCCTATCCCCTACTCGGTGAAGCTGTGCCAGCTGGGGGCACAGCTGAGCCTGTAGCACTGAGCCAGACGGTGCAGGCTGGATCATAACGGGGGGGCCGTTATGATCCAGCCTGCACCGTCTGGCTGTCATATTATTATTAGCGACGCTCAGTCGACTAATAATTTACCTTAGTTTTAGGCCTGGCCGGGGGCTTTAAGTTCGCTTAAAGAACCCACAGGAAACGCCCGGTTGAGCAGTCTCGACCCTTAGTGGTCAATTGCGAGATGCCATATATATAGAAAAAAAAAAAAAAAAACTTTTTTACAAAAAAATACAACCGACTTCCAAAAACAACACTACATAGTAAAAAATAACTTTAATTTCGGAAGTCGTTCGTTTTTTGCCACCGACTTCCGAAAACAACACTACAAAGTGAAAAATAACTTTATTATTTTTCAATTTGTAGTGTTGTTTTTGGAAGTCGGTTGTATTTTTTTGTAAAAAAGTTTTTATTTTTCAATTTTTAGTTGTGGTACCTACCCCACACAAATTCTAATACCACCACCTGCAAAACAAACTAGAACATCATCCATATAAAAGTGGGGAAAAAATTCGTATTATTGAAGCTAACTCAAAAACTACCAAAGCAAAGTTAATCAATTTTATATAGGACCAACTGTGATGTATAAAACCCTCTCGAATAAAACAAAAAAAATCCAAATCGGTTTAGCCATCTTCGAGTAATCGGGGAACATACATAAAAAAAAAGAAAAAAAAAAAAGGTTCCGACGAATTGAGAACCTCCTCCTTTTTGAAGTCGGTTAAAAATTACGCGATAAAAATAAGTCCGAACTCGAAGTGACTTATGGCAAAACTGCACTAATGAATAAAAGTACCTTCTGAAAAAAAATAATAATATTTAACAAACTACCCGAAAAAATAAAAACGTTAAATCTGGACCATTTCAAAACGGAACTATTAAAAATATTGATAAATAAATGCTATTACTCACTTCTGGAAGATTTGGATGATAATTCTATAATTACTACTTCAGAAAATTATACATTTTGACGACTTAGAATTTTATTTGACATTAGTACTTATTATACACATGTAACTTAATATATGTCTATTGATATGCATTTACCATAAATATTTACTTTATAATGTGAAGTGTTAAAAGTAAAAATCCGACAATGTTATTTAAATATATTTGTACGCCTCTGGGCAAAACTAAGAGGCTCTACCTATCTGTAACATCTCGCACACTATTGTAATTTAATTTATGTTTACAAATAAAGCATTCTGATTCTGATTCTGAAGATCAAACTGACTGAGTCAAAATCAATTCAAACTCAAACTCAAATCAAACTCAAAGCATTTATTTCAAATAAACCAATTACAGGCACTTTTGAATTGTCAATGGGTCGGTTAGTCAGAAAGATGAAGCTAGTTGCCCATTCCAAAGCGTAGTAGATCCCTATGGAGAAGAACGGGCAAGAAACTCCACGGACACTCTTTTAAATCATAATATTTTTACAAAATATTGGTTACATCGTTCAAGTTGAAAATATACATGTGAGAACAATGTAGAAAGACGTGCACGTTAAAAAGCGTCCGTAATAAAAAGATAAAAACTAAAACAACTAAATTAAATATTAAAATTAAAAATAAGCCATGGCAGCTAAGAGACGACCAGTCCCAACTGACGGCGCCCGTTCACGAACATGACGCATGGATCAGCACCAATTAGCTCAACCATTTTGAAGGGAACTTAATGATCCAACACACACGCCACCACCAGCGAGACATTTGAGTGAGCATGACATACTCTCAACCGCCAGGGCACACTCAAGTCAGTGAAAGACGTACCCAGTAAAAGGTAGCTTAATAGTAGCTACATAGTGCTCACACATGTGCTATGCAATTATATAATACTAAGAGATTGAATCTAAACAATGCAAAGAAAGTTTTCTCTCATCTTAATCTTCAGCAGCTCCAACAATATATCCGAATGCTAATCAATTAATTAATGCGTCCTTGTGGAGCAGGACAAGCATTCAGCCAAGCATTTTTGTCAGCGATGTAATCCCCCAACTTATAATATGCCTGGCTGCATAGTGTGCGTTTTATACAAGATTTAAATTTCCTTTCATTCAGCTGGAGTATGTGGGGAGGTATTTTATTATAACATTTTAAATAGTACCCCATGAAGGATGAGTCTACTTTAGCCAGTCTGAAACCTGGTTGAACTAATTGGTCCCTATTTCTAGTCCTATAATTGTGTCCTTCACCTCTTTTACCGAAAAGATTTAGATTTTTCCTTACTTAATTCACATTGACTTCACTAATAAACACTACGATTACCACCCAATCTTACGTAAAAGATTTTCATATTAAGTAGTCCGAATTAGGTTATTATGGAAATAAAAATTGGAAAAGTTGCCCGGAAAATTGGAAAATTCAGGAAAAACCGAAAGTACTTTCTTCTTTAGGATTTTTGTATGAACTCAGGACCATATTAAAATTTTGTCAGGACAACGTCTATCCGGTCAGCTAGTAAGTAGGCAATAAATAAAAATATTTCATACATATTTTGTGAGGTACAAGATACAGTCATATTTATATTGTCATCGTTGTTTTTTTACGCTGTATTAAAAATAAAGAACCAGGTTCTTAATAACTAATTACAATCTGGCCTATAAGACTATAATAAGCAACCCTAATGTAATTTCAATTTTTAAGTGAAAATTATTTTAAAACTTAGAACAGTGTTGATTAATCTACCTAGCTAGAAGGGAAAAACCCAACTATATTAGGGTCAGCATCCAGTCTAACCGGACGTAGCTGAATACCAGTATTTTACATGGAGCGACTGCCTACCTAACCTCCACAACCCAGTTACTGGGTAACATAAATATCTACGATTTACAGCCGGGACCAACAGTGCTTTCCGAAGCACGGAGGGGTTTCGATATGTAGTAATATTGATGGTCGCCCATAGAATAGAGTTGATTGTGAGTTTGATATAATATCGGACTCACATTCGGCTCTATTCTATACAGTGTAGTGACCAATGACACATATAACTTATGCACATGCCAATATTATTCTTACACTTTTTAGATTACACTAACTCAAAGGGGCTCGTTCAAAAATAAAGGTTCAAAACCCGTCGTGGCAGTCGTGTAAAAAGGCCGTCATCCCGAAATACTTAATTTTATTTTATCAACTCAGACTTGGTTTTTTAAGTCCTTTACAAAGTCTCATATAAAACTAAAGAATTCACAAAACCACAAAGTACAGCAATAAACTTGTGAACAGCAACAGACATGGCTAATCCAATACTTGCAACAAAAAATATCCATACGCTACACGTTACGAGATTCCGCGTCGAACTGCACAGTGGTCAGCTGTGCAAATATTGAAAGCAACAAAACATTCACTTCCCGTAAAACGCATAAAACATTCGATTGTGGTAATATTTTATCTTGTCCGTTTTTACTGCGCCGAGTTAGTTCTAAACAAACTTCCAGGATGTGTGGTCGTGTGCTTAAAATTCAGCACGGAACAGATGCCGTCTAAAATTTTAGTTTTATTTTATTTTAAAACTAAAATTTGGTTAAAGTTTATGCTTTTTGGGAGCGCTGTATAAATTTTGGGTGGAATTTGTTCATGTTTTACATTAGAATTTTGCAAAGGAACTTTGAAATCTTTTTCTTGTTGCAAATATGGTTATTAAAAAGTTTTAGTTTTAGTAGATTGTTCGTATTATCGTCCTGAACATTGTCCGCATATTTCTGATGCGTATTCAGCCTATATGTTCCTACTGCTGGGCTGTAATCTAACACGACGCAGGCCCAGTGCGGGTTGGTACGCGTAGAGGTCACATTTCTTCGAATTTTTGTTTCTAGGACATGCCGATTTCCTCACGATGTTTTCCTTCACCGATTTAAGAGCAATGGTGATGAAATTATTTACACAAAGTAAAGCGCCTGCCTGGGTTCGAAACCGAACTCGCAAGTCGGGGCCGTTAAACTGGGCCACCACGCATGATCTGCATTGCATGTAATCTTTTTTCTTGTTGCAAAACATTTTTATTTTAAAGATTCAGATTGTTTGTTATATAGTCCTGAACATCGTCCGCATATTTTTGAAATTAATATATTTTCAAATGTCATTCAACATTATGCGGAAGCGACGGACGCCGCCGGCTCTCTGTAGTACTTTTTCAATCTAACTTATCATTTCCGCACTCTTACATACTCATTTAACTTGCCGGAGTTATTAAATATAAGTACCTACGTTCACTTTATGTGGGGCAGGGATAACAATGGTTATCTTGTAGAGAAGCATAGTCTGCGTAAATCTTTGATTGCATGAAGAACTAAACGAATATCAGATACCTATTATGTTTTAATGAAAGAACCTTTGGCCAGCGAAGTATAATTGATTGATTAATAGACGTCTAGTCCACAGAGAGGCGATATCGGTGACCTGTAGAAAGACTCAATCAGGTGGAAAATTGGGTTCTGCACCGCAATTTGGAAGGCGACTACGTCCAGCAGAAGAGTTACTTAACATATAACATAACATTACGCCTTGTTTCCTCGAAGTCCGAAGGGTTGGGCAGAGGTAAACCCACATTTAGGCATTTAAGTTAAAGTCCCATGTAATAGGGGCCTATTGCCATCAACCGGGCACAAATCTAGATTCCGGGCTGCTACTGAGAAATTCTTTATAGGAAAACCCAATAAAACTTTGCTCGACCTGGGAATCCAACCCAAGCATGAGGTGCTTAGCAGTAGCGCTTGCGACCACTAGACCCACGAAGAAGAAAAAAAAGAAGGTAAAAAGTGTGTGTGAACTTATTAAAAATTAGCTGCGCAACGCGGTTTATGAAACTTTTTTGAATAGAACCTATGTCACTTGGGAATAGTGTAGCTTCCTATGAATTAATTATTTTTAGTGATCGTATCAGCGTTTCTAGAGTCCGGTCTCTCCGGTCCTGTGCCCATATCTCTTGCCGGAACGCCCTTACCGATCTGCTCCGACTTTCGGTACCTCGGGTCGCTTGTCCAAGGGGATGGCGAAGTAGACCGAGACATAACGCACCGGATCAACTCAGGATGGATGAAATGGCGACAGGTTACAGGAACAACTTGCGACCCACGGATGCCCCTCAAGTTGAAGGGGAAAACTTACAAGTCCGTGATAAGGCCTGTCGTACTTTATGGATCAGAATGCAGTGAAGAAGACGGATGAAATAAATTTGCATGCAGCGGAGATGAGAATGTTGATGTGTGGAGTGACGAGAATGGATAAAGTGAGAAATGAGTATATAAGAGGAAGGTTGAAAATGGCGCCAGTGACAGAAAAGTTGAAAGGAAATCGTTTGTCTTGGTATGGGCATGTAATGAGGAGAGGCGAAACGCATGTGACTAAAAGAGTGATGAATATACATGTTGATGGATGGAGAGGCAGAGGAAGGCCAAAGAAAAGATGGATGGATTGTGTGAGGAATGACATGAAAGAGAAAGGAGTGAATGACAGCGTGACGGTTGACAGGGGAGAATGGAAGAAGAAAACGTGTTGCGCCGACCCCAAGTAATATGGGATAAGGGCAGGAAGATGATGATGATCAGCGTTTCTAGAGATAACCGATTACAAATATGCGAACAAACTCTATAATTCTTTGTATTTTTTAACCGACGAAAAAAAGGAGGAGGTTCTCAATTCGACACATATTTTTTTTTTTTGTATAAATAACTAACAGAGATTACATAACACATCGTTCAGATATTCATAATATGTTATATTTTTCGCAAGCATTCTTCCTGAAAACAAGAAGAAAGTAATATCTAATATAATCAACTTCTTTTCCCTTAGGGAAATCCAGCTCGTAGTTTTTCTACAACAAACAATTACTGTTAAGTGCAAAGAGATGTGGGAATAAGAATTATCCTGGATAAATTCAATCGGAATCAGATTCAGGTTGAATTTGGTATGCACGAAGAGAAAACGGATTTCAATACGGTTCGTTTTTTAGAGTTCCGTACCAAAATGGTAAAAATGAACCCTTATGGTGCGACTCAGTCTGTCTGTCTGTCTGTCTGTCACAGCTGGATATCTCAAGAACTACTAATGCTATAAATTTGAAATTTGAAACAGTTTTATATAACGTTTGCCCAATTATTTTGCAAATAACAAAGAAAAAAATTTTTTTTTCCAGCAACAGGGCTTGAAAGGGGTCTTAAAAATTCGAAGTTGTGCCACTAGAGCATGTGGGGTATCATATGAAAGAGCGCTGTTTGCACATTCTTTAGCATTTTTTTTCATTTTTTTAGGCCCCATAGTTTTCGACTTTGATGAAAAATTAAAAAAAAATACCGTTCTCCCCTCCCCCCCTTTTATCTCCGAAGTTTGCACAGACAAAAATCTGAAATTATTCTATGTGATAGAAGTTAATGTAAAGATTACAAGAAAAATAAAACGATGTCTCTAAATAGCACACTTTTTCAGAAATCGGAACGGAACCCTCGGTGCGCGAGTCCGACCCGATCTTGACCGGTTTTTTTTTTTACTACAGAAATAGGTTCCATATGTTAGTCTCTGAAAACGTTAATGTTTAAGATGGAATAGCATCAACCTATAACCACTGCTGGGGCTCCAGCATGGACCTTGTGCGGTTTGGTGGATACGAGATAGAATAGTTAATTAAAGAATCTTCATAAGTGTAGTTTCACGGACGGCTCAGTAGTGCTATTCCGTAAAAATATCACCGTCATAACTCGGGTGAAGTGAGCGTGAAGTGAGCCGTCATTCCACCTGATGCTAGGGGTTGACACTATTGACAGCTCACTTTAAGATCACTTCACTCATGTTTTCACGGTGAGATATTTACAGAATAGCACTACAGTAGTGCTATTCTGTAAACATCTCACCGTGATAACTCAGGTGAAGTGAGCGTGAAGTGAGCCATCAGTCCACCTGATGCTAGGGGTTGACACTATTGACAGCTCACTTTACGATCACTTCACTCATGTTTTCACGGTGAGATATTGACAGAATAGCATTACAGATCTCAAATGCGTATGTTGCCCACCTTCCATCCTGCGCCGTGTGACCTGTGATCTTATGACTGCGTCAGTCAGCGGTGTTCGCGCAGCTGAATTTTGGGCCAAACATGTTTGAACTTTTTGCCATCGATCCGCTAAGAAGAAGAAGAGACTCTCACGCGCACTGGAACTAAACGCGCTTCGTTTAAATGTAGATTTATGACAAAATTCTATACTTGAATAAATTTTTAGCTTAGTAAGTTCTTAACATATTTAAATACCTTTGACTTAAAGCAAATTTTACTGCACGAATATCGTATAAAACAGAAAATATAAGGTGCTATAAAAATATTTGCCATGGCTGCAATGGGAGACAGTATTGTGAATAAAGATACGATAGTCACGATAAATTATTGATCTTATGTCATACAATTTTTTCATACAAGAAAATGTGCGTATAAATTTGAACTGACTTATTTGTATGAAACCATACTGTAGTAATTATAATGTTCATTCCCATAACAATTAGAAAGAAGTAGCAATTGTTTTCATTGACGAAGCGACATCGCGCGTTGTTTGTGAACCACGTTATGCAGAATAAACTAAATGTTGGTGGTGGTGTTGGTGTTGGTGGTGTTGTTGGTTGGTTGGTGTTGTTTGTTATTTTATTTTGTTGTCCTTTGCGTCATGTTTACCGCAAATAAACGTATTTTCTTTCTTTTCTTTCGTTTCAAATGTTTATTTAATTACTTTATTTTCTCAAATTGAATTAACTATTCCGGAATAAGAAATTTATTCACCATTGTAATCTATATACACAATACTATCTCCCATTGAAACCGTGGCAGATATTTTTATAGCACCTGATAGATGGTGCTACATTGTTTTTTTTTTTGTGTTTTGGTTTTAATACGGCTGTAGACAATATAGTCAAATAACATATGGAAAATCCAAATGATTTAACCATATACGTTTGGTTTTCTAGGAATTTTAAAAACACAATATTTATCGATGTATCTCCTTATAGAATCTATGATTTCTTTATGCATTTGACGGGTATGTCTTACAATACCACAGAAGCACGTGTAGCAATAAACAAACTTCTAGCGTACCAAAGTCAGTCTTATTACTCCAATCAATCTTCATCTATTGACTAACAAACATCCATATTCTACACCAATAAAAAAGACGGACACATTTGTCTTCGACACAACCAATATTGGATTATACCGCCCCGCGCTCCCATAAAACGTATGGGTATTGCCAAAATTTCCATCAGAAATGTTACATAAAAGAAAAAGTCTAACTGATCTAAACAACTGGCATACGACGAACGAACGTCCATGACTTAAATGGATTTCAATTTCGGAAATCGAAGAACAAAATACGAAGTTTCGGGTAACAATTGGATACGGACACTTGTCGTATTAATACGAACACTCGGGTAGGAGTTTTCCTTAAATCGTAACTTGATATGTAGAGATTTTTTTGTTTTCCGCTTGTTTGTGGGGTGACAAAGTGAGGGGATATTGTTACGTCTTTAGATCTTTTTTACATTCATGGGCTTCTACAAAGGTGTTTCGAAGATAAAAGTCTTCCGTGCCGAGATAAAATTGGATTGATATGATCCGTGAAATTTTCTAGCAAAATCACAAGTTGCGGTATAAATTAAATGCACTTTACGTGAATCTGTAGGTATAATACTTAAAAAGTTATACTAACTCAAAAGATAAATCCTTTGTTTCACCACTAATTCATAAACTACGACGGTGCAAAAACTTAATCCTTCAACGTGCCCGAAACGGCGCGGCGTGTCCGTATTTTCGTAGTACCATTTCCGACAGAGAAGATAAAATATATGCAACCGTCAAAACAAAACCATGGAATAATAAGTATGGAGGGCTAATGCCAACGGTTGAAAATTTGATTCGAACTGGGGTTAATTTGATCTGTAGTATTTAATTTGATTATAAAATTAATGTTTCTATAATTATGTAAGATTTGTCATACTAAACAAACCCACAATAAATGAGAAATTCAAGTGCAGCAGATTTCAATATTGCCGGGAGCTAGCCAAGCCTGCTTATATATGTATTTTAAAATAAACTGTAGGCGTACGCTTTTAATAAGAATGGCACCAAGACGTGCTTTAATTTTCTAATAATGTAAAGTCTTTTGAATCTACATGTCACCTTAATAGTGGATTGGTCCCAGCTTTCAGCGGCGGAACCAGATTTTTTCTGGAAATTGTCACTTGACAATTGTCAATGCTTATTCTAATTAGTGTAATACTCACACTAATTAGTGTGAGTCATAAGCATTATCATGTGATCACACTCATAATACGATAATGACATGGGTCTAAGAAACACTGCAAATAAAGTATGGTATCTGACAATTGAAACAGCGAACACCGCAGTTTCATGCAAAATTCAGCACTCCATTTCTACATACTCTGTGGTCTTACCAAATACGAAGTTTTTCATATCGTAACACGAAGGTGCTTTATTAAATTTACTTAAAGTCGTAAGCGTTTCATACGATCATAATTAAAATTATAATTATAAAGAATTCTGCCCCAGATATTGTTTACAAATTAAAACGGGATGTCTAATTAACACACTTTGTATTTATAGAACTTTTAAGATAAATGAGAGGATAATAACGTAATTAACGTAAACAATTTATTACGATTAATTGTATTTATTTACAGATCTTGTGATCATCTAAAAAATTGAAAAGAGTTTGTGGTTTGGTCATGTTGAGAGAATACATGAAAGGCGACTAACAAAAAGTATTTACACGGCCGATGTGAGTGGAAACGACGGGACGCCCTAAGAAGACATAAATAGTGACCTTACTGGTGATGTTTTTCAGAAAGTTCAGGCTCGTAGTACTCGTACTGGGCGTGCGTGTATAACCAGATGTTTGAACGTAAACGAGGCAAAAGGAGTATGAGGAACGTAGCAGGTGGCGTTGTGTAGTTTCTGCCTACCCCCATGGGAAGAAGGCGTGAGTTTATGTAAGTACATATGATCATCTCAGTTAAGAGTGGCTCTCTTGATTGAAATGATGACAAGGTCTCAAGCGGTCTGACAGAAATAACAGCTCCTGATTGGTAAAATAATTTCAAACAGAATAAAAAAAAAAAATGAAAAAAAAAAAGTTTGCAGAAAACTCAAATCAATCTGCCTTGCCTTTTCCCAATTATGTTGGGGTCGGCTTCCAGTCTAACCAGGTGCAGCTGAATACCAGTATTTTACATGGAGCGACTGCCTATCTGACCTCCACAACCCATTAACTGGGTAATACGTTACCAAGGGTAAGACTGGTTGTCAGACTTTCGTGTTTCTGACGACCCGTAACGACTGTCAAAGATCCATAAATGACAGCCGGGACCAACGGCTTAACCTGCTTTCCGAGGCACAGAGGAGTCTCGGTATGTAAAGATGGTCACCCATCCGCGGACCGACCCCGGAAAGCGTAGCTTAGCCTGATGGATCGAGCCGTGCGGCTGTTATTACTTAGCCACGAGCTCCTCGAGTTTGCAGAAAACTCTAAAAGAATAAAGAACAATCATTATTTAAGGGCCTTTACATAATATCAAAGCATGTTATCTACAATGATTGCTCAAAAATAACAACAAGAAGTCTCGGTAATTTTGTTCACAAAGTATCAAATTTGTTTCATCAAATATTTTCCAAGAATGCCCAGAAATATTAAATAAGTCTGTAAAGGCAAAAAGTTTTTATATAGATAAAATTAAATGCCTCAAGCCAAATATGTTAAGATTACGGTTAAACTTAATATAACAAAAACAGAAATTAACATGTTAGAATGTGTTTACACACCCTTTAAGAAACCGAGCTTCAAATATAATCAAATTAGTTAATTTCTTGTGTAAAATTTATTTTTTCTGCAAAAGTTTAGGGAAACTTCTCGTATTGTTTTAAGTTTTAATTAATAATGAATCATTAGCAAAGATGAAACTTTAGCCATTTAGCTTCTAATATTAGCCTACGGAGAATATCCTGTGAGATTCCTTTATTTTCTTAATGGTTTTATTTATTACATTATTCAGTTGGATGGAAACACTATGTTTTCCATGAAACATTATAAATATAGAGAGATAACAAAGCATTCTAAAGATTATTTTTTGTTATTCTATTTAAGAAAAAGGTATCTTTAGCTAAAACATAGAATTGCTGACGCAACTAATTTCTGGAAACGACTGCCGTCTGATCTAGGCAACCCTTATCAATTTACAGTTGGATGCTACTGGCCATTTTAAGTACTCTATTAGTATTTTTTTAGGGAATCAAATAAAATAGGCAGGGTTCTTAATAAGTCATCTAAAAATAAAATTGGCAGTCATGGGGCTACCAACAGAAGTGAAAAATTAAACGTAAAACTATGCATAGCATGTCGCGGTATCGAGGTGTTAGTGACGCGGTAACGTGAACCCGAAGATTTCCCCGTACCATAAAAACTTTTTTACAAAAAAATACGACTGACTTCCAAAAACAACACTACAAAGTGCAAAATAACTTTAAATTCGGAAGTCGGTGTCTGGTTAAATGTATTTTCGTTTTTGCCACCAAGTTCTGAAATTAAAGTTATTTTTCACTTTTAAGTTGTGGTACCTACCCCATACAAATTCTAATACCACTACCTACAAAAGAAACTAGAACATCATCCACATAAAAAGTGAGGAAAAATACGTATTATTGAAGCTAACTCAAAAACTGCCAAAGCAAAATGAATACATTTTATATGGTAACAACTTTGACGTATACCCTCTCGAATAAAACATATTTTTTTTAAATCGGACGACTCTGTAAAAAGTTATGCGTGGTCATACATAAAAAATATATAAGTACGTGTCGAATTGAGAACCTCCTCCTTTTTTTTCGTTGGTTAAAAAATCAAGACAAAACTTGCGAAAAGAAACATTATAAGCGGTATGTAGTTTTTTTTTTCTTTATCAGGTCATAGGTACTTAATTGGCTCCACTTACACAATTAGGAATATACTCTCTGAATATATATCTCTGAATAAAATATGTAAGCCAGACAATAGAACAAACTCCCAGATAAGAAGAATTGCTAGAATTATTTTAAATAACGGCAAATGCAAACTAAGGGTGATTAAAAACGCCAAGAGGATTACTAGTACTGACAATGTCTTGCTATTAATCCTAGGACTTTTGTCGGGACAAAGTTAAATGGGAGATTTAGATACAAAGAAGCTTTATTAAACTTTTGAGACGGTACCCGCTGATAATTTGAGGGCAATTTTCATTATACCTACTGTAATGATAGGAATAATAAAAGGGTTTTACTTATATACCTACGTAGTACTACCGCTTTTCAATTAGCTTTGTTTTTTTTTTGCCTGACTGTGGAGAAGCCCAAAACGAGGATAATAGAGATGATGCCTGGGTGAAAAAAATTAAATTCTATTATTTAGTCCGTCTGTCGGATAGTAAAAAAATATAATTTTTTTTTTTATTTTTTTTTTTAAATACGTGTCTAAGACACGTATTTTTTTTACTTTATTATATTAATAAAAAAAGCGACCAAGTGCGTGTTGGGCCACGCGCAGTAATATGGTTCCGTAGTTGCACAATAATGCGGACTAAAAAGAGGGTTTTTGTTTTTTCATGAATATTTGACTATTAATCGTAAACTTGAAAAGCCTACTTAGCTGTGATAGTTTTCCTTTTAACTTCGTTATATATACTACTACCGTGAATTTTTCCACCCATCCAAAACTAACCATTTAGCTGGCACCACACACACTTGATTCTAACAAAAATGAGCACTTTAAAGCTTAATTTCAGAAACGGATCCCTAAATCGAAACATTGTTTTCACAAACCCGCAATATTTTTGAAAGACCCATCCTACAACACCCCACACACCCATGGGGTAGACGAGAAAAAAAAACCACCCCACTTTAAGTGAACTCTTCTCATGATTTTATTTTACCACTTTGTCGACTTGATGAATATGTATATCCATGCCAAATTATAGCTTTCTAGTATTAAGAGCCAAGCTGCGGTCAGACAGACGAACGTATTTTAACTCAATCTATCGCCGTAATATTTTGATTACATAAAAAAGAAAAGTACCAAAAAAAAATTTTGTCATCATCCCTATTAATTCATAATATATTACGGAACGAGTTGATTTTAAGAGCCCGATCACAAAATAGCGCTTTGACAGATTAGCTATATTGAAGCAAAGCGACGCATCCGCATTATGTAGCAAGTTGGCAGTTGTAATTACGTTTTTTTGAGTGTTATATTTTTTTATTTTGTTTAATGTATACAATTTTAAATAATTATGAACTAACGTTTATTCCGTAATAAAGAGAAATTTACAGTTAATTCTGAGAGTTGATAGTAGTTTTATGGTTTTGAATGGGATTTTTATAGCTATATTTCAAAATTTCTGAGGCCGTTTTGAACTAAACCACTCTTTATGAGCTGTTATTATATATTTTCATTTCTTTTGCTTATGTACAGTAGTCAATCCACGAGCTCGAAAAAATGCAGTCGCACATTTTAAGCAAAACTTGCTTCGGAATTTTGTCTTTATTTATATAGATAAGAAAAGCTATACTTTATCACCTCAATAAGTCAAAGTTGTCAAAGTCTTTCAGTTTTTCAGATTAAGAACGCCAAAGTTGGCCAATTTACGCAAAATTCACGGTCGAAACATAATATGCCTCTTAATAGTTCATTGTTTCCGAAAATGTCACAGAATTCTGAAAATATCCCGTTAATAAATGAAGTTGTTTATTTTTAATACTAGTCCTGATCTTTGTTGGGCGTAAAAACAAAATTGAGCAAAATTCTTACTGTACAAAATGCAATACTGTCAGGTAACATTATAATAACATTATAATAATATTAACTATATTATGTCGCTATATTTAGTACAAACTCGAAAATAAACTTCATACTTTGTGGGACTCTTCTATGCTTTACTTTATATTATTATCAGAATTTTCCTCCAAAATAAATATTTCACTAATAATCCTGTCAGAAATGTAAAATTACCCTTAATTGCCAAATAATTATCTTAAGACATCAATACATGCTTTTAATGTAGGGCGTTCCTGAGACGTCGAACTCAAGCTGGCTAATATTTAATTAAGATCAGACTGAACCAAATTCCAGTGCGTATGGGCTGCGGCAAAGCCTGCCTTAAGAATGTACCTAACACTAACTTGTAATTACTTACGAGCCGAAGCTTAGACCCTTTTAGTTGATATATAATTAGTGAAACTTCGGCTCTGGGTGTAACGTTAGAATTTGGGCCGTATTTTCTGCTAATGTTGTGTTTATTGGGGGAATACGCAATCGAAATAGTTGAACATCAAAGAAAAACGTCGACACACCATCGTCCTTCCTTTGATGTCACCTTATTTCACTTGGTGAGGGCACGCCATTGTGCTAAATGCTAATAATAAAGGAATGAGAATAATGTTGTTAATGTTTTGTATTTTTACTTGAGGTCTTGGATAAATGTAATGTTTTATTAAATGAAAAAGCAATAAAAAACTTCCAATAAATTTAAAGTTCTCTTTTAAATAAAATTATTCGAATATAGTACACAGCTTACTAACAAAAGGTATTAACAAGTCAGATGTGAGTGCAAACGCCGGGAGAGAACGCCTTATGAAGACATAATAGTGACCTTAATATTTTGGTTTATTCCATCACAAGTATCTTCGGATTACTTTCTGGGAAACCCCCGGCAACTTAATTGTATAGATTTAAGGTAATAAACACATTTTTCTTTTTTTTTTTAATGGTGATATTCATCAGAAAAGTCAAGTGCATAGTACTCGCAAATGGCGTGCTTGTATGACCAGATATATGAACGTAAACGAGGCAAAAGGAGTATTTAAGAATCGTAGCAGGTGGCGTTGTGTAGTTTCTGCCTTCCCCCGTGGGAAGAAGGCGTAAGTTATGTATGTATGTATGTACACAGCTTATTCTACTAAGAAACCACATTTTCCTACACGCTGCTAACATCTAAAAGGTTTGCAAACGATACATATTCAATTCAGTGCAAGGTTAGCGAGATTAATTAATCATGACAATATTAACATACGTCCCTGAGGAAATGAATGTATCCAACGCGATGAATAATGGTCACGACACACTGGAGACTGATGTGTCAATCTTGGACTTAATTGAGATGAAACTCGATGCAAATTATCAGAAAGTCAATGTCGTTTGATGTCGATGTCGTCAGGAAAGTTTTGAGTATAAATATGGATGGCTGTACGAGTACATGAAGACTAAAGAAACAATGGATGGAATGTTTGAGAGATGATTTGGCTAGATAGGAAGTGATTACCGAGATGATGACTAATAGAGAAGTATGGAAAAAAAAAGACATGTTGCGCCGACCCCAAATAAATTGGGATAAGGGCAGGAGAATGATGACTTGATGCAAAAACAGAGTAGTTATTGTACTGGTGCGATGATGATCCCTGGCACAGAGTACGGAGGACTTTGGTAGCTGCTGCTAGATGCAGCAATGTTATCATTTTCCATACAAACTAAGCGTGTCACCATTTACTTGTGCTATGACGCAAGTGAAGTATAGAGACGGACGGCTTTGAAGGCGTGTCGTGACTGAAGTTGTGCGCTCAACGGTCTTTCGGCGCCATAAATTTTATTAGTACAGCCGGCGCAGCGATTCTGAACTCTGTGATTTTTGATGATGATCTGGCGATGTGAGGTGATGTGCGGTTGCGTGACTTCGCGAGATGTCTCTTTAGACAAATGTCACGGGACATTTGTATCCTAATGAATACGGCTTAGACTAAAATAATCTTTTACCAGCAGTTTCCTATCCGCTTGCGCGACCGCGGAAAGTTTGTTCCCCAACAGTAGATTGTCCGTGGGAACAAACTTCCCAAGACAATCTTTTTTACTTTTAACCTTGTTCCACCACTATTAAGTAATAATATCCAATTCCATGCATTTACTGTGATAGATTATCTGCGTCCGAACCTTTTGAGATACGACAACACTCACTGAACTAGTCTATAACATTAAAAAAATATTATTTTCGCTGTCATAAAATCTAAAGTAAACAATAACAAGTTTTTGTCTCAACTTCGGAAGCTTGTAAATAATGAATATTGTACTGTGGTAAGTGGTTATTTATGTTTCACGTTAAGAGTTAACACAGCATGCAATTTAAACCATAAAAAATTTAGGTGATCGTTTGTTTTTTCTTTGTAGAAAATCTAGAAATCTAGAAATCAAAAACGAACTATATACCTATTTTTGTGAATTTTATACGATCATACATTCAAACGAAACACACTCTACAATAGAGTACAGTTCTCTGGCATCCATAAAAACATTCAAGTGTTACAAGATTCCAAGAATCTTCGTCGCTTCGGCATTGTTTATAAACACCTGCGAAGGGCCGGCTGACGTCACGGTGCGCGTGCGCATGACTATGCTTGACTGTTTTTTGTTTAGGGCCGCTTTCGTATTAGCGGCTATACATATATTTGATAGTGGTTCAAAATTGACACGCTTATAATTAAAAATGTGAAAGAAAGTTAAAAAAGTCTTGAAGTAAATTATTCATTTATCAATGGGGAGGGACGGGCAAAGCTAATTACAGATGTTGACACCCTCGCTGGTAACTGTTAGCAGCTATCGGTATGTTTAATGTTTTCAAGGACACACAAGAAAACTACATAACCTTGCCGTTGAACTTGGTTTTCAATTTTTATGAATAGACCCACAGTTTTCTTCTTTTCTTATCTGCAGGAAAACGGTGTACGCCTTTTTTTATTACAATTCAGTTATTTAGAAAAAAAATAACTGCGTTATTTAATAATTAAATGGTTATTTAAATAAAACGTAAAAAGTGTATGGTGGTTGACAAGTAAACAACACCAGCGACGATGTGACACCTAGCGGTATAAATTGGTAGTGCACCGTATCCTTACAAGAAAATTTTCACATTGCACAAAAAATATTCACAAAACCAATTTGCTTATTTTCATCACAGTGCGATTAGGCTAAAGTTTTTTAAACAAAGTAAACACAAACTGGGTTACGCCAGTTTAAATAATTTGCTAAAGCGTGTTCACGTTAAAATTGCATCAAAAGCTTTGTACTACACCTACTGAGTGAGTACAAGCCGGCGAAGTTTTTAACGCGATTTGACTGAATATATTTTCAAGTTTTTTGTTGAAGAGTAAAATTGCCTTGGCATGGACATGAAGGTCAGACAAATGGGATTTTTATGCAAGTAACGTATACAGGCAAGGCAAACAAAGTAGGTTATATTGTCAGTAGTTAGGTTGACTTTGTTAAAAAATTCTGATGACACTGTCTTTGCTCAAACACAATCAATAAATAATATAGGACATCTTTTTCTCTAATTTTATTTTAAATCTGATAAACTTGACCTCTAAGTATACTTCTCTGCATATCCTACTCACCACCAAATTAATTTCTGAACAACTCGATATTCCTGCAAATTCCAACTAAGTCAATCTCAGAATAAAATCTGAATTCTCTTCCAAGATAACTGTAATAACTTTGTTGTAAAAGAAAATTTTAATTGAATGCCACGATCTGATCAGACCAGCTGACTCTGAAGTCTGACGTGAACTAAAATAAGATCAGATATCGGTAACCACCCGTGTCATACTGCTATAGTTGCTGCATGTTGAGCGAGTATCCATCATTGCAATTTAAACCTTATCTCAATGAAAAAAGTCACATGACGCACACGACACTTGCAATGAATTTACCTAGTTGTACGATATAGTGGAATAAAACTTTTTTCTTACAAGTCAAGTTCACAAAAGAGGTTTTATTCCAACAATTGGCGCGAATGGAGGACGTCTCCTGGGCATTCATGAAGGACACGACGAAGGTAGTTTTCTGAAAGATGTTGTTCAAGGGAGCAATAATATCAAACCTGACGACCTAGTTGTTGTAAGTTTTGCAAGTAATTTTCGTATTGTACATAAATACGAGAAATAAAAATTGTTTGTGAAGTGAGAACATCACAAGGCCGTACAAGCCCTGATGTAATGACAATCTATTCTAGCACCTAGCACCAATATGAATCATGATGAAATATTTGCCAAAACAAGTTTGATAATAGCGCATCTACAGCATTGAGGTAATGCAAAAGAAAAATGAAAACCAAAAAATCGTACCAAAACAACATACATTTTTCAAGGAGCCACCTTAAATAGACAAGTAAACCAGTTCATGAGTAAGTAATGAGGCAAACCCTCACGATGTGAATGCATCAGTTGCTCCTCCTTTATCTAAGCAGCTGTACAGGGCGCCATCTTCGTAAATTGGCGGCAGCGTAGAAAGATGGCCACCATTTGTTAAATTCAACAGATCAGCGCTTTGCTCGGAGCTCATACGTTTATATGGTCCATCTGCTTCAATATGGCAAGTGGCTATAAGTCTAAATCAGGTCAATGAATGTGGTAAGCACAGAACAGATAAACTTTTCTGTGGTGGTAAGAATCTAAGAATATTTTGGTATGAATTTCCATTTTGTTTGGAGTTAATTGGCTGGATAGTTTGTGAGAGCTTATGGAAGTTGGCCTAACTATTCAAGGGAAGTCTTAAGGAAAGTATTTTTTTATTAAATATTGAATACATAGTAGCTTGAAACATAATAAAATGATTATGGAAATTACCTCCAAATGATTAATAATACGTGGATATCGTATTTGTCTGGGCCTTATTTACTTCAAATAAACTAAACGAAGATCAAAAAATCTTTAATTCCTTAAAAGCTCCTGACCAAATCACCCCGAATATAAAGATCGCATTTATAAATCACAGAAATAATTCTACTTCCTCAATAAATTCAGTTCTGCGGTATATTTATGGTCTAGACGAAAACACGTCGAATACGCTTTGAACTAAACGGGCAACGATATATATACAAATTATGGTATTATATGGTAAACACACACAAATCATGCGCGTGGTTAAGGAGCCAACTTAGGCAATAAAAGGGGCACAATATGGCGCACAGCAAATGGCCGAATGATGATAACGTATGAGCAGATTAGTTCGGTAACCTCCAAAAGTTTAGCGGGATATTAATACATTCACCTACGAGTGACCGCTCATCATTTTGTACTCGAGCCTCCAAATGTCTTCTTTTATTAAAGGCAGAAGATATTATAAGCCTCTTATAAAAGATATCATCAAAGGTTTCGTACTCACAATTCTAAAAATACTTTATTTGACAAAAGAAAACCGTCAGTTATAATGACATTCTGAAAGCCTTGAGGCCAGCGCACACCGGTGGAAGGCGGGGAACGGCATCAAGGAGGATTTGCTGCCAGCGAGCACACTGATGATTCGCGATGCCACCAGTGGCCGCCGGCGCACTACTGGATGCTGCGGCATGCTGGCAGCATCCCGCGGTATACAACGGGGCAAATGCAGAGTGCACACCCGCTTGCACTGCTTCTCCCCCTTTTTTTTTTTTTTTTGTGGATGGGAAATCATCAAACGACTTCTCCCGCTCCGGGCAGAGCGGGAGGGTGTGTCAGACTTTTACTGACTAAAACCCACCCGTGTTCCTTCAGTTGCCCGTGCCAGGGCCACGGTATCTCTTTCGAACTACCCGCGGCCCCGGCGGCTTTGGCCCTATTGGACCCCGTCACTGCTGACATCTCTTTGAGGCGCGCGTGGAACACAACGCGCCGTCGACCCGGGCCTGGTCCTTACCGGACGGCGAGCTGCCCATTACTCGTTGTCCGCAAGCCCGCGCCTACGGTGGCCGGGAATCGGCGATAGATTCCCGCCGCCCAGGGCGTCTCCTGCGGCGGCTAGGGGCGCGAGGGCGCGGCTGTTGCCTCTCCCTCTCGCGTTCCGCCTCCTCTTTCGCGAGCATTACTGCTTCGCAGAAGGAGGTGACGGCCTTCCATGCACTCTCGCTCCGCACCATGGCCTGGACCAAGTTTGGACGCGAGAGATCGCCGCCGCCGATCGCCTCCGTGAGAACACGGCGGTGCTCCGCCCAAGCCGGGCAGACCTCCACTGTATGCTCCACCGTGTCCTCCGGGCGATCTACACAATGGTGACACCCGGGCGTTTCCTCCCGCCTTATCCGAAACAGGAACCTCCCGAAACAACCGTGTCCGGTGAGGACCTGCGTCAGGCGGAAGGTGAGGACGCCGTGGCGCCTCTCCAACCACTCCTCAAAGAGGGGACTTATCGCCGCAATTGTGGCATGCCCAGCGCTGGGTTGCGACAATCGCACTCTCCATGTCGCCATGAGATCCCGCCGGAGCTCTGTCCGCTGTACCGTGATTTCTCGCGGCAGCGGAGTTACGCCCCGGCGTTTCGCCTCCTCGCGCCACTCCCACACGTGCGCGAGGACTTTTGCCTCCAGATCCCATGGCGGTAATCCGGCAAGGAGGCTCGCCGCCTCGCAGGAGACCATGCGGTATCCCCGGACTAGCCGGATGGCCATGACCCTCTGGGACGCGTTCAACCGGCGGGCTGGTCGCAGCCTCAGGGAACGCGCCCACACCGGTGCCCCGTAAAGGGCCATGGACCGCACGACCCCCGCGTAAAGCCTCTGGCAGGCGGCGTTTGGACCCCCCAGATTGGGCAGGAGCCGCTTCAAGGCAGCCCCGGCCCGCTCCAGTCTGGGAGCCAAACGTCGGAAGTGCTCCACCGCTTCTCCCCCGCGATCGTATGCTAGCGGACTCCGGCGCATACATACATATTGTTGCATGTTGTTTCTGGAGTTTGTGAAACAATGATTTTTTTCATTAGTACATACACCAACGATATACTTATTTCTGGCATATTCTATTTTTACTTGGAAAATTGTTTTTGTGAACCATAAATGTGTTTTTTTCTGAAATACAGTTAAATTTATGTTGCGTCCTGCCGCATGTCATAGCATCCCGCCGCGGTATCCCCCGGCACGCTCTTCAATACTGCAGAGACAAATCCTCTTTGATTGATGTTCCGTGGTCGGTCTCTGAGCTTTGGAATCTATATCTTGTTACCATTAGATACATACGAAATTACGTTGATAATTAATTTAAAATACCCTGCCCCGTCTTTCGCCGATGTGCGCCGGTCTTTATTTGTCTCTGCAACTGCTACCTGCAAACTTGATTAAGGCAGAGCCACAATTAGCCACTCACTTTTTAAAATTTTGAGCTTAATATAAATCCAGATGAAAATATTTCAAACAAAAAAAAAAGGAGAAATAAAAATGCTGATTCAGCGGCTTTATTACATCTTTGACATTCAGACATTGAAGGCCGTTTGTACGTGAATTCCGTGGCGAAATTCCTTCATATTTATAACGATTTATTATTGTATTGCCTGTCGGTGACATGTCGAATTGGAGACAAATCTAATATTGTAGTGTCTGTCGCTGAGACAAACTCGTCTGGAGTAATAACAGCTTTCTTGTGTGACTTCTCTGTGGTTATATTGTTTCATATTTTTGGGCTAAAATCGGGAATTTAATTCATAACCGCAAGAGTAATCGATATAAATATTTTTTTTTTTTGGGAATTGAATAGTTAGGCATTGTTATAGCGCGATTTTTATTTATCCTTCTAATATTGATGATGACTAAAAAATTATTTTGTTCGTCGTGTAGATTTTTAGAAAATATTGGACTTTTTTACGTAATCAAAAGATGACGGCGATACATTTAGTTAAAATATGGCATTACGTCACGCTTAGCTAGATTTTATACGTAGAAGTGATGTCGCGAAGCCTCACTCCCCGACTTTAATGCGTGTTATCTAAGTAATTTTTTATTAATATGATAAAACAAAACATACGTGTCTAATGTTTTTTTTATTATCTGACTGAAGGACTATATAGAATTTCTTTTTTTTTTTATCCGGGTATCATCCCTATTTCCTACCCCCACGGGAAAAAGGCGTGAGTTTATGTATTAGGTTGGGGAAAAAGTCTTTTCGCATTATAGTATGTATGAACTTAAAATAAAATCTCTTTGGCTATACTATATGTATCTGCCTGGTTTTGGTATCATTGAAAGTTTAAATTTTAAAGAACATAATTCCAAATTCAAATTAGGAAAATGTGTGATTTTCATTTGTTTTTCGTACTGTCAAGATGAGGGAATCTAATGAAGAAATTCAATAAATTTTTAAATTTTACTACAAAAAAGGTAAAAATGTAACGCAAGCCGCGAAAAAAATTTGCGATATTTATGGACCCAGTGCAGTGTCTGTGAGCATAGCACAAATTTGGTTTAAGCGTTTTCAATCCGGAAATTTTGATGTCAAAGATGCACGTTGCTCTGGTCGCCCTATTACGGATAAAATGGATGCCATTTTTGAAAAAGTGGAGCAAGATCGGCATATCAGTAGTTACGACGTAGCTGAAGAACTGGGAATTGACCATAAAATAGTTTTGGCGCATTTGAAAAAAACTGGGTACACAAAAAAGCTCGATATTTGGGTACCTCACGAGCTCACTGAAAGAAACCTAATGAACCGTGTACTCATTTGTGACTCTTTATTACGACGTAATGAAACCGAACCATTTTTGAAGAAGCTGATAACTGGTGATGAAAAGTGGATCACGTACGATAAGAACGTGCGAAAAAGGTCGTGATCAAAGGCCGATCAGGCTTCACAGACTGTGGCGAAACCCGGGTTAGCTCGCAACAAGGTGATGCTGTGTGTGTGGTGGGATTGGAAGGGCATTATTCATTATGAGCTGTTACCACTAGGCAGGACCATCGATTCTGAACTCTACTGCAAACAACTGATGAGATTAAAGCAAGAAGTTGAGAGAAAGCGGCCGGAATTAATCAACAGAAGGGGTGTGGTTTTTCATCATGATAACGCTAGACCTCACACATCTTTAGCCACTCAGCAAAAATTAAGAGAGTTTGGCTGGGAGGTGTTAATGCATCCGCCGTATAGTCCTAACCTTGCACCTTCAGATTTCCACCTGTTTCGGTCTCTTCAGAATTCTTTAGGCAGTGTCAGGTTAACATCACGAGAGGACTGCCAAAACCACTTGTCGCGGTATTTTGATCAGAAGTCCGAAAATTTCTATAGCAATGGGATCATGTCCCTACCTACAAGATGGCAAAAAGTTATCAAACAAAATGGTACCAAATTACCTCAGATAAATGTAAATAATGTATAATAAAAAATGTTTTGAATTTTCTTAAAAAATGCGAACAAACTTTTTCCCCAACCTATTATGTATGTGTTCTAATTTATTTTTATACTGCTAGGTATGAGGTCGTGTATTCGATTCCCAGTTCGGGCAAAGTGTTATTGGGTTTTTCATCAGGATTTTGTCCGTAGCAGCCCATAGTCTGGTTTATCCTAACTTCCTAACTAATATTGTAAATGCGAAAGTGAGTTTGTTTGTTGGTTTGTTACGCTTTCACGCTAAAACGGCTGCACGGATTTGGATAAAATTTGATACACGGGTAGACCATGACCTTAGGACCATAGGACATAGGATACTTTTCATTCCGTTAGTATTAGGCACACACTTTTGTTTTAAAACATTATTTTATTTTATTTTCTTTTGTTTTTGTGTTTCACGAAGTGTGTCCAAATAAACGTTTTTCTTTCTTTCTTTTCTTTCTTTATTTTCCCGTGCAAGAATTTCCAAAATGCACGCGGGCGAAGCCGCTGGCGAAAGCTAATATTTTTTTTTAAAAAAACGTGATTTTTACGTTTAAGATTCAAAACACTAGTATGGACAACATTGGTAATAAGTAGGTATCTTAATTATGTATGTTAAATAATCTTACCTATTCAAGAACACAAGACATATACACAAACAAACTTTAATTAAATTTATAGTGATCGGTATTTATTTATTTCATTTGGGAAAACAAATAGTAGTGTACTAACCATAAACAGTTTTGTCTTAAAATTAAAACTTTACAAATATACTACCCACAACATTATAAACAACAAAAAAAAAAAAAAAAATAAAAAAAAAACAAACAGAAAATAAAACAAACAACATTATACAACGGTATAAAAACAAAAGCTGGCCAAGTGCGTGTCAGACCCCGCACAATGAAGGGTTCCGTAGTTGGGATGAATTTATGTTAAGAACAAACTTAACATTATAGTTGAAAAACATATTCTCCCATACATTCCAACTGTAAATTTAAGTTTGTACTCACAATATTGATAGATTTACCATGTTATTTTAAGACCACAGACTTCTTATAGGTTTTCCTGTAATCTACAGATAAAGATCTATTTTCTGTATTTTTTTCAAAATTTTAGGCTCAGTAGCTTCGGAGAGAAGGGGGGGGGGGGGCAATGGTAAATTTTCGACTATTTTCTTAAATAACCTTAAAACAATTTATTTTAAAATTAAAAAAAAATATTTTTGAGACCCTCCTAGTAAGCCCTTTCATTTGGCATGCCACATGGTGTAGTTTGCAAAAACTTTTTTTTTTAATTTTCTTATTAGCCCCCCAAAAGTGACCTCTATATTCAAAATTCATTTATTTACTTTACCCGTCCGTATAAAATATATTATTTAAATATAATTACCATCAAAAAAAAACCGGCCAAGTGCGTGTCGGACCACGCACAATGAAGGGTTCCGTAGTTGGGATGAATTTATCCCAAAAAACTAACAAGTAAAAGTAATCACAGAAAAAATAATCACAACAACATGTCAAAGGTGCCCATAATACTTGCTGCATTGCCACGTTGGATGGCAATGGCTAACCTTTGCACCAAGAACGTTACAGAGAGTTACCCGATTTCTCACGGAGCTTATGCCCTATCTTACCAATGAGCTTCTTGGCCTCAGTACCCCAACAACCCATGGTCTCAACTGCAATGGGCACAAAATGTTAACGGGTCGCCAACGGAGCGTACTTTACCTTCTTCCTTTCGTCTTCGTTTAACGATTGCCGGACTTTTTCCTTTACGTGTGCTGTGAGACCTTGCTTTCAAATTTGCTTGCCAAATTTCATGATTGTAGGTCAACAGGAAGTACCCTATATTATAAAATATGTCGCATAAATGGCCGTATTTTTTATTGCGTTGACATAGAAACTTTATTTTTTTAGAGCTACAAGGGACCGTAGACCTACGTATTAGATAATAATTTCTACTTGATACCTTCACGCGTTCCTGAGAACGAGACAGAAAGACAGAAAGATGGACAGACAGACGGACAACGAAGTCATTCTATAAGGGTTCTGTTTTTTCCTTTTAAGGCACGGAACCCTAAAAACAAAACACGATCTTCATATTTCTCCCCATTACCCTTTATTATTAACCCCACAAAAGAATGGGTCGCGTACGGCGGCGGCGGCTGTTAATCTTCGTTACTCCGACTCCTGTGCCCACACACTGAATCCAGGAGTGGCTAGGACTAATACCCGTCAACACGGGAAGTCGTAATGGTGATTAAATAAGGGCCGGATCCGATAGACCGATACAAATGAGCCCATTTATAGAATACGTTACGTGAGGACATGGATTTGGAGGTAGAGGAATTTAGGAATTGTTTTTATACTCGTACTTGTTAATGTTTTAGTGACATTAGTAAAGGAGTGTAGTTATACGAGTGATGATTCCGTGTTCGTAAAAAAATAAATATCAATTATGTCAAATATGACAACAAAATTAGCCATACTTTACGCCCCATCATCTGCCTAGCCTTTTCCCAACTATATTGGGATCGGCTTCCAGTCTAACCGGATGCAGCCGAATACCAATATTTTACATGAAGCGACTGACAGTAACTGGGTGATACGATACCCCTTGGTAAGACTGGTTGTCAGACTTTCGGGCTTCTGACGACCCGTAACGACTGTCAAAGACCCACGAATGACAGCCGGGACCAACGGCTTAACGTACTTTCCGAGGCACGGAGCGGTCTCGTTATCCACGGACCAACCGCGGCAAGCGCAGTTTAACCTGATCGATCGACCCATGCGGCTGTATTACTTAGCCACGAGCCATATTTTACCCTCTGTTACTAATTGTAAGTTATTATAGTTTTTAATTGAACTAGCATACTTAAACACTTAAAGGAATTATTCACATAATGATATCCACATACTGTGGCACTCTTTCACGTGTATGTTGTACATGGGCAACAAACGGTTTTCAACCTCTGCTAAAAGTTTCGATCAGGTCTGAAACTCGTAATATTTCCCGAGTGTGGATTCAGTATATTTTCATAAGGCATCATCACTTAATATCAGTCACGTTAAATAATACAGAACAATGCATTCAGAGGTCATTAATAACATTCATAATATTAACATTCAAGCTGAATATCAACTTGGGACAGTGAAAAATAGATTATTTAGGGAGAACATTTTACAAACGAGTCATTTTAAACTGGCCAGAGTTTCTAGCAAACATTGAAAATATACAGCGTGCATCAGAAATGCGTGGTCATTTTTAAGGGTTTGGTTGACACTTAGTGAAACGTGTTTACTTGAGCCTTTGGGGTAAACAACCTTGAAAAGTAGAAGAAAATTAAAAACTAATATTTACCTTGTCAAATCCAAATGATTTGACACGGCAAATATTAGCAAGAAAATAAAACGCTAATATTTGCCTTGTTAAACCATTTGCACCAAATAATCCTGCATTAAATAGAGACTCGATAAACCACAATTTATCGAAGATTCTTAAAGTCAGTGATCAGGCGGTCATAAACGAAGAGATACTTACACACGAAATGGAATTTATGGACCCCGTAAAGATGTTAAGCCGTAACATTTTTTAGAAGCATTAACGTTACTTTCCTCTGATATAAAGTGCGGATTTACGATGAAATTACGAGGCATTATATACTATTTGTTGGAAGCTTTCAAATTGACGTTTTGTTATAGAAATATACGGCAAAAAACTTTATGAACAACAAACTAACAACTATCGATGAAATATTATCCTGTACCGGTTATCAGAGTCCACACAGCTAATTTGCAACATACACACCAACAATACGTTCACAAACTCCACAACTCAGTACTCTCGAACACAAAATATAACAACAAAGTATGCAGAACTACAAACTACATTGACAACGTTTGTATAGAAATTGTATCAACTTTGCAGCTTATCTTTAGGTACAAAGAGAACGCTGAGCCAAACTCGAGCACTGCCTTGCCTCGCCTCGCCTCGCCTTGCCTCGTACCGCTATCCGCAGCTTTTTGATAAGCGCACCGCTATACTGTCTTCAAAGTGAAGATTTGCGTACCCAAGCATCCTAGTAACAATGTAGCTAAAGGTTCGGCTTAACTTCAGACGTTCAACTAGGTCAAACAACAATTTATGCGATCAGCATGAATGTATTGCCTTTTATAGGTATTACCGTTTAGGTCCCATCTTAGTTATTTGAGTGTAAAAGACCTAGACTTAGAGCAAAGATGGCAATCATAAAAAAAAAATTGTAGTTTTTAAACATAAACTGCGGCATAGACTGCTACGGCGTAATCTGCTACATCGTAGGCTGCTACGGCGTAGACTGGCGGCGTAGTCTGCTCTGGCGTAGAGTGCTACGGCGTAGACTGCTACGGCGTCGTCTGCTCTGGCGTAGACTGCTACGCAGGTTCTGCTACGGTACGTTGTGAAAAGCAGAAGTCTATTTTCCTCTTATTTAAGGATCAAAAGATGGACTAGTGGTTAATTAAAACTGAGCGCAATTGATTATGATCATTAGAAGCTAATGACACATCTACTAATATAATATTATAAACGCGAAAGTTTATGAGGATGGATAGATGGATGTTTGATACTCTTTCACGCAAAAACTACTAAACGGAATTTGATAAAATTTGGCACACAGATAGATTGTAACCTGGATTAAGACATAGGATACTTTTTATCCAGATATTCTTACGGGTTCGAGACTTATGCGGGTGATACCGCGGGGAGCTGCTAGTTATCTATAAATTAGAAATAAAAATGAGATTTTTTTACATTAACTATCCTTTAATATCTACTTTTTCTATTATTGCTTAGCATAGTTGTCGTCTTGTAGGCGGTAAGTAATTAAAACATTGTGACTATTGTTCAAGTCAAACTACACTGAAAATTATTATTATCATACACAACCGTCAAACACGCGCAATACAATTTGATACTGTTCCACCACCGTTACCGAGTGCTCTTAATTACGGTATAATATACAACCTACAAACTGCAACTCCCCTTTCACTAACCGTCGTAGAGTTTAATTTATATTACACGCGGTTATATCCTGGCGTTATACTGTGATATCCATATTTAGGGATGTCACCCTTTAGACGGATGTGTTCGGCTTTCGGCTTATTTCGGTTAATAATTGTGTATTTTGTGTCATTACAGTATGAGTCAAAATCTTTGTACCTGAAAATTGATCAGTCATGTTCTGGTTTTTGCCGGTTATCGTTGTGGCGCTATCTACATCGCCACATACGAACTACGTATCCAATGACATGACGTCACGCAATCCTGCATCGCGCAATTAGATACAACGTCCCGACATCAACCGTCGGGCAGTTGCCCACCAGACACAACACCCGTCTGGTCGGAGATCCTCCTTTTTCAATAGAGGATGAGTGAACTTTACACCCTGTTCCTAATGCCTCTATATAGTGAAAGTGACTGAAGGATAATAAATCTTGAACTGCTGCTACCTACTAACATTTCAGAAAATATTTTATGGAACTTATGAAGTTACAAAGGGTTGAAAAAATGTAATTACATTTGCGTAAGACACTTTAAAAAATCCGATGGAATTTTAAAGAAATTACTAATCCATTGCTGTATATGTTTGAATAATTCGCCTGCTCGACAACGTAAACCACGCAATGAATATTGTTGAATTGTCAAAATGAAAAGCATTACCGCTGTAAGTGTGTTACGCAATCATCCCGCCGTTTACAACACAAACTGTACTCATTGTCCTTTGTATGCTTTTTAGTATCACATACTGTAGAAACAAGAATTTCGACTTTTCGGATAAAACGCCCTACTCTTCTCGTTTGGTTTTTGGCAACCCTACCCATACTACTAGTTTATAGCCAGCCCCATTTAGCTATAAATGAATTGTACTGTATGAAATAATTGAAAATAAACAGTGATCATGAGATATGCGTGCATTTAATTGGTTTCGAATGAATATAAACATTTGTTTTACGATTTGAGTATAAATGTGGAACGCTTCCAACTGGTATTCAATTAACACGTGTTTTTACGATATTCTCTATACTAATACACTCCCAGACACCTAAATCGAGCCACCATGCATATTTTTGTTTATATGTCTGTATCTTTTTTAATAATGGTAGTACAAAGAATCTTCTGAGCCATGTCTACCAGCTATTTTTAAGAGTCATAACGAACCGTCTCGCGCGCAGGTTTGACGACTTCAAGCCTCCCGAACAAGCCGGATTCCATGAAGGCTTTACCACTATAGATCACCTACATACGCTGCGGCAAGTCATACAGAAGACCTCAGTCTTCCACCCTTACCTCTCTGTGTGTCGCCTGATTAGCTCATTCCATAAGTGCTCTATTGGATACTTAGCGGGGCTTCTTGCTGGCCATTCCATTACTGCGATACTAACGTTGTGCAGGTGTTCTCGAACAATTATTGCAGTATGCGCCCTTGTATTATCATGCATAAGAATCAAATCCTGGCTCACAAACTCAGCATATGGCGTCACGTGAGCGTCTAGCCATTAGCGAATGTATTGGTTGCTATTTAGTGGTGGCAACTGTGGTCCCATCACAACCTCAAGGCCAGCTTTTCCTTCGGTGGAAATTCCGCCGCAGGCTGTCCATGACCCACCACCATTACTCACCTTCTCTTTACTGCAACAATGCTGAAAACGTTCTACCTGTGTTTGATAGACTTTCCTACATCCATCATTGCCATACAGCATAATCTTGGTTTCATCCGTGAAAAAGATCCTGGTTTCATTTACGTTGAGTCCAATACAAATGTTCGCATGCAAACTGTAGGCGTGCCATTCTGTGAGCTCGTGTCAGTTTTGAACCATTGGCTGACTAACAGTTCGAGTGCAAACAGTCAGTCCATGAAAGTCTCGAAGATATTCTTGAAACTGTACTGAGGTCAGGTGATGATTAAGCAGGCTGGTGGTTAAGATAAACCGATCTGGTCGTGCTGTAGTGACCCAGTTTCGTGGCCGGCACACAAGCCGCCAGTCTCCAGGTATCGATGGTAAATTCTTTAAATGGCAGAACGACTTACACGAATACGTTTCGCTGACTAAGCCCAGACTGAAGAAGTGCCACAGTTTGCGCGGCAACTTCAGGTGCTGTATCCATAATTTGAACGTCAGAATGGATTAAAAAAACAAGGAAAAACAATTTCGATACTTTTTTTAAGCAAAACAAAACAAATGACGAAATAACTATTGACTTAAAGATGCTCTAATCATGCTTGTTGCTTCTTTAAGATAGAACAAACTCCATTTTCTCCTGTTTTTCAAATTCATGAATTCAAATTTGGAACAATGGTAATACTGAAATCATGGCAAGTATAAAATTATCAGCTTGAAAACTGCATAAAAACTTTTTCTCTAACATAACATTATTTTGGTGTTTTAGCCCTTTATACATAAAAATGCACAGTGGCTCGATTTAGGAGTCCGGGAATGTATTATTTTTAAGCTAACAATTTAATTCTTTTGTAATTTGGCTTTCTCTATTTTAATTAAGCATGGCCCCCATGTCATATAAACATGAGGGCCATGCTTGATTAAAATTAGTTGATTATTTTATGAATAATTTTTTCATCGATATCACTTTGATTTTATTAGCTATAGATAGCTGGAGTAAAATCAGTGAGGGCATGTTATTTAACTACTATTTATATTAATATAAATGTTTTTTATTTATAAAACACATTGTGTGTTGTGTGTTTTATTTATATATGTACAATTCTCGTAACTTAATGTCAAAAACTTATCGAAAAAAGGAAAATCAAGAGTATTTTTGACATAATGGGACTGATATTAGAATGCAAACGTTCTTAAAAATACAGGAAATGCCCTTTTAGGTGTCATTATTAATTTGTAAAGATACACCTTGTCTACGAAATAATAACACTTAACACTTTCTGGTCTTTATAATATTACTAGCTACGCTCCGCGGTTTCACCCGCGTAGACTGGGATAAAAGTAACCTATGTGTTAATTCAGAGTATAAGCTATCTACATACCAAATTTCATCCAAATCGGTTGAGCCGTTTGAGCGTCAAGAAGTAACAAACATACAAACTCACACACACATACTCACAAACTTTCGCTATTACGAGTACAACATAAATGTGAGATTGAGACACTGATACACACGGAGAGATCTGATACACCATATCTGAAGTCATCAACAATCTATTTCACCGCGAGATATACGAGTAGATCTTAAATCCGAAAGAATGTTCTAATAATATCCTAACCTTTTGACGTACAGTTCTTTGTATAAAAACCTACCACAGCTCTGTACCGCGTGTTAGATCACTAAATCTTCGTTAAGCGAGGGACGACAGATGGTACGAACCCGAGTAAACCGCACACTAATATTATATACGTGGACTACGCTTATATTGAATTAAAGTACGTGACAGTTTTGATAAAACTTCAAGTTATCCACTATGTTCTTTCAAGGTTGGGGCAGTGAACTGGCTGTAAAAAACTTGGTAAGTTTGTTGAACTGAAATGGACGTGATTCTACTTGTGTATGAAATCGTCATCGCCTTTACTGATAAAAAGAAAGTTTAGTAGACTCGTCTACATGTAAATTTGGAATGCAGTAAACTATCAACTGCTAAATTAAATCCTCATTTGCAATATGCGTTACCATGAAACGCAAAATTGTAACGTAACATGTCGGAGTTTATCTATGCATGCCGCGTTAGGTACTTGCTATTGCTAAATGTCATTGTGAATCAGGGCCCTTACCTAACGTTATCTGAATATGACGATTGTTTTTCTTTTCTTGACATGTATGTATAGAAGATGAGTTCATGCTGGCTGATATTACTAGGGTAGGTACGCCAAACCGTCACCAAATTTATTCAATATAAAATTATGGAGCTACTCAAAGCTCCATAATTTTTGTAAGGGCAAGCCTTTACACATAATGAAAATGTTAATAAAATAAATGTTACTGTTCAAGAAAGGATTTAATAAGAAACTTCACTAAATTAATGTAAAAGAAAATAATAAAAATGTTATAAAAAATGTTAGAAAATGTTCGATGTTGCGAGAGCTCGATACAGAACCGAAGACTGACGTACTTGCGTACGTGACGATACTATATTTTATTAATTAACAATATTTGCAGTATTTTTAACTAGGCCAAAGTACAATGTGCGGTTGCTGACCGTACAATTTTATATGGAATAAATTGCTAAACATTGAAAATTAATATTATATTCTGCCTAATCCAGTTAGTGTAGACAGGTTTATTATGAAAATAATATTACTCCAAAGAAATTCTGCACAAAGTGGATAATAGTGAAATTAAATCTCATTTGATATCTTCGACGAATAAAACGATGTTAGAAACTTTGAACTAGTATCAAAGCACTAATTGAAACCACGCTTGGCGTGATTGTGGTGAGTTCAAACCTAGTTCGAATACGGAGAATAATATTATATGTACATTTACGATGGATACAATACTATAATATAAACCAATATAATCTATACTAACAATAAAGCTGAAGAATTTGTTATTATGTTTGAACGCGCTAATCTCTAGAGCTAGCAGTCAAATTTGAAAAATTCTTTTTGCATTTGATAGCTCAATTCTTGAGGAAAGCTATAGGCTATTTAACATCACGCTTGGAACTTTAGGAGCAGGAAAAAAAAGGAAAGTCTGAAATAACGCTAAGTAAAAACGAAGTTAGCGCGGAGCATGCAATGCGATGCGACGGGGTGGGTCGGGGGAACAAGAAATTTCACGCGGACGAAGTCGCGGGCAGAATCTAGTATATTGTTAAATAGAAATAATATAACACGCGTTATTTTGGTTTGTGTAAATTGAGATATTTTTTTACAAAATTTTTGGTACACGGCTATCACTAGTTTTTGGTCACAATCTATATCCAATTAATTAATTAATTTAAGTAAGACCATCGACTTATTGTCCTCTTCTTGGAATTTCAAGATTAAGTTAGTTGTCGACATACATAGTTTATAGACTTAGATGGCGAAGAACGAGCAAGAAATAGGTCCGTCTGTTTCATCAAGTTAATGTAATATTTTTGGTTACATTGTTTTCGTGACAAAGTTTATTAATTTATGAGTAGTAATAAGAACAACTTATCCCAAGTATCGTATAAAATATATTTATTTAAACACCACTAGTCTAAGAGTCCGCGTCCCAGTCCTAATCTAATCTCTAACTCGGAAATCTTTTTCGGTAGAAACTTTCTGAGCTAAAAGCTCTTTGGACAATACAAGTCTTTCGCTTTTATCTTGGTCGACGTGAATTCAGTCTGTGTCTTCTAAAGTAGTCTCATTTTTTACTTTACTGATTTTGCTTTTTTTTTGGGCGTCATAATTGTGCGTCGGGTGTCATGGTTTCTAATTGTCACATAACAAAGTAAACAACAATGATGTCTTGTTTTTTTATTTATTTTTAAAATCAGTATCGCATTTTGATATTATGTTTTATATCCAATCAGAGCACAAATAGTTGACCTGATTATTTTTTTATTTATATTAAAATCTCATCCTACATGAGATTATATTATTAAAAATAAAAACTTTTTAATTCAGACTAAAATCCATACTTACATAACTAAGCATTAATAATTTGATCTCAAAGGGGAAAGGCCTAAGTCAAGTTCGTTTATAAAAGCTTCGTAAAGGCTTTGCGTCTAAAAATAAATATGGGTAGGTAAATAAACTCCATTTTATCTTTTGTGTGTTGTGGAGATCAAAATCGAACTCGAAAGAGGGTGAAAAGGGGTAAAGCGTACAGTCAACAAGGACGACCCCAGATGTCGTAAGCGCAATTTAGTTGGTTTGTTTGTCCTCATAATAAGTGGAAAATAAACGGAACTCTCTTGAAACTTTAATCGGGATCTCATTCTACACTTCATATGTATAATTATGAAAGTACGGTCTACCCTGCACACATTTTATGTACAATAAAATTGCGAACAACAAAGCAACGTGCAGTCTCGTATGAAATAATTAAGGGGTTTATATAGACATAGGATTTTTATGGCGTCGGTGTAATTTATTTCACGTCCCACTGACACCATTATTTTTATATTGTCCAACGCAACAAAAGGCCTCTATATCATATCTTTACAATGAACAAATGTAATTTTTTCACTTTAGACGAAAATTAATTACGGACAATTTTTCACGGACCTTAAAAAGGATAATAATTGTGTTATACTGTCGCCAACTTTGCCTAGATTAATTGCTGTATTTTATAACAGGCAGGGTTCCGAGGTCACTGTTTATTTTATTATTCATCTTTTACAAAATGAAAGGGTATCTGAAACGCCTGTTAAATCGCCTGAAAGTTCTTTTCCTAAATAAAAGGAGCTCGCTTTTCCACTCGACGTAACTTTGATTATGGCCTGTCATAATACAAAAATCAATTTCGTTAATGCCTTCGTAATCCATTTTGTTTGCGCATTTGAATGTGTAAAAGAATTGCTGGATTTTTTTTTGAAAGTAGAATCGGCAGTGACTTTCTGCTTGTGTAAAAATATGAAGGTCAAAGCTCCTACAGCTTTGACTTTTTTGTGAAAATGCAGATAATTAACGTTGCTAAGAAACAATCATACTGTGGCGGCATTTACAACGCCACATACGAACTATGCATCAAAGACCTGAGGGGCAATTCCCGTATTTTTAACAATGTTAGCAATCTCAGCTCAGTCTCATTCTGTCAAAAATTGAATAGAATTTACCTACATTTTTGACATTTGCTTGTCGCTGGCATGAGATTGCGACTTGAATTTGAACGCCTTAAGGTATGAGAATTGGCATTCTGATGTCACACAAATCCTACATTGCGCAAGCAGAGTTTACCGCGTGACTGGTATATATACAACATCCCGACATCAACCGTTGGGCAGTACCTAGACCAGACCAACCAGACGCAATAACCATCTGGTCAGAGGATCCTCCTTTTTCTATGGAGGATGAGTGAACTTTACATCCTGTTCCTCATACTTCTATGCCACTCGTGCAGTAAACTCTGCTTGCACGATGCAGGATTTGTGTGACGTCAGGTTTTTGATGCGTAGTTCGCATGTGGCGTTGTAGCCACTTCAGAAACACTTCTCAAATGAATATGACAATGATTATGTGGTTACACTTTATTAACAAAATCTGGTAGAGCTTCGAAAGTTCACCATATATACACGTAACGTTGAAAATGTTACATAACTTATTCCAAAACTATTAAACGACGGAATCTATTTAAAGTCGCGAACAATACTTATAAGTACAAGTATATTCGTCGTCGTTTCCTCGTGTTTCTATTTTAGAAAGTTAGCCGTGTCTCACGAGGTTTAACGAGCTAACTTTCTGAATAATTCTACTTGCCTCTCCAAGAGTTCAGCTGAAAGGAATAGTGGGACTTGTATAACTATTTATTGAGACTAACATATTGGCCGCTGAGGTCGCACAAATTAGTTTTACTTTAATGGCTCGTATTTAAATACAAACATTCAAACTGTTATTACAAGAAACGACGAGGGTACAGTTTGTGCGCGAGGTAATACCTACTATTTTCAGAGATGTTTCCTTGTTTTAAACCAACAAACAGAATTCAGTATACTTACCCCTTATTCATAAAAAACTAAAACACTCTACTAAGTTTGGTCTATTTCTTTCGAATTATATAAAAAAAAAACACGGTACAATAAATACAAATTCTCTGGAACCCACACTAGGATTCCCTGTGTCCTGTTATGATTAGAGTTTAAAAGATGTAGATGATCACACCATATGAAAGCGTCTCTCAAGAATTCCTTGTGCTAATAAAACAAAGAACGTGACACCTCAACTGAATGGCTTATTGTGTTTAATACAGATCGCCAAGTTATAGAATGAAAGAAAAAAAAAGTATATAGATAAAACACAATTTTTTTTTTAACTAAAATAGTTTTGTAGAGCGTTTTAGTTTTTTTTTTATATAATATATAAAGGGGTAAGTAATATATACAGGGTGTATCAGAAAGGTGTGGTCTAAATTAAGGCTGTGGTACAGAACATCAAACTGAACAACTTTCTTCATGGGACCAACATTGTAATCGCAAAAAAATTATCAGTCGTCACATACATTTGGGTCGAGTAGGTATTGAAGTTTTGTATGGGACTACTGATTATTTTTTCGCAATTACAATGTTGATCCCATGGAGAACGTTGTTCTGTCTGACCACACCTTTCTGATACACCCTGTACACATGGCTACACACCAAGCTATAAATTTCCAGTTTACACTAACCTCTCATTGTAAGGAAAAAGTATATAATAGGTCTTTACCTATGAAATTGCCGTTTTGTATGAAAAAATTTAAACGAATTTTTTTCATGCATTTTTTATTTGTATTAATCGAAGTAATCACCCATGCAATCAATGCATCTTTGCCAACGCAGGGGCAGTTTATTGATGCCCTTCTTAAAGAAATCAGCTGGACGGGAGGCAACGAATTCTTCAAAGGCATTTTGTACTGCCTCTCGGGTATTGAATTTTTTTCCCGCCAAGAAGTTATCCAAATTCTGGAAAAAGTAGTAGTCTGTAGGCGCAAGGTCTGGTGAGTAGGGCGGATGACGGAGAGCTTCCAACCCCAGTTCTTGCAACTTGGAGACCGTCTGCTGTGCAGTATGAGGTCGCGCGTTGTCGTGCAGGAGCAGCGGAGACGAGCGATTGACCAATGCTGGTTGGAGATGTGCCAGCTTCTCCATCATTGTGTTCAGTTCTTCACAGTACACATCTGAAGTAATGCTCACCCCGTTTGGTAAGAAGCTGTGATGAATCACACCGGCGCTAGACCACCAAACAGTGACCATCACTTTTCTAGGGGTGAGTTTTCGTTTAGGGCATTGTTTAGGTGCTGAACCAGGATCCAACCAACTTGCTGAGCACTTGCGGTTATCAAACAGAATCCATTTTTCATCGCAGGTAACAATGCGGTTCAAAATTCCTTCATTTGTGTGTCTGTTGAGCAGTGCAAGGCACGTCTCGACGCGTACTTCGCGCTGGCGATCATTGAGTTCGTGGGGCACCCATTTGTCAAGCTTTTTTACCTTGCCAATTTGACGCAAATGGACCAATATTGTTTTGACGCTAACGTCGAAAGCTGCTGCTAATTCAGCCGTAGATTGTGTATCACCAGCTTCTACAATCGCCTTTAATTCGTCATTGTCGACCAAAGTCTTCGGACGACCGCGAGGTTCATTTTTCAGGTCGAAATTTCCAGAACGGAAGCGAGCAAACCAATAACAAGTGGTGCGTTGGTTTGTAGTGTTAGCTCCGTAAACGTCGTTGATGTTGCGTGCCGCTTGTGCCGCGTTGCTGCCACGACGGTACTCATATTCCATAATTACTCGAATTTTTAACGTATCCATGATGACGAAAAAGATTGAAATGCGATGAAAATGTAACACTAATCAATAAACAAATGACTACTTTTGGAAAAAAAATCCATGTTTTTAAAATAAAATTAATTTGAAATTAGAATTCTTAGCCAAACAAAAATTATTTTGATTTGAAATGGCCAGTACTGCAGAACGGCAATTTCATAGGTAAAGACCTAATAATTCAAGTATATACTATGCGAGATCAGCTTATACTGGAAATTATAGCTTGATCTATAGCCGTGCGTACAAGGTGAAGATGACAATACGACAATAAATTATACTTCATATATCTAAGGACGTAACAGAAACTGGAGAATATTGGCTTGAAAATCAGCAGAACCAAAACTGAATATATGTTCTGCGATTTCGGCGGTATCTCCAGTTCTGGAGGCATAGCGCTTGATGGCGCGATTCTCCCAGTCTGCTCCGACTTTCGGTATCTCGGTTCACTCGTGCAAAGCGATGGCGAAGTAGATCGGACGGTTAAGCATAGGATTAACACTGGATGGATGAAATGGCGGCAGGTCACGGGGACAATCTGCGACTCCCGCATTCCCCTTAAACTTAAGGGGAAGATATATAAAACAATGGTTAGACCTGCTGTCTTGTATGGATCAGAATGTTGGGCCACAAAAGGGATGAATGAAAAGTAGTTGCATGCAGCTGAGATGAGAATGCTAAGAGGGATGTGTGGTGTTACACGAATGGATAGAATAAGAAATGAGTACATAAGAGGAAGTCTAAAAGTGGCACCGGTGACTGAAAAGTTGTGCGTAAATCGGCTGTCATGGTATGGGCATGTGATGCGGAGGAGTGAGGAAAATGTCGTGAGGAATGTTTTGAGTATGAATGTCGATGGCTATAAGAGTAGGGGAAGACCAAAGAAACGATGGATGGATTGTGTGAAAGATGACATGGCTAGAAAGGGGGTGACTACCGAGATGACGAATAATAGAGAAGTATGGAAAAAAAGGACATGTTGCGCCGACCCCAAATAGATTGGGATAAGAGCAGGAGAATGATGGATATCTAAGGACGTTCCCAGTCTGCATCCAAAAATTCAATCAAATATAATACTTAGTTTATTCACTGTAGCTAGTAGGTTGATCGGAAATACCCATAGTCGGCCCATCACTACTATATATATAGTTTGTTTGTTTGAAAAAAACACTTTTTTATTTGCACGATTTATTCAACTGTTTCAAAATAATCCTATTGTCGTCTTCACATTGTATACAGAACACTGTTATTTTCATATTAATTACAATATTTTATTACGTACGTACGCCTTCGCACAAACCAATACCTTCTTACTTCCTGAATGAATTATAAATCCGTCACAGAAACGACGATGAACAATCATGACTCCATTAATATTGTAACAATGAAATATGAAAACAAAAGAAAATAAATCCAGTCATAGAAATACCCAATTGTAAAATACGGGAAATAACTTTTGACACAAAGCCATCCTAAACTGGGTGAGTTCAGAAACTTTGGGTGGATGTAGGCAATGTAGGAGAAAGCCGGAGTATCTTTGTTTTCAACCCGTCTGCTGTCCTCGTGTTATTGAAACCAAAAACAATAAGAGGTTTATTTATACACGTTGCTTAAAATTAAGCGGGCTCTCATATTTTGTCACCTCTGTCGCTCACAGGGACCAAATTGTATAAACAAGTAATAATTATTTAATAGTTACTTATTAAAAACACATTTCTATTGTGTTTATTTATTTATTAAAGGCTTACCAACTAAACACATACACAGCATTAACCCAGCGTCTTTGCCATAATATAGATCTCGCATGTGTCTAAATTATAGGAAAGCACGACAACTATCAACTAGCGTACTAACTCATTAAACGGAAAATAAAAAAATTAAACACTAAAACAAATTAAAACAATTGAATACTTTGAAATTGAAATTAAATTTTCTTACAAATGCTAGGTTATATATTACGAATGCATATTACTGAAAATAAGGATTATTGACAATGGCCCTTTTACTCGTAGCTCCAGGTTACAGGAAATTAAATTATAGTGTGATCTAATAAACTCAATTCAATAAATCTGTTTTTGAGATAAGTTAAATAAATACCACAATAAAAATGTGTTTTAATAATTCCTACCTATTATTTTGGCCCCTGTGTCCGAGAGAGGTGACAAAATGCGCCAGCTCTCTTAGGTAATGATTTTTTTTTTCATTCATTTCATTTATTCATAAAACAATTTACATTATGTTAAATATATACACATGCAATATAAATACAAATACAAAGAATTACGAATTATTAATTAACATTTGAAGTGAAATTTATGTCCATTGCTAAACAGTTTTAATTAAGTACATATAATGTCAAACAGGTTTAAAAAATATAATGGCAAAAAGTTTTCAATTTAAATTTATAATTTAAGTCCTTAATTATTGTGCGACGATAGTTCCGATATATTGTACAGACATTTTTCTAATAAAAAGGTTTTTAATTTTGTTTTAAACAAGTGGGTCTTATAAATCAGTATCTTTAGCTCAGAAGGCAACTTATTAAATATCTCTACAGCTTGGTTCTTCGAGCAATGCTCTACTATATTTAATTTTGGTGCTAATAGTTGCTTAAAAAGTTTTCTTCGCGTGCTCTTTCTAATCTCACGTTCTTCTTGTGATTCAAATATTTGCGACTGTTTAACGACTGTTTGATTTGATTGATTAGCGACTGTTTAACCTTACATTTTTGACGTTTCACCGTTCCATAACTTTAACACTTTCAACGACACTAAATGGTCATAGGCGTTATAACAATAAAACTTCTATTCTGTCTCGTTCAGCGTCCATGAATGCGTTAAGCATAGTTTATAATGAAAAATTGAAAAAATAATATATTATTATTTATAAAGAGATTTGTTTTTCGTTTATTATTTTTTTTTAAATAGGTATGTTTTAATTTCTCATAGTTCTCATACATAAATGTATGACTAGCATTTGGCAGCGGCTTCGCCATCCACGGGAATGTACTAATAGGGCAAAAAGTCCTAATTTAGGTAATGGGCTTCCTTTGTGCCCAATCCAGCCAATTTCATTCAGCCGTTTGAGTCGTGATTAATTAGCAAATAAACATCAAAATTCAGAAACCTATAGACTTCATATTTATAATAGGTATTTGTAGGATGTATAGGATTTATCAGGAAAAGGTGTTTTAAAGATAAAATCAAGGAGAATTATGCTTTGAAAAATTTAAATGAATGGAAAAACTGCAGCATTTTTTTACGGTCAGCAAAACATTTTCGATGTTTGTTTTCAGTTTGAAAACTTTGTTAGTAATGTGTCAACGGTAAAATTGTATTTCATAAGTTTGAATAAAAACAGACCGTTTTGCATTTTACGTTTGAACAGTTGTCAATTGCTTTGTATTTATATTGTGTGAACAAACAACGATTTTTAGTTAGGGCAGCATTTTCATTCAATACTCCAATTTTTAAAAATAATTAATTGAGAATGAAGGAAAGTCATCAACATTTATTTTTCGTATGGACTTCGATATCAATACTGCAATTTTTCAAAAACAATTAATTGAAAATGAAGGAAGCTCATCAAAATTTATTTTTCGTATGAACTTCCACTATTTCTAACTTAAATTTGATACAGCAAATGCATATCAACATTGATATCTTTAATTTTTATGGTGTGCATAATAAAGAGTATTGTATCTATCTATTATATCTAGATAACAGCAAGAATAATATTGTGAATCAAGTATTTTCCTATGCAAAATACTAAAGACATCTAGAATATTCAAATAACATAGAACGCAAACCGGATTTCTAATCAAAGGTCGTGGTACAGTCGACCAGACGTCTACCGTAACCATTCGACTTTTAGGGCACCTTTATTCTGTAGTAATAAGAGCCGTTTTTAACCAACTTCAAAAAAGAGAAGGTTCTCAATTCGTCGGAACTTTTTTTTTTTTTATTTTTTTTTTATGTATGTTCCCCGATTACTCGAAGATGGCTAGACCGATTTGGTTTTTTTTTTGTTTTATTTGCTTCGGTAGTTTTTGAGTTAGCTTCAATAATACGTATTTTTTTCCCCACTTTTATATGGATGATGTTCTAGTTTGTTTTGCAGGTACTGGTATTAGAGTTTGTGTGGGGTAGGTACCACAACTAAAAAGTGAAAAATAAAAACTTTTTTACAAAAAAATACAACCGACTTCCAAAAACAACACTACAAAGTAAAAAATAACTTTAATTTCGGAAGTCGGTGGCAAAAAACGAAAATACATTTAACCAGACACCGACTTCCGAAATTAAAGTTATTTTTCACTTTGTAGTGTTGTTTTTGGAAGTCGGTTGTATTTTTTTGTAAAAAAGTTTTTTTGTAGTTCAAGCGTGGAGTTGACCGTACCTAGAACTGGTAGTAAGTACACGTGGTAGGTCACCCCTTCCGATCCGTTTCCTTACAGCGGAAAAGATTAGTATTCCCTGTCCATCCTGTAGTCTGGAAAATAAACGTTTTTGCCAAACCAATGTTATGCAAACGTAAAAAATCGTGTTCTCTATGTAAGTAGGGTTTGCTAAGTTGTTTTTGTAGTGATCTGAATAATATTTGAGCGAGCACTTACAGTAAGCTGATTTTGACGACAGGAGAAGTTGACTTTTGCACCCGGAAATAATATAAATGAAATATATGTTAGTATTGAAGCTCTGTTTGTTCATTATCTGCCTAGACTTTTCCCTATGTTGGGGTCGGCTTCCAGTCTTAATGGATGCAGCGAATACCAGTATTTTACATGGAGTCATGGAGTCATGATGTCAAAGATCCAAGAATGCCACCAGGCACCAGCGGCTTAACGTGCTTTCCGAGGCATGGGGGGGGGGGGGTCTCGGTATGTAAATATGGTGACCCATCCACGGACCGACCGCGGCAAGCGTAGCTTAACCTGATCGATTGATTCGTGCGACTGTTATTACTTAGCCACGAGAGCCTGGGTAGTTCTGTTTATTATAACCCTGAATATCCCACATAATAACGGGTACAAATAATATTTCAAGAGCTCCGCAGGTAGAAAATAAATGAGTACTAAAATCTAGACTAGAGTACTAGAAACTAGTATTTTATCAAACAGTTTCAGTTATATTTCCCTTCGACCTTTACATCACAACCGACAACCATAAAACTAAGCTGATTTTTCAACATCGGACAGAAAAACGTTTGATTTTGCACCCGGAAGCAATATAAATGAAACAAGAAACCTATTTAATATACACACATCAAAAGTGTCTAGGGATCAACATATATTTTTGCAATAACTTTTCTCCTGATTGATATTAATTAAAATTTTCTTTAAGGATTCATCAAATAAAGTGTTTTCGTTTGTCACAGTAACGATAAACCAAGTCACCTTTGCATTAATAAAGAAATTTGCCATTTTCCTAATAAAGGGATTTTTGACATTTGAACCACTAACATTAAAGTTCGAAAAAAAGACTGAAATAACAGTTTTCTTTAAAATTTTATTGGGTAACTTAAACAATTAATAATCCGTGTTTCTACCGCGAACACTAACAACACAAGAACATCGGTTTGGCATACTCAAAATGAGTTCATCCAAATCACGCTGTGGAATGGCCGCCCATGTTCGTTGCAACAACAAAAAAAGGTCTTCTTGCGACTGGATACCCTCCATATTCGGCAGAGCTCTTCTCTGTAGCATATCCCATGCATGCTCAATCGGGTTCAAGTCTGGCGACTGAGCAGGCCAGGGCAGGACATTGATGTTAGCTGCGGCGAGAGTCTGTCTTACAACTCTTGCGGTGTGCGGTCGTGCATTATCATGCATTAACTGAAATAAGGGACCGATTTGCACTTGTAGAGGAACGATGACGTCTGATACAATCGTCTCAGCATAAATTTGAGCGTTGAGGTTGCCTCTGATCCAAATCAACTCAGTTCTTCCGCCGATCCAAATACCCGCCCATACCATGATGGTTCCACCACTATAAGGATGGACTTCCTGGCAGGATTTTAATCGCTGTTGGCGTCCAGGGGTTCTCCAGTGTCGTATACGTCTTGTATCCGGTCTCATACCAAAACGAGACTCATCAGAAAAGCACACGAAACGCCATTGTTCTTCTGCCCAATTTCTGTGTTCAAGAGCCCATTGATATCGAATCCTACGATTGTGCATTGCTATAGGTGGTACCCGTAGCGGTCTTCGGGAATGAAGGTTCACTTCATGCAAGCGGTTTCTGACTGTTTGGTCGCTAATTAAGTTCCCTGAAAAGTGATGAAGCCTCACGGCTAACATCATGGCGGTTATAGTTGGAGCTCTTCGAGTTAAGATTTGAATGTATCGGTCTTGTCTCCGTGTGGTGCAGCGATACCGTCCTCCATGGCGCTCAGCCACGGTACCAGTGCTTCGGTAACGTGTCCAAAGTCGACTGATAACACTCTGACTTGTATTCAGAGCTAAAGCCACAGTACGTTGCCGGGAACCAGCTTCTATCATTCCCACGGCTCTGAGCATTTCTTCCCTGCTTAAATGACGTCGCCGCTCCATAATAACGTTGGTTTTAATCAGTAGTAGGGAAACAGTAGCACTAATAATGTCTTCAATGCGTTGTATGTTTTTATAGGGAAAATATTGACAGCTGATTTTCATCTTTTACTCGAATTTGATTCACAGTTCCTGATTCAAATTATGAAATGCACCAAAAAGGATCCATATAAATTTATAAAATCATAAATTTATTACAAAGCCACATCTCAATCTCAAGAAATCCGCATAAAAATGCTTGATCCCTAGACACTTTTGATGTGTGTATATGTGATACCTGCATTACAAAGAAAGTATGTAAGAAGACAAAACAACAAAGACAAAGTCGCTATAATCATAATAATATATGACTGGTTTTTGTTGCGCGCATGACGGAACGGACTGTTGCCATCTCAAAATATTATAACATTTCGAACTAATATTATGAACTTATGTTATTTTTTATTTCTAATTTTGTTATTTTTATCTCATTAGTAGCTGACCCAACAGACTTTGTCTTGTCCAAAATTCCCATAGAAAATAAACTTTCAGTTTTCACGAATTTCCCAATTTTCCCAGCAACTTTTCCAATATTTTTTTCATAAGAGCCTTCCTCGGACTTCAAAGACCATTTGAAAAAAAAAATTGTCGAATTGGTCCAGCCGTTCTCGAGTTTTGCGCTTAGCAACACATTTAGCCATTCATTTTTATTTATATAGATATATGTTGCACCGGTTGACGTTAAAAACCAGCGCTGGGGCTTTGTCTCGCATAGGGTTTCAGCATTATGCTGAGCGATGGCCGTTTTGAATGGATGTGACGCATATTTTCCCCCATCTTGTTATTTTTATGTTTGTGTTCCTTGCGTCATGTATACCGCAAATAAACGTATTTTCTTTCTTTCTTCTGTAAAACAACTCAGAAAAACGGCAGTTTCAGGATAACATACTTTTATTAATCACTTTGTCAACATAAAACCAAACTCTTAATCAGTTTGTCACAAATTCACACAGTAAATTATAATATTTCCGGTACTTTAACAATATTTTATACTTTCAACGACCAACGGTCAATCAGGCCGAGGTTTCACTATTAGAACTTCTCAAGGCGGCGATCAGCGATCTAATGGACGAGTCATAGCTTAGCTGTCTCACTACAGTTAGTGGGAGTGGTACGATGTTGCCAACTCTTACAGTGTTGCTAGTTAAATGTACACAATACTACTATATTTTGTAACACTTCTTTAATAGAAATAATATTTCAGGAGCTCGAGGTAGAAAATAAACGAGTACTAAAAACTCTACGTACACAAATAATGTTATCAAACAGTTCCAGTTATATTTCTACCTTTACAGCACAGATACCACAACCAACAACCATAAAACCACATTGTGACGTCAGTAAAAATGAACCAAGAAAAAGAACCCACAGCCTTAAATACTTTCATTTCTAGAAATAACGAGACGATGCATTAAGTCGTTAGGGTTGTTCAATGTCGTCTTCGGTCGTGTGACAACTCGGGGTACAACAAGCGACACCTCTATTGTTACCCCACCAAGAAAAGAAGGCACTTTGTCATACCACGCTTTGTTACTGAACTAATGCTTCTTAATGCGGCCAGTGTACCTAAGAGCACGGAAACGAGCGGCATCGTTTGTGATTTTGTTTTTTTTTTTTTTGCTAGTTTTAAAACGAGGTTGGAGGTACAAAAACGTGAGAAATGAAATTCATGAATACGTAATATTTTGAAGAATATACCTACTCAGATACAACTTTGTTTTGTTTTTTTTAGTGCTTGGAATAGAGAGTTATCAGTAGGTACCTAGGTAATAAATGTGCTTCAAGATCATGAAACACCTCTCACTCTCTAATCTCATCGTTTTTGTACTTGACAAAAAAAACCTGATGCCTCAATATTTATACAGCTACTCATTGTTCAATGTGGGTCGACTATAAAAATGTCCTCTTAAAAATGTGTAATGACGCAATGAATCACACTGAAACTTTTTCAATACACAAAAGAAAACTTTTCCTTCCTGAATAAATTTTCCAATTAATTGTAAAGAATTTCTCAAGTCCAATACACGTAAAACCGCGTATTTGATGTACGACAAATTATTACAGAGGTTACAGAAAAGCAGCTAGTCATGGTTTTATTGAAAAAACTTTTTTACAAAAAATACAACCGACTTCCAAAAACAACACTACAACAAAGTGAAAAATAACTTAATTTCGGAAGTCGGTGTCTAGTTAAATGTATTTTCGTTTTTTGCCACCGACTTCCGAAATTAAAGTTATTTTTCACTTTGTAGTGTTGTTTTTGGGAGTCCGTTGTATTTTTTGTAAAAAAGTTTTTATTTTTCACTTTTTAGTTGTGGTACCTACCCCACACAAATTCTAATACCACTACCTGCAAAACAAACTAGAATATCATCCATATAAAAGTGGGGAAAAAATACGTATTATTGAAGCTAACTCAAAAACTACTGAAGCAAAGTTAATCAATTTTATATGGGACCACCTGTGATGTATACCCTCTCGAATAAAACAAAAAAAAAATCCAAATCGGTCTAGCCATCTTCGAGTAATCGGGGAACATACATAAAAAAAAAATTAAAAAAAAGGGTTCCGACGAATTGAGAAGTTTTCCTCCTTTTTGAAGTCGGTTAAAAAAGAGTAGAAATAAATGGAAATTTTATGGATTTTATCCCAATGGTGTTTTACTACAACAATTAGTGCGGAATACATTGTTACGTTGTAGGGGGCATATTGAAGGCGTCTGTGAATCTCTCGTTAGCAGTTACATTCAGGCAATGTCTACAGAAGGCAGGCAGGCGGGCAGTTGCTTCCTTGCCGACTGTGGTACATTTGCTGGTTGCCATAACTCGGTAGCCCACCCGCCTCATTGCGGGCGGAGCACTATCTTCTAGAAAATTACCTATATTCATGTTTTCCTTGCAAATTAGATTTAGCCTACTTGTGGTTCGTCGAAATTAGGAAGTCTCGAGTTTTTCTAGGAAAACGAAAGCATTGTTTTGTGAAAACTTGAACATTAAGTCTTTTCGGGAAAATAGTTACAATCAGAAAAGTCAAGTTGTTTCACTTTTCATGGAAATACAGTTAAGTCCAACTTGAATTACTTACAATGTTATTGAAAACAATATACCTTGTTCAAGTGTCTACTTGTGCTATTTTATTGCTTTTTGTTTTTTATAAATATGATTAAATAACAACAACAGAAAAAACCTTATCCAAACAGTACTCAAAACAAAAAATACCCATACAGAACAATATAATAAATTCAACCATCCACACAAAATGAGAACCAAGAACTGTTCAGTGTTCTTAGTGAAGTTAATTGTGTTTCAAGTAACTAAATCCAAGTTAATGAGACAACTTGCAGTAAGTAAACTGGCCCAAACAGTAGCAAATACTTTGGGAGTATTAAGCGCCCGTAATGTTCGCGTATTGGACGTAGAATCTCGGCTTAAGCTGTACGGGATTCGTTTGAATGAGACCATCTACAGTCATCAAGTTGAGTAATATATGTGGGTCAGTCTTATGGAGGTCGGGACTATATAAGTATACTTCCACTCTGTTAGCTTTTGTGTAGTTTTACGAGGTGTTGGTTATGTGGGCCTAGTAGAATTTGTGGAGTTAACGTAATGTAACTTCGAGCGATTTTAAAATTGAAAATAGGTACTCGTTTCCCACATAATATTTACATCAGTTCAGGTAATTAACTAAAGGTAAACAAATCGTAAAAAGGGTTTTTATAGATGACACTTTCCTGTTTAAAAATACCGATAGATTCCTCTTTTAGAAATGTATGGCAAACTTTATCATTAATTCTTAAACTACTCTTCGTTTAGGTATCTGATCTGCTTGAGCACAATGTATTAGTTAGATTTATAATAATAACTACCTATAGCTCACCCGACAGACGTTGCCCTGTCCAAATTTCATGTATGACAAAATGAATTTTCTTCATATTTTTTTGTGAATTTTTCCTGTTTGTGCTCTCATGTATATTTTCAACATGAACGATGTAACCATAATTTTGTAAAAATATCATGATTTAAAAGAGTGTCCGTGGAGTTTCTTGCCTTTTCTTCTCCGTAGGGACCGTACTACGCTTTGGAATGGGCAACTACCTTCACCTTTCTGACTGACCGACCCATTGACAATTCAAAAGTGCCTGTAATTGGTTTATTTGAAACAAATGCTTTGAGTTTGAGTTTCAATAGTTATTCTGCTATTCGGGGCGGAGACAAATCCAACAAATCAAACATTGTAAAAATCGGTCCAGCCGTTCTTGAGTTATAAATAATAATATTAGGGGTTAAAGTATAAAATTGCCGATTTGTACTGAAAAATTGAAATTATTATTTTTTTTTTAATTCAACATATTTATTTAATCAAAATAATTACCATTATTATCTATACATTGCTGCCTTCTAATAGGAAGGTCATATAAGCCTTTGCGATAGAATTCTCGTGATCTAGATTCGACAAACTGTGTGAAAGCATTTTGTACTGCCTCCTGAAAAGAAAACTTTTTATCACGTAGAAAATTGTCTAAATCACGAAAAATATGGTAGTCCATTGGAGCAAGGTCTGGCGAATACGGAGGGTGACGAATGGTTTCTAATTGCAGTTAACTATACAGTTAAAACGGTTTCTCGTGCTGTATGAGGTCTCGCGTTATCATGGAGCAATAATGGTGAAGATCGATTCATGAGTCGGGGCTGTTTCACTGCTAGTTTTGCTATCATTGTTCGGAGTTCGGCACAGTAGACATCTGTCGTTATTGCTTGACCAGATCGGAGAAAGCTATAGTAAATAACACCATGCTGAGACCACCAAACAGTTACCATTACCTTTTTATTGGTAAGCTTTGCTTTAGGACACTATTGCGGCGTTTGACCTGGGGTCAGCCATTGCATTTTTCGCTTATGGTTATCGTAAAGAATCCACTTTTCATCACATGTCACAATTCGATCCAATATTCCTTCATTTCTGTATCCATTCAACAAGGCAACACAAGTTTCAACACGCGTTTCTTTCTGCAGATCAGTCAAATCATGAGGCACCCATTTCTCATATTTTTTTTATTTTATTGATTTGACGCAAATGAGTCAATATTGTTGGTAAGGTAACGTTAAACCATGCCGATAATTCCTAGGTAGTTTGGCTCGGATCGGCTTCCACCATCTCTTTCAATTCATTGTTAATCACCTGTGTGGACGGTCTTCCACGTGGTTCGTTCTTCAAATCAAAGTTTCCATCACGAAAGCGTTTAAATCAAAATCGCACGGTGCGTTCATTAGCAGTCCCCTCTCCAAACGCAACATTAATATTGCGAGCTGTTTCTGCCGCGTTAGTTTCGCGTCGGAACTCGTATTCAAAAATAACTCGAATTTTCGAAGTATCCATCTTTCTTGTCTAAGCTGAATAAAAAAACAACTGAAAGTCGTTATTCAAATGTTGCACATTTTTTAAAAGAAGAACTTCCTATGAAGTTCCATGTACCATGTAAAAAAGTTTCACTCAAAAATCTCAAACCATGAAGGTTCTATGTCAATTCGAAGTTCCTAATACAATAAACGGCAATTTCATACTTTAACCCCTATTAGGTGTAAATAACCCGACTTTCTTTTATATAATACGAGATATAATACTTTGTAATTTATCTATTGTAAAGATCCCAAAAAGATAGGTATAACGAATTCTATCGTTGCTAAATTGAAGAGTACAACTGTGACGTAGCATGACAACTAAAGACGAATGAAGTGAAGCGAGTGTGAAGAGGTATTACGTTTAGTCGGTCACGTCACGTGGTTATTTTGTTTACCTTTAATTATCTACCTAAACCGATGAAGTATAGTTCAATGTTATTGGAATTGGTTTCCACACTTAGTCCTTCAAGTGGACCATTGTATGTGCATATTATTATCTACATAGTTGTATCGCGTAGCGTTCTTATGATAATAGATGGCGCCACGTGTCATTCGAATCACGATTGAATTATATTATTACAAAAATAAGGAAGGACTTCCCGATAGTACGTTCCGGTGGTATATTTTCCAAAATTCACGCGGGAGCAACCGCGGACAAAAGCTAGTTTATTATAATCGAGCTTTGAGGTACTTTTGAACAGCAAAAATCCTGAATCTACTGAAATTATTTCCGAAAACTATATTTGATGATACCTCCATCTAGAAATGGACCCTAATATGTTTTTAAACCTTTTTGATCCTAAACATTTACAAAAAGTAATAATTTTTTATCATATTTGATGTTACGCGTGTCTCAATAAATTAAATATTGAATATACTTTTCGTCTAGTCTCAACAAATAAGTTCTTTGATAATGTTTACCCAAGTATTCCTAATTACCATAGAAATAAGGAATAAACAAAAATATCTAATTAGTTACGATTATTATCCTTATTATCCTGCTAAAATCGACCAGGACCCGTCTCACAGCGGGGCAGTAATCTCTTTTAGATAAAGTTTTGACATTGATCACCTTTCACGTCCCACGTTTCATAATTATGCTTTACCTGATCAAAAAATATGAAAATTGGCCAAGTGCGAGTCGGACTGACACACGAAGGGTTCCGTTCCACCGTACAATATTTAACACTTACTGTTTTTTATATTAGTAAAAAAAACCGGCTAAGTGCGTGTCGGACCACGCACAATGAAGGGTTTTGTAGTTGGGATTTTGGTTGGGATTGGAACAAACTTAACATAGTAGTTGAAAAACATTTTCTCCCATACATTCCATAGGTTTTCCTATAATCTATAAGTTCTATACTATTTTCTGTATATTTTTTTTTTAAATTTTAGGCTAATAGTTTCGGAGATACCCTTATCTCCGTGACTATTAGAAATAAAGGGGAATGGTCAATTTTCGCCAATTTTATTATTTAATTTTAAACAATTTATTTACAATGTTAAAAAATAAAAAAAAAACTATGTTTGAGACCCTCACAGTAAACCCTTTCACGATTTCATGTCACACGGTAACAGATTGCAAAACTTTTTTTAAATTTTCTTATTAGCCCCGAAAAGTGACCCCCAAATTCAAAATTTATTTATTTACTTTACACGTCCGTGTACAGAAATTCTCATGTGTACCAAATTTCAACTTAATTGGTGTATTAGATTCGGAGAAAATTGGCTGTGACAGACGGACAGACAGACGAGTGATCCTGTAAGTGTTCCGTTTTCTCATTTTAAGGTAGAACCTAAATATTAAAAATTTTCAACAATCACAAAATGTGAAAATTTCAAGTGTCTACCTATTACGGTTCATGAGATACAACCTGCTGACAGACAGACGGACAGTGCAGGCTTATTAATAGGGTTCCTTTTGGCACTCTAAGGGTACGGAACCCTAAAAACAAGATGATGACGTTTGAAATAATAGGTAGTTACCTATTTTTTTTTCTTTACTAAAAGCAAACCTGATTTAGATAAAAGAATACCTAACTTGAAAATTTATTTTCTGTTCATCTCATGTTTTCTCAACAAATCTAATAACACTCAACAGTTAACAAAGTTTCTTTATTTTATTACTTTCTACAAAATACATGACGTCAGGGAAACCTGACCAGTAACGTTAAGAAGTTAGTTAGGGGCTAGTTAGGAACATAAGCCTGATTGACTCGATACAAATCCTTTGCCTCCTTTGAAACATACTCGTATCTTATTTATCTATCGTCGTTTGTTTCGTGTCCTTTGTTCTTTAAGATCGTATTCTGTTGCTCGTTATTCTTGAGATTAGTGACTTCTTCAGACATGATAATTATGACAAGTCCGTGCTGTGTACTTCATGATATAGGTGTATGTACTATGATGCTGCGATGCTATTAGTTGTTGAGCGCAGGTAAACATTACTATTGAAGCCGGACGTTGCAAGCAAGAATATTCCTTACGGTGGTCAGACGTTCGTTTTCCTGACTGTAAGTATAAGGATCTATAGGCGCGTGACTTAAATCGGAACTAACGCCGCCATCTTGTTTTTTCAATATAATAGGTCTTTACCTATGAAATTGCCGTTTTGTATGAAAAAATTTAAACGAATTTTTTTCATGCATTTTTTATTTGTATTAATCGAAGTAATCACCCATGCAATCAGTGCATCTTTGCCAACGCAGTGGCAGTTTATTGATGCCCTTCTTAAAGAAATCAGCTGGACGGGAGGCAACAAATTCTTCAAAGGCATTTTGTACTGCCTCTCGGGTATTGAATTTTTTTCCCGCCAAGAAGTTATCCAAATTCTGGAAAAAGTAGTAGTCTGTAGGCGCAAGGTCTGGTGAGTAGGGCGGATGACGGAGAGCTTCCAACCCCAGTTCTTGCAACTTGGAGACCGTCTGCTGTGCAGTATGAGGTCGCGCGTTGTCGTGCAGGAGCAGCGGAGACGAGCGATTGACCAATGCTGGTTGGAGATGTGCCAGCTTCTCCATCATTGTGTTCAGTTCTTCACAGTACACATCTGAAGTAATGCTCACCCCGATTGGTAAGAAGCTGTGATGAATCACACCGGCGCTAGACCACCAAACAGTGACCATCACTTTTCTAGGGGTAAGTTTTCGTTTAGGGCATTGTTTAGGTGCTGAACCAGGATCTAACCAACTTGCTGAGCGCTTGCGGTTATCAAACAGAATCCATTTTTCATCGCAGGTAACAATGCGGTTCAAATTTCCTTCATTTGTGTGTCTGTTGAGCAGTGCAATGCACGTCTCGACGCGTACTTCGCGCTGGCGATCATTGAGTTCGTGGGGCACCCATTTGTCAAGCTTTTTTACCTTGCCAATTTGACGCAAATGGATCAATATTGTTTTGACGCTAACGTCGAAAGCTGCTGCTAATTCAGCCGTAGATTGTGTATAATCAGCTTCCACAATCGCCTTTAATTCCTCATTGTCGACCAAAGTCTTCGGACGACCGCGAGGTTCATTTTTCAGGTCGAAATTTCCAGAACGGAAGCGAGCAAACCAATAACAAGTGGTGCGTTGGTTTGTAGTGTTAGCTCCGTAAACGTCGTTGATGTTGCGTGCCGCTTGTGCCGCGTTGCTGCCACGACGGTACTCATATTCCATAATTACTCGAATTTTTAACGTATCCATGATGACGAAAAAGATTGAAATGCGATGAAAATGTAACACTAATCAATAAACAAATGACTACTTTTGGAAAAAAAAATCCATGTTTTTAAAATAAAATTAATTTGAAATTAGAATTCTTAGCCAAACAAAAATTATTTTGATTTGAAATGGCCAGTACTGCAGAACGGCAATTTCATAGGTAAAGACCTAATATTTCACAGAACAATAGGATAAATGACAAACAACAGCTCTGTCAACGTCATACGAGCCCCAAAAGATCCTTGTTGGGTTCAGTCTCCACCAAGCGGAAAAATTGTCACGAATGCTCGAGCACTTATTAAATTTCACCAAATAAGTAACTGTATCAATATTGACTTTAAGTATAAAATACGACGCAGATATCAAGCGTTTATCAAGCGTGATATCTGCGTCGAATTTTATACTTTAAGTCAATATCTCCGACTAAATAAAAAACCAAGACCTGTCAACAGTGACGTGATGCCGGTTTGGGTTCCCTGTATCTGGCAGAATCTTGATGCTCCAAAATTTATTTGGCATAACACACTTGGCATAATCTTCATTAAACGAATGTTTTTAAGGCATAAAAATGGTTTAATATAATTATTGTTGGGCCGAATGTTTATATGTCCGAATTAACAATGGCATATTTTAAGATGGCAGAATTTTATTTGGCATTTGGCAAAGTTAAAATTCCGCATAATTTCTTTTAGCATAACGTTTATTTAGAGCGATGATTATTTGGTACAATTTCACTTGGAATACTATGACGATGGCAGAATTTCATTTGGAATAATTTTATTTGGGATATTGCCATTTCTATAAAATGGGATCCTACCATTTTGCCGAAAAGATTTTGACAAAATTTCACTACCCAAACAAATTTTTGCAATCTTTTTGTTGCAAAATTGGTAATCCAAGGATTATGTCACTAAGGCATTTGGTCTTTAATCAAATGATTTATTACAGCAAACAATCTTTAGACAATAAACGTTTGGTCTTTTGGTCAAATGATTTGTTATTACAAAAAATATATAGATTAGGTTAGGTTAAAACTCTGACCCTACGCACGAGCCGAGCGAGCTAAGCGAATGGTACCGCAGTAGCGGCCGGCGAGTGCCAGAAACGACTAGATTTTACAGAAAAAAATTATGGAAAAAAAGAGATTATTTTTAACAGGCTATCAAAAACTGAACTAGTTAGACGAGGTTAATTATAGTTAGGTTAGTTTAAAATTCCTATGCACAAGCCGAGCGAGTGAAGCGAGCGGTACCGCGGTAGCGGCTGGCAAGTACCAGAAACGACTAGATTATATAGAAAAAAAAAATATGGAAATAAAATATTTGGCTTGTTTTATTTTGCGTAAAATGTGTTATTCCAACTGAAATATTTGACTACACAAAAATTTGTAAAAGTACTAGTTGGTAAACAAGATGTTTTGCCAAACATTAGGTTTACAATACGTTACAATTATTTGTGAAGAGATTTTTTGCTAAGTAATAATTTGGCAAATGAAATTATGCGGAAAATTGTTTGGAAAGTGATAATCTGTCAATTCTTTTTCGATGAAACAAGGGTAACCCCTATAAAATACATTTTTAACCTTAAATTAAAATTAAAATACTGTCATAAAAAGTCAATATGTTGTGCCACAAAAGTTAGTGACAGAAACGAATTGCTGCAAAACCGACTCCACCTAGTCTTGTCTGCCCTACCCTAGAGTGTAATTTAAGCCCGCGTAGGCGCGGAGGGGCGTCACAGAAACCATGCCTGCTGCATGTTGCATGCTCGCTAGCATGCTTGCTTGCATGCTGCATGTATGGTGTATGCATGTTTGCACGCTTGATTGCATGCTGCATGCATGGTGTATGCTTGTTTGCATGCTGCATGTTTGCTGCATGTTTGCTGCATGCTGGCATGCATGGTGTATTTCTGTTTGCATGCTGCGTGTTTGCTGTATGTGCGTGGCGAAAACAAATCAGTGTTCTAACTATGAATTTTCTGTAATGTGATAGATGAGTCTTTCAATTATTATGGATATGAAATATATGCCAAAAGATGATTCTATGTGTAAACTTTCTGAGATATGATAGTTCTGCCTTTTAATGACTGTCGATATGAATTGTATGTCAAAAGACGATTCTGAGTGTGAACTTTCTGCGATATGACAGTTCTACTTTTTAATTATTATGGATATGAAATTTATGCCAAAAGATGATTCCAACTTACAAAATTATGAGTTTTGAATGTATGATAAATGAGTGTGTGCCAAACGATTTTCAGCGAAATGAAGTTTATGCTATCAGGTGTTATGCAAAATAATATTATTATGACATAAAATGTTCTGCTATAAACGTTAGACCCGTGTATGCACAGAGCGAGGTGTAGTTTTGCGCATGCTTCACTATATTGTTCGCAGCGCTATGTCTTGATTTTTTATTTGGTCTGAGGTCAATATTGATACAGTTACTTATTAAGTGAAATTTAAAAAGTGCTCGAGCATCCGCGAAGATTTTTCCGTTTGGTGGAGACATTGCAGTGTAATTTCCTCGTATAGTTGTTGCATTTCATGAGCGCTCGTCAGTCATTGTAATTGAAACCTAATGTCAATGTTCATAAAGTTGCTGACGCCCGCACATATTATAGTACATTATTTGTTATTAAACCACAACAGCTGTGTAACATCAGACCAATATACATTTAATAAAACGTAGGTATTGGATACACATAAAGGAGGAAAAACCTGAACCTTTCACGGTCAACACCGTTTACCTCAGTTTAAAATTTAATTAAGTTTTGCAGTAGTAGTATTGTAACAACCAAATGCTTGTTTCAATACGAGTAGTTGCGCTGAAAACCAATCTTCCTTTTTCAGACAAGCAATGAAACAATTTAAAATTTTCGCAGTTTTCGCAATATTTATTTAGAATATTGTCTTTTTATTTTTTGCGGTCTAATATTAATTGTAGTCTGCCTAGCCTTTTCGCAACTATGTTGGGGTCGGCTTCCAATTTGATCGGATGCAGCCGAATTGGGTGAAGCAGTATTGGACTGCCAATCTGACCGCCACACCCCAGTTACTGGGTATCATTAATGTCAACTGAACACTGCATAATATTAAAATAAACATAAACAGCAGCAGTCATAAAAGTCAAATAACAGCCATATTTTTATTTAATTTCCAGATCATCGAAACGGACATTCAATACAAAGGGAACTCCAAAATTAAATCTTCATAGACTGTTCTCGACGGTACAGTCGGTCCATAAATACGTGTGACGGCAACTACCGTCATTTCCATTCTTAGAGATACGGTTGTTAATGGGTATAATAAACGGATCATTTCGGGTAGTGCGCGTAGTGTGATCCGGAGTATTATCGTGTATTGTAATGTTAAGTTCAGTGTTACGAGTGATCGTTTTGATCGCTGTTGGAAATGTTGGAATGAAGACGTTTTAGTTAGTTTTGATTGTATCTGTTTTATTTGTTGTACTGTCGTAAAGTAGTGATAGTAATACTACTACTACTTACCAGTTTTATGAAGTCCGTTTTATTACCGTATTCAAAATATGTGAATAAACTTTTAGTCACAGAGCATTATAAAACATTTTATGAGTATGAAAATGTAATGTTTGTTATCAAAGCTAATTGTTTAATAAATTAACTGAAAAACACGTCGTTCAAATATTTTCTCCCTTTAAACTGGACCAATTATGAGGAGCTTGTGGCTAAGTAATAACAGCCGCACGGGTCGATCCATCAGGTTAAGCTACGCTTGCCGGGGTTGTCCGTGGATGGGTGACCACCTTTACATACCGAGACTCCTCCGTGCCTCGGAAAGCACGTTTTTAAGCCGTTAGTCCCGGCTGTCATTCGTGGATCTTTGACAGTCGTTACGGGTCGTCAGAAGCCCGAAAGTCTGACAACCAGTCTTACCAAGTGGTATCGTATTACCCAGTTTCTGGGTTGTGGGGGTCAGATAGGCAGTCGCTCCATGTAAGATACTGGTATTCAGCTGCTTCCGGTTAGACTGGAAGCCGACCCCAACATAGTTGGGAAAAGGCTAGGCAGATTGAAACTGGACCAATTATTTAAATTGAATGGAAGAAGAAAACGTGTTTTGCCGGCCCCAAGTAACATATATGGGTCAAGGACTTGAAGACGATGATGAAACTGCTAGACCAACTATTTATTTGCTTTTTCTTAACGACTCCGCTGACGAAAATCCTTATCTAACATTTTCGTCGTCCATTCGGTGGTGTTCTAAACACCAACACAACTAACGAAAATGCTCAGTTCGCCTGTGACCAACAAAGCACACTCAAAACTCTTTCGGTCATCCCATTTCCTATAGAAATATTTCAAACTTTAATACACAACCCACGTACCGTTTCGTTACATTACTCGGAAACTTCCTCGCTCATCTAGACTCCATGTATCTCGGTCCCTTGACGGTTGACACACAGACAGAGACGTGGGAAATAAAATACGAGTATAACTGTATTTGCTGTCAGAGCAATAAAATGTTAATGTCAGATATTTTGAGTTTTCAGACAGTGTAGGTTATGTAGTGTAGGTTATGAACAGAACTTTGAGTCTCAGAAAATTTTTATATTCCTGTACTAAGGAAGCACTTAACGTCGATTAATTAGTAGATATATCAATCAAAGCTTTCTAGGAATTCTCGCGAAATTATGATATAATCTGTTGACGCTTCAATTGATGACATAATTCAACACTTGTACTAATTTCAATCATTTTTAACCGACTTCAAAAAGGAGGAGGTTCTCAATTCGTCGGAACCTTTTTTTTTTTTTTATGTGTGTTCCCCGATTACTAGAAGATGGCTAAACCGATTTGGATTTTTTTTGTTTTATTCGAGAGGGTATACATCACAGTTGGTCCCATATAAAATTGATTAACTTTGCTTTGGTAGTTTTTGAGTTAGATTCAATAATACGTATTTTTTCCCACTTTTATATGGATGATGTTCTAGTTTGTTTTGCAGGTAGTGGTATTAGAATTTGTGTGGGGTAGGTACACAACTAAAAAGTGAAAAATAAAAACTTTTTTACAAAAAAATACAACCGACTCCCAAAAACAACACTACAAAGTGAAGTCGGTGTCTAGTTAAATGTATTTTCGTTTTTTTGCCACCGACTTCCGAAATTAAAGTTATTTTTCACTTTGTAGTGTTGTTTTTGGAAGTCGGTTGTATTTTTTAAATTCTAGACCAGAATAAATAGTCTCAAAAATCATTAAAATAATAATTAATCCTCTCCTCCTCCGTTGAAATGATAAACAAAACGGGTCACATTTTTCACTCAAACCCGCGCAGACGTGATTTAATAGAATACTAAAGCGAGAGGGTAAGTTAAGACAGCGGCACATCATTAGGCATGAGTTAATGAGTCCACACTTACCCCAGTTACAGGCCCTCTGAGCACCTTCTGTGTTACATACATTCTGTGTCTCACTTAATAATGACGGCTTGCTGATTTATGTGAAGGGAAGATAATGTTACGTAAGAATATGTGAGATTTTGTAAGTAAAGCTCGCAACGTTATAATTTAAATCTGTATTTTGTTATTGGATATTTTGTGATAAATAAAGAATAAAATATTTCAAAAACTTTTTTATTATTAATCTTGGAATACAAAACTAATCACTTGTTTACATGCTGACTCTATCTACTAAAGATTTTGGTAGTTTTATTTTGTTTTTAGAGTTCCGTACATCAAAAGGAAAAAAACTGAACCCTTATAGGATCACTTTGTTGTCCGTCTGTCTGTCTGATCGCGAGGAGGTATCAAGTTGAAATTAATATCAGATACGTAAGTTTATGGTCGTTTGGAGTTCTAAAATATCAAGCTTCTAGGCCCGTATTTATAATGAAGCAATTAGTTACTTGCTGCTAAGTAATTTCATAATGAAGTCATTACTTGAGGGTAGAATTCTTCATTACAAAATCTTATTCTATAGTCGAGTAATGTACGTTACTTACTTGAGTAAATGCTTGAGTAAGAATATACGCTTGATAGTTGTTTCGTTCAGGTATCACTCAGTTACTGCGTTTTGTTTCATTAGAAGGCATAAGTTAGGTGTAGATTATTTTACTTTAACATTATAATATTACTTAAAATTTATTTTACTTTTTAATTCTGATAAAACTATCTTTAAAAAACTATTTTTAATTAATAATTTCAATTAATTTATTTCTAAAGAAAAGAAGTGATTCTTGGGAGAAACAAAACGTTTGACATAACATAACCCAACAAAAATGGAAAGTATCTTTTTACACATGAAGTAGTTACTGACATGTGATTTTCATACCTTGTGATTTCATACCTTGTATCTCACTGTGTGGATTTGAAGTCTGGATCTGGTGTCATTACGGCGAGTTCAAGATCTGTTATGATATGAGATATTATAATGTATGTCTGAAGCAGGAAAAAACCATTCTGTCTGGAAAAGGATAAATTCCTAAATGTGTCAAAAATATGATGCTATTTTAACTTCCAAACAAACCAACGCTACGAGTGCTTTGAAGAAGAAACATTCAATCAATCAATCTGCCTAGCCTTTTCTCAATTATCTTGGGGTCGGCTTTCAGTCTAGCTGGATGCAGCTGAATACCAGTATTTTACATGGAGCGACTTCCTATTTGACCTCCACAACCCAGTAACTGGGTAATACGATACCCCTTGATAAAACTGTTTGTCAGACTTTCGGGCTTCTGACGAACCGTAACGACTGTCAAAGATCCACGAATGACAGCCGGGACCAACGGCTTAAAGTGCTTTCTGAGGCACGGAGAAGTCTCGGTATGTAAAGATGGTCACCCATCTACGGACCAACCCCGGCAAGCGTAGCTTAACATGTTGGATTGACTCGTGCGGCTGTTATTACTTAGCCACGAGCGAAGATGAAACGAGATGATGCGAGTGATGATGATGTTGATTCATGGGAGTAAATAAAATAGGAATGTAATGAGGCCTCTTGTTAGTCAGTATTTTGTATACCTAGGTACTATGCTTTATTATAATTTCGTTATCTAGCATGGTCTTTTTGTGTCTGAAGCCCTCTTTGTGTCTCTGATTGTAAAGAGTCCATAATGCTCGGTAAAATCACATTCATCTCAACACTTTTGGAAAAGCGAAATCATTTATTAAAACATCTTCAAATGAAAAAAAAATAATGATGATTATGATGAAGCGATTTCTATGGTCAGCAAATACAATCTCTAGTAGTAGGTATGTACACCTGTCGTTATCTCCGGTAGTACCTACTTATATCGTTATCGACATCATCTTTATCACCAAAAGCCGCTTCGATGCTTTACATTGCTATAACCGCAAAATCAAACGCAAAATGGTCAAATTCTCAATTCTTAAGTAAAGCAAATGGTGACTATTACTTGGCTAAGAATTCTAACCTTTGACAGTTCTAACTTCAAGCAATTACTAAACTATAGAATGAAAGTCATTACTTGAGTAATTACTTTTACTGAAGTAATCACTTTTACTTGATTATAAATACAAGTGTAAGTCAACGCAATAAAAAATACGGCCATACTCGTATAAGCGACATGTTTTGATACTCACAATTAAATCATTGTAAAGACTTTGTTTATGTACAGTCGGCTGCATCAGTTGGGTACCCCAGTTGTATTAAAGTTTTAATACAAGTGGGGTACCCAATTGATGCAGCCGACTGTACATGTAACAATTTTGCAACATTTTTATCTTATTTTGTTTAGGTTTGTGAAATAAAAAAAAATAAAAAAAAATGTTTATTTCAGGCAAGTTCCGCATGTGGTTAAAATCCGCATCCAAAAAGCAAGTTTGCATAACAAACAATAGCATTGGTGATAGTTCAATTTTCTATCAAACCAACACAGTCCAAATGAACAGCGGTAAAATGGAAATTGTATTGTGCACCGATGGGGAAATACCGTACAGCACACGAAGTAAATATCAGCACCACTTTTATAACATAATTTTGTTACATCTAAGTACTAAGAATTTATAATGAGGAAAGACATAAACGACATTTAGGTAAAGTCAGGGAACTTAATTATTATTAAAGCAAATTCACACCCTACGTCAATTTAACGTATATTGCAAGTGTAACATTTAAGGCGAGTAGAGCTGCCAACCGGCAGCGCCACCAGTGAAACATTAATAAGTCTGGAGATATGGAACATTTTGAAATTTCCTATGCTCACTTTTTTAGTCAGATGAGGTAGAATTTTTTGTTTGAAGTTATAGCAATTAACGCCTGAAAGGTCTATTTTGACGATAACTGCTATAACTCCGAACCTAGGATACCTACCTGATCTGACTAAAAATGTATGAGCATAGGAAGTTTCAAAATGTTCCATATCTCCAGGCTTATTATTTTTTTCTCAATGGTGGCACTGTTGGCAGCTATACTCGCCTTAAGTTAATATTTTCATATTGTAACACCGCATTTACTGTCGTATTGACACTTGACAGTTTATATGGCAGGTTTTTTCTCTGCTGTCACTGGTACGTGTTAAAAATAAAGTCCATACTTCTTGTGACTTATCCTTGTTCTAAGCATCAAGTGTTATTCTTTTATTTTACTAAGCCTAATTTCATGAAATCGGAGAAGCCTACCAATACCACTATAAACAGTTTTGTTAGTGTGGTGTCGTTCAGGAGGAATTGTTGTACAGTAATCCACGCCAGCATCATACCGCCGACACCCCAACATCGTATTACATACATCTGTCAAAGAATGACACTTGTGATTTAAATATTCAATATTATCGTGATCTTCAACATGTTCCAATAATGAAAAACTATACAATTTATTGTTTGGGTTCCTACAGATAGATATTAGGGAAAGGGCAATGACCGCTATTGTCATGCTAAAACGCGACAACTATAGTCATATTGCTTAATCATTATTTTGTCTTGAATTTACCTACGTCTAATGAAAGCTAATGAAATTAATGTTTCGAAAACCAAAGCTAAGAGTTGGGGCTACATTCCGTTTTTTAAAACAACCAGATTTCTGTAAAATTTTCTACTGCAATACTACCGGCATTGTTAATTCACAGCACTACATTGTTCCTAGATCGTATAAGTAAAAACAAAAGAAAATCGATGACGCAACACTGAATCTGAGCTAGTTCATTACCCCGCCTTTTGTTTTATGTAGATAATCTGACTAAAGTCTTTATTGTACTCTTTGTTAGCATGCAGAGTTAAGGAGCCGCTCCGTTCCTTGAGCCTCGCATTCATACAGTGACGTATTTAAATTGGGTGGGTTTTGTTTAAGTAGATTGGGTGCTGCTGGGAGCTTTTTAAGTACTTTAAATCAGTTTTATCGTTAAATTTTAGGTTATTTTTTTTTGGGCTTTATGTCAAGGGTTATGGTTTTACGTAAAGAGTAGAGGAAAACTATAATGTAGAGAAATAATAAATAAATACTAATCCTTTTAATCCCCTGACCCACAAAGAGGGGTGTTATACACACGTCAAAAGTGTCTAGGGATCAAGTACATTTTTAACTATAAAAAAATATCCAATTAATATTCACCAAATCTAGTCTTCCAGACTGGTTTCTAACTTAAATTCCTATGTTTAAGTTAACAACTTATCCCTATAATTTGTAAAAATTAAGGAAAATTGCAATTTTTGCAAATTGTGGGAAATTAACCTAAGTTAATGTGCTCAATTAGATGACAAAAAGGCAGAAATGACAATTTTTTAAATTTTTATTGTAAAGATAAAAAAAATATAATCTGTGTTTCCGCCATTGACACGAATCACACAATCACAGCGATTTGGCATGCTTAAAATCAATTCATCAAAATCACTTTGAGGAATGGCCGCCCACGTTTTTTCTAACAAGTTAAAAAGTTGTTGTGGGGTATGCACGGCATCCATATTCGGCAGAGCTCTTCTTTGGAGCATATCCCATGCGTGCTCAATTGTAAATGTAAATGTCTGCCTGCGAGTGGTGATGCGAGATCGTCCTCCATGTCGTTCGGCTACGCTGCCCGTGATACGAAGCGTGGCCAGAGGCGGCTTATGACACTCCGTATAGTGCCAAGTGCGACAGTCACAATACATTGCCTCGAATCCGCTTGTAACATTCCGACGGCTGTCATCCAAATCGTTCTAAAGTTTTCACTTCAAAAACCTATTTTTCTTTTTAAGTAACAGCAAAGTCAAAAAACCACGTCCTAAAATAATGTAGGTAAGTATAGCCAAAAACTAATATTCATAACTCATTCTTGGCTTACAGGCGTAGCTTAGTACTAAATAATGTATAGTCATTTCCTAAACGTAATATGTAGGCAGGCCTAAAATGGCGAGCCTTGCTGAGTAGGCAAACAAACAGGTACACATAAGATGGTTGATATTTACTGAATACATAAAAGTTTTGCAGATAAATAATAATGCTTGATAAATTGCTTCATGTTGTTGTAGCATTTTTCACTTAAAATGTTGAGTATTTATATTATAGTGAGGGAGGACGTCGCCGTCGAGGCAGACCACGGTGAAGATGATGTGACAATCAGATAAGGTTTGCAGGGCCAAAATGGCCTGAGATCGTACAAGACATGAGGTTTGGAAGCAAAAAGGGGAGGCCTTTGGCCAGCAGTGGGAAATAATATAGGCTAACAAAGAAAAACCGGCCAAGTGCGTGTCGGACCACGCACAATGAAGGGATCATTTTTCTTAAATAACTTTAAAACATTTTTTTTTTATTATAAAAAAAATATATATATACACTTTCATTTGATATGTCACACGATGCAATTTGCAAAACTTTTTTTTTTTAATTTTTATATTTGGCCCCCAAAAGTGCCCCCCATATTCAAAATTGATTTATTTACTTTACCCATTCGTGTTTGGGTCACAGAAATTAATGTGTGTACCTGATTTCAACTTAATCGGTCGGTCGGTAAATTGGCTGTGACAGACTGACAGACAGACACACGAGTGAGGGTTCGATAAGGGTTCCGGTTTTTTTCCTTTTGAGGTACGGAACCCTAAAAAACAACAAAATAATGTATAGTGATAATTACGAGAAATTAATTGCCAGACTAAAAAACCTAACTCTGGTTCTTCTTAAACATAATATTCAAGAGCGAATTTGTCCTGACTGACTGACTCATCAACACCCAGCCCAAACCACTGGACCTAGAAAGCTGAAATATTTTGTAGAGGATCCCTTTATAGTAAACACAAGGAATAAGGAAGGATTTTTGTTCCCGTGGGATATGTTCTAAAATCCACGTGGGCGAAGCCGCACGGGAAGTGCTAGTGAAACATAAACATTGCGCTGACCCCAAATAAAATGAGATAAAGGCAAGAGAATGATGATAATGATACTAGCGAAATGAGAGTCAACTCAGTCGTAAAATGTCACACAGTTGTAAAATGTCTATCCACAAAAAAATTACAATATACAGGGTTACTGGTAACTCGACGTATTCCTTGCAGGGCATCATAGTAGGGTTAAAATGCAACAAATTAAACCACCAAATGTTCTACCGAAATTCAGTAGTTTTTGAGTTAATTACATTTTTAGTTTTTTTATGAAAAATCCAATTTAACAATGATTTACGGCGCGACTATTCTGGAATTTAAGTTATTATCATAGCTGATGCCGATCAGATATTTGTTAATAAATACAACTTCAAAAATGCCTAAAACTTTAGCAAAGATCACTAATTAAATATTTAATTTTTCGTAACTTTTGTGTCAAGAATAAAAATTATGAAAATAAAAAATGACTGAATTTCGGTAGAACATTTGGAGGTTTAATTTGTTGCATTTTAACCCTACTATGACGTCCTGCAAGGAATACGTCGAGTTACCAGTAACCCTGTAGAACAATAAATATTAGCAAGGAACAAAATCTACACGATTCTAGTTTTTTCATAATACAAAAATCTCCTTTTACCAAATATTAATATTATAGATATTTAACCAAAACATGCCTTTCATTTTGATCCCGTTGTATTCTCATAAGCCTTTATATTCATACAAAAAAGGAGGTATCTAATATGTTAGATTAATAGAACATTTTTTTTTTTCAGTTTCAATCATTCGGCGCTGCTCCATGAAGTAATCCGCCATGATGGATTAGGTACCAAGTGTATGAATTTTTTATACACGCTTTGTGGAACAAGGAGGGAGCGAGCGCTTTATAACAAAGGATTAATAACACGGCCTGTAATTGTGCCAATGCAGGGCATAGGCCTCTTTTTATACCAGGAACGAAGCATTGATAACCCCGCTTGTTCACTACGTAGTACTGTATTTAAAAAATTGACAAAAACGTTTTATAAATCTAAGGTCCTCAAGATCTTTTTCAATCAGCCTAGCTTTTACCCAACTCTGATGCAGCTGAATACCAGTATTTCACATGGAGCAACTGCCTGTCTGACCTCCACAACCCAGTTATTGGGTAAGACTGGCTGTCAGACTTTTGGGCATCGGACTACCCATAACGACTATCAAAGATCTATAAATGACAGCCGGTACCAACGGCTTAATGTGCTTTCCGAGGCACGAAGAGGTTTCGATATGTACCGGATGGTCACCCATCCACGAACCGACCGCTGCGCGGCAAGCGTAGCTTAACCTTCGATCGACGGCTGTTATTACTTAGCCACTTTCTTCAAGTGTAAATCAGTGATGTCTAAAATAGACGAAATAAATTACAAGCCCAAAAATATTGATTGAGAATTTGCGATCGATTTTGGAATAACATTTCAAACACTGTGTAGGAAATCTGTTGATTTATGATCAAAGTATTTTTTCTGAAATAATCGGATATTTCTTAATAGGTATCCACTTCAATAGCTTAGTTCGTAGAAGTTGTCTCATAAAATAATTCTAGGTTACCTATATCACGAATATTTGTGATTTCATCGTGTGCCTATTTTATTTATTATTTGTATCGCAACCTTCGGTATTCATATTTCATTCATTCATGTATTCATACGGTATTCGTATTATAAATAATACGCGTATCATGTAACAGAAGAGTGAACATAATATAGCGAAATCTTATTATTTCAGATACCTAGATACTTAATTCATTTGAAATATTCCTAAAGATTGATTTTGGAACTTGTAAAACTATGAACCTCAATTAAATTACGCCACTAAAGCAACTTAAAAAATATTTTGATTGAAAAGTATTGAAAGTGCCATTAACTTTGGCATGTGGCAAATGGCATTATACATTCAATACATTTCAATCAAAATATTTTTTAGATAAATATAATTCAAATGTTACTTTTGCAATGATCCAGTCTGAAACTAGATTAAGAAAATTTAAAAGAGCACCTATTTTTTTAAGAATTTATTGAGAAAAAGATTTCATTTTCGCTAAGTAATAGGCTTAGCTAGCCAAATTGTGTTTCAGTAATGAAACTTCAAATAATCCATTTTAATCTTAGTTTTTTGGGTCGAGACAGAAAAATATTTGTGTGAAGATTAATAATGTTATCTTGGCTGCTCATAGAAATAAGTATTAGAAAAAAAAAACGAATACTTATTTACGCTTCTTTTAGCTAAAATAAAAGAATAATCATTTTATTGACAACTGTCTCCGACCTCGCCTCTTCGGCAAGCGCTACTGCTGAGCATGAGGTCCTGCAATGGGTTCGATTTCCGGGTAAGACAAAGTGTTACTGGGTTTTTCCCATCTCGAATTTCTCAGTAGCAGTCCGGAGTGTGGATTTGTACCCGGTTGATGGCAACAGGCTCGCCCCCTATTAGAATAGAGTAGAATAACTTTATTTCGGTCACAAATATCCATTTAGTGTTAGTAACATACAAAAAATAACTTATTGCCTAGTGTTAGTAAAAATCAACCTCCGCACAAACTGCTGTACAATCGGAGAGACGAGGCTCTCGGCTGCAGTTTTCAGGATACCGTTTTGACTGCCCCTCACTCTCCTCAGTAGCGACGCAGTTTTTTTTGGGAATAATTGCATAGAAGCCGTCGGTGCGGGCTTGCGCAAACATTTCCGACGCGCTACAGTAACGAGGCAGCCTCAACAACATCCTGAAAGCAATGTTTGTTATATTGGACGCGCAGGACATCCAGTGATCTCTTAATACAATTGACTTATAGACTGCCCGTGTACAAACTTTGGCAATAAGCCATGAAAAATGTTACTTTTTCTTGGTCTGTACACCGCGCAAATTTTGCTCCGGACCACTAGAGCCCTGCGCTCCCTCTCAATGTCTCCATCGTCCCTGAGGTCAGCGGCAAGACAATGCCCAAGGTATTTAAAAGTTGACAAACTATTCATTGGTGACCCGTTCATAAGCAACTCGGGCTCTTCTCCACAGCGTTTGCCGCTGACCTCAAAAAGTATGTACTCACATTTCTTAACATTATATTTTAATCCATGTGTGGCAGCGTAGGTCTCACACGTTTTAAGCATCTCTCTGATTTCTCCCAGCAGCACCATGTCATCTGCATAGCTGATGTTGTTAATTCTAATCCCATCAACGCTGCATCCAACACGCATGCTGCTGAGTGCGACTATCAGGTCATCCACGTAGAGGTTGAAGAGCCTGGGAGATGTCAGACCACCCTGTCTTACCCCTCATTCCAACCTGTACGTCTCAGATACTGTATCATACCATTTCACCTGATTGACTTGGTAACCATACCAGTACTGGAAAAGCCCACATATTTTCGCTGGTATAACCCTGTCTCCCGTCTTTCTCTAGAGCACATCGTATGAAACAAGATCGAACGCCTTGGAGAGATCAAGGAAACAGGCGTACACGATCTTTATATTACATGGGACTTAAAAATAACTGGCGAAATGTGGGTGTACTATAAGGTACACCTCTGCCCTAACCTTTCGGGGAATACAGGCGTGATGTTATGTTATGTGTCTTTGACAAAACTTTTAGTTCTTTGTTCGTGTCCTTACATTTTGCTACAGGTCTACTGATAACCATCGATCGAGTACTATCAATCTTATGACTAAAATCACATAATTTTGCTTCAAAACAAAAGGAATGATTGACATAGTAGAGGACGGCCATAGAGGACTAAGTAAAGTTGTCTTTGGGACCGCTCCAAACTTTCCGTAGTCCAGTTTCGTTGTTGAAAATATAATAGTATTTCTCGAACTACCATCTACACGACATTTTTATATCGCGCGTTATGTACCTACACAAAAATATTTTTTCTTTTTTAAATATTTATTGTAAATGACATTAACGAGAATTTTTAATATGTTCGAATGACATATTAGTACTTAGTTAATTTATTATGAAAATTGTATCTTTTCGTTTTTACGAGTTTGCATGCCTTAAGGAAGAATGTAACGGAAACACTTAATGATGTACCATCTTATACCTGTACCTACATATTGTTGGAAAATAAATAAATCTGAATCTGACTACTATGTGATTGACTCGATTCACTTAAAAAAGCAAGGAATCCCAATTTGACGAAATGTTGTTCATAGTATCCAATTGGGCACAGACCTAGACCTCCGTCAGGCGTATGTACCTACCTATGTGTACAGTTAGCCCCGTAGGCAGCCAAACGTGTTGCCTAACTAATATTTTTATTACTTTAGTAATAACAGCCGCACGGGTCGATCCGGGTGACCATGTTTACATAGCAAGACCCCTCCGTGCCTCGGAAACACGTTAAGCCGTTGATCCCAGCTGTCGTTCGTGGATCTTTGACAGTTGTTACGGGTCTTCAGAAGCCCGAAAGTCTGACAACCAGTCTTGCAAAGCGGTATCGTGTTACCCAGCAGTTGAGTTTTGGAGATCAGATAGGTAGTCGCTCCATGTAAAATACTGGTATTCAGCTGCATCCGGTTAGACTGGAAGCCGACCCCAACTTAATTGGGAAAAGGCTAGGCAGATGATTTATTATCTCATCTCTCAATCTCGTATACCTCGTATTAACAAATATTACTACGAGTGTCAATTTTTTACAAGGCCAAGGAAAACCTAAGAGAATAATTTCAACATTTGAGATGAAATTATTTTGTTAGGTTTTCCTTGTGTAACCTTCCATTTTTTCTAAGAATCATCTTTAGTAACAACAAAACATAAAGTGGACCAGAATTTATTACGTTTTTCATAACAGGAACTCGTAGAAAGGCCCTCAAAATGGACGATGCGATTTATTTGATTGAGGTATTTTACTGAAATCTTTTTTACAAAGAGTTTTTGAGTTTGTATGAAACATCTTAAAGGGACATTTCTTTATAATTTTTTTATCCCGTATTGTGCGAGCAAAGTTTGATAATACACAGGATGTATCAGGAAGGTGTGGGCAAATTTAAAGATGTCAAACTGGCCGACTTTCTCCACGTGAAAAATAATCAGCCGTCCCATAGACTGGGATCGAGTAGGTATTTAAGTTTTGTACGGGACAGCAGATATTTTTTCGCAATTACAATGTTGGTTCCATGGAGAAAGTTGTTCAGTTTGATGGTCTGTACGACACCCTTTAATTTGGTCACATCTTTCTGATACAATCTGTACATACAGCAGTGCGGTGAATGCGTTCGTATTTCGTCTTCAATCCATCACTGGTCAACGTACTAATTATATTTCAAGCCTGTACCTGTCCCACTGCAGAGCAAAGTCCTTTTGTCATGCAGAGAAGGAATAATCAATGATCACCACGCTCGTTCACAGTGTGTTGGTCATTACCGAACGTTGTTAGTCGAGGTTTCTCCATTATGTTTTCCACAACCGTTTCATATTTTGTAGGTCTACACACTAGTACGTATATACCTAATGCTATAGAGATAGTGCTAGAATCATCAAATTTAAAAAAAAGAACGTTATAAGGTTTGTGTTTTATTTAAAATCGAACTGCTTTTTATTATTACACGACTGCAAAGGGTTGATGTATGTTTGTGAGTTTCTTTATTCCACCATAACTTTGAAATGCCTGAACAGATTTGGATGTATGGGGTATCGTTAGAATCCTTACATTATCCCAAATGACATTGGCTATTTTTTTTTTAAATCGATATAGCGGAAGTATGGCTCCATTTTGAAACGTGAAAAAAAAATTCTTTAATTATTTTTCTGTCGTGTCGTAGTCGTGTTTTTTTTCAATTTTTTAAATTAGTATTTTATTTTATTTCCATCTAGAAACAACACTATCTACAAATGTATCCAACTGCTTTCATTCGCTTCTATGATTAAAACCTTCATTGTACAATTTGCTTGAATTAACCGCCGCAGTGGAATCCCCGGTGGTTAGTACAATAGTACCAGTATGTTACCTGACGCCGTTAAATCTCCGGTTTACAACACGATAATGTCTCCTCGCGGCTAATGTTAGCCATCATGTCGGCTTTAAACTTGCTACGAACGCGTCAAGAATATACCGAGCCTAATTTTAGTAGAGTGTGTATGTTTTGGCCCCAGTTTTGGCTGGCTGTAAGTTGTTTAAAGATCGTTTTGAATTTGTGGGTTATTGAACCGAGTGTAGTCCATGTTTTGGGTGCCTAGTTGAATCGTACTAAATGGTCCCAAGTCCCAAGACGTAATATATGTATTCGTGTGATTTTGATTGAAAAAATAAATTATAGTTTAAAAAACTATAAAACACGCTTTAATACCATTAAACTTAATGTCATTGTAAAAAAAAAAATCGTCGGGTGCTTTCGAATTACAGAGTTAGTGTAAGAATGTTGTACAAAACACCCCACGCTTTTTTTACAATGTGATTAATTTTCTCGTTATACACTTTATTCTTATATTGAAAAAAATCTTTTTTTTTTTTTTTGATAAATCGTTAATCCTGATGAACTTGATCAGAATAGCGGGACAAAATTTTTAAATTATTGTTTTGTCATCGGGCCCTGTTATGTGTGCAAAATTTCGAATTAATCTGACCATTTAAAGTGGGTAAAAATGGAGTTCAAAGATTTCGTTACATACAAACATACATACATACAAACATACATACAGGTGAAGAAGCTAATAAAAGCGTGTTAAGAAGTGTGAATCATCGGTTTAAAGGTTTTATTTATACCTAGGGGACAGGTTACTGACCCAATGAAGGTAATGTTGATCAATTTTACTTGCTATACATATGGTTTTTAGAACTTGTAGACTTGGACGAGATAAGAGAATACCATTCAAGACAGACAATGGTTTATTCACTGAATAATAACTACCTACTTACAGTTTTTTCAAGAAGTGCTGTGATATTCTTGGAAAGCTTGATCAGATGGTATCTTTAAATATAATCTAGAATATGTATACATTTACAAGTAATAAACGAGAAAAGGATACTTTATATAGCATTTATCTTAACTTCATTTTCTACTAACAGTCATGAATGAGAGAGACCGTAAACTATGAAAAACAGAAACTATGGCAACGACGTGTTAACTAACTAACTTTTCAGGCCCATCACATTACACAACCTACACAAAACAGTATTAAAATTCAACGTGACAAAACCAACACGTAAATAATAAACGAGGACATGAGAACAACTAGTGCTGCCACTTGTCAGAACTCAAAATGCGTAAACTTATAGTTAGGGACAAACCTAGAATTAAAGAAAGAAAGAAAAACTATTTCAAACTGTTTGTTTTTTGTTTTTGTCTGTTTGTTTCTGTTGTTGTTTTGTTTCTGTTTTGTTTGTTGTTCTGTTTTTTTTTTGTTTTGTTTATTACTAACTTAATTATTACTATAAGGTTCCTATAATTGTCTAATCAGCTACCATTGATAATTAAATGTTGCGTGATGTCTGAATATGGCATTTATGGTATTATTTTTTGGAAGTCGGTTTTTTTTTTTAATTATTTTTAGGACTGACTTTCTTAAAACTCTGATGACTTTATGATAAAAGCAAAACGTTTATGCAATTTTGCGTGTTAAAGTTCAGTAATTCAGTAATTATGGAAAATAGCTAAACGTCGTTCAGCAAGCAAATATAACGGAGCTGTTTTCTAAAACAGCTAACGGTTATTATGTAAAACAGCGGGTTTGACAATCTATCTGCGACATGGAGATAACCAGTGTACGAATTTACTGCATCATCTAGAACTGTTTAGGGCTATTGACGACCTTGAAATTAAACACGACGCCACGTTAAAGAGACTGAAGTATAAAAGGAACAAAATGTTGGAAAAGTAACTATATAAATTAGTATTACGATTTTAGTGTTACAATTATTTTAACTACAACAACTATAGTTTAGTTGGGACTTATTGTAATTGCCTTGTTGCTAGGTCGCAAGTCAACCAATCTGCTTAGCCTTTTCCCAACTATGTTGGAGTCGGCTTCCAGTCTAACCGGATGCAGCTGCGGAGCGACTGCCTATCTGACCTCCACAACCTATTAACTGGGTAATACGATACCCCTTGGTAAGACGACTTGTCAGACTTTCGGGATTCTGACGACCCGTAACGACTGTCAAAGATCCACGAATGACAGCCGGGACCAACGGCTTAACGTGCTTTCCGAGGCACGGAGGAGTCTCGGTATGTAAAGATGGTCACCCATCCACGGACCAACACCGCAAGCGTAGCTTAACCTGATGGATCGACCCATGTGGCTGGTTATTACTTAGCCACGAGCTCCTCGCTAGGTCGCAAGTGTGACTGGTAAATGGAAATTCGCGTGATACTATACATCTTTGCCTATCTTCAGGGAATATAGACATCATGATAAAACTTCGAGTGTCGATCGTCGCTATCGATATGTTAGTGCAACATGTAAAAAATCGGCAAAAGGATGCTGTTAGCGGTAAAAGTTTTCTCACAAAAATAAATTCTATGTAATTTACTGTCTGACATATAACTACTGAAATTTATTCCGATGAATATTCATGTCGACTGATTCAGTACCAGCTGAATCAGTGTTACCTATAAAATATGGAATTTTCACGAACAAAAATGTGAGTTAGCGGCGCTATCAATTTTTCCAGTAGATATAACGATCATTTGAAGCGATTTCAAAGTTCATAATGCAGTTTTATGAAGACGATTAGTTTTTTTTTTGAGTAAATTAAAGATGTCTGCCATCTGTGGGTTATTTGAAGTTTTTATTCAAATAACTTTTGACTTGGGTACGTTATGTTTGAGATTGAGATGTTCTGAAGTACTGGAGAATAGATATGGTAATAAAAACTGGGGCATCTCGGCATAATAGGCAATTTATTTTCTGAAGATGACTTTTTATGATTTTTTAGTTATGTTACGCTACGTATACGTTAACTATGTTCATGAAAATGCATGAAGATATCTAATGGTGGCCATACTCGCTACGGTATACCGAAAACGTTTACCTGTGTAAGTGTGCCTGCACAAGTGTGTATTAGATTAGACCTGTGCGGTTCTTGGAATATAACACACCGGTCAACCTGCGCAGACACACCTGCACATGCAGGTAGATCGTACGGCAGACCGTAGCGTGAATGGCCTACATAAGACGAACACGGCTTTGTAACTTGAATTTTATCAATAAAATTAAAATATTATTAGAGCATATAGTTGTTTTAATATGTTGAAAAACAAACAGTATGAAAGTTTATCTGACAATTTGATTGATAAATTAAATTATTAAAAAAATCCTCGTGACGTGTAGCAGGAACTTTACATTAAATCAACATTGAACTCAGTGAAATTTTGTAACAACTAAATGGATCTTAAAACAATTTAATGTAGCATCGTAACTCAACGCTGGTTCTAATTTGAAGAGTGATCGGCTGTCACAGAAGAGAATAATTGGTACGGGCGTATAATTAACTTAAACTTTTTCTTCTGACTTTTATTTGGGTCATCAAATACTCGTTTTTCTTTTATTTGTTCGGTCCTATTCTGTTGAAAGAAATAAAGGAAAGGAATTAAGCTGTTTTGTGTTTCTGCATGGTAACAGAGCGAGGGCTTATTGGAAAATATACTATAGAAAAGAATATTGTTTTATCCCAAAAAATGCATATTGAAAACAGTATTGTGAGGGCTGTTATGTCTCAAACTTTGAGCTCAACCAGGCTCAATCAGACAGTCCAGTCACGTGACTGGAGTGAACTGTGCGTTTGATCATCAACTTATATCAACTTTACATTCCTATCTTCATTATGTATGTACTTACTGACTGTATTTCGAAAACCAGTACTAGATACAGTGCAAATACTGGCCATATCTAATTCCGTCCATCAGACACGTTATCGGGCAACATAACACCTAATTCCAATCTAAATTTAGTCGAACAAAGAGCCTGATATACACACAAAGGCTAACCAACATCCTGCAAACCGTTGGTACCGGATGGTCACGCAAATATTAAACATTAGGACCCCAAGATCCAAATTGACAATCGTTATTAACAAAGGATGTTGTTCACACTGTACAGACATTAATAACAACCATTTAATTTAGTTTTTGAAATTAAACTAGTTAAGATAACGCCTTTTCTAACACAGGAAAACTTAAATGTTATGGCAGGTCAACATGTATGTTGAATAGTATTTTAAAGCTGGATAAGTATTGATTTATCTTTATTTACATTCTAAAAGTGTTCAAAATGTTTTTGTTCCAAAAGACTGAGACAATATTAGAGGTTTAACTGTAAGAATGGACGAATCAAGCAAAGTAGAATCGGTAGCGGAATATAAAGTTCTCTCACGAAAAAAAAACTCGTGAAAAATGCAACGATAGTAACAAAACTTTTATCTAAAAAGAAACATATATAATATACATGTTAGTATCTAAAAAAAAGAAACAAAACATTTGCAATCTGCACTGTGCTCGTTCGTATTCAGAAAACAAGACATAAGTTTCGGATAGCAACACCATCGTTGGCGCAAAGTTGGGGACGCCTCGAGCCGTTAAAACATTCAGTTTGTCCGTAAATAACTTGCCTTGTGCATTCGATACTAGCTGTATTTTGGACCCAAAGGATTTTGGCGTGGGAATTTGATTTTACACAAAGATTTTTTACAAAAAGGAAAACCATTATTGTGAATGTTTGACACTCTAGTTTCGGTGTTTTTCGGTCGTGGATCTTAGCTTAAATTCCAGCTCAGTAAGAATTTAATTTTATTGCTAAGGTAGGATATCGGTAAATTCCTTTTAGGCCTAAATCCGGTGGCCACTATTCATCAGTTAGTAGACCATGACCTTGTGCCGCTCGGAGAATTATGTCACAATCAGTAGACAAAAAGTAATACACCTTAAACACCACGTTTGTATGCATATCTTCGTATAGTACAGAACTCCCCAAAGCAATTTACAACAGCGTAGTATCTGACAAAAGAGAGATAGATACCTATATTATGAAAAGTCTTGAAGATCCGGAGATGTTTTTGATCGCGTAAAAAGATATTATATAGCTCCATGTATGAAGAATTTTACTTGTTTGAGGACTATCCTTTATTTATAACCAAGTACTTATTACATGCATGTTTTTCGTTTTTGGCATTTTGTTACGAAGTTTGATAGTCGAAAAGGTAACTTGAAAGAGAAAAGTTTAGAATTTTGAAATATAAATAATATAATATAATTGTTTTATACTAACGCCAAGAATGAAAATGGACTCAACTTCCTGCCCTTGCCTCATATTACTTGGGGTCGGCGTAACACATTTTTTCTTTCCAGTTTCCCCTGTCAACGGTCACGCTATCATTCACTCACTTCTCTTTCATATCATTCCTCACACAATCCATCTATCTTTTCTTTGGCCTACCTCTCCCTCTCCAGCCATCAACGTTATTCATCACTCTTTTAGTCACATGCGTTTCCTCCCTCCTCATTAAATGCCCATACCAAGCAATATTTTTTTTCAACTTGTCACTCATTATTCTCATTTCTTACTTTATCCATTTTCGTCACATCTCTCAATATCATCTCCACTGCATACAATCTTTTTTCATCCGTCTTCTTCACAGCCCAGCATTGCGATCCATACAGTACGACAGGCCTTATCACGAACTTGTAAGGGGCATCCGTAGATCACAAGTTGTTCCTGTGACCTGTCGCCATTTCATCCATCCTGAGTTGATCCGACCCGAGGTACTGAAAATCGGAGCAGATCTGAAAGGGTGTTCCATTGCAGTACAATTTTCATTCAAATAATGAAAATTAACTGCAAGCTCGTCATTTGTGCTGGTTGGTAGAGTAGAAGCAAGTTAATAGTTGTATTGTAGGTATAACGGGCTAGTGTCCGCAACTGCAGGTCCAAGCGCGTATATTGCGTACGAAATTAATAGTAGCACGTTTCATGTTTCCCTCATGTGGTGTGATATTAAATAGTAAATAGACAGTGAACTGACTGCTCAGTTAGGAGTTTTAGCCATCCTTTTACCATACTATAAAATCTATAATTAGTTTGTTATACATTGTTTTAGGACCTTCTGTTTTCATTTAATTTGTGATCTTCCTGTGCGAGTCTTAATTAAATACTTTTTCTGTCTTTATATATAAAATTGTGTTGCAAAAATAGGTAATAAAACAATTTTATGACAACGAAAAAGAAATATCAGCGGAATAATGACTAGGTAAGGACATTTATCCTATATATTATCTATAAAATATACCTATAGGCATATATTTTCTGTCTATAGGTTCCTACACTATGAAATTTCGAACTTAGAGTTTATCAGGTGTCAACTTGAGAGCCCTGACACCCATAACACAAGTTTAATTTTAGCTTGGATGTCAGAGGTCTACAACTCTGTATAAATCTATAATTTAAAATAATGGTATTCAGCTGCATCCGGTTAGACTGGAAGCAAACCCCAACATAGTTGGGAAAAGGCTAGACAGATGATGATAAACCTATAATTGGAAAATTCGAAAATAAAGATTGATAAAAATAAATTGTTACCACTGATGTGCGGGACTGTACATGATTAAAATAAACTTATTTTCTCAAATAATATATAACATTGTATTAGATTCCGTAACTGACGAAATCTGCAAAAATATACATATAAATCATAAGCTTGGAGAAAGTTGGCGTATTCTTCCTCCCACTTATCTCGGACATCGTGACGAAACGGAGAAAGTTAAATGAGGAAGAAAATCTATGGGTTGTTTGGTTGGATCCGGCTCCGGTGCTAATTCACAAACTACTTAATCTTGTTTCATAGGAACAAGTTTGAAGGGGACAAAGATTGAGGGCTTATGCGCGGTTGAACGAAAGCTTTCGCTTATACCTATGAGCAATTACTGTAATGTAAAAATAGTATTTTCTTCAAAAAGACCAAACGGCATTATTATTGTAACCCTAATTGAACTAAAATATTCAAAACACCTACGTTATATGCTTTTACTTCCTAGGATTATGTAGGTATGCCGTAAATAAAGGATCCAAGCAATATATCTTAAGAAGTTTCATACCAATATAATGTCATTCACGACACAACAAAACTCCTTTTGCCGACAAACGATATTTACGTCATTGATACAACTAAATATCGCAGTTGATCTTTAAGTCTCCCAGATCGAGTCTCAAGATTCAAGATGGCGGCGTCCACTCTCGGCAAATGGAACGGCAATTAATTTGTAGAATGCAGTATTGCTTGCGCCACGATTTAAACTTAGTTCATATTTCTGAACAACTTTATGGGAATCTGTTTATTACTTTGATAAGCATATTTCTGACGAGTCCTGTTTTAAATTTATTTATATTTATACTGTTGCTGATACTCATCAATTAATCAAACTTTTACGGTTGAATTATATTAGTTGTTCGTGCCCGGCGTCGCTCGGGTGAACTTCATGTCTCTGCCTCCCAGTGGTTGTGTGTTGTCTGTTTTCATACAATAATACCATCCAAATTTCCGACTGTTCACTGGAACAGTCGGAAATTTGGATGGTATTATTCACTGAAAAAAAAAAAAATTCACTGGAAAATTCACTGGAATTTTCCAGTGAATTTTCCAAAAAAATCTGTCATACAAACCTTGTTCTGACAATTACTTAACAGAAAAAGAATTAGCCAAATAGCAACCGTTCTGAAGTGATGCGCGTACATACATTCGGCAATTTATTTTTATTTATATAGATTTACAAGCTTGTCCGAGGTCCTTTTAATTGCTAAGAATAAAAACTAGTTAAAAGTGACGAGTGAAGTGAGTGAGTGGACTATATGGTATTTAAACACCTAATCATCTGCATAAACACTCACATTTGTAGCATTAGTAGAAAATATGATATTTTTTTTGTAATTTGTATTCAAGGGACATTACACATGACTACAGCTTGTACTATTAACAACTGAGTTCAAGCTTAGCATTGCCACAGAATAAGAATGAATAGAAGTGAAACTAGCGTGCACGTTTGGCCTTCAGAAGGCCAATTCTCGTAACTAAAAACGTTCAAATTCAAGTCGCAATCTCATGCCACCGACAATCAAATATCAAAAGTGGAGGTAAACTCTATACAATTTTTGACAGATTAAGACTAGGATGAGATTGCCAACTTTGTTAAAAATATAGGCATTGCTCCTCTGATTTATGAACACTGTCTACATTGCGCTATTGCCCTACAGTTTCAGGGCATATCATGCGTTGTAAACACTTAAATTTTGTTAGCTTAGTAACAGCTGTTGCATTGTGCATGCTATGGTTTCCTACAAATGAAGGAGTACACTACTTAATATCGCCCATTATTTATGTGTCATGTATTGTGTACTAGCTGACCTGGAAGACGTTGTCCTGTCCGCATTTCAATAATTATTTTTATCACTTTTAGTTTTCCCGAACTTTCCAATTTTCCCGGCAACTTTTCTAATTTTTCTCTTCATGAGAACCTTCCTCGGACTTCAAAGAATATTTTTAAAACATAGCTGAATTAGTCCAGCCGTTCTCGAGTGTTGCGTTTAACAACACATTTGGCCATTCATTTTTATTTATATAATAACTTTGTTAGAAATCCTAAATAAATAAATAACAGTCAGTATCGTATCGATCGTAGGAGCTCGTGGCTTAGTAATAACAGCCGCATGGGTCGATCGACCAGGTTAAGCTACGCTTGCCGGGGTTGGTTCATGGATGGGTGACCATCTTTACATACGGAGACTCCTCCGTGCCTCGGAAAGCACGTTAAGCCGTTGGTCCCGGCTGTCATTCGTGGATCTTTGACAGTCGTTACGGGTCGTTAGAAGCCCGAAAGTCTGACAACCAGTCTTACCAAGGTTATCGTATTACCCAGTTACTGGGTTGTGGAGGTCAGATAGGCAGTCGCTCCATGTAAAATACTGGTTTCAGCTGCATCCGGTTAGACTGGAAGCCGACCCCAACATAGTTGGGAAAAGGCTAGGCAGATGATGATATCGTATCGACAATCACATTATGCGCTCCACGCTTTATCATTTCTTTTGGCTTTGGAGAATGTTGGTTGTAGTATGGAAGACACGACAGACCTGAAGTGAAAACTTCTTTAGGCGCATTGAGCGATTTTTGCTAGGGGAAAATCATATGAGTTCGCGTCACGTGTCACGCGACATGCTAATGTGACGTTTGGTAGGAGAAAATCTCATAAGTTCCCGTCACGCATCACGGGACACGGCTACTGTGACGTGTGCGCTGTCAAGTTTTTACTTCTGTTGGCTGTCTATGGTTTTTTTCCGCAGCATCGTTGAACACACAAGTCATACACACATTATTTTTTTATTATTTTTTTTTTTTTTATTTAAAGTAAGTATACATCACACGTTGCAGTATAAAACTGATTTACGTCCGTCACCTCACACTTCGGTCCAGTTGAAAACCAGCGTCAGGCACTAGTTGTCTGGCATTTTTTTGCTGAACTGGGCCTTTTTAGCACAGCCGTGAGGCACACTTTCCTGCATTGTATTTTTTTATTTTATTTTTTGTTGTTGTTGCATCGCCAATGTAGCTTTTTAAATTTTATTATTATTTTTTACTTTTTTGTTGTGCCTCTTTAATTTAGTCTGTGCTGAATAAATGTGTTTTCTTTCTTTCTTTCTTTCATTACACACTTAAGTAGAGGTCATTTCTATTCGTTATTAATCTATGGCATTACCAACTGTAGATGGTCCGGCCTCCGTTGAGATGCCTAATCCGCTCTTACGTCGAGGAGCCTGGTAACCGGGCATGTACTATTGACCGTTAAGATCCGATATAGCTTTAGAATGAGAGTAAGTTTGTTGAACTTCAGCAACATTTTACTGTAACATAACATAATACACACACACGCACTTCATGATGAAATATTACTTAAATTAGCTTTTTATCTTTTTCTTTTTTTCTTTCCATTCGCTCAGGTAGATCGACACAGTCACTCAGATACATATAGCATCACATTCTAAGCTGAATCACTGTCTCTCATAATACAGGTTACCTAGTTTAAGAGGCAGGATTTCCCATATTGTGAACAGATTACAGATTTCAGTTCTTCGATTTGTATGGCATTGTCTAACTACCCTAGCTCATTTAAATTGTCATTATATAAACAAGATATGTTAATCTGTATTTTTATGAAATAAAGTTTTTATTTTATTTTTACACCACGGTTGTATTTTACACACACCTTTAATTCGTGGGTTAAGTCCACCGGGCTCAAATCCAGACTCCGGGCTGCTACTCAGAAATTCCTAATGGGTAAACCCAATAATACTTTGCCCGACCCAGGAATCAAAACCAGGACCTCATGCTCAGCTTGCGACTACTAGACAAACGAGGCAGTATGTACCTTTCTTTTTTTTTTTTTTTGTGGATGGGAAATCATCAAATGACTTCTCCCGCTCTGGGCAGAGCGGGAGGGCGTGTCATACTTTTACTGACTAAAACCCACCCATGCTCCTTCAGTTGCCCGTGCCAGGGCCACGGTATCTCTTTCGAACTACCCGCGACCCCGGCGGCATCGGCCCAATTGACCCCGTCACTGCTGACATCTCTTTGAGGCGCGTGTTAGCTTTGATATAATATAATTATAAGCATATATATAGCTACTACGCTAATAGCAAACCTTAAATGTCAGAATGGTTATTGGTTATTTATTGTGTATGAAAGTATTATGAACATGGTGTGTAAGGGAAGGATTTCATAAAGAAAAGCACAGAAAGACAAGGCTAGATATTTATTATTTCAATTAGGCTTGTCAATAATTATTCATCTTTAATGAGAAAGCTATTGTCCGTTCGCAAAACTAGGTCTTCATGGAGAAGAAGGACAAGAAACTCCATGGAAACAGTATTATAGTATTCTATCAACACATTTCTTATATTTCCACAATTTATAGTTATCTCAAACAGTTAATTCTATCACTCAAATTCAAAAAAATAATTTAAATTCAAAATAATTTATTTTCTCTTCACAAACAAATGAAATTATGAATAAATTAAAACATGCTTAAAAATTATATGACAAAGTTTGTGAGATCACTCAGAATAATAGCAACATAATAACAATATTTAAGGTATAATATGAAATTACGTAACTTACATGACACCTGGTAGATATATTTCACATCACAACAGCACTAGCACTAGCCACTTCAACATCCACTGAGCAACTGCCTCGAGAATGTCATTACAATCCTTTTTATATCCTACCACCCCTTCCATTTATCCCTTCCTATCAAACATCAACTGACAGTATTGTATCAATCGTTTCAAACAACCTATTATATTAAAATAGCAATATTAATTCTAAGATATACTACAGTCACTATCAAATATTATTTAATTATTTATAGTAATAACATCTGTACGATTTTGACAAGTTAAGAGTGGTATATTTCGTAAACACAATAACCAATCAAATTAGATACTTCTACATTGGTCTCAAGCTTCGTAAATGTGACAGATGTCGATATCCAACAAACAGTTATTCTAATAATCTAAAGGTTGTTTTACAATGATTCGATGATTTTAATCACAACCGAACTAACTTCCGGAATCAAGGTAATCTCAAGTATTTACTTTTAAATATTAGACACATAATAATTACATTTATCTAACACGCGCGTGGAACACAACGCGCCGTCGACCCAGGCCTGGTTCTTACCGGACGGCGAGCTGCCCATTACTCGTCGTCCGCAAGCCCGCGCCTACGGTGGCCGGGAATCGGCAATCGATTCCCGCCGCCCAGGGCGTCTCCTACGGCGGCTAGTGGCACGAGGGCGCGGCTGTTGCCTCTCCCTCATGCGTTCCGCTTCCTCCTTCGCGAGCATTACTGCTTCGCAGAAGGAGGTGACGGCTTCCCATGCACTCTCGCTCCGCACCATGGCCTGGACCAGGTTTGGACGCGAGAGATCGCCGCCGCCGAACGCCCCCGTGAGAACACGGCGGTGCTCCGCCCAAGCCGGGCAGACCTCCACTGTATCCTCCACCGTGTCCTCCGGGCGATCCACACAATGGTGACACCTGGGCGTTTCCTCCCGCCTTATCCGAAACAGGAACCTCTCGAAACAACTGTGTCCAGTGAGGACCTGCGTCAGGCGGAAGGTGAGGACGCCGTGGCGCCTCTCCAACCACTCCTCAAAGAGGGGACTTATCGCCGCAATTGTGGCGTGCCCAGCGCTGGGTTGCGACAATCGCACTCTCCATGTCGCCATGAGATCCCGCCGGAGCTCTGTCCGCTGTACCGTGATTTCTCGCGGCAGCGGAGTTACGCCCCGGCGTTTCGCGGCGGTGCGACCTCCCCTGCGCCAGGACCAGCGTGTCGTCAGCGTAACATACAACGCTGACGCCGCTAGGGAGGTCGGCGCGCAGCACCCAGTCGTACCCGATGTCCCACAGATGTGGCCCCAGGACGGATCCCTGTGAACACCGCACGACATCTCTCGCCGGTTCCACTCTCTCTGATGACCGGGGTAGATGACGGCCCTGTCCGTCAAATGGGCCTCGACCACTCGACGGAGGTAGGTTGGCACCCGGTGATACCGGAGTGCCTCCCTGATGCAACTCCAGGGCAGGGTATTGAAGGTGTTGGCGATGTCTAGAGACAAGCCAAGATGACCCCACCCCGGGCCACAGCATCCCCCGTCGTGAGGGCTAGCACGCGCATGATGGCGTCCACCGTAGAGCGCCCCATGCGGAAACCAAACTGGCTCTCCGCCAAATCCGGCCCCTCCTGTACCAGCCACCCGACGAGGCGGTCTGCAATGACTCTTTCAAAGAGCTTGCCCACCTAGGCAGTATGTACCTGTTACTGTAATGTACCTAATATGTAGGTATTAGATTGCAACATGGGCTATATTTTTTTTTTACTAGCTTTCTCTGTCCCATTCCTGGGCAAAGGCCTCTAGATAATATTAGAAAATGTAAATAATAGTGGAGGCTGATTAACTATGAGAATGATTATTGCCTTGCTTCGATCACTATGGGAAGAAAAGTCCTCGTCGATAAGTATGCGAATAGTTTGCAATAGTAAGTGAAATGACACACGCATAAGTTCACCCGGTGACTTCCAAACTTATGCTTAAATGTATAAGTTTGGAAGTCACCGGGCGAGTATTCCCCATACTATTGCCAAACCGACTCGAAAACAACAGAAAGCTAATTCCATCATCGCGTACTCTAATTTGGAAACATCGCAATAAACGAAATATGAAAATTGACTAAGTTACTTACTAACCCACATGAAGTTTTGAATATTCCGCGCTCATCGTAAAATCCAAGCACTTAAGGCGTCTACACACAGAACTTCGTGATAAACTCTATAAGTTGGGTAATTCTGTTGAATTCTAAATTAGAACCAATTGTCTTGTCTGTAAATCCCTCAGTAGGCCAACTTTTTCCTTTGTCGCTACAATTGTGGAAGTTGCGATTTGAGTGAGAACCCACTTATGTTAATTTTGACGTGGATTTGAGTAATTTTGTTGGTAATATTGTCATCATTATTAGCTGAAGTGTTTATTAATGTGAATTTCTCTAAATTAAATATGCTTTCATGTTCCATGATTCTAAAATAGATAAATAGTAAGGACTACGATATCCAGCTTTAAAAATACTGTTTTGGAAGTGATAATTTAATAACCATGACGTCTGAGTTTGTTTCTTCTCAGGGATCAGTCAGCCAGGAATGCCGACTCCATCTAGTTTTAAAATATTGACCAAAAAATTGACGTGTAAATGTGTCTTAAAAGATCTTATAATGTAAATAAACTTCATTTCCTCATTTCATTACACCATTTCGTTTCATTTCATTCTTCTTCTTAGTGTATCGATGGCAAATAAGGTTGTGAAAAATTCAAATATTATGTTTAGCCCAAAATTCTGCCATTCGAATTCCGTTCACTGACGCATAAGATCCTCAAGTGCCCAGTGCACTTGAGGTTCTTATGCGTCATTTCATTTCAATATTCGCGATATTCGCAAAGTCAAAAATACAAGAAATATTCTGGAAGCTACTGAAGTTGGTATTCTAATTTATAAGAAAATTATCTCTACATTTATTACGAGTCCTTTTAACATCCACTTAATAGCCAATAATAGTAAATAATAAAATAAATAGCAAATAAATATAGTAGTAATCTATATATAAATAAAAATCAATTGCAAGGGCATCAATTGAGACTTGCTGTGTTCGTAATTGTCAGGACAAGGTCTATATGAAAGATTTTTTTGGAAAATTCACCGGAAATGTCGGAAAATGATATTCACCCTGGTGACGCCGGGCAGGAACAGCTAGTGAATATAATAATAACTAATTATATTGTAGGAAAACTTAATGAAAATAGGCACGCTTGCTTGCAGGCAGAATACAGTCGCCATTTAAGGTTATAAGATCTCACCTTTATAAAACCTATGTGTTTCTAGCAATTATACGTTTGATTTGATTTGATTAATTTGCTGACTCCTAATAATACTTACGTACAAAAACATTTCCCTTATAATTTAACTAAATTAATTATTTCTATCTCAGTTCAGGCTGACAAAGGGCTTACAACCTGTCACTTTCAACGTCCTCAAACAACCCTTGACTGTTAAATAATAATACCTTTGTTAAACTGCGTGGGATACTCCTTAAGGCACAGAAAAATTTAAAACAAAAGAAGAAAATAATGTGGGTGCTTTCTTCTAATAAGTTTGTTTACCCTTAGAGAAGTTGGTAGGTAAAATACCAACAACCTCCTTAAGAGCTAATTTTTACTATGGGATGAAACCAGAAATCGCGAAAAAAAATCAGCTGTGCAGTACATTTATCTTCATCAAACTCGTCAAAATATAAGGAGCAGCAGATTTTTTTTAACTGCAACATCAAGGGGATTGTCTATGCATTGCTTAATTCGAGAACAAGTTAAAAGTTCCGTTGAAATCTGAATCTTCCAAAAAATTCTTAAGCTTTAAATATCAAAACTGACATTGCATCGTCTGATTTGTATAGACTAGTGTGATTAGATATAAACGTATTCCAAATAAGACCAAAGCTTAGTAAAAGGAAAATATTCAATTAATCCCCTAAAATCTTGTTGATCTTCTACCTTTCTTTCTTTTTATTATCTTTCTGGCCCTTTGTCCGAGTCGAACGCTACATCAAAGTTGGTCGCAGTTGCTGGATATATCTGTTGTTGCTATATATCACAGAAAGGTGATCTAGCATATTAGCATACCGATTTAGTATTTTAAGGAAACCAACATGGGAATTATTTGAGTCTCATAAAAAGGCTCATTTATTATATTAGCATTTTCATAAATATTTTTACTCATTCAAAATAGGGATTATTTGGGATTCGAGTAGATACTTGTACATGCCTAAGTAATTATAACAAAGTAAATCCAAATGTTCTAAAAATAAACGCATCAAAACGGTCAAAATTCAATTGTTGGCAAAACAAATCAACAGCAACAATCAATCACTTTATTTTATCAACACAATACACTGTTAATATAAACATGGGTTAAATCCTAACTCGTTGAACAACAAACAGCGAAATCAAAAGCACAAAGTGGAATTCGCTTTGATCAATCATTGTAGATAACAAAGGTGTCGAAAATAAAAAGTAGTTACTATTTTAGGCACTATTTTGATAGAAATGCTATTACCTAACAGTTTTACAAATGTTATTAAGTTGACATGACAAGTGTATCGGAAATAAAGAGTTAAAGATAAGTAATAAAATAGAAGCATTAAATGCGTGCAAATTGTGTAAAAGTACCTATTTACACTTTATCATAAGACAAAAAAAACTCGGCCAAGTGCGTGTCGGACCACGCACAATGAAGGGTTTCATTGTGCGTGGTCCGACACGCAATTGGCAGGTATTTTTTTTTGACGTAGTTGAAAAGAATTTATCTCAAAAACAAACTTTTACCTTGACCAGAAGCGATTTAATTGTTTTTTTATTTTTATTTTTCAAGCACTGCCATATAATGTGGCAATGCCGCCAGTCTCTTCGGTACAATACCAGTCGACAGCATTGCGGATGAATTTTTCGACGCCATATTTTAGTTTGTGAATAACTAGTTTAATTAAGTCAGGATATAATTTTGTTATTTTTATTAATTAATTAGGTATAAGTTATTATTTACGTAAGACTATTATTGTAATTCTGAATAAAGCATTAAATTTAACATTATAGTTGGAAAACATGTTCATACATTAATATACGTCACGGTCAATTATTTGTAAACTCAAAAAACTATTTTATAAGTGAAAAACTATAAATTAAAGATTTTCGAACTTTTTCTTTTACTTGTGCTGTGAGACCTTGCTTCTTCCAAATTTCATTTGATTTACTTTCGAGTATCAAAATATGTCGCATAAACAGCCGTATTTTTTTATTGCGTTGACTTGAAAGCTTGATTTTTTTAAAACTCCAAAGATCAATAACCCTACATATTTGATATTAATTTCAACTTGACACGTTCCTGAGAAAAACGGTCTTGACAGACAGACAGACGGGCAACGAAGTGATCCTGGGTTTCATGCCGTTTTATCCTTTTGAGATACGGAACCCTAAAACGAAAATTTTCGAATGTAAGTAATTGAAAAGTACGAAAATCGTGTCAGTATTTTACCGCTCACGTTTCTCTCACCAAAAGTTGCACTTACAAAAGTAATGTTCAGTCCTTTCTGTCTTGCGAAAATACAATGCTTAGTTTAGTTGTATTATTACGCTACAGTCACAGATGATATAATACTACGCTATAGTACAGCTTTCTGCTCATAGCCAACCAGAGAACAAAAATAAAAATAAACATTAACAAGAGAAGTCTGCAATAGTAAAAAAAGATTAAAATACTTAAGTATTTTTTTAACAATTTCATCTGGTCCAGTGTTTTTAACGACAAACAAAACGGAGCGGGACCGAGTTTGGAACTTGGAGTATCGTTTGTCGAACGTTGAACTGCGCTGCCTTGCTTCTGGAGTGCGGGCCATGACATAAGAGGTAGCGGTTTTGATCTTTTGAGAGATCCAGGCTTTACAAAGTTAAAACTAGATTCCTGATATAATAAAACTATCGTGCATTTCGATCACTTTATTAGTTTAGGATTACTAACAAATGCGTGCACTGACTGGACAGGTCCATTCAATCTGTGGGGTTCTTTCCTCAAAAGACCATTTCAGACACCAATCTACATGATCTGACCAAGATTATGTCTGGACTTTAAAAGAGACTCATCATTCTCCTGCCCTTATCCCAATCTATTTGGGGTCGGCGCAACATGTCCTTTTTTTTCCATACTTCTCTATTATTCGTCATCTCGGTAGTCACCCCCTTTCTAGCCATGTCATCTTTCACACAATCCATCCATCGTTTCTTTGGTCTTCCCCTAGTCTTATAGCCATCGACATTCATACTCAAAACTTTCCTCACGACATTTTCCTCACTCCTCCGCATCACATGCTCATACCATGACAGCCGATTTCCGCACAACTTTTCAGTCACCGGTGCCACTTTTAGACTTCCTCTTATGTACTCATTTCTTATTCTTGTGGCCCAACATTCTGATCCATACAAGACAGCAGGTCTAACCATTGTTTTATATACTTTAAAAGAGACTACGAACTCTTAATTTGTTTCGGCCATTCTTGGAGTAGTCAGATAGAAAACGCCACCGACCTCATCTAGTTTTTAAAATGCAATCGATGTGTAAAATATTTGTACGAACCTACTTGCCGAAATAAAATCATTTATCATTTAGTGATCGAAGATCGTGAGCCATCAAATTCGTGAATAATTTGGATAGAATGTTCACGGTTTTACTCACGGTTTTGATTCGGTCCCATGAGCATTCTAAAGGTTAACGTCCACTGGTCCGCACCGGCCGCAACGCACGCACGGCACGCAACAGATTTTGGTTTGTTTATATATGAAGAATTGAAAATGCGAGCGGTACCGATAGTGGACGCAGTGCTTTAAGAATTCATACAAAGCAAACCGAAATCCGTTGCATGCCGTGCGTGTGTTGCGGCCGGCGCGGCATGAACCAATGGACGCTCAGTTTTAAAGTTAATTCGAGTTCATAACCTTGAAAAGACATCATAATTTTATGAATAGGACGCCATTACATTAAGTACATATCCTCATAATTAATAGTACTTAGTTCTAAGATTTGTCTAAGGTGAACCTTAGCACACCTTCACTCCACCGTAAAACCTTATTACCAGTAGTTCAATTCGACTAACTCGCATGATGTTCCGCTAAGGCCCTGAATCGTTATATTTTGCTCTATCGCTTCAAAAGATGGTCGCACTTCAATTTGTTTTTGACACCTCTGTGACACATAGTGATGCAGTGACTTCACTTGACTGTAATGGAAATGGCTGATACAGGATGTGTGAGCTCACTCTTTTCGGTATTGAACTTCACGCGATATATGTGCGGTGAAAGCGAAGCTAACAATTTAAACCTTTGACATAGTCTACATCATGCGGTTTTAATAATCATAAACTTTTTTAGGCCACTATCTCATATAAACTTGTCCCATAAACATTACAGTATCTGTGTTCCTTCTCTCAGTACAGTTTCATAACTAGAACCCGAGGGTGTCTCGCTGACAAGCGCCGCTCTACACCATTATTTTATAGCACTTTTTCGCAAACTTCTGAATGCCCAAGCGCCAAGCCCACGCTTACAACGTTTTTACCAAATAATAGACAATTTAATTAGAAACTCTGTCGAGTTTCCCTATATTAGGTATACTTATTCTATTTAGTTCCGTGGTACTTTAATCACCTGGTGATGTTGTGTTTTGTTTTTACATTTTAATGGCCTAAAAAAACTAGTTATATTAGCATGTAAACGGGGAGCAGTCACCTTAGGAGTATCTGAATATTAGTCCCAGCTACACGAAGCAAAAGTCAACAAAACTCTGCAATATAATTAGTAAGTGACACTGGTAATTCAATTAAAAGAAGACCAGACGGGTACTAATTTCAGGATTTGGTTGGCATAGTACACAGTTCAAATCAATTTCCAATATATAATGAAATAGTAATTTGTATCTACGTGCAACATCATGTCAAAAACGAATCCATTTATAGCCTAGTCGTAAGTATCTAAAAAGCCCTGACCAACCCGAAAACACGCAGAGAGACACCTTTATTTACGTGGTTTCAACACAACACATCAAACTGATGCGAAACCAAACAAAACTGCCGTGACCCGAATACGTCTTTTGACAAACAATGTAATTTAAACAGTTCGTTACCACAGAAAGGATAGGTACAGAAGGGCAGCTCCAAAGAACGAATGAAAACAGGTGCAAGAACGAATGAAAACAGGTGCAATCACACATATGCTGCCAGCATAGGCGATCGAGCAAACTATGTCAAATAAATGACAGTCGCGAGTACACTTTTTTATTTATTTTTGGAACGAAGTTCTTCAACGCGGCTTGCGTTAGGAGTTGACTGGTAGACATTTTGACGCGCGTTCGTAGATTTTAGTGACTTTTAAATATGTTATTACGCCTTCAAATAATGCAAGTAAGAGCAAAAAATGTATGTTAAACTAGAACGCGTACAGTCATCAACTATAAATGTTAATATTTGAGCATTGTTAGTAAAACACTTTATGAAACAAGTTCAGGAATCCAAAACATAAAACCAATGTAACTTTCAAACTAAATTTTCATGATTTTTTTGTAAGAACAGACTATTTTAGTATCTATAATTATATGTATACGTGATTTTTTCAAATATTCTTATTTTCGTTACTTAAAATAAATATTTCCTATGAAGCCGAACGGAGCGGCATGCGGCGCTCTGCACGGGCGACGGGTGGACCTGTGGCAGTGCATCACTGACTACTGTCACGGGTAGACGCTGACACTTTTTTTTGATATGTGGGTAGAACAAGCGTCGTGGGATTTGAGGGTGCAGCTTTCTTAATTACCTTTTTAGTTTGGTGAGAAACACAATAGCGCATCTGTGCCATTTTGATCCTTCTAACTATGTCTTTTAGTTAATAATTCCAGATACTGGACACACACAAGAAACTGCCCAGATCTTAACGTAATATACAAACACAGGTTCTTACCACTACCGAACTTATTTTGTGTTCAAAATCGCTTACCATAATTTATTGTTTTTTTATTGTAAGGATGTGTGAAAGTGATGATTCCAAACGATGAACTTCGTTCCAACCGGGTGTCCCACGACACCTCCCGACTTTATTTATTACAGAATAAAACAAAACATAAACAGAAATATCTCAAAAATCTTCTATAAGTTTGTTCGGATGTTGAAATACTTTTGAGCAATCTAAGGTACTAAATAATAACACATATTTTATAATTAAAATCACTATGAGATAGTTCGAACAACTACATAAGTACAAAACCGGTAATGCGACGACGCTAACGGCGCGGACACTTGCGCTCGCTGTTAGTAGACGCGTGTATTAAGTCTATGTGTGCATGCGTATTGGCTCATTGTATGGAGTCGCTCTTCTGTACCTACCTATTCTGTGTCGCTACCTTTATGTTTTAAATTACGACTTCTAACCAGATTCGCACGTTCATTTGCAACCGAACCCCTTTCTCAATTAATCCCACAATTAAACTACACGTGAAATTGAGTTTATTGGTATCTGTGTTTGCATGGTCGATGTATGGAAGTCCTGAATTAGATGGCTGTGATGCAGAAAATCAAACAGATGAATGAGGGACTGGGTTCTGATGTGGTTGGATGTGGGACAGTTGGTTTTCGAATTAAATTTGTCCATACGAAGCCCGTCCATAAAAGTCCGACAGAAGGATCCAGTTGGGTTGGGCAGCTTTTGGAAAACTTCGTCAAGTCTTTTCGTCACCTATCCCGCAATGTTTGAAGACAAAGGTTTTCAACCAGTGCGTCCTGCCCGTTATGACATACGGTGCTGAAACGTGGACACTGACGGTCGGGCTGGTCCACAAATTCAAGGTCGCTCAACGCGCTATGGAGCGGGCTATGCTCGGAGTTCCTTTGAAGGATAAAATCAGGAATGAAGTTCTTCGAAAAAGAACCGGAGTAACCGACATAGCTTTCAAAGTAAGCAAACTGAAGTGGCAGTGGGCTGGCCATGTTTGTCGAAGGACCGATGGCCGGTGGAGCAGACGAGTCCTAGAATGGAGACCGCGTATCGGTAAGCGTAGTGTGGGATGCCCCCCAGCTAGATGGACCGACGATCTGAAGAAAGTGGCTGGGACAGACTGGATGCGGAAGGCGGAGGACAGGGTGCTGTGGCGCAATCTTGGAGAGGCCTATGTCCAGCAGTGGACTGCGATTGGCTGAGTTGATTGATTGATACGAAGCAAGTTCAGATGCCAAATTTACAAAATGAGCAAAGAGACAAATTATGGAGATTTACAGGTGATAAAACTATCTTTATACCTACGTACTACGTATTATGCAGGTATCTATGTGGTTCACAAAATTCGTTACTTTTATCTTTCTTTTTTTCGGATGTTTGCTTTTTAATTCTTGTTTTTATTTTTCAATCATACCAACTTGATGGGAAACAAACCCATATGTCGGTGTCCTAAATAAACACTTCGTTTAATATGAATTCATAATCGATCATTCAAAAGCATTGCTTTCCTTTTGAATGGCAAATTAACAAATGGATTACCCACATCCTGAAAATCATAAAAACCTTTTCCAATTTAATGAGTTTTTCATAAAACAGACCAAGCAATTTTGAATAAAACTGAAATAAATTCTCATTAAAACTGTACGAAAATCGAGATCATTAAAGTTGATATTAAAAAAGTTTTTGGCCCAATCGAAAGTTATCAAGGAGTAATTTTATCTCTGGAATGTTCCCTGAACATCTTTTATTCAATGAACTTTATTTTACTTCCTATTTATCTTTTTCTTTTCGATTTCGATCGGCCAGGACACTTGTCTTTTGTAAATATAAGTTGTAAGTTTGATGATTTGGACGTACTTATGTCGAAAAAGTAATTTTGCGATGTTTTAAACGAAAATAAATAATAATGTTTAAAAAAAATGTCTCGTAGGTCTAGTGATCGCAAGCGATACTGCTGACCATAAGGTCCTGGGTTCGATTCCCGAGTCGGGCAAAGTGTTATTGTGTTTTTCCATCTAGAATTTCTCAGTAGCAGCCCGGAGTCTAGATTTGTGCCCGGTTGAAGGCTATTGCCTCGCCCATTACTTGGGACTGAACTGGCGAAATGTGGGTGTACATTAATAGACACTTACACTTCTGCCTAAATCTTGGGAGAATACAAGCGTGATGTTATATTATGTTAATGTTTCCCTATACTTTTAACTTACATAATATATGTCTAAAGTTGTTCTAAAAAGATGATAAAACAAAAATTATAAAATGTTTTTCCTAATTTTGGAGTTGTGAGCTTAGGCTATGTGTTTTTAGGGTTCCGTAGCCAAATGGCAAAAAACGGAACCCTTATGGATTCGTCATGTCTGTCTGTCTGTCTGTCCGTCCGTGTCACAGCCACTTTTTTCCGAAACTATAAGAACTATACTGTTGAAACTTAGTAAGTAGAAGTATTCTGTGAACCGCATTAAGATTTTCACACAAAAATAGAAAAAAAATAGAATAGAATAGAATAGAATAGAATACTCTTTATTATGCACACCATTTAAATTACTGTTACAATTTTACAATGTTGAAATTTTACATACGAGTGACACAATGGGCGGTCTTATCGCTAAAAGCGATCTTTTACAGACAACCTTTGGATGGAGTATGGGGACAAGGAGAGACAATTCTGTAGGTAGTCCGTGGTGTACCATATACATATACAACATATACATACATTAATAAATTTATATATATATATATATACATATATATACTTATACAATAATAAACATGAAACAAGAGCAAGGAACTATATATGTAATAATGACGTTTAAAGAGAGAGGAAGTGTTTTTTTACCAGAATTTTAAAAGTGGCCAAAGTTTGAGCTCGCCTTATCAACACTGGCAAGGCATTCCATAATCGTACTGCTTGAACTGTAAAAGACTTGTCATAAAAGCTGGTGGAATGCATCGGCATCTCAAGTCTCAAGTTTTCCGATGACCTCAGATATCTATTATGTGTGTCATGAAGGAACTTGAAACGCTCTTTAAGATAAGATGGGGTTGTAGGATTGAACAGAATACTGTAGAGCTGAAACAAGATATGTGAATTCCGGCGAAGACGTATAGGAAGCCACTTGAGCTTTATACGAAATTCAGAAATGTGATCATATTTTCGCAGGCCAAATATAAATCTTATGCAAAAATTTTGAAGTCGCTCAAGTTTATCGAGTTGTGCCTCAGTGAGATCGAGATAACTGACATCAGCGTAGTCAAGGATGGGAAGTAAAAGGGATTGCGCAAGCGCAGTTTTAGTGGCAGTTGGAAGAAAGTTCCGCAATCGTCTCAGGGACTTACCAGATGCAAAAATCTTGCGACTTACGTCCTGTAGCTGGGGACCCCAAGAAAGATGTTTGTCGATCCAAACTCCAAGGTTCTTAACCTTTTCGCTTACTGGGATAACAGTTCCATTAAATTGAACTTGGGGAAGCTGCGCCCAGTCTATTTTGGGGGTCATCCTTGAGCTGCCAACAACAATGACCTGAGTCTTCGATGGATTAACTTGCAACCCATGTGCCTCACTCCACTCACAAATCGAACCCAAATCCTTGTTTATGATATTAATTGCATCAGCCAAATCCGAAAGGGCAGCTTGTCTATATATTTGTAAATCATCTGCATAAAGGTGGTAGGAAGAAAGAAGTTTTTTGGAAATAGAGTTTATAAATATTGCGAAGAGTAAAGGAGATAAAACGCCACCCTGAGGTACACCGGCAGAAGTGTAACACCAGGAAGAGCAAAACTCTTCTATGCATATACGTTGCCGACGGCCATACAGGTAACTACGAAACCAGTCAATCGCCGTTGGAGATATGTTAAGCGAGCGAAGCATGGCAATCAGGATATCGAAATCGACAGTATTAAATGCGTTACTAAAATCCAGTAATCCAAGAACCGTCAGATGTCCTCCTTCCATGCCTAACCGTATGTCATCAGTGACGTTAACTAAGGCTGTAGCGGTGCTGTGACCAGGACGAAAACCGGATTGGAAAGGATTCAGCAGACTATTCTTACAAAGAAAAGCACTAAGCTGATTGTGGACAAGGCGTTCTAGGACTTTGGAGAGGAAAGGCAAGATGGAGATAGGACGGTATTTAAAATATATAAACTTTGGGGGATCCCCATACTTAGAACTGAAACTCAAAAATTTTTTTTCATCAAACCCGTATGGATAGGTCTTCAAAAATGATATGGAGGTTTCTAATATCATTTTTTTCTAAACTGAATAGTTTGCGCAAGAAACACTTCCAAAGTAGTAAAATGTGTGTCTGTGTGTGTCCCCTGTTATTCTAAAATAAGAGAATGATAAAACTAAAAAAAATATATGATGTACATTACCATGTAAACTTTAACCGAAAATTGGTTTGAACGAGACTAGATCTCGTTCAAACCAATTTTAAGTAAGTAAGTTAGTAGTAAGTAGTTTTTTTTTTAATACGTCATAAATCGTAAACCGCAATTTACCTTAATCCCATCATTTAGGTACGTAATTATAATGTTTACTTATCAATAACTTAATTTAAAAAAAAATACACTATTATTAAAACATCGATGAAAGTTACAAAGAACTACAAGAACTTTTATATTATGTTACTTGCTGCTACGGAACCCTTCATGGGCGAGTCCGACACGCACTTGGCCGCTTTTTTTTGTTTAAATTACTACATTTATCTTATTAGTGCATGTCAGTTTTCCTTACGATCAGTCATACCTTTTGGATACTATATCTTCACCTAAAATTTTAACAAATAATCTGGTGATTGACGATGCGAATTTTGTCTTAAAAATATTTAAATAATATTACCAATTATGACGGGGTCGATTTGAAAAATGCTGTTAGATAGGGCTATTTTATTTTTTTTGGGTGGAGTCATCAATGACTTCTCCCGCTCTGGGCTTTAACAGCATTTTTTCAAATAAACACTTTACTGGATTTGACCAGATCCAAAGTACAAAGTTAATTCAGATTCCGTTTGGAATTACACTCGCTTCCCAAGGAAAAAGAGGGGCGGCCTAGTTCGCGACCCGCGTCGGGAACCCATAAGGACTGCATTTAAACTAGTTATAAGTAACTGGCGTTATTCCAACAAACATGCAGTTGGAATACGTTCAGTAATGTGTTATTTTTTCATTTCAATGTGCAGAGACATTTTAATAATGATACATTATATTCAACCATATTTTCGTGAGACATAAAACGTTGGGACTTGGAACGTTCCGTTTATTTCATGAATGTGTTATTCTGTTAGACAGTGTTTTGATATTCAGTGGTTGGATCTTTTGTGGTGTGTGGTTTTGACACGTTTTGTATAAACGTTCAGATAATTGTTTTTTATTAAATCAACCAAATAACTAGCGTAAATAAATCTACGCTGCTCAAGGTGAGTTTGACCGCTTGGAAAGATATTGGTTACATTTATCTGGAACCACTCTCTAGCCGGTAGCCGTGTTGTTAATATAAGCAATCGTCGCGCAAATACAAGACCGTCGTGTTCCGAACGCGTCATTGCACCGAACGTTCTATGGGTTTTCAGAAATATATTGTGACAAATGATCCCAAAGTTCGCTTATAAACACTGTTGCCATTACCGCTGTAAGTGTAAACACCGTTATCCTTTTAAGGGGTCATTGTACTCATCATTATGAACAACTTTTACTATAAGACCAAACCTGAAATCACGAAAAAAAAATTTGTTTTTCCGTACATTTATTTATTACTATTTACGAGTATTTATTTATTTATTTGTGTTCGCATAACTCGTCAAAATGTAGGGAACGGCTGTTTTTTTTGTCCTAAATTTATGTTCGCATAACTCGTTAAAATGTAGGGAACAGCGGATTTTGTTTTCGCGATTTCAGGTCACATCAAAAAAAAAATCAAACATTCTAAATTCAAACCACTTCCTCATTCAAATAGGTGTTTACTCCATAAAATAGAATGTTATTGCCGCCGGACAATGTCAGCATTTAATGGGGTCTTGTAACGACCACTTTTATGTCAGCCGTATTCGTCGCAAAATAATAGTGATGTAGGGAAAAGAAGAGGATGGGAAGAAAATGAACAATAGGGAAGGCTATAATTATAAACTGCTTTGTTGTTAATGGGTAATTTTAGTGATAAATATTTTGTTGTGTGTATAGTTTTACCACCGACGACAATATGATCACGAAAAAAAACCCAAAGTAAACCCAAAGTAATAAACGTAACAGTTATAAATAAAGGAAAATGCAAGAATGAATTCGATACGTGTGATTCGAATTCGGGAATATTAACGTTAATTAAAAGAGATCGCTTTACATTGCGATTTCTGTCGAACTTGTCTGTGCACTACCATGCATGTGCATGCAGCGATATTTTAATTCGCTGGCGAAGTTTGTGAATTTAAGAGTGAAACCATTATGCACCGGAAATGTGTATATGTTTACAGCAAGTGAAATGGTACAGCCAGCAACAAAAGTCGATTAACACTTGCAGTTTTTTAATCTTAATTGTTAAGCGAAATATTTCATACAAATCGGAACAGAAGTACTTAAAATTTTAAGAACATTAACCTTTAACAGTTAATTGAAAAAAAGCAGTTTAACGAATCATTTTGTGTTAATTTAGATGATGTAAAAAAGTAGCAGTGGTAACCCACTTCTGTTGCTGACCGTACCAAATCATTATTCAAGTTTCTTTGATTATGATTAGGGAACACTACCAGTTCTTCTAAGGCGGATACGTACCCTAACTGGTTACCAATAAATGCAGCCGTCCCTACATACTCATGGCACTCACTAAATACATCGAATCATCTCAATTTGCAAGTTCCAAGTCCAACCACCAAACTATTACCACTCTACCGTTTCAAACGTCGAACGATTAATCGATACTGCATTCACAAAGGAATATCGATTATATCGAGTACTTTACGATGACTAATTAGCATGCGAACGTATGACATTTGACAAAGTTCGCATCTATGTGTACTTTAGCAAGTAATTGAGTATTCGATATGGCAGTGAAGTTCGATGCAACCAATTACCGAGGCGACTAGCTTTGACAAAGAATCTGTTCTCGATTATAAAGTGCTTCGTACTAATATTTTCCTCTAAAGGCTTGTATTGTGAAATTGCTTATTAACGAGCAAGTGACAAGTAATTTGAGTAGTAGGGTATTATTAAATTGTATCGTATAATTCTATGAATTTCCAGAATTTATGATTAATTTTCTACGAAACCTTTTAAATAAAACAACTTTAGAAGTAAATAAACAAAAGTAGATAAAATGCAACTTTTGGTTGTTGTCACTATCTATTGCAGCCACTTATGTACCGAGATGTTGGATTCATCTAAGCTAATTTATTGTAAAGAGAAAATATTTTTTTAGGTATGTTTGTTTATAATGGACTAGCTTTATCCCGTGGCTCCACCTGCGTGGATGTCGGAAAATATCCCATGGGAACGTACTACTGGGATTAAAAGTTCCCTATGTTTCAGTCCAGGTAAACAATGCCTTCTCTCACTGCGTGTATGCACAGTATCCGAGGAGCGGCGCGATATGTCTTTATTGTTAATGGATTTTAAAAATTCTATCACATATTTTAAGCTACATTATCAGTGAGTAACGTGTCCGTACATAAGTAAAAAGTCAAAGTACAGTACAAAAACATTGTTTACGTCCATTTAGTGAAAATAAATAAGTACATACCTCCATTGCACTACCACTTCGCCCCATGGCGACCCGACATCGCCTCAAATTGTCCAATCCTGAAACAAACAAAAAAACTTTAATCTACTTAAGGTGGATATTATGCGCTATATATCAAATAATCATATTAATCAATATAATAATTAATTATCATGTTTTGATCAACATACTGCCTGACACTGACCTGCAAATTGCAAAAAACGTTAGAAAATTTGAATTTCGCAGGCTACCTGTAAAGGTACAAAAAGAGCAAGGTGTAAAGGTGCGAATTTGGATTTTCTGGTGGTGGTGGTGGATGCGTAAGCATCCACCTTATTAAGAAATCTTAAGGGGAATGCGCTAAGGTAGCCCGCGAAATTAAAATTTTACATAATTTACAAAATTAAACAAAAATTAATTTTAACCATAAAATCATCAATACATCTCTATAAGTTAGTTTTTAGAAACGAAACTACAACCTGCTATCTACAAAAACCGCAAGAAAATTTTAATTTCGCGGGCTGCCACAGCGCAATCACCTTGAATTATTTTTTCTGTGACTGTCAAGGCACAGCCTAAACCACTGGATCTAGGAGCATAAAATTTTGCACAAGAGTTCTTTATAATAATATAACAAAAGTAAGCACTAAGAAAGGATTTTAGGAAGTTCATCCCCTAGAGGGGTTAAATAGGGGATGAAAATTTGTACGGAAATTCGTCCATTTTTCCGATGGGAAAGCGCATCGGGCGAGCATCTAACTTCAAAGCCTACGTATCTATCTTCTTAAGGGTCCAGGGTTATAGCAGTGATAGCCTAGTGGTGTGACCGTCGGACTACCAAGTCATAGGTCTCGAGTTCGAACCCAAGACTCACCTCTGACTTTTCGGATTCATGTGCGTATTGTATAAATTACTTATCACTTGCTTAAAAAACGGTGAAGAAAACCAGCTTATAGGTGGATCCGGCGCCGGGTTGTGTGGATACACCTTCAGGCATGTGAAGCCAAGTCAGAGGTCTATGGGTGGCATAAAAACTCTGACAACTGAGGGGCAATTCCCGTATTTAAAACAACGTTCGCAATCTCATCCGAGTCTCAATCTGTCAAAAATTGTATAGCGTTTACCTACATTTTTGACATTAGATTGTCACTGGCATGAGATTGCGACTTGAATTTGAAGGTACGAGAATAAAATTAGCCTTCATGTTAGTTACTAACCACATGAAAAAGAAATAAAAAGGGACCAAATGTTAATAAACTTTTGTTAAACAAAAATAGAGAGGATATAATCCGCAAGTTAACGACCTAACAATTAAAAATGTTTAGGAACTCGCTTCAGCGAATGCGGTGCGAGTTAGTAGTCACGCCTGCCACACGCGATCCTAGACACAGTATAAAGTAAGCAGTATTTCATCTTCGCAAAAGTTCGAGTGCGCGGCAGTTACGCACGGACGGACGCGTATTTACCTACCGAGCGGCCTAGGTAATTAATCCAAGGTCACTGCCCAGATAAACTACTGTAGTAGTGTACTGTACGCTGAGCTGTTATCAGTCCTCCCGTGACCACGATCGTTGCAAGGCGGTCGAAACGTCGGAAAACAAGTAGGTACCTGTTTACCTCGTAAAAAGGAATATCGCGAGAAGACTCGTTCTCAATTTTGTTTGTAAACTACTGTAGGTTTATTATTCTGTGGTATAGATCTAAGTTAGATATGCAACTTTATAATCGAAATTATGGCGAGTTTCATTTAAAAGTTTATGCTACAGAACGTATTTTGCAGGATATTGGGTGTTGGGTTGGTATGTGTGTGTTCGATTTTATCTTTATGAAAGTAGATAAAGGGTGAGACTTCACAGCTCTTTAGCAAGTTATTCAATCTTCAAGAAATATATAAATAGAGAAACTGATTTTTTAGGGTTCCGTAACAAAATGGTAAAAAGGAACCCTTATGGTGTGACTCTGTCTGTCTGTCTGTCACAGCCGGATATCTCAAGAACTACTAATGCTATCAACTTGAAATTTGGAATATTTTTAGATGATGTTTGCCCAACTATTTCTAAAATATATTCTATTATTCTATTCTATTCTATTTCTATAATATTTTTAAAATATGTTTTTTTGTAACAGGGACTGAAAGCCGGTTTTAAAAATTCGAAGTAGGCTACTAGGGCATGTGGGGTATCATATGAAAGAGCGCTGTTTGCACATTCTCATTTTTTTTTTATTATTATTATGCCGCATAGTTTTCGCTTTGATGAAAAATTTAAAAAAATACCGTTCTCCCCCCCCCCCCCCCCCCCCCCCTCCTTTTATCTCCGAAGTTTGCATAGATAAAAATCTGAAACCATTCTATGTGATAGAAATTTATGTATAGATTACAGGAAAAATATAACGATGTTTCTAAATAGCACAGTTTTTCAGAAATCATCAACAAAAATTACATATATATGATGGTACGGAACCCTCGGTGCGCGAGTCCGACTCGCTCTTGGCCGGTTTTTATTCTAAAGAACTCGAAAGTGTAGCCTTATGGTATATATTTCAGAGAATCAAAAATATTGGGTAGTCGAGATAAAAGATATTCAAACTAACCCTTTCCTTTCAAAATTATGCAAAGTTCCTCAGATCCCAAAATATACGTTTCCAATTATAAACGTAAAGAAACATACCACTATTAAAGTCAGTCAGCCAGATAAATTCTTAGTTGATAATCGAATCATCAACGCATGTAGTCAATGACTGGTAAATGCGATACTACAAATGAGTTATCATCAGGAATCCGATACAATATCGTTGAGGTAAATACCAGCAGGTAGCATATTTTATTAATAGCAGAAACGCCCATAAATTAGCTATTGGTGATAAATGTTCCAAATAGTGATGGGTCTTACGAAATATCAATCAGATTATTCGATTGTTTGGAAGGAAAACATAAAAAAAAAATATATATCTCAAACATTGTGTCAATTCATTAATTGAGGCAGCCCCAATAAGTTACAATAGTACTTATTGTGTGCGCTCTCACTGAACAAAATACTCGAATAATCATTTGTAAATCGAATGATTGTTTCGAAACATGAATTAAATAATTATTTTTTCGTATAAGACTAGTTATAATATTTATTTTTTTATTCAATACTTCACTTTTTGATATCCATTTTTATTTTTTTAATGACTATTTAAAGCAAATCCCAATAATTGTATAAAAATATTTACTCACATAGTTAACAATTTGCAATTATTTAAATGAAGATTTATACGAATGATTTTACATCATTCGAATGATTCGAAAACATGTCTTTTCCCATCGAAAAATCGCCTACTTCTGTTCGAATAAAGTATTCGCAATCGCATCTCTACTTCAGAGTGTATAACCGTAAAGCGTTTATTTTAATGGAAAAATGACAAACGATCGACATTATTTGCGATCATCCGAACAGATATGGTACGAGTAAAATTACTATGTTGACGATTGTTTACTATATGTTCCAATGTATCGATGATTTTCATTCGGACTTCACAATTTTATGTTTGGACAATTATTGGTCCTTTCAATCATTCAACTGTGTCGTAAATATTACTGTTAAAATGTTGCACTAAAGAAATACTGTAAATTTACTTGGAGTGAGTTTGAATGGGTCTTAAAGCGTTGATCGCGCGCGGGCTTGCAACGTCGCATTTCTAGAGGTTTTTACGTGATTATTTCATTAAATAATCTAAGGACAATTTCCTCTCACAAATTTTTAAATCGTTGGTATTTATAAGTATGTATGCTATTTTTGACAATAATTTTGGTAATTACTCTTAGAAAATAGAAAATATCATTTTTTAAGAGTAAAAAAAAATAACATAGCTACATACTTATAAATACCGACGATCTAAGAATTTGCCAGAGGAAATTTTCGTTTGATTTAAATTTTATTAAATAATCACGAAAAACTTCTAGAAATTCGACGTTGCCTGGTGGTAGCCTGCGAAATTCATACACCTTTCTAAGTTAGATTTCCCCCGGATTCATCTGAATTCCGAAATTAGACCGATCCGCAGTAAATCTAACTGATGATTTTTATGGTTAAAATGATGTAAATACATAGTTTTTACTGTCGCGAATCATACTTTGATTAAGATAAAACCTTACACTGACCTGCAATTTGCAAAAAAACGCAAGAAAATTTGAATTTCGTGGTTCATCTCTTTCTTGTTCCGCCTTTATGTAAAAGACAACAATAGTCGTAATTCAGTTTATAAAGAATAGGTGATATTTAATTATTTTCGCAAAAAGCTCTCTATTACTTTTACATTAACACTTCTTCAAAATTCAGCAAAAACATAGTAGTATAGTACTATTCGTGATTCACGGTTCAAATTATCAAAAAAAGTATAATATTTTCATTGTTTTCTCTTTGTATTCTAATATCTAATTTGCTTCGTTTGTTGTTAACTTTTTCTAGCGTCCATTAGCAGGATTATATTCTAGCGTTGTTTTCGTAGAATGCAAGCAATATTCTTTTTATGCAAGGACGATAATAAAAGGCTACATGTAATTATCGTTGCATACAATAATGCAACTTCGAAATTATTATTTTCAGCAGCAGGCAAGTATAGCTTAACAGTAGGTTTTAAACCGTCAAATCTCGAGTAATGAGACACAATTGATATTTTATTGTGTCTCGCCCGATATCACGACCTCGGGACTCAAAGGGTTAAAGGCGTTGAAAATAACAAAAGGTTTTCCCTAAAGCTATCATTTGAGGCTTAGCCTACTACTACAACCTTTTTCTTAATCAGTATGAAGACGTATGCAAGTGCGCACATTATAACGATCGTAGACACACTAAACGGTCATAGACGTGATAACAATAAAACTTCTTTTGTCTCGTTCAGCGTCCTTGAAAGCTATATGAAACCGTCCAAACTATCGGCCGATAGAAAGTCTGTAGTTTGCGGGGGCCTGAGGCCCGCTTGCGCCACGAATCACTAAATGCGTTGTCCAGTCATTTGGTAGTTTTACCGGGAAATATATTATTTCCGGGAGTTTTAAAAATTGGTGATTTTATCGAGTTCGACGTGCTCTCTTCGAATTTTTACTTTGCCACCTCGTATCCTTGCCGCTCGCGCCGCCATATTGGAAAAATGGCGCTTATAAGCAGTTTTTTGGCAATATCTCCTTTTCAACACTTCCACATCACTTCTTCTTCACTTTCTTTTTTTTTCTTTTATATAGTATAATAAAATGAAGTCGCTTCCGCTGTCTGTTCGCTTAGATCTTTTAAACTCCTCAACGGATTTTAATGCAGTTTTCAGCAATAAATAGAGTGATTCAAGAGAAAAGTTCTTAAGAAGAGAAAAAATCGAAAAGTTGCCGGGAAAATTGGAAAATTCCGGAAAATTAAAAGCACATTTTCTATGGAAATTTTGTATGAGTTATTGAAATTTGGACAGGACAACGTCTGTCGGATCAGCTAGTTTTACGATAAAACATTAATGTACAAAATTAACATCATCAATGAACATCATTCTGTATCTGTCATCTTCAAGCGATTGAAAGAAACAGGACGTGTTTTAAATTCGTGTAGCGTTAAATGTCTTTGGCTAGGTAGTTTTAGTGGAAGAGGATCTAAGTATTATTCAGAATCATGACTGGATTTGTAGCTCGTAGGTGCATTGTGCATGTGAGCAATATTTCATAAGATTAACCTGTGTAGCAGATAGGGGAGTGCAATTATAATTTTGCTGAGTGTATAAATATATGTACAAACATAGCAATCGTAGTTGACTATACAAATTGGATATAGCAACGAAGACGTTGGTAGTATCAAACGCTACATTGTACATTAAGAAAAACGATGAGTCACAATTTCACAATAAATCATTTTCTGGCCTTAATAAATCCATTATTATTATCCCACAGACCAAGAACAGCACACTTGAACTTGTACAAAAACTAGTTCATCATGATTCACAATAAAATAAATGCTTAAAAAATAATAAAACTCAGTTATATATCGCGTGCCGACTCCAACAATACACAAATTGCGATCGACATGAAAGCCTTAACGATTGAGGAAATTTGGTAAATCACTTCATATAAACGAACAATGTTGCGGTTTCACAATAAAACTGTTTAATCAGAAAGGAATTCGGAAAAATGTCAAAGGTCTTTACGCCCTTTCTTTCGTTAATCGCTTGTTTTTGAGCAACAATGGGCAAGACAAATTATCAAGTCATTGGTTTCAATTTTCCAGTGAAGTGTTCCAATAATTGTCTCGTCTATCGACATTCTTAAACAAAGTTTTAATAATTTCCTAAAGATTTAAGAATATAAAACCTCTCAGAAAAGTTTCATTTGGCAATTTCTTTTACCATAATAGAGGTTTAGTCAAAAGCTTTCCAAGAAATGAACAGGAGCTACAGAATTCCTAGAAACTGTGCCGCCAGCGCAGTTTCGCGTTTGTTTACTAAACAAACGCGCGCAGCGGGCCGAATGACGTCAGCGGGTGGTACCCTCGACTAGTTTTTTTAAGCGGGCGCTCCTGCTCTTGTGAGCGGTTAAAAAAGCTGTCAAATTGAAATATTTATTCTTCAGATAAGTGTTAACTGACTATTGAAATACTTGCCCTAAAAGAAATACTTCTACGACGCAGTTGTTAAAATATACTTGACTAAGCTTAATAAAAATATCAAAATTAGAACATACTCTTGGCACAAGCTACAGAGAGCTAAAAACAAAAGATAAACATGGTGGGTAAATAAATAAACATGCAAATACAAATTCAAACGTACATTAAGTAGCTAGCTAGTGTGTCGGCTAATGTTCTGCATGTTAAAGTTCCCGAATAGGTGTCATTCAGGACGCCATATTCGGTCACAGGTTTGCATAAACGTGAAACTAGAATTCACGCCAAATTCAGTTCAAACGCGGCTATAGGGTCATTCGTTTTATTGCCTCAAAACGTCTCTTTGCAAAATCTACCAAATCAAAAGTAGATGTTTAAACTTACCTACGTTCATCTTTTTAACCGACGAAAAAAAGGAGGATGTTCTCAAGTCAACAAGAAGATTTTTTTTTATGTATGACCACGCATATTTTTTTATAGACTAGTCCGATTTTAAAGATTCTTGTTTTTTATCTTATTAAAAATTTATTAACTTTGCACTTGGGTAGTTTTTGGGTTAGCTTCAATAATAATACGTATTTTTCCCACTTTTTATGTGGATGATGAACTAATTTCTTTTGCAGGTAGTGGTATTCGAATTCGTATGGGGTAGGTACCACAACTGTGAAAAATAAAAACTTTTTTACAAAAAAAAAACAAGCGACTTCCAAAAAAAATCACTACGTACAAAGTGAAAAATAACTTTAATTTTGGAAGTCAGTGGCAAAAACGAAATTCAATACCAAAGACACCGACTTCCGAAATAAAAGTTATTTTCCACTATGCAGTGTTTTATTGAAGTCGGTTGTTTTTTTTGTATTGTAAAAAAAAAATATATTTAGACTAGTCTTCGTGGGATGCATACAAACGATCTTACAATAGATCAATAGTGGATGTTGCTTGTACCTAGGTGCTAGGTACCGCTATCGCTCCCGGGTACATTTAGAAATAATGATACGCTAATGCTGGATTCCTATAAACAAAAACGAATCGTTTTCATTACCAATGGTAGCATTTTTAGGGTTCCGTACCTCAAAAGAAAAAAACGGAACCCTTATAGGATCACTCGTGTGTCTGTCTGTCTGTCCGTTTGTCCGTCTGTCACAGCCAATTTGCTCCGAATCTAATGAACCGATTTAGTTGAAATTTGGTACACATATGAATTTCTGTGACCTAAACACGGACGGGTAAAGTAAATAAATGAATTTTGAATATAGAGGTCACTTTTGGGGGGCAAATAAGAAAATTAAAAAAAAAAAAGTTTTGCAAACTACACCATGTGGGATGTCAAATGAAAGGGCTTACTATGAGGGTCTCAAATATATTTTTTTATAATATTAAAATAAATTGTTTTAAAGTTATTTAAGAAAATAGACGAAAATTTACCATTCCCCCCTTATCTCCGAAACTACTAAGCCTAAAATTTTTAAAAAAATACAGAAAATAGATCTTTACCTGTAGATTACAGGAAAACCTATAAGAAGTCTGTGGTCTTAAAATAACATGGTAAATCTATCAATATTGTGAGTACAAACTTACGTTTACAGTTGGAATGTATGGGAGAACATGTTTTTCAACTACAATGTTAAGTTGTTTGTAACATAAATTCATCCCAACTACGGAACCCTTCATTGTGCGTGGTCCGACACGCACTTGGCCGGTTTTTTTTATTGCCCAACTGGGCCTATAAATAGATTCGTAAGCTAATTTTTCCTGTGATAGCTACTTCCATATGGCAGGGGCTACTATGCAAAGCTATGAGGTCTTTGCTTCATTATTGGTAAAGATACAAGAATCTTAATTTTAATCAATAACGGTCCGTAAATTATAGGAATCGGCCATTAGTTAATTTGTATTTCCATTACTAATTAGTTTATTATTTTATATCAAACACACAATGTTGCTATTCCATAATTAGCAAACAAAGACGTAAGTTTAATAAGTGCTGTGTTGTTCTAATGTTATTGTAATTTGATTATGTCGCATCGCATTGCCTGGCCACGCTATTATTTCGTTTTTGCTTAGCGTTCTTTCAGACTTTTTTTCTTTTTGCTCGGCACCTTAGTCCTAGAGTGATGTTAAATATGCCTATAGCCTTCCTTAAGAATTGGGCTATCATTTGCAAAAATAACTATTAAAGTCCGCCTGGTAGCTCCAGAGATTAGCGCGTTCAAACAAACAAAAAAAGAGTGTGTGTCAGCTCCGAAGCAGACTGGAGTTTACTCCTATTTTTTGTGCCGACTTTCTATGTTTCCGTCTTTTCTGTCGGGCAGGGTTTCTTCAATGCATCAATGCTGTACAAAAAGCAACTTTAAGGTATAAAGGCACTCATCATCCCTCCCCGTCTCCCTCTAAGCCCCTCTCACCCCTCCTCCTCTCCTTCTAATCCTCCTCTCACCCTCCTCTATCATCCCCCTCACCGCCCCCTCTCACCCCCTTACCCACCCCATCCCCCTCCGTCTCACCCCCTAACCGCAACTCCTTCTCGCTAACCTCCCCTCCCCCTTTTACTCCCTCTTACACCCCGTTAACCGCTTTCCCTTCCCCCTATAGCCTCGCCAACACCTCCCCTCTCTCTCACCCTCCTCTCCATACCCTACCCACTCACTACACCCTCCCCCCTCACTACAACCTCCTGTCCCTCTCCAACTCGTCCCGCTCTGCAATCAATCATTCAAAAGTCTCAACTCAATCTCTCTTCAATGAATCAGTGCTATACAAAAAGCAACTTTAAGGTGTAAAGGCACTTGTTGCCCCCCCCCCCGTCTCCCCTCTCACCCATTTCAACCTCCTCACCGCCCCCTCTCACCCCCTCACCCTCTCCATCCCCATTCCCCTCTCCATCTTACCCCCCTCACCACATCCCCTTCCCGCTAACATTCCCCTTCACCGGTTTCCCCTCTCCCTCTACCCTCAACAACTCCTCTTCTCCCCCTCTTCCCCCTCTCCACCTCCTTCCCCCTCACACCCTCCTATCCCTCTCCTGCATGCCAAATTTCATCCCGATCGGTTTAAAATTGACAAAGCTTCATACAAACTTTCATCCCTATTTTATCCCCTTGGGGGTAGAAATTAACAAAATCCATTCTTAGCGGATGCCTACGTCATAACATCTACCTGCATGCCAAATTTCAGCCCGATCGGTTTAAAATTGACAAAGTTTCATACAAACTTTAAACCCCTATTTTATCCCTTTGGGGGTAGAACTTATCAAAATCCTTTCTTAGCGGATGCCTACGTCATAACATCTACCTGCATGCCAAATTTCAGCCCGATCCCTCCAGTGGTTTGGGCTGTGCGTTGATAGATCACTATGTCAGTCAATCACCTTTGAGTTTTATATATTTAGATAGTATATATTTGAGACCCTCATAGTAAGCCCTTTCATTTGATATGCCACATGGTGTAGTTTGCAAAGCTTTTTTTTTTAAATTTTCTTATTTGCCCCCCAAAAGTGACCCCCATACTCAAAATTCATTTATTTACTTTACCCGGCCGTGTTTGGGTCACAGAAGTTCATATGTGTACCAAATTTCAACTTAATTGGTCCATTAGATTCGGAGCAAATTGGCTGTGACAGACGGACAGACAGACAGACAGACAGACAGACACACGAGTGATCCTATAAGGGTTCCGTTTTTTCCTTTTGAGGTACGGAACCCTAAAAAAGCTAAATAAAGCTAGCTTACAACGTGTCGTTTTGCATCCTCATCAAATTTCAGGGTGTGGTATAGAACATCAAACCGAATAACTTATTCCATGGGACCATCGTTTTCGCGAAAAAAATTTCAACTTCAATACCTACTCGACGCAAATGTATGGGATGGCTGATTATTATTTTTTCGCGATTATGGTGTTGGTGCCGTTGAGAAAGTTGTTCGGTTTGATGGTCTATATCACACCCTTAAACTTGACGAGGATGCAAAACGACACGTTGTATAAAGCTTAAGCGACTGCAAGCTGTCTCGAAACTGTCCAAGTTTTATAACGTTACCGGTAAAACAGGGCTACTTTAACAGTAAGAGTAACTTTAACAGTTTATGGGGCTACTTTAACAGCGCGTTAAAACATGGTTTAAACGTGTGCGAAACATTTGTAAATGTGGCTTCCAGTTCTACTACGATTTTGCTGACTGAATTTGTTGCATCACTTGCAAAAATTGGATTTGTGGCATGTGTAACAAAGGCTCAACCAATTCGTCCTATTTCTTTATGACTTTAGATTTTTAACATAAGTTGCATTTTAATGCCTTGTCGAAGAAACCCCACATTCGAGGCAACTTAGACTCGTTAAAAAAATATATAATTGTGGGGAGCCTGTGATGCATGATAATATTGGTATAAGCTTGATAGTCAAAGGACACATTGTGCATTGTTCTGTTTGAGGAAAAACATAATTAATCTTGGGTATGAAAAAAAAATTAACTACCAAAAAACTGCCAAAACATGTGCTTACGTTACGTTCAAAACCCTCTTATGCAATAGCAGCAGGTTTATAATCTTTTCAACCATTTATTTTACTTTAGCGTCCATGAAGTATTGCATTTTTTCATCTATGGTTGCCTCTCAATAAATAAGGAACTTCATAGCGTCCATGAAGTATTACATTTTTTCGTCTATGATTGGCTGTCAATAAATAAGGAACTTCATAGGTATGATTTTGTCAAAAGTAAATACACACATCAAAAAAAGTTTGTGATTACTAGCGAAAGCTGATATAGTTTTTAAATTTTACTTTTACGTTATGTATTTTTAAAATATAAATACACAGTGTATTTTATTGTATGTAACGTGAACACTTTTTCTTGATAAAGTTAAATTTTAAAAATATGTCAGCTTTTGCGATCACTAGATCACAAACTTTTTTAATGTGTGTAAGGCTGGAAAGAGTATAGTTAAAACCTAAGATTAGCGACACCAACGCCTGTGGTTACATTTAGGACCCCACGCCGCTTTTCATGGGTTTGTCGTAAAAGGAAATCTCTTTTGTCAACGTTTACGACTACGGTATAATCTCTTGATAATGATTATATCAATCCTTTCTTCCATGGCTGTGGGTTAAGGCATTCAATTCAGTATTAAGATGGGTTTTGAAAAAGTGCATAAACATTTGCCACATTGATCGATGTCTTCAATGAAATAAATTACAAGATTTTTGTGTCTCAAAATTGTAATTTGAGACACTTATCTATCAGACAAAGCACTAACATCCTTACAAAATATTATATTCGCAAAATATTATTTTCTCGAATTATTATATTCTCAAAATATTAGAAGTACAATCAAACACAGTGAAAAATAAAAATGAATAAATATTATAGAAATGAATAAATACTATATATGATGTCAAATATTTATTATTGTTTCCCTCAAATTAAAAACATTTTTCACTGTAAATGTTCTTTGTGTAATATTTTAATAATATAATAATTCGAGAATATAATATTTTGCAAATATAATATTTTGCGAATGTAATAATATGAGAACAAAGGACTAACATGACATAACAGAACACCCATTATTCTTCTATTCTCTTCTAATAACTTGCCTGACTATCATAGCCGTTTATTTTTAAGGGTCGGCACTAGGAAATCGCCGTGTTACGGGTTTTGGATAAGTTCATATAGAAAACTTAAAGTACTAGCCACGAAAAAAATCGTCTGGCTAGCTCAAGAATTTTACCAGTCAGTGAATAAATCGGATTGAGGGTAAACCTTGTCTGGGCGGCGGGAATCGATAGCCGATTCCCGGTCACCATTGGCGCGGCTTTGCGGACGGCGAGCAATGGGTAGCTCGCCATCCGGTAAGGCCAAGGCCCGGGTCGACGGCGCGTTGTGTTCCACGCGCGCCTCAATGAGATTTCAGCAGTGATGGGGTCCGATAGAGCCGATGCCACCAGGGTCGCGGATTGTTCGAAAGAGATACCGTGGCCCTGGCACAGGCAACTGATGGAACATGGGTGGGTTTTAGTCAGTAAAAGTCTGACACGCCCGCTCCGCCCAGAGAGGGAGAAGTCATGTGAAGACTTACGATCCACAAAAAAAAAAGTTAAATCTTGTAACTACCTAGATGAAGAGGTGTATCCTCAATACGAGTTTTTCACTTACTGTTGAAACTCTAGAGCTAGCCAGACGTTTTTTTTTTCGTGTCTACTACTTTAAGTTTCCTATATAAACTTATCGAAACCACATATCACGATTTCCTATAGCCGACCTTGTTGTTATAGATGCTTTCATTTCAATATTGAATGCTTAGTAATAGAATTTCAGTTAAACAAACGACTTGGTTATCCACTGATATAATAAATGTATAGTGTAATGTTTGTGTGTGTAGTGTAGTGTGTGTGTGTGTGTGTGTGTGTAGTGTAATGTATATGTGTATGTGTGTGTAGTATTTCGTATTCTCCGTGGAAACAGAATTTTCTGCATGTTATTGTCAATCAGAGCTAACTCGAGCTCGATAGTGGTTCTTTTAGAACAGCGCTGCCGTTCGTCTATAAAATAAAAGTTGTGTTAGTAACCACTATATTCCCGTGTGTCTGTAAATCTGACAAATTGCTTGCGTCAGCAATGTTGACAGGTCGATGAGCGCACAGCAATTCTATCAGGAACCGATAACCAGACGAAAAAGGAAAAAGTTGCAATGTACCTGAAAAGGATTTGTCTGTACCGGTTACATAGTTACTACAGTTTCTCTTTATCAGGACAAGTTGTTGCATCATCAGTCAATCAGCCTAGCCTTTTCCCAACTATGTTGGGGTCGGCTTCCAGTCTAACCGGATGCAGCTGAATACCAGTATTTTTACATGGAGCGACTGCCTATCTGACCTCCACAACCCAGTAACTGGGTAATACGATACCCCTTGGTACGACTGGTTGTCAGACTTTCAGGCTTCTGACGACCCGTAACGACTGTCAAAGATCCACGAATGACAGCCGGGATCAACGGTTTAACGTGCTTTCCGAGGCACGGAGGAGTTTCGGTATGTAAAGATGTTGACCCATCTATGGACCAACCCCGGTAAGCGTAGCTTAACCAGATGGATCGACCCGTGCGGCTGTTATTACTTAGCCACGAGCTCGTTATTGCATGCGCTTGCATCATCAATAACTCCCACTTTCCGATTAGTAAATAGCGCCACCCATTTGGGTACTAAAGCTTAGGGTCTCAATTCTCAATTCTTTATTGAAATACTGTAAAACAGTTTGTAAGCTTAAAATTAATGACACAATTATGGACCCTTTCGGGCACAGCATAGTAGGGAGAGAGAAGGAAGAGCGCTTCTTTTGTGTTTATTATTTTTTTTTTATTCTGATAATTGTATTTTTATTTCATTTAGTACTACTTTTTCTTTTAATTTTTAGTATATTTAAGTAGTAGACTGTGGTAGCCACCACATACATAATGACGTCACTAAAACGTTATTTATGAAAGTAAGTTGATGTACTTCCTTATAGAGCGATTTTTGACAACGTAAAGCCAATCCCGGATCCCATCATTTTCATGACAGCCGTCACTGCAGCCATTATATGGCGGCCACCGCTTTGTTAGTGTTACGACGGGTGGCCAGATATTATAAATAAATAAGACGACCAGACTATTTTATGTATCGTGTATTCAGCCATTGCATGACGAGCGATCGGAGTCGGTGACAAGACAACAGGATCCGGAAATACCACAGATAATATATATTTTATAAAGACTGATACACATACGTAACATCTCCCTTATTAAGAAAAGAAAATGGAATCATTACGTGGAACATGGTACGTAAGTATACTCTTTTTTTTTTTTTTTTTTTTTTTTAACATTAACAAAATTCTTATATACTAGTAGACTAAGTGGAACGGAACATCTCTAAGAAGTGACAAGTTGACTTGACTGACATTTACATTGCGACAGTTCTGACAGTGACGTCTATCAAATTGACTTAACTAAGTTTTGACAGCTACTAACAAAACAAAATTAGGTTTGACAATGTTTGTACAACAAACAATACATTTAGTATATTAAATTAAAACTAAGTACAAATTAAGAACTTAATCTAGACCAATTTTCAAAATCTTCGGGGCTTTATTATTGCTCTACCGAATGAAGAATAAGTTGTGTGTTGAGTTTGTTTATTTGGTGTATGTGATGTGTTTGTTTTTGTTTCAGATTCTTGGACAGGATTACTTGTACAAGGAGATTGATAATTAGATGGAGATGACGACGGCAGTATATTGGAAGGCGACGGTGGATCAGTGTCAAGTGGAACTGATGGGGATTGAAGTGAACTTCTTCTACTAGGAGCGGACTCAGTTGGTGAATGTTTTGGCTGTAGGATATGTTGGCGATTACGGCGAAAAGTACCTTCCGGGGAGACAATAGTATATGATCTAGGCTGTGGACCTATGTCTGACACAGTACCAGGTGTCCAAATACTGTCTGGCTGTTTCTGGAAGTAAATTTTATCACCAATGTTTAGGGAAGACAACGGTTTAGTATGTTTATTATAATAAATCTGTGATTTGTTCACTTTTATTTGAGTTTTATTTGTTAGAGACCTGTAGTTAGGTATTTTAGGTTTCAGAGTTTGTTCTAAGACTGGAAGTTTAGTTCTGAGTGTCCTGGACATTAGTAATTGGGCAGGCGAATACATATTTTCTTTAGGTGTATTCCTATACTGTAATAATCCTAGATGAGGGTCTGTATTATCAGTAAGACATTTCTTTAATATGTTTTTAACCGTGGCTATGGTTCTTTCTACAAGACCATTAGACCGTGGATAATAGGGACTTGATGTAATATGTTGTATTTGCCAATCTAAAGCAAAATGATTAAACTCTTTTGAGTTAAATGGGGGACCATTGTCTGAAATTAGAATGTTGGGTATTCCATGTCTGGAAAATATAGACTTTAGGTGACTAATGACAATTTTACTAGTAGAACCACCTGCTAGCTTTACAAGCTCGACATATTGGGAAAAATAATCTACGACTATGACATACTTGTTTGAATTGAAATCAAATAGATCAACTCCGACTTTATTCCAAGGGATTGGTTTTACCTCATGGGGCTGTAGTGACTCTTTGGAATTGCTGCGTCTGTTAGTGAGACAGTTATGACAATTATTAACATATTTTTCTATATCAGAGTACATATTGGGCCAGTATACTAGATTTCTTGCCAATCTTTGGCAACTATGAATACCTTGGTGACCTTCATGTATCTGTTTCAAAATGTCTTTTCTCATGGCTACTGGTATAATGACACTGTTGTTTTTGAAGACAATACCATTAATTATATGTATATCGGTTTTTAAAGGAAAATAAGGCCTAAGTATGTCTGGAAGCAATTTTTTATGTTCAGGCCAACCTGTTATGCAATATTTACTTAAGAGTGACAATTCATTGTCTTGGGAAGTCTGTTCTTGAATAGATTTAAGTTTATTTGGACTAACTGACAGTGATCTAATGACTAAATTGACATGTAAATCTAGATCAGAATCTAGATCATGTAATGACTGTTCTGGTAAAGCTGCTCTAGACAGAGTATCAGCTACATAAAGATATTTACCTGGTTTGTAAGTTACGTTCAGGTCATATGGTTGTAATCTTAGCATTATTCTTTGAAGACGGGGTGGAATGTTATAAATTGGTTTTTTATACAGCGATACTATTGGTTTGTGATCTGTTTCAACTAAAGTGTGGCGACCATAGACATATTGGTGAAACTTTGTACAACCAAATAGGATTGCTAACAGCTCTTTCTCAATCTGAGAGTATGACTGTTGACATGAGCTTAATGAAGCTGAAGCATATGCTATGGGGTGTTTATCATGGCAAATCACTGCACCCATGGCATCTTTAGACGAATCAACTGACAGTGTAATTGGTTTATTTTGATCATAATATGTCAAGACAGGGGCTTTTGTTATACATTCCTTTAATTCATTAAATTCTACATTATGTCTCTCTTGCCAAGACCATTCATTATCTTTAGACAGAAGTGTTCTTAAATTAGAAGTTTTATCTGACAAATTCTCTATGTATGAGCCTAAGTATGTAACCATACCTAAAAACCTTTGTAATTCTGTGACATTTGTTGGTGGTGGCATACTGCAAATGGCTTTCACTTTGTTTTCATCAACTCTCACACCATCTTTAGAAAAGATGTGTCCTAGGTACTTGACTTCACTTTTACATATATTAGACTTGTCTTTATTAAATTTTATTCCTATTTCTCTAGCTCTATCTAAGACTTGTTTTAACCTAAAATCATGTTCTTGTTTAGTTTGACCGTAAATTAGGAAATCATCCATCATGATTTTGACTCCTGGAATATCACTGAATCTATTTGTCATGATGGAATGAAACAGTTCTGGGGCTGCATTTATCCCGAAGGGAAGTCTTAGGAATCTATATCTACCTTGAGGTGTGATGAATGTACATAGTTTTGAGGAAGCTTCATCTAACTTTAGCATATAAAAACCTTTGTTTGCATCTAGGGTAGTGAAATATTGTGAACCAGAGAGGCTGGATTTAATTTCATCAATAATTGGAAATTGATAATGAGGACGCATAATGGCTTTATTAAGTTTTCTTGGATCAATGCACAGGCGTAGTTTACCATTTTTCTTTGATGCAATTACAATTGAGCTTACCCATTCAGTAGGTTCCTCGACTTTGACTATAATTTGATTTTTTTTTAACATGGCTAATTCTTCTTTTAATTGTTCTAAGAGACTGAATGGAATTCTACGACAGGCATCTATAGACGGTACAGCATCAGGCTTCATTGACAAATGACATTCATAATCTTTAAGACAACCTATTCCTGAGAAGAGATCTTTATATTTGTCAAGCTGTGATACATTGAGTGACTCATGAAATTGGACATTATGGACTCTTTTAACTAATTTTAAATTCTCACAACTGTTGCGACCAATAATATTCCTACAGGGTATATCTATAATGTGGAAATTAACATTGTATAGTTTGTTGTTATGTGTGACAGACAGAATGCATTGACCTACAGTCGGTAATACTTCACCGCTAAAGGTTGATAGTTTGTGACTACTTTTCTTTAAACTACTCAATGGCAAATTAAGTTTTTTATAAGAGTTAAATGATAAAATGTTAGTGTCAGCACCTGTATCAAGTAAAAAGTCTACATTCTTACTATTTATGGACAAAGTTGTATGATAAGGGTTTTTTTTGCTGACAGAAATCTCATTAGTGAAAAGACTATTTAGAAAATAAGTATCAGTACCCGTACTTTCTTCTTCTTCTTCTATGGATCTCACATGTTTGCTGCGGCAACACTTGGCAAAGTGATTGGGCTTGTGGCAGTTGTTACAGATGACTCCTATGGCTGGACATTTTGTTCGGTGAACTTGACCACATCTGGAACAATTCTTGGTTGACTGTTTGGATTGAGGTTCTTGACTGGACGATGCTTTACTTGATTGACGACTTTGACTTGTTTGAGACTGATGACTTTGACTTTCTTGACGGCTATGACTTCTTTGACGACTGTGACTTCTTTGACTGTGACTTTTTTGATTGCGACTCTCTTGACTACGATGTGTTTGGCGACTGTGATGCGATTGACGACTGGCAACGACACTTACTTCTTGGCTTGATAAAGCTTTAGCCTGTAACCTAGTATTTCTTAGTGTTTTAGCGAGACTGACGGCGGCATCAAATGTTGATGGTTTCTCGATCAGGATACGTTCTCTGATGTACGAGCAAGATGAATTTAAGTTCCATGAGAATATGTCCTTTACTATATCATCGGCAAGACCTTCAAAATTGCATTGGATACTTAGATTCTTGAGATCCGTGGCATATGTCTCAATTTCTTCATCTGGACCTTGTTTTCTGTTGAACAGCTTATGTCTTTCGACGGAAATATTGACACGTGGTGTGAAGTAGTCTTCAAATTTGGCGAGTAAATCCTTATAGGTGATCTTGTCAATTTGTATGTTAAACGAGTAAAATATCTGAAGAGCGTCTGGGCCTATGATTTGTAGTAAAATGGCTACCTTTCGTTTGTCTGGTTGTTCTTCTAAATTGTTGGCTATCATGTAAATCTCTAGACTTGTGTTGAAATTTCTCCAAGCCAATGGCATGTTCGAGTTGTTGATATCTAAGCTGAAATTACTCGGCGGCAGGGGATAACTTGTATTATTTGCGTTTTTATTTTCCGGCATTTTAGGGCTGGACCACGCGGCGACGTTTTACTCGAAATTTTTTTTTTTTTTTTTTTTTTTTTTTTTTTTTTTTTGACTGTTTGCGGCACTTACTTTTGTGGTTTTTTGTGACTTCTTTTTCTTCTGTATCTTCTGACACCATGTTACGACGGGTGGCCAGATATTATAAATAAATAAGACGACCAGACTATTTTATGTATCGTGTATTCAGCCATTGCATGACGAGCGATCGGAGTCGGTGACAAGACAACAGGATCCGGAAATACCACAGATAATATATATTTTATAAAGACTGATACACATACGTAACAGTTAGGAAACCGCAGCATAAGCCAACGACTTTATAAATGTCTCCACTCCTTTTCATGTTAATAAAAGTTTCAGGTATTCAACCAGTCCCAACAATCAAAGCTAACACCCGTATTACCTTTACGAATACAAACTCAATCGCCCACAAAGAAAAAATCTAATAAAAATAAAAAAGTTGGTAATTTAAAAAGAGTTTTTTTCACAGTTCATTGGGAAGTAATGAAAGGGTATACAAAGTAATCGAGGTAAAACGTTTTGTGTGTAAATGGAAATCAATTGATTGGTTCACGTGACCGACAATAAGTGAGAAGTTTAATGTACTGCTTGGTGCAAACAAACATTTTCGCTTGTCACGTCCCGTGGTACTTCGTCGCACTGAAGAATTTTACAGGATTTTTTAAAGTTGAAGGGAATTTAATCCGTTTTCTTTTGCGTTCCTTGCACTTATTTCGTAATTCTTATTATACATAAAGTATATAATTATGCTTTATGTATGTATTTTTGCCTTTTTACAAAGGCCTTCTGTAACAACTTCCACTGACAACTCTTCTCACACAACTATCTCTCACAACTCTTCTCCAATTTGGATCCGCTGTGAGCTTCAATTTGTCTTCCCATCTTTTGTATTGTCTTCCTCTGTTCCTTTTGCCATCTCTGGGGTACCATTCTGTCACAACTGTACTCCACTTGTCTTGAATGCCTCTTAACATGTAGGCTGTCCATATCTACTCTTGATGGTCTATTTTGGTAAGAACATCAATAACTTTTGTCTTTTTTCTAATCAGGGTATGTGGTATCCTATCTTATTTTTGAATGGGATTAAATATAATGACTACCAAAAAAAAAATTATGCTCACCAAAATGGATAAATGCTCACCAAATCTGCGCCGACCTGCTGACGAAAACCCTAACCCTGGACGGTCGACGTCAGGGGCAGCCCGAGGTTTGATTGGTTAGGTTCCTTTAAACCCTGCAGACAGAAATAGACCTGCGACCTGCTGTCAGTTTTCTATAGTTATAATTTCACAATAAAAGAAAGTCTTGAGTGAGGAATTCTTTAATGGGTCATTCACCCATTAAAGAGTTCTTTTCTCGGGATTTCGCGATTTTTTATTTCAGGATTTCACGGTTTATCATGGCATACCTACCAAATTTCCATACCTCGTTTTCTTTTTTTTTCTTCTTTGATCTTCTTTTTATAACATTGTAATATAAATGTGGAAGCTTGTAAGTAGCGATTGTCAGTTGTTATTTTTTGTTACTATTTACGTGTATTTCTGTAAGCTTTCATAAAATTGTAAAAATAAAATAAAATTGTTTTAATTTTGGTGAGCATTTATCCATTCTGGCAGGTATTTCGAATTTTTTGGTAGTAAAATAGGTACTTTTTTGCCAGGTGATTAAACACAAGCCTTTTTTAATATCAGTCATACTCCTTTCCATTGATCTTTGGCAATTTGCCAGCATTTCTCTGTGATGTTTTGTAAGAGATCAAGTTTCGCCACCAATGTGATGCGAGGCAGTATACATGTGTAGAAGCCTTCCGTTTTGATCCAATACTTAGATCAGTTGCTTTCATAACTTCCTTCAATTACCAGTACTTTTTCCACCCATTTGTTATTTGTCTTCCAATTTCCTTAATAGTTTGGTCTGTGTGTGAGATAAGATGCCCCAAATAAACATAATCTTCGACATATTCAAGTACTTTGAAAAAAAAAAAACAGGTTATTATGTAAGTATGTATTTGTTGTACTAAGGAGCTCGTGGCTAAGTAATAACAGTTGCACGGGTCGATAAATCAGGTTAAGCTACGCTTGCCGCGGTTGGCCCGTGGATAGGTGACCATCTTTACATACCGAGACTCCTCCGTGCCTCGGAAAGCACGTTAAGCCGTTGGTCCCGGCTATCATTTGTGGATCTTTGGCAGTCGTTACGGGTCGTCAGAAGCCCGAAAGTCTGACAACTAGTCTTACCAAGGGGTATCAGATTACCCAGTTACTGGGTTGTGGAGGTCAGGTAGGCAGTCGCTCCGTGTAAAATACTGATATTCAGCTGCATCCGGTTAGACTGGAAGCCGACCCCAACATAGTTGGGAAAAGGCTAGGCAGATTTATAAAATGTATTTGTTGTATATGTAAATGGTACACCACAGACTATCTGCAGTATTGTCTTTCCTTCTCCCTTAAATCCATCCAAAAGTTGTATTTCAAAGATCGCTTTTAGCGATAAAACCGCCCATTGTGTCAACCTATGTAAAATTTAAACATTTATATCTGTAATTCACATGGTGTACCTATACAATGTGTCGTTTTGCATCCTCGTCAAACTTCATGGTGTGGTATAGAACATCAAACCGAACAACTTTCTCCATGGTACCAACATCGTAATCGCGAAAAAATGTTCAACTGTCCGATAGAAAACTTAAATACCGACGCAAATGTATGGGACGGCTGGTTATTTTTTCGCGATTACGATATTGGTACCATGGAGAAAGTTGTTCGGTTTGATGTTCTATACCACACCCTGAAGTTTGACGAGGATGCAAAACGACACCTTGTATAGTAAAGAATAAGTATTCTATTTTAATTGTTCCACATTGACAAAGTTTAAATTTTATAAAAGTAAGTAGGATTTATATCGTATTGCTGAGGATTTTCTTTTCGGGAAAAAGCTCTAAAGTTTATGAAATATGTGCTCAAAACATTGAGAAATAAAAGCATAGGTTTTCAACAAGCGTGCCAAACACTGGCTCGTAAATTCGTGTAGCATTTATTCTGAAAATTATATTTACTTTTATATAATTTTTTTTCGCGACAAAAAGATTATGAAATTCATTGTAAAGTCTAAAAACGTATTTCAAATTTGCGTTGAGTCATGTCAAGTACCTACCTAATTTAAGTTCCAAAGTTGCAAAGTCACATCGTCATTAAAAATACAATAAATTTTAGTAAAGCAATAAAAATGTTGTCATTTTTCCTGAATTATTAGTTCATTTAAGAACTAATAAAGTCACTTAATTAAACGTACGCGACCAGTCGTTCGTTATATCGAATGAATTGTGTTTTCAGAAAAATGGCTACACCTAATAATTCTGTTCACTGCTGCGCCCGGCACTCTTAATTGACGTAATTGAAAAGTTAAAACCTCACGTTTTCCCGCTCACCTTTTTAAATATTTACTTTAGCACCCAATTAGTGTGTCGCTAGTAGATTTTCCTTTACAAATAAGGCGTGTTGCACACTGAACTTACACGGCAATGGCGCTGACGAATGTTAACGTGTAGTGGACTGCAATTTACTTCAACAAAAGAACATAGAATCTTTCCAAAAACCAAATTTAGATCAATGCTTAAGCAAAAATATTTCAGCTGGATTCCGGAACATACTCGTATATATGTGAATATACAGTGCCAAAGTCGCGTTAGGAAGCAAAACGGGCATGCAAATGTCGAAGTTACGCCGATAATGTCGTCAAAAAGCAAAAATATTCACGTATGACGCGGTAGACGTAATTTACATGCTTTTCTCGTATTCTGCTGGTTTAAACCTATGCAAAACGAGCCGCGCGTCGTATGCCATTCTAAATCCTTGCCGCACCGACGACGTCGTCATGTCGATACTTGTGTACCAGCCTTTAAAAATCCCGTCCTTTCACGTTCACTCTAACAGGGTCGACTTTGCGCTAAGTTAAAGGTAAAGCTAATTTCGTTTATTTTTCACTTTACCTGCAAATTAAGGTTTGAATATTCTAATTTATTATTTCGTTTAGACGTGACCGTTGAGTTACCTGATCCGCTTGAGAACTGAAATATTTCGGAGATGAGAGGAGAAACAAATTAAATTACTTATTAAAGAGTACACAACAAAGGTTTTGGCAGGTAAGAGAAAATGAATAAAATTAAAAGAAAGTTAATGTGCTTGAAAACAACATGATAAATCAACGACATCTGATAATTGTTGGCTTCACTGTACTTTAACACCCGCGCGTCCGAAACTTCACAATTTTATAGCGTGTTGATGACTTCGAGTAAAACACTTTCGCAAAATATTACACTGCGCAAACTACTAGTTTTTGACAAAAAAAAATCTAAAGTTTATGTCAACCTATTACACAGTACACTACGCACTAAATACTTAGAATGCAAGAGCGACCGAAGTGAGCTTGGGACTTGGGCCACCCCGACTCGGACAGGTTCCGTCTTATTACAAAACGCGATCTAAATTTATTACTGAGATTATTACTAGGTTTAAACCATGACTAAATAAAACGGTATTATAAAATGAAGTTTATCACTAGTTCATGAACTATCCATGGTACTAAAGTTAAACCACAGAGACCCCTAGTTTATCTATTGGACTAACTGCGGTACTAATTTATTTGAGGTTAGCGTTGTGGTCAGTTGTCGTTGTTGTGTGTCTTTTTATTTACAAATTATTAAAAATGGACATAAATATGATTGACTTGATGAATTTGGAATATTTGGATAATAATATGATGGAGAAGCCTCGGCGATCTTACAGACAACGTTATCGTGTGAATCCTTTTAAATTGAGTGACGAAGATTTTAGATACAAGTATAGGTTCACAAATCCGTATATTCTTCCACTCTTTTGTTTTCTGCATGTTTACAGATGTTTTCGTGGACTTATTTTCTATAATATGTGCTGATTGAGCAATAAGTTGACGTAATATATCCTATAATAATAAGACCATCGCGTTAAGTAGTCGAAATAAGATGATACATAGCATTGCTTACCTAATAATAATTTAAAATCCATGTTTTACTAACTTTTTCTTCAGAACTCCAGATTTCACCCTGTTTTTTCTTTTGTTGTTCCATTTTAAATTAGGTACTGTAGCTCACAATTTAACCAGATACAACAACTCACGAACAAACCACATAACAGTAACAGTAGTACTAAGAACAATTAATAAAAATAAGAAGTGCATTCAGGTATTTATTATTAGGTATAGGACGCAACAAAAACATTCGTCTCAACTCTCAAATTACGCGCGCCGCCCGCAGTATTTAAATCACGCTATAGGTGTTAAAAAATATGACAACTTGTTTATAAAAAGCGCGTCAAAAGTACAAGTTGTGCTTGTTCAATATAGTGTAACTTATACAATTGTTGACCTATTTTTGTATTGATAAATAATTATTTAAGCATTTCATGTGATACTATTATATCAATATTTAGAGAAACAGAACGTTGCTTCAAATAAATACTGTACCTTCATTGGTACTAACTGATCCTCGGATGGTCTTCGTTTTGTAATCGGAACACATTTTGGTCCTGGTACTAACTTTAATACCGTAACAATCCTAGACCTTTTAGTCTTGGTTTAAACCAGTACTTAAGCATTTTTTTTTGTAATAAGACGGGTTAGGTTTAAAAGGGATGGCGGGGTCTAAAACACCCCGCCAACCCCTTCGTGGTTATTTTTTTAAACCACCCAGATTTCTGGGTTTAAAAAAATAACCACGAAATTTTTTTTCAAGGTCATTGTCATAACCTATTTAGGTTATGACACTGACCTTGAAAAAAAAAAATTTTTCTTGACCCCTATTATTTTGCGCACTTTGGGCTTTTCAAAAATATATCTTAGAGGGTCTATTCTATCCAAAAAAAATTAACAACTATACAAAAGTAACGGGAGTTAAAGTACAGTGGTTTCCAATTGTTTGTGACTGCGAAACACCTATGAATAAAAGCCTACCTATGATTCCTCACATTAGGTTTAGAATAGAGTAATTTAAAGCATACCTAATATCCACTATGCTCTAACTAAAGGCTAGTTCACTAATGTCGATGAATCGTTGCGTGAGGAGTTTCATTATAACGGTATACGTGGAAATTCACTTGGTCGTCCGCACCCATTTCGGTATAATAAGCACGCACTTTCGGCAAAGTGTAGGGCGTCAATCGCGTGAGCTACCCAGTAAATGAAACTATGTTATTACATAAAGCTTTTATATTACTCTTTTTATATCTTGAAACTAATTAACTAGGGCTTGTTCATTAAGAAAAGAATAAATGGTTTCTGTTCAACAGGGAGCTTGTGTTCGTGTAGTACAAGGAATCGTTTTTTTAAGCCTTGTAGTGCATTCTGTTTTAGTTAACTGATTGCATAATTATTGCATTGTTGAAGCAATTTGTGTAAGAAAACTTCATTAGGCAATGTTTCTGTTATGAGTTGAATAACTTTCTAGAACAATCATTTACCCATAATTATTTATTTATTTATTTCGGGAAAACAAACAGTTACACAAATACCAAAGAAGAAGGAAGAAGGTGAGCAAACAAACGATGGTGGTTGGTTGGTGGTTTGGTGGTGGTGGTGGAGGTGGTGGTGGTGGTTTTGGTAGTGGGTGGTTTGGTGGTGATAGTGGTGGTGGTGGTGGTTTTTTACAAGGATTTAAAAAATACGGATGCGAGTGTAAACGAGACAAACAGTCTTCTTCGTCGTATCGATATTCCATTTGTTTGTTTTAACTAAGTTTCGACCAGAATTGGGCCACTTCAACAGCGTTATTTGGCTTCGCAAAGGTCTTCCATAATGCAAGTGTTAGTGCACGTAGAGCACGAAAGAAGTAAGGCAAAGTTTGACTAACAGTGATCACAATCGATAATAAAAAACCAGCCAAGTGCGCGTTGGTTCACGCACAATGATGGGTTCCGTAGTTGGGATGAATTTATCCCAAGAACAAACTTAACATTGTAGTTGAGAACATGTTCTCCCATACATTCCATTCCAACTGCAAATGTAAGTTTGTACGCACAATATTGAGAGATTTACCATGTTATTTTAAGGCCACAGATTTCTTAGATTTATTCTGTAATCTATAAGTATAGAACTATTTTTTGTATTTTTTTCAAAATGTTAGGCTCTGCAAGGGAGCCCTTACGGAGCCTAAAATTAATTAACCTTATCTACGAAACCGCTGAGCCTAAACTTAATATTTTTTTTATTTTCTTTTTTGCCCCCCAAAAGTGACTCCCACATTCATTCTTTTATTTACGTCACACGTCCGTGTTCGGGTCACAGAAATTCATATTTGTACCAAATTTCAACTCATTCGGTCTATTTTAGATTCGGAGGAAATTGGCTGTGACAGACGGACAGACAGGCACACGAGCGATCCTATAGGTAAGGGTTCCGCTTTTTCCTTTTGAGGTACGGAACCCTAAAAATACAAAATCAAAGGACATTCATAATGTCGAACTGAAAACAATGCAGAGTTGTGCTATTTATAATCCATTATGAAGAAAGTCTTTGAATCTGCCATCTATAAAATAAAAAAGTCATTGAACAATTTTCAAACAAGAGCTCCAAAAGTAAATTAAATTATCTTTATTCGAACTGTCATGTGGGCCTATCACGAACGCGTCGAGCCAACGTAACGTATATTAATTAAACGATTTTCGAAAATTGAAAATACTGACTTTATCCAAATCTATGGGTACTCATTCATGGGTATTCATTTCTTTTCTAACCATTTGTGCTTGTCACAAACATTTAAACCAAAATTTAATAGTATTTTGTTAGATATGTCAAAATGTCAGTAACACTTTTTTTTTTCTTTTTTTTTTGTGGATGGGAAATCATCAAATGACTTCTCCCGCTCTGGGCAGAGCGGGAGGGCGTGTCAGGCTTTTACTGACTAAAACTCACCCATGTTCCTTCAGTTGCCCGTACCAGGGCCACGGTATCTCTTTCGAACTACTCTTTCGGTCCTTACCGGACGGCGAGCTACCCATTACTCGTCGTCCGCAAGCACGCGCCTACGGTGGCCGGGAATCGGCGATCGATTCCCGCCGCCCAGGGCGTCTCCTACGGCGGCTAGGGGCGCGAGGGCGCGGCTGTTGCCTCTCCCTCACGCGTTCCGCTTCCTCCTTCGCGAGTATTACTGCTTCGCAGAAGGAGGTGACGGCCTCCCATACACTCTCGCTCCGCACCATGCCCTGGACCAGGTGTGGACGCGAGAGATCGCCGCCGCCGATCGCCTCCGTGAGAACACGGCGGTGCTCCGCCCAAGCCGGGCAGACCTCCACTGTATGCTCCACCGTGTCCTCCGGGCGATCCACACAATGGTGACACCCGGGCGTTTCCTCCCGCCTATCCGAAACAGGAACCTCCCGAGACAACCGTGTCCGCATAACACTAAGAGCCTATTTCACGATGTCTGAATAGCCACTACTTACCGAATAAATTCAAAAATGGATCAGAATTGGTATGAAGTTATCTGCCAAGTAAGTTAATAGGAACTTAATCGTAGGTGGTGAAACAGGCCCTTACTTTAATATTTGTGAACGGGTTACTTAGCCGGGTCGCAGCCGCGTTACGTTACACATACTTATATAACAGTCAATCTGCCTAGCCTTTTCCCAACTACGTTGGGGTCGGCTTCCAGTCTAACCGGATGCAGCTGAATACCAGTATTTTACATGGAGCGACTGCCTACCTGACCTCCACAACCCAGTTACTGGGTAATACGATACCCCTTGGTAAGACTGGTTGTCAGACTTTCGGGCTTCTGATAATCCGTAACGACTGCCAAAGATCGACGAATGACAGCCGGGATCAACGGCTTAACGTGCTTTCCGAGGCACGGAGGAGTCTCGGTGTGTAAAGATAGTAACCCATCCACTGACCAACCCCGGCAAGCGTAGCTTATCCTGATGGATCGACCCGTGCGGCTGTTATTACTTAGCCACGAGCTCCGCCTACTTATATAACAGTATACTTGTATTTTCGATTCAAAAATCGTTCAAAGGAGACAGTTTTTTTTTTGGTCGGCAGTTAGGCCCATCAAAAATTGTGGCGTATATTAATGAAACGCATGTTAAATTGTTCCTTAAGAGCTCTAGATTACAGTGGTAGTAATAATTATACTTCGTCTAACGGGAATACTGAGAAATACGATCAAAACCTAAAAATTCACTAAAAGAGCTATTGTTTAGTGAGTAGGTTCGCCTCATCGGTATTATAATTTAGTAAAATAGTGCACTGTTCTGTAATAAGTAGAACGAATATAGGGTGTTTACTTTACGTTTAAGGCGCGCGTTAGGGCTAGGGCTTCTGTACCTATGTATTTTAAAAAGTAAAAATTTCGGTTTATTCTTATGGGATTAACAGAAGTCTAAATTAATGTGACATTTAGGAACCTCTAACTAAACTAAGTGATTCTCTAATGCGCAATACTTGTAACACATTTCACTACCAAACACACATTAATTCCCTGTGACAAAAATTTACTGTACTAAAGTACGGGAACTTAGGATTTAGAAAAGGGCTAACGGATATTTACGGATTTTACCTAACCTCACGCTATACCTACAAGGAGCTAAGCAGTCAATCATGATATATATAAGAACGGCTATTTCAGCCAACTTTTAACAAAGCAATTTGCTTAGCGGTTCGACGATTGCATTGCAAACCAGTGGTTGTAACTTTGGATAATTTTGTGATTCTATTTTTTTGGTTTCTGTACCCGAAGGGTGCCAAACGGAACCCTATTACTAAGCCTTCGCTATCCGTTTTCACAGATTGTGTATTTATATTGCCGCTACAACAACAAATGATAGATAAAATAAAGTAAAAAATTAAAGGGAGTCCCCATACATTAAACGTGTTTTTTTTAAAGTGAAGTATTTTTTTTCAATGATGTTTTATTCAATATTGTACAGTGGTAGGAACCCTTCGTGTGCGAGTCTGACTCGCACTTCGCTGGTTTTATTTACATTTTGTGTATTTATTAAAAATATAGTTAGTAGAACGTACATAGAAAAACATGAAGTTTAGGCCTCTTGTATCATCTATGGTTATAGTAAAAATAAATATTTATGTTTAAGTGAGTGTTAATGAGAAACCCCGTGAGTTTACGATCTACTGTTACATTATTTAACAGTTAACAGTAAACAGTTATACAACAGTAAACAGTAAACAGTTTATTTAACAGTTAGTTTTTTTTTTTGTGTTCTTGTTTGTTATTTATTAATAATACATTTTTTTATTGTTCCAAAAAGAGTGTTAGGTACAGATTGTTTTTCCACCCGTTATGTTAAGCAAAACCTATGCAATACAATACAGTAGGTACTTCACTTTAGTGGAAAAATCTGTAAGAATGCATCAGTCAGTGCATCAGTGTTCTGTCAATAGGTAGTATATTTATTATGCAAGAACGCAGATGTTCATTCATTGAATAAAAACGAACAAGCAATGGAAAATTGCTATTGCGGGTGTCGACCTCAGGACGAGCTGCTTCTCAGACAGACAACTGCACGTTGCTTGCTCCCGCATCAACAGTCCTGATTCTGTATATTTTGGTTGCTGAGACTAAAACTACAAACGAAGTTATATAAAAAAGTGGCAGTTATTTTAATATATTGTGGTCTCTCACGACTTCCACGCGAACAAAGTCGTGGGCAGAAGCTAGTTTTTAAATTACCTGCTTAATTATGTAGCTAAAATAGAGCAAGCCAGCTAATTTCAAAAGCAATGAACCAATAGACGATATCTTTAAATTACTTCCTTCACGAATTTAAACCCAGCTTTAAAAACAAACAACTATGGCTATAATATATAAACATGCCTATAACATCGTATAGCTCGCCTCACAAATAATTTCAGACAAGCTTTACAACCTTTTTTAAGGGCCTTCGCCGTCTTAAAGCGATTTCAATTAGCATATAAAATGTTCAGCTGCTACTCAAATAATTTAAGGTTTTTGAATTACACCCTTATTTATCTTACTTCTGATGTGTATACTGTTTGAATTAATCAGAATCATGAACAACAGGCCTTCAAAATGGGCATTGCCTTAATCAAAATTTTTTCACAGTTTTTTTTGCGAGAAATTCCTTTTTACATCTAATTTAAAACGGCACTTCGAATTCGTATTTACTAAGTGAGCCGCTTCTCATTTTGTGAGAAATAAAAATTGATATTTCCATAAATTATGATAATTTCACGAGGTCGTGTTTCATTAAAATTAACAATACCGCCCAAAACAAAACAATACAAAATTAAATAGAAAAACAATTAACACAAACAAAGCAGAACAATCCGGAATCAAAAGAACTACCACTGTAATGTAAACCATTACGGTCAGCCAGTCGGTTTTACCCTTAGATACAAGTATATTCCTATAAAGCCAGGGAAATAGAATTCTAAGTGAAAGGTGTAAAGAACAAAATCCAACTGCCTATTTTTCATGTGCACAGTTATTTCGGTCGGTCTATACTGAGGGTGCGAAAGTTCATTCAGGCATAACAATACCCTACTATAGAAGCCATTTAAACTTTTCGATGCGAATTTGTTTGCGTGAAAAGGAAGCGAGAATTGGATAAGGAACACTGGAATTCTATATTTGAATTGCTTACTTTGCCGTAAAACTCCGAGGTGGTTTGTATAAAGTTGAATAGAATAATACAGGTGTATCTTGAATTTTTAAACATCCTATAAAGTCAACACGAAACTTTTCGAAATCTGGAACTTTTGAAACTTTGAGTAAAGTTTTCGGTTTCGTTTGACGATACAAAAAGAAATCTTGAAAAATGGCACTCGTGGCTTTAGGTGCATGTTTGAGGGAAATTAACTCGTTTAAAGTTACTCCGGCTTTTTAATTTGGGACAACATTTTCACAGCGAACACTTATTTGACAAAGTCGTAATAGCTTTAATAGTCACTGTGTTAAATGGTTGTGGCTTTCATATCCCTAAGAGTGAGAATAGATCATTGCCAAAGTTTGGAAATTGTTACTAGGGTTCTCCCGGAACGAAAAAGCTACTTCATCGAACTACTCTGTCCAGAAAGAACTCAATCAATCTGCCTAGCCTTTTCCCAACTATGTTGGGGTCGGCTTCCAATCTAACCGGATGCAGCTGAATACCATTCTTTTACATGGAGCGACTGCCTATCTGACCTCCACAACCCAGTAATTGGGTAATACGATACCCCTTGGTAAGACTGGTTGTCAGACTATCGGGCTTCTGACGACCCGTAACGACTGTCAAAGATCCACGAATGACAGCCGGGACCAACGGCTTAACGTGTTTTCCGAGGCACGGAGGAGTCTCGGTATGTAAAGATGGTCACCCATCCCGGACCAACCCCGGCAAGCGTAGCTTAACTTGATGGATCGACCCGTGCGGCTGTTATTACTTAGCCACGAGCTCCTCTTGTCCAGAAAGAACTATATATATAAAATAAAGGCTGTATTGACCCACCACATAGTCATTATGTACGCATTATGTATACAAAACTAAGAAACATTGAGCAAAAATTATTGCTGGGAAACAACTTTTATTTTTTGTGTGAAGAATCGCTGTTTAAGGCAGCGCACAAAACATTGTGCTTTTTGATGCAAGCAACGGTACCGAAGTTGTGGGGGTATTTAAAGTTAAGTTATAACATTAAAAACACGAAAAAAAAAGTAAAAAAAAAATTGGCAGTCGTGGGAACTGCTGACAGAAGTGAAAACTTAAAACTATTGAATAACTGTGTTAATTTTTTTGAATTTTGAATTTAATTATAATGTGAGTAGCTTCCTGAATGATTTTTTTTTTTGCAAAACCGCCAGAAATAACTCCCGTGACGTGACCTTTTTTTTCTCATTCGTTTTAATTTCATCTCTGCGCTACAGGTTGCTCCAAGATGCTATTTTAGAAAATTGGAAATAAATCAATAAGTAATAACGTGTAATGAAATTAAAATATCTTTATAAAACGAAAACGCGGAACCATATACACGTGTCAAGTTAATGTCGTGGTTGCAGCGGCACGTTGTATAAAACCATGCTTATCATTCACCGTGACGCGAACCCGTAAGATTTCCCCCTACCAAAAATCGTTAAGAAAAATTTTGTCTTAAAACCGCTCATGCGCATAAAGAAGTTTCACTTCAAAAAAAGTTGCTTAGAGTACAAGTAACTCTCGGCTTAACTAAGCGTCTTTTGACACCAGCACGCGTAGCTTGACTACGTTTTTTCGACGGAAGAATAGACAAACTTACACATTGCCATGCATCGACGCGTAGAATGCGTAGAAATATTTCTACAATCTGCCTTTTTGTCTATTCTTCCGTCGACAAAACCCGTTTCTATGGCGGTCATGCTAAGCGTGCTATAAGAAAATATTGTAAGTAGGTAATAAAAAAAGTTTAGACGGACCCATGGTAGTGCCCCAGGGCGTTATAGTCAACGAGTGGATATAATTGCGACCTTCCGATTGCGGCCTAGCCGTTTTACCGCCACGCTTCCACAGAAATGGACACAGTAGATATTTATAGTTTTGGAACACCTCAGGTGTTCACGCTCACCACTAATAATTAACGCCCACATAGACTCTGAAGAAGGTTTATTTTCTACTTAGTCAATTAAGTATTGCCCGAGTAAAAATATAAAGTCGGAAATTAGTTTTGTTTGATTATTTCGGGTGGTTAGTGATACCGTGTTATTTTAAGCTGTTCCTTAAAGTGAAACGTCAGTATTACTGCAGGATTAGTCGCTCCATGTAAAATACTGATAATCAACTGCATCCGGTTACACTGGAAGCCGACCACAACATAGTCGGAAAAAGGCCAGGCAGATGATGATTATAGTATAGTTAAAATCTCACTGCAGACTTGGTCATAAATCATAATCGGAGTAGGGATGTGCGCTAGTTGCGCGCGCTCAAGGCCATTATCGATAACAACGATGACGATGACGCAGACGAAGAATTTTAATTTTCTATTTTTAGTTTTATATATACGTTCTTTTGTTTATATATTAATATGCTTTGTAGTAAATTTGGTAACAAAATAAAAAAAAATGTGTATTTATTTTTATCGCCCATTTATAAATATAAAACTATCGATATCACTCATCCACTGCAGTAATGCACAGGACTACGTGTGGGCGTGGCCTGCCCATAAGGCCCGTGAGTGGGAAAGAGAGCGAAACACTCGAATGATTTATGACCGAGTCTGCAGCGAGATTTTAACTATACTATAATGCAGGATTAGCGATAAACGTGGTCAGGTACTAAGCCCTCAAGTGTCTAACAATATAAGTAGTACCATCGAGCCGAAAAGAGGAAGTGGTTGACCTGCTAAGCAATTCTTGCAGTCAGGCATTTTTGTGTTTCATCTGCCTATCTCATCCTGTCATTCCAGGCGAGGTCTATCTCACTTCAGGTTAGTACATCAGGCCTCCAGTATGTGGTAATAAAAGCCCAAAGCTTATCCGACTTCAATTAAATATCCACAAGGTGAAACATTAAAAGATTCGAATCCAACAATACCACCGTTCAACGCCTAATTCTAAAATCGTTCCCAAGCGAAAAATAAAAAGAGAACACCACTTCGTGCAAAGGCTATTACTATTACTAAGCTAAGGCTTATTATTATTTTTATACTGGCCTTTGTAGAACTGAACACAGGATCGATCCGTAAACTTTAGTAGTTATCGACTCAACCAACGTTCATACGATCGTCAACTTGACATAAATGGACTAACTTAACGACTTATTTATAGTTCTCAAACAGCTCAGGTGTACGCTTATGCCGTTATTAATAACGCCCACTGTAGCTCATAGCTCTCATACTATAGTGACCTACATTCCAGTTGTAAATTCAAATAGAACACCTTTGTAGGCTTAAGCGAGGGTTAATTTCTAAGACAAATGTTGGGGCGTTAATATTTCATTATCAGATGAAAGTTGTTGTTTTATTTATTTATCTTCCATTTGTTTTAGCTGTGAATGAACAAAGTGACTTCGGGTAGAGATAGTACTGTAAAAAGAGATGAAATATTCTAATTTTTGTTAATTTCATGGAATTATTATAAGAAAATTAACCTGATTAATTAAACTGCTAAAAAAAAGAGGAGCTCGTGGCTAAGTAATAACAGCCGCACGGGTCGATCCATCAGGTTAAGCTACGCTTGCCGGGGTCGGTCCGTGGATGGGTGACCATCTTTACATACCGAGACTCCTCCGTGCCTCGGAAAGCACGTTAAGCCGTTGGTCCCGGCTGTCATTCGTGGATCTTTGACAGTCGGTACGGGTCGTCAGAAGCCCGAAAGTCTGACAACCGGTCTTACCAAGGGGTATCGTATTACCCAGTTAATGGGTTATGGAGGTCAAATAGGCAGTCGCTCCATGTAAAATACTGGTATTCAGCTGCATCCGGTTAGACTGGAAGCCGACCCCAACATAGTTGGGAAAAGGCTAGGTAGATTGTTGTTGTTGACAGTCTCGTTGGTCTAGTGGTCGCAAGCACTACTGCTGAGCATGAGGTCCTGGGTTCGATTCCCGGGTCGGGCAAAGTATTATTGGGTTTTTCCATCTAGACTTACTCAGTAACAGCCCGGAATCTGGAGTTTTGCCCGGTTGATAGCAATTAGGCTCGCCCCCTATTACATGGGACTTAAACATAACTGGCAAAATGTAGGTGTAAACACGGCTACAAAGCTATACATTTCTAGTTTACACTGACCTCTCATTGTGAGGAAATCCTATACAATGCGAGATCAGCTTATACTGGATATGTATAGCTCGATCTGTAGGCGTGCGTACTACAGCACGCGTAGCATGACCACCAGAAAACCGTAGAAACGAGTTTTGTCGACGGAAGAATAGACAAAATGACACATTGCCATGCTTAGACATTAGAAATGTTAGAAATCTTTCTACAATCTGTCATTTTGTCTATTCTTCCGTCGATAAAACTAGTTTCTATGGTGGTCATGCTACGCAGGGAGGTACACCTCTGCTTAACTCTTCGGGGATTACAGATTGCTTAAATAAACGTCATCAAGTATTATTAGTAGGTAAGTCGACGTTCGCACAGACGTAAAAATATCGCGGCGATTTTCTTTCGCAAACTGGATTTTCAACGCTCTCCATAACGCCGAGAGTTGAAAATCCAACAGTGTACTTTTCGACGCGCTAGAATGCACTCTGTTGTTGTTATGTTGGATTCTCAGTGGTCGGTGAAAATCCAGTGCGCGATAAAATCCCGCCGCGATACTTTTACGTTCGTGCGAACGTAAGCTAAGTGTCAATAATTCACACAGATGTAGGTATCTCTCAATCTCTAGTTTTGATTCGTTTCCACTTCAATGCACATTTTCCGAAGTATCACGGAAGTGATATCGGTAGTGTGACAGCTCATACATTTTAACACAGAACTGTTTTATTTAACAATCTGTTCTACAGAGTTAATACAAAGTTTGAGAACAAAATTTATCCACAAAGTATTTTGATGAAGTCCCGAAGTTGAGTTTGTAATTTTCTTTCCTAATTGCAAAAATACACGATCCGATATTTCCACAGATAATTTTGATAAGAAAGGGCGAAATCAAAACGTACGTGGGTAGTACCTACGTGGGGTAGGCAGTAGGCACGTGTATAATCAGCTGAAAATTAATGTTACAAACAAACGAATTCAGTTTTATCTGATTATCATTATTGAGAACAGAGCCAACGCAATTTTCGATGTATAATTTAGTTATCAAGGGGAAATGAGAAAACTCTCCGTTTATAAATTCTGTAGGCAATTTCGGAATCTAGACATTTAGTTCTATTTGACTGTGTAATCTAAATAGCTTAAGAAATGCTTAGTATTCTTGCATAGTTACTTGATAAAATGAAGGTGGTGTTTTAAAGAATTTTTATCTGTAAAATCTATCTTCATACTCGATTTTGCTTGCATTTGTGGTCGAAACCAGAAGTAATATTTAGTTTATCGGGGACATTGAGTTGCGTTGAGAAGTCCTTTGATACATCAAAGGAAATGATGAAGGAATGTACACTTTATTTACTATGAACATTCAGTAGGTAAAGAAAGAAAGAAAGAAGAAAGAAAGAAAATACGTTTATTTGCGGTAAACATGACGCAAAGGACAACAAAATAAAATAAACAATGTAAAAAGCAAGTTTTGGGGAAAATATGCGTCACATCTACGCAAAACGGCTACCGCTCAGCATAATGCCGCGACCCGGTACGGTCGGTTTCCATATAAAAGTATGCATCCTATCAAGCAGTGTAATTTGAGTAGGTGGATTCCAAATGTACGTGTACATCACAGCTATACATTAGTTATTTTTATCTCTTTATGGTTTTACTTTATGGCCCCTTATTTTCATGTCTTTACAATTTACTTAATTATGTTTATTATAATTATTTAATAATAAACCTCCCGATCGATTTCACTCACGGTGGCCAATCTCGACGGAGACTAGCCAGGTGCGCAGGAGATATTATATGGCACAAGTGTGTGCGCAGACACCGGTGCACCCTCTGTCTCATAGCTCGATGAGACCGCAATCCGGTTATACGACCGGGGACAGATCAGGCGCAGAACCAATGGCTTTACTTTGCGAGGCAAGGAGGTATCAAAATACCCAATAACACTTTGCTCGACCTGGGAATCGAACCTAGGACCCCACGCTCAGCAGTCGCCCTTGCGACCACGAGACCAAAGGTGCAGTAATACTTAATTAACATTTCATCAGGTTAGTAAAGAATTACAACATGCCATAGCCTATTTTAGTCAAAAATTGGTAATTAATTTAATCTATTTCGTACATGCAATAAATACACACCATAAATGTGGCAATTAGCTGCTCGGTTTATAGGAGATTTACAGAATATCCTCGTGTTGATATTCGGATAGTCCAATAGAATTTTCATACGGAAAACATAACCGTAAATACGGTTCGCTTCATGCACCGAAATCAATAACAACGATTTTTATCCGCTAGAAAATTGAAAAAGGAAAATATTATTTGGGCATTTTATTCTCAATTTTAACGCGGCCATGTTATAAATTGGGAACAATAGTGAGCTCGGATGGACAGCGACTGAACGTCAATATATCATGCGCTTGACATTTCACTTAGTTAGCATTTTCATTACTACAAAGTGTCAACGGCGTTAATTGACTGGAAAGTGCACGGTGTCGTTTTGTTGTTAGATGTGCCTTTTCTTAACGTCTTATGTCTTGGTAGTTTTTAAACTTTTACGAATTGTTATTAAAATTATAGATAACACTCGGGTTTTTCGTGTGTCCAAATTCATTACAACAAAAAATGGGTTGTGAATAAGAGAGAAGTATGGAAGAAAAGAAAGAGCATTGGTGGCCTAGTGGTAAAATCGAAGTCTAGTGGTAACTAAAGTCGTAAGTTCGAACCCAGACAGGCGCTTTACTTTGTGTAAATTATTTCATCACCACAGTTCTCAAAACAGTGAAGGAAAACATCGTGAGGAAACCGGCATGTCCTAGAACCACAAATTCGAAGACATGTGATATCTACTAACCCGCACTGGGCCCCGTGGTGGATTACGGGCCGCTCCCTCTAACAGAGAGGAGGCCTGTGTCCCAGCAGTAGGAACATTATAGGCTGATTATGCTTATGCTATGGAAGAAAAAGACATGTTGCGCCGACTCCAAATAAATTGGGATTAGGTCAGGACAGTAATGATGATGTTGATGATCTCTTGCTTGCCCGGAATTGTCAAGCATTTACACAACACACACACACACATTTTTTTTTTTTTGATATTTCAGCCCAAGTGTCTTCAATTGACGTATTACAGAGACAAACAATATTTTTTTATTTAACTATTTTCTTATACTTAGATCGAAGTTTTAGTAGCACATACGAGCAGGTACCTATAGCTGTAGTTTCAAACCTTACGTGTGTAGAGGGGCTCGTGGCTAAGTAATAAAACCCGCACGGGTCGATCGATCAGGTTAAGCTGCACTTGCCGCGGTCGGCCCGTAGATAATTGACCATCTTTACATACCGAAACCCCTCTTGGAAAGCACGTTAAGCCGTCGTTACGGGTCGTCAGATGCCCGAAAGTCTGGAAACCAGTCTTATCAAGGGGTGTCGTGTTACCCAGTAACTGGATTGTGAGGTCAGATAGGCAGTCGCTCCATGTAAAATACTGGCATTCAGCTGCATCCGGTTACACTGGAAGCCGACTCCAACATAGTTGGGAAAAGCTAAGCGGATTGCGGATTGATTGTGTGTCCATAACAATAAAATAAATACAATAATAATACATGTCGACAACCTCGTGTGCTAAGTCAAGATACTTGATTTTTTTATCTTTCTCAGCTAAAGGAAATAAATACGAGTTTTCCCAAACAGTACCGCCTACTCAGTACAAGAAAATAGAGTAAGAAATCCATACGTACAAAACTTTCTTCCCCTTAAGACTCCAGATTCTGAACTCTTATAAGTTGTAGTTCTTACAATTCCCAAAGGGAATCTCATTCGAGTAGTAAAACTAGGAAGCTTGTCTGGAAATATACTGTTAGTTCTATTTCCGTGGTGCGCAGTGAACTTCGGTATAATTTACTACGTCATATTTATTTAATGACGTCATTATGTCAAGCAATTTACAATCTGTTGTTAGTATTGATGCTGGACTGCATTTAGTATAAATGTCAGGGCTTAATGCATTAGTTATATACACTTCTGGACACATCTTTTGGCCCACCTTGTATTTTCAGTTTCGTTTGGTCCTAGCTAAAATTTTATATTAGGTCGAGCAAAAAGTTTTTATACAGTTTTGAACCTGGCACATTCACAATTTCATTCAATAGTCTTTTTTTGAATTTCGAACACAGAATTTAAAGAAACAAAAGACAATTTGGAGCCTGTTTGTTGATATCAAACAATCGAATACTAAGAAAACTTGGTTTTATTGGTTTACTTGGATTTAATTCTTGAAAAAGTGATTGATATCTTTGGTTTTGCAACAAACATTACTTATTCTTAACATTAAGGTGAGTTTCTATCAATAATCTATGGATACTTCACCTGAAGTCGCCGCCCAAGCTGTGGCACTTATTCAGGCCGGACACAGCCAAAGAAACGTGAGTGCTCAACTTAATTTAAGTCGATCTGCGGTCCGAAATGTTTATCGGAGGTACCTAGAGACTGGCGGCTTTGTTCGTCGCCAAGGAAGGCCACGATCTCGGGTCACAACTGAAAGGCAGAATCGATTCATCGTGACGACCAGCTTGAGAAATCGTCACCTTACCTCCATTGAGATACAAAACCAACTTCGCGACTTCCACGGAGTATCTGTGAGCGCTCGAACTGTTCGGAGAAGGTTAAAAGAACGCGATATGGTACCACACAAGCCAGCTAATGGCCCCAAACTAACGCGAGCCCACCGAACAGCGCGCCTTCATTTCGCACGCAGTCATTTAAATTAGACACAGCAAGATTGGAGCCGTGTACTCTTTTCTGATGAGTCTAAAATTGTGTTACATGGCAATGATGGAAGGAAGAAGGTCTACCGACGTAAGGGAGAGCGTTTCGCACAATGCTGCTTTGAAGAGAGGGTTGCTTATGGCGGTGGCTCATGGACTGTCTGGGGCGGTATATCCGCGAGCGGCAAAGCTCAACTTGAGGTTGTTACAGGACCACGGCTGCCAACATTAAATGCTGAAAGGTACATTCGTGAGTGCTTAGAACCTCACGTGATACCATACGCAGACTATGTGGGCCCAAATTTCCTTTTTATGCATGACAATGCAAGAGCCCATGCGGCCGGCATCGTCAGGGAATATCTTCGGGATGTGAACATCACAGTTATGGACTGGCCAGCCAGAAGCCCAGACATGAACCCCATTGAGCACATGTGGGACGAGCTAAAAAGACATGTTAGGGCTCGTCAGCCAGTTGCCCAGACGATGCAGGAGTTGAAAACTGCCATAGAAGAGGAATGGGAGATGATCCCTCAAAATTTCATAGAGCGGTTGATAAACTCTATGCCTAATTGTATGAGAGCTGTGGTAGATGCCCATGGAGGCAACACGCGTTATTAAATTAAACCTTTATTTGATAAAACATGTTTTTTATTCAAAAATCAATTGCCTTTAACAAGGCGCATATCCGACTTGTTAGGCGTAGCTCCATGTCGTATGGTATTCTGAATTCAAATTTAAAACAATACGATCGAAAAAGATGGCAAAATGTATCAGGTTTAAAACTGCATCAACAGTTTTTGTTCAATCTAGCAATCATATTTCGGTAGGGGCCATCGAAACCTAAACTCTAAGGTGGGCCAATAGATGTGTCCAGAAGTGTATTATGTATTGTCCATTTTATAGTGATTGATGTGACACATTAAAAACAAACTATTGCAGATTTTTTTAGCAACTATTATTGATTAAACAACTTTGGATTTGTGTACGTTACAGCCCTATAGCGTCAAATTAAATTAGTTAGCAAAACTTAGCAGACATGATGGTTAAAGATGTCTGAACATGATAAAACAAAAAATATTACATTTTTGGGGTCGATGACCTTAGGCACTACCTAAGGTCATCACATAACTTGAAATATTAGTTTAAAAAAACAGATGTTTTTTTTTGTTTTTAAACAGACGTAGAAAATTAAATTTCTCAACTCATACTTCAAGGTTAGTGCCTTGAAGTATGAGTTGAGAAAGTTAATTTTAATACACTACCAGCGATCGCTGACGCCACCAAAAAAATATCAATTTTTATTTTTGTTTTATCGTATTTAGATATCGATACTTACCCATCACGTCTGTGAAGTTTCGCTAACTAATTTAATGCCAATGCTAAATGCTAATAATTAGTAGGTACCTATAATAAGTATTTAGTACGTGCCACATCAATCACCTAAAACGAACAGATTATAACGTAAAATCAATTAATGGCAATAGCTTTAACTGTAACTAATATATCCAGCAAGAAACCCAAGATCAGCATTAGCAAGTTAATAATAATCAAGCTTCAAAAGAAACTATCTATCCCAAAGTATTTTCATTATAAGATCAAAATTACTCTCCATTTGCCAAATGTATTTTTAATCCGACATAATTGAACAGATTACTCTCCGCCAGAAAAATAATTGAGCGCATTGTTTTAGGCAATGAATGCCATTTATTTCAATCTATACACATTCATAATGGATTTGATAACAGAAAATATTTTAATAAAATAAAGTGTTGGGTTATTTAGAAATAATAGCCGATCGTTATCTGAGCACGAGATTTATTCTCAACAGAAAAATAACTTAACATAGACAGACTAAACTAACATAAAAGGGAACCGAATACAGTAGTCATGACAGAATTCCATTTTAGTTACCACAGATAATAATTACCGCTGACATTTTCCATATTTACATATTTAGCAACGAAATAATGACTTTGGAGAGGATAACATAAAAACTTAAATATTTGTGACTCATTTATGATTTCGTCAACGTTTTTAAATTATTTTTAAGGGTAGGTACCTAATCCTAATTTTAAATAATAAAACGTTACATCATCACAACATAAACACGAAAGCGTAATGAGATTTTATTATTACAATCGCCATAATTTCTGACTCAATATAACTCTAATACTTATATTTCTCTCTGAAACCATTTGTGGCGGATTTCACCAGCTAGGGGGATCCGTTTACGTCTTGGTTCAAGTTATAATTAAGAGCGTTTACTATCTCTTCAGTAGATATTTCTATGCATATTTATACAACGCAACGGTCCATGCAATTTTTCTCAATATAGGGGTCTTGCCACGAAGTTATATTAACATTTTGGTTTAAATAATACTACTCGTACCTTCAGTCATACACAATACCTAATCAAAAGTAAAACATGACTACGTAAAAAAAATATCTGCAAATCCCGCTTTGGAGAGAAATCTATTACCCTAACCAATTTTAAAATATCGCTGTAAAATCTATTGATATCGATACCTCAAAAAGAAGGACTTGTGACGCTTGCCGCGGTTGGTATGTGGATGGGTGACCATCTTTACGTACCAAGACCCCTCCGTGCTTCGGAAAGCACGTTAAGCCAATGGTCCCGGCTCTCATTCGTGGATCTTTGAGTCGTTACGGGTCGTCAGAAGCCCAAAAGTCTGACAACCAGTCTTACCAAGGGGTATCCAGTAATTGGGCTTTGGAGGTCAGATAAGCAGTCGCTCCATGTAAAATACTGGTATTCAGCTGCATCCGGTTAGACTGGAAGCCGACCCTAACATAGTTGGGAAAAGGCTAAGCAGATGATGACCTCAAAAAGAAGCACCGACTAGAGTATGTAGTTTTTCATTTAAAAAGGTGTCCATGGTGTTTCTTGCCCATTCTTCTCCATAGGCACCTACTACGCTTTGGAATGGGCAACTAGTTTTATATATTTCGTCCGTAAGCGACTTTTGTTCTTGTTTCCTAATCGCTCCCTTTGTTCTCTAGCCAGCATCTATTAACTCAGACCACCCCCTAACTCCGAGGGACGCCATCAAGTGCTAAGTTCGCGTGAGCTAAACTTTTACCGCGACTCCTTTTAACACTTCTGTAGCTATTTACATTTTATTACTCCATCCACTGTAAGCTTACCAGAGTTGCCAAACCACTTTATTTGTTTCCTTTATTTATTTTGTGTCGTTTGTGTTTCGAATTAAGTAAACAAGTTTGATATTCCTTCCCGTGTTAATGTTGATGGGGGGAATTTGAACTGGGTGCAACTTTTACTTTTACTGCATGGAAATGGTAAGGAGCTATTACTATTACTATACGCGGGCGAGGTGTGCCGCAGTCTGTGCTCTTATTTTGATTTTATCGCTAGTATTCGGTTCTGTATGAAACGCAACAGACAAAGCACATACACCAGCTCAGTTTGTGGGGCTCCTTAGGTACAGGCTACATAACAACAATCTAATATATATAGTCCTCACATGGTCTGACCAAGAGTATTGAATATACAGTCATACATAAACTCACGCCTTCTTCCCTTAGGGGTAGGCAGAAACTGTAGAACGCCAACTGCTACGATCCTCACATACTCCTTTTGCCTCTTTTACGGTCATCATTCACGACGGTTGCAAGTACTAGGTACGCACCTTTCTGAAGAACATCAGTAATAAGGGCACTATATGTCCTCCTAGGGCGTCCCCTCCCGGTGTTTACCTTTACGAAGAGTATGTCTGGACTTTTGGACCCCTGAGTCTGTTTCGCCATTTCTTCTCAGGGATAGTCAGGCAGGAAAAATCAGCACCGTCTAGATTTTTTTTTTTAATATTACCAATAAACGTGACTCAGACATTATATTTACAGATTAAATAATTTCAATTCCTACACTGCAATTTATGACCTTGTGGAGTAATTGCGTTACATGCTTGCAATAATAAAAAAAATCATTTTGAAAATTTAACAATATTCATGGCGTTATTAACAATTATATTCAACAACGTAGTCGAAGAGATGAATTGTGTTGAAGTAATAGAAATGTCCTTCAAAATCATTCTTCTAACAAAAGTGTGTTACACAACTGTGGTGCTGGTATTTTCTGCTCAATTTGACTGTCTATACTGTCACATTACACAGCTATGGCGAAGAACGCCTTGAATAGGTAATGCTGACCTTTTATGAAAAATGAATGATGTGGCCTTCACTTACTACCTAACCTCACTCATTAATTACCAAATTAACTAATTAATGAGAACTACATAATAACGTGCACGCACCTACATAATTTGTGGCACAAAAGCGAAAATAATTCCACAAATAATTGACCTGTTAGGTAGGTACGTAGGTACAGCTTGTCCACTCTGAAATGAGCGCCCCACTACTTTAATTTGTATACGTACACTACGGTAAATGCGGTAGTGGGGAGCGTCATTTTAGAGTGGACAAAGTCTACACCTACACGAAATTGTACAACAACACAAGAGCCGACTTTACCTATATCATCATCATTATACTAGGCCGCATACGTCGACTGCTGAACAAAGGGCTTCTACCATTATATCGCTACGTTAAACGCTCATGAAGGGAGTATGCGCTACGTACGGAGGTATCGCATTACTTAGTAAAAATGGTATAAAACGTTTTACTAAGCATTGAATACATACCTAGATGTGCTTCATGCAATCACATACAATTGGTATCTCAATAGAAATCATATCCTACATATTCTACTAATATTGTAAATGTGAAAGTTTGCGAAGATGTTTGGATGTTTGTTACTCAATCACGCAAAAACGGCTGAACGGATTTGGATGAAATTTGGCACACAGATAGTTTATAACCTGGATTAACACATAGGATACTTTTTATATAATTTCCGACATCCACACGGGTGAAGCCGCGGGCATCGGCAAGTATGATAAAAAACTTGAAAATACACCAATACAAAAGGTATAGGTACTCCCCTGCGATTAACAGTAATCTTCCAAAAGATTTTCCCGTAGCGCTTCGAAGAAAACATAAAAAGCTCCTTTCATTAAGGCTGACGGTATGGCAGCGGATTTCACACAAGTTTAACGCGGAGTATTTGCCGTGCATGGCCCACTCTGTGCATGGCCCACTCCGTGCGTGGCCCACTCCGTGCATTTCTTACTACAGTTGCCTCCGTTCTTAATCTCCAGCCATTCCCTATTGTTGACATACTATGCCTGCGACCTAGAAACGAACAGGGAATGTACTATTTTTCTAGCCAAGTTTTTCAGGAGGCTTTGTAACGAGGATTCGAAGAATGTGTTTAAGAGGGTGTGTTATGTTATTGTTGGGTATAAAAAAGACAGTTTTTGTTCAGTTTTCATTAGATAACTGAGGAAAATGAAAGGAAGTTTTATGATAGCAAATTAATTACCTATGGAAGAGTTTATGGAACAAGCACGAATCCCGAGAACAAATTGGATAACCATCGTTTTATCGCTGCACCAACGATTTATTTTAAAGCTCATAAAAGTAAATAAGTGTAAACATTCCGAACAGTAATTCCCCATATTTTTTATAGAGCTAACAAAAACTTAAAATATTATATCATAAAACTTGAGAACGAGAAATTAGCTGAACAGCAATAAAAACAAAAAATTAAAACCATTTGGCAGCGAACAGAGGCGAATGCGAATGGAAAGTGGCTCGAACGTTAAAACAATGGACTCGCCCTCGCTAATTAAGAAGAAAATTCTCTTGCTGTATATGCTAAGAAAGTTCCGATGCAGACAGTTTTAAGTACATTGTCTTGTACGCTAGATAGTGGAAGAGTTCAGTAATGCAGTAGCCATGTTGTTGTGGGAGTGTTTTTTGTCAGATCATTTTGGTTTCAATTATTTTTCAAGACACCCCAATGTCTTGTCAATGTTAACCTCTCTTTACTGTTACGTGTGAGCGACGCAATATTTTTATTTTGCAGAAAGTTTCAAGTGGGGTGTCCACGTTGCTATGTACTACAGTAATTTTGTTCTTGGTAGATACGTCTATCTATACTAATAATCTATCTATCTATACCAATAATAAAGCTGAAAAGTTAGATTTTTTTCTTTGTATGTTTGAATGATTATGCGCTAATCTCTGGAACTACAAATCGGATTTGAAAAAATATTTTTGCATTTGATAGCCTTATTTTTGAGGAAGACTATTTAACATCACGCTAGGAGGCTTAAGAGCCGACAAAAAACAAGTTAAAAAGAACGCTAAGGGAAAAGGTGAGTCGGGGGGGACAAAAAACACGCTATATGTCGAAGTCACGGGCAGAAGCTAGTCGTCGCTCGGCATCCAATACCGCAAATTTGACATTTTCGACGAAAATCAAATTTTTGTTTTATTTCATTCTACACGTTCAAATACGTGATCCTAAATTCAAATATTGACCGAAAGTTATCCGGTCACATTGTTATTCGAGTCATCCAATGGAAGCGAACGTAATTTTTCTCCACGAAATCCGCGAATATGGGTAAGTTTCTCGGTGCCATACCCACCGCAAGCGCAACACGTGCACACAACTTGATGAATGTTGCATTCGCGGTATTGGATGCCGAACCGAACGACGTAGTATAAATATAATAAATGTATACAAAATATTGTAAAACATTTTCAAAGAGCAACTATGGAGTTTCTTGCCCATTCTCCTCCATATGAAACTACCTTTTGGAAGGTGTGTGAATCAATTCTATTTTCTTGTAAATTTTGACTTCATAAGTGCATTTTAATGGCCTAATTCTACTTCCAATTCCAATTTTATAGTAATGGCTCCATTGTTTTACCGATGATTCTGCAATGGCCTACTTGAAATAATGATTTGACTTTGACTTTGACTTTATGCTGATGCGTTATAGCGATACGCCACAATTGCGGCGATAAGTCCCCTCTTTGAGGAGTGGTTGGAGAGGTGCCACGGCGTCCTCGCCTTCCGCCTGACGCAGGTCCTCACCGGATACGGTTGTTTCGGGAGGTTTCTGTTTCGGATAAGGCGGGAGGAAACGCCCGGGTGTGACCATTGTGTGGATAACCCGGAGGACACGGTGGAGCATACAGTGGAGGTCTGCCCGGCTTGGGCGGAGCACCGCCGTGTTCTCACGGAGGCGATCGGCGGCATCGATCTCTTGCGTCCAAACCTGGTCCAGGCCATGGTGCGGAGCGAGAGTGCATGGGAAGCCGTCACCTCCTTCTGCGAAGCAGTAATGCTCGCGAAGGAGGAAGCGGAACGCGTGAGGGAGAGACAACAGCCGCGCCCTCGCGCCTCTAGCCGCCGTAGGAGACGCCCTGGGCGGCGGGAATCGATTGCCGATTCCCGACCACCGTAGGCGCGGGCTTGCGGACGACGAGTAATGGGCAGCTCGCCGTCCGGTAAGGACCAGGCCCGGGTCAACGGCGCGTTGTGTTCCACGCGCGCCTCAAAGAGATGTCAGCAGTGACGGGGTCAATTGGGCCGATGCCGCCGGGGTCGCGGGTAGTTCGAAAGAGATACCGTGGCCCTGGCACGGGCAGCTGAAGGAGCATGGGTGGGTTTTAGTCAGTAAAAGTCTGACACGCCCTCCCGCTCTGCCCAGAGCGGGAGAAGTCATTTGATGATTTCCCATTCACAAAAAAAAAAAAAAATAATGCGTTATAGCGATATCACTACGAGTACCCTCTGAGCCCAGACTAAAAGTAGACGTATGCATTTATGCAGTGTGTATCACAGTCAAAACCATAAATCGAATATTTCAATTCTAAACAAACCAACAGTCATGAATAGCTCAACCACGGAATTGGTTTGTTACCTAAAATATACTCACTGTTTCAATTTAAAGCTTAATTGATTTCTATTTTCTGTTCACAGGTTATTGCACCCACGTATTTTTGGATTTGTCGTGATTTTAGTTGAATCGAATCCTTTCCATCTTATCTCAATCAATCTGCCTTACCTTTTCCCAACTATGTTGGGGTCGGCTTCCAATCTAACCGGATGCAGCTGAATACCAGTATTTTACATGGAGCGACTGCCTATCTTACCTCCACAACCCAGTAACTGGGTAATACGATACCCCTTGGTAAGACTGGTTGTCAGACTTTCGGGCTTCTGATCACCAGTAACGACTGTCAAAGATTCACGGATGACAGCCGGGATCAACGGCTTAACGTGCTTTCCGAGGCACGGAGGAACCTCGGTATGTAAAGATAGTCGCCCATCCACGGACCAACCCACAGACAGATCGACCCGTGCGGCTGTTTAAATAAAAATCAATTGCTGAATTTTGTTATGTTTGTGATTGTCAGGACAAGGTTTGTATGACAGAAAATGTTTGAAAAATTGTACGGAAAAGTGAAAAATTTTGGTTAAAAAATCTCCATATAAAAAAGTGAGGGAGACAGAAGACATTAGGGAAATCTTCAAAAATTTTGACAGAATTGACAAATTGACTAAACGTCAATCTGTCAATTCTTCAAATCTGTCAGTTGTTCTGTTTCTTGCATTATTTCATCCGATTTCATCTGTTACATCCGAAAAAAAAAATTGTTGATTTGGTTGTTTTGTGAAAAAAGTAGTAAAAAAGTTGCTGGTAGAACGTTGTTATTATACCTGCTATTTTTTTAATACCAGCAATAGTAGTTTACATAACTTAATAAGATAGTACTAGATAATATAAAATGTGTTGATTTATGTACTAATAATGCTTCATAATAATTATGAACTGGTGTTTTTTTTTTTTTTTTTTTTTTTTATGAGCTTTTGGCTAAATAATAACAGCCACACGGGTCGATCGAAGGTTAAGCTGCGCTTGCACATCGGTCGGGAATGGGGACCATCCATCACATGTCGGGACTCCTCCATGCCTCGCAAAGCACGTTAAGCCGTTGAACCCAGCTGTCATTTGAAGACTTTTGACAGTCGTTTCGAGAGAAAGTCTGATACCAGTCTTACCAATGGGTAACGCGTTACCCAGTAACTGGGCTGTGGAGGGCAGATAGGCAGTCGGTCCATGTAAAATACTGGTAGTCAACTGCATCCAGAGTGAAAGCCAATCCTAATATGGTTGGGAAAAGGCTAGGCAGATGACGACTGATTACATTTTTTCTGTCTTACTACAAAAGATTTAAAGACATGTTCAACGCGTCTCTTACATTTTTTATGTATGAAATTTGACGTCAGAAACGCGTTGAATATGGTGTATAAATCTTTTGTAATAAGACCGTTTATTCTTAACGGTTTTCGCTAACAGTTACAAAGTCCATATAATACAATCTTATTTTAATACCGTACAACTATAAATATAGCTAGTTCTTAATCTAAATTACCTTTATAAACATTTTGCACTGAGTTAACTATTCGTATTCAGTGTACGTTACTTAACAAGTTCACAAGAACACAGTACTATTTGAAAACATAATTGTTAGTTTTAGCACTGGCTGTAACAGATAAAGCATTTAATTAATACAAAGACTAATTAAAGCGCAGGAAAACACATTACAAACAGTTTTAACAGTTGAGTTACAACTAAGAAATTATAATTCGTAACTGAGTGTACTGTACAAACGCTAGGCCATTCAATTTTGAAAAATTTCGTTTGCAAGCTGCAATGTTGTAATGTACGGCTTGGTAGTTCCATTGAATTATTTCATGACAACATTAAAGACCAGTGACTTAAACTTCCCGAACTTCTAGGACTTCGGGAAGCACCCTACAGAATTTGTTATATAAGGTCTAACTTGAAATCGCGAAAATAAACATGTTCACAACAATATGTGAAAAAAAAGTATAATAATTTAGTTATCTTATTTATATACAACACGAAGTTTCTACTGAATTAACATAAATCTGGGAACTGTAACCAAGTGAAACACCTACACGCCCACCAACAAAGGATTTACACTTTAAAAGTCGACAATCTTGCCTCTCACATTAATATACTTACCTTAAAACTAATAGTCTTATGCTATCGTCATAAGATCAAATTTCGCATAGCAACACATTTTACGGCAAATGTCAAGTTGTATCTTGAAACGTAAACATCAACGAGGTGGACTATTCTGGGTTCCACAAAAATAACAAAAACGTTATTTCGCATTGCTTCAAATCCAATTTTGTTTTTTGAGCAATCGTTCGTGGAAATGTCACAGAAATACAGCAATGGATTATAAATGAACGAAAATTGTATGTGTATCCAGTATTTGTGCTAGACCTTCCTCGGTGGTGGAATGTTGAAAGGGGAATATTTAGAGGGATTTCTCTACGATAAATCGCTTCCGAGTCTTATAAAAGATTAGGGTTCCGGTAGGAAAGTCTTGTAGATTTTTTAATGCGGACCCTTTACGTAAATCCTTAGAGGTACTATATCAAAACATCACATCCGGATTTCTTTCTTCCTCACAAAGGTAAAATCCTTTTCAGATAGAATATAATAAATGAAAAGATCAAAATTAACGACGCCTGTAGAGTAAAAAATTAAGCAACAATTTCATAGAAGGAAAACAAGCATTTATTTAATCCTCTCTACTTGGACTACATTATCACTGTTTCCTACCAAGATAGCCAACCGAAATAATGCTTTGCTTCCGTTGCCAAAACAATGAAAATCTATTTAAATCTGTAAGTGCACTGAGCTGCGCTATTCATGTTGTGTTGAAGTGAAGTCACGAATTTGAGCTCCTCGATAACAGGTCCCCCCGAAAACATTAAAAAGTATGGACATAATGCAGTGACGTATCATCTATATTGTAATACTAGCGACCTACCCCGGTTACGATCAGTCATTCATATCAACGTCATACTTAAATCTATGACACAGTGATATTTACAAGAAACGATCCGAATAATGGTGAAAATTAAAACCATATCAAAATCCATCAAGTAATTTCAAAACCTTATCCGAATACACAAACAGACAATCATGCCCTACCAACTTCAGTTTTTAAGTATTTTCCTTTTGAATATTTAATCCTAGTATCCAGAATAAGGTCTCCACATCGTTGAAATACGCGTCCCCATTGTTCAGTGACACTGAACGCCAGTCACGAATGGATTGTGCATGAACTGGAATTGTCTATGAAAATTCATTACGAAGATTAACTACGGCGCTAACAGTAGGTTACCGGACACGCTTGACGTGTATTGCTATATAAATATGCCGGGCGTTTCACTTGATTCAATGTATGTGGGAAAGAGATGAATAAAATGGAGAGCAGGGGTAAATTGTGTTGGATTGGATGAGGAGCGTTTTCCACTAGGTACCTAATTTGTGCTAGTTTAAATTTATAGGGTTCCGTATGTCCGAATGATAAAACGGAGCTCTTATAGAATCACTGGTGTGTCTGTCTGTCTATCTGTATCTAAATTTATAGGGTTCCGTATGTCCGAATGAAAAAACGGAACCCTTATAGGATAACTGGTGTGTCTGTCTGTCCGTCTGTCATAGCCAATTTGTTCCGAATCTAATGGACTGATTAAGTTGAAATTTGGTACACATATCAATTTCTGTGACTCAAACGCGGACGAGTTACGAAAATAAATGAATTTTGAATATGGGGGTCACTTTTGGGAGACAAATAAAAAAAATTAAAAAAAAGTTTTGGACACTGTACCGTGTGATTATAAAATGAAAGGGTGACGGTTTAAACTAAAGTATATTTTTTATAATTTTAAAATTAATAGTTTTAAAATTGCTTAAGAAAATAGTTGAAAATGTACCATTATTTCCTAAATTGTTCTATTTTGATACAGGAAAAAACTTCTTCTTCTTCTTCTCATAGATTAAAAGGAAAACCAATAAGAAGTCTATGCTCTTAAATAACACTGTAAATCTCCCAATATCGTGCGTACAAACTTACAGTTGGAATGTATGGGAGAACATGTTTTTCAACTACAATGTTAAGTTTGTTTATGGGATACATTCTTTTCAACTACGCAGCCCTTCATCGTGCTCGACACGCACTTGGCCGGTTATTTATTGGTCGCTGTCGTTCGGTCAACACGCATCAGTGGTATCACTTAAACTATGAAAACCACCCTTATGCACAACTACACAAAGACGCTGAAAATGCCAAATTGTTACCTTGGAAGTGCAGTTGACTGTCTGTACGTGACATTTTCAGATTTTTAACCGACTTCAAAAAGGAGGAGGTTATCAATTCGTCGGAACCTTTTTTTTTTTTTTTTTTTTTTTTTTTTTATGTATGTTCCCCGATTACTCGAAGATGGCTAGACCGATTTGGATTTTTTTTGTTTTATTCGAGAGGGAAAATTTTTTTTCATTACATAAAATTGATTAACTTTGCTTCTGTAGTTTTTGAGTTAGCTTCAGTAATACGTATTTTTTCCCCACTTTTATATGGACGATATTCTAGTTTGCTTTGCAGGTAGTGGTATAAGAATTTGTGTGGGGTAGGTACACAACTAAAAAGTGAAAAATAAAAACTTTTTTACAAAAAAATACAACCGACTTCCAAAAACAACACTACAAAGTGAAAAATAACTTTAATTTCGGAAGTCGGTGGCAAAAAACGAAAATACATTTAACTAGACACCGACTTCCGAAATTAAAGTTATTTTTCACTTTGTAGTGTTGTTTTTGGAAGTCGGTTGTATTTTTTTGGAAAAAAGTTTTTTTTAAATATATTTTATTCAGAAATTATTTCTTTTTCTTTATTTACTTCTAGTAGGTTCCCGTGAGAAGCTCGTGGCTAAGTAATAACAGCCGCAGGGGTTGATCCATCAAGTTAAGCTACGCTTGCCGGAATTGGTCCGTGGATGGGTGACTATCTTTACATATCGAGACTCCTCCGTGCCTCGGAAAGCACGTTAAGCCGTTGGTCCCGGCTGTCAATCGTGGATCTTTGACAGTCGTTACGGGTCGTCGGAAGCCGGAAAGTCTGACAAACAGTCTTACCAAGGGGTATCGTATTACCCAGTTACTGGGTTGTGGAGGTCAGGTAGGCAGTCGCTCCGTGTAAAATACTGGTATTCAGCTGCATCTGGTTAGACTGGAAGCCGACCCGAACATAGGTGGGAAAAGGCTAGGCAGATTGACTTCTATTAGGTTCTCATTTATTACAAAACATTTATTTTTTAGTGGTAATGCAGTTCAACAGCAATTGCAATACCCAGTTATATAAGTATTAGTTCACAGATATCTTATCTTACTTTCTACTGATATACAGCAGTTTGTCGCCCCACACGACCCCCAAGGGAAGTGACGCCTGAAGTTTATCATTACCTAGTGGTATATCAAATAGGTCATATTCAACAGAACTTTCTCTTAGCATACAACCCGGTCCCTAAAGTATGTTGTATGTTGTGTGTTGTGTGTTGTTTTCTAGTGTAGTGTTGTAATCATAGACGTATAAAAAAAGGCGGACAGATTCTCGCTAACAAAAAACTGTGTCTATCGGAGTCAGCCAGCTCGCTGTACAGGCCGGCACACATTCACACATTAGTCAACTATTCGTAATATGGTAAGTTTTCGTAATATGGTAAGGTATATTTAAAAGGTAACAATACAGCATGTCTTTTGAAATGTGTGCGTGCCGGCTACAGAGCTGTACCTACAGGTACAGCGAGCTGGCTGAATCCGATAGACACAGTTTTTTGCTAGCGAGAATCTGTCCGCCTTTTTTATACGTCTATGGTTGTAATACTTTCACTGCTAAACATACGACGTTTATAACATGGATGTTCATCATCATGTGATGAAGATTCAAAATTTTTACTCCAGGCTGCATATCCACACCGCCGTGTTCTCACGGAGGCGATCGGCGGCGGCGATCTCTCGCGTCCAAACCTGGTCCAGGCCATGGTGCGGAGCGAGAGTGCATGGGAAGCCGTCACCTCCTTCTGCGAAGCAGTAATGCTCGCGAAGGAGGAAGCGGAACGCGTGAGGGAGAGGCAACAGCCGCGCCCTCGCGCCCCTAGCCGCCGTAGGAGACGCCCTGGGCGGCGGGAATCGATTGCCGATTCCCGGCCACCGTAGGCGCGGGCTTGCGGACGACGAGTAATGGGCAGCTCGCCGTCCGGTAAGGACCAGGCCCGGGTCGACGGCGCGTTGTGTTCCACGCGCGCCTCAAAGAGATGTCAGCAGTGACGGGGTCAATTGGGCCGATGCCGGCGGGGTCGCGGGTAGTTCGAAAGAGATACCGTGGCCCTGGCACGGGCAGCTGAAGGAACATGGGTGGGTTTTAGTCAGTAAAAGTCTGACACGCCCTCCCGCTCTGCCCAGAGCGGGAGAAGTCATTTGATGATTTCCCATCCACAAAAAAAAAAAAAAAGGCTGCATATCCAGCAGTACAACCATGAGTTAATACTCATTTACCTACTATAATGTATTGTTTTTCCTCTCACTAGACGGAAAAGAAAAGTCCTGCCAAATCACTGCCAAAAAGTTTAATCCAAACCTCAATTTACATTCAAATTCAATTATCAAGAATTTGCATCAAAGGACTATACGTATATAGGACAATAAAGAAGTATGACATCAAACATTACCATGAAGAGCAAAAACCGTAACTCGATTTTAAGTCATATGCCTCCATGAGCAGTCAATGAGAAGAAAACATCGAACCCCGTCACACGAAACAGGAAAATATTAAAATATGCACCTTGCGCTGCACCTTGCGGCTTCACCCGTATAAGACTCGATCCCATGGGAATATCGGGATAAAAAGTATCCTATGTCCTAACCCAGGTCATAGTATACACATGTTCCAAATTTCATCTAAATCCGTTCAGCCGTTTTAGCGTGACAGAGTAAAAAACAAGCAAACAAACAAACAAACTCACTTTCGCATTTATAACATTAGGGGTTAAAGTATGAAATTGCCGATTTGTACTGAAAAATTTTAATTCGTTTTTATTTAACATATTTATTTAATCAAAATAATTACCATTATTATCTATACATTGCTGCCATCTAATAGGAAGGTCATATAAGCCTTTGCGATAGAACTCTCGTGATCTAGATTCGACAAACTGTGTGAAAGCATTTTGTACTGCCTCCTGAGAAGAAAACTTTTTATCACGTAGAAAATTGACCAAATCACGAAAAAAATGGTAATCCGTTGGAGCAAGGTCTGGTGAATACGGAGGGTGACGAATGGTTTCTAATTGCAGTTCCTGTAGAGTTAAAACGGTTTCTCGTGCTGTATGAGGTCTCGCGTTATCATGGAGCAATAATGGTGAAGATCGATTCATGAGTCGGAGCTGTTTTACTGCTAGTTTTGCTATCATTGTTCGGAGTTCGGCACAGTAGACATCTGCCGTTATTGCTTGACCAGATCAGAGAAAGCTATAGTGAATAAACCATGCTGAGACCACCAAACAGTTACCATTACCTTTTTATTGGTAAGCTTTGCTTTAGGACACTGTTGCGGCGTTTGACCTGGGGTCAGCCATTGCATTTTTCGCTTACGGTTATCGTAAAGAATCCACTTTTCATCACATGTCACAATTCGATCCAATATTCCTTCATTTCTGAATCGATTCAACAAAGCAACACAAGTTTCAACACGCGTTTCTTTCTGCTGATCAGTCAAATCATGAGGCACCCATTTCTCATATTTTTTATTTTATTGATTTGACGCAAATAAGTCAATATTGTTGGTAAGGTAACGTTAAACCATGCCGCTAATTCCTGGATAGTTCGGCTCGGATCGGCTTCCACCATCTCTTTCAATTCATTGTTATTCACCTGTGTGGGCGGTCTTCCACGTGGTTCGTTCCTCAAATCAAAGTTTCCATCACGAAAGCGTTTAAACCAAAATCGCACGGTGCCTTAATTAGCAGTCCCCTCTCCAAACGCAACATTGATATTGCGAGCTGTTTCATTTCTGCCGCGTTAGTTCCGCGTCGGAACTCGTATTCAAAAATAACTCGAATTTTCGAAGTATCCATCTTTCTTGTCTAAGCTCAATAAAAAAACAACTGAAAGTCGATAATCGAATGTTGCACATTTTTTAAAAGAAGAATTTCATAGGTACCATGTGAAAAAAGTTTCACTCAAAAATCTCAAACCATGAAGGTCGTTTCGTGTCAATTCGAAGTTCCTAATACAATAAACGGCAATTTCATACTTTAACCCCTATTATTAGTTACGATAGTAAAGGATTTAAAACCCAACCCCCAACCATTCATAACATTTGATCAAGATTATTGCAGTCGTCTTACGTGAAATGGATTTTCAGTTTAATTTTGGTGTGATTATTGTGCGTCAGTTGCGTTAATGGTCGCGCCGGGGTTGGACTGGGAATCTATTACTTATTAATTTAATTAAGTAAATTTGATGTTGTATTTTTTTTTTTATATATTGTCTTCCCATGTTAAAGTGGCTCTTAGCTGTCTTCCATTGTAACAAAAAATTAGTTTCTTTTTTTTTAATCACTTTTAACATGTCCATCTTATAATTTGTGTATATATTATAATTATGTTTAAGCTATGTACTTCTGTAAGTGACGAATTCACCATAATAATATGTATACTTATAAGTTCATTTATGTAATATGTATTAGTGAACAAGTCGTTGGAGTACCTTTAAATAAATAAATAAATAAATAAAAAAAAAACTGTAAGCCATTCAAAGTTAATTACATGAAAACAGATTTAGTAGAAGGAAAATTGGATTGTTTATGATAATTAGCCGTGTTTTTCGGCGTAGGAATTCGGTTTGTAAAGCAAAAAATTAAACACAAAAAAAGAAAGGTATCGTAGGACACCCGGTTGGAACGAAGTTCCTTTCGCTGTATATTATGTATTGAATAACAGCCACGGTGAAATAAATTAAGAATATTATGTATTGAACAACAGGCACAATGAAATAAATTAAGAATATTATGTATTGAATAACAGGCACAATGAAATAAATTAAGAATATTATAGTATTGAATAACAGGCACAATAAAATAAATTAAGAATATTATGTATTGAACAACAGGCACAATGAAATAAATAAAGAATTTTATGTATTGAACAACATGCACAATGAAATAAATTAAGAATTTTATGAATTGAACAACATGCACAATGAAATAAATTAAGAATAATATGTATTGAATAACAGGCACAATGAAATAAATTAAGAATATTATAGTATTGAATAACAGGCACAATGAAATAAATTAAGAATATTATGTATTGAATAACAGGCACAATGAAATAAATTAAGAATATTATGTATTGAACAACATGTACAATGAAATAAATTAAGAACGTTTTTTGAGAGTAACTAAATGAAAAAAAAGTGGAGAAGTATCGTGACGGTCAAAACAACTACTTCTACTAAGTACACTTTTTTTTTTTTGGTCTAGGTCTCATTACAAGTGTCCAGTGCGTAACGTACGATAAGGAACTACGTTCGAAAAAAATGTTTAAGTTAACATTGTTAACAAATTGTCGCTGTAGGGGTACTCCCAAAGGCCCCAACACGCAAAATGTATTCAGGCCAATAGGTACAGTCGGACACAAAAGTCGATTAACAATTGCAGTTTATTAATCTTAATTTTTAAGCGAAATATTTAATTCAAATCGGAACTGATGTACTTAAAATTATAAGAACATTAACTCATAACAGTTAAACGAAAAAAACTCAGTTTATCGAATCATTTGTGTTAATTTAGATGATATCAAAAAGTAGCAGTGTTAACTGACTTCTGTTGCTGACCGTACCAGACTGACAACCGAAAGGTATTTTTGTCTGTTATTTCAGAAATCACATAAAATTACACATTGAGTCACATAGCTGGAAAAAATGCCCCATATTCTGTGACCGTATCTTTCCCGTCATTTCATCATGAAGGTAAGTAAGACGGGCTTGAAACGTAAGTAAATATAATATTACCTGTCCGAACAGAGGCATCACGAACAGAATGACAAGATTATTGTTCTTATGTAAGGCTTCGCGGCTGATTGACATATCATATATCCTCAGGCATAAATGTGAAAGAGACATAAGGGCTCGTGTCTCTTACGGCTTTTAAGCCACAGTGTATATATACCTTTCTAATACAACGTGTCGTTTTGCATCATCGTCTTTCAGGGTGTGATACAGAATATCAAACTGAACAACTTTCTCCATGGGACTAATATTGTAATCGCGAAAAAATTTTAACTGTCCTACAGAAAACTTCAATACCTACTCGACACAAATGTATGGGACGGGTGATTATTTTTTCGCGATTACGATGTTGGTGTCATGGAAAAATTTGTTCGGTTTAATGGACCCTTAAATTTGACGAAGATGCAAAACGACACGTTGTTTATTAACAGCAAGATAATATTATAAATGATTTACCAATAACATAACATATCATAATCAGCTGATACATAATGTTCCCACTTCTGGGACAAAGGCCTCCTTTCGGTGACACGGAGTGGGCCGTAATCCACCACACGGGCCCATGCGAGTTGGTAGATGTCCCATGTCTTCGAATTTTTGGTTCTAGGACATGCCGGTTTCCTCACGATGTTTTCCTTCACCGTTTTGAGAGCAGTGGTGATGAAATAATTTACACAAAGTAAAACGCCTGTCTGGGCCTTTACCACTGGGCCATCACTCTCTCAATACACAATCCTAACTATAATATTATAAATGCGAAAGTGAGTTTGTTTGTTTGTTGCGCTTTTACGCCGAAACGGCTGAACGAATTTGGAAGAAATTTGTCACATGGGTAGACCATGACCTGGATTAGAACATAGGATAGTTTTTATCCCGGCAGTACGTTCCCGTGGGATAATTTTCGCCATCCACATGGGCGGAGTCGCTGGGTATAGCTAGTAATATTATAATTATGTGTTGCTTAGATCATGAGGGTTTATAACTATTTGGTGAGAGTGCCGAGAATAAGTGGCTTTACTGAACATGTTTTGAGTTATAAATAACTAGCACTTCCCGCGAAGCTTCACCCGCGTGGATGTCGGAAAATATTCCACGGGAACGTGCTACCGGCAAATCCTTCCTTATTCCTTGTGTACATTATAAAGAGAACCACTGTGCAAAATTTCAGCTTTCTAGGTTCAATGTTTTGGGCTGGGCGTTGAGGAGTCAGTCAGTCAGTCAGGACTTCTCTTTTTATTTATACAACATTATTTTTAGTATATGCGAAACCTGAATATAGTTTGTTCAGAATAAATAATGGAATCGATTCCAATAATTTTTAGACCGTGTTATATTTTGCCCCAAAAATCTTTAAAAAAGGTTACAATATGGACACCGCGCGACGAACACAAGTCACGGCAGGTCATAGCGGCACTAGGCACGGGCGCACAGCGGGCGCCGCGTGGTGATCATGTTTTTGTACGGACAACCAGGTAACATAACAAGCTTATAACTTTGTGATTTTTTAATACAGTTTTGAAATTTTGTACTTATATTCTTTACATAAAAATACTAGACACGTGTTTCGGGTTTCGCATATAATAAAACTGATGTTGTATAGATATAATGCAGTTATAGGTTTCCAAAACTCATTGATTTTACTTCATTGACTTTTATGCGGCTCCTGACATTTTTCAATTGCTTCATTTCTTTTATTTTAAACTTTATTAATTATGATAGTAAAAATAACCTGCTTACTAATATTATATTTGTATGCCGATTATTGGCCGAACATACAGATCAGCTAAAATGTATAAATAACACCTTTTTGTACTTATGTTCACAAATAAAAATTGATTTGATTTGATTTGATTTATAAAACAGACTGTTAATTTTCATTGTCAAAAGTCTAAAAATGCACTAAATCTGTGTAAGTTTTGGTTTTCGGCTCATAAGGTTGTATCAAATCCTACACAAAAATCGTAATGTATTTTATAATCCTTGAAAATTCTACGATACATGGTATCTTTTATAAATAAAATAAAAAAGTTGAGAGGTGTCAAGGGACACCCGGATGGAACGAAGTTCCTTTAGATTAATTAGTGAAGGAATTGTAATATATTTTTTTTTTTAAGTTATAATAATATTTTTTTTATTATTAACAAATATAATGTAATATAAACTTAATCTTTCTATAAGAGAGAGAGAGAGAGAGACAGACAGAGAAACATGCGCACGTCGCACAGCTTACAATAGCTTACTATAGTAAAAAGTGTCGTTACAACTTTTCCTGAGAATTTTTTTCCGTCTAGCCCCCTTTCACAACGCGCGATAAGGAACATCGTTCCAAAAATACGCAAATCTCGAGAATCACCCACGTCAAACGACTAAAACCATTAAGGATCCGAATACAAGGAAATAGCTCGAAATAGTTGAAGTAACCGAAAATCACATCATAAATGGTTCAATCTTGAATTTAACTCGTATTGTAATGACTGTACCTACTAGTAAGAACTTTACTGCTAACTTTCTTACTGCAGCTAAGTAAGGAAGTCAGTTCTGGCGGTAACTCCAAATATTAATCATGTTCTTATGAGAACGTTCTTCCGTATCTCTTAACACGTTCCCACTTTATGTCTTTTTTTTTTTTTTTTTTTTTTTGTGGATGGGAAATCATCAAATGACTTCTCCCGCTCCGGGCAGAGCGGGAGGGCGTGTCAGACTTTTACTGACTAAAACCCACCCGTGTTCCTTCAGTTGCCCGTGCCAGGGCCACGGTATCTCTTTCGAACTACCCGCGACCCCGGCGGCTTCGGCCCTATTGGACCCCGTCACTGCTGACATCTCTTTGAGGCGCGCGTGGAACACAACGCGCCGTCGACCCGGGCCTGGTCCTTACCGGACGGCGAGCTGCCCATTACTCGTCGTCCGCAAGCCCGCGCCTACGGTGGCCGGGAATCGGCAATCGATTCCCGCCGCCCAGGGCGTCTCCTACTCCCACTTCCCACTTTATCTTTATCTTTTTTATCTTTTTTCCCACTTTATGTCTGCAGGCATTGTCTCTTCGTCACGAACTTAGGACTTGACGAAGAAATGTAGAATTAGTTCATAATATTTTAGACAAGGAAGGTGTAATTCAAATAAGTGACAACCTCTTAAGGGGTCATCGTAATCATCATTATGAACAACTTTTACTATGGAAGCAAATCTGAAATAACGAAAAAAGAACAGCTGTTCAACACATAGCTATTATGCGAACATTCATGTTCGCATAACTCGTCAATATGTAACAGCAGATTTTTTTCTCGATTTCAGGTTTGAAAAAAAGTTGTTAATAACGATGAGTACAATGACCCCTTAAGAGGCTGTCACTTATTTAAATTACACGTGTGTACCTTTGGCATTCTTAAGTCAATTGAAACATGAAGTTATAATATAGGTATTCATAAGAAAAACATGGAAATAAGTATTCAATACTTTGTCATCACAATCCGCCTGTGAACCTGGTTGTTCTAATGGTCACAAGTGCAACCATTGCAAGTTGGGTTGTTGATGTAGAAGGCGACTTGAGAAAACTTGGGTGGACGACTTGCGAAATCAGCATATTGTATAGTATACGTAGTTATAACCCTTTGCGATCAAAATCCTTGAGCTGAGCCAAATTTTATTTCAAGCATCAAATATGATCTTTTACATATTACATTTTCGGCAAACATTACCTAGATCCAACACTCTTCATATAAGTCCTAGCTTCAAACTAATACCACCCTTGAAGGATATACTCGTACGAGTACATTTGTAAACATCTATATCTATACGGGCTTGTTTCACTACCTATGATTGAGTTCCTATTAAGTTACTTGGCAGCTAATTTCATACAAATTTTGTTCCATTTTTGAATTTATTTGGTGAGTAGTAGTATTTGGACATCGTGAAATAGGCAATAAATGTTATAAAATAATAAAAGTCGCTTTTCGTATATGTCTGAGTGATCGCTTTAGTCTTCTAAGCAACGCAACAGATTTTGATGCGGGCTTCACCATCACATAGAGAATTTATTCCGAAAGGTTTATATGTATAATAAACAGAATCAAACTTAAAATAATAAATAATCGATGTTTTGTCAAGTCGTAATAACCGTGCGAAGCAAGGGTGGGTCGATAGTAAAGATATAAATAGACGAAAATGTATGGCATTATACATCCAAGGATGACGTCAATCATTTTCAATCAGAATCACTAATGAATGACAGCTCAATGGCTTAAAAGAACTAGCAAAACAAAAGAACAGGGGAACAAAAGAATAGAATACTTACTTTTACATAACTGTTCATAAAGTATAAGCAAACGACGTGTCTATTCGACCAAGTTTTTTGGATATAATTGGGATTAAACTGGAATAAGACCATTTTATTATTCTTCCGCGCTAAGGCGAGTCTTTTCTAAAGACGAAACTTATATCCAAAGGGGCAGCAGAAAACGGTAAATAACTGTCTTTACACTAAGATTACCAGTCATTTTGTCCTTTCAGGCACTAAAATATACTTATTTGATGAAAAAACACTATAAGAAGCTACATTACAGCTACTCTTTTAAATACTAGATGAATGATGCTGTTAGAGAAAACGGTGTTCATACTCGAACCGTTTCTATTCCAAAGTAACCGGGATCAGTGAAACAAAGCCGTGTAAGGCCCTAAGTGACCTACAAAAGATTAAACAAGTGAAAAACTGGGATAAGCGGCAAAGCAGCCAATTGGAAGCCATAAATTTATCCCTTCCCAACCTTGTTACTTTCGCGGATTATTTTTATTATATTTTAAATATACCTCCCCTCCTAATTCCGCTTTGGGAAGTACTAAACTCGCTCATTTGAACTTTACCCTTGGGACTTTTTCTTTGAAAGGAGCAACCCTATAAACCGTTGCCCGAGGGCTGACCACAAAGGGATAATTTTTCTTGTTATCGTTCATACAGAACTTAGGCATCGAAGTTTCTGAGATTTTTCTCTCAGATATTAAATAAGTTCTTAAACATGTTATGTCAGACAGAAAATAACAAGTTTTCCTTTTGTTTCTATTAAATTAATAAGCTTTGGAAACAAAAAGCGTCCATGTATTTGTGTTTATTTTCTAACTTTCCACTTGAATGCGATTGGTTTTTACTAGTTCACTGGACAATATTAAAATTGGAATCATTCAATATGCGCGTGTATTTGACTTTTATTTACTGTATAGCTGCAAGATACCAACTTCCATAGTCATGCCGTTTGCCGGATACCAACCCACACAGAAGTAAGTTTAACAAGTTTAAAACTAAGAAACTCATAAGTATCAACACTAACACACGCTCAATCAAGAGCACAGTACACATTTACCCTTATTCGGTCCAAGTTCTAATCCATTTAGTCCGCGTCTTAGCTTCACACGGTACAGGGCTTATTCCACCGCTTTGGCACGAAGAGCGGGAAGCATCGCCATCGGTTTGTTCGTTCAGACCCGCGTCACGTTCGACCTCAGCCGGTTTGTCCGCGAAACTTGTTCAAATGTTCAGTGCCAAGGAAACCCATACGTCATAAGGGACCACAAGTATGTTTGTTGTCTCTTTAGACTTTGTAGAGTCAACGTAATCTTTTTTTTTTTTGTATGATTTTGAATATTAAATTTTTATTTGCCGAGAATAAGGGGTAAAGAGTGGTGAATTGAGATTTTGGAAATGAGGTTCAATAATTGAAATGACATTGGAAGGATACAGTTTGGCCCAGCACAGACACATTTAATTATGTTATAAAAATAACTGAAAATATTTGAAATCTCACCACAGGTTTCGTTACATGGCGAAACTTTGCAGAAAATATTTTTTGATTCAAGTATTCAGGGAGATATTTATCTTGCCAGTGTTGCAAATAAAAGATGGTAATTGGGACAAGCTTATTGTAAGAATTATTATTATTATTATTCATCTCGAACCACTCAGATTTAGCCTGGTTTCCAACGGAGATCCAGAGATACTGGGACATAGCAAATGAATCATTTGGGATACAGTCGTTAGATTTTAGTGAAATTCAATCTGTTGGAAGACAATGGATTACTGCACGATCGACAGATTTGAATTTATTTTTTGAAGTCATCAGGTTTGGGAAGGGTCATTTGCCCCTTCACAAAGTTTTACGGCGAATAAATATAGTCAGGGCTATGAAGCTATGAATATAGCTTGATAATACATCTTGTTTTATTTGTGTTCATTTTTGGGGCAATCTTGTTTGGGACCTTTATCCATCTCCTTTAGGAACTGAGCACAAAAACAGTTTATTGAAAGACGATGAAGATTTTTATTAACTTTACTGACTGTCTTTTGATAATTTAACATTAGTCGCATATTAAATGTAACAACATTAACCGTCTTTAATAACATATTATATTATTCATAACAGCATAAATAGTGCAAGATCAGCATCTTCAATATTTTCTGATTGTTTATGTTAATAATATTGAGAACCTAATATTTACGACCAGTAACATAAAGGGAGCCACACAAATAACCCTAAATGACATTCGAAGGTCATCGCAATGTCGACAGTACAACCTTGTTCAATCGCTCCCAAATCAAAGCGGTGCAAGGGCTCCAATCAAAAATAAAATGTAAATAATAACAGGCGTCCATTGGTGGATTCATCCGTCGATCGTCGCTCGACACGAGTCACAATTAGATTTACTGACGGCCTAAGGCACGTCCCTGACTCTAATCTTGTTTGTGAGGCCCTCACAACAATATTACATATCAATTTCTACGAGAATACCATTCGCTCGATACAACCCGCAACAAATATTTTGTATTGCTTTCAAGAGTATCGAGTTGGAGCGATGCTCCTTTTGATTTTAGAATCACGCCATTCGTTTGAAAAACAATTGAAAAAGCATTTTATTTATGTTGTAGATTTAAAGCCCACAAAGTGAATCCACGATGTATATTTTCACTTCGATGCGTATTCCTAATTTAATAAAATCTTCAGCAAGGATAATCTTGTCAAATCTTTCTTTTACGTTAGAAAAATCCATCAATGAGGTGTTTTCAATTTAAATACCTACGTTAGCTCCTTGCAAAACACTTTATTGTCACTAGCTGCAAAGGCGACGTAAACGGGGCACCAACTTTTATTCGAGAGTGAATCAAGAAAAAATAAAAAGAACATTTTCGAAGCAATCTATATGGTAAAAGGCTCGACAAAGAGTGCATGAGCTTTCAGTTATTTGTTTCTTTTTTATAAGCAGTTAGACTGAAGGATGTTGCTACTCAAATAATTTTACTAATAACATAATATCACGCCTGTTATCCCCGAAAGGTTAGCAGAGAGGAGAGGTTAGTATACCTTTTTTTTGTGGATTGGAAATCATCAAATGACTTCTCCCGCTCTGGGCGGAGTGGGAGGGCCTGTCAGACTTTTACTGACTAACACCCACCCGTGTTCCTTCAATTGCCTGTGCCAGGGCCACGGTATCTCTTTCGAATAACCCACTACCCCGGCGGCATCGGCCTTATTGGACCCCACCACTGTTGACATCTCTTTGAGGCGCGCGTGGAACACGACGCGCCGTCGACCCGTAGTACACCCACATTTTGCCAGTTATTCTTACAAATACAAGACTACGGGATCAGTTAATCTGCCTAGCCTTTTCCCAACTATGTTGAGGTCGGCTTTCAGTCTAACCGGATGCAGCTGAATACCAGTATTTTACATGGAGCGACTGCCTATCTGACCGCCACAACCCAGTTACTGGGTAATACGATACTCCTTGGTAAGACTTGTTGGCAGACTGTCGGGCTTCTGACGACCCGTAACGACTGTCAAAGATCCACGAATGACAGCCGGGACCAACGGCTTAACGTGTTTTCCGAGGCACGGAGGAGTCTCGGTATTTAAAGATGGTCACCCATCCACGAACTAACCCCGGCAAGCGTAGCTTAACCTGATGGATCGACCTGAGCGGCTGTTATTATTTAGCCACGAGCTCCTCTAGACTACGGGAGATAAGACTACGGGATGTTACTGAGAAATATCTGATGGAAAACTTAATAAAACTACTATTAATTTTACGAATAGTCGCCAGTTATATTTGAGCTCCATGTAATAGGAAGCGAGAATATTGCCAATAATGACCCATTATTTAGAAGTGTCAAATAATTACGACATTGTAGTCAACAAAATTTTTCTCCGTTACTGAACATACGAAATAATTATTATTGTAAAATGTTAACTAACCAACCAACAACCAACTATTGTCAATACCCCATTAATTAACACTACAAACATGTTTCAATATTGTTATATTCAATTTGATTAAATTGATGAACTTTGTGAGTACCAATTGATGACAATGCAATAACAATTATGAAAATGTTGACAAAGTTACGTCCACGATGCCTTACCCTTTTAATATTTGCAGTTAATAAACATATAAGGTACTAGCTACGCCCCACAGTTTCACCCGCATAAGTCTCGATCCCGTGGGAATATCGGAATAAAAAGTATATTTTGTCCTAACCCAGGTTATGGTCTATCCATGTGCCAAACTTTATCCAAATCCGTTCAGCCGTTTTAGCGTGAAAGCGTAACAAACAAACTCACTTTTGCATTTATAATATTAGGATTAATATTCCCTACATATTCGAATTTTAAAATTTTCCGAGAAATTGTACAGATTTTTCTTTCCCATAATTGAGTTTATTATGAACATTTTAAAACAAAATTAGCCAAATCGGTCCGACGAACAGCATTTCATTTTTAATTGAATTAAAACCTAATTAAAAGGACTGCCAACATTCCGTATGCCTTCCCCGATGTCAAGTGCGTCGCTTTGAAAATGTATTTATTTGCATCAACTTGAGAGGCAAAATGCGCTATACTCGTAGTGTTCGAATAAGTATCAAAGGGGAAACGTTCATTGCGTTTGGCAATATTCAAAGTATTTAGCTTTAATTAATTATTTTCTTCTTTCATGCTGGTATAGAAATATTTCTGTGTGCGTAAGCTATGTAAATGGTAAGATAGCTGACTCTGAGCTATCATTTAATGAACATGGGTTTGCATGGGTCTGTGTAACTAGCTGCGAAGCAGTTGCAAAATTGCACCGGCATAATAATTAATAATAATACCGGTGCAATTTTTATTTTGAATTTTTAAATGAATTTTTATTCAGAACCCGGATAAACTGGACTAAAACAATCTTTTTTTTATCATTTAAAGCTATCATCATAATTAACGCTGTACTTAACTAGTATGATTAAATGAGTGTCTGAATATTTTTCTAAGCTCTGACTAGACATAGCAATATCATCCAGTAACAATCGAATATCCACCATGGTATCACCGGTTTACTACTAAATAACCGGACAAGTGCGTGTCAGACCACGCACAGTGAAGGGGTCCGTAGTTGGGATGAATTTAACCAAAGAACAAACTTAGCATTGTAGTTGAAAACATGTTCTTCCATACATTCTAATTGCAAATTTTAGTTGGTCGACTATTGCTTATTAATTTGTAAAGCTAAGTAGTAGCGGTGATAATTTTCCTTTTAACTTCGTTATATGTATACCAACTACTGCCGTGATTTTTTTCACATATCCAAAAACAACCATTTAGCTGGCACTGGGGGAGCGGACACTTGACTCTAACAAAAATTAGCACTTTAAAGCTTAATATTAGGTCTTTACCTATGAAATTGCCGTTCTGCAGTACTGGCCATTTTAAATCAAAATAATTTTTGTTTGGCTAAGAATTCTAATTTCAAATTAATTTTATTTTAAAAACATGGATTTTTTTTCCAAAAGTAGTCATTTGTTTATTGATTAGTGTTACATTTTCATCGCATTTCAATCTTTTTCGTCATCATGGATACGTTAAAAATTCGAGTAATTATGGAATATGAGTACCGTCGTGGCAGCAACGCGGCACAAGCGGCACGCAACATCAACGACGTTTACGGAGCTAACACTACAAACCAACGCACCACTTGTTATTGGTTTGCTCGCTTCCGTTCTGGAAATTTCGACCTGAAAAATGAACCTCGCGGTCGTCCGAAGACTTTGGTCGACAATGACGAATTAAAGGCGATTGTGGAAGCTGATGATACACAATCTACGGCTGAATTAGCAGCAGCTTTCGACGTTAGCGTCAAAACAATATTGGTCCATTTGCGTCAAATTGGCAAGGTAAAAAAGCTTGACAAATGGGTGCCCTACGAACTCAATGATCGCTAGCGCGAAGTACGCGTCGAGACGTGCCTTGCACTGCTCAACAGACACACAAATGAAGGAATTTTGAACCGCATTGTTACCTGCGATGAAAAATGGATTCCGTTTGATAACCGCAAGCGCTCAGCAAGTTGGTTGGATCCTGGTTCAGCACCTAAACAATGCCCTAAACGAAAACTTACCCCTAGAAAAGTGATGGTCACTGTTTGGTGGTCTAGCGCCGGTGTGATTCATCACAGCTTCTTACCAAACGGGGTGAGCATTACTTCAGATGTGTACTGTGCAGAACTGAACACAATGATGGAGAAGCTGGCACATCTCCAACCAGCATTGGTCAATCGCTCGTCTCCGCTGCTCCTGAACGACAACGCGCGACCTCATACTGCACAGCAGACGGTCTCCAAGTTGCAAGAACTGGGGTTGGAAGCTCTCCGTCATCCGCCCTACTCACCAGACCTTGCGCCTACAGACTACTACTTTTTCCAGAATTTGGATAACTTCTTGGCGGGAAAAAAATTCAATACCCGAGAGGCAGTACAAAATGCCTTTGAAGAATTTGTTGCCTCCCGTCCAGCTGATTTCTTTAAGAAGGGGCATCAATAAACTGCCACTGCGTTGGCAAAGATGCATTGATTGCATGGGTGATTACTTCGATTAATACAAATAAAATATGCATGAAAAAAATTCGTTTAAATTTTTTCATACAAAACGGCAATTTCATAGGTAAAGACCTATTATTACGCAAACGGATCCCTTTTTTTTATTTACTTTTTTTTATCGTGGAGTAATGCTCATGCATTCTGCACTACCACGGAGAGATAGTGCAGTTATGTGGGATTCTAAATAACCCAGTAAAACTCCATGGTGTCCTCTCTGCCGCTTACGACGGGAACACAGGCACGCGTTAGAACTCATCCGTGAACCCGCCGTGGATCCCTGAATTGAAAAATGGTTGTCACAGACCCGCAATATTTTAAAACGGTATTATAAAAACACTACTCTAAGTGCAATGGAAGTACCCTAAAATGTTTTTTTCTATATTTTATTTTACCACTTTGTCGACGTGATTAATACGTATACCCATGCCAAATTACAGCTTTCTAGTATTAAGAGTCTCTGAGCTAAGCCACCGACAGAGACAAAGAGATGGACATGGAAAAAAAAACATCGAAAAAAAATCTAATCAAACAAATCGAAACGAAATTATAAGGTAAGGTAAGGTATAAGGTTTCCTTGTTGACTACGAAACCCTAAAAATGTGCTAGCTGAAATTCAGTATAATAAAATATATTTACCCTCCAACACTTTGCTTGACGCTCTGTCTTTAATGGTTTCGTTTAAAATTGTTTTGGTTTTCATGCCGTTTTCAAACATTCCCGAACAAGAATTCAAACTGTCCCTTTCAAAGTCCTCGCGCAAAAACTGTCAAAAATCTTTTCTATAGTCTCATCGTTCATAACCGGCGGTCGCGCATATTTTCGTTCCCTGTTTCAATATCGAATCGTATTTTTTTCTTTCAATTTGTTTCACGAGCTCCGCATTCATTTGCTTTGTGGTTCTGCCGTTCAATTCATACAACTGTGGTAGAAAAAAAGTTTTCAATGGAAGACAAAGAGGAATCAATATTGAACGTAGATGTAGGCGAAATATGTATGACTCGTTTCGCAATCGTGCGGATGTCTTGAAATTGAGTAGTTTTTTTATAGCTAGGTACGTTTTGTGAAAATCAGGTAGGTATACAAAATTTCTATAGAATTACATACAGGGTATCCCATAATTAATGGATAACCTCTTAAGGGGTCATTGCACTCATCATTCTCAATAACTTTTAATAGGGGACTAAACCTGAAAACGCAAAAAAAAATAGCTGTTCGCTACATTTAGCACTTGCAGCTACTATTAAGCTACCTTTTACCGGGTCCGTCTATCACCGACTTGAATGTGCCCTGGCGGTTGAGAGTATGTCATGCTCACTCAAATGTCTCGCTGGTGGTGGCGTGTGTGTTGGATCATCAAGTTCCCTTCAAAATGGTTGAGCTAATTGGTGCTGATCCATACGTCATGTTCATGAACGGGCGCCATCAGTTGGGACTGGTCGCCTCTTAGCTGCCATGGCTTATTTTTAATTTTAATATTTAATTTAGTTGTTTTAGTTTTATCTTTTTACTACGGACGCTTTTTAACGTGCACGTCTTTCTACATTGTTCTCACATGTATATTTTCAACATGAACGATGTAACCAATATTTTGTATAAATATTTTGATTGAAAAGAGTGTCCGTGGAGTTTCTTGTCCGTTCTTCTCCATAGGGATCTACTACGCTTTGGAATGGGCAACTAGCTTCATCTTTCTGACTGACCGACCCATTGACAATTCAAAAGTGCCTGTAATTGGTTTATTTGAAATAAATGCTTTGAGTTTGAGTATGATTTATGTTCGCATAACTCGTAAAAATGTATTTGCGCTATTATCAGCTGTTTTTTTTTCGAGATTTCAGGGTTGGTCCTATAGTAAAAGTTGTTGATAATGATGAGTACAATGACCCCTTTAAAGGTTATCCATTAATTACGGGACACCCTTATATCAATAGGTCGACATTATTTTACGTTCTAAATTATTTCGATATAAAATTCCAACAGTATCCCTATCCCTATCTGATTTAATTGTAATCTCTTCATCAATTACTACAGCGAAAATATATTTATCGATTCATATTGGATCCTTTTATAAAGGTATCTGAAAGTACACAAATAATCGATACCTAAAAGAAAGGATGAAAAAAGAAACCGGTCAAGTGCGTGTCGGAACACGCACAATGAAGGGTTCCGTAGTTAAAAAGAATTTATCCCAATAAAAAAGTAAAAACCGACTTCAAAAGCCAAAAATTAATAAAATAACTTTCTTAAAAAACTTTACAGCTTCTGAAGTCGGTGCCAAGCTAAGATGCATTGAAGAACTGAAGACACCAACTTCAGAAGCTGTTAAGTTTTTTAAGAAAGTTATTTTATTCATTTTTGGTTTTTGAAGTCGGTTTTTACTTTTTTTAAAGTAAATTTATTTTTCCATTTTTAGTTGAACATTCAATTACATAAGTAAGCCCAAGACGAACGAAAAGAAGAATCATCAAAATCGGCTTAGAAATGCCGGAATTTATGCATATAACTTCGTACATAAGACTAATTACTCGTACATAATGTACTCGTATTATCTACTAAAACCTTCTTGAAAGCATGTAGATAACGTCAGTGAAAGAATCATCAAAATTGGTTTATTAGTTTTTGAGAAAATCGCGGACAAAACAAACATACATACAAACATACATACATACTTATATCCATACATACATACGGGTTGAACACAGAACCTCTTTTTTTGAAGTCGGTTAAAAACAAACAACAATGGATTCCAAAAAAAATTTTTTTATGTCATAAAACTACAAATTAACAATTTTCGGACTTTTTCCTTTACTAGTGTTGGGAGACCTTGCTTCTTGCCAAATTTCATTATTCTAGGTCAACGGGAAGTCTTCCCCCCCCCCCTATAGGGTTATGGGGGGGGGGGGTGATTTACTTGCGACAGTTTCGAGTATCAAAATATATCGCAAAATGGCCGTATTTTTTTTATTGCGTTGACTTAGAAGCTTGTTTTTTTTTAGAACTCTAAGGGACCATAGACTGTATTCGATATTAATTTCAACTTGATAGCTCCACGCGTCCCTGAGAAAAAGGGTCATGACAGACTAACAGCTTTGATTTTTTTTTTTACATGATAGAATTACAAATTAACAATTTTCGGACTTTTTCCTTTATTTGTGCTGTAAGAGCTTGCTTCTTGCCAAATTTCATGATTCTAGGACAATGGGAAGTACCATATAGGTTTTGAGTTACTTGCGAGTAACAAAACAATCGCATAAATGGCCGTATGTTTTTGACTTAGAAGGTTGAGTTTTTTAGGACTCCAAGAGACCATAGACTTACGTATTTGATATTAATTTCAACTTGATACCTCCACGCGTTTCTGAGAAAAAGGGACTGACAGACAGACAGATAGACGGAGAACGAAGTGATCATGTACGGGTTCCGGTTTTTCCTTTTGAGGTACGGAACCCTAAAAATACACTGACAATCAAATCGAGTCGGAATGTTTTCATATATCCATCAATATCAAAGCCAAATAAAACCTTATACATATCGGGATATCTTTAAATACATTATATTCATTCATCTTCAAAGAACTCATATATACGGGATCTATTATTTTGGTACGCATTTCCTGTAATTACGTGTTCGTACCATGAAGGCCATAAGAAAAGTAAAATGAAAAAATACGCGTTCTGAATTCAATTCCTTCGAATTTTGTCTTTGATTAATGGAACACACAAATGAAGGTTTAGTAGCTCAGTTGTGTTTTGGTAGATAAAAACAATTTGCATAATGTGTAAACACGGGGAATATGATCGCATTACACAAAGGATAGACAGATTTTCGTGTTCATTAATGTGAGAGTAGTATTACCTGCGAGCGGGCACGGATTTGGATTTGGCGGTCTGCTTTTCTGTTTGTGTAACGAAAGCCAGGAAGTTGCACTGTTAGTGGATTTACTCTACCCTTTTTCTGCTACAGACAGTTACATTAAATAAATTTTACCAACCAGTAATTTTATGAAAAGTTAAATGTTTCTTACCTACCGTTTTTAGATTATGAAAGGTGTAATTGGATTTTACTGAAAGATTTCACTGGTCAATAACCACTGGCAGCTTGTTCAACCACATTGGGTTTCCATTTTTTACCATCGAATGGCTCAATGGAGCTCGTGGCTAAGTAATAACAGCCGCACGGGTCAATCCACCATGTTAAGCTACGCTTGCCGGGGTTGGTCACTGGATGAGTGACCATCTTTACATACCGACACTCCTCCGTGCCTCGGAAAGCATGTTAAGCCGTTGGTCCCGGCTGTCATTCGTGGATCTTTGACAGTTCTTAATACGAAGGGGTATCGTATTACCCAGTTACTGGGTTGTGGAGGTCAGATAGCCAGTCGCTCCATGTAAAATACTGGTATTCAGCTGCATCCTGTTAGACTGGAAGCCGTCCCCAACATAGTTGGGAAAAGGCTAGGCATGATTGACTGGCTCAATGGGTTGTGGCTTGAATCAATCTGCCTAGCCTTTCCCTAATTTTGTTGGGGTCGGCTTCCAGTCTAACCGGATGCAGCTGAATACCAGTATTTTACATAAAGCGACTGCCTATCCTGCCCTCCATAGCCCATCAGATACTGGGTAACACGATACCCCTTGGTAAGACTGGAAGACTGGATGACCCATAACGATTGCCAAAAAATCCAAGAATGTCAGCCGGGACAACGGCTTAACGTGCATTCCGAAGTACCATCCAAGGACTGACCGCGGCAAGCGTAGCTTAACCTGATCGATCGACCCGTGCAGCTGTTACCACAAGCCACAAGCCCCTCTTGTGTTGTGGCTTGAATAAAACCTAAATTATATTCCGTTTATCAAAGGCCACTTTAGATAATAATGTGTAATTTCGAAATGGCCAAAGTGCATAACTGTCCTGCTTCATCATTGAGGCAATTGCCCACACTTACTTTAACAAAAGCGTGGGCGTGGGCTTTTAATACTGGATTAACTTTCTTTCTTTCGAGAAAAGTAGATGAAAATAAAATCAGTGCTTTTACATAAATGTTAACTTTTTGGTAATATGCAATGTACCCGGCATCGAGTTTCAGACTTTATGGACGCTCCTTTACTCTTTATAACGATGTGTCATTTTAAGTTCTGGATTGTCATTAACTGTTTCTATTTAATTCGTTCATATTTCAGCCGAAAGGCATCAAATGCTGACAAAGGCCTCGCCCAAGGTACACAATTGTGCTTCTCGCATTTATTGATTTACTGCAGCCTTCACGAGGGCATCGATCAGGCCCATATAACTCGTTAAATATAACAAAATCAGTGTCAACCCTATCATAAAGCATAACAATAATTTATTTAGACAGGGCAGTATCGCCGGCACAGTCTTTAGTGCATTTGGCAGCCTGCCTGCCAGGGCATAGGGTTATGTCTAGCTCTCCGGACAATGGCAGATGAAAGATGTGAAATATTTCTCTACACTGGTCTCACAAGTGCTTTAACGGTCTTAGTACCTTTGTTTCAACCTATATTTCAACTTTAAATGTTTCATATTCTTACGTTATGCCTTCTTGTCTTGACTATTACTGCGGCGTTTATATTGGTTTCTTCAAGAGTGTGATCTAGTGTGAAGTCACTGTTTAATTTAAACTTTTCTGTTTTCTCTGTAGCAGCTCGGAGTCTGGATTTGTCGTCGGTTCATGTGGCAGTAGTTTTGCCCCCTTTTCACATGACTTAGAGGTGGGCACCACATATTGTGCGCCGCCGCCGCCGCCGAATATTTGAAATTTAGCGCCAACTGAGGCGGGCGATAGATTTCTTTTGACCAAAAATGTAGTAGTGGCATCTCTTTTTGATCCCAGATTTTCAGGATTGAAAAAAAATGGACAGAAATACAAATCGTGCGGCTTTCCTGGCAGACTACATTAATTAACATGTTAATTCTTCTGTTCCGATTGTGGTGAAACTTCCCGCGATCTTTCAGAGCCGCAACCAAACTTCCCTTGGACTCAATCTTACCTGATAAAATTGTCTAAGAAGCACAGTAGTTTCAGCACTATTGATGAGGCAACAGGAACTGATTTTTCTCAAGAATGCTGGAGATACCTAGCTTCGGTCGATCCCAAAAAAGTGGAGATTTTGAACAGGGATGTGCTTGCCTATTGGCGAGAGAAGAAAAATGTGTTCCCAGGACTTGCTGCGCTTGCCAGGAGTATTCTTGCAATTCCTGCTACAAGCACACCGAGTGAACGTGTTTTTTCGATGGATCGGTTTTGAATGCTAAAAGTTCGCGGTTGAGCCCTACACGGGTCAACAAAACAATTGTCATCCATGACAATTATAAATATTGTAAAAACATTCAAGTATCTATTTTCCTGATTTTAATATTTGCCTTTGATACCTTTAAAATATACCACTTAATCCAAAATATTTTTTTTATTAAAAAAAAAAAAGACCAGCGCCGCGGCGTGGCACTATTCGTGCCGCCCAATTCCTACAGTCGCGCCGCCACCGACAAATTTTTGGTCGGCGCCCACCTCTACATGAAACAATCATAACTGGCGAAATGTGGGTGTATTATACACACCTATGCTTAACAGGCGTTATGTTATCTGTGTTTTATTTTTTTATTTTTAGTAAATACCTGCTTATAACTCCGGGCAACCTATGATGATATCTTTTACCGATCTAAAGTCGAGGACGCCTATTTAAAGACTTCTGGGGGAAGGGCATCTCTCTGGGTGTTCGTGATAATGAAAAATAGGCAATAGTGCAGGCTCCGCAGTCCGATATGACAATCTTGCGGCGACTATTATTCAAGCCACTCTTAGCATATAGCATAGCATAATCAGTCTATAATATTCCCACTGCTGGCACAGAGCCCGCCTTTCGATGAGAGGGACTGAGCCGTAATTCAACACGCGGGCCCAGTGCGGGTTGGTAGATGTCACATGTTTTCGAATTTTTGGATCTAGGATATGCCGATTTCCTCACGCTCTTTTCCTTCATCATTTTGAGAGCAGTGGTGATGAAATAATTTACACAAAGTAAAGCGCCTGTCTGGGTTCGAATCTACCACGTATAAATCCTAAGTCGCGCCGTAACCACTGGGCCACCATGGTTCTCTGTCTCTCTCACGGTGGGCTTAGCAAGAAGGAGTAAACGTTACGTAAATTCGAATTATTTTAATATAGAAAATATTTGTTTCACACCTTATACAAGGTAAAATTTAATTAACTAAATAATTAAATTTGACCAAACAAAGAAGAAAAAACAGGTTTGATGTTTTTTTTTTCCGAGGGTTCTTGTCTTAAGTGAGTGTAGTTACTTGAAGTAGGTACCTATTGTAGTTGAGAAATTCTGTTTTTTTTTTTTTGTTTTATCGTGCTTAGATAGGTATCAATACGCATCACGTCTGTGAAGTTTACACAGAATAAAAAAACTGATTTTGAATCTGATATTTCAAGTAACTATAATAGTTGTTGACCCAAAAAAAAAACAATGAATCTTTTTTTGTTTCGTTTTATCATATTTAGATATCGACACCCATTACGTCTGGGAAGTTTCGCTTGCTTGTTACACGAAAATGCTATATGATAGTAAAGTTGTATTTTCGATTCATAAATCGTTCAAACGTACGTGCCGTTTATATCGCGTGTTCATGCTAGGGCCTCAGTTTTTACAAAAGTGCAGAATGTGACCATTGTCACATACTCGGAATTCAGCAAAGGGATGGTTCTCCGTTAAGCTATCAAAGCTCACTGACTAACTGGCGCAACCGACCAACGCAGCCTTGTCAAGCGACGTTAGGCTCAAAGTACACCTTACTCACTGCTATACAATTTGTACACAAAGCGGATTTTTTTCCGTTTGCGGAGATCGAAGCAGTCACGCGGAATGAATAAAGCCTTATTCCGCTACGGCAATCAGGTCACCGTCAATTAGGAGTAACGTAATTATGAGCGGGATAAAACCTATGAATTTTATTTTCCGAGTGGTTCCGTATGGTTTCTCCTCTCGAATACTAATGTGCGGTTTTATAATTTCTAATATGACGCGATATTATCGTAGACGACCACTTACACGTCTTGGTAGCACGATAACACAGAGCAAGGTACAATACGACAAAACAGATGCAGCATCGGCAAAATTCGTAAAACCGATCACAATCCGAACTGAGTGCGCCTTCAACATCACCAATCTTTATTACTGCTTTAGGCGAAAATGATGTTTATGCATACCTACGCAATAACTTGTAAAGTCATAAAAACAAATACATTCGTAAAATTGAAATGAATGAATGTGTTAGATTTGATATACTATAATTATAAGCGTATATATAGCTACTACGCAAATAACAAGCCTTAAATGTCAGAATGGTTATTGGTTATTTATTGTGTATGAAAGTATTATGAATATGGTGGGTAAGGGAAGGATTTCATAAAGAAAAGCACAGAAAGACAAGACTAGATATTTATTATTTCAATTAGGCTTGTCAATAATTATTCATCTTTAATGAGAAAGCTATTGTCCGTTCGCAAAACTAGGTCTTCATGGAGAAGAAGGACAAGAAACTCCATGAAAACAGTATTATAGTATTCTACCAACACATTTCTTATATTTCCACAATTTATAGTTATCTCAAACAGTTAATTCTATTACTCAGAATAATAGCAACATAATAACAATATTTAAGGTATAATATGAAATTACGTAACTTACATGACACCTGGTAGATATATTTCACATCACAACGGCACTAGCACTTAGCCACTTGAACATCCACTGAGCAACTGCCTCGAGGACTAGTTGGTCATCGCTACACCCCGTCATGAGGGTGCGATTGGCGGTGCCGGGGCGTGGCCCCCTCTCCGCAGCAGCTATACGTTGGCCCGTCAATACGGGCCCCTCATTAGCTCGGCCTACTGCGGCCTAAGGATGATGGGACGCGGATATGCGCGTCCCTGTGAATGCCTCGAGGATGTCATTACAATACTTTTTATATCCTTCCACCCCTTCCATTTATCCCTTCCCATCAAACATCAACTGACAGTATTGTATCAATTGTTTCAAACAACCTGTTATATTAAAATAGCAATATAAATTCTAAGATATACTACAGTTACTATCAAATATTATTTAATTATTTATAGTAATAACATCTGTACGATTTTGACAAGTTAAGAGTGGTATATTTCGTAAACACAATAACTAATCAAATTAGATACTTCTACATTGGTCTCAAGCTTCGTAAATGTGACAGATGTCAATATCCAATAAACAGTTATTCTAATAATCTAAAGGTTGTTTTACAATGATTCGATGATTTTAATCACAATCGAACTAACTTCCGGAATCAAGGTAATCTCAAGTATTTATTTAAATATTAGACACATAATAATTACATTTATCTAACAAATGCAAATTTTCAAATCTATGCTACATCTAAGTTGTACGTGTCGAACTGTAAAATCTATGAATACGCTTTTTCTGTTCACGATAACGTGCACGTATTTCCATAGTTACAATAATATCGTCACGTTAGAAATTATAAAAGCGCACATTGGGTGATGTCTTGTCGTGGAAAGTATTACGTTTAATAATATAATATGTTAATGATCTAAGAAGAAAACGAATCTGGCTGTATTACATTCTTGTACAAACAAGTGTGTCAAAATCAAATTATTTTTCTTTCTTTTTTTATGAAAATATCAGCTACATCGGAGATAATTTAAACAAGGTAGCAAACAAGGCCCTAGAGTCGAGTCACTACATTTTAGTTGAAGAAAGTTAAAGTAGCACTCCACCCATCAACTCTCTATTGATTTAAATGTTACAAATAGTTTCTGAACATTAATTTATTTCAGATGAGTTTATAAATCAGACTGAACAATGAAGATTAAGTTTGTAATAACACTTAACATTCCATCAGTAGATAAATACTTAGATTATCTAGTTAGAAACTTCCTTAATTTATTCAAACATTTAAATATCCAATAATTTATAATCCAAGTTTAGTTAGCTGAGTAAATGAAAATTTGTTTTGAAGTTTATTCTATCAAAACCGAACCGAATTTTGATTTTAATTGCTTATTCGAAAGTTTCCAATGTATTGTCACGTCAATACTTGAAACTAAATAGAATTTGGGGTTTGATTTAAATTAAATTTCACATTTTAGATACTGATTTAGATATTTGTGAAAACATTTGTTGAAATGAATTCTAGAATCCAGGCTGTTTGCATTAATTATCTTCTGTGGTGAGTGCCAACATATCTCGGAATTGGGATTCGGGATGAAAAAGTGCATGTCAGACTACGCACAATGAAGGGTTCCTTAGTTGGGATGAATTATGCCAAATACAAAACATAATATTATTAATATTGTAGTTGAAAAACATGTTATACTTACATTCCAACTGCAAAGGTAAGTTGGTACACACAATATTGAGAGATTTACCATGTAATTTTAAGACTTCAGACTTCTTATTAGTTTTCCTGTAATATAATCTATAAGTAGGATAGAACTATTTTCTGTATTTTTTTCAAAATTTTAGGCTTGGTAGTTTCGGAGATAAATAACTTTACACCAATTTGTTTTAAAAAAATATTAAAAAAAATATATGTAAAGGCCCATTCATTTGATAATATATGTCACACGGTACCTACGGTTTGCAAAACTTTTTTTTTTTATTTGCCCCCCAAAAGTGACCCCCATATTAAAAAATCATTTATTTACGTTACACGTCCGTGTTTGAGACGGACAGACACACGAGTGATCCTTTTTTTCGTTTTGGGTTCCATTTTTTTCTTTAAGGTACGGACCTAAAATGTAAACAATTACCAATACCAATCACATCACACTATCATACTAATATTATAAATGCGAAAGTTTGTGTGTGTGTGTGTGTATGTTTGTTACTTCTTCACGCTCAAACGGCTGGACCAATTTCGATGAAATTCGGTATGTAGACAGCTTATGCCCTGGATTAACACATAGGCTACTTTTTATCCCAAAAAATGTAGTGTTCCCGTGGGATGAGCACGGAATACAAATATATACCTACTTGCTACTCTTTCAAACGCAAACGGCTCGACAGATTTTGATGAAATTTTGTGTGGAAGTAGTTAACACCTTGGATTAACACATAAGCCACTTAATATCCCGAAAAAATGTAGTGTTCCCGTGGGATGACCCAGGAATTCAAATATATTTGCAACTCTTTCAAATTCAAACGACTCGACCGATTGTTATGAAATTTTGTGTGGAAGTAGCTGACACCTTGGATTAACACATAAGCTACTTTATGTTCCGAAAAAAAATATTGTTCCTGTGGGATGAGCAAGGAATTCAAATATACCTACTTGCTACTCTTTCAAACTCAAACGGCTCGACCGATTTTGATGAAATTTTGTGTGGAAGTAGCTGACACCTTGGATTAATACATAGGCCACTTTATATCGCGAAAAATGTAGTGTTCCTGTGGGATGAGCAAGGAATTCAAATATATTTGTTACTCTTTCAAACTCAAACGGCTCCACCGATTTTGATGAAATTTGGTGTGGAAGTAGCAGACACCCTGTATACAAATAGCACACATAGCTACTTTACATCCTGAAAAAATGTAGTGTTCCCATGGGATGAGCAATATTTTGTGAATCCTTTTCTCACCGATTAAATAATACACGTTTTAGTGTATCTCATAAACCGCGGGTAACACCGCGGGGCGCAGCTAGTTTAAAATAAAAGCTCCGCTGTGTAGTTTGTCGAAAAGTACTTTAATATAGTGTTAAAATTGTAGGCATAACATAACCGGTAAAATATAATATTGCACACAGTTTTCAGCTTTAGTGACGTAAACTACGATCCAAGAATAAAATATAACTGTTTGAAATAAAATCGTGCAAATTATTTTTATGATACTGGCAATAAGGCAGAAGCTCTAATGGACTTTCATTTATTATTTTCTATTTATAAAATGTTTTCCCTTCTAAACAAGAGAATCGTTAAAAAAATTCGTAAATAATATTGCGTTATCCTAATAATCGATTCAAGTTGCCGTCCTTATGCCTGAATCGTCACTTTGACAATGACATACATTTCTTTGTTTACATTTTTGATTTCGAATTTTATTTCCGAGACTAGTCATCTTCATAAATCGATTTCTATGGATTATCGATTGTCCATTATGAGTAAACATTATATCAATCAAGGCCTGGTCGACTTAGCTTTCTTTATCTGCCTCCAATCGAGTTGACGAGGAATCTGTTTGTTATATTTGTATTCATAATAATATAGTCACTATTATAAGTGCAGACATTTGTGGTAAGATTATTTGGTTAATCTGATCTGCTTTTGTTCTTTTATATCGTTTCGTTTGTTATTCTTGAGCTGTTCATCATAAAACCTGATTAACACGTTTCCAGTGCTTAGTAGATTGCGATTTGATTACACCATACTTCAGGCTGTAGCAGTTATGTAAATGAGCCAGAACCCATTTCACCAAAACTTTATCGTTAGTTGGACCCATAATACCATTCAAGCAATATGTGACTGTTTATAAAGCCTCTAACACATTAGGTTTATGAACAAACGTGCGACCAACATGAATTTTGAGATTTGTTTGTGTTTATAGTAGGACTGTTTATATCCACCCTCATCAGCTAAATCAAACTACGTGTAATTACTTTACACGACCCGCCATTATTGTGTTATGTGCATGATATACGGATATGTGATTGCGTCAATTATGGTCACGCGTAATAAACACATTTAGTTAATAAATGCTTTAGTTCTGGAACTGATGGTCTGACTATCTCTATATTAAAAGCAAGTAGGTAGTACAATCCGCCATTTTTCTTCTGGATGACAAAAAAATAAAATTCTGATGATATAAATGATAGGTTAAGTACATTTATATTTGCCATTCAGCAAAGCTAAGCGTACTTTATAGCCGCAGCGCAGAGCTTCAATACAAAAGAAAACCAACCAAGTGTGAGTCGGACACGCACACAAAGGGTTCCTTCCTTACTTTTAAATAGAGCTAATGTGGATGGAACGTCAAGTGAAATCTAACAAAATTAAATTATCGGAACTTACAAAAACTGTTATGATTAACAATTTGTCGGTTTTCAATTTTTCCCTTTGTGGTACTCCATAATAGGTAGGCTCCATAAGGTCATAATAAAACTTGTAACACCATCCGAATTTCCCTATCTCACAAAACCAAGTAATGTCGCAGACGGCGCTTGTACACAAATATTAATTTAATCCATTTGCGAAAGTAACCTCGTTGACACGTTCGGCTCGTCGCGGAAGTATGCTTTAAAGGCAATTTAGAATCCATTAATAATATTCGCAGACACGCTACACCACAAGGATGCAGGATCGATACCATCCTGGCTGATTACAATATTTTTTTTTAAGTATTTCGTTACGAGTACTCCGGGGACTCGGATATTCATGACGTCATTCCACTTTTTGCAACCATTTGGTATACTCAAGTAGCTCAACGCTTGCGAGTGGTGGAATGCAATCGCGAAAAGTTAGGATGAGGATGTTTTTAAACTTTGCGCTAATATATAATTAGTGTAATGTAAGCAAATGTAATTATATAAATGTATTATTTGCTATCTGACGAAGATATTAATCTGGCTTTGCTACTGACTAATAACAGCAGTGAACTGAACCAGTATACTTTAATAATCTTCCCAATGCACACAGTCTTCTGGCCAGACGGTGCCCCTCTTACACTCATATCTACAATAAAATAAGCAAGCGCTGTGATAAACAATGACAAAAAGCTGGCTTCTCTTCCTGTCATACAACGACACTGATGAAATAGGTAGTGAGTTAACACCAAAATCTAATATCAAGTCATTCACGTAAGCATTTAGTTCCTTTACACAAAAATCCACACCTACCACAACCCCCCCCCCCCCCCCCCCCCACACACACACACACACACACACATACACACACACACACTATCATTATTTAGAAATATTTTATTTTGCTCAATTTACTTTATTTTATCTTGTTATTTCACATTTAATTAAGTCTTGAAATTTATTTTGTAACAATGGACCAATAAATTATTCTTATAATACTCGATATAAAAGTAATTGCAGAAACTAAATGCAAATAATGAAACTTAAATGATAATTGTGCAAAACAATTAAAATATTACCTATCTAAAATGCCAGATTCTTGAACGTTTCGAGTTTGACTGTCTATGCGAACATTTTCGATTGAGCCAGCTCGAATAAAAAGACCTCGCACTACCTACATACAGTAGCAATGCTGATAAACAAACAGCAGTCCAACAATTCATACGATATACCTGAAGTCCCCACACTTCTGTAACTGGGCTGTTTGTCCCCAATCCGAGACGCAAACTGTCCCCTACCCCCGATAACGCGCGAAGTGACTGTGAAGTTAGTCCACCAGCGTTAGATTACGGTCAGAGACACGACAAGGTTAATAAATACATGTGTATGTTTCTGTAACAGAAGCGAATTGATGGAGGATTTTAAGAATAGTACATACGAGTACATAGTGTTTGTCACATAAGCTATGGATTTTTGAGAACTTTCAATTATGTCTTACATTGAAGATAACTATAATTATTTTTAATAATAATTATTCACTTTTAATGCTGGTTGAATGTCTGGCTGGTCTTGTCGGTTCTACATAGTAAGTACCTATACTTAGTTGCTTAATTTTAACTTGAAAAGTTCAACAGAAGTGCTGATTTAATTATCTTAAAATAATACGTACTGAATTTATCTGTTAGCCTATATTATTGACTTTAACGACGATGGCAAAATTGTAAGAAAAGACGAAGTCTTAATTGAATAAAATTAAATCTAACCAAAATGGCCACCGTAAACAAAAAACCACCAAACTAAACTAACGATGAAACAAAAATTTCCAAGCTTCCAAATTTAAATATAACAAGCCGGGATCAATATTTCGACTTGTTTTATTTATAAATTGTTTTTACCTATTCAATAACGGGTAAAAACAAAAGAACTACGCCAGCCCGATATCAAGTGGCTCACTACATACAATAGTAAAATAACCGTAACTTTAATAATCTAGTAGGTAGGTACTTATTTTAATGGTACTGTTCCCGCATGGGAATAACCTTGGTTGGCAACCTATTAATGTTAGTGGCTCGCATTGCTTGAATCATTTTAAGCAACATGTTGGTAATGGTTATACGTTCCTATCTCCAACGTCGTGGTGGACCTCTGAAGAATTTAGCAGATAGAGGACGAACAATCTCCAAAAATATGATGAGTCTCCTCAGTACAGTCGAATGGAGGACACATTTCCAAAATCAACATTTGTCCCAGCGATTTGGGGACCGTCTATACCCAACAGTGGACGTCTTTCGGCTGAGTTGAGTCTGCCGGAACTAAGAATCTAGATAGAGAGGTATTTTCCGTGTGTGTTCCTTAATCACTCAGTTTTCGAGTTGATAATTAATGAATATGATTTGACAGAAGATTTCTGCGGCAATTTTAATTAAAACAATACAATATTTGTCATGAATACCTAGTGCTTCTAAACTCTGCTTACAAACGCTTGAGTGTCCACTTAATGTAATTTTTTTTTTTACATTTATACATGTATGGTTGGTTGGTTGGTGTGTGACAAATCCCATCTGTCTTACTACAAAAGATTTAAACACGTGTTCAACAGTATTGTAAAAAACACTTTTAGCTTTAGTATTTAAATTATCAGTTTTAAACTTGTGGTAGGTAAGTACTTGCTTAAAGAAAAAAACTGTGTACTGTTCTTGATAAAAATTAATCACACTAATATTATGTAGGCGAAAGTTTGTGAGTGTGTGTGTTTGTTACTTATTCACGCTCAAACGGCGGGACCAATTTGGATGAAATTTGGTATGTAGATAGCTTATACCCTGCAGTAACACATGGGCTACTTTTTATTCCGAAATTCTTATGGGTTCATGACTTACGCGGGTGAAACCGTGGGGCGCTGCTAGTAAAAAATAAAGATATAGCTTCAAAACTATTTATCTGAAAATGGCTTCATATAATTTTGAAATAAACATTCAAAGTGGAATCAAACAAAAATCCTGATTGCCTAACTAAGTATAGCAAGCAGTTTCAGCTTTTCGAATATAGATTGACTATAAATAGACAGACTACATTATTCCAGTCTAAAAACCAATAAAAAGTTTTATTATCATTGCTTCCTCCGATGATATTAAAAGTTTTCATTGTTAGCTGTGTCTGCAGGCTTCGTTGCCACTACGTAATGAGGAACATAATTTTACCGTCGGAAACACGCCATTATGCTGCCACCACAGACTTTGTTGTGAATAAACAAATGTGAGGACAAGTTTCAGTAATTATCTAATGGACGCGAAAGTTTTTTGTTCAAGAATTTAAAGTAGGAAGGCATATAACATAATCAGCCTATAATGTTCCCACTGCTTGGACACAGGCCTCCTCTCTGTAAAAGGGAGTGGGCCGTAAACCATGTGTGTGGGTTGGTAGATGTCACATGTCTTCGAATTTTTGGCTTTAGGATATGCCGGTTTCCTCACAATGTTTTCATTCACCGTTTTGAGAGCAGTGGTGATTAAATATTTTACACAAAGTGCCTGCTTGGGATAGAACCCACGACCACACGATCACTTGAAAGTCGTGGACATCCACTTGGCCACCACTGCTCAGGAAGGAATATAATGTTATTTATTTGCAAATATTTTGTCGCATCGTTAGGTACATTATTAAATGAATGTCGTTTTTCTCTAAATTACACAATGGATTTTGATGTGTTTTTGTGTGTGTTGTGTGGGAGGCTTGTTTTTTATTTAAAGAACGGATACTGCATTAGAAATTTCAATTAACTCGAACTCAGACTACTCTGAATCGTTTACGGGAAGAAAAATATTTTAGACCAAGGAGTGGCACTGTACAATAAATTGCTAGCTATGATTGTTAATGCAAGAAATGCAAATATAAAAAAAAAATGTTAGAAATGTACCTATGTATTTTTTTTTCCTAGATAGGGCTAGGACAAAAATACATACCTGCATTATGATGCAACCTTTTGTATTGAGTTTACCTGTTGGTTTGTGTTTTGAGTTTAGTTTTGAAAACATAATATTTAAAACTAGAAGACCAAAACTAAAAGATTAAAATCTTTTGAAGCCTAGTTTTAAATATTCTGTTTTCCTTATTACTTATACCAAACATTTAACTTGTTTTTGCACTGAAATCTCTATGTACATGTCACCACCCATACAAAGCATGAGGCGGGTCGCTAGTTTGGTTATACATATAATTTAAGTTGTAATTTGTAATAGTATTATTATTGTTTTATGCTTAAAATGGTCGTACGTGTAGTCAAAGACGAATATAAAAAGACAAAACTGTTTTGACTCTAGCATATTGTTCACTATCTTAGTAAGTCACCAATGTCATTGTCTAGTATCCCTAAACAGGGTTTTTTTTATTTCAAAACAAAAGCACGTCATAACCGTCTGCTCCGTGCTCGGAGTGTAGAACTCCAAAATATACAAAGGCTAAAGTTACATAGCGAATAAACTATCAGCTCCACGACCACGCCATCGAGCTTTATGGAACACTGCATTGTTGCTCTCTTTGTGCTACATCCCTGCAACATACTACAATAATTGGACAGGTAACAGACGCGATACGCCTTTTATGAAGTTTTCAAAGTTACGTAATAAGTCAGTGAGTTTCAAAGTATACGAAGCAGTTCGCGCGTCGTGTAGGTTACGCCAATATGCTCAACTATTTCAAACAAACTATGCAGTAACAACTACTTAAAATTTGGAATATATAGGTATTTTGAACCTTAATTCTGTCACAGACAGTACAGTTTCCATTGCAGTTTTTAGTTTATCACCTTTCCTAATTAAATCGTTCTTAAAGGTGGTGCATATTTATTTTTAGTAACGAAAATATGAATATTTAAAACAAAACACAGTTAAAGGTAGATACAAAAAAAAACACAAACAAAAAAATCAAGAAAATGTCTAAGTAATTTGAAAGTAATATCGTTTTTAGGGTTCCGTACCCAAAGGGTAAAATGGGACCCTATTACTAAGACTCCGCTTTCCGTCCGTCTGTCTGTCCGTCTGTCACCAGGCTGTATCTCATGAACCGTAATAGATAAACAGTTGAAATTTTCACAGATGATGCATTTCTGTTGCCGCTATAACAACAAATACTAAAAAAACAGAATAAAATAAATATTTAAGGGGGCTCCCATACAACAAACGTGATTTTTTTGTCGTTTTAAAAGGTACGGAACTCTTCGTGCGCGAATTTTTTTATGTTTCGGGTAGACATTACTTCCTGAACTTATTTCATACAGTACTTACTACAATACTTAAATATTCACATAGAGAATTGGCGTGTACGCGTTCTAGTTCAACATATATTTTTTGCATAAAATTATCTGCAATATTTAAAGACGTAATAACAGATTTTAAAGTCACTAAAGTCTTATACGTATTTATCTGCATCTTAACTTGACTTTGGTGTATGTTGGTAGGTGGAATAACAAAGTTATAATTTGTAAAACCCAGTTGTTTTGCTACTAAAAAATACTACGCGCAGTGCTTTTCCATGATTAATGAATAGGTACTACTATGTAGCCTGTACAATACTTCCATAAACTGAGTGACATTTTGGGATATAAACAAACGCTCATAACTTTGCTGTTTATGAATATTATTTACTGAGACTTTACATATATTAAAAAATGCATGAAAAAAATTCGTTCAAATTTTTTCATACAAAACGGCAATTTCATAGGTAAAGACCTATTATAATAACAAGACCTTCTCTAATAAGCCCTTTAAGTATTTATACTAATTAAAAATTGGTGGTGTATATATATAACTATATGTAAGCGGGCACGCTCTTTATGCCTGGAGGTTTTTTGGGGGAAAAAATACGTATTATGTAGCTAACTCAAAAACTACCCAAGCAAAGTTAGGTAATGCATTTTACATGGGACCAACTTCGAGGAAATAAAAATAATAATTACCCTCCCGAATAAATTGAGAACCTTTCAAATCGGACTGCTCTGTAAAAAATATGCGGGGTCATACATTAAAAAAAAATATACGTCTCGACTTGAGAACCTCCTCCTTTTAAAAATATCGTTTTACGCGATGTGATGGAGCTAAGAAAGTTAGCCTCAAGCAATTCGTTGTACGGATGTCAAAGTAGGTATAACTGGCTAATTTTGGTAAATAGTATGTATAAGTGATTCTGGTTGACACTTCCCGTGACCCAAGGGCTGGCTTTTACCTTGGCCAGCGGCTTAGCATTGCCATACAACGTGGCAATGCCGCCAGTCTCTTGGGTACTTTACCAGTCGACAGCGATGCGGAGCAATTTTTCGACGCCATATTACGCCCCCACTGCTGGGACACAGGCCTCCTCTCTTCGAGAGGGAGAGTCACTTAGGGTTGTTGAAAACGGGCATTAGTCACGTTTAAACGAAGCAATTAATTGCAAACTATTAGAAACCAACAAAAATAGATTAAACTCCCTTAAAGTATTAATCACAGCAAACCCAAGTTTATAATCAGGGAGTATTTCTAACTGAACCAAATAAAACTTCCCGAGGCAGTCTCGTAAACCACAAAGTATAGTCGGAATTTATTATCTTAAACAGTAAATGTGTATTTACAGTGGTAATCAGTACGAAATTGATGTTATTCAACAAGTCGTGTAACTTCCATGTTTCTGTTTAAATAACAATCAACAATGTAGAGGTAAAGGCATTGCGATGGATGTTACAAGAGAACATGAAGTGCAGGAGAGATGGATGCCTGTTACACCGTCGTGTAATATCACGAAACTCGACAAAAAACAACAAACAACCTTTAGTACGAACGGCGTGGGAGATGCGCTACGGTAGCCCGCGAAATTCAAAGTTTCTTATGTTATTTGCAATTTGCAAGTCAGTGTCAGGTTGTATGTTGATTAAAATTTGATTCGCGACCGTAACAAAATATGTATTAACTGAATAATAATCATTTTTAATGATTATCAGCAATACAACTCCTTAAGTTATAACTGGCCTCAAATGTCACGATTTCATGAAATAGTCATTCAATAGGGTAATAGAGCTTAGAGTTGTATTGATGATTTTTATGTTTATTATTCTCAATAATAGTTGTGGCCGCGAACCATATTAAATCACCATACAACCTGGTAGTGACCTGCAAACTGCAAAAAAACGTAAGTAAATTTGAATTTCGCGGGCTACCCTGACGCTTTCAAAGCTGTTGAAATGCTGTCACCTAGAGCCAATCAGTATAGCAACAATCGATTCAATCCTAACTGATATTACAAATGCGAAAGAGAGCTTGTTTGTTTGTTTGTTACGCTTTCACGCTAAAACGGCTGAACGGATTTGGATAAAATTTAGCACGTGGGTAGACCATAACCTGGATTAGGATATAGGATTTTTTTTTCTCGGTTGTACGTTCCCGTGGGATAAATTCCGACCTCCACGCAGGCGAAACCGCGGACAAAAGCAACCCGCAACTGTCTTCATCAGCAACCCGTACTGGGCCATGGGAGCACTGACACACGGAAAGGAGGCCTGTGTCCTGATAATTATTATACGCTGAGTATGCTTCCGCATCAGCAAACATATCAGATGTTTGATGATCAATAAAGCCGTCGGTACAATATTTATGACAAGTAGGTAGCAAACCTAAAAAAAGCATCCCAATCTTTGACAAAGAGATAGAAGATCCCAAAGACGTAACCGTTTTATTGAAACTTTTTTACAAAAAAAATACAACCGACTTCCAAAAACAACACTACAAAGTGAAAAATAACTTTAATTTCGGAAGTCGGTGTCTAGTTAAATCGTCGTTTTTTGCCACCGACTTCCGAAATTAAAGTTATTTTTCACATTGTAGTGTTGTTTTTGGAAGTCGGTTGTATTTTTTTGTAAAAAGTTTTTATTTTTCACAAATTCTAATACCACTATCTGCAAAACAAACTAGAACATCATCCATATAAAAGTCGGGAAAAAATACGTATTATTGAAGCTAACTCAAAAACTACTCAAGCAAAGTTAATCAATTTTATATGTGACCAACTGTGATGTATACCCTCTCGAATAAAACAAAAAAAATCCAAATCGGTCCAGCCATCTTCGAGTAATCGGGGAACATACATAAAAAAAAAATAAAAAAAAAAGGTTCCGACGAATTGAAAACCTCCTCCTTTTTGAAGTCGGCTAACAAAACAAGGTTTATCTTCACAGCACGGTTCAAACCATGAAGCCATTTTGTAATTTCGAACTTTCTGTCAAGTTATCATAACAAAACTGACAGAGGAGTAACGGATTGTCAGTTTTGTATTAAGAACTATAATTATGTCTAGCAGAGCTAGGTTCTTATTATAAAAACTGGCTCGATAGTATAATTAAACCATGTGACGGTTCAATCCTCGTTTATTAATAAGACCGTAAACGTCTTCAGTCTCCAGAAACCATACCAATCTTATTTTATAAACCACAACACATACGTTTATAACGCCAGTAACACAACAGCATCACCTTCCGGATTCAAGTATCACCTCGGTGTAACAGACATGCGTTGTTCATAACTCCATTGTGCACTCCGGTTATGTTCCGCAGCATACAACATTGTCACGACGTCTCACTTGATTTGTGATAAAAGTGTGTCGCTGCATGCACTTACTGTGAATGAACGGTGAATGTGGCACGCTTGTTCGAACACTTATCGACGCTATTGTTATGTCGCGATTATTTAAAATGCACTTTGGTTGTTGATTTAATTGTTGCGCTCAAGTTTGACGTTGATAAAATTGGGATGAAAAACCATTTACTTGTCAACTTTTAAACTTTTTTTGATGTGACCAGCGACTTTTGTGTTTAAATTGCTTTGTACTTAGTATCAATTAACACGCACACTCACTTAAAAAAACGTTTTAGTCATCAACAGTCTTGCACCGATATCGATAAAATGATTCGATAACACCTCTTACGAGTATTAACACCCTTCTAAAAATTTGTTATAATGTACTATTATTGTAAGAATTAAGTCAAAAAATTTCCAATTTTATTTTTAGGACTTAAATATCTTGTTAGGTAGACAAGACTTTATACCTAGAGCATAGCATACTACGTAGGTAAGTACTAATAACAATATGTTGCAATCGCCAATCCAAAATTGGCAAGCCAAGCGTTGTTCCCTTACCGCAACAATTAATTGAAGCGGTCTCATGTTAATAAGGTTCATGTTAAAGCAGAGGGTGTTAACGCACTGGTGATAATTAGAGAGATAATGCCATATGACGTCAAATCTGTGCATAGGATGTATGGCAGTAGTAAGTAGGCAATTAAAGTTATTATGGCATTAGGAGCTCCATTATTATGGTGTTTGGTTGTGTTTTTAAGCCTATCGCAGTCAAATCAAATCTGCCCAGCCTTTTCCCAACTATATTGGGGTCGGCTTCCAGTCTAACCGGATGCAGCTGAATACCAGTATTTTACATGGAGCGAATGCCTATCTGACCTCCACAGCCCAGTAACAGGGTAATACGATACCCCTTGGTAAGACTGGTTGTCAGACTTTCGGGCTTCTGACGACCCGTAACGGCTGTCGAAGATCCACGAATGACAGCCAGGACCAACGGCTTAACGTGCTTTCCGAGGCACGGAGGAGTCTTGGTATGTAAAGATGGTCACCCATCCACGGACCAACCCCAGCAAGCGTAGCTTAACCTGATGGATCGACCCGTACAGCTGTTATTATTGCTGCATCTGGTTAGACTGGAAGCCGACCCCAACATAGTTGGGAAAAGGCTAGGCAGATTGAAATAGGCCTTGAAACGTACCTGACAGTAATAACTATAATAAATGGTCGTTAGGAGTGTTCAATGGCGTGATTTTACTACATACATAATGGATAAACTCATTGTGTCATATAGTTAAGTCTGTAATAAGGATTAATGGGAACATCATATTTCCTACTAATATTATAAATGCGAAAGTTTAAATGGATGTATGTTTGTTACTCAATCACGCTAGAATGGCTGAAGGGATCTCGATTTGGCACAGAGATAGATTATAGTCTGGAATAGCACATAGGCTACTTTTTATCCCGGTAGTACGTTCCCGTGGGTTAATTTCTGAACTCTAAGCGGGCGAAGCCGCTGGTAAAAGCTAGTAGAAATATATTTTTGTAATTATTTGTAAACCAAATAAGTATCTATATAAATAATAGCTGCGCCCCGCGGTTTCACCCGCGTAGACCGGGATAAAAAATAGATGTTAGCCGATTCTCAGACCTACTCAATATGCTCACAAAATTTCATGAGAATCGGTCAAGCCGTTTCGGAGGAGTAGGGGAACGAACATTGTGACACGAGAATTTTATATATAAGAAAAAGAGAAGTCCTGACTGATTGACTGGCTGATTGACTGACTCATCAACACCCAGCCCAAATCCTTGGACCTAGAAACCCTTACCCTTACCCTTTATAGTGATAAAGGGAACCTCTATGCAAAATTTCAGCTTAGACAAGCAATAAAGAAGGAATTCCCGGTAGTATGTTCCCGGGGGATATTTTTCAACATCCACGCGGGCGAAGCCGCTGGCAAAAGCTAGTCTACCATAATTTTGAAATTAAACAAATATAACCAATTTCGAGGAACTTGGGGAATGACGTAGATTGCACGTTTGAAATCGTTTTTGTAAATAGTTAATGACAATGTACTTGACGTGTCCTCCTAAGGGTTAATTTTGCGTGTGGATTCCTGGAAATACATTAATTAATAAAACTAACAACCCGCCCATGCTTCGTAAGGGTGCAGTGCCGACATGTGTCATAAAGTCGAGATTTCTGTGACATTATGTTATGTTTATATAACATAACATAAAGAAAGAAAGAAAGAAAAATATTTTATTTGGGACACGCACAGGAAATACAGTTAAAAAGGAGCATATAAAAGTAACAAAATAAACATTAAAAAACAAAAAAAAAGAAATCAGACTAAAAAAAAAGAGACCTGTGCGAGGCCAAAAAGGCTTCCATCTCAGCATAAAGCTGCGATATTTAAAAAATAAATACCGCAACGCTGGTATTCTGATAGGGCCTGTGTGATGCCACGGACATACCCACAGATATCAATTAAAAATAGCAAGGGGAATAAAATCAAATAAAATAAAATACAAACACTAGAATACTTGAAAAGAAAAAAACAAAAACCGTCAATAAGGTGTAAAGTTCGACTCACGCTTGACGCCCGACGGTCCAACTTCACTTGTCTATGCTATAAACTATTGTCTATATTTCTACATAATATCACGTCTGTGAACCCGAAGGGTTAGGCAGAGGCGTACCTACCTATAGTAGTACCACCCATATTTCACCAGTTATGTTTAAGTCCCGTGCAATAGAGGGCGAGCCTTTTGCCATCAACCGGACACAAATCCAGACTCCGGTTTTCTATCTGGAGTTTCTTAGTAGCAGCTAAGTAATTCCTGATTGAAAACCCAATAACACTTTGCCTTACCTAGGAATCGAATCCAGGACCTCATGATCAGCAGCCCTTGCGAACACTAGACCAAGGAGGCAGTCACATTTCTGTGCTAAATCTAAGGCTAAATAATAAAATATTATCTACGTAAATAAAAAGAGAAGTCCTGACTGACTGACTGACTCATCAACGCCCAGCCCAAACCCTTGAACCTAGTTAGCTGACTTTTATACAGAGGTTCCCTTCATAATTTAAACAAGGAATAATAAGGATTTCCCGGTAGTACGTTCCCGTGGGATATTTTCCGATGACCACGCGGGTTGAAGCCGCGGGCAAAAGCTGGTACGTCATGATCTTGATGAATAAACCTTCCGGAATTAATGTTCTGGATAATGCTACAAACTGCATCTGTCTAGGTTAGAAGATCTTAGACGGTAACATAGACAGATACAAAAAATTAATTTGTATTATGCTATGTAATACGTACGCAAAATACGCGCATTGACGTGGAGTTGCGGATACCTGCCCGTATTACCTATATATACTAAAAGGCATATAAGTAGTATGGTTTCCTACAAAATGGTTGAGTTGGATGGTACTGATCCACGCGTCATGTTCGTGAACAGGCGCCGTCAGTTTAGACTGGTCATCTCTTATCTGCCAGGGCTTGTTTTTTTTAATTTTATATTTTGACTTGTTTTTAAGTCTTTTTTATTTTTTTTACATTGTTGTCACATGTAAAAACAACAAAAATAATGTACCCAGGATGTTGTATTATTTATCTTGATTTAAAAGAGTGTCCGTGGAGTTTCTTGCCCGTTCTTCTCCATAGAGTTCACGTTTTGAAATGTGCATCTAGCTTCAACTTTCTGACTAATTGACCGACTCTTTGACAATTCAAAAGTGCCTGTAATTGGTTTAATTGAAATAAATGCTTTGAGTTTGAGTTTGAGTAGTAGGTATTTGCGCTGTTGGGCACAGGTTCCACTACCATCTATTTACTCAACATAACTTATATTTTAGCGATTCAACAAATCAACCTAAAAATACAATTTTGCTAAAAATAAAACAAGACTTATCAAAACCTTCCGACATAATTATCAACTTTGACGTTAATAAGAAATCGATAATAATTTAATAAGCCCTTCTCAACTTTCTTTCTTCTTTTCTGTATTAAGATTAATCAATTTATTTTCAGCTATGTCAGAAGCATATTCTTTTCTTAGGATTATAAAATCAAGCCGTAAAAGGTGACGAAGGTGACAGCAATAAAGAAACCATTTATATATTACTGGACGTTTGAGGGCTGCCCTTAACAGCTGACAGGACTTTCAGTTTTTTTTTTTTTTTTTTTTTTTACTTTTACTATTGTGTTTTTAGTTTAGTTGGTGATCTTCCTGCACGAGTCACAATAAATACCTTTTCTTTCTTTGTTTCTTTAAGATTCAAGTGACCATAGTCCAACGGGTGAAATGTTGAATTGGCCAAGGTTAGGTTGCCCAAATTGCACTACTGGCGTAAAGATTGTCCAGGCATAACATTTAGCTTAGGTAAGTGTTCACTAGAACCCTAGTATAATAATGGACACTCTTGTATAACAAACTTATTGGTATTTAACTAGCTTTTGCCCGCGGCTTCGCCCGCGTGGATCTCGGGAAATATCCCGCGGGAACATAAAGGGAATCTCGGTGCAAATGTTCAGCTTTCTAGGTTCAAGGGTTTGGGCTGGGCGTTGATGAGTTAATCAGTCAGTCAGGACTTCTCTTTTTATTTTAGAGTGCGTTTCGTTTGAATGTATGATTGTACAAAATTCACAAAAATAGGTATGTAAAGAGCAAACGCAGACCTAGCTTCAGAGCAAAGAAAAACAAGTGATGACCTATTATGTTTTATGGTTTAAAATGCATGTTGTGTTAATTCTTAACGTGAATCATAAATAAAACCACTTACTGTAGTAACAGTACAATATTCATTATTTACAAGCTTCCGAAGTTGAGACAAAAACATGTTATTGTTTACTTTAGATTTTATGACAGCGAAAATAATATGTTTTTAATGTCATAGACTAGTTCAGTGAGTGTTGTCGTATCTCAAAAGATTCGGGCACAGATAATCTATTGTAATAAATGCATGGAATTGGATATTACTACGTAATAGTGGTGGAACAAGGTTAAAAGTAAAAACATATTTGCTTGATATAGAACTTATACCACGTACAGTTACGGAAAATTTAATCTCGGGAACCACCTATACCACGTTCGCGCAAGCGGATAAGAAATTAATATGCTATTGAAACAGCTGAAAATAAATTGGGATAAGGAATCTGCCCTTATCTCTATTTATTTGACTGAATGATGATGACTCTAGTATAATAAATGTTCCTCTTTTTGTGAGCCTCAAATAATTCCCATTTTAGTGTATACTAAAAAACCAAGTAATTGCGACCAACTTGGTTCATCACAGTTCTAACCTATCCTAACCCATTTGGTCGGGGTGCCCTAGCTTAGTTACTGCAACCAATTTTGAGAAAAGGCCAGTGTTAAAAAGAAGTCAATTCATTAAAGAAATCATACCTACATCATTATAAGGTTAATAAGTTTTTAGAGGATTAATTAAATATTTCCCATCAGCTTAGTTGGTGAGATGAAACAGAAAAGGGGAAGGCCGAATTTTTCAAAATTTTCACAGGATAGAATGTAGGCGGGACGAAGTCACTGCCAAAGTGCTAGTGTATAATAATTAATTAGTTACGAGTTTTAACACGAGGTTACGATTCCTACTTATGTGCTCATTTTGCTAGTATGTTCTAACATAACCTTAATCATTTTGATCCTTATCAAAGCACGTGGTAAAAACCACAAGTATGGCTGACTACTGCCATATTCATGTATCATCATCATTACTCTCCTACCCTCATCCTAATTTATTTGGGGTCGGCGTAACATGTATTTTTTCTTCCATACTTCTCTATTAGTCGTCATCTCGGTATTCACCCCCTTTCTAGCCATAATTATAATCTTTCACCACGGACTTGAAAAAAAAGAAGGACTCCGCGCCACGCGTATCGAAAGTGAAGCACCGTACCGATCTACGTGTGCGTGATTTGGCAAAAATGCCGTCGTGTCACGTAATGGTGGCCGGTCGGCATACTATGATGTAAATGTGTGCGTGAGGCGTGTTTGTACAAACGGTCCCGGCATTACTGTGCTTCACTTTCGATATGCGTACGGAGTCCTTCTTTTTTTTCTAGTCCGTGTCTTCACACAGTCCAACCATCGTTTCTTTGGTATTTCTCTACTGTTATAGCCATCCACGTTCATACTCAAACTGGCATTTAAGTATAATCTGTATTTATTCACTGTGTTAATGGCCTTTAATTTATACAACGTTGACATATAAGTCAGCCCGTGTTAACGCGATACTAGCGTGCAACGCTTGAAAAACTGAAATCTGAAATGCAGACTAACTAAACTCCGTTTTACCTACGACATGTCCTAGAATAATTAATTAGCATTTCTCAAATCGTAGTCGACATACTGAAATCGAAACTATGTAAACACAATTTAATTATGCCTTAAATATGCTACATTTTTAGGGTTCCGTACCTCAAAAGAAAAAACAGAACGTGTATAAGGATCACTTCGTTGTCCGTCTATCTGTCTGTCAGTCTGTCAAGACCCTTTTTCTCAGGAAAGCGTAGAGGTATCAAGTTGAAATTAATATCAAATACGTAGGTCTATAGTCCCTTAGAGCCCTAAAAAAAATTAAGCTTCTAGTCAACGCAATAAAAAAATACGGCCATTTATGCGACATATTTTGATACTCGCAAGTAAATCAAAACGTACAGGGTACTTCCCGTTGACCTAGAATCATGAAATTTAGCAAGAAGCAAGGTCTTACAGCACAAGTAAAGGAAAAGTCCGAAAACACTTAATTTGTAATTACAAATTAAGTGTTTTTGATAAAATTTTATCACATAATAAATATTTATTTTATGATTACAAACTTATAAATTTGCAGTTGGAGAATTGACCGTGACATATATCATGTATGGGAGAACTTGTTTTTCAACTATAATGTTAAGTTTGTTTTTGGGATACATTCTTTTGAACTACGGAACCCTTGACTGATACTCCTAGTGTCCAGCCATGATAATATTAGTTATGTAGTGACGTATTGGTACTTTCAACCGTTAATGTTTCCGTAATCTATATATTCCATCCTCTATCATATTACTACAGTTATTTTACTAAGTACCATAAACTATTTAGATATTTGTACAAGATAATATATAAATATGTATTCTAATGATATTGTATAAACGTAATATTTGTAGAGGATTCTTACGCAATAATTAAGTAATCAATTATACAACATAATATTAAACAATTATATAATATTAAACATAATTATTTATGCTTCAACATAATAATTATTGAAGTAAGGTACAATGTTCGCTGTATAATCTAAATTCATGTCTAAACCGCCACATGTTCAGTTCGTGGCTATAAAGTTAGCCTCTAATTAAACCCTAGTCTGTCCCCAACTTTATACACATTTTCAAACATTAATATAACTTTGCAACTAAATATAGAAGTCATTACTTACCTCCCCTTTATGACGAAGCATTTAAGTAGGTTACCGTGTGCACTATTCAGTCACTGCCCTCCTCTAATGTCACTGAACATTGTTTCATTAAAAAAAACACTTAAAAATATTACTCTACATTCTTAACACTACAGAACTATTCTAAACTAATACCTTATACTGTACTAATTTTAACTATCGAACGAAGTTAACACGCGACAGTAGAGCGAGCTACGGCGTAGCACCGCTACGGCGTAGGCGTCCGTACGCTTACAACGACCGAGTCCAACTGAATGGGTTTCCACAAGCGAATCCGTTTAGTAGGCTTTTAAGTACTTATTTTCTATTTGAGTCAAGTAATGAAGGTTACTAATGGGAAATTCGTAAATGACTAATCTGCGTTTGACAGATCGTGGAAACGAAGCATGAATCTGGTCACTTTGAGGATACAATGGATAAGGTAGAAAGTTTGAAACTGTGGAATATAGGTACATTGAATATTTATTTTTGGAACTCTTTCAATTGCTGAATTTCGGTGGGGAAATATTTGAGATTTTTTCTGAATGTGAAAGTTTGGGGCTTCGTGTATAGTACTTTTGGTAACCGTGAAAAAACGTGATCAATTTTCGAACAGGCCCAAGGTGACATCGCAAGGCATTTTGTATCTTATTTATTTGCAGTTAGAATGAAGAAGGAAAAAAGGATTTTTCCGACATAGTAACATGACATAATCCATTCAAATGTGAAGAGTGGGTAGAACATTGAAATGAAACGACAACAGTTTTACTTAGTTCGCGATATTATGAGCACTTAAGGCTTACTAGGTACTTAGATACTACTAGGTTTTTATTTTTAATTGACATAATTATTTTTTACTCGTACAAAAAATTACAGCAAAAATAATTTTTATTACATTTTGTGGGTAAGCTATTTGAAAAATTAACATAAATTTATATATTAAACCCAAAGTCTGTGCCCTCACGCTCACATGCGGTTTAGTGCTAAAACTGTAATCATCCGTAATTTAGTTTACTAAGCGATAGAAAAACGAAAATATAGGTTAGAATTGCGTGTCTACAAAGTTTTTAGATTAGAGCTCAAAAGTACTCACTAATTAAATGCTAATTTAGGAAAAACTTTGTGCATTAGGCAAAAAAGATTTTTGTAGCTTTATTTTTCCACCAGTTAAGATTTTTTACTTCATTGGTGTTAATTTTGATTCCAAATTCAAGTTGAACATTCTTTTCTGTCAATCCGACTGTGTCTTGATTGACTTGTTTCCCGTCAAAACTCAAAAAGACAAATAAAAGCTAACTAAACTAGTGACACAAATCAATACCTACGAGTGGATACGACACGAGTGTATAATTATTATAAGTCATTAACAAAATGAGTAACCGAGCAGCAAAAGCAGAGGAGCTCGTGGCTAAGTAATAACAGCCGCACGGGTCGATCCACCAGGTTAAGCTACGCTTGCCGGGGTTGGTCAGTGGATTGGTGACCATCTTTACATACCGAGACTCCTCCGTGCCTCGGAAAGCACGTTAAGCCGTTGGTCCCGGCTGTCATTCGTGGATCTTTGACAGTCGTTACGGGTCGTCAGAAGCCCGAAAATCTGTCAACCAGTCTTACCAAGGGGATACCAATATTACCCAATTACTGGGTTGTGGAGGTCAGATAGGCAGTCGCTCTATGTAAAATACTGGTACTCAGCTGCATCCGGTTAGACTGGAAGCCGACCCCAACATAGTTGGGAAAAGGCTAAGCAGATTGATTTATATTTTAACAAAATGAGTAACCACACGAAATAATTATACTTTCCTTAATTTATTACACTCGAAGGTCATTTGCTTTAAATCCACTAAAAAAGATTACTCATCGTACATTTATTTGAATTATAATTCCTATTAATGTTATTACACGTTTTTTCGCGGCTCTACTCGCATTTTAAGGCAAATAAGGTGAAATAGGTAGCCACATAAGTCAGAAATAACGTATGATACATGTTTTATACGAAACATTTCGATGTCTTTTAAAAAAACTTGTTGAAAAAAAGCATCACAACGGAGGTAAGTTTTTCCTCAATGAGCTGATGAGGTTATCAAACTTGATTTGTATACCTGAGTCATTCTTCTTTTTCATCGACAATGGCATGTCCTCTCTGAAAAAAAATCGCTCTTCTTCCTAAATATTCAATTCACAATATTTTTTTTTTCACAAAAATTCTTTTGTCAATACGACCGTTAAAATAATCTTAAACACTTCCGTTTTTATAATTACTCCTTTTTATAAAATAATTGTGACTTAATATTAAAAAATGTGACGGAAGTGTTGTCGGTAGAAAACAAACGTCCAGTGTAGGCGGAGGTGTTGTCGATAGAAAAGAACGTCCAGTGTGATGGAGGTGTTGTCGGTAGAAAATATCGTCCAGTGTGACGGAGGTGTTGTCGATAGGAAAAAACGTCCAGTGTGACGGAGGTGTTGTCGATAGAAAAGAACGTCCAGTGTGACGGAGGTGTTGTCGGTAGAAAATATCGTCCAGTGTGATGGAGGTGTTGTCAATAGAAAAGAAAGTCCAGTGTGACGGAGGTGTTGTCGGTAAAAAATAACGTCCAATGTGACGGAGGTGTTGTCGATAGGAAAGAACGTCCAGTGTGATGGAGGTGTTGTCGGTAGAAAAAAACGTCCTGTGTGACGGAGGTGTTTTCGGTAGAAAAGAAGAACGTCCCATCTCACAAAAATCGAATTATTTTCAAATCTATTCAATATTAAAACTCAAACATACAAACATATATGTTTGTTATGTACACAGTGGATGTAAGATTGCGTGTTCACTATATATTTTAAACTACGGCTTGTTTACGTATAGTAGCGTGGCCAATGCTTAGTCACGCACTGGGCATGCATGGCCAGTGACCGCGATCTCTAATTAATGTAATATTAGCTGACCGAAGTGGTTAAACTTGAATTTCACTAAGAAGCTTAGCCTAAACATATTCAGCCTACTGTAGGGACACAGGCCTCCTCTCGCGAATACACGACGCGACCATTCGTCTTCGGCGATCGCTTATATTAGGGCACAACATTTTGAGATCGAGCGAATACGCGATCTCTTTCGTGCAACGATCGCGTATTCGCGTGACGATCACTTTAAATATTTAAAAATTTATTTTAGAAGATTAATAAACGAAATCAAATTATAATACTAAAATCATCCTACCGCCGTATTTCTACGTTCACGTCGTAATAGGGCTAGCGCGCTCCTGAACTCTAGGGCTGTGTAGGTAGAGTTTACTTTGCCGAAACAGTTCTAGCATGATGAGCCAAACCAAAAGAGATACATAAACCCGCAAGGCAGCAGGTGGCGAACTGTTGGGGAGTAGCGACCCTACGAGGGTCCGTATCTCCCGGGAGAAGTGTTGTTCCTCACATCTGGCTTGCCTGACGGGGAACAAAGCTCCCACCTCTTTCTTGCCTTTATTGATTGGCTTCAGTGAAAGTTGGCAAGAGAAAACGTGCTTGGAGGAAGGAAGTATTCAAGAAGGAAGATGCTGGTAGATATCTTGACCATCTTCCAGTCTCTGTGATTGTTCTGATAGCCACAGAATACCTCTCCACTCCTCAAACACCTCAGAACATGTTGCCGCCTTGTCGCTACGACACTAAGTGCTAGCGACAGTTTCCGAAGGCCTATTATTGAGTGTGCACATCAAACCCTTTTTTTTTTTTTTTTTTTTTTGTGGATGGGAAATCATCAAATGACTTCTCCCGCTCTGGGCAGAGGCGGGAGGGCGTGTCAGACTTTTACTGACTAAAACCCACCCATGTTCCTTCAGCTGCCCGTGCCAGGGCCACGGTATCTCTTTCGAACTACCCGCGACCCCGGCGGCATCGGCCCAATTGACCCCGTCACTGCTGACATCTCTTTGAGGCGCGCGTGGAACACAACGCGCCGTCGACCCGGGCCTGGTCCTTACCGGACGGCGAGCTGCCCATTACTCGTCGTCCGCAAGCCCGCGCCTACGGTGGCCGGGAATCGGCAATCGATTCCCGCCGCCCAGGGCGTCTCCTACGGCGGCTAGGGGCGCGAGGGCGCGGCTGTTGCCTCTCCCTCACGCGTTCCGCTTCCTCCTTCGCGAGCATTACTGCTTCGCAGAAGGAGGTGACGGCTTCCCATGCACTCTCGCTCCGCACCATGGCCTGGACCAGGTTTGGACGCGAGAGATCGCCGCCGCCGATCGCCTCCGTGAGAACACGGCGGTGCTCCGCCCAAGCCGGGCAGACCTCCACTGTATGCTCCACCGTGTCCTCCGGGCGATCCACACAATGGTGACACCCGGGCGTTTCCTCCCGCCTTATCCGAAACAGGAACCTCCCGAAACAACCGTGTCCGGTGAGGACCTGCGTCAGGCGGAAGGTGAGGACGCCGTGGCGCCTCTCCAACCACTCCTCAAAGAGGGGACTTATCGCCGCAATTGTGGCGTGCCCAGCGCTGGGTTGCGACAATCGCACTCTCCATGCCGCCATGAGATCCCGCCGGAGCTCTGTCCGCTGTACCGTGATTTCTCGCGGCAGCGGAGTTACGCCCCGGCGTTTCACCTCCTCGCGCCACTCCCACACGTGCGCGAGGACTTTTGCCTACAGATCCCATGGCGGTAATCCGGCAAGGAGGCACGCCGCCTCACAGGAGACCGTGCGGTATCCCCGGACTAGCCGGATGGCCATGACCCTCTGGGACGCGTTCAACCGGCGGGCTGGTCGCAGCCTCAGGGAACGCGCCCACACCGGTGCCCCGTAAAGGGCCATGGACCGCACGACCCCCGCGTAAAGCCTCCGGCAGGAGGCGTTTGGACCCCGCACATCAAACCCTGCCATTTTATCCATGTATATGATACTAGCCAGCGGTTTTGCCTGCGTGGATGTCGGAAAATACCGGGAATTCCTTCCTTATTCCTTGTCTACATTATAAAGGGAACCTCTGTGCAAAATTTTCTAGGTCCAAGGGTTTGGACAGGGCGTTGACAAGTCAGTCAATCAGTCTGGACTTCTCTTTTTATTTAGATAAATAATATTGGTTAGGTAGGGGACATAGTTCGTCTATAGTTCAAGGTAACCAATCCACTATAGCCACTCAAACCCATAGCCCAATATGTTTTGTTTCCATGTTCTTCAATAGTCGTGCACCCACCGGGCGTTGTCCTTGGGTGCACTTTTTTATATAATAGTGCATACAGGGATAATCGTCGGTTAGTGTCTCATTTAATTCAAAACGACTATCTGGCTTCTGCGAGTTGGCTTTGGCCCCTCGTACGCCTTACAAAGTTCGAAGACATGTGACATCCACCAACCCGTACTGGGCCCGCGTGGTGAATTAAAGCCCACTCCCTCTCACAGAGAGGAGGCCTGCCTGTGTCCCAGCAGTGGGAAGATTATAGGTTGATTACGCTATGCTAATCAATAATAATACACTCTAATCAAATTTAATAATAGCCTTTTTAGACACAATCTACATAAAAAAATTCTGGTGTCCTGAAATACAGGCCTTACGCAGCTTAGGCACCAGTCTCCCCTGTATAATTAAAAACTTTATGTGTTCTTGATCGTATTTTGAAAATTTACTTTTATATTGTGGTGAGAAATAAATATTTATTTTATCTTATCTTTATCTTACATGGTCCTCATATTATCTGACCAAGATTATGTCGGTGGGGTAATTGCGTAATACACTAATAGTAGAAATCGGTTTCAGTTTGACAGTTCAACAACATTAATTGCGTTATTTACGTTGTTGAGCAGAAAATTGAACACTAGTTCTGCTTACCATTTTGTCTCAAGGTATTTAATTATTATCGAAAGTTCCATTCATACATTATCTCTATATATATATCTATCTAAGCAAAGAAAGGTAGGTATAATTATCACGATGTTGATGTAAAGTAAGCAGCTCAGTTTCAAACAATGATCGTTTAAATTAATTTGAAATATTAAGTTTCGTTCTTTTGAAGTTTAAATTATAATTTATCGCGTTAACACACCATTATTTGAATAAACGAAAATGTTTAGAAAGTAAATAAATATTGTGAAATTAATTACTAGGTGTGATAAATCATAATTACAATATACAAGCTAATACTAAAATATATAGATATATTGTGTAAATTATATATATAATAAAAAATAAAAAGGGGAAGAACTCATTGGCCATCACAAAATTCGTCCGCATTGCTGTCAATGGGAAAAGTGCCCAAAAGGCTGGCAGCATTGCCACCATAGAGTATAGTAGATTGCCACGTTGGATCTTTGGGCTAAAAATAGGCCAGCCCTCTGGTATTTACTTGATAAACAATGGCCAATAATAGACCAAGTTTAAAATCATCAGTGAATTGACAAAGAATTTCATTTAATACCCCGTTTACATTCAGCCTATAATCCACGGCAACTTGCAAGGAAATGGGAAATAAAATGATTGATGATGATTAGCAATTTGTTTCAAAATGACACCAACTCCGATCGATAATGTGTTAGGTTAGCTTGTGTTCAATTAGGGTGCAGGTCACTTTCATTGCTGTTGGCGTTGCCGCTTGCCTTGTCTGGCGATCCCCAAATTGGAGGTTTTTTGGCGGACATCAAAGGGCCGGCAATACAACGCGAGTGCGAATCACTATTTATGTAGATATTGCTCTCTCGCTCACTTGCTATCAAATTTCTACGTTCCCCATTGTTAGAAAGACATGTGACGAGGCAATGTAAACACTCATTTCCCTTGACGTTGCCACAGCAATATTTAGGGACATAATTCTGGCAGCGCGAATGTCAATGGCAATGGCTGAATGTAAACGGGATAAAAAAAAGCAACATTTATTGTACATGCGATAAGAACTTCTCTGGATAGTTTTAAAATATTTGTTTATTGCTTATATTATGTAAACGAATATTGTTGCAATCGCGGGCAAAACCTGGATGAGGCTGGCACAGGAGCGTGGGGATTGGCACAAGGAAAGAGAGGCCTATGCCCAGCAGTGGGTGAAGTCAGACTGTGGATGATGATGATGATGAAATTAATATTAAGATTATGGTAATTTACAAAAAAATTAAATCGACTACAAAAAGAAATTAACTTAAAATAAAATTATTAAATAACTTTATTTTCGGAAGTCGGTATCTTGGGATCTGTATTTTAGTTTTTTGCCACCGATTTTTTATTTTTAAGTAAAAACTGGAATATTTGATTGTATCAGGTAGGAAGTTAATAGTTTTGTTGTAAATATTGCACTAGAATTTGACCAGCGTTTTGAGATGTTTTGACTTTGACACCACATCCGTAGCACGTATCAATAAGCCAGGCCGTCAACACTTACACGTATTAGTCCATATCTTGAAAACTACTGAACCGATTTTGATGAAACTTGCACAGTTCCCTAAGTTGAAGTAAGGTAAGCCAGTAAAAATTGGTCACAATCCGATTAATAGTTTTGGAGAAATGCGTGGACAAACATACATACATAGGTACATCTATAAAAATGTTGTATATTTTTTTGAAAGCTTAATTCATTATCATAGTTATGTGAATACATTTTGCCAAATTGATAACCTTCTTTTTTGAAGTCGATTAGAAATACTAATATATCAACGCGGACGAAATCTAAACCAGTAAGATAGGTACCTATATTAATTTAAAAAAAAAAACTGCCTAATCAAAATCCAATAAGCCATAAAACATAAAAACTAAAATAATCACTTCTTAAAACTTCAAGAGCCAAAACAAAAAAGGTTATATATTCCCTTGTTTCACATTATGTGATTCAGTCACGAATATTTTACCATAATTGCTGCCGTAGAAGTCATGTTCGGTTTGACTATTCGTGACGAATTACTGAACACTTATAAAAGACCTAATTGGATAGTTTCATTATTGTACATATGTATATTGTGCCTATTACCTACAATAAAAAATAAATCGTATTTAGTAAAGCCCACTCCAGTAGGATATAATAAGGCTTATAATGACTGTGATGGTTATTACGAAGAATCAACATTATCAATGCAAGTACAATCTTTCAAGGCTTTTTCCTGGGAAAAGGTCAAACTTAATACTTTTTAATTAAAAAAATACAGGTCTTACCAATTTTGTAGTCATTTGTTTGCAAATAAAAGTATTTCAGAGCGTAACAGACCCATAGACCGACAGACCTACTTTTAAAGCCGTACATTGTCAGTCTTGTTTATGGTCACGTAACCCTACCATAAGTTCACGATACGTTTACGAATTGAATTTGATACTTCAGTATCAAATTCCTGTCTCTACACCCAGAACCCGAAAACCTGTCGTGGCCGAGGCCTAAAAGTTACGTAGGATCAAGCAAAAATTCATCTACTAGTCGAATTTAAGAAGTAATCTCTACTTCCAGAAGAGAGTTTAACAAACTATACTATAATGAATAATCTTCTAGAAGTAAAATATTTCGATAATTGTGTATGTAATGTGAAAAATAGATCAAAATACTTACTATCTGCTCTCAAAACGTATTTTAAACGTATCGCAATCACAAGTGAAAAACGTGTTTTCCATTCCGATACTTGAAAGTAAAATAATACTCGTATAGTATCCATAATTCCGTGCTTGTCTCAAAAAGTAAGTAGGTATACGCCTCCAAAAATCTACGACCTTTCTTACTGGAACTATACTACAATACTGTTACCGTTCGAAATACAACTTAAGAACTTCCACCACTTCTTTCTAGCACAAATAGTAGAAGTAACACCTACAACGTGTTACCTGCATGTCCTGTGGGTGTACTCCTGTACTGTAGCTGGCAGTTCTCAGCCATTTAGCCAGTGCACGCTTCCACAACACGGAGGGAACTCCGACACAATTATACGGAACACTATAATGTAGGAACTTTGCACTTTTAGAATTACGTGGACTAACAAGAATAGAAAGTACGGGGCCTATATGAAAGGCTTTGCCGTGGAGCATTACTGAGCTATAATGACAGGATCAAATACGATGGATGTACTGATTAACATTACAGAAATGTTTTCGTATTCTTCAGTAATTGGAATGTGAAATATCTGCACTCATGCCGTCTATTCTCGAAGTACCAAATATATTTTTTAAAACCAGCTTAAAAATATTTCATGATCTACATATTAAAAATCTTAAATTCAATCATTTACTGACAGACCGCTGGGTGTAGGTAGAGACATGAAATTTTGCAGAATAGTACAGTCAGCTACAAGAAGTCGCTAACACTGCTACTTTTTGACATCATCCAAAATTTAAAAAAAAAATTGATTGGACAAACTGTTTTTTTTTTTCGTTTGAGTTTCTTAACAGTTTAAGTACTACTTCTGTTCTGATTTGAATTAAATATTTTGCTTAATAATTAAGATTAAAAAACTGCAAGTGTTAATCGACTTTTGTTGCTGACTGTACCTACCTTACATAACCCCTAAAGAGGTTTAATGAAGGACGAAAGATTGTATGAAAGTTTGATTGCCGATGAAAAATCGCATAGGGTAGGCTTATACTATAATGTCTATAATCCGCTTTTTAAACTTTTCCTGCATAATCCGATTTGTGAAACTCAAAAATAACGTCTCACTTCCTGACAAAGGACTTACCTACTTAATTAAAACAATTAAAAGTTTGAAACAGCGAACTGAAAAATTAATCAAACGTTTCGAAAGGTATTTTTAATAATGCTTCAATATATTTTGTATGGAACATATGTAGTTTCAACTATGCGGTTACAAAGAGTTTTTACGTTATAAAAATTTTGTATTTATAATATTGAGGCTGGCCCAGAAAGAGATGGCGGAGGCCTTTGCCCAGTAGTGGGACATTATGGGTGAGAGGAAAGAAGAACGAAGCGGTCGTTAATGCAAGCATAATAAAATTAAACACAAACAGAAAACCGTGCAGTTAAACCTGTATTACCCAAAGGGCAAGGCAGAGGTGGGAGAGGCAACAGCCGCACCCTCGCGCCCCTAGCCGCCGGAGGAGACGCCCTGGGCGGCGGGAATCTATCGCCGATTCCCGGCCACCGTAGGCGCGGGCTTGCGGACGACGTGTAATGGGCAGCTCGCCGTCCGGTAAGGACCAGGCCCGGGTCGACGGCGCGTTGTGTTCCACGCGCGCCTCAAAGAGATGTCAGCAGTGACGGGGTCCAATAGGGCTGATGCCGCCGGGGTCGCGGGTAGTTCGTAAGAGATACCGTGGTCCTGGCACGGGAACTGAAGGAACACGGGTGAGTTTTAGTCAGTAAAAGTCTGACACGCCCTCTCGCTCTGCCCAGAGCGGGAGAAGTCATTTGATGATTTCCCATCCACAAAAAAAAAAAAAAAAAAAAAGGGTAAGGCAGACGTGTAGGTATCTATAATCTATAGTATATCCATATTTCGCCAGTTATATTTAAGTCTTATCTAATAGGGGGCGAGCCTATTGCCATCGATCGGGCACAAATCCAGACTGAAAACCCAATAATCCTTTGCCCGACCTGGGAATCGAACCCAGGACCTCATGCTCAGCAGTACCGCTTGCGATCACTAGACCCACGAGGCAGTATATAAAAAAATAGCCGTATAAACAAAAATTAAGTTGTTATTCACGAACAAAACTTAAAGAAATACAAAAGCAACTTGATGGAATCTAGAATGGCTTGAAAGTTAGTGGGAAATAATAACAGTGCTCGCAGTCATGAGCTTCATGTTTTAGGTTATTTTGCATTCGCCATTATTTCAAGCTGGACGGCCGGAACTGACGTGAAAAGGCTGAAAACTACACATCTATAGAAAATAGTATTACACAGACTATTATTTTGCACCTTCCTTTGTTTTGAAGTATTTTACTAAGGGCCTAAATGGAGCAGAATTTGTATGAAATCAAATATAATATTAGGTCTTACCTATGAAATTGCCGTTCTGCAGTACTGGCCATTTCAAATCAAAATAATTTTTGTTTGGCTAAGAATTCTAATTTCAAATTAATTTTATTTTAAAAACATGGAATTTTTTTTTCCAAAAGTAGTTTTGTTTATTGATTAGTGTTACATTTTCATCGCATTTCAATCTTTTTCGTCATCATGGATACGTTAAAAATTCGAGTAATTATGGAATATGAGTACCGTCGTGGTAGCAACGCGGCACAAGCGGCACGCAACATCAACGACGTTTACGGAGCTAACACTACAAACCAACGCACAACTTGTTATTGGTTTGCTCGCTTCCGTTCTGGAAATTTCGACCTGAAGAATGAACCTCGCGGTCGTCCGAAGACTTTGGTCGACAATGACGAATTAAAGGCGATTATGGAAGCTGATGATACACAATCTACGGCTGAATTAGCAGCAGCTTTCGACGTTAGCGTCAAAACAATATTGGTCCATTTGCGTCAAATTGGCAAGGTAAAAAAGCTTGACAAATGGGTGCCCCACGAACTCAATGATCGCCAGCGCGAAGTACGCGTCGAGACGTGCTTGCACTGCTCAACAGACACACAAATGAAGGAATTTTGAACCGCATTGTTACCTGCGATGAAAAATGGATTCTGTTTGATAACCGCAAGCGCTCAGCAAGTTGGTTGGATCCTGGTTCAGCACCTAAACTATGCCCTAAACGAAAACTTACCCCTAAAAAAGTGATGGTCACTGTTTGGTGGTCTAGCGCCGGTGTGATTCATCACAGATTCTTATCAAACGGGGTGAGCATTACTTCAGATGTGTACTGTGAAGAACTGAACACAATGATGGAGAAGCTGGCACATCTCCAACCAGCATTGGTCAATCGCTCGTCTCCGCTGCTCCTGCACGACAACGCGCGACCTCATACTGCACAGCAGACGGTCTCCAAGTTGCAAGAACTGGGGTTGGAAGCTCTCCGTCATCCGCCCTACTCACCAGACCTTGCGCCTACAGACTACTACTTTTTCCAGAATTTGGATAACTTCTTGGCGGGAAAAAAATTCAATACCCGAGAGGCAGTACAAAATGCCTTTGAAGAATTTGTTGCCTCCCGTCCAGCTGATTTCTTTAAGAAGGGCATCAATAAACTGCCACTGCGTTGGCAAAGATGCATTGATTGCATGGGTGATTACTTCGATTAATGCAAATAAAAAATGCATGAAAAAAATTCGTTTAAATTTTTTCATACAAAACGGCAATTTCATAGGTAAAGACCTATTAGTATTGTATAAGTCAATGCTAATTAGTTTAGTACCTTTAGTACTTAGTTCATTACCTATAAGTAGGAGGTACCTAATCATCTTTACATATTTTCTTTTTTCTTTTCTTAATGATTATTAGTGTCAAGAATCTAATTTGCTGTGCTTGTAATCATCTAAATTACTTTTGAATGTGAGGCCATAGCATAGCCACATAGTACTCAGAAGCGACTAATTGTACCTAAGCTACTTCAGTCTTAATAAAGGGTATCGTATTACCCCGCAATTGGGTTGTGGAGGTCTGATAGGCAGTCGCTCCATATAAAATACTGGTATTCAACTGCATCCGGTTTGACTGGAAGCCGACCCCAACGCGTCTTTACAAAATATAACTACCTTGTGGGAACTCCCCATAGGCTTTTGGTCGGATAAAGTTAGCATGAGGCTTTCAACATTTCTAACTACTAAATATAGACCCGGGTTGGAGTATCATAATCGGGTATATTTAGGATCTAGTATTTCATAGGTAAAGACCTATTATTTGTTTATATAATATTTGTTTGTGTGTTTTGTCTTTAAGTAGAGGCTTGATATTAGCTATTTTTTAGTATTACATTCTTTATGTCATTGTTTTGTTAGTCTGTAAGCCTTCTTTAAAATAAAATAAATTAATGTTATAAATAAATTATCTGCCAAGTAAGTTAATAGGTACGTAGGTGGTGAAACAGACCGGAACGAGTCGAAATTACATCAATTTAACTGTCAGGATTTGAAAATCTAATAAAAATACCTACCTATTGCAAAACAGCTAGACCGAACAGATGGAAAATAATAGCCAAGAAGGATTTTTGTATCCATTTATAACTTTTATCACTGCCCAACCATAAACATCAAGCCATTCAAGTAATCCCGAAATAGGATCCAAGGATAATGACTGTTATTTAATATCTGCCATATCAATCAAGCCATTCAGAAATAGGTAAACTATTGGATTTCCAAATTAACGTAGCACTGACGTAAGACCGGCTTCAAACAGAATTTCTGCTGTTAACTCTGTAGCTTACCTATAAAATAATTACGTTCCTATGTTTTCGTTAAAGAGAATATTAATTAAGGAGCCCGTTCCATTTTACGCTGTATGCATTTCATGTAATTCAGTATATTCTTGTTTTAGAAAATCGCCCCATCTGCAGTGTCTCTATTACAAAATATCATGCTTCGAGCTGTGTAACGCGGCTATCTACGAAAAATGTTGTTGAATAAATAGGACACTATAAAGATGAATGAAAATGGGAAAAGTTATCGGGATACATCCTAGGAACTTACTAATGTTTAACGGGAATATTAGTAGTATTATGAGGAGCTCGTGGTGAAGTAATAACAGCCGCACGGGGCGATCCCTCAGGTTAAGCTACGCTTGCCGGGGTTGGTCCATGCATGGGTGACCATATTTACATACCGAGACATCTCCGTGCCTCGGAATGCCGTTAGTCCCGGCTGTCATTCGTGGGTCTTTGACAGTCGCTACGGGTCGTCAGAAGCCCGAAAGTCTGTTACAACCAGTCTTCCAAGGGGTATCGTATTGCGAGGACCGGGTGCTGGCCCTGGTGCGGAAGGAGCTGGCTGCCCTCAACAGGCGGTTCTCCGTCCTGGAGGGCATTGTCCTGCGGCCCCCGCTAGCGGCGAGCCGTCCGGCCTCGGGCCAGCCAAAGGCGGCTTCGTATGCCGCCATGGCTGCCACGGCCAAACCAGGATCGGCGGGGCCAGCGAAGAGTGCAACTGTGCCCGAAAAGGTACCTGCGAATGCCCCAGCAGTGGCCGTGGCGGCGACGCGGCTGCCCCCGCCTCCTAAATCTCCTCCGGCTGACGACGAATGGCAGGTAGCCGGGGAGAAGAGGAAGGCAGGTAAGGCAGCAAGGGCGGCCAAACGAAAAGAGAGGCGGCGGCGGCGCAAAGAGCGAAACGTCGCGGCGAGGTTATATGCCCCGAAGTCCGCAGCTGTAGTGATCACACTACAGCCGGAAGCGGAGAAGAAGGGCGTGTCCTACCGCGACGTGCTCACCAAGGCGAGGGCGGCGGTGAACCTGGAGGAGCTCGGGGTAGTCGATGGCATTCGAGTAAAGGTCACTGCGACCGGGGCTCGGATGCTGGAGATTCCCGGTGCGGCCAGTGGCCCGACCGCTGACGCTCTAGCCGAAAGGCTTAGGGCGTCCTTAGATGCGGACATGGCCCGAGTGTCCAGACCCGCCAAGTGCGCTGACATGCGCATCCTGGGTCTGGACGACTCAGTGACGGACGGAGAGGTGGTGGCCGCCGTGGTCAAGACTGGGGGGTGCGCCTTCGAACAGGTGAGGGTAGGCACCATCCGTCCTGACTCCACGGGGATGCGAGCCGTTACGGTGAGCTGCCCCGTGTCGGCGGCCCAAAAGATAGCTGGGGAGGGCCGAAGGTTCCGGGTGGGCTGGAATTCCACGCGTGTAAAATTGCTGGAACCCAGACCTCTGAGGTGCTTCCGTTGCCAAGTGGGCAACCACGTCGGAGTGAAATGCACCTCGGAGGTGGACCGCAGCAGTCATTGCTTCCGTTGTGGTCAGCCCGGTCACAAGGCCGGATCGTGCAATGCCACGCCGCACTGCTATTTATGTGCGGCAGCTGGCAAGCCGGCCGATCACCGGGCTGGAAGCAAGGGCTGTGGTCCATCCACTAAAGCCCGGAGCAGGGGCAAGCTCTCTGCCACCGCCGTCACTGCCGCAGCCGCCGCCACAGCCGTCGCCGTTGCCGCCTCCACTGCCGTCGTCGCCGTACCCACTGCGGCAGGGCCCACACAGGGGGCTCAGGGAGGGGGTGAAATGGAATGTCAGTAATGGCTCCATTACGCCTCCTCCAGGCGAACATCAACCACTGCGCCGCAGCTCAGGATCTGTTGCTCCAGAGCATGGCGCAGTGGTCGATTAACATCGCCGTGGTCGCTGAGCCGTATTTTGTCCCGCCCAGTAATTACTGGGTGGAGGACCTGAGCGGCACAGTGACCCTTATTTCGTCGGCCGCCGCCGGTACCCTGTCCCTCGAAGCTGTGAAGAGAGGACAGGGTTGCGTTGCAGCACGGTTCGGGGAGATTGTCGTGGTAGGGGTATACTTCTCCCCGAGCCGAACTCTCGCCGAGTTCCACAACTCCCTTGCGGAATTGAAAACCGTCGTCGTCGGGTTCCGTTCCCTTCCCGTGCTCGTCCTCGGGGACTTCAACGCCAAGAATGTGGCTTGGGGTTCCCGGTATACGGACACACGGGGTAGGATGGTGGAGGACTGGGCTCTAGAGACAGGCCTGATCGTCCTAAACCGGGGTTCTGTCCCCACGTGTGTGCGGATGCGGGGCGAATCAGTGGTGGACATTTCGTTCGCCAGCCCCGCTCTGTTGCCGCATGTTCTTGACTGGCGCGTCATGGAGGGGGTGGAGACCTATTCCGACCACCGGTACATCCGGTTTGATGTCTCCGCCCAGACCTCGAGCGCGCCGGTCCGACAGGCCCCGAGTGGTCCGCGGTGGGCGCTGAAGCAGCTGGACCGGGAGCTCTTCCTGGAAGCCTCAATCGTGCAGGCCTGGATGTCACCACCGGACAGGCCTGCTGACGTCAATGACGAGACGGAGTGGTTCCGGGAGGCCATGTCCGAAATATGTGACGTGGCAATGCCCCGGGTCCAGCCCGGACGCGCCTGGCGCCAGGTGTACTGGTGGTCGCCAGAGCTGATGGCTCTGCGCGAGGCATGCGTTGTTGCGCGGCACCGGTACACCAGGCACCGCAGGCTCCGTATCCGCCCTCCGGATACGGAAGCCATTCAGACGGAGCTGTATGAGGGGTACAGAGCGGCGATGACTGCCCTCCGAGCGGAGATCTCGCGGGCCAGAGGCCTGGCTCGCGAGGAGTCGCTGGGGACTCTGAACAGAGATCCGTGGGGACGCCCCTACAAAATGGTGCGGGATAAACTCCGTCCATGGGCTCCCCCGCTGACGCAGAGTCTCCGGCCGCAGCTCGTGGAGGACGTGGTGAGCGCTCTGTTCCCTTCGCGAGGGGAACATACTCCCCCGCCCATGGCTCCGCCTCCTGCGGTGCCCGATGCGGACCACATCACCGACGACGACGACGATGCTCCGGAAGTGACCGAGGTAGAGCTGAGAGCGGCGGTACGTAGGCTGAGTGCCAAAAATACCGCCCCAGGACCCGACGGCTTGCCAGGAAGAGCCTGGGTTCGGGCCTTTGGGGCTCTCGGGCCTCGACTTCCCACTTCGTTGGAAGACAGGGAAACTGGTCCTCATTAAGAAGCCGGGGCGCCCTGCGGACTCTCCGTCCGCTTACCGGCCCATCGTGCTGCTCGACGAGGTGGGCAAGCTCTTTGAAAGAGTCATTGCAGACCGCCTCGTTGGGTGGCTGGTGCAGGAGGGGCCGGATTTGGCGGAGAGCCAGTTTGGTTTCCGCAGGGGGCGCTCTACGGTAGACGCCATCATGCGCGTGCAAGCCCTCACGACGGGGGATGCTGTGGCCCGGGGTGGGGTCGTCTTGGCGGTGTCTCTAGACATCGCCAATGCCTTCAATACCCTGCCCTGGAGTTGCATCAGGGAGGCACTCCGGTATCACCGGGTGCCAACCTACCTCCGTCGAGTGGTCGAGGCCTATTTGACGGACAGGACCGTCATCTACCCCGGTCATCAGGGAGAGTGGAACCGGCGAGAGATGTCGTGCGGTGTCCCACAGGGATCTGTCCTGGGGCCACATCTGTGGGACATCGGGTACGACTGGGTGCTGCGCGCCGACCTCCCTAGCGGCGTCAGCGTTGTATGCTACGCTGACGACACGCTGGTCCTGGCGCAAGGGAGGTCGCACCAGGCGGCGGCCGAACTAGCGACACGCGGGGTTGCGACAATCGTAGAGAGGATCCGGCAGTTGGGACTCGAGGTGGCCCTGCACAAGTCCGAGGTCATGTGTTTTCATGGTCCTCGGAACGCGCCACCGTCGGGTTCCCAATTAACGGTAGGAGGGGTTCACATCGGGGTCGAGTCGACGATGAAGTACCTGGGACTCGTCCTCGACAACCGGTGGAACTTCGTGGAGCACTTCCGACGTTTGGCTCCCAGACTGGAGCGGGCCGGGGCTGCCTTGAAGCGGCTCCTGCACAATCTGGGGGGTCCAAACGCCTCCTGCCGGAGGCTTTACGCGGGGGTCGTGCGGTCCATGGCCCTTTACGGGGCACCGGTGTGGGCGCGTTCCCTGAGGCTGCGACCAGCCCGCCGGTTGAACGCGTCCCAGAGGGTCATGGCCATCCGGCTAGTCCGGGGATACCGCACGGTCTCCTGTGAGGCGGCATGCCTCCTTGCCGGATTACCGCTATGGGATCTGGAGGCAAAAGTCCTCGCGCACGTGTGGGAGTGGCGCGAGGAGGCGAAACGCCGGGGCGTAACTCCGCTGCCGCGAGAAATCACGGTACAGCGGACAGAGCTCCGGCGGGATCTCATGGCGACATGGAGAGTGCGATTGTCGCAACCCAGCGCTGGGCACGCCACAATTGCGGCGATAAGTCCCCTCTTTGAGGAGTGGTTGGAGAGGCGCCACGCCGTCCTCACCTTCCGCCTGACGCAGGTCCTCACCGGACACGGTTGTTTCGGGAGGTTCCTGTTTCGGATAAGGCGGGAGGAAACGCCCGGGTGTCACTATTGTGTGGATCACCCGGAGGACACGGTGGAGCATACAGTGGAGGTCTGCCCGGCTTGGGCGGAGCACCGCCGTGTTCTCACGGAGGCGATCGGCGGCGGCGATCTCTCGCGTCCAAACCTGGTCCAGGCCATGGTGCGGAGCGAGAGTGTATGGGAAGCCGTCACCTCCTTCTGCGAAGCAGTAATGCTCGCGAAGGAGGAAGCGGAACGCGTGAGGGAGAGGCAACAGCCGCGCCCTCGCGCCCCTAGCCGCCGTAGGAGACGCCCTGGGCGGCGGGAATCGATTGCTGATTCCCGGCCACCGTAGGCGCGGGCTTGCGGACGACGAGTAATGGGCAGCTCGCCGTCCGGTAAGGAACAGGCCCGGGTCGACGGCGCGTTGTGCTCCACGCGCGCCTCAAAGAGATGTCAGCAGTGACGGGGTCAATTGGGCCGATGCCGCTGGGGTCGCGGGTAGTTCGAAAGAGATACCGTGGCCCTGGCACGGGCAGCTGAAGGAACATGGGCGGGTTTTAGTCAGTAAAAGTCTGACACGCCCTCCCGCTCTGCCCAGAGCGGGAGAAGTCATTTGATGATTTCCCATCCACAAAAAAAAAAAAAAAAAAAGGGGTATCGTATTATCCAGTTACTGGGTTCTGGAGGTCAGATAAGCAATCGCTCCATGTAAAATACTAGTATTCAGCTGCAACCGGTTAGACTGGAAGCCGACCCCAACATAGTTGGGAAAAGGCTAGGCAGATTGATTAGTATGAGGGTTATTATGTTGCTCTAGTTCATGTGTTTAAAATGCTCTTACTTTTTTTCCTAACTAACTGTATAAACCTACTTGTAAATGGATAAATTATTACCTTTAATAGTTTAGTTTTTACTCAACTTCAATTTTAGTTACCTCTGCATTTGTGACACTGGACATTCTTACTCACAAATGTGGTTATCAAACGACCTTTTGTGGGACCCGGACCACCGATTATAGTATTGTATGTTCACCCGAAGGGCTCTTACATTATATCCTATTAAGGCTCTTTTGTGGTTCTCTCCAGGACGATGAAAACAACAGGATACGATGGGTTTTCGACAGTTTAAGTGGGATTCTATGTTGATACATTCCACCAGGGAGAGCACAACATTAATTTTAAAGTTTAATATGGGCGCACCGCAACGACAGTGCGAGGGCAGAGGCACCTGTTAATTATTCCGCAGGGTATGTGCGTGACAGAAAAAAGTTATAAAAAAAACTCTTGTTGTCTAGTCTGTGTATATATTTTAGTATTAGGTACGTTTAAACTTTTTGAGCTGGGGAATTAAAGAAAACTGTAAGGGCAATGACCTATGCTGGTAAATGACTAAATGAATAAGCATTTTTGTAGGGTTGCTGGTAGTGTAAATAAAGCCCCGTTGGACTTGATGATAATTTATTGGAAACTTAACTGATATTACGTTACACGTTACTATAATTAATTTATCATGTGGCAACCCTAAGTGGAGGGATGAAAGGAACTGCGTAGCTATCGCCCTTCAGACCTCCCCTAGCTGACTAGTTCCTGAAGACGATGCAGGAACTATATTAGGCTTATAGCCACGCAGTCCCTTTCATCCCTCCACTTAGGGTTGCTTCATGTTTTTTTTTTATTTTCCATTGGTTAATAGATTCCAAAAGATGGGTAGGTATACCTACCTGACAATTTCAACGCAGACATACCTATTTCATAACATCGATTGCAGTTAAGGTGATTGCACTTCGTCTGCCTATAAATGGAACCACTTCGGCGAAGCAATCGATGGAACTCAATATGCAACTAAGAAATGAAGAAACAACTAAAGTAGGTATTTTAAGTTCGCAAACAGATGTATTTAAATTTAAAGGCCATTACACCATGACGGTAACCGCATGCAATTAATATACCTAACAATATTCTTTGTCTAAACTGATAAAACTTTTTTACAAAAAAAAACAGCCGACTAGTGTTTTTTTGGAAGTCAGTTTTTTTTTTTTTTTTTTTGTTTTTGTAAAAAAGTTTTTATTTTTCACTTTTTAGTGGGTCAGTTTAAGATTTATCTAAGTTATAAAAGCCTAATGTCAACTGCTCATCACCTATTACAAAATATTGCTTTTCCCGATGCAGGGATGTTAATTGTTGAGGAGTTCTCCTAGGAGAACTGTCACCATAAATAAGATCACCATCCACTTCAACATATGCATTGTGACGAGCATAAATTGCTTAGTAACCTTGAAAGTAATCGAATCGCAACCCGTGAAATACTTAGGTATAATTGAGTAGTTCTGATGGCCATCTGTGGTCTTCATCATCAGTTCCACTTCACCAAATTGTACTTTCCGAGAGCAAATGCACGAGTTGTTATAAAAAATACCCGAATCGCCATAATAGGTGTGCCTATAAATTTTTAGGGTTGCCCTCGATTTCCATGGGATCCCTTCATCAGATTCAGACTTGGTGACAATGTAACTAACACTTCGAGAAACCAACAAAAAAAGGAATTTTCAATATCGGTTTACGATTGACGGGAAAATCGCGTAACAAACACAAAAAAAAAACATACAGTCGAATTGAGAACCTCTTCCTTTTTTGAAGTCGGTTAATAAAATGACACCCAATAGAGCTTGTAGTCAGAAATGACGAAGAAATACCTACGTACCATATTTGTTCGTCAACCCTGACACGTTCATAGCATCACTTTATCAACAGTGGATCCTGGATTTATATTTAAGTTACTGTAACATTAAAATTCACATGTATTATACTCATGTCTGAGCAAGTAAGGCTAGTTCAAACAGGCGCGACACGTGATATAATCGCGCACGACCCAAGGCAACGCGTGTCAAACTCAAAGCATTTATTTCAAATAAACCAATTACAGGCACTTTTGAACTGTCAATGGGTCGGTCAGTCAGAAAGATTGAAGCTAGTTGCCCATTCCAAAGCGTAGTAGGTCCCTATGGAGAAGAACGAGCAAGAAACTCCACGGACACTCTTTTAAATCATAATGTTTTTACAAAATATTGATTACATCGTTCATATTGAAAATATACATGTGAGAACAATGTAGAAAGACGTGCACGTTAAAATGCGTCCGTAATATAAAGAAAAAAACTAAAAATACTAAATTAAAAATTAAAATTAAAAATAAGCCATGGCAGCTAAGAGACGACCAGTCCCAACTGACGGCGCCCGTTCATGAACATGACGCATGGATCAGCATCAATTAGCTCAACCATTTTGAAGGGAACTTGTGTCGCGCGACAAGCGTTCCCTTTGTGTCGCGCGCGATTATATCGCGTGTCGCGCCTGTTTGTAGGAGCCTTAAATGATTATCTTATCTTATCTTAGGCACAAAAGAAGTTTTATTGTTATGGTGACGTATGGGTGTTTAGTGTCCTTGAAAGCGCTTAGGCAAGCCTCAAGACATGGCATTTTTTTGTATGAGCATTGAGTGTAGTAATTGTTAAAATATTAGCCGTGAAATAAATCAATATGTATGTAAATAATAGAATAATTTGACCGCATGCTGCCTCGCGATACACAAATACTCATTTGATGTGTGATTGATACATTTGAGGGTAATTAGTTGCAATTGTACAACTTTTGTTGGGCGAGAGGTCCTACTATAATAATAATATGATCAGCGGTGGGATGATATAAGTTGTATAATTAGTTCTGTACAAGAGTAGTAACACAGTATAATAATGATACAGTAATACATCTTCATAGAAAACGGCCGAAATGACGCGCTTCGAAATCTCAGTTTGTACCAGTACGCAACAGTTCGAGCGTGTGGCAGTTAAGCACAGACGGGCACGTATTTATCTACCGAGCGGCCGTAGGTAATTAATTCGAGGTCATTGCCCAGATAAACCACTGTAGCTTTATTATTCTGTGGTAGTAAGTATCAAATTTAAGGCCCTACAAACAGGCGCGACACAAATGCACTGCTCGTCGCGCGACATGCGGTGCCTTTGTGTCGCGCGCGATTATAGCGCGTGTCGTGCCTGTTTGAAGGAGCCTTTACTCAAGCTTTTGAAAAAATAGCATGGTTTTTCGAAGACTACCAATGAGTAACTGAAGAGGAAAACGTCCGCGTGGTATACCTGTCTCAAACGTCGGGATGCATTCCTAAAGAATATCCTAAAAAGTAATATTAAAAGAAGAAGGGGAATGAGTTGACCGAGAAAAAATTAAGGAGAAAGAGGAGGTCGTGGGTCACGATCAGAGGGCCATCAATAGACAGACCTGCACCCTAATTGCGTAACACATTATCAATCGGAGTTGGTTTCATTTTGACAGTTCAACAACATTCATTGCGTCATTTACGTTGTTGAGCAGACAAATTTTTCGAACATGTGAAGCAATGGATTAGCAATTTGTTTCAAAATGAAACCAACTCCGATCGATAATGTGGTACGCAATTAGGGTGCTGGAAAGTGGTAGACCAAAAATACTAGTAACTCTTAGGTAGTAAAATATATCTAGTATAAAGTATTAGTCATCTGTGTTTATGATTTATTAACAAAGCTGGTACAGATACCACCAAAATATTTAACACCTCTGAACCAGAAAACTTTATGTTAACAAAGTTGTGTTGCAATGCAACTGCCTGCTGTTTCAACATAACAACCAAAAAGGGGTTTTGTATTCATGCAGTAAAATAAACGCTGGTAACGTAGCGAGCCGAGACAGGTGGCAAGTGATGTATGACTAACAATGTTCTTGTTCTACATTCGCGAATTCGTAAATTCAATTTTTGCATAACAAATCCTTGAGCTCCAAAGGCGCTTGTCATGGAGAATATTACTACGTACATGTTTTGCTGGAGAGTGCTGAGTTATTGCGCCTTTGAAACCTGTTTTATTTTCATGTCAAAATATAAATACAAAGTGGTTAGCGCCACTAAAAAGCACCTGTAACATCAGGGTACCTCGATGCGTTGCTATTGTTGCTAGCTTTCAGAGAGAGCTATTTGATCATAGACGTATAAAAAAAGGCGGACAGATTCTCGCTAACAAAAAACTGTGTCTATCGGAGTCAGCCAGCTCGCTGTACCTACAGGTGCTGTACGTACGCACACATTTCACAAGACATGCTGTATTTTTACCTTTTTTTTTTTTTTTTTTTTTTGTGGATGGGAAATCATCAAATGACTTCTCCCGCTCCGGGCAGAGCGGGAGGGTGTGTCAGACTTTTACTGACTAAAACCCACCCGTGTTCCTTCAGTTGCCCGTGCCAGGGTCACGGTATCTCTTTCGAACTACCCGCGACCCCGGCGGCTTCGGCCCTATTGGACCCCGTCACTGCTGACATCTCTTTGAGGCGCGCGTGGAACACAACGCGCCGTCGACCCGGGCCTGGTCCTTACCGGACGGCGAGCTGGCCCATTACTCGTCGTCCGCAAGCCCATCGCGGCGGGATTTCATCGCGCGCTGGATTTTCAACTCTCGTTGTTGAACCAAGCTTGGAGAATCCAACTTAATAACAACAGAGTGCATTCTAGCGCGTCGAAAAAACCCACTGTTGGATTTTCAACACTCGGCGCTATGAAGAGTGTTGAAAATCTAGTGCGCGAAATTAAATCGTCGCGATATCTTTACGTCCGTGCGAACTTCGACTTACGAATGGTTGACTGATGTGTGGATGTGTGCGTGCCGGACTGTAAGTACAGCGAGCTGGCTGACTCCGATAGACACAGTTTTTTGTTAGCGAAAATCTGTCCGCCTTTTTTTATACGTCTATGTATTTGACTGATAAATACCTACCGAAGAACTTATGTCAACGAAGAGTTTTTCTCCTTTATGAAATGTATTTTTTTATGCAGGATCTTTACCAAACTATTCAGAAGAATGTATATATCTAATAAACAAACACAATTCCGTAATATATACAAATAATACAAAGAACGCATAAAATTAACAATTAAAAAACTTCCAAATTTGAAATGCCGAGTCCCATAATCGAACGCAACCCAAAACTTTTAGCGTACCAATTTGTATGAACAACTGAACACGGTCACCTACATATGACACGATTATAGCATGCTATGTGTGTATAGCAAACATTTTCGGTGGCAACGGTCCAGTGTAATCGACACTGTAGCAGCTGGCGTGTCGTGTGATAACCCCGGATATTGTGCCAGTTAGACGGCAGACTTCGAGCCCCTCCAATACATGACGAGCAAGTCAGATAGCTCTCATTTTATTTTAGCCCTAATCGATATTAGAGTAAGGGCCTACTTCACGATATCCGAATAGCCACTACTTACTGAAATTCAAAAATGGAATAGAATTTGTATGAAATTATCTGTCAAGTAAGTTAATAGGAACATAATTAAGTGTTGAAACAGGCCCTTAAACGAAATTTATTACTACAGGGTTATTTCGTAGCGACATCTATATGCCTTTAAAAGTACTACGTACTCAGAAGTTGAACTCCAAGTTAGGATGGCGCCACAAAAACACTGACGGCATAGATTACTAGTTCCTACATCACACAAACAATATTTGGTAGGAAAGTTGTATAAAACAAAGATGCTAGATGTCGTGCAGTGCAAACAACACCTGATTTCTGGGGTCCTATTCGTCGAAAGAAAAACAACCATACTTAGGGATCTCGCGCACTAAACGGCCACGACCACGACTAAAGGTCGCAGTGACCAGGTAAACTATAGAAACCGATACGAATCGCGTACTTGGTCGCAACGGCCAGCTAGCCGCAGATCGAGCCGGTACGACCAAACTATGTAGGTATAGTTAGCTATAAGCGCCCACGCACTGTTTCTGTGACCGCGAATGCGAGCCGGGCGGCCGTAGTTGCTGTGCTCACTAGTTTGCTGAGCCTGTGTGCTGTGCGTACAGTGCACGAGTGAACACGCTTCATATTGTTCTGCAATTTGTTTTTGCAATGAGTTTTGATACAGATTATTCATTCATGAAATAAAGAACCGACCAGCAACTTAGAATTTAAGTAGTGAAGAATACAGCAATCTTAATATTAACAGTAAACAACGATGCTGGGAGGAATTAATTATTTGGTGGGAAAAAAAACACTACAAGAGAGAAAAAATCAGTACGTTACTTATTTTGTATTATTAAACAGCGTTTCCATGATAATCAAGTGAAATCACTGCGTAATTGCGTGTTAGAAATGTCAAAATGTAACAGAAATGCGACTATATGTTGACGCGGTAGGGCGAATCTAACGATTTAACTCTTTACCACTGTCATCATTTTTATGAGAGCCGTTAAGTGCGCTCACCGCTCTTCTAGGAAATCTTAGCTTATAAGCTTAACCGTTTTGAATACTAAGAAATTGTCGCGTTCTTCTATTACTTGTGCCTGGTAAATTATATAACGTTTCCTCGAATTGACACATTATATTAATTTCAAGAGGTCAGTGAATTATAATTTTTTGTCATGGCTGCCGGCAATGTAAGATCTCGGTAACCTATTGAGAACAAGCCGAGAACCATTTGTTTTAATACTGTTGTTCATCACATGTATTCTACTCCACTGTCCAATCATTCTTAAATCACGCTGGCCTGCTTGCCACGCGACCTGCCAAGCTGCTTGCTTAATTGCCTTGTGATGAGATTGCCACATGTACAGACGCCAGCAGGTCAAGCCACCCGAAACTCAAATTTTCCCAATCAACCTTGAACCTAATGCTTTAGCGATAAAGATGAAAATCTATTAAATAAATTTGACAAACTGTAGTAGCTTGATGTGCTGGCGTCTGTACGATGAGAATCCCTACGGTTACCATGTGCTCACTTCATGATGAATCACTCTAAACCGCTAAGATGTGTGTGAGCTTCCTCCACTTTTCCATGTTTGCCTTAGGCTTACAGACATTCTGCCTGGCTGGAAAACTCTGCACGCACCGCATGGGGTTACTTACAAGATTTTTTCCTGAAACTCACGGGCGCTCCCTCTGCGCTATTTTCCAGGATTCTGCTAATCGGCGACTGTCGAGCCCACTTCTTATTAGTGCCGTTACGTCTACACGCGTCCGGACGAATGCGCTAACCGCATCTCACTTAGGGCAATCACCTAGGGCACGCCTGCCTATCCACCCGCGCTGCCCGCCTTGACGGAGCCTTGGCGAGCGCTGCAAGATCCAAGTCGCCCTCCGACTCCAATCTGAGGTCCTGATGCATGTGGCTACTACCCTCCCCTGCTACCGCATCACTATTTGGCGCCTGAGGCTGCGTGCAGCATCTACGGAGTTTCCTAATGGACTAAGCCCAGGGCAGTACTTAACCTATATTCTACCTACAACCAGTGAAAGACCCTAAAAGAACCTACCCCCTAAGTTTCTGTGCTCGTGCTCTGAACTAATAAACGTGTAATTAAGTGAGATCTTGTTTAAATCTAGTCTACCTTAATGTCCCCGCTTACTACCTACTAAAGCACTACACCACAGCCTACTGCCAAAACTTTTGTGCCAGCGCTTTATGGTTCAAGTACACCCAGTGGGCCTACAACGCTCTTCGCATACAATACAATAAGGTCTTTAGGATTCTGGTGAGGCTCCCTCGATTCTGCAGCTCGCCGGGCATGTTTGCTGACGCAAGAGTCGAAAACTTTTATGCCATTATGCGTAAGAAAACAGCTTCTCTGATGCGCCGGATTTGTGGGAGCGCCAACGGAATCATAAAGATGATTGCTGAGAGGCCAGAGACTGCAGTGCTGGGGAGATTCATCAAGCTCCGTGTGACGAGATGACATTGTGAATTTGTGGTAATTATTTTTGACATGTGTGATTTTATTATTTGTATTTTGAATTATTTTTTATTTTATTACACCTCGTTAATTTATGAATGATGCAATACAAACATAGTTTTTAAGACTTTGTAACTAACAATTATTATGGACATTAATTTATTCATTTAATTTAGGGCTGATTTTTAATGTGCGTGTGGTGTGAGGGCCTGTTTATTAAAACTCTTTGAAAATATGCTTAGGATTTAGTGAACATTCCCAAACAATTGTGAAAGTTGGAATCAGATTTTGTTAAAGTCAACTTTGCGAGATATGGACTGTAAAGTTGGGCCCTCAGTTCTCACATAGAGGATTGAGGGCCCACCTGTACCTGATAAACTATGGACACAACAGAAAAAGTCTTTATGCCAAAATCTAAGGTCCAAACAAAATTTGTGAAAACAAGATATTATCCTACTTAATACTAAGTAGTATATCTTCGTTCAAAACGGGCCCTCAATTCTCATAGACGTAAAAGTTTATAACGCAAATAAAATGAATCCATTAACTTACAGCTACTGTTTGAAATCCTATAATTATGCTACTAAATAAATTGTGAAAAATTGTGAAAGCAAGAACAGGTCACCACTTCTTGTTGTTTGAAAGTTATGACCTTGATAAAATTCGGGCCCTCAGTCCTCCATTTTATTTTGTTTTCGTTCAAATACGCTTATCGTATGAAAGATAAGACAAATACAAAATAGTCTTATTGTGAAAAAAAATTGTGCAACAAATTGGTGTTATTTGTTACTAATAAGAATAACGATAAAACTACAAATCTTAATAGCTAACGAAATCAACTATTTTTGACATGTGTAGTGGGGTAGGGTGACAATAATTACTTTTGATATAGGTACTTTGTTAGTGGTGATCCTGAGTGATGTTTTAGTTCCTTTTGCAAAGTAATATAACATAATAGTTGTAATATTCAGAGTAAACAAACAAACAACAGTTTATGATAGTGCAGCGGAAGTTGGAGGTGATAAGGCATAGGCGAGTTTTATGAAACAGTTGCTAGTGAAGAATAAAAATAATAATTAATTTTTAATGTGCATCTTCGTGTCGGAGTACAAAATTTTATTTGAAATAGAAAATCATCATCATCATTCTCCTGCCCTTATCCCAATCTATTTGGGGTCGGCGCAACATGTCTATATTTGAAATAGAAAATATAGATAAAAAATTAAACGATTCAGACAAAATTTGTCATTTGTCTTTGAATGAAAGTTACAAACACCTAACTACAGCAATTGAAACTATCAGCATGGATATAACGTTAGAGTTCGTGAAGTCACGATTACTTGATGAAGAATTAAAAATAAACATTCATGTGAATCTCATTCACAAGAAATATTTAAATCGTCAGGCTCAGGAACAAACAACAATAACTACACTGGATCCGGACTTTATTTTAGATGAATGTAATAAAATAGTGATGTGGTACTCTTATCATTTTATACTATCGATGTAATGCTATTTGGTTGGACACCAAATAGATAGCAAATAGATTACAGATACCTGATATTAAATGATCTGATATTAAGGTGATTGCGCGCTGTGGTAGTCCGCGAAATTCAAATTTTCTTGCGTTTTTTGCAATTTGCAGGTCAGTGTCAGGTTGTATCTTAATCAAAATATGATTCGCGATAATAATAACTATGTATTTACATAATTTTAACTATAAACATTATTAATACTTATTTTTATGTTAGATTTCCTCTGGATTGGTCTGATTTCGGAATTCAGACGAATCTGGACGAAATTTATAACACCTTAACGTGTTACCACGAGTGCTCAAAAAAAGAATGTTATTTTTTTATTAGGGTTTTAGGAGATTTATATCTGGAAATTTATAAATAGTGACGGTTGACAGGGGAGAATGGAAGAAGAAAACGTGTTGCGCCGACCCCAAGTAATATGGGATAAGGGCAGGAAGATGATGATGAATTTATAAATAGTGAATAAAAAATTTCATTTTCGAATTTGTTGTTTTAATCCTTGTAACATCTCCATTCTAGTCTGTTGCTTCTTGTAATACACATCGACAATAATAGTAGGGGAGCCCAAGCGGGGATTTCGGGATTTACTAAAGCGCGGCAGATTAATATACAGGGGGATACCTTGTACCCGGTTAAGTACCTCCACAAAACATGAGGCCCATATATAAGGCCGCCCGTGAAGGATACAGGATCAGATTAGTAAAAAAAAATTGACCATCAGAAATTCTCGAGCGCGTCAGATTAAGGTAGGGTGAGTTAATTACATCCTAAAAAGTGTATATTCCACTAATCTGACAATTTGAGAGTGACGTAAAAAAAGGGGAGGGCAACAAAGTTGTAAAAAAAAACGTCATCTCGACATTCTCGAGCGTAGCTAATTTTTTTTTTATTTTGAAGGAAATAATTCAGGAATAATGAAAAATATATACTTAATCTGACGATTTCCGCAAGCCGAAATAACAAAAATTCGTCGATAAAGTTAAATGCGTGCAGCTGCGTGATGCCTACATTTCCTTCTCCGCGTTTCTAAAAAAAGCATACACTTATTTATTTGCATGCTATTTCCTGAGCTTTTTAATTAATTAAGTTCAATGATTTAAAAAAATAAGAAAAAAAATTTTTTTGAAAGTGGTTTTTTTGGAATAACTTTTAACCGGCTTTATCGATTAACTTCAAAAACTAATCCGCCTTTGAGCTTGAAAAACCACGTCGATCGCCACCAAGCTGGTCAAAATCGGTAGATTCGTTCGAGAGGTATCGTGAACGAAAGAAACCCGAAAAAGTGTTTTTTCGGGATTACTCCGAAATTTGTGGTTCGATCAATTAAAATTGCAAAATTACTTATGAGGATGATAAAACTGCGTCGAATGGTGCCAACCGCGTGAAAATTGGTTGATCCATTCAAAAGTTATTGCGGTTTGGAAATTCCAAAAATAGTGTTCTATGAATCTTTTATCAGACTTTCGAGCTGGGAGAGCTCAAATGCATAGAAATATTATTTCTTTGAACTCAGCGAGCTCAAAATATCACATAAATTATATTTTGAGCTCAAAAATGTCATAAGTACAATTTCAAGCGTCCAGGAATGGAATTAGCGGGAAGTTGCAGGGATGGCCTTTAAAGTGAACCGTTTTTCTAATTTTTTTTTGTCAGATCAGGCGAATCCCTCTAGATAATCGTCAGATTATGAGACAGTACGTTTAGAACATAAAGATGAACCATATATATCTTAATCTGACGCGCTTGAGTATTTCAAAATGGCGATTTTTTTTTTGCACATTATGAAAATGGCCGCGAGTTTGCGTCCCATCGAAATCGTCAGATTAGTGAATGAGAGCTTTTTTTTGGTGTACTTAACACTCCCTTAGAAAATCTGACGCGCTCGATTATTTTTTTTTTTTTTTTTCATTTTCAACCCTTAAATACAACCACCCGCATCATGCAAACGATCAGATTAACATACGTACATTATTAAAAATACGTAGGGCATTGATGCTATCAATATCTGATGCGCTCGAGGATGTCCATGCAACAGTTTTTTTTACATATTTAAAAATCTATAGCCGCTTCCCCCACCGACGTAAATGTATATATCATATAACATTTTTTTCTTCTTATCATCTAAGCTTTGCATCCCAATAGGTCTCTACGACGCTCGAGTAAATCCCCATTTAGCCTCGTGGGCTCCCCTACTATAAAGATTTAAATTTTTAAGTGAAACCTATACTACTACTACGCTGATCAGTTGACAGTTGACACTTTTTAATTTACACAGCCGTATGATGTAATAAAATGGCGGCTACTATTTCATGGATTTAGAAAACAGATTAAAAAAAACGGGTGTGTAATGTATGATATAATAACAAATGCTCTAATTTCACTTGAAATAACGTTCATATAATATAATTTTCATATGCTATAAAATCATATAACCTAATTTCATATGACCTAATGTTTTATATGATATAATTTTCATTTAATATAAAACATTTAGTATAACGTTCATTTTATATAATTTTCAATATGTATAATATTATTTTTATATAACATTCATTTGACCTAATGTTATTTTGACCTAATTTTCATGTTTAATGGTCACAGTTCTTACCTAACTCAAATGGCACCTAACCAAATCTTAAAATATTCAATGCATGGTTGAGGGTGAGCTTGGTCGACGGAGCTAATTTTATTTAAACTAATGTTCACTATCTACTATTACTATTTTATTTAAACTAATGGAAAAAAGAATCGCTTTTTTAAAGTACCAGTACCATTGACCTCGAAAAGTCAATGGTCAAGCTTTCATCGTCTAATGTACGAGACATTCACCGCCTCATCTAACCCAAATGATTCACCAACAATAGAGGGGATCTGGCGCTCGGCGGCCGCTGCCGCGGCACGCTCGCTTCGCTCGCTCGCCATCGCGCGTTAATGGTCACTGTTCTAACCTAACCTAACCTAAACCAAATGATTCACCACAAATGATTCGCTTCGCTCGCTCACACGACCTCGCCATCCCCTTCTAACCTAACCTGTCCGAGTCGGGGTGCCCTAAAGTCCAGATTGCATACAATTTCTACTGGTTACAATAGTTGAGGGTGGTAGGTGTATAGGGTATAAAGCGAAGAAAAAAAAACAGTACAATATTTTTTTAATCATAACATAGCATCACATAAATATTACATCTTATTTCAGTTTTAAGTTAGAGGCCAAAGCCCGAAGGAATTCAATTTCAGTGTATTCCTTTTTTTTTTTAAGAATATTATCGATTCGTTCCTTTTTCTTTAAACAATACTTGGGCTTTTTTTGTGGTGACTGTCCATTAAAAAGACATTCTACGCTACCCAATATTACTTTGGATTCTAGAAGCAACTCATGGGCTAGGCAATAAAACCCAGGTTTGTTATGATTTATAATTTGATTAATTCTATGGTGCCAGGATTCCGCTGAATTTTGGGTTTTCGGTAGCCCTTTATCATGTAAACTTGCAATACTCCATAATTTTGGAGAAAAACAAGGGTCTTTGTTGCCGTTTCCTAAAACGTAATCTTTTCCAAACATTTGTACAAGGTAAGTGCTTTCTGAAGAAACGGATTCCTGTAACTTCATAAAATAGTGGGGTATTTCCTTTTCATCTAAAAACGCCAATGCTAGCAAACATTTCATTTCAATTGCAAAATTAGTATTTGTTCCATAGAGTACCGCTTTCCCAGCTCTTTGTATTCTTCTGTATAAAGATTGTGCAAGATGAAAAAAACATCCATTAATAATAACGTTATCAAAATTTTGTTTGACACATCTCATTGCAACAAGTTCAAAGTCCATTATTACATTAGTCACCGTAATTGTGATCTCATGTTCATTACAGTAAGTAATAATTAAATCGAATAACTTATTATATGTTTTTTTATCTTTATGTGTACAAAGAGCAAACAAAAGAGGATATGTGTGTGTATTTTCCTCAAAAATATTTCCGTGTATAACATAAAGTTGTAAAAAATTCATGGCTGCAATATAAAATGTCCCATCCATTATTAACAGTTTTGATCTTCCAAGAAACTCCATCATTTTTTGACAAGAAAAAATGATTATCCTTTTGTTATCATCAAATATCTCATCACATATTACAAAATTGTTATTGTAGATTTTCAATTCATCATGATGAATTTGGAAGTACATATCTGTTGGTTCTATAACATTAGGTTTTCCTTTTTTCTTTTCACGATAAACTATCTGTCTTAACGCAGACGTGGAAGGTAACTCGCTCAAAATCAATTCATCACTACCACATTTTGCTGTTTGTAAAATCTGACACGTCTTCTTACCGGTATTCTGACAGGAATCTGTTTTGATTTTATCAATTATAGATGCCACCGCTTGCCGTGCTGGTTGAGGATCATGGTTGTGGTTCTCATCATATTTAACCACTGTATGTAACTGCGTCTCCATGTTCACTGTTGTTATGGCACGACACATACATTTTTTTTCACGTTGTCGTTCACAAATCCAATAAACTTTATTCTTCACTTCCCTGTTTTTGTTATAAATGTATCCATTTACAGCAAGTTTTAGTCCACCTTTAGAACTTTTGAATGTACTATAATTAATAGTAGTCATTTTAAAATCTAAAACAAATGTCGAGATTGCAATAGCCACACAATGAATAATTTCGCTGTAACTGTATGACAGTAAGAAAAATAATAAATTCGTGTATAGTCTACCCACCTCACGCATAAAAGCAAACTTTTGTAGCAATTAATGCTTATGCGATGCATTTTTGCTAGCACCATACTAGCAGGCGTTTAAAATCGTATCAGATTTTCTAAATTATATTAAAAGTTATTATAGATTATGAATATTATAGTAAATGAATAATATACTACATGAATATTATGTCAAATGTGCATTATAGGAAATGTTTATTATATCATAAGAAATTAGATAAAATGAAATTATATCAACAATTCATTATCTCAACTGATCGTTATATTAAACAAAAGTATATTAACTGAAATTAGGTCAAGTGAACGTTAGATTTTTTGTTATTATATCAACTGTTACACACTTTTACTGTTAAAACTTTGAATTGAATTTTAAAAATTAAATTGTTATTTTATGAACTAAAACTAACATTTTCCGACTGCTTTTTGTCTAAGCCATCTAAATAATATATTTTAGATTTTGTCTCATATAGAGTAAAATACCGTATTGTGGTCACCCTATTTCCTAATTCAGGGAATGAAAATAAAACTTGATTTTCATTTACAATAAAGGGTCTTTTAATTTCTTTCTGGTATCGAATTTCTTCCACAATTTATTTCACAAAAAGAGACTATTTTGTCTTATCTTGTCTTATCTTTCATACGATAAGCGTATTACAACGAAAACAAAATAAAATGGAGGACTGAGGGCCCGAATTTTATCAAGGTGATAACTTTCAAACAACAAGAAGTGGTGACCTGTTCTTTCTTTCACAAATTTTCACAATTTATTTAGTAGCTTAAAGGATTTCAAACAGTAGCTGTAAGTAAAAATTTACGTCTATGAGAATTTAGGCCCCATTTTGAACGAAGATATATTAAGTAGAACAGTGATTTGCGATAATATCTTGTTTTCACAAATTTTGTTTGGACCTTAGATTTTGGCATAAAGACTTTTTCTGTAGTGTCCATAGTTTATCAGGTACAGGTGGGCCCTCAATCCTCTATGTGAGAACTGAGGGCCCAACTTTACAGTCCATATCTCGCAAAGTTGACTTTCACAAAATCTGATTCCAACTTTCACAATTCTTTGGGATTGTTCACTAAATCCTAAGCATATTTTCAAAGAGTTTTAATAAAGTGGCCCTCACACCACACGCACATAAAAAAAAGTTATCTGACGATTGAAAATTTGGCCCTTAAATTAATTATGTATAACAGTCACGTTTCTCTCGCCGTCTACATAATTGTACCAGTCTAGTGACTGGTATGTATACCCCTCTCTTTTAAAATAAAACACTTAAAAATTATTAAATTATGAGTTTATTTTTTATAATAAAAACAAAATAATATACAAAGCCCACCTAAAATTTCGCGTTCCGTACATACAGTCAGCATTAAATTGCGATACAGTTTTAGTACCTATATACTATAGGTATATAATACATAGTATTTCTGTAACTCTAAACAACATTATTTTTAGTATATGCGAATGAACGGACCACCAGGTAACATAACAAGCTTATTACTTTGTGATCTTGCGAGATACCGTTTTGAAATTTTGTACATAGATTCTTTACATAAAAATACTAGACACGTGTTTCGGGATTCGCATATACTAAAACTGATGTTGTGTATAAACCAAGGTCGATTTTCGTGTCTGCTGTGAGACCGATTAGGGGAACCGGGGGAAATTCCGTGCAATAATGGCGGCCATACACGCTATGTTCCAAGAACTGCACAGGTCTATTCCAAAACACGTTCCGTTCTTTCTGCGCAGGCACTCCTGTAACTGGTAAACGTCTCCGGTGGACCGAAGCGCATATGGCCACCATAAGGAAAAAACTTTTTATAATTATGTTAATAATAAAATTATGAAACAATAATATGGATATGAATAATTCAGCAATAACTTTTAAATACAAAACGTATTAAAGTTTTGACAAAACCCACGAAAGTGACTTTAAAAAAAATACAGATTAGAGCACATGTTCCTGACTACGGGTAATGATGCTCAAACCTGGGTACTATACGCCTAGCGATGTGATAACCAGAAATCTTCTAGTGTCTCGTTTAGTGTCCCTCAATATTTTAAAACACTTTCTTAAAAGTTTGGCCTTAGATACTAAAACTGCACCTGTACGCATGAACGACCAAAGTTCCGTTACTTTGCAATTTTATTTCTTCGGGTGTGCAGACATTCAATCGTCTTGAATCCATGGATCTATGTAATAAGCATGAAAAATAAAATTAATTATATTGATGAGCATAGCTGAGAATCGAGTAAAGGTGCAACCGTGCCATCGATCGACGTCGCCGTCGACTAGTCGGCAACCAGACTGCCATCGATCGACGTCGCCGTTGACTAGTCGGCTACCAGACTGCCATCGATCGACGTCGCCGTTGAGTAGTCGGCTACCAGACTGCCATCGATCGACGTCACCGTTGACTAGTCGGCAACCAGACTGCCACTAAGCGACGTCGCCGTCAACTAGTTCCACACCATAGACCAACGTCAAACGATAACAGTCATCCAGCGACCGTAATCTGGCTGTAGTGAATCACACAGGATCGACCGTAGTCTGCTTGCACCTTTAGAATGTTGTGCGAATGTAGAGGTATGTATTGTCTATAAATCGGTAGTCTGTTGTAGCTGATGTTAATGATAAAAAATAACTATATCTAAGCTAACTTGACACCGGTCTATGAAAAAATCAGTTTTATAAAACTCAAACTCAAACTCAAAGCATTTATTTCAAATAAACCAATTACAGGCACTTTTGAATTGTCAATGGGTCGGTCAGTCAGAAAGATGAAGCTAGTTGCCCATTCCAAAGCGTAGTAGATCCCTATGGAGAAGAACGGGCAAGAATACAAGAGTGTATAATTTAGGTACCTGCTGTAGCACACACATTTTACCTCTTTGGAAGTGTCTCTCGCGCAAACTATTCAGTTTAGAAAAAAATTATATTAGAAACCTCAATATCATTTTTGAAGACCTACGAGTATCCATAGATACCCCACACGTATGGGTTTGATGAAAAAAAATTGAGTTTCAGTTCTATGTCCCGTATTACAGAACGTCACTTAATACTCAAACATTACTTAAAACAAGTTTCAACCAATCAAATGGCTTGAATCTAGTTATATGTAATGCTTGAGTATTGAGTGACGTTCTGTAATACGGACCTAAGTATGGGGGACCTCCAAAAAAAATTTTTTTTTCTATTTTTGTGTGAAAATCTTAATACGGTTCACAGAATACATCTACTTACCGAGTTTCAACAGTATAGTTCTTATAGTTTCGGAAAAAAGTGGCTGAGATAAACGGACGGACAGACAGACAGACATGACGAATCCAAAGGGTTCCGTTTCTCAGCATTTGGCTACGAAACCCTAAAAAAAAAAATACATTATCCGGAGCTGGCAATTGATTCATTGTTATTGAGATGAACGTGTTATTAGAATACTTCCATCCCCATGTTATTGAACATGTCATTGTTAGATATTAATCTAGGATACGTCATTTGCTTGCCAAATCTGGATTTGCAGGTAGGTACACTCTTTTTAGGTGTTCAAACGCTGCATCAGTTGTAGGAGGTAATGATGACAAAAGAACTCTTGTATTTTTGGCCGTTGCTCTTATGAAAGAATTGAACCACAAAATTCACATTGGTACTTGCCCGGATTTGAACCCACAACCTCGTGCATGAGAGGCGAGGCCTTAACCGCTGGGTCATCATGACATTACATGGTGCCTAAATCCCCGAAACCTGTTCGTATTTACTTCTAATAGATCAAAAATTAAAAAGACACCAACCTCATTCACTTTTTCCGTGACATCAATTAAGTAGGTAGTTCGTAAAATTAAATTGATAGATAATGGTTTCTGCGCATTTTATTTCTTTACCTTTTTTTACTGAAATGGAAATTAACGGTTAATTTGCCTAAAGCTGGGCATTCACGATAGCCCCTTTTGGCGTGGCTCCAAACGACTAAAGTCAAATGGATGCAAGCCAAACATGTAGCCCACTCACGATCACTCCAAAAGGCTTTCATTTAGTGTTTTGCCGGGTTGATAAATACAGATGTTGTCATGAGTTCTGAGGCAAAATGAAAGAGCACATTTAAACTCTTTTAACCATTAGGTACTCGTACTATTCATTTTCCATTGAGCATTACCTACTTAGCTACTTTTTTAGTTAATAAAAGCTTGCTTATTAACAGACTTCAAAAAGGAGGAGATGGCTGGACCGAATTGGATTTTTTTTTTTGTTTGAAAGGGTATACTTCCTACGTGGTCCCATGATCATCAAGTCAGGATCTGATGATGGGATCCTGAAGAAATAGAGAGAACTCTTCCAATTTTATAGGCACACATAAAGCGATTTGGATAGTTTTTGGAAGAGTACTTTCTCGGAGTGGTCTCATTTCAATTTGATGAAGATCTAATGAAGAACTTCTGGAGATAGGCAACGGAACTCCTCAATAAATGATAGCAAATGGACTGGGGTTGCTGAAATCTCATGTCTGTTTGTTGTTTACACCAGTTCATAACATAACATCACGCCAGTACGCTGTGAAGGGTGCACGTGTGAACCACTAAAAAGTGAAAAATAAAAACTTTTTTACAAAAAAAATACAACCGACTTCCAAAAACAACACTACAAAGTGAAAAATAAATTTAATTTCGGAAGTCGGTGGCAAAAACGAAAATACATTTAATCAGACACTGACTTCCGAAATTAAATTTATTTTTCACTTTGTAGTGTTGTTTTTGGAAGTCGGTTGTATTTTTTTGTAAAAAAGTTTTTATTTTTGAACTACGTTTCTTTTCTTTTATAATTTTCTACCGACTTCAAAAAAGGAGGTTCTCTATTCGTCACTATTTTGTTGGATGTACACACATTAACGAAAGTCTGCGAAAAAAAAATTAAAAAAAAAAACACTAGTTTCGGAAGTCGGTGTCTGTGCATCTGAATTTTATTTTTTTTGTTTTTTGCCACCTTCTTCCGAGATTAAAGCTATTTTTCACTTTGCAGTGTTTTTTTTTTTAGAAGTCGCTTGTTTTTCTTTTATTTTTCACTTTTTAGTGGGTCAGTTTGTCATTAAACTACGTTACAACAGCCTAATGTCAACTGCTCATCACCTTTTTACAAAATATTACTTTCCCGATGCAGGGACGTTAATTGTTGAGGAGTTCTATTAATAAGAAAGAATTGATGGTGAAATCGCCATCTGCTCCACTTCACCATATGCATTCTGACGAGCATAAATTGCTTAGCAACTATATTAAAAAGTAATCGAATCACAACGCGTAAAATAGGTACTTATTATTGAGTAGTTCCGATGGCCATCTGTGGACTTCATCATCATTCCACTTCACCAAATTGTGATTTCCATGAGCAAATGCACTAGTTACTACAAAAAATACCAATTCGCTATAGGTGTGCCTATAAAATTAGAAGGTTTCCCTCGATTTCCATGGAATCCCCTCATCAAATTCTGACTTACTGACAATGGGACTACCTCGAGAGCATACCCTTTCGACAAAAAAAATATTTTTGTAAATCGGCTCTCTAGCGGAGAAATCGGTGAACATACATAAAAAAAACATAGTAAAGTCGAACTGACCACCTCCTTTTTGGAAATCGGTTAAAAACAAATCGACCGACCGCTGCAATCCCTCAATGCGCCATGATAAAAAATGGATGTGGGTAGGTATACGTATTCACGGGCCGCCGGCGCGATGTAAGGAAGTCACGCCACGGCGCGGCGCCATGGATTTTGGCGCGATTGGAAATCCAGAGGTTTACATCACACGCAACTGATTTTAACATTCACGATCAAATTTTGGATGCACATCACGCCATTTCGCGCGATGGACTAACCGTGAATGCCCAGCTTAATCATTTGACTAGCAGTAAGTACTATTCACACCTAACATACTAACCTTATCAATTAGAGCTCATGTCTGAAAATAATCCGGCAATGCTCGTAATAAAGCCATTGGTTGCCGTTTACTCAAACGCCCACAACAATAACAGTACGAGAGGCCACGACCAAAACCATGTCGCATCGTTTTACGGCCAAAACCGTATAAAATCGTTTGTTTAGATGATTTTAAACCTGACTCAGTGGACAGCACCGGTCAGAAACGTCACAATTTTATGGGAGTCCGTTTCTGTTATGTCAAAAAAAAAATAGGCAGATGGTTTTACAGTCCTACCAACTTATCTGTGAACTGAAAGAGGCCGCCACCGTCGATGCGTCGACACAATCGAATGACATGCGTCGGCACAATCGAAGACATTTCAACATGACGGCCGTAGTTCAAATTTTCGCCAATTCATAGATAAGTTGGTAGGAGTGTAACACAATCGGTCTTATTACTCGTACTAAACGAGGTTTATACCATCGAGCCAGTTTTTGTAATAAGAACCTAGCAGTGATAGAAATACAGTTCTTTATACAAAACTGACAACTTCGTCCGGTACTAAGTTGTCAGTTTTGTAAAATTGACAACTTGTCTGTTGTTGTGTGTCGGAATATGTCTGATATTAAAAATTTAAATAGGTTTCATATTTTTATTACGAAAAAGTTTGTTTTCAGACATTTTACGCATCACATGTGGCGGGAAACAGCTCGGTAGCCATGCAGTTTTGACCCCTAGTTAACTAGACTTAATTTTTTGCTAAGAACCTCTAGTATAACCCCTTTCAAGAAATATGTCAACCCGACGACGTCGTCGTCCCTTCGCCCCTTGTGTGTACTGCGCTTGAGTAAATCCCAAAATCCCCTACTGGGCTCGCCTACTATGGACATGTGCTGTGCGGTCTTGGATGAAAAATAGCTAACCTGATCGGTATGTTTTGTAAAGATATAAAAAATGAGAAAGTAAAGATATTTACACATGAGACTTTGCAATAGTGTACAGAAGTAGAAGACTATCGGAGTAAAAAGCATTCCGCGAGGAAATCGATTTACTCCGATTACCACATGGTGTTGAAACGGACATAGGAATTTTAGAGTTGCAACTTATTCAATTACTCAATAGACGTAAATACGCGGCAATATGATTTTTTAATCATTTTGACTCTTTAGCTGTTCTGTGAGAAAAACTAACTAATTTTGGTTATTTTTGATTTTGATATTGGAAAGTTGTCTAATTATTCAGGTGCGACACTAAAATTGTCTGATATCATTTTTTACTACATCTGGGCAAACTTTTTATCATGTCCAACAGTTTTCAGACACTAAGTTACCGATCGGTAAAATTTTTCGACACGTTCAAAATCGTTTCAACGCATACGATGCTCACACTCGTCGGAAAATTGATTTATTCGCATCAACTGACCAACGTACACCTGAAAACAAGATTTTTCAGGGTTTCCATGAGTTTTTTCTGCCTCATTTTTAATTTTCCCAAATGGTCTTCTGGGTACGTGTGACGCTACTAGTTTTTGAAAATTGTGGTTTCGGTATCTAAAATCAATCGCTCAACTACATTCTGAAAATCAGACGTATTTGAAAATGCTTTTTTAATTTAATTAGGATTATTGGATTTAAAATAACCAAATCTATTGATTTTATACGGTTTCGGTCGTAAAACAATATACGACAAATATTTTGGTTATGGGCTCTCGTACGAGTATCACAAGGAAACACTAGCGAAGCTTGTACACGCAAGCCTGGCTGACTGGCTGGCACGCATCATAAAAGATACAATAGGAGCCATCAATGAGTCACGATCTGTTAGACAAACGTACCTTGTTCCATGGTCGTAACATAGGAAGTATAAATAAGTACTTACAATGACTTCATCATTTCTTTATACGTTTTCAGTTTTACTTTGGTTTCAGGGTAGTTATAGAACTCTGGTTTGTGGCAATCATAATCAGTATCGTAAACATAATCACATACAAACTTTTGTATGTTTTTTGGTTTGGGATAATAGCTCGCAAGCTCTGTAAAAGAATAAATTTCAAGTATTTTCTGATGATATTTTCAGGGCCTTAGCATATCTCCGCTGCGAAACCGCGAAACAGCGAAACCGCATGATGTTTCGCTGATGTTCCGCTACTCGAGTAGAGCGATCATAAGAGTCAGTTGAATTGAACTAGGTTTCGCTGCTATAGTTTCGTGGCGGAGGTGTGCTCTGGGCCTAAATTCCGTAACTGGAAGTAGATCCACAGAAACTAAGTAAGACAATGATATTATAAGGGAAATTGTCGTGTCGGACCACGCACAATGAAGGGCATTGAAGGGTTCCGAACAAACTTAAGATTGTAGTTGATAACCATGTTCTCCCTTACATTCCAAGTGCAAATGCAAGTTGGTCAACTAATACTCGTAAACTTGTAAAGCCCATGTTCGCCCACACATTCCAACTGCAAATGTAAGCTGGTCGACTATTACTCGTAAACTTGTAAAGCCCATATTCTCCCACACATTCCAACTGCAAATGCAAGTTGGTCGACTATTACTTGTTAACTTGTAAAGCCCATGTTCTTCCACACATTCCAACGGCAAATGTAAGTTGGTCGACTATTACTTGTTAACTTGTAAAAGCCCATGTTCTCCCACACATTTCAACTGCAAATGTAAGTTGGTCGACTATTACTCGTAAACTTGTAAAGCCCATGTTCTCCCACACATTCCAACTGCAAATGCAAGTTGGTCGACTAATACTCGTAAACTTGTAAAGCCCATGTTCGCCCACACATTCCAACTGCAAATGTAAGCTGGTCGACTATTACTCGTAAACTTGTAAAGCCCATATTCTCCCACACATTCCAACTGCAAATGCAAGTTGGTCGACTATTACTTGTTAACTTGTAATGCCCATGTTCTCCCACACATTCCAACAGCAAATGTAAGTTGGTCGACTATTACTTGTTAACTTGTAAAGCCCATGTTCTCCCACACATTCCAACTGCAAATGTAAGCTGGTCGACTATTACTCGTATACTTGTAAAGCCTAGTTAGCTGTGATAGCTTTTAACTTCGTTATATGTACTACTGCAGTAATTTTTTTCACATATCCAAAAACAACAATTTAGCTGGCTGGGGGGACACTAGACTCTTTAGGGCACTTTAAAGCTTAATATTTCGCAAAAGGATCCTTTTATATCGAAAAATGGATTTCACAAACCCGTAATATTTTTGAACGGCCTATCTAACGAAACCTCACGCCATGGGATAAACAAGAAGAAAATCATCCCCATTTTACGTGTATAGGAGGAACCATAAATACATTATTATTTTTTTTCAAGATTTTATTTTACCTCTTTGTCGGCGTGATCTATACAACGTGCAACGTGCATCCTCGTCAAATTTCAGGGTACAGAACATTAAACCGAACAACTTTCTCCATGGGAGCAACATCGTAATCGCGAAAAAAATTTCAACTGACCCGTAGAAAACTTCAATACTTACCTACTTGACGTAAATGTAGGGACGGCTGATTATTTTTTCGCGATTACGATGTTGGTGCCATGGAAAAAGTTGTTCGGTTTGATGGTCTTTACCACACCCTTAAATTTGACGAGTATGCAAAACGGCAAGTTATTCAAATAAAAGGAAACCGTGACTGACTAACTGACTGATCTATCAACAATTTGGCACACATAGTTATTACGACCTAGGCATCCGCTATGAAGAGGTTTTTGGAAATTCGACCTTTAAGGGAGTGAAAAGAAATTTTTCATACAAACAATATCCCCCATATTGTTTGTATGAAAAATCTTATTCCTTGAGTTAATAAACTTGAAATTTGGCAATTTATCTTAGTAAATTATGATTTTTGTGATTTTATATTTTTCTAAACTACCCCCTAAAGGGGAATGAAGGATGTCAAAGTTTGTATGGAAACATTTTAACGCGCAATCCGTATAACTCAAAACTCAGTACTTATAGATACTTAAAACCTAAAATGAAGAATAATGTATGTTAGGGTTTTTCAAAAATCTACCTTTAACCGGACCAGAAGCTGTTAATCTGACGGGTCAATAAAAGACCGGTCCAGAACGTATTAATCTGAAGGGTTATTGAAGACCGATCCAGAAGTAATTATTGCCAGTCGCCAGTCTGTAGGGTTTAGATAAACCGGTCCAGATTGTAAAGCTAGATTTTTTTGGTCAGGATAATCGAACGATTTATGTTTATTACAGACAACACGTGCACCAATCACGCCATTTCTCCTACCACCCCACTACTCGACTTGTTGTGATATCAGTATAAAAGAGCGAGAGAGAGTTATTTTAATGTCCGCACCAGTTTTAAAAGTTTTTGATCCTTCCTTACCCATTGAACTCCATACCAATGCAAGTAGTGAGGGATATGGTGCAATTCTTATACCAAAAACATATTGATACCCCTCATGTGGCATATTATAGTAAGAAGACCATAGATCACTCTTACGAATTAGAGGCCCTTGCGGTAGTTAAAGCAATCTTTCGTCATTATTTGCAAGGACAAAAATTCACTGTATTACCGATTGTAACTGTCTTGATTTGACTCCAAGGGTTCACCGTTGGCGGGCTATAGTGCAGGCTTACGATTTTTATATCGTATACAAAGAAGGTCGAAAGATAGCTCATGCAGATTTCTTGCCTCGCAATACAACTTATTTTGAACCCCGTAAAGTAAATTTTCTTGAATTAGATAAAGGTTGGTTAATTATAGAACAAGAACGTGATTCGGAACTTTCTGAAATAATATCAATATTCTGTAATAATCAGTTACTCTGAAGAGATATCACGTACTTACGTATTATTTAAGATAAGGAACATTGTATAGGAAAATAGAACGTAGAGGAGTTTCTAGTTGGCTACCTATTGTATCCCGTTCTTTGGTTTGGTCCCTAATTAGCCATGTTCATAATGAAATAAACATTTAGGTTTTGACAAGACTTTAGACAAGACTTTACGAATTTTATTGGTTTCCGCAGGCTAAATTTGTAAAAAAAATAAAAATTACATAAAAAAAAATTTAAGGGGCCTTTCAAAGTTGTTACAGTTTTAGCTAACAATTGTTATGAACTGAAAAATATTAAGGCTAGGTTGTTCGGGCCTGTAGGCCTTTGAAACGCTACCTTCGCCTCCCCCAAATGTAGCGCGACGTGTTTATTTACGACGCGCCGCCGACGATTTCGCGGAAAATCTATGCTACAGTGTAAAATATTTGCAGTTGATCAACTTAATTAGTTTTTCTTAGGTCGATTTTTTTTTCCTTAGGTTTACATTTTATGGTGTCTACGGTGGAGTGAACTAAGATTATTACATAAAATGTCGTTTTGTTTTCACATTATCAGATAACTATACCAACACGATTCGATAACAATAGGTACAATTATTATCAGCCCCATGATATTGGTGAATATCGATGAACATCGCGACGCGACAAACAACCACACTACTAAGTCGGCGGCAGTTTGAAAAAGTTTGCTCAATTGAAAGAATGCCCGCTACTCTCACCCCGCACTGTCTTCGCCGGTAGATATCGTGCCGATATCGGTATCGGTGTGTGTGGAAATCGGTTATCATGGTATGGGCATGTGATGCGGAGAAATGCAGAAAATGTCGTCTGGAATGTTTTGATTATGAATCTGGATGACTATACGAGTAAGGGAATACCAAAGAAACGATGGATGATCTGTGTGAAAGATGATATGGCTAGAAAGGGAATGACTATCGAGATGACGACTAATAGAGAAGTATGGAAGATAAAAACAAGTTGCATTGACCCCAAAAAAAATTGGGATAAGGGCAGGAGAATGCTGATAATCGGTATCAGTCGTTGTCTACGACGATATAAGTGACATTAAAACACAATGTAAAAGTGAATTATTCCATTACTTCATTGGGCTGAGTAGGAAACGAATATAGCAGATAGTTACAGATTGAACCTTTAAACGGCTATTTTAGTAAACTTTCATCAAACCAAATAGCTTAACGGTTCGACGACTGCTTTGCAAACCCGTGATTAAAAGTTTGATTCTCAACTGTTATATTTTTTTCGATTCTTTTTTTTATATTTTGTTATATACCTACTGTTATTTGATAGTTCGCATAACATTCACAGAAAACATGAAATTTAGGCCTCTTATACCATCTATATTTATAATAAAAATAAATATTAATGGTTAGCTGACAGTTAATGAGAAATCCCGTGTGTACAACTGTTACACTGCAACTGTTACTGTTATATTTTTTAGCGATAGCCGGGTTCGTCAGAAATAATTTGTAAGAATCACTCAGTGTATTCGTGTTATGCCATTAGGTATTACGCCTGTTCGTGTCGTTCCTGCATAGGAACGACACGAACAAGCGTTTGTTTATTTATCCACTAAAAACGAAAAACTTCGCAAGCAGTGGGAAATTGCTACTGAAGGCTGCGCGTTTCGACCTCAGGACAAGCTGCGTCGGTCGCTTGCTCCCGCGTCACCAGTCCTAACTCTCTGTGTGTGTGTGTGTGTGTGTGTGTGTGTGTGTGTGTGTGTGTGTGTGTGTGTGTGTGTGTGTGTGTGTGTGTGTGTGTGTGTGTGTGTGTGTGTGTGTGTGTGTGTACAATCTACTGTTATATTTTTTAGCGATAGCCGGGTTCGTCAGAAATAATTTGTAAGAATCACTCAGTGTATTCGTGTTATGCCATTAGGTATTACGCCTGTTCGTGTCGTTCCTGCATAGGAACGACACGAACAAGCGTTTGTTTATTTATCCACTAAAAACGAAAAACTTCGCAAGCAGTGGGAAATTGCTACTGAAGGCTGCGCGTTTCGACCTCAGGACAAGCTGCGTCGGTCGCTTGCTCCCGCGTCACCAGTCCTAACTCTCTGTGTATTTTGGCTGCTGAGAGAGACCACAACTACAAACGTACTGTAAAGGAAAGTTTTATAAAATGTGGCTGTTGTTTTAGTATATTTTGTGTCTAACTTGCATCCCCTATAAACCCTTTAGTGACTGAATAAAAAAAATTTTTTTTAGAATGGGCTAAAAATGGTCGTACTGGTCTGGCTGGGTACTGGTGGTGTAATGGTCGTGCTTATGCTGCAAACATATTATTTTGTTTTTGATGTTGACCACTGCTCATGAAGATCAGTAATTATTGACAACTACATATGAAGGAACAATTGCCGTACTTTATGATCAAGGGATGTACCTACTGCTACAGCTATAATTTATCGAATCTACTATTCTAAGACATCAAAATTAAAATAGTATATTGTCTAACCGGCCCCGCTCATGTGGGATTGCCGTCCCATAGGAGTATTTACCTAAACAAAAGTGCAAGTATCAATATGTTAAAAGTTACAAACCAACAATAGGATACGTCATCGACGAACTTGCTTTAGAACATGGGCACTGAGTGATACGGTTACCGCCTAACCATGGCTACGTTCACAAGGCGCTATTTTTTGAATGTATAGAACACGATATTTTATCGTATACTGTGACTTTTTGTACTCAAAACTGATCATGGGGTGTCGTTTTTATGGTTTTCGAGGGAGCCAAAGCCGGTAGTGAAGTAAAAATGAAAATTCAAGATGGCGGATGTGAAACTTTGTGTTTGTGTTTTAAATCATACGTTATAAGGAACTTCATTCGTGACGGTGGTCCCCGACCGCACATTTTTATTTTTTTCTAATTTTCACTGTTGTTGCCAGAGTGAAAGTTAATTATTATTAGTATCCAACCGACAACCGGACACATTGTATTTATATTATGTGTAATTTATGTAGGATATGGTAGTAGACTAGTAGTGAAGACAGTTCGATGGAGAGTGAAAATACTAATGTGGATGAATCTGATGAAAAATCTTAGAAAAATGTGTTTTAAAACTTCTTCATAAAGGACCACGATAAAAAATTATAAACTACTCGCGCTTGACTATAATTTTATCGATAATAATTTGCAATGTGTCTTAACACTATCGTAAGATGACAATTAAACGTCATCATACCACATATAAATAATCACATTTTCGAAAACGATATTATGAATTAAAACTATAATCTAATTACGAGATATTTTTTCTGAGCTGTCGCAATTTCATATCTAATGTGTTCCTCTTTTATTTGAATTTTTTGAACAACTGCAGAGAGAGCGAATTTTTAAAAATTTTGACACAGGTCCAACCTCCATGACGTCCCGCAGGACTCTGAACGCCAGCGGATTTAGCCAAATTGACTAATTTTGAGTTTATTTAAAAAAAATCTATTAAACTCAAAAATCCAACCGTTAAATTCCCTCTGAAATACGATTACCTCATGATACATGCAATTTTCATATAATTTTATGCTGTAATTAGGAAATGAAACGGAAAATGGTTTTGAAAACGACTATGTTTCGGATTTTTTTTTCATCGAGGAAATTACAACTTATCGTGTTTTGAACCGTTAATTTCCCTAAAGAAAGGATGTATCTATGGCATATATTTTTTTCAGGACCTTAATACAATAATTTGACCATTTAAAATTGATTCTAAAACAGGTAAAATTCGGATAACCCCCCGTTAATGGCTCTAATAGGATTTACGGGTACGCAGATACGGGTTTAAGGGAGGTACCTAGTAATATAAATAATGAGATTTACATAATGCTGCCTCTGGCGAATTAATGGAAAACTCTTTGCTATATTTAAGAGATCATAGTTCTCAAAATTTAAATGCCAGTCGTGTTTCAGAATCCGAAGAAACATTATCTATTGGTTCACAAACAGTAACTATTAATTGTGAAGATGCTTTATCTATAGATGCTTTATCTATAGATTCTGAGGCGACTGTATCCTGTGATTCTGTTCTGTATAACTCTGTACCAGAACAAGGTCCCTTGCTGGATGACTAAATTAGTTTATACTGTAGGGGTTGCAAGAGTTGTGACCTAGCCCAGTTGTTGCTGCAGGAATCTCACCTGCTTTAGTGGGTGACGATTTAGACAAGCATGTTTGAGCTGTACGGGTTTGCTATTGTAAAGAAGTACCTAGACCAGTGATATTTGCTATTTTGGTATGTAATGATGATGACGATGTGAATTAATGAAAGTATTTTCTTATTTTTAGATGAATTAATGCACTCGAGGACGAGTGATTTATCAGAATGGCCATGACGGCAGCCATATTATTTAGCAGCTGCGAGAGACAGCGACTAGATGGCGCTAGTGAAACGTGCACCGGACGCATCGTAGACAAATCATTCACTCTATCGATCATTTGGCTTAAAGGACTTGAAGTCCAATCCAGTAAAATATTGTAACGTTTTCCCTACCACTAGCGAGCGACCGCCTTTATAAGGAGCTGCGCTGTTGAGTCAGGAGGCCCTCGAAGCTGAACAAGCGTGCAGACGCTCGTCAGCAGAGAGAATTCAGGCTTCCGCTATTCCCCATCCCATCTTCCGAGATGCCGACCCGGTTAAGTCCGCAGCGACCTAACCCGTGGTTCCCCCTACACCACCAGCAGGCGTTCCCTGCCTTGGTGTACTCCCAACCCCCTCCCCCTCCCCCACTCGCTCCTGGGATCCGAGAGCCCGCGTTCCCACAACCGCTCTCTCTCAGCCCTCTTAACCCGCGTCCGCGCCCGCTCCTAAAGCCGCTCCCCCGCCGCTTTGGCTCCCCCCCCCCCTACCGTACCCCCAACCATCCCAGTGCTCAGCCATAATGATGACTCGTTCAGCATTATTGCTGGCACTTTTATGGCTTTTTATACCCCCCGCGCTAGAGAAATGGCTAATGAGCTAACCGCCGCCAGAAATGTCGGCGATTTTCCCAGGATCCTACATACTTTCAAAGCGTATCCCGAGATTACGCAAGCTCTGAATTCCTTCTCCAACAATTCAAATATAATAGGTTGGGGAAAAAGTTTCTTCGCATTTTTTAAGAAAATTCAAAACATTTTTTAATATACATTATTTACATTTATCTAAAGTATATAGGTACCATTTAGTTCGATAACTTTTTACCATCTTGTAGGTAGGGACATGATCCCATTGCTATAGAAATTTTGGGACTCCTGATCAAAATACCGCGACAAGTGGTTTTGGCAGTCCTCTCGTGATGTTAACCTGACACTGCCTAAAGAATTCTGAAGAGACCGAAACAGGTGGAAATCTGAAGGTGCAAGGTTAGGACTATACGGCGGATGCATTAACACCTCCCAGCCAAACTCTCTTAATTTTTGCTGAGTCGCTAAAGATGTGTGAGGTCTAGCTTTATCATGATAAAAAACCACACCCCTTCTGTTGTTTAATTCCGGCCGCTTTCTCTCAACTTCTTGCTTTAATCTCATCAGTTGTTCGCAGTAAAGTTCAGAATCGATGGTCCTGCCTGGTGGTAACAGCTCATAATGAATAATGCCCTTCCAATCCCGCCACACACACAGCATTACCTTGTTGCGAGTTAACCCGGGTTTCGCCACAGTCTGTGAAGCCTGACCAGCCTTTGACCACGACCTTTTTCGCACGTTCTTGTCGTACGTGATCCACTTTTCATCACCAGTTGTTAGCTTCTTCAAAAATGGTTCGGTTTCATTACGTCGTAATAAAGAATCACAAATGAGTAAACGGTTCATTAGGTTTCTTTCAGTGAGCTCGTGAGGTCCCCAAATATCGAGCTTTTTTGTGTTCCCAGTTTTTTTCAAATGCGCCAAAACTGTTTTGTGGTCAATTCCCAGTTCTTCAGCTACGTCGTAACTACTGATTTGCCGATCTTGCTCCACTTTTTCAAAAATAGCATCCATTTTATCCGTAATAGGGCGACCAGAGTGACGTGCATCTTTGACATCAAAATTTCCGGATTGAAAACGCTTAAACCAAATTTGTGCTACCTTCACAGACACTGCACTGGGTCCATAAACATCGCAAATTTTTTTCGCGGCTTTCATTGCATTTTTACCTTTTTTGTAGTAAAATTTTAAAATGTATCGAATTTCTTCGTTAGATTCACTCATTTTGACAGTACGAAAAACAAATGAAAATCATACATTTTCCTAATTTGAATTTGGAATTATGTTCTTTAAAATTTAAACTTTCAATGATACCAAAACCAGCCAGATACAAATAATATAGCCAAAGAGATTTTATTTTAAGTTCATACATACTATAATGCGAAAAGACTTTTTCCCCAACCTAATATAATGGATAAAAGAATCATAGCTAGAATCAAACCCCGATCATTAAATTTTGGCTTTTTCAACGCGAAAGGCTTTGCAGGCCAACGCGATGAGGTCGCCACTTTCCTCCGCGATCACCAAATCGACGTCTTCCTCTTACAGGAAACGTTCTTGAAGCCTGATCACCGAAATCCGTCGATTGCCAACTATCGCATAGTTCGCAACGACAGGTCTCGGTGTCACAAGGGTGGTACCATGATTTACTATAAATCGTCCCTATACTGCATCCCTATCGGGCTACCTCCCCCCCCCCCCGCGGCCCCCGCATTTCAGAGGATTTCCAATCCCTCTCGGACGACCTGTCCATTCTGTTCAGCTTGAGTGACTCCGTTATCATAGCGGGCGATCTCAACGCCAAACATACCTCCTGGAATAGTTCCACCACCACCACTAGAGGAAGACACTTGTTCGACCTCTGTCCCATTTTGGATTTCGATGTCATTGCCCCAATGACTCCCACTCACTATCCCCATGACCCCGCTCATTCCCCCGACGTACTTGATGTAGCGCTTCTAAAGAATGTCAACCTTCGGTTGGACTCTATAGAAGCGAAACATGAACTAACGTCCGACCACCGTCGAATATTTCCGTAACTTGACTAAAAGATTATTTACACCAATTTTCGAATTAATCAAGCCCCGCAGTAAAATTGCTGCCCTGTAAAATTTAATACCCCTTTTCACCCCCTTTGATTTTTCAAAGGGGGTGAAAAGGGGTAGGGGGGGGGGGGGGTCAGGGTATCAGGGTTTTCCCTGATACACGTTATTCTTCATTTTTGTTCTCAAGTATAAATACTGACTTTCGAGTTAATCGGACCGCGCGTTAAAATTCTTCCATACATACTTTGACACCCCCCAAAGGTTTCTAAACTACCCCCAAAAGGAGAATCCCTTTAGGGGGTAGTTTATAAAAACAAAAAATGACAAAAATCGTAATTTACTTAGCTAAATATTAGGAAGGAATAAAAATTTTCATACAAATTTCCACCCCCTATTTCACCCCTTTACGGGGTGAGTTTCTCAAAATCCTTTCTTAACTGACGTCTCCTACTCATAATCTACCTCTGTGCCAAATTTCATCTTGGTGTAGGTCCTGTAGTTTTGAGATTTCGTGTTTAATCAGTAAGTGAATGAATGACTGACCTTTCGCTTTTATATAGGTATATAGATAAACAAGGCAACAGTGAATTTAGTTTATACGTACTTTCTCTGTAGGCATCCTCAATCACGCCCACAGCAATTTTTACAGATAAAGTTGGGATGCTGCTGAGAGCTGGATAGATTCGGCCTTTCGCTAAATCTTCCTCACTAACGTTTTTCGCTAAAGTCTGGAAAAAAAAATACTACGATCAGAAGCCACAGAGCCATTACCCAATTTTATAGGGTTGCGACCTTTAATTAGCCCGACCAACGAAGAATAAAAAGCTCAAATAGTGGAAATAACCCGTGTAAAAACCAATTTTGGCACAGTTGAAGGAGGAGGGTGTCGTAAATAACATAATTATTAAAAGAACTGAAGGGTCGCGGCACCGCTAAGGTCTCTTTTTTCACGTTTTTCGTGAATAACTCGAAAACTGCAGCCTATAGCAAAAAAATACTAAAGATTAAAATAAACGTCATAATGACGGGACCAACTCTTGTAATTGAAAGATTCTACCACGTATATTTAGAACCCATTTAGTACTATTTTGTTCCTGTCCTGGAAATTTTTGTACCTCTCACGGCATATACGAAATTTCACGATTGACCTAAATTACATTCAATACAAAAAATGTTCCAAACACTTTTTCGCTACTAAAATAATCGTGGTTTAGACTCGTAGTTAATTCAAATCATTTATTTGCTCGAATATGGGTAGGTACATTAGGTGATACATAATTACAACAAAAGTTCTTTATACCATATGCTACTTTAATAGGTGTGCAAATAAATACAACGGCTGCTCACGATAAACAGGGTGCCCGGTAAAGAATGGATAACCTTAAAATAGTATATGTATAATAGACCTTATTGCCGTTCTAAAAAAATCCAAAAAATATATATATCCCAAGTAGCGTTAACGAGTAAGGTCACCCGGGGCTATTGTAGCTACTAAAAATTGAGTTCGAACTTTTTTAATTTTTTTCTAATGCTTGAAGTTACTTTACAGCTATTTTTGTTTTTTTGTTGCAAAGACATGTTTTAGTCACCATGTCAACGAGTTTATATTTATGGAATATTAATAAATTAATATTCAACTCAACAAATTCCATCTTCAAGCCATCAATAGTCACATTTGCCCCCCAACTGGGGTAAATGTAGCTATCCATCTATATAACTTTTATTGTTGAACCTACATTTCTCAAACTAATGGTGAACGTCCCATCCAACAGATTTTAACTAATTCTGTACTTTAATACTCTGTAACGGGGTTCAATTTCCTTTAAAATCACTTGAGGTATTGTCATGGGGTAATTGTAGCTACATTCCATATATGATAGTGTTGGGACACGTGTCTCGATAACTTTGGGTTCCTACAATTTATTTATCTCCGAATTGCTCGAAGTTGGTTTATTATACATAATGTAAAAACAAAAAAAAAAATTGAAAATTTATTAAAATTACAAAAATTGTGTTAACAAAAAGTTACATACTTAAATAAATTTACTTTTCTTTTACATTTAGATATTTCGAAAACGTGTACACCATCTCTTTTGCATCAAATGTAGGTGCTGGTAAACACTCGATAACATCTTTTTAATCTATAATGGATAAATCATTTACAATTAAACGAAATTTACGTTTATTGTTCTTGATAGATTTAAATCCTTGAACCACCATTTTGTCGCAAGTTATTTCTTATATCCTGCATATGTATTTATATTCTTGTTTGCCATTATATGACGCAATTTTAAAGTGTCTTCACTTTCAGAAGCCCGTTTTTTGTTTTTTTTTTCTTTAGTCTGTTTTTGTTTAATTTTCAAAGGTTTCGTTTTGGTTACCTTTCCTTCATTCTTTTTCTGCTCTTCCTGTTCCTGGTTTTTCTTTTCTTTGTTGTTTTTTCTTGGTTTTTTCTCTTGTTTCGGTTTTGTCTTGTTTTCATTGAATTCATACTCATCCTCGTATAGCTCTTCATCTTATAAAATACCTACAAAAAAGCACTGCGAAATATGTATTATATATATATAATTCGTACATTTATATCACTTGTACAATCACGTGTTTTAAAGGACTGGTAACTTATCAAATTTATTACCAGTCGCTCTTTCAATCGATTTCTTGACATCACTAGTGTTTTAGATTTTCATATATAAGCAAGGGGGCAATTGTAGCTGTCAAAGTAGCTACAATTACACCACCTACAATTTTTGGTGGGGTAAACGTAGCTGGTACAGAAATCATAATTTTAGCTAAGCGTAGGATGAAAATAATGAATGAAAAATGACTTACCTTTCCTAGTTTCACGATTCGCTACAAAACACCTCTTAATTTTGCACAAAAACAATTTTTTCGAGAATATTTTCCCACCGACCATTTATCACTGACATTACTTCAAAATGGCAGATTAAAAAGATGCTCCGTAGATAAAACAGTTTAAGTGTTAGTTGCGCCATCTGTTGCTACCTAACTCAACTGAAGTTTCTCTTTACAGCCACAGATGTCACTTATTTTAATAACGAAACGGTAACTAGTTATTTCAATCAGCTACATTTGCCCCTTGGCTACAATAGCCCCGGGTGACCTTACTTATTTATAAAATACATACTTTTTTACATTCTTCTTCACTACGACCACAAATGATTAAGTTCCATCGGTTATTTGTTGTTATAATATTGTACAGTCCCCTGCAATAAATATTGCACATCGACCTTTTGAACAAAGTCAATCGGCTAATTTCGGTTTCGTAGAGCGTTATCTCTGTCGCACGAAATACAAACAGTCCGGTATCTATTAGGAGCTGTGAAAACAATTATGATTTGCTTCTTTTGATAATTCTTTTTATTATTTGTATAAAATACACCAATTTTTCTACAAGTGATGGCTTTAGGTTCGGGTAAAATAAAATAAAAAAAAAACATGTTCACATTATGTTTACGTATTTAATTATTTTGGAAAATTACAGCTGTAGTGTACATAATAAACACCATTATGCCTATTGTTAAAATGAGACATTGTAATAAAAATAATAATAATTCTAATTCTCAATTACTTCCATTTCACTATCTGTGCTCTCAAAGAGGTCAATATCACTGTCACTGTCAGCCGTATTTATCACTAGTCTATCAGTGTAATTGTCTAAACCGTGTTGAATGCTTCTATATTCATTCTCACGTTTAATTGCATGATTGCAAACCTTTTTCCACTCTTTAGCCCCGATCATGTTTACTTTTTCAGTTAATAATGTTTTTACTGTAGTTAAATTCATACCCACATTTCTAGAGACTACATAGCCTTTCAGTTGAGACCATATATTTTCAATTGGATTAAACTCCGGATGATATTGTGGCAATCGCAACACAGTGTGCCCATGTTCGGCAAGTACTTTGTCCACGGAAAACTCTGTATACCTCTCCTTGTGCTGACATATAATAGCGTAAATCTGGGTTTTTGTTAATTTTGGATCAACTGGAATTTCGTGTCTGATTAACCAGTTGATCCATTTCCTGTTTAATGGTGTTTGAGTTGGGGGGTCTTTCAACATATTTGTTGTGATAGGGTGCGTTGTCGATAACTAGAACAGAATCTCTGAGTATACAGGGTGTCCCGTAAATAATGGATCAAACGTAACGGGTAGGTAGCTTACCTAATTTCCAACAACTAATTTGAATATTAAAAAAAAAACCGTTACAGTAACCAGGATATTAATTTTTTTTCGAATTTTACGATTTTGTCTTCCAGAATTAAGCTTTTTTAATGCTGTCGCTGCAAATGATGACATTTTTAGGTATGATTTTTATTTAACATTTCTGAATAGCTTACTAATGTTATAAGATACCATTTTTTTGAATACCGTTTTATTTGCCTTAGAAAAAAAATCTTGAGTTGAAAAGTTTTTTCTTTACGATGTTAGGACCAAAATTGAAAAAATTCTCCTGTAAAAAAAATGTATGACACCGAAAACCACCATTATTTTAAAAACTTGTACATTTAATAAGGTTTGCAAATTGGTGTAAAACTTACGTCTAGTCTTTATCGTTACAAAGATATTGCTATGAATGTGATGAAGACAGAAAATAAATTAAATTGGTACTATTCCATTTTTTCATTTTTGTAATGGCTTATGCTTGAATGCTTGTAATCGAAGCAGGTAGTTAAGCGGCTAGCATATTCCGACCCGATGACGTCATCTGTCCGGAATTTGGGACCGCTACCTGTGGCGGAGTTGCACCTCAGTCAGCGTGAAGGGGATAGATAGCGCCGCTTTTGTATTTTTGGTAAATTGGTATGAAGTTGTACATTCTAGTCCTTGTCGTTACAAAGATAATTGCTATGAATCTGAGAGGTGCTCCAAATCAACGTTAATAAAAAAAATAAAAAAGTGTTTACATTTAAACTTTTTCTTTAAAATGTGTAACTGTAGTATTTCAGAGGCAATGTTCATTGAATTATTGAGGCGTATGAAAAGAATTAGGAGGCCGTACTAAAAAAAACAGTTAGTTCAAATAAATCGTTTTATTTGGTTTTTACAATAAATGTTCGAATTGCCTTCCCTCTACAAGAATGCAAAGTCTGCATCTCCTAATAAAGGAAGCTCTTATCCGACGGACAAAACGGCTTTGGTTTATTTCTGATACAGCAGATTGGATGCGCTGTCGTAATTCTTCTTCCGACGTTATTGGATTCTTGTAGACCCTGTCTTTTAAACATCCCCAGTAAAAAAAATCTAGGGGATCTAAATCCGGAGATCGCGGAGGCCACAAAATTGGTCCTAATCGGCCGATCCATCTGTCCGGATAACTTTCATCAAGGTGCGCCCTTACTGCCGTCGCATAGTGAGCGGGGCACCCATCATTTTGCAACCACATTGCTTGCCGTACGTCTTCTGGAACGTTTTCTAATAACCTTGGCAACTCATTCCTTAAAAAATGGAGATAATATTCGGCGTTTAGAGTAGCTGGTAGTTCAAAGGGCCCTATTATTTGCCCATTGATTATTCCCGCCCATAAATTTATTTTAAATTGATGTTGGCTCCTGTCCTCTCGCATCAAATATGGGTTTATCAGCTGCCAACTGTGCAAATTATGCAAATTTAAATATCCATCTCGGCGGCATGAAGACTCGTCACTCCATAAAATCTTGTTAAAAAACTGCGGGTCCGCCCGAATCATTCTAAGCATCCTTTGGCAAAATTCTATTCTTGGCTGGTAATCACGCGACGTCAGCGTTTGAACACGTTGCACGTGATATGGGTGCAATCGGCACCGTTGTAGCACTCGATGCACCGTCGATCTAGAAATTCCTACGCGTCGCGCTATGACGCGAACGGAGACTGACGGATCTTCCTCGATTTCTCGAAGAATGACTTCGTCATTAACTTGTCGCGGTCGTCCTTCACGGGTACTACCAACTCTGGTGCCAAGAATTCTTCCCTCAAGAAGCGCGTTATGCACTCTAATAAAGACGCGATAATCGGGATAACGTACAAGCACACACAAACGAATGTTTTCGGAGTCCGTAGGATCGCCAAGTCGTTTGTCCAATACGCAAAGAGTTCCAAATCGATAGGCAAAGCAAAGTCCAAAAACACAGCACAAGTCAAATTTTACAGAAGAAAACACCGAGCCACTGACCGGGAGCGAAAGTTGTCTGACGTAGCAACTCGAAGAGAGACTAGTTACAACTAAACTAATAAAATCAAGCAACAATGAAGCCTGTACGAGTGAAGGGCGCAGGAAAGAACAAAAGAACCTGCGCAACTTCATACCGATTTAACCGATTTACCAAAAAGCGGCGCTATCTATCCCTTTCACACTGACTGAGGTGCAACTCCGCCACAGGTAGCGGTCCCAAATTCCGGACAGATGACGTCATCGGGTCGGAATTATGCTATCCG